>CM031237.1:203184743-204479584 GCA_018340775.1 Taxus wallichiana var. yunnanensis
ACATGCACCATTTTCCACCCTCGATACATATTCTAAAGGAAACATTACTTTAAGACCCTCAATTAGTCGATATGTACTGTTGTTTAAAGGAAAGATATTAGAATTTTTGTTAGTCACTTTACTAAAATTTTATTCAACAATTTTGTTCGGTTGAATATATGTATTTAAGTTTTTGTGGTTTCCTTCAATCAAAATTACTCCAAGTGGAGTTTTAGGAACCGAATCAACCAATTCCTCTAAATCAACATTTGTATTTAAATCTCCCTTACCATAAAAAAACAAAATGATCTAGGAGAGTATCTTTCCACCAAGTGGCTCCTTCATTTTTATAGTTTTCCATCACACAATCAACTGTAATATGCCCCAAACTGAAACATATTTTGCATATGAAAGGAAAACCTTCATATTTTATAGGTTGGGTTCAAGTTCGGTTTTTAACTTTAAGCTCAATGTCAGCAGGTAGGTTTTTTGTGGTATCAATCTCAACCAGTATTCAAACATTGGTTGTATGGGTAAAATCAGTGGTGTGGGAGTCAATGTTTAAAATATTTCCCATAAAATTTCTAATGGACACAAGACAATGATGGTCCTAAAATTGCAGAGGTAAGTTCAGTATTCTAATCCAGACTGGTTTGCAAGAAAATGATTCAGCAGTTTAATTTAAAGAAGGGAACCAAATTTTCATGAAAAGATAATGAGATTGACATACCCAAAAATTTCTATCTATGGAATCCTTATTAGCTATTGAAGTAAAAATAAAAATAAAGTTTCCCCTTGCACAAGGGTGGATGTCTAACCTCCCATCGAAGAGAGGGACCCAATGTTTTGACATCATTTCATGAAGGACTGGAAGGTTCGGCCAAAAATTGTTGAATCTGTAAATCACGTCGTGTTACTAATGGAAGGCCTCAAATTCAAGAACATCTTCTCCAAAAGTTACACATGGGATATTACAAGTAGGCACCATGGGTTTGATACATGTCATCCCCTATTGTTAAACCTCCCCGAAGGATATAATATCATCTCTTTCCCATGGTTAACATCCTAGAAGACATCTCCATTATCGCAAGCCAACAGAATGGAGAGAGGCACAGCTCGAAAAGGGATTTCTACCCTACCGTAACATAATCTTGTAAAGAAAAACCCATGTTTCCTTCGGGCATGATGAGAAAGCGAAAAGAGGCTTTCATATATTGGTCATGTAGGGGTGACAAAGGGGGTCCCCTTCCCAATCCTTACACCTCCACATTCAATTTCTCTCGTGCTAGTCACCTCCTTGTTCTAACTAGGGCTAGGTCGTCTTCCATTTGCACCATCTCATAATGAAATTTTTGTCTCCATCATCCCCCTGCCACCACCATGTATTCTCTGAAGCCACCGCCTCATTTCCATTTACATTTGATGCCATCTCTTCCTGCGCTAGGTTTAGGGTTCAAATAATTTTTTCTAAGTGTTTTGGAGCCATAGTTTGTATTGGAGTAGTTTATTTTCCTTGATAATACATGTGGAAAATGAGGCATGCTGACAATGCAACCCCATGTTTATAATATAAGCTTGTGATATGTTACTATTTAGCATTGTCATGCCTAAGTGTACTAGCACTATTTATAGAATATTTCACCCACATGGTTTTAAAAATGAATTGTCGAAAAATAGTCAATGATCGCATGTAGTCGTTTAGAATCGATAGCCTAAATAATTTGTAGAAAAATAGAATTGGAAATTATTGTAGATCAAACTTGTTCAACATCATTCCATAATATTCTAAACTAACAAAACTATTTATAAAACTTAATTCTTTCCTATGATAATATTTATTATTGTTACATGTTATGCTACTCCCGAGTAGTAAAATGACAATTATTATACGTTCCTTATCCATTATAGGATATATTTTTTGAAATAATACATGTTATAGGAAGAAAAGGAAAATAACTAAACATTTTTTATGTCCCATACTAGAGTACTATAGTTGTCTTGTTCTACCAAAACATTCATAAGAAAGCTAATGAACTGGAATACTCTTCGTGAATGACATAATTTTGTATTTTTTTATAAATAAATACATTTATGACATGGAAAAATGTAAACTAACATTGTATTAAAAGAGATAATTTTCCAAATTTAGTGGATTCTAACCATTTAAAACTATATAAGTTAATAATACAATGTAAGTTACATTCATAAAAATTATAGAGAGAAGTTCTACCATTTGTGAATATTGTGAAGTTATGTAAGACTAATCCACATTAGAATGTAAATTAAATTAACATTTCACTATGTTATATGTACTTTGATCACAATGGAATAAGTTTGATATAAGTTGTACTTAACAAAGCCTACGGGATTGAAGTGAATATTGTGGACTGAAATTCTTAAAATGAGGAAAATATGCCCAAAAACATTGAGACAACTAATTTATCAATGAATGGTCCATAATAAATGATATTTTTTTGGATAAATGGTAAAAAGGGGTGTTAATAATGTGACTCGAACCTAGAACAAAGGGCACGAAAGTCCATAATATTCCATAACCACAATAAGAGATGAATAAATGTAGCTTCCTTGCGGTGCAAGAAAACAAAAAACAACTAGATAACTTATTAATGAGGCCTTTTGGATTTCATTGAAAAAAAATTATGCCAATCCTCTTCATCCTTAATGAACACATTAATAACATCATGAGTCTTGATACCAAAAGTATTGAAGACATACTCCTAATATCACGACCTTATCGAAAATTGAGAATTTTAAGCTTGTCGGGGTCACATGGGTCCTTCTTTCCCTTGTAAATTGGATGTACCACTTCCTTTGACACCAAGTACCCTAGATACTCAATGTCAAGTAAAAATTCAATTCCGGGGTTGGGACAGGTCGAAAGGGTAGAATTAATTCCTTATTTTAACATAATTAAAATAACATCAAACACTATGTTTATGATAAATTTACTCTTAAAGAAACAAAAAATTATTTAGAAGACATGAAATGATATGATGTAACCTATGATAAAATGGACTAAAATTATCCTTACCAACTACTCATAACCAATAATAATATTGATGCACACTATTAAGGGAAATAATCACCATTAAATTGTGTTTGAGATTTTAAAAATGTGCAAATTATTTCATCTTCTCCAATTTTAAAATAAATTTACAAACATATTCATATTTGTATATGAGATTTTCAAAATTATGAACTCTTTTAAGATACTTTACTACTACCTAATAATTCACTTTAAAAGGCTAAAATTATGCAAAGTTATCTACACAAGAAACCATGTTTAAGCCTACGTTGATTCAAACTATATGTATTAACAAACAAGCTAATATGATGTATGGATCATAAGATATGGTTTATAAAATATCCAAAAAGTTGGAAATCAAAAACACTAAATGGAACAATAATTGATGAGACTTCTAAATTCATTCCACTACTATATATTTCTTGTTTACTAGTACCTAATAATTCACTTTAAATGGATAAAATTATGCAAATTTATCTTCAAAAGAAACCGCTTTAAGCCTATTTTAGTCAAAATATATTTATTAAAAGAAATGCTAATCAAATCTATGGATCATAAGATATAGTTTATTAAAATCTAAAAATTGGGAAATCAAAAACAATAAATGGAAGAATAATTGTTCAGAATTTTAAATTCATTTCTCTACTATATATTTCTTGATGATAAAAAAATATGAAAAAATAATCACCATTCAAATATTTTCTAAAAGAAATTACTAGTATGGTTGAAAACTTAGTTTTTAAAAGGGTCAATAATTAGTAAAAATAAATGTTATATCCTAAAAGATCTTGAAATTTCTTACAACAAATAATTCATATATATATCTATATATTTATTTTGAAATATAATAGTAAAAATTTAATTGAAAATCATGGGGGCCATTGAGGAGGATGGCTTGTCCTCTTCATTTGGAATTCTTGGTTGGGTGGAGAGCATTTCCTCTCCCTCTATTTGTTGTGACCAAATGAAATATTGTGGATCTTCTTGTTGTTGTTCTAGACCTGAGGATGAAGACAAATTTTAAAGTTTCTCCTTGGGTTCCTTATTGTGAAAATTCGCACTTCAAGTGGATTGCATTGTAATATTATTTGTAGTGGAAAAGTTGCTCTGTTTTGGAAATGGAACATACATTTGAATGTTAGAGATGTGTATTTTGTAAGTTGAATTGGATGAATGAAAAACAAAGATGTAAAAGAATTGTTAAAGTTCAATAGAAGTTGTTTTAGTTACCAAAAATGATATGGTTTTCATTTGAAATCCGTGTTTGAAAAATATTGTGAAGTTTCTTTCTAAAACTTGAATAAGAAAAATGCATGAAGAAATATTACATTTCTTTGTTTCATTGAAGTGCATGTTTTGAAAGTAGAACTATATTTTGGGTTTCACGAATGGATTGAAGTATAATTAAACTTTGTAAATCTAGAATGGAATGAGCTTTAACGTTTTAAGTATGGTAAATGAAATAGATGAATTTCTAGTTTGAAATACGTAGATCTCTTTGTTAGATTGTTTCAATCTTGCAAACCAATATCATAAAAATATACAGTGTTGCGACATCAAAAGTCAAAATGAAAATTAAAATGAAAAAAGGATGAACAAAGCAATCATGAAACATTTACATTGCCACAGTAATTTATACAGTTCATCTTTAATCGGTAAGAGGAAAAATAATGTAATTTCATGGAAAGAGAAAGGAAATAAATCCGTATTGAAATCCCAATCATAATCAAATTAATCCTTACAAATCCATCCAATTTCTATCAAGTAAAACTCTCCATGTTTATTTTGCATGTTGAAGAAGAAAGAATGGTAGATCAAATCAAGTCTGGTTGTTGAAAAGGTTTAATTCACATTTTAATAGTAGGAAAGACGTTTGTGTAAAATTTACCCTCTTAAGGTTGCTAAAAATGAATTTTGTTGTTTCCTACGCAAAGAGGGGTTTGAGCCCTTTCCAGAAAGTCCTCATTTTCTCAAATTCAATCTTTGAGTCGAAATTTATGGCCTTATGAAGTTTTTACTTTGTTTGGTTTGTCTTATTAACAAAAACCACTTGCCAAAAAGGAAAATTTTGTAAATCAAACCCACGTGCCTGAAAATTACATAAAACACTTTTTGCAAAAAAGGAAAAAAGTCACAATTTCCTCCATAGCCCTATAGCCTTGCCTATCTACTTTCGGGAAAGCACTTCCATGGATTCTCGGGCCCGTGCCTTCAAAATTTACCCCTTTGAAATGCGGCGAAAATCTTAAATCTCCCAATCGGACCGCTTCCTCGCTTGTCATTAGGGGTCTGCCACGTGGTTTCTTATGGCATCGGGCGGTGGGGGGGATGGTTTTAGTTCTTTTTTTCTTTGGAAAAAATGAAAAGGGTTGGAAAAACTTCCTAAGTTTCCTGCTAGGCCCGCCTTCCTACTTGGTCACTTGTTGGACTAATGCGTGGATTCTTGGGGCGTCGGGCGTTGGCGGAGGCGTGGGGATTTTTGAACCTTTTTTTCCTTTAAACAAAAAGATTTAAAATCAAAATTTCTTCCGATGACCCACCTTCCCGCGATGGGCTTAAAAATGTGCCATGTGTCCCTTGCGCCTTTGGGAAAATTTTCTTCCCTAGGCCTGTAGGCCCGCCTTTTGGAAAATTTTCCTGCCTAGGTCCCGCAGGTCTATAACTTAAGAAATATGAGAAGTTAGGAGGACTTGTTTATACCGTTGGAAAGAGAAAGAAATTTCCTATCTCAAGGAAATGATTCCAGAAACCTTAAGCACGTTAAATATGTGAAAAATCATTTTGAAGTGCAAAGATGAGTCGGAGAGTGGGTAAGTAGGAAATTACCTCTTATTAACTTAATGTTTAACTCTAGAGCATGGGTTGACCTTTTTGAAGGGTCACGTGAGGGGATAAGGGAATTTTTTCTATCTCATGTTAATAAGAACCTTGGTTATTGTTTAGACCTAGTCAAATTAAATACCTTGGGCAATTAATTGTTTTGGGAATTTAAATTTAGTGTTAAATTAATTATTTATTAAATTAACACCTAAGAGAAATTTAACTATATTGGGGTTAACTATACCCTTTAATTTCTGTAATGTGGATCTAATGTTTATTATAACGGGAAAATTTTATTTATTAATAATGATTGACTTTGAATCCTTCTTTGTGACAACAGATTCTTGGAGCCCGCATTAGTGGTCACGCTTTAAATTAAAAAAAAAAAAAATATTCCATAATTTTTCTATCTAAACCTAGGTTGTTCTTGGGTCTCAAGTGGTCATTTTAGCGGGCAATACACACCAAGAGTTATCATTGTTATGGTTGGTTCAAAATTTTGGGGTTTTTCAATCTTTTCTCTTTATTGTTGATCGCCAAGCGTTTTGATTCTTCAACTTTCAAGAAGGGTAAGTATTGTTTCTTCTTCTCTGTAACTCGATAATCAAGATATTTATTTCATAACTATCCGAGCTATGCAAATTTATCAAGTTAGGGGTTCGAAGATCTTATTAGGGGTTTGAAATGCTACATTTTTCTTTAGTAAATTCCATTTAAAATTGCCAAATGAATTAATTGTGCATTCTTTATAATTTGCACCCTTTTAATTGCCACCATCGATGTTATTTTTCTAGATATCAGTTTGATTTTGTTCCATTCTGCGTTCAAAAAACTTTTTGTTAACGTGAGATTTATTGTTATTATTTCTCCCTTTTGCATAACTCAGCTATTCTTTGTGGCTCAAGCTTAGTCATTTTGATCAAAACTTGGTGACCAAGATCGTCATTGTGTTTTGTATATTGTACTTCAACATTTGGTAGGATTGGTTGTGTATGTATGGTCTGATTGAAACCTTGGATCCCTGTGTCAAGATTTTCCTTAGATATTCTTTGTTCTTCTTTGTAAAACTGCGAGGTCGGGTATCTTGTTCAAGCCTTTTCAATTTGGGATGAAATTTGGTTGCATTTTCCATCCCATTGTATGTATTTTCTAGGCTTAGTATTAGCTCTACTTTGTCTCCATTTGGAAGTATTTCTTTGGTTCTATGCATTAGATTTGTGTAGATTTGTAAATACCCATTAATGGGTTTCCCTTAAAATTGGTCAACTTTTCACTTTATACTCATAGCTAGAGTTTCATGCATTGTGGGCCTCAAGATTCTTGCATTTGCACTAATTTATTGGCCTTACATCCATTTCTTTTCAAATAGTCTTCCATTGTTTGATTCCATATGACCAACTTTGATGTGTCGTGTTCAACCATTTTCCCGATTTTTTTGTTGTTGGATCACTATTTTCATGATTTCCCCTTGTTGGGTTGTGTGTATGATAGAGACTACTCTAATTCAAGTTGGACATAGCTCTTTAACAACTCGGTTTTAGATAAACCATTTCTAGTCATGATGGGCTTTCTATTCTACATTTTTAATTTGTTTTCTTTACCCTTGATTATTTGTTTTCCCTCGAGTTCCTATTTGCTATGTTATGCATTTATGTAATCCATGTTGTGTTTATGTATGAGTCTCGACTTCCCAGCTTCTCATGTTTGAAGTTTTCGATGCATTTAATCCAATCCAAGGGTTTTCTTTTGTTAGAATTTGTGTTCACAAACCAATGTCAAAGGAAAATCCATCCACGTTAGATTGTTCCATGCCAAAAACAACAAACCTTAAAAATACTCAAATTGTGAATAGTGTAAAATCTAAAAGAAGATAATTTTCATAATCTGTATAATCAAATTTCTCATTAAAATTTTATGTTCTTACATAGTTTCACTTTCACGGTCTATACTTATAAATGAAAGATTGTATAATTCTTTACAAAATATCTTATTTGTAATATCAAAATTCATTACATATATGAAGTTACTTCCATCTAAAATAAACATTATATCTCTGCAAACCATAAGTGAATAACTCAACTCATTTTTAAGTTGTTGGTGCTCAAATTAGTCTCACCCCATTTTCCATTAAAATCCCTCAGTTTGCGGCCTCTGTCACATTTTTATCTCCCCATGTTGTGCTTGAAATGAATTTTTCCCATTTGATCAGTCCCTTCCTGGGTCGAGGATCACTTAAAGATCCAAAATTTGTTTTTTGTTTCTCTATTTATCTAAAAATCTAAGAATTGGGCGTAAAACTTGGGTTGTTCCTTTATTTCTATTTTTTCGCGGTTGGAAATTTTTGTCCTTGTAATTTTTTTCTGAAATACCTAAGGAAACATGAATAGATGTAGCTCGAAGGATTATGTTTGAACCCTATAAGATTTCTAAATTCTCTGTCCTTGAAGAAAATTTCATCTTTGCGCTCAAATGCTTGTTTTCTGCATTTTACGGTTTGACGAGTATGTTTTCCCGGTCAAATTTACATCTGTACATTAGTGGAAAAGTGGCCCTTTTTGGTTTGATGTGGCTCATGGGCACTCTAAAAGATTTGTGGCTCACCTTGACCCAAAATTTGTCCACGTGGAGGAAAACATTCATTTGAAAGTTCACCTTTTGGTTTGGCCTTGGAGTTACGCCGGGAGGACACTTGGAAGCTTCCGCTCACTTTGCCTTTTGCTTGGAATTTTTAATGATTAAAGGAGACTACCTCGAACCTGGACACATGGCGCCTTCCACTGAGCCTTCAACTTTTAAACAAATTCTACCAAGGATAGGACACGTGGTGAGCCTACGCTCATTCAGGTCTCTACTTTTGGGGACCATCTCAAGATGCGCCATTGAGACGCGTGGTAGTTTGAAATGTCAAAAGGCGGGAAGTGAGCCATCGGAGGAAAATTTGATTTTTTGCCTCTTGTTGTCAAAAGGTTAAAATCATCAAAATGACTTGCAAGCTCGACAGAGGATAGTCAAAATTTTCTTTGAAAGTCAACGATGGAGGTGCGGACTTCCGGAAATTTGAAATTTTTTTTTTTTAAAAAAATGGGTTAAAGTGTAAAAAGGAAGCACATTTCCACTGGGACCCACATTAGGACATGTGTCAGGCCCATTTTTCAAAGGCGGAGGGGCGAGCAAAATGAGAAATTTTACATTTTTTCAAAAAGTTATAAAAGGTAAAAAGGAACACCTAGGCCCATTTTAACTCGTATCTCCCATGTGGACGGTCCAAATTCAAAATAGAAATAAACAATAGCTATGCACCTATATCTGATTTTCTACTATTTTTACTCCAAAGCTCCTAGAGATGCGAGTTTTCATTATTTCTTGATGTCTCCTACACGCCAAACAAAGAGGAGAATTAATTTGATGTGTTTTTTGGTGGGGAGGATCTGAATACGTATTTTACCATTAAGATGTGATCTGACTATCGAGTTCGATCTGATTTTCCAATTTTTCCTTCCTTGGCACACAAAGAACTAGATTTGACAGATTAAAGGAGGAAGTAGTTGGCACATGATATGAAGAGTGATCTACCAGATGAAAGAATTTAATGTTGGAGATATTTGGAGAGATTTTCCCTCCGAGCACTTGACCTTTTTTCGCAAATCTGATTCTGGGAATCACGATCAAAATCGTAACAAGCAATGGTACTTTGAATGCTTTTTATTTTTGGGGAAAACTCTATTGTAAAATGTTATAAATTGCATGAATTTGTCATGCAAATGGTTGGAGTGTTAGAGGTTAGGATTTAATTCCTAAGAGAAGAGTTTGACAGAGGACATCTTTACGAGAAACCTATTTACTTTTTTTGTATTAAATTTGATCATGTCAAGGTGGTTTCTAGTGTACAACCATTGAAAAGCTATAATATTGTTCTAGAAAATTTCCCTTGCTGATGAATTTAATCAAATTTGAGTTAATTTGTGTTGATTTTTGGGAAAAATTGTTATGCGCATCATTTTTGAATGTCTGCAAACGGTTTTTTCCCATTGCGAATCTTACATTGAAATCTTTATAAATCACACAAGATCTTATCCTTGTGATAGTTTGGTGGCTTTTGTAATTTTATTTATCAAAAGAGCTTTCATTTGATAGTTAAATAAACAAATTTAAAATCACTATACTCCTAGAATGATTATAAGACTGTTTATTAGCCTTTGAGGGTATCTTAGGCGTGATGAAATAGAGGTTGATAATGTTCAATTAAGTTTTCATGTTAAGCCTTCATTTTGGATTCTTAAAGTTTGTGTGAAAATGTGCTTTGATCTAGGCCTCCTTTGAAGCACACCTTCTTGTTAAAGGAGCATTTTAGCTATTTTGAAGTATTATGTTTGTTAAGCCTTCCATTTTGTAAAAATCTCAAAGATCTTGTGAGTCAAGTTCATTCATTCGCCTCACCTCCCACAAAAATTCATTTAAAAATAACCAATCTTACCCATATACCCATGTTTGTCCTGTGTGTACAAATGCGTAATTTATATTACCAAAACATGTAGAAACAATCAATTTTCATTGTCTTTAGTAGTCTAAACCTTGCTTAGAAAATATCTCCATTATCTAGGGTGATAACTCATGAGAGTTAGGTTTTGTTGTATTGATCAAATTTTCTTCAAGGTCTTCATAATAACTTTACAAGGAAGGACATATCCATCTCCTCCACAAACATTAGGCTAAAAAGGGTCTTCTCACCCTAGTTGAAAGGAACAACCATAAAGTAGTGAGCATAGATCAAATCCTCTTAAGGGTGCTATCCATTTCTCCCCATCCGAGTCACAAAGAGAAAGATGTATTTCTTCCCGACCTACAAAATAACATACAACATGATCTCGCTTGTCTCTAAGCGTTTCTGTCAAACTGTGATGTTGCTTAGCTTCTAAGGGAGAATCAAATTTGGGTACGAACACTAGTGGCACCATTGTTAGGGACATTATGACTGTAGTTCATATTCGGACCCGGTAAACATTTCTTATATGCTTTAAGTTCTAGTAAACTATTTCAACATCATCCCATGTTCAGGCCTATAAGAAGTGTTCAAAGTTACAAGTGTTGTGTGCAATTTTTCAGTTTCTACAGTTATTGCACTAAGTTTCATTGATAAATCGAGGTAAAGGAAGGTCAAGTCTTTCCATTTCCAGTTGCTAGTGTTGATAGACATTTGACAGATCATTTTTTTAGTGCATTTCCACAAATAAGGTGGAAATCCTTAGTGGTAACTCCCTATTGATCTGATTCTTGATGAATAACAATGTCTTAACCTCCATCAAGTGAGATTTGTTACTAATCTTTGCAAAGCCGGAAGGAAGGAAGAAGAAGATCTTTCTTCACTAAGGATCCTCTTTAGGACATTATTTCTAGAGCTAGAAAAAACAAAGTCGAAGGAAGAAGATTTTGGCGAGGTGAAATTTGGAGATCGTAGTCAAGAAAAGAGATCTCCATTGATGAAAGAGATCAGCCTATCATTGAAAATTTCCATTCAAGTGCTTTGGAATTAGGTAGTCTCTTTGTGCAATTGAATTCTCCATCTAGAGAGGGGCCTTTATTTGAATTTGAAAATTTTTCTTCTCATTCTACCCTGTGTTTTCCAAAGTTGATGGGGCTTTCCAAGAAACAAAGCCTTTAGGGATATCCATTTTGAAAGTTATACTCTCGTGTTTCAAAGACCCCTTGTCCCTTATCAGTTTGTTTATCCCTCAAGGTCACCTCCTCGAAACGACATGGCCCATCCCCCACCCAGACCTCCATTTGTTGTGAATACCTTTAGTCTTATAAATTTTATAGGGATGGTGGATATCCAAATGTAGTTCCCAGGATGTAAAAAAATAGACTACCAAAGTTCCAAGGAAATAATGCTATAACTTGTGATAAATATTTAAATCTTTTACAAACATGATGATTTGAGATAATTTGAAGATGTATATATCAAATTGTTTATCATACCTTGGAAGAAGATGCGAGGAACTGGTATAATATTTGCCGAGATAATTCGATTGATTCTTGGATGGAAATGAGTAATGCATTTAGATTTCACTATGGTGATAAGACAAACCTTGGTTTTTTTATCGAATTTGAAAATATCAAGAAGAATCCTAATGAATCAATACATGATTTCAACACAAAATTTAACAAGACCTTGAGGATATTTCTGTTAGTTTGAGACCATGTGATGAATCATGTCTGATAAAGTATTCAGATGCATTTGATAAGAAAGTTGCTTATTACTTGAGGGACAAAAACCCTACCAATTTGAGGTAGGCCTTCACCATGGCTTTGCAAATTGAGAACAACATTAAAGCAATTGGAAAACCTCCTAAGAGGGAAGGTGTGAAACTAGTTAACCCGGAAAAACCTAAAGCAAGTAAGGCTGCTGATTTGGAGGAAGTTGTAAAACTTTGGTAGGGGGCTGTCAAAGAAATCTCTTACAAATTAGCCCGAGCAGAGAAAGGAATTGGGCAGAGTTCACAAGGTCAGCATAAGCAACAAGGCCAAGATAAATTTGTAAATCATCATAGAAATGAGTAGAGATCTTATTATCGAGGCAAGGGACTTGTTGGATTTGGAAATAAGCAGCCCGGAGCCATGGAAAATAAAATGGTGCCTCGATCCTTTGGATTCCAGAGTTGCTATTGTGGAAAAACAAATGTAATTGATTGGTTTGACAGATGTTTCATGCCCCATGCTCCATGTGAAGTAGATCAACAAATAGAAGAAGAAGCTGATGATAATAATGATGATGATGTTTTCATGATGGGTTTCTCCACGAGCTCAAATAGGACCAACTTCAACTAAGTGATAAGTGCTCGAACTCTTTCTGCAAGTTTTGGGATTGCATCCACTGGGTGCCCCCTTCTTCCTCCCTCTCATACTTTAGAATAGATATTGTGCAAGCTTTGAAATACCTAATAATGAATTTGAATACTTAAGAGCTTTGATGATAAAGAAGTATGATGGAGGAATCCCATCTGAGGAGAATCAATTTGGGTACCAACATAAGCTTTGTTTGAGCTGGCCTCTTATACTCTTATATTGTTGGGTGAGCACTTCTTTGTTTAAAAAGCTACAAATTTGCAACATGGATTGTGTTTTTGTAACCTTGTTCAAATTTGACATTTCCCTTTACTCTTAAATTATTATGTACTTGTGATGGATCATTTCTTTATTTCATTCAACTGTGTAATGGTGACTTCATGAGCTATCCTATGTGTTACTTGATGAACTTGATTTTCACATATGCACTCCTTATAATGACTGAATATTTTTCCCTTTTTGATTGAATACTTCCTTTGTAATGGAATGATTACTAAGTACTATAAATTCATTTCTATTTTTGAACAAGGAAAATTACCTATAATGGATCTTGAAAGCTCCTTAAATGATCTAAAATTTGGATGCCTCTTCTTGTTTAAACTTGAGACCTATGGAAATTTTGTTCTCCTTTCTAGAAGTAGTGAAACGTCGTAACTTGATGTGAATGCTTTCTTTTTGTGATGGGTATCTAAAATTTGTTCCTCCCTTTCCATTATCATTTATGAAGAAAAACCTCAATGGGTTTTCTCTATTTGATTTTTTATCCACTTGATTTTTTAAAAAAGTGAAGAACATTCCATCGATGAATCTTACTTATTTTCTCATGAAGCTTCGCAATTATTATGCATCAAAACAAAACTGTTAGTTGCTACGATTTCAGCTATAAATTTAGTCTTGATTTTGTAACTTCAATTAATATGAGAATAGTAAGGAGTGACTCTATTCTTCTTTTCTTTTCTATCATGATTTTGAGAACAATATATCCGTCTGCAGTAAGAAAGTGCTTCCTTGATTCTATATCTACCTCATCTAATTTATCTTATGTGTACTTTACTTCACAAGATTCATTTTCATGAAACTAATAACACATGATAGCTAGGGATAATACATAAGATCAAGATGAAGAAGTTGTGAATGGAAATGATGAATACCAAGAGAAGACCAAAAGGAAATGATGGGTTTTATCTATATTATGTTTCTTTTAGATTTATGTACATTCATCTTTTCCTTTAAGTAAACATAAGTTACATTCCATGGCTTATGTGGGAAACACCTAATTTCTTCATGAATAAATGACATTAATTTTTGTAATTGAGATGTATATTTTTTCTACATCCATCTTATGATATGTAGTGATTGTATAAAGATCTAAAAAACTCATTCACATAGTTAATAAAAATTATTCATAAGAAATAATCAAAGTTTATGTACTTATAACATAATAATGAACTCTTACGCATGTAAACTACAACTCTGCTTTTATTATGGGATGAAATATCCCACATCTGTTGTGATTCCCACCTTCATCAAGGCTATGCACTAGTCCTTTGGGGCTTCTATATTTCTTTGCTGAAGATGAATGTGAATGACAACACATGTGAGGTGTTGCATTCTGCAACAACACACATAGCTTGAATATTGCATTGTTTTTCAATTTTCTACAACTTAAAACATTAAGAAACTTTCCTTCTTTCCCTTAGCTAGGTCCATCACATCAATCCTTTCCATTTGAAATGAAGTTTCGAGTTGCCATTTTTGCATGGGTGCAAAAATGTGAACATTTCCAAGATCCTATGGGGAAAAGCTACCTACTAGCTTTAAGACTAGTGCCTTGATCTAGTCCATTGGGCATGGATTCAAAATAATAATACTAAAATATTTCCTTTCTAAAAACAAACCCTTCTAAAGAATAAACTAAAATAGGGAAAGGATCTAGTCAACCGGATCATGTACATGAAATGTACTTATTGAATTGAAAAAACATTGCAGTGTGTATGAAATACACTTTATTTAAAGGAAATCCTAATCTACCCTAATCAAACTATCTACAAAATGAATCTAAATAAAGCCTAAAATAGGCAATAAAAGGTAGCTTCCCTTTCTCAAAAATCATAGCTTGGAAAACAAGTAACTACTATGGAAAAATCATAGCACCCTTGATTGCTTCCAAGTGATTGGTTGAGGTAGTCAGTGTGATTTGTTAAACATGGAGTTATCCCAATGTGTGGGATTTTAAAATTGGGATAACTCTCCAGAGAAGGCCAACTTCCTATCCTATCCTATTTCCAACTACTCCAAACTACAAATGTGTTGCAGATCTAACCCTAGTCTAATATTTCCAAGAGACAAATATAGAGATAATGCATGAAAATTAAAACCTACTCTAAGGGAAGGTGATGCACCAAGAAGTATGTTAAACAACCTACATAATAAACAAAACACTACTAGAACCTTTTAGTGAATACAACAATAATACACAATAAACTTCCATGTAATGAAAGATCAACAAGATGCAATAGTTATAGAAGAGGGTTTGAAACATCCATAAATATGATTTTATTTCTCTCAAAGTTGATACAATGCATCACATTCAAGCTCAAAGGAAATGGAGGTTTGAAATATCCACAAAATATCAATAAGAATGGAGGGGCATGTACAAGGTGTCCAACCTTTTAAAATGAGCCCCTCCTTATAATATATATGAAGAATGAGAGAAGGGAGAGAGAAGGAATTCTAAATCTTTCTTCAACCACCCAAAAATGCATTAAAATCACCTGCAACAATGATGGGTACCACTACAAAACCCATACATCTATATATATTTCCTTCTTCGGGGAAGAAAGAAAGCCCATACATGCTATCCCACTTTTCCCCCACAAATTTTTTTCGAATGCAATCTTACACAGGAAAAATGGAAGGGTCGGCCTAGTCGTGTGGACTCACATTCTATTCCATCACCGAGTCTAGAAGTGAGCAAAAAAATGAATTATGGAGGGTGCCATGTGTCTCATCGATGTAACTCCAAGATGTGAATCCAAAGGTGGTCCCCAAACAAGCGCCCACCCGTCACGCGTGGTCGAGTCAAAGAGGGAACAAAACCGGATGTTGAAAATTCCAAGGCCAATGGGAGGAACCACACATCCCAATGGTGCAACTTCAAAGGCATGACTTATAAGGTAGGACCCAAACAAGCGTGAGCCCCCACATGTCCCAAGTCAAACATATTTCCCCCCCAAATAGAAGGGACTAAGGTAGACATGAGAAAATGAATGAGCAGCCTACGGATGATACCAAGTGTCCCACTGTCACACTTTTGGGAGTTGGCTACAAGGGTCCCACCTATAAAGAATTTTGGGCATTATATGTAGTGGGCCCCCTTACTCACCCAAAGGCATGAGGCGGAAGTATTGATTTTAGACTCGAATCGACTAAGAATAAGGCGGGGCCAACAAAAATCCCCATGTGTCTCCTCGGTTCTCCTTTAAGAGGTGAATCCAAAAGTATTCCCCAAGTGTGTTCCAGCTCACCACATGGCTAGGAGTCCAAAAAAATCATCACTAAATGGGTGGGATCGCAGATAGAATCGACCGCTCAAAGGGGACAAAGCCTGCGGAAGCCTCCACGCGTCATCTTGGCACAACATCAGGGGCAGATTCTAAGCAAGGTCTCCAAATGATCGCTAACCCTTCACATTTCTAAGGCTCAGGGCGAGTGTCTCCACCAACGGGGTAACTCAAGAAAATAACAAAGGAAATAGAGTAGGCCACACACGACGCCATGTGTCAATTTGATGAATCTTCTAGAGTGGGAGGAGGGAGCAAAATCTCAAGACGTGAAGAGACGCCACATGGATCTAGGTGAATAGACTCCAAACTTAAAGCTCCTTCAGACCACCATATCCTTCAACTAGAGCTTAGAATCGAGTGAGAGGGGAAGTTTTGAAGAGCTCTCGACACCTGCTACCCACCTTCCACCATTAATGTTTTGGCCTACCATTTTAAGGCCGTTAAGTCTCCCACCTACCACCATGATGAAGAATGGGCCTCCTTTCTTTCCCAGCAAGGAACAATGATGGGGGCATGGGTGTAGTGAGACTCATCATTGTGGTAGGGGAATTCAATGCTCCTTCGAGGTGGTTGGAATAGGGTTTGAATTTTCCCCCTTTCCCTCTCATTTTTCCTATATAATATACAAGAGGGGCAATTTATAAAAGGTTGGACATTATTTCTTTGTACCCTTCCTTCTTCTCTTCCTCGCAGTGATTTCATGGAGTCTTCGAACCCCCAATTACAAATTGTAATGCAATCTTGCCTCTTGGCCATCAGTAATGGACTATATCAAATTCTTAGAGCAATAGAATAAGTTTGTGGATGATTTCAACCTCTCTTATGTTTATTTTCTTCTCATTGATCCCTCATTACAATCTTGGTCATCTGTGCATGGATATTGTGTCACATTTTAATGGTTTGTGTTTAAGGGCAATGCAAATGTTCATCATTCCTTTGGTGCATCACCTCTGTTAGATTAGGTTTTATTTCTTGTACCTCCTCAACCTTGTCTCCTTGGAAAATTAGAGTAGGATTTAGAATAGACCCTCTGTAATCTTAATTGGTGCACTTGAACAAGAGGAATAGGAGCTACCATCATCCGGAGAGCTTCCCGATTCACAAAGTCCCACTCTTTGGGGAAAGCTCCATGTTATGCAATCACACCAAATGCCCCACCCAAATTTGAGGCCATTCGGGGTGATGTGATTTTGCACTAACAATACCTTCATTATTTTCGAATAAAATCAACTCGCTTGGGTCGAACCGAAAACGTGAGCTTCCATGGCTGAATTCATCCCACTTATTTTCTTTGTGCGAGTCCAATTTCTCCTAAGGGAAAAAATTGGATAACAATTTAGCAACTCACGGGGTTACCTTCCTATTAGGTCAAAGATCGATCCTCAAAGTATCAATTGGGCATGGAGTTTGACACGATCTTGTATTTGAAATTTCTCCCGATAACCCTCACTCTCAATTTTCATAAAGAAATCTTGAAGTTAAGATTTTGTGAGTGTGGAAAATTTTTTTGACTAGGGGTTTTCACTTGTTCTGAAATGGACTATCCTAACAAATTAATTTATTTTCTATGTATTTTTTTCCTTTGAAATTAACATGTGTTTCATACAAATTATGAAATTCTTCTCTCTTACAACACGCACTTAAGAGGCACATTGAACTCCACTCCATAATGATACAACATAGGAGAAAAAAACACATGTGCCAAAGAACTTATGAAATTGAAACCTAACCTATAACAAGAGAATGTGCATATATAGTTAGAGGAATTTAAAATCCTAAACTAATATGTACAAGGGTGAGACTTTTTTTTACTTACAACATTTAAGATGGATTCCATTGACCAAAATCGGAAGTTCCTCTCCATATAATATAGATAATTGGAAGGAATTTCACTTTTACATCCTATGACCATATAGGGGCCACTCCAAATGGCATCAAAATTTGAATTTCTTGCCGGTTTATCCCGATCTTCATCCCACTTTAGAGCTAAGTCTCCTTCTGGAAGGTTCTTTCCACTGGTTTTCTGTCCAATGTCCTCTTGATCATAGCTTGATCCTTTTTCATGGTTTGCATGGAATGCATTCTTATTTCTTCCAATTCCATAAATTCCACATACCTAGATTCCATAGGCTTGAACTTAGACAATTCTTGTTGTTTCATGAGTTCCAATACTAAGCAACTCAAGTGATATAGGAAACACCACCTCTTTCTCGTAGACTAGCTTGTAAGGGTAAATATAGGATACAAGGTTGAAGAGTTACAAGAAATAACACCTAATCTAACAAAGGTGATGCACCAAAGGAATGCTAAACATTTGCATTATCCTTAAACATTGCCTCTTTCTTTTCACCCTTCCTTCTTCTCTTCCTTGCAGTGATTCCGTGAGTCTTTGAACCCCCAATTCAAATTGTAATGCAATCTTTCTTCTTGGCCATTGTAATGGATTGTATCAAATTCTTGGAGAAATAGAATAATTCGGTGGATGATTTCAACCCTCTCTTATGTTTATTTTCTTCTCGCTGATCCCTCATTGCAATCTTGGTCATTTGTGCATGGATATTGTGTCACATTTTAATGGTTTGTGTTTAAGGGCAATGCAAATGTTTAACATTCCTTTGGTGCATCACCTTTGTTAGATTAGGTTTTATTTCTTGTAAATATTCAACCTTGTCTCCTTTGAAAATTGAAGTAGGAGTTAGAATAGACCCTCTACAATCTTAATTGGTGCACGTAAACAGAGGAATAGGAGTTGGCCAACATCCAGAGAGCTTCCCTATTTCGCAAAGTCCCATTCTTTGGGGAAAGCTCCATGTTATGCAATCACACCAGATGCCCCACCCAAATCCAGGCCATTCGGGGTGTTGTGATTCTGCACTAACAATACTTTCATTATTTTCGAATAAAATCAACTACCTTCATTAACCGAAAACGTGAGCTTCCATGGCGAATTGATCCTCATTTTCTTTGTGCGAGTCGAATTTCTCCCAGGAAAAATTGGATAACAATTCAGCAACTCACGGGTTACCTTCCTACTAGGTCAAAGATCGGGAGCCTCAAAGTATCAATTAGGCATGGATTTTGATACTAATCTTGTATTTGAAATTTTCTCCCGATAACCCGCACTCTCAATTTTCATAAAGAAATCTTGAAGTTAAGATTTTGTGAGTGTGGAAAAGTTTTTTCACTTAGGATTTTCACTTGTTCCTGAAATGGACTATCATGACACATTAATTTAGTTGCTATGTATTTTTTTCCTTTGAAATTAACATGTGTTTCATACAAATTATGAAATTCTTCTCTCTTCAACACGCACTTAAGAGGCACATTAAACTCCACTCCATAATGATACAACATAGGAGAAACAAAACTATACCAAAGCACTTATGGAAATTGAAACCTAACCTAAAACAAGACAATGTGCATATATAGTTAGAGGAATTTAAAATCCTAAACTAATATGTACAAGGGTGAGACTTTTTTTTTTTTTACAACATTTAAGATGGATTCCATTGACCAAAATCGGAAGTTCCTCTCCATATAATATAGATAATTAGAAGGAATTTCCACTTTTACATCCTATGACCATATAGGGGCCACTCAAATGGCATCAAAATTGGAATTCCTTCCCGGTTTATCCCGATCTACATCCCACTTTAGAGCTAAGTCTCCTTCCTGGAAGGTTCTTTCCCTGGTTTTCCTGTCGAATGTCCTCTTGATCATAGCTTGATCCTTTTTCATGGTTTGCATGGAATGCATTCTTATTTCTTCCAATTCCATCAATTCCACATACCTAGATTCCATAGGCTCGAACTCGACAATTCTTGTTGTTTCATGAGTTCCAATACTAGCAACTCAAGTGATATAGGAAACACCGCCTCTTTCTCATAGACTAGCTTGTAAATGTAATTATCTATCGACACCTTTGGTGTGATCCTGTCAACTTGTAAGGCTTATTTGATCTTTTATGCCATGTCCTCTGATTCTCATCCAAATTCCTCCTAATGATTCTTATCAAATTCTTATTTGTGGACTCTGCTACTATCCGTTACCTTGTGGGTAATAGGTTGAAGATATGCTCAAGTACATCTCATTCTCGATAGTCCATTTTGTGATCTTAGTACCTAAGAATTCCAATGCATTGTCTAAAACTATAGTGTGGCCGGTAAACCAAACCTTTTCACTATTCCTTTATAGAAGTCCAATATACTTAGACTCATTTGCTTCCTTTAGAGCTACGCTTGGTGCACTTTGTGAAATAGCCTATTTCGTAAGAATCCACTTGTGGTCTTGTCTTGAACTTGGATTGATGACCCCAATGAATTCCAATCCCCATTGCTTGAATGGTTGGTCAAATGAAATCGGATGTAATGGAAGTGTTACTAGCCTCTCCTTTCCATGTGAAGAAATCACACCTCTTACATTTCTTGATCCAAGTGTAGAAATTACTAAACAATGTGGGCCAATAGTACCTTGCCTTCATTATTTTGAGTGTTATCACTTATGGAGTGAAATGACCTCCTGCCTATTCATCGTGAAATTCCTCTAACACCTTCTCAATTTGACATGTTCCAATACATCTCAATAGAACACCATTATGTCTTTATTGAATAAAACACCATCAACAATCACATCTATATAGTATATACTCTTTTTCTTTTCTCATTTCTAGAGGGCATAGACCTATTTGTAGGAATTTCATCATGTCTTGAGTCCATCAAGGAATGGGAACATTATTATTTTATTTCCCCCGACTATCCTGTGCAGAAGCACCAAAACAAATTCCTTTTCATCACTTTCTTCGACCTATTTACTTGAGGCTAGCTATTAACATAATCCCTTTCCACTCGACCAAATTAGTGACCTTGATTTCAATATCGTACTCCATGACACAAGTGATCTATACTTTGCATGTTTCTCATTAAAATATTTTTTCAATAGGAAGTCCTTTACTCCCGCATGGGATACTAGCAATTGGATCCTATTATTTGAAACTAGGTGCTTGAATTTATTTAAACTCCTAATAAATATAATGATATGTTTCTCAATGAAGGAAAACCTAACATCATAATGCTCCAAACCTTGATCAAGAAGGCAATGCTTCTCGACCCATCTTTATTTTTTTACTAGGATGTGTAAAAGTATCCAAACCACAAAGGCAAAGAACATGAAATCCTTGGAGAATTTTGGATTTATGAGAGTCGGGGGTTTGAGATATAACCTCTTTGATTGCTTAAAAACTTGCTTTACCTTTAGCTATCCACTTGAATGCTATCCTCTTTTTAACATCTATGTTATTGGTTTCAAATGAGTGGAAAAATTTGGTACAAACCTATGAAAAAATTGACCCTTCCTAAATCTTTAAAGGTCTTTCTTACGGCTTGGTAATCGTAGTGTTTGAATTTCCTCAACTCTTTCTAGGTCAATTTTCAATCCTTCCTTTGACAAAATGTGGCCAAGAAGTTTTCCTTCATGAGCCATGAATATAATTTTTTGGGATTCAACGATACCCCAAATCTCCTACACCTTTGAAAGACATTTCTTAGATGGAAGAGTGGATTTTTGCATTTTTTGGAAAACATGGTAATGTCATCGAGATAGATAAGTAAAATTTTGTTTATCAAACCCTTGAATGCCATGTCCATTTCCTATTGAAATGTTTCTCTAGCGTTCGAAAACCCAAATGACATCTTCTTGTAGGTATAGGTGACCCATTTTGTAGTGAAACCCATTTTGAATAGATCCTCTTCTTTCACCATTATCTCGATTATACCCCAGTATCCATCCGGAGAGAAAATATTTTTAAAGGAAGTGGGTAATCGTCTTTGAGATATTTTCTATTCAAGTCTCGAAAGTCCATTCACAATCTTATTTCTTCATTCTTATTATTGATTGGTACCAAGTTTTCAATCCATCTTGAATGTTTGATTGAAAATATAATGCTTTCCTCTATCAACTTGTTCATCTCTTTCTTCATAAGAGGCTCAATTTTTGGGTTGACTAGTCTCTACTTTTACCTGATAGGCTTAGCACCTGGATCCAGGTATATTGTATGTTGTGCTAATTTCATATTGAATCCCCACAAATCCTCATAGATTTAGGAAAATCCATCTGAAAACTCTTGGAAAAGTTATATGAACTCATATCTCTCCCGCTTTTGTGCTTTCCTTTCCAATTTGGACTCTTTTTCCTTCTCTAATTGAAATAGGTTATGAAGCTTCGCCTTGACTTGTATATTGGATTTTTCCTTCTAGAATTGATTGTTTAGGTTGAAGATAGACTCCAACATGACCAAGCCTTTGGGAAGTTTACTTATCCGTAGCTTGCACTACCTAGTCTTTGTATTCTTACTCTAATTTATCATGATTCCTAGCTAAGAACTTTGCCTCTTCTCGCAATAAATTAATGATTTGTTGATAATTCTTAAAGACCTACCTACTTGTGTTTTGTTTGGAACTACCGGCCTTACATTCACATGGATATGGTGTTGTGTCTTTCTCTTTGATACCGTAAAATACATCAAATTTTTCCCCAATGGATGCAAGTCTATCCACGGCTTCATTCTTCTTCCTAGGTATGGACTCAATATTGAATTCCTTAAAGTCCTTAATGAGGGTCTCATACCCTAATTTTTGTAGCTCTTAAGTAGGTCATTTTTGTGGCATTTATCCTTTTATTTGTTTAACAAACATCTCTATATCCCCGAATACCTGCAAATTATTTATGCCTCGTTTCCTAGCCTAATGAAGTCCATGGATTAGAGCTTCATATCCAGCTATTTTTTTAAACATGAAAACTGGAAATAGAAATATTAATAGTACTTGATGTCCGGTGGTGATACCAACATTCCACCTCCTCCAATACCTTACATACTTCTTGAACCATCAAAAAATAGTTTCCACACTTCATTTTCATCCTTGTTTTTTGGTTTCGTGATGCTAGGGAGAATTTGATTGTCTCCATGTACACAATATACTCCTAATTCAACTTCCTCCATTTCTTTGAAATGATAAAAAAAATGTGCCATTTTTTATCCCAATCATCTAGAGTCAAATTCGGAATGCCTTCAACCTTAGTACATGTTTCTAAAGAATTTAAACGTTCTTCCTAATCAAAGGCCAAGTAATTTACGTTGATGGGGCTAGGAACATGTAGCTCAATGTGAAAATTGGCAATTGATTCTAACCTGATTGTTGCCTTAGCTCCATACCTTGTCCTGAAAAGCATGTGTGACAAATCTATAGATAAATACCACTGATTTTGGCCATGAAATCTCTTGACAAACATAGGGAAAAGAGTGATGGAAGATCAATCATGGATACATCTTGTATAGTGACATTTGGACATTCATGCGGTGTTAGGATTAATCCTTTGATGACTCCAAGTGTACCAACTATTGTCCCGTCTAGCTGTACAACTCCTTTCAATACTAGCTCATACTTTAGACCCTATTGATATGTTATTTGCTTGAATTACTGAGCTACTAAGTGGTTCACTTATGATAATCCCGATGACACATAAAACTATGGAGGCTTAAAATTATTTCTTAATTGACCCCTATCTTATTGCACTCCATTAGTGATAACTTTCTCTGGCATTTCATTTGATCCATTCGAGGCATACCAATTGGCCATTGCAGGTTGTAACAAATATCATTGTCTCACGGGATTACAAATGAATCCCACATAGAAATGATTACGTGTGTTTTCTTCTTCTGATCGATGATGTTGAAAGGCCCGGATGGATTATCCTTTTGTTTCACCTTTCTTAGCACAACCTTTCTAGAGCTTGAATAGGCTCATGTATTGTCATGCAAATAGGTACCTAAGGTTGATTTGATACATTTTGAGATGTATTTAATTTACCCACTCCTTGTTATGTAGGGGTGGGTTGAGAATCAAATGGATTAGACTGTTGCCCCTTTTCTATGGTCCTTTTCTTTGACCTTGTATTAGCAGCTACACCTTGGAAAGGAGGTTGATTAAATTTGAAAAGTACCTCATTTTCCAATTGACCAATGTGTTTTCATCCCGAGATGAATCTTAGTGAGCTTCTACTACGCTAGTTTTCTTCCTCAATTAGCTCTTGGGACACACCAATGTTTTGTACCATTAGAGCCCCATTTAGTCCACCATTGAAGCACGTTGATTGATTGTGAGGTAGATTGCAGGGGTAACACCAATCATACTCTTGGACATATTTTTTTGATTTAGGACCAAGGATCTTGATGTTGAAACTACATTTGGATCATATGGTCGAATGGCCTAGAATCTTGAGATTGTACTTGGTTCATAATTCGATTCACAACTTTAACTAGTGGATTGTTTGATTTAAAATCCTGATATGGTCTATTCGATTAAACTAGTTCTGATATGGATCTGGAACACTAAGATTTCTACCTCTTTATAATTACCAGCTCATTCCCTAGGTTTTGTAGTTGTTTCATGACCTCCTGTAACTCTTTAGAATTACCCAAGAATTGGAAGCCTCATTATTGATTTGATTCCTAGGGGTTAGAATTGGATTCAATTCTAGTGTTTGACTCATTGTAGGAGTTCCCATTTCCGATATATAGGAATAAGCGGCCTAAGTGCTAAATTACCTACTTGAATATGAAAATTCTCCACCTTGATAGCTATGTTGTAAGATGCTCGCAACGTTGTTTCTCCCATTGATGGGATAATCATAGCAATGTTAGAATTAAGGGCCTTTAAGAATTAGAGGAATTCTCACTCGGTATCTTTTCTTATCTATTCATTTATTCATTTATTCATTTGGATCTCGTTTGATCATTGTCAATAATTCCAATAAAGATAGATTGTTTTCCCTATCTCCAAACTGGTTGCAAAGATCTGAAAACAATTGATTCCAATTTTTATAGACCTTTTTTTAGGATCATAAACCATTATAAGGCCTTTCCTTTGAAATAGGGATCTAACAACTTGGCCACAACATCCATCTCATTAATTTCGTGAATTGCACAGACATTTGCAATGTATTGGATGTGGTCAATAGGTGTTGTGTGATTTTCTCCCATGAAGTAGGGGACTACCGCCCATGAAGGTGACAAAGGGATTTTGTGGTCCTTTTGGTGGTCGCAGATGTGTCATTATGATTGGCCTTAGGACCTTGGTTGATTGGAGAGAAGGTATACTAGGTAGAGGTGTAGACAAAGTATTATTAGGTGGAGATGGTGATCCTTGTGGTCTTCTTCCTCTCATTTCTCTACCTAGTGATAATTACGTAGGTAGATAAATAGTCCTTCTCGCTCTAGTATCAAACCTAGTTCAAACTCTTCTCATGTACTTGGGCAACTGTGTAATGCTATACCACTAAATTCTATCCCTTCGAGTCGCTAGATGTGTTGGGAATAATCTTCAAAAGGCCGTGGTTTTGCCAAGTCACACACCAAACTCGACAAGTAAAAAAGAGAACTTTGAAGGATATGTATGTTTGATCTTCTCGAAGTTAAAATTTGTTTTGAACCGACAATCCAAATTATGAAAATGAGTGGAACATCGTAATCCAAAAGAAAGAAACTTCCGAAGTCCAAATTTCAAAAGGTTTGAAATTGGAGGACTCTCAAATCCAAAATCCCAAAATCCTGAAACCTAAAATCCCGAGATGGAAAAACTTTAAAATTTTAAAAGTTAAAATTTCAAAAAAATAAAAATAATGTTTTGAAGCTTAAGTCCCAATCTATCACATGGTTAAATTTGGACTTGTTTTGAGAAAGTTAAGCCCTTGAAAATTGATTTCGGAGTTCATCGTGAAAGGTGAGAAATCTAAAATTGGAGAACTTGCAATTTCCAAGTCCGAAAATGATGAAAATGCCTTCAAAGCTTGTAGAAAAGACTTTTGTTCCACCGAGCGTGTAAAAAGTGTTATGGAAAATCACAGAACCTGTGATTTCTTACAAGTGATTCGTTAAGGCGCGTTAGTTTGATTTTTCAAACATTGAGTTATCCCAAAGTGTGGGACTTTTAAATCAGGATAACTCTCCGGAGAAGGCCTACTTCTTATCCTATCCTAGTGCCAACTACTCCAAAGTGTAGAGAGTTGCAAATCTAACCCTAATCTAATATTTCCAAGGAGACAAAGATAGAGAAAATGCATGAAAATTAAAACCTACTCTAAGGGAAGGTGATGCACCAAGAAGGATGTTGAACAACCTGCACAATAAAAGAGAACACTATAAGAACCTTGTCATGAAAACAACAATAATACACAATAACCTTGCATGTAATGAAAGATCAAAAAGATACAAATAGAACATAGAAGAGGGTTTGAAACATCCATAGATCTGATTTTATTTCTCTCAAAGTTGATACAATACATCACATTCAAGCTCAAAGGAACAAATTTTGCATTACAATGTCTAGTAGGGAGGTTTGAAATCTCCACCAAATCTCAAGAAGAATGGGGGGCATGTACAAGGTGTCCAACCTTTTTAAATGATCCCCTCCTTACAATATATAGGAAGAATGAGAGAAGGGAGAGAGAAGGAATTCAAAATCTTGCTTCAACCACCCAAAATGCATTAAAATCACATGCAACAATGATGGGTGCCACTATAAAACCCATACCTCCATGTACTTTGCCTTGTTGGGGAAGAAAGAAAGCCCATACCTTCATCATTTTGATAGGCGATAACTTTGAAACATTCCTCTAAAATGGAGGAATGTATTTCCTAATTTTTAAATACTTAATCTACTAGCATCTCGCCACAATAGTCTCTGAAACAATCAATTCAATTGCTTAAAGTTTCTGCAATGCACTTTGTGGGACACCCATTATCGGAATCAACAACACCCAAAATGTATCCTTGATGTAGTCTTTGTATCACTCACCCTCCCAAAAAGCAAGAACCTTTAGGTAATCCAAATTGATTTGGGGTTTAGATTTTCGAGAGGAAATATCTTTGTCCTCCTTGTTGATCTCAAGTACCACCACCAATTTACCCAAAGGAGTTTCCACAATGACCAAATTTAGTCTTTGATTTTCATAATAAATTTTAATGACAATTTACATGTATATTATCGAATCTTTGCAACCATTACACTCTATAATGTTAACACTACCACTCCAACTTCCGATGAGTTGTAGACTATAAGTCTTACATTTCACAAGTGCTCAACTTCTTTGTACTTAAGTTAGTGTAGGAAATAATTGTTATCTAACTTATGCACATATTTCTTTAATTTTGTTACATGATCTACAATAACATAACGTTGTGAAATATGTTAAGAGGTGTTCCACATTAGTATTTGCAAGAAAGGTTTGAGATACATGTGTGATGTAATATTCATGATTGTGCTTATTTTAAATTCTAACCTTAGAATTGACATTCATTTAACTCTCGCTATGATGTTTTTCTTTTACATGTAAGAAATTATCTAAAAATCGTGACATCTTTAGCTTTATGGTAGAGTTGAAGGGCCTTCTTTTCTTCCAAAATATTTTTACAAGACTTACATATTAATTTAGATAGATTCACACTCTTTGTCACCATTAATAATAAATTTGTCAAAAAACATATACAATTATTGATGAGTTATTCAAATATATGATGATAAAAGTGTATTCAAATTATTGCGAGTGATGGGAGAAGTAATCCAATTTGGTGTGAGAAATGGTAAAATTGACAAAATCAACTCCCCTGATCACGTCTATATTACGGTTGCCAAAATAAATAAGAGAATTATTAGAGTATTGATGCGGAAATATAGTTTTCACTAGTCTGGCAAATGACAATCATATACGACCTAGATGTCTAAGACTTAAAATGAGGTGGTCCCCTAATGTTGCTTTTAGAAAGAAAGGGAAAACTTCAATAAAACGTGAAAAGTTCATATTACAGCGGCTACATTCAAACGGCAAACTTATGTGGTATTTTTAATAGCTGATACACACCATTCCAAGTTCCAGTCTCATCAGTGAAGTTCAGAGTTTGAATCTGCTTACTCTCAGAAACAAAAAAATGGCTGCTGGTATTGCTCAAGCTCTTATTGAAAAATTAGAAGACAAGGCTCTAAATAAAGTGGGAGAGGAAGTAACGCTGGTTCTGAACTTCAAAAATGACATTGCATGGTTGGCTGAGAAGCTCGCAAGTATGAGGGATTATCTTCAAGACGCAGATGGAAAGAGCACAGAGAGTGTGTCCGTGAAAAAATGGATACTTGGTGTTAGAGATATTGCTTGGGATGCAGAAGATATACTTGAAGAATGTGCAGTTGAATCTATGTATAGTGAATCATGTGTGTGCATTTGTAATGAAATAATATTGCGTTATAATGATCTTATCTTCAAGTACAAAATGGGAAGAAGGATTAAAGAAGTTAAAGACAGAGTGGTATCCGTGATGCAACGTGCAACGGAGTTGAAGCTGCTACCTGATTTGTGCCTCCAAGAACAACATTCTGCAAGTTCATCCCAGAATTTAAGGTGCAGACGAACAAGTATTTTGGAGAAAGATTCACCACCTGTGGCCATAGAGGCCAAGGTTAAACAAATCCTCTGGTTGTTAGACAACACCACCGATCCAGTTATTGCCGTTGTTGGTATGGGTGGTATTGGTAAGACATTTCTCCTTCAACACGTTTTCAATCAGGTAAAGGAGAGGTATGAGAATTCAATATGGTTGTCTATTTCCCAAACATATTCTCTTAGAAAGTTGCAGTCAGACCTAGCTTCTAATATAAAGGTAAGACAGAGTGGAATAAATGAAACGAAAGCTAAGCTAAAGGAGGTTGTTCGAGATGGCATAAGTGAAATAAGAGCAGCTGAGATTATTCATGGTTGTTTAGATGAAAGAAAAATTCTTGTTGTGTTGGATGACGTTTGGAGAGCGTGTAGCCAAGAGAACTTAATAGCAGCCCTTGGTCTTCCAGCTGGTAATAACAGTCGATGCAAAATCGTGGTTACCACCAGAAGTAGAGAAGTTTGCAGAAACATGAAAGCCTGTGTTTATGAGATGGAACTTCTTTCCGATGAAGATAGCTGGGAACTCTTTTGTTACCATGCCTTCCCTGACCAAAAGGACCGCCACAGTACCTTGAGGAAAAAGCTCGTGATATTGAAAAAGAATGTGCAAAACTACCGTTGGCGATCAAAACAGTTGCAGCATCTCTTGCCTCAAAAACAATGGGGAGAGAGTGGGAGTTAAAGCTGCGTCAGCTAAGACAGGTAGTGAATCGCAACGACCCAATTATGGAAATTCTTAAGGTGACTTATGACTCTCTTCCTGCACCTGTTAAGCCATGTTTCGCTTACCTTTCTTTTTTTTTTCCCGAGGATAGGCAAATAGAATGCGAATATCTGATACATCTCTGGATAGCAGAAGGATTCATTCCCAAGTGGAAGACCAATTGGAGGTTGGTTGGGATTATTTATATCAACTTGAAAGTGTGTGTTTAGTTAATTTAGATCATGCAAATGTAACTGTGGAGACAAAGTGCAGTCTGCACGACTTGGTGCTTGATTTAGCACTGTATATATCAAAAGAAAATAATTCTGCATTTTCTTTGGAGGATGCCTTAACAAAACATCCCAATATGAGTGGCTGGCGCAGGATTTTACTCCCCAAGAAAGGCATCGACAGTACTGTGATAGCAAGCAGCAGTCTGCGCTCTCCCGAAATTCTCCGCACTATTTCACTGTCTGAAAATAATATTGAAAACATAACTCCAAGCTTCTTCAATAGAAATAGGGTATTGCGGGTTCTTGACATTAACGAGACAAATATTTCGACGTTGCCCACATGCGTTGGAAATTTGAAACTCCTTAGAGTTTTGAGTTTAAGTCGAACTAAAATTCAGGAGGTACCAGAGTGTATTCGAAGTCTTAGAAATCTGCGCTTTCTGGACATCTCTTGGTGTACAGCTGTGGAAAGGCTACCTGTCTGGATTGGAGAACTTCAGTTTCTTCAACATCTCAATATATGGGAATGCTCTGGCGATTTGGCTAGTTTCATGCCAAAGGGAATATCGAAGCTGCTCTCTTTGCGGACATTGAGGTCAGATGAATTGATCCTCTCTATTGAAGACAATGGGTTGTTAAAGCTAGAGGATGTAACCGCTTTGATCCATCTGCAAGAATTGTGGGTCAATATTAAGAATGAAGTTCATTTGAAAAGTATAGAAAGAGGTATCTTAGACCATCTGGTAAAGATGCGTCATCTGCGAATATCTAATAGTATTCGTCAATCGGGCACTGTGGATCTTCCGTCTCTTCCCGAGAGAACTTCACAGCTATGAGGGAACTTGAAGTCCTTAGATTAAATAAGTTTGCAATCCCAAGTTGGTTATGTGGATTTACAAATCTAAAATACCTTACATTATGGGGTTGTGATTGTAGAAATTATCCATCATTCGCATTAATACCCAACTTAACTTATTTACAGTTAAAAGGTAATAAGAGTTGCAGAAATTTGCCAAAGGAATTTGGGAAGTCCGGGGGTTTCCCAGGCTGGAATATCTATTGATTATATCCTTCCCTCTGCTGGAGGCCTTTCCGGAATTGGAGGATGGAGCAATGCCACGTCTTCAGTTTCTTTTTGTAATGAATGTTCCGATAAAGAATGCCCCTGTTGGATTGGAGCACCTGAAAAGTCTGAAAAGGTGCGAGCTCGGAGGTGTACGAGCAGATGTGAAGGAGGAATTGAAACAAGCTGGAAAATATCGGAAAAGGATTGAGGCTAGTATACCGCAAGTGGTCATTGAGGTGCGTTCGTAAGCTGTTTTTAACAAATACTTTTGTCGATGTTTTTGTTTTCTCGTGTGAAATATTAATACAGGGTCTGGAAGGATGGGAATATAAAAATGTCTAAACGTATTTTACCCCCGCCCACCAAAAAAAAATAAAAAATCTTTATTTTGTATATTATGGTGACAAAGATTGTATTTCCTCGGAGTCTTTTTAATTATTAGTATTATTTTTAAATAGGTGAATATATTATTCTCATGAGGAAAAATATTTTGTTTATGCTTATTTTCATTTTCAAAATTGGAAGTATAGCTCCTCCAAATAAAATAGGTCAGGTTTAAATATAATATTAATAAAAGTTTTTCATTTAATATTTAGTTAATCTTTGATAATTATATTAATATAATTTTCAATATATTTTTATAAATTTAATTCTAAATATAATAACAAAGATTATTTTTCTATTAATAAAAAATATTTTAACGATAGTTAATATTATAATGTATTTACATTTAAGAAATTAATATTTACAATGAATTTTAATATTTGTTAAATAAAAGTAAAGTTGTAAAGTCTCTCTTATAATCAAATTCTCTTAATTAAAGTTTTATATTGATTTTTTTTTCGTATTTAATTGAACTTGTATCTAGAATTCTTTCTCGTATTTGAGCTATGAGTTTTGTTAAGAAGATAGATGTCAAAAATAAATGGAGGATTAACAAAACATTTATGGTAATATTCCATACATTTCCAATGAAGCATGTTCATAAATATCTTTTAATTATTTTAAAAACAAAAAAATAGTAGATCATTTTGGCTTTTAAATATATGAGCTCATCGATGTTTTATAATTACAATAGGCGAGGTTTTAATTTCACATCCGTTTTAAACTTAAATTCTTTTTGGTTAAAGAAATCATGCATGTTTGCAATATATGTATTCATCTCTTTTAATTTCTATATTTAAATTATGATAATTATAATTTGATACATTTAGACAACACTTTTATTGATAAATGGAATTATAATAAATTGGTCTCATGATAGTAATATTCTTCTCGCAAATCATAAGGTCGTCATTAATTAGAAAATCTCCATAATGTAAAAATTTATAGTAATAAGTGACCATCAAATTTTAAAGCATGGTTGAAATTGTGTGTAGTAAAATAATTTGATTACTATTTGAATGTCATTTTGATTATCATACTCAAATTTTAAAGTTAATCATGTTGGTCATGTGACCTTCATATATATTTTGTTTCTAAAAAGCAAAAGCTCATGAAACAATTGTTTTCTAAATTGATTGAATACTTGAACAATAAATAATAAAATATTAATTAATATAACACATTTAGTTTAAATAAAACTAATATATGTCATTCTATTTTTATTTTGAAAATATAAAACCCTTTTATTCTCCCATGAACTTCAAAACCTTTGAGAATTTTAACGCGTTATAAGTAATTACATCTTTGGGAAAATTATGAGACATATCTTTCGAGAGTGTGCATATTTTTAACGTGTTATAATTAATTACATCTTTAAAAAATTACGAGATAAATTCACATGCTCAGTGTAATGCCCTCTTCTTTGACTTTATTAGTTGACTAACGTAGATATGTGTTTTCTGTTATGAGATGGTGTACCCTTCTAATCTAGTGTAATCACTTGGGCAATAATGTATTGATGTTGAATTGTTTTGTGTATTATTTATATTGAACTTTAAAGTACATAGTGTGAGTTAAGGTGATAATAATTAAATGCAGTCTTATGGGACTATGCAGGTAAGTAACTTGAGTTATGATATTCAACATGTTCCTTAGTCTATTGCAATTTTATGTTATGAATGGTCATGCCTTGAATCAATTTCAATGATGCAAGGCAAACCTATGATAGTTAGGTAATTACGATCATTGTTGCAAAGTAAATTTGACTTCACTTCATTTTGACATACCATCTTGTTCTGTCGTAAATGCTTACAAGATTGTTGAGGGTGTTTTGTAACATCTTGTGAAAACATTCATATTGAAGATTAATCATATTTTGATTAAATGGGTTACATAATGAAGCCCTTATTTAATAATTCTAAAGGCTTATTGAAACCTTTTCAAAGGTGATTAGGGCATAATTAAAAAGGGACCTAGTATTATATAAGATAATTTTGATTATATTGATCATCCACCTAAGCTATGATGATGATGATTTATGAAAAGGGTATTATCCCTAAATCTAACTACAAACCTAACCAAGGATGCATTGACTCAACCTAATACTTAACCTTTGAGAAAACTATGGTTAGACTTGACTTGTGTGAGAAGGTCAATATAGGACTATTATGGTTGTGCTAGTCCTTATTGTTCCGAGTTGTCTAAATCATTTACATTTGTACCTATTGGGAATCTCGTGTTGTTATAATACACTTATGTTTGGGTAATAATGTGTGTTGGGTTTCAAAATGGAACATGGGTTGAAACCACATTCTGGGGACACAAAGTCCCTCCTCTTTAATGGGAGATGTTCCCTTATTGAAATCTGGAAAAGAAATGTATACAATATATAACTATCAATGTTTAGAACCTGGTATCCCGGTTCATTTTCATACTCAAAATATTATCAATCAAAAGGAATAGAAGAATAAAGAGATGGGAGAAGAAAAAAAAACAATGCTTTTAGGAAATATAGATACCAGAGTATCTCCCTACTCACATTGAACCAAGAAAATATAGAAAAGGATCAATTACTTCACCACTGATGCAAATCTGTAGACACAAAGTTCAAAGATTATATAGACCAGAACACAAAGTTTCTATTGAATGTAAAATAAATGATCCATTGAATCAAACAAGGAGAGAGAAAGATGTGACAGAGGAAAACGATAGAAAAGAACTTCGTATTGAATTACTTTGAAATTTTACAACCTTCCCAGAAAACTAGAATCCCCTTTTCCGTGGCCAAAACCATGTTCTTATAACAATTCATATACATCCATACTTTGTCCCCAAGAAAAGAATATATGAAGGAATAATGTTTTTTGCAGATACGCTTTTGGAAAGTGACATGAAACAAACGCACTCATGAAAACTAGAGGTTCAAAAAGGTGAATATTTTAGGTGTTCGAGCATGATTACTTTAGCAGGGGCATCTCATGATTTTCTTCTTTATGTGGTCCTGCCATTTCCACCTTTTAACCACTTTCATATCACTCAAGTGCTTCCTGTTAATTTTTCTCCCTTTTTAACGCGTATGCCCGATAAACTCCATTTTCTGATGATAAAACTTTACATCCCCTCAAACTTATCTATTTGGCTCTGTAATAAACCAAAAATGCATCTCATGGAGAAATGAAAAGAATACGGAGAAAAGAATGAAGAATGATCCATTTTTACATTTTGCGAGCTCAGTCCGTTAATGGAGTTAAACACCATATGAGTGTATTTTTCTATCTTTTCCTCTTTTACCTTCAAATTTGGACCCTACACGTGGTAAGATCCAAGCGATGACGGCTCCCGGGAGAGAAATATGCATCTCCTAACATTTGGGAGAAAAAGCATGATTTCTCATTTTGCTCTCGCCCCGCAACTCTCGCTGCTAAAGGATGGACACGTGGTGCCATCTCGAGTGGTCGAGGAAATGTGGTTTAAATCTATCACTTAAACTCTTTTTAACAAAAATCTCAAAATCTCAAAACCTCCGCCGACCGCTTTTTACTTTTCAAAGTGAACACGTGGCACACCACGATTGGAAAAAGGGGTCCCACTCAATTTTCCACATTTTAATCCTTTGGTGAAAAAGGCTCAAACTTTCAATTTCCTCCATGGGCCCACTTGTTCGATTTCATTCTTTAAAGACGTGGCATCACCTCGACTAGGTGCGGAATGCACTTCATTTATACTTTGTCCACTTTTGGAAAGGGGAAGAAAATACCAACTTTCCCCTAGATTTCCATGCCCCCAACGTTGTTGGCCATGTGTCCCTTTCTAATTTCTTTGCGAGCTTCAACCTAGAAATATTCCCTTCACATGAGTGGGGCAATGGGCCTTTTTAGAAAAATTTTTCCCTTCATGGAAACAAGGCTAAAATTCCCAAAGTCCTCTTCACTCCCGCCACAATGCATATGAACTAAAAATGACCACATGTCCTTTTCTAATTCTTCAACATTGGGCCTCACCGATTGGTTGCGTGGATGTGCTTCACTTTTTATTTGTTTTGAAAAGGGGAAATATTCCAACCTTTCCCCCAAATTCCATGCCTTCTCCATTGACTTTTCAACATAGGCCATGTGTCCCTTTCGATTTCTGCAAGTCTCAACTTAGAAATTTTCCCTTCACATGAGAGCCGAGTCGTTGCCATTTTAGAACTTTTCGCCCTTTTCCGCAATGCCTTAGAGAATAAAGTGGATCCATTGCCCCTAACTTTTTCAAAACTACTCCAAATCAATCGGACCGATGGGGATGCGGGGCAAATCTGACATTTTTCCAAAATCAACAAAAGTGATAAGTTAAAAAAGGAACTCGTTTGACTACATCCAATGAGAAGAAAACGTGTAGCTTCACCTTTCGAGAAAGAATTTGATGGGGAAAATAACGTAGGAAGTTGCAAGAAATGGGAAAACACCATTTTTTCTCCCAATGAAGAATTTCTTTCTCTATAAAAAGGTTAAAAACAAAAGATGCAAGGTCCCACGCATTCCAAATGCATAAAAGAAGAACTAAAATCATTTCCCATCCATTGAAAATAGGTAAAACATTTTAACGGCAACAAAATGAGGGAATTTTGATTAAAAATGTCATGGGAAATGAAAACGAGCATCTGAGGAGTTTAAAACATGAATTTCTTCTATGGCAGGGCTCCAATTTTCATGAAATTAGATTTGAAAGGGTGGGGAAAATTGAGAGGAAAACAATGTGTCAGCCATATATGGATCATATATGTTCCTTCCATGGTTTGGTTGAGTTTCTAGGGTGTGATACATTCGTCAAAGTATGTAGAAATATACATGTGAACCATTAGTGTTGTGTATGGCCCTAGTATGGTGTTGTGATATCAATACCTATTAGGTACCCATAAGAATAAAATAAACCGAAATCTTATAACAATGAAATATTAAGGGTTTGAGTTTTAGGAATAATGTAAAGGAAAAAAATTAATTAAATAACAAAATAAAAGACAATTGCCAATCTTCACATAACAATAAAATTTTAATAATTTGCTAAACATTATAGACTTCTCCATGGTTGTGCTTTAATGACATAAATGGTAGCCCTAGATAGAAATTTTCATCATTAGATTTCTTTTATTACTTACCTCTTTTGCTAACCTCGGCGTTATGTTACATCGAGGATGATAATTTTATAAGGGGAGCGAGAATGTAATGCACTCTTCTATGTTGATACTTGTACTTACTTATTTAAATGTAGTTTGCTTGACATAGATATGTGTTTTTTTTGTAATGCTTACGATATTGCTGAGGGTGTTTTGTAACATCTCGTGAAAAATTCATATTGAAGATTAATCATATTTTGATTAAATGGGTAACATAATGACGTCTTTGTTTAATAGCTCTTAAGGCTTATTGAAACCTTTTCAAAGGTGATTAGGGAATAATAAAAAAGGGATCTAATATGATATAAGCTAAGTTAAATTATATTGATCATGTACCTTAGCTATGATGATGATGATTTATCAAAAGGGTGTTATCCCTAAACCTAACTATAAACCTAACCAAGGATGTATTGACCTAACCTAAGACTTAAAATTTCAGCAAACTGTGTTTAGACTGGAGATAGGACTATAATGGTGGAACTAATCCTTTTAGGGGACTGATAAAGTTAATGCTGAATTTTATGAATCCAACCACCGAATCTGCTATCTTTGGCCAATGACTTGGTCTTCAGTATGTGCACATTACCCAATAGAGTTTTAATGTTTGGCACTGATTGGTTTAAAATGTTTGATCACATGGTCAAGTCTAGTTTACTTGCTGGTGAGTTGGTGGGGTTGATTGTCACCTGCCATTTCATTAACTATCTTAAAGGAAGCATGCACTTGGCATGTGTTTTGTTCAACTGAATGCCAAAAATAATTATGGCTGCATCGACTACAATAGCTTTAGGATTTACACAAATTGGGTTTTGTTGAAAAGGATTTGAAACTTTCAAAAAATTCCCTTCGAAGGTGTAGATCCATCCCCCATGAATTTTTTTTGCGTACACCCATCTTGTGTTAAATCGACGGGAGCCTAGAACAGAGCATGAATATGCAACAAGCATAAAAATGGAGGAATATTGCTCTATGTTCACTATGGCAAGGTCTATGGTAGATGTGTATACAACATGTGTACTCTTAGACATGCATCATAAGTGCTAACCATTATTATATTATATTGTTTATATCAATCTCGTGAAATGAATTCCTTCTAGTTTTTGATATTGGTTTCTGAGTTGATCTTTGTGGATTGGAAATATTCTGGGTTATATTTTGTTGGTTATTACTTTTATATTATTAGCATAGATGGTTATGGGATTATTAAAAACCCATTCTATTTCATATTTGTAATTGATAAACTTATGATATTTGGATTAAGTCGACTTCCAGGTGAAATTATTGCAGAATATAGACCTGCAATAGTTCAGTAAAAGATCACGTGTTATCTATTCTTCTAACTATTAATTTTTATTGTATGTAACTTGTTTTTTATAACAAGAAGGAAACTACAAATATAGGATCGAAACCCATAGAAATTAATGGTTTTGGTGTATGGTGCTTACTAAGCCTCGGTGATACACAAACCTGTTTGTGGTTTTTCGATAAGATTGAGTTCAGGGTATTTTATTGGACATATTGATCATCTTCTCCGAGTATCTCTAGTAAGAGTGTTAAGGAATTGAAAACCAATTAAAGAACAAAATAAGGGTATGCACTGTATTTAATTTCTTCTAATCCTTCCTTATAGAAGTCATTTTTTATTGAACATGAAACCCAATATTATTTTATGGTGTGGGTTAATTGTTGACTGGTTTACGACTACCCTTTTTGGCTTATATTTTTGTTGGGTTCTTTCATTTCATCATTTGGTAGATTTCCCCAAAATAGGTCATTATAATGACCTTTGCAAACTGTAATGCTTGTTACAGTTAAATTTAGTTTTGATACTTATCTGCAATCTTTTATATACTTGTGTTAGCATCGAAAGTTGATAACTGTTGATTGGTCTTGTTGATTTGATCGAACTACTTCAAACTGGGTAGTGAGATTCTTCTACGGACATGTTTTTGAACTCACAAATACCGCGAGTCAAAACCTTGATTTATTATTGAGTTGAAGTTGTGTTTAAATTTGATGGAATGGTGCATATTTATTCTTATTCTCTAATAGTTGTCTGTTTTTAGATTGGATGCCATGTCCTTTATCGCATTACTTTCATAGTGCCCGGCCTAGATGAGATATGATCGGTGTCTTGATTATTATTTTAATAAATATTTTTTCATGTGAAGACCCATGTTACGATATTGGATTTCAGTTTTCCTTTTTGGTCTTGGATAATTTCATTTAGTTTTCATTTTATTGGTATACTTTTAATCTCTTTCACATGTTTACTACTACATGGTATTTAGATCATATTGACCCTCCTTGTTTTGTTAAAGGGTTATCAAACAACCTACAAGATGAGAACTTAGTTATTAGATAAGAAATGGAAAATAATGCAACTATTATGACAAGATACCTTGACCGTTGATTTGATACATGGGTAGTTTTTGAACTTGTTGTTGTTTCGTATTTAAAAAAAAACTTTTTGATATATTAAATAACTTGGTTCTAGACAATGACTCACTTTTATATTTGTTTAGCCTCCATTATTATTATTATTATTATTATTATTATGTGTGAAGTAATTTGTTAGATAAAAATTATTGATTGATGGTTTGAGTATTAGATTTCAATCATATAATCTATATGATTACATGATTAAAATCCCAATACACTCGATACTCTGTGTTTGACTTCTAAGGCCAATGGCCTCAACTAAAATGATTGTTAAAATTTTTTCATTTTAGAAACAAGGTTCATAAATGGTATATATGACTTCTTTTTTTAATTTGACATTGTGGAATCTTTAGCATGCTTAAAGAAGTTGTTAGTGTTTTGGAACTTAGAGCAATTTCATTAAATAGAAAGGTTCCTTCCATGAAATTGATAGATAACAACATATTGTTCTAATGTGTTAGTTCTTATCATTTTCAGTTCTCATGAAGTGAATCAGGATAACAAATGTGTAGATAGATTTTGTGAGTAGAAAAGGGAAATACTTATAGAAAGTTGCATTTGTTTCATTAATGAAGTTCATTTTTCTCGATGTTTAAATATATTGAAAGGATCTTGAATGGAAATTTTTTTGAAATATAGGAAGACATAATGCCTTAGTATTGTGTCATTTTTGAGTAATGTTGTCATTATTGACAACAAAAACTTATTAAATATTATTGTGGATGGAATAAAGTGAATTCTGCATTTGTTATGAGTATCTTATTATATGATTGGAACTTTGAAAATTAGTTTATCTTCTATATGATCAATAGTGGTTTGTTTATTTAATCCTAAGTCATAGTATATAAGAGTTGCTCAGATACCTTTGGATTATGTGTTGATTGGACAATAAACTATAAATTATAATTATGAATTGAAAAACCTTATTCGAAAGTGAAAAAGTATAATAATAGGTTGTAAAGAATGATGTTGCAAAACTATTATCATAGTTATACCCTTATGTTACTATGACCATATGATTAAGATATAAATATTTGATGAGGAACACAGAAATTTTTGTCATAATTAATAGGGACATAGTTTATGATCCCTAACTTTTATTGATAAATCATATCTATAATCTTGTAGGGAAAGTGTTATATTTGAATCTAGGAACAAATATGTTGTAATTTAAAGAATAATAAGATCATGGTATTATGGGGTTGAATGATAAATAAATCATTACATCTAACTTATATGTTATAAAACATGATTTGTACACATTTGACGAAATTTATCAAGAGGAGACTAGATGATGCACTTAGTTAATTCAGATTGAATTATAAGTCTCAATGAACTAATGGTTAATGAATAATGATTTCATAAAGAGTAATGCAAAATTTATCTACATACCTTAAACTTATGTGAAGGTGCATTACGATCCTTCTCAAAGGATTAATATGCATATATACATCTTTATGCGGTTTCTTCCTGATTTCAATTACAATCTAATGCAACCATGAAAATGATCTCACTTTATGGTAAAATGTAAGCCTAATAATTAAGCATAATGTTTTCTGGTACCTACAATTCTTCGCTTAAGTAAATTAATCATTGTTATCCTTGCATGAAGGAATATTAGTCCCGAACCGAAATGGTACTTCACCTCAATTTGAACTTACGCTCGTCTCCTTATGCAATAGAGGTATGAAACAAGTTCCAACAACTTGTGTGTGTGTAAATAGCCATGTGAGCAATTGAATATCATTTTAATAAAAAAATTAAACAACTAATTGAAATATTATCGATGAATATTTTGGGTGGAATACACTGTAAGTTAATGTTAACAAAATAGAGGAAATCGAGCAAGAGGAAATGTGAATGTCTAATTCACATGTCATGAGCTTTCTAGAATTTAAACATAATTATAATAAATGTGTAATCTTAAAATATCATAATGTGGAAGACCCTACACGTAAATGTGTACTTTGTAGTTGAACTTTTATGTTGTGCCTCAGTAAAAGGAAGGGAAATGGTCTTGATGTGCATCACATGTTTTCATGTTATCTATGTGGGTCAATGTTGTGTAAAACTTATCGCGAGTTTTGTGTATCCTTAGAGACCACCCATAGTGTCATATATACTTCAAGTAAGTAAAAAAATATCTGATATTTTCAATGTTGTCTTTCTGTGTGTAAATTGGGGGAGTTACACTTGGTATCAAAGCGAAGGTTCGTTCTTCTAACCTTTGAGATATATTGGAGTAGTGGTGGTTTTTCATGGTAGTGGTGGTGATTGGAAGAGTAATTTGATATATGAGTGATGTTAACTATGTCATAATTGTGATATTATTAACACACATGTTGTGTATGTCACTTAGTGCATAATTATTGGCATGTTGATGTGTTGGAGATTTGAGTATCCTCTCTCCTTTATGTAGTTTCAATGCAGAATTCATGTGTGATGTACAATCTTGTTGTGTTTGAAAGTAATGTATTGTGGATTACAGAGTGTTGGAGAATTTTGGCATTTTTGATATGTAAGTGTGTTGATGTGTTGTATGACAAGATTGATGTTTAGTGAATTGTATTGTATAGTGATGTCATCACCATGTTGTGAAGAAATGTGTGTATCACCATGTCGTATTAAAAATGACTATATGTTGCAATGTTAGACATCATGTTCATAATAAGTATAATTCATGTAATATGTGATGATTCATGTCGTGATTTAGGGGCATATGGTGAACATATGATCCCTATTATATAGTGTTTGCACTTTGGGTGCAGTATGTGCTAATGTGATGTATTGTAACCTATGAATGTAATAATTGTGATACACCCTAGGTATGTAATATGTGTAAGACACTATTGTTAATGTGCATGAAATACCATTTTGTTAGTGATGTACTAATGTGTTATGTTGTGAACCTTACACTAACCGACCCTAAGGGAAATCAGTAAAAGTCTATGTTTGGAGTGAGGAAATGTGTACCATTGACTAGTCACTTGAGCTGACCTTAGGCCTAGTACATGGCAACATATTATTATTTTTCTCTCCCTATATGGTTATCTATGCATTCAACCTAAGTGTAGTTATGACTATGTTGAGCTTTGTCGAAGTGGTGGTGGGATGATTCAGACAGAGATGATGATAGTTGTATTATTTGATATGTTATTTTACAAGTTGAGGCTCAATGTTTGAGTGACAAGAACACGTTGAGTACCCCTTTGGTGGTCGTGTAAGGATACATATTTATCGGAATGTGTTATTTCTATATATGTATTTTATTTGTAAATTAAACATTTTCTCTTTTCTTGTAAGAACCAACAGTTTTCTTGATTGATATGTTCTTATATTTTGGGAATTTTATTTGGTTGTTGCACTAACATATGGATTTTTGCACTAACTATGGCTATTTGACCATTTTTTTTGCTTAGATTTAAATTTTATTTTAAGTTTAAAATTTTTATAGCCTAGCCCAAGGCTTTGGATTTTTTCCACTTGGCATTTGAAATGGATTGTTATGTTGGTTCTAATGTCGTAATGTGTAGAATAGGGTCATGGGATGCCCATGGATGGTTAAACCTATGGAAGCACTTTTTTGTATGGGGTTACGCCCCCAAGGAGTTATAAATAACTAGTGGGTTGTCAAACATGATTTATTATGTCACTTGGGTAGGGGTGTATGAAATATATGTGCCTAGGGAAATAGGGTGATCAACCTCTTTTGGGGAGTGAAAAGAAAATCTATATTTATGTTATTACTTAAGGGAGACATAAGAGACTTGATGGAGGCATAAGATACTTGAGGGATATATAAGAGATCTTGTGTGTGTGTGTGTGTGTGTGATTAATGATTGGGAGGTATATGGAGTTGTTTTGTGATGTTTTGGGAGGTGTATGATGTATGCATACTCATGTGAGTTTGGCTATGTTTTTTGATGTTGAGGATACATTTCTATTTCCCTTTTTAACACTATGTATCTATAGTTATTGTTTTGAGTTGTTTGAATGATTTATATGTGTATCGATTGGGAATCTCATGTTGTTATAGTACACTTATGTTTGGGAATTAATGTGTCAGCCATTTATGTGTGATAAGTACTATTATATGGATCATGTATGTTCCTTCCATGGTTTGGTTGAGTTCTTCGGGTGTGATACATCCGTGGAAGTATGTAGAAATATGGTTGTGAACCATTAGTGTTGTGATATCAGTTCCAGTTGGGCACCCATAAGAATAAATAAACTTGAAATCTTATAACAATGAAATATTTAGGGCTTGAGTTTTAGAAATAATGGAAAGGAAAAAGATTAAATAAATAATGAAATAAAAGAGAATTTTCAATCTTCACAGAACATTAAAAATGTAATAAACTACTAAAATTTCTAGACTTCTTTGTGGTCGTGCTCTAACGACAAAAATGGTAGCCCTAGACAAAACTTTTTTCAATAGATTATTTTTGTTTCTTACCCCTTTTCATAACCTCGGCTGTTTATGTCTCATCGAAGGAAGATGATTTTATAAGGGGAGGAAAATGTAATACCCCTTAAAATGTTGATACATGTACTTACTTTTTTACTGATAAGTTTGCTAACGTAGATATGTGTTTTCTGTTATGAGATGATGTACCCTTCTAAATCTTGCGTAATCGCTTGTTCAATATTGTATTGATGTTGAATTGTTTCATGTACTCATTATATTGAACTTTGAAGTACATACTATGAATTTAGGTGATAAGAATCAAATGCAATCTTATGCGAATGTGTATGTAAGTAACGTAAGTTACGATATTAAACTCATTCCTTAGTCTATTTAATTTTTTATTTTATGAATGGTCATGCCTTGGATCAATTTCAGTGATCCAAGGCATACTTATGATCATTAGGTAATTATGATCATTGTTGCAAAGTAAATTTCACTTCACTTTATTTTTACATACCATCTTGTTCTGTCAAGTAAATGCTTATAATATTGCTAAGGGTGTTTTGTAACATCTCGTGAATTCATTCATATTGAAGATCAATCATATTTTGATTAAATGGGTTACATAATGACATCCTTTTTTAATAGCTCTAAGGGATTATTGAAACCTTTTCAAAGGTGATTATAGCATAATTAGAAAGGGACCTAATATTATGTAAGTTAAGTTTAATTATATTGATCATCCACCTAAGCTATGATGAAGATGATTTATTAAAAGGGTATTATCCCTAAACCTAACTATAAACCTAACCATGTACATGCATTTATCTAACCTAAGACATAACCTTTGAGAAAAGTGTGGTTAGAATTTTCTTGCATGTGAAGCTAGGGATAGGACTATAATGGTGGCGCCAATCCTTAGGGGGACTACTAAATTTATTGTTAAATTTAATGATTCCAAACACTAGCTCTACCATATCTAGCCAGTGACCTAGTTCTTAGTATGTGTACAATCCCCAATAGAGTTTCAATGCTTGGCACTGGTTGGTTTAAAATGTTTGATCACATCATAAAGTCTAGTTTGCTTGTTGGTGAGTTGGTGGGATTTTTGGCCGCATGCCATTTCATTAACTATCTTAAAGGAAGCATGCAGTTCTCATATGCTTTGTTTGAATTAATTCCAAAAATAATTATGGCTGCATGGACTGTAATAGCTTAAGGATTTGAAAAAATTAGGTTTTGTTGAAAAGGATTTGAAACTTTCAAGTAAATTCCATTTGCATGTGTAAATCCATCCTCCAAGGATTTTTCCACGTACACCCATCCTGTTTAAAATAAAGGGGAGCCTAGAACAAAGCATGAATGTACAACAAGCATAAAAAAGAGGAATATTTCTAGATGTTTTTATAGCGAAGGGCCTGGTAGACGTGTTTGCAAAGTGTGGAAGATTATACAAGCATAATAAGCCCTAACCATTATTATATTGTGTTGTTTATATCAATATTATGAAAATAATTTCTTCGACTTTCTGATATTGGTTTCTGAGTTGATCTTTGTGGATTTGAAATATTGTGAGTTATATTTTACTGGTTATTCCATTAATATTCTTTGCATATCTTGTTTTAGGATGATTAAAAACCCTTTAAGTTTCATATTTTTAACTGATAAACTTATGATATTTGGATTAAGTCAACTTGGGGGTGAAATTTTGGCAGAATTTGGACTTGTAAGAAGTTTAGTAAAATATCATGTGTTATCTTTTCTTCTCGTTGTTTATTTTGATTGTATGTAACTTGTTTTTGATAACAAGAAGGAAACTCAAAATATAGGGTCGAAACCCATAGAAATTAATGGTCTAGGTGTATGGTGCTTGTTAATCCTCTGTGATACACAAACGTGTTTGTGGTTTTTCGATAAGATTGAGTGCATTTTCTTTTATTAAACATATTGATCATCTTCACCGAGATTCTCTACTCGAGTGTTAAGGAATCGAAAACCAATTAAAGAACCGAATAAGGGTATGCATTGCATCTAATTTATTCTCATCTATCGTTAAAGATGGGAATTCCTTTATATTGAACGTGAAACCTAGTATTCTATTATGGTTTGGGTTAACTCTTGACTTGTTCATGACTACCATTTTAGGTTAGCTTTTTGTCGGTTCTTTCATTATTTCATTTGGTATATTCCCAAAAAATAGGTCATTATAATGACCTCTTGATTCGTAATCATTGTTATGGTTATATTTAGTTTTGATACTTATCTTGAATCTTTTATATACTTGTGTTAGCATCACAAGTTTCTAACTATTGATCGGTCTTGTCGAGTTGATCAAAATACTTGAATTAGGTAGTGGGATTCTCCTCATGACATGTTTTGAACTCAAAATACCCGTGAGTCAAACCCTTGATTTTGTTGTGTTGAATTTGAGTTTGAATATGATGGAAGGATGGATATTTGTTCTTATTTTGTAATATTTGTCTATTTATATTGGACACCATTTTATTTGTCGCATTACTTTCTTAGTGTCTGGCCCAGATGGGATATGATTGTGACTTGATCATTTTTTAATAAAGATCATTTTAGGTGAAGACCCTATTACGATATTGGGTTTCAGTTTTCCCTTTTGGCCTTGGATAATTTAATTTAGTTGGTAGATTCTTAATCTCTTTCACTTGTTTACTATTACACGGTATCGGATCAAATTGACCCTCTTTGTTTTGTTAAAGGGTTTTCAAATAGCATACGAGATGAGAACTTAGCTATTAGATAAGAAATGGAAAATACTTTGACTGTTGTGAAAAGATACATTGGATTGTTGATTTGATACGTGGGTAGTTTTGAGACTTGTTGTTTCTATATTTTATAGAAAATATTTTTTGATATATCAAATAACTTGGCTACCGTGATAATGACTCATTTTGACATTTTATTACCCTCCATGATTGTTATTATAATTTGTGAAGTAATTTGTTAGATAAGGAATTATTGATTGATGGTTTGAGTATTATATTTCAATCATATAATCTATATGATTACATCATTGAAATCCTAATACACTCGATACTACATGTTTGACTTCTAAGGCCAATGGCCTCAACTAGAATGATTGTTAAACTTCTATCATTTTAGAAACAAGGTTCATAAATTGTACATATGACTTCTTTTATTAATTTTTCATTGTCAAATCTATAGCATGCTTAAAGAATTTGTTAGTGTTTTGGAACTTAGAGAAATTTTAGTAAATAGAAAGGTTCCTTCCATGAAATTGACAGATAATAGTATATTTTTCTAATGTGTTAGCTCATAGCATGGTCAATTCTCGTGAACTCGAATCAAAGCTAACAAATGTGTAGATGGACTTTGTGAGTAGAAAAGGGGAAATACAAATAGAAAGTTATATCTATTTCATTAATGACACTCATTTTTCTTAGATGCTTAAATATATTGAAAGGATCTTGAATGGAATTTATTGGAAAATCTAGGAGGAAATAATGCCTTAGTAATGTGTAACTTTTGAGTAATGTTGTCATTATTGACTGAAAAACTTATGAAATATTATTGTGATGGAATAAAGTGAATTTTTCATTTGTTATTAGTATTTTATTATATGATTTGAACTTTGCAAGTTAGTTTATCTTATGATATGACCAATAGTGGTTCATCTAGTTAATACTAAGTCAAAGTATATAGGACTTATTAGATACCTTTGGATTATGTGTTGATTGGATAGTAAACTATATATCTAAGTCCATTAATAAAAAAGAGATAATAGTAAACCATTAGAATTGAAAAACCTCTGTGATCCCAATCATATTTAATAGGGAACTCTAACATAGCATAGTGATCCTCTGCAATGGCTACAAACTTGAACCCTAACCAATGCTCACCATTATGAACCCTAAAATCTCCTCATGAGGGCTCAGCTAGTGGCGGCGTCCATGAAAAATATCGTAGGTCGTGAAGGCTCAAAGAGAGGAGGTAGCCCATGGAAAAACTCAGGGTGATTCAGAAATCCCTGTAGCTAAGGGTACTGGTGGCGGCCATAGCTTTTTTTGTTTGCAGGAAACACATGCTGGATCAGGAAAACTATGAATCCCTATGCTGCATACAACAACTCCATTGGAATTATTCCTAGAAATCCATGTGAAGTGCAATACTACTGGCGGCTTCAGCATTGGAGTCAAATCTAACACTAGCACCATAAATGTTATCAAGTCACAAGAAGGAAGGGAAATATTCATTAATGGAGCTGCTAACAACCTGTTGGAAGATCCTGAAATGATGGGAGCTCTGCCCCATCATTCATTCAAGGAGGTTTTGCAAAAGAAATCAGAGTTCAAAACTTTGAGGCCTACAAACGAGAAACCCATGTGTAACCTTTGGAGATGAAGTCCTCGAAACAGAGTCATTCTATCAAGAACATGCCTTGATTTGTAGATTTGTTAGACTCTGGCCTAGCCTACTTGTCTTGCACGAATGGATCTCCAAGCATTGGATTCCACTTCTAGAAGGAAGGTTAGATCTCTACCCTTGTGCTAAGGGAATTTTTATTGTCGCTTTTGAATCCATAGAGGATAAGGATGTCATTGCTCGACAACTTTGGGCCTGCCAACAAAAATACCTTATTTCAAAACCCTGGTTCCCATCATTTAACCCTCTAACTGAATCCTTCTCCTGCAAACTGATCTGGATCAGATTACCCCACCTTCCTCTGCAATTTTGGGATCAAAAATGTCTGATAAACATAGGAAATACCTTGGGAAATATCATTAACATTGACTCTCAAACCATTGATTTCACACATACAACCTACGCAAGGATCCTTGTGGAGATTGATACTTCAAAGGATCTTCCATCTCAAATTGAGCTAAAGGTACAAAACCAAACTTGGATTCAGCCTGTGGATTATGAGGGTCTGCCTTTTAGATGCAGGAGATGTTTCTCTTTGGGACATTCTGCTATTAATTATGAGATAGTAAAACATAAAAATGAGAAAGCTAACTGGTGGAAAAATGCCCTCCTAGAACATCTGGTATTTGAACCTAAGGATATCCCTATTTCTAATGCTGAGGAGGAAGACATGCCTGAAATGGTCCCCAAAACCCCTTTGAGCGAGATCACATATCATACAAAAAAGGAGTCATCTGGGGGTGAAGCTCAGAGAACCGAAAACATTAAACCAAAAGCTTCTATAGTGGCTAAGGAGAATGTTGCTCCTCCATTTTGTTCAAACAATACATATCAGCCGATCACAGATCTTGAAGTTTTTATTCCTTTACAGAAAGCCTCTGATGATTGGATTACAATTCGTAGCAAGAAGAAAATTGTCCGCACAGAAACCAGATGCTAAGTTACTGTTTTTTTTTGTTTGTTTTTTTTTTTGTTGTTTGTTTGTAGGTGAAGTTGGTGCTTTTCTTGGCAGATTGTTTTTCTACTTTTGGGCCATATTTTAAATTCATGATTTTGGTCACTTCTTTGTTTTGGAACTAGTGTAACATCTGGATTTTGAGCCTTCCTATACAAGGGTATAGTCCCTTTCAAAAAACTATTTATCCTTAATAAAAAAAGACAAACCTTATTCGGAAGTGGAAAACTTATAATAATAGGTGTAAAGAATGATGTTGCATTCTCATCAGAGTTATACCCTTATGTTATTATGAACTTATTATTAAGATATCAGTCTTTGATGAGGAACATGGGAAAGTTTTTTCATAATTAGTAAGGACATAGTGTATAATACAAATCTTTTATTGATAAATCCTATCTATAATGTTGAAGGAAAATTGTTCTATTTAAATAGAAACAAATATGTGGTAATTTAAAGAATAATAAGATCATGATATGATGTGGTTAATGGATAAAGAAATCATTAAATATAACTTATTTGTTATAAAACCTCATTCATACACATTTGAAAAACATAATCAAGAGGAGACTAGATGATGTACTTACTTAATTCAGATTAAATTATATACGTCTCAATGAACTAATGGTTAATGAATAATGAGCTCATAAAGATGAATGCAAAATTGAACTACATAACTTCAACTTATGTGAAGGTGCATTACGATCCTTCTTAAATGATTAATATACACATATATGTCTTTATGTGGTTGCTGTTTGATTTTAAATACAATCTAATGCAACCATTAAAATTATCTAACTTTTATAGAAAAATGTAATCCTAACTATTAACAGTAATGAAGTCTGCAACCTGCAATCCCCGTATGAAGGAATATTAGTCCCAAACCTAAATGTTAATTCACCTTAATTTAAATGTACACTCATCTCCTTGTGCAACGAATGTATCAAAAAAATCCAGTAGCTTGCGTGTGCATATATAGCCTTATGAGTAATTGAATATCCTTTTAACAAACAAAAAATTAAACAAGTAATTGAAATAACATCAATGAATATTTTAGGTGGAATACACCGTAAGTTAATGTTAATAAGGAAACGTGAATGTCTGATTCACATATCACAAGCTTTCTAGAACTTACGTTAAGAATTGAAACATAATTATAATAAATGTGTAATCCTAAAAGATCTTACTATGGGAAGACCCTACCTGTAAGTGTGTATTATATTTGAACCATTATGTCGTGCCTTGTAAAAAAATGGGAAATGGTCTTCACGTGCATCACATGTTTTCATGTTATCTATGTGGGTCAATGTTGTGAAAAACATATCTTGAGTTATGTGTAGTCCTTAGTGACCACCTACAATGTTGTATATACTTCAAGAAAGTCAAAAACAAATTATCCGATATTTTTAGTGTTGTCTTTGTATGTGTAAATTGTTGGTGTTACACTTAGAATTTGTGCCAAAGGTTTCAATTGAGGTTAATGCATGCATAATTAGAAGATGAGTATCTTTTAATTTTTGACTTCATAGTTATGAATGAAACTCAATATAAATTGGTAGTAGTAGTGAAGTAAAAATAAAAGCATGAAAGCTGAGAGTTGATTCCAAAGTTGTGCATGGGAAATAATAAATAGCAGCAACCCAAGGGTGATTTAAATAACAAATAAACGCACCATGTTTACTGGTATCTCATGACCCAAAGCAGAGTAAGGAGAATTAATTAATTTAAATCAGTCATCTTGCTATCTAGTTCTAGTTATGGTGCCAAATGGGAGAGATTGATTTATTTGGTAAATTGATTGCATGTTGCTGAGGATAAGTTTGGTACTAAAGATAGAAGTTGGCAATAAACAAAATGAAAGGATTCTAAACTATTGTCTACTTCCAAACACAACAGTTAGCAAAGACAAAATTCAACAAAGGAAAAAGTTAGAAAAGGACAAATGGAAAATCCTAAATAAGGAAGGACATTTGTATAAGCCATGAGAAGGAAAATGATAAATTTAGATCATGCCACTATCTATTTCCAGTCTAATTCTATGGCAGCCAAAGGATGAAATATAAATAATAACCAGTTCAGTATTTACGCCAAGAAGCAGTAAACTAGATTTATTTATTTATTTAGAACACTTACGTGATGCTCCCCAGCAAGCTTTAGCGCCAAAGTTATAGTTTGGTGAATCAATAAATGAATAAAATAGTGCAGAAGACCTTGGTATTGGCACAACAACCTTAGAAGAGGCAGATTTTTTAATTTAATCTTCATGTATGCTTCCAGAGCCACAGGGATGATGAATTAAATATAATAAATATTTTGCATGCAAGGAGAATGTTGAAATAGGTTGCAATAGTCCATATATGTAGATTTTTATCATGAAATCATATACACACTTCTTCTCGTCCTTTTATGATTGTAATCTTATCTTGTACTTATATCTCTAAATAAAGCTTCACTTTTTCCTTCTCATATCACTATTTTTAAGAGTTTTCATCGTGTTTATTAGGGTATTATAATGCTTTGTTGTGTAAATTGTTCCCTATATTGTTCTCCTTTACCCAAACCTTTGAATTAATTTTGTAGATTAGCCTAGATTTGTTCAAGTGTGTGAATCTCTATATTTTTGTATGGAATAGTACATGTGTGTATGAAATTATTGGTGTATCACCTCAATTTTACATTTCCCACATTCTTTCTCCCTTGTCCTTGTCAATTTTATTAGTTTTAGGTGATTCACAAGGGAACCAACCCTCTCTGTAGGTTCACCTCAGTCATAGGTTAACCAAAACTTGAAGTGTTCTAATTTTGTCAACAGGAAAGAGAGTACACACATCATTCCTTATATGGGTTCACTTTTGGGTGACAACAGTAACTGATCATGTTTTATAATAAGAACAAATGAAAAATAAATAATATATTTTCAACAAGATGAAGCGTGTAAGTCCTTTAACGAGTCATCAAACATTCTTCCAATAACATCAATTGTTTTTCCATCGTCCATAGTTTGCATATGCAACTTGGACATTCCACAATTCCCACTCAGGATTACTTTCTTTTACATATATTTTGAATTTTCTCTAACACATTCTCATCTTACATTATTATAATTAAATATTATGTATGTATTTTTAAATGGTAATACTCTATATAGGATTCCATGAACCTTGCAAAATCTTATTCTAGATAAGGAAGCAAAAGACAAAAAATTAATTTTAATACTCAATCTTACTTTATATATAGAATTTCTTTCAAAATTCAATGGTCCTACTAAATACACCATGAGAAATAAATGGAACCTTAAGATCATGCTAATGCAATCTATGTTTTGAGTAATTAATGTATAGTTTTTCTATAGAAATCATTCATGTTAGATATTCTATAAATATACCTTTCAATTACAAATGTTATCCCTTGTAAGTGGTGTTTTGTTGTTTTCTTGGCTATATAATCAATCTCCTTCCCTTATTTTTCATGTACTTTCTCAAACATTTATGGACTCTAATTAGGTAAACCTTACTAGATACAGTTGTTCTTATTCCATATTCAATTTTTTTGAAATGTCTATAAAATTTAGTAATTCAATCTTATACACATTAGATGCAAATATTCTCAGCACTGTACCCAATGTTGTATTCTTCTATTTTACCTATTCATGAACTACACTTTAGTATTTCAATCTCACACACATTGGATTCAAATATTCTCAACACTTTACGTAATCTTGTCTTCTTCTATTTTAGCTAATAATGTCCTATTAGGAAATGTTTTCTTTCTCAAATGTGTGAATATCATGGCCCCTCTATGAAATTTAACATCCTCATTTTTCATATTTTTAGCTAATTTGTATTGTGATTTACTTTAATCTAATCCCATGTGCACTTCCTAGTATAAGATACAAATGTATCAATAAAATTACATATACCCGTGTTATGTTCACTTATTCATATATGATGATGTAGTACCCAACAAAAATAACAAACACATATAAAACAAAAAAAAAAAAAGAAAAGAAGATGGGATGTGTGATGGTAGGTGTATGGGCATCCTGCAACCTATATCTTTTGTAGCATAATGATTCAACACTTTATTTGGGATCCAAGGCTTTAATCATGCCAAAACTCGCGCTAACATTGAAATTTGGCAGTAATTGGATAGTTAAAACAAGGTAAAAAAGTATAGGTGGTGGATGGGAACCATGTCAAGTGGAGTTTGGGTTGGCATGTGGCAGGTGCAAGAGGCCTATCAACCTACTATTTTCATTACAGAATAATACAAGCACTTTAAGTTTTAGACCAGAGACGTTAACCACACTGACCCCATGTTAACCTTGTAAATTTAGCAGTATTTGGATGCGTACAAAAAGTGTGGCACACTAAAAATAAAATAAATAGAATATTAGGGGGTCTGTGAAAATATATCTTTGTTATATCCATCCCAAATAAGTCCATTTCCAGTGAAATCGGCCTATGTGAAAGTTGTAAACCCAATATCTCCTCATTTTTCCCACATTCAAATAGATTGAGTGGGTCTAAAACTATACATAAGATGTTTCCTATGTCTCCGAGAGTAAACCACTATCTGTTACTGTTATGTTGTTGTATGGAGAAAAGATGGAGAAGATTGAGGATTATGGATGCATGATTCTAGGCATGTGAACTTCATGATAGAATGCAAAAAGGGTGGGTTTGCTTGGACACCCGAGACTTCCGACAGTGTACAAAAGACATGGGTTTCCTCATGAGATAGTCACACTATTTCACCTATGCAAAAAATAGGTCTCCAACCCGATCCGTTCACTGTAACACCCACAAAATCGACACACAAAAACCAAGACATAACTCAATAATAACTTAGAAAAAATTTTCAGTAAATTTTTTTTGTGTTAAGTCACAGAGCCAATAACATTAGTTGCGATTAATTAATTCCCATTAATAAATCCTAAATATTTGTGAAGTAGTCGTAACCAAATTAATAATTAAATATTATTAATTTTTTTGCAAGAATCATTTTGGGTATATTTCCTCTTCTAGGGTTTCCATTAATTTTATTTAAAAAGATTAGCTAGGTCAATCCCATTATTTTACCAATTTAAAAATCCTCATAAGTTATAAAAGGGTCCATGGTAGAAAATAAGATCACACTTTAGTCTCATCCCACTAAGTGGTTATTAGTTAAATACGCACACCTTTATTATTTTAAAATCCCTTTATCTAAAATACCCATGCACCATAGCTTAATTATTTAACACATAACTAAATATTTCTCTTTATTTATTAACTCGTAGTAAAGGAACAAAAATTTATCCAACTCCATCTAATTAGACCTATATTTTATTTACATCTCATTCCCATGAAATAACATCAATTATAAATTTATAAGATTCATTCCCAACCCTAGGATTAAATCTATTAGAGCCCTTGGATCAAGTTACCCAAGAAAACCCAAGATAAAACCCCAACAATTGGTTAGGAAAAATTATGAAATAATTTTTATTTTTTTGAAAGGTTTGCATGGAGATAACTACAACTAGATTTAAATATTACTCATTTAATAAGGTTGAGAAATTTCAAATCTATTGTTATCAAATTAACAATCAATTTTAAGATTTTATTCCATTCATTTCGAGTTTAAACCCTCTTCTAGGGTTCTGTTAATTCCCATTAATTAAATATTATAAACAGAGCTATTTAGGTTACCCCTTTTACAAGATTATTTAATTTGTCCTTATAGTTCCTATGTCATTAATTTACTTATTCACTTAGGACTAAGGTCACAACTTACCCTACCCATCAAGTGGCCCCATTTACAATTTACACATACATTTCATTTAAAACATATTAGACAAAACAATCCTCACCTATCAATTATAGGATTGATTCCCTACCCTTACATTGACTCATTTAGAGTCATTAGATCTTAGGTATTCATTCTAACTATAATCATCCTTATGAGGTATTCTTATTCATTATTTTAACCTATTTTCTCATTTTCATTTTGTAGGTCAAGGGAGAAAGATGAGGATGGAGTCTATGGAGGCCATGAAAACTTTCCCAAGTTCATGTATGGATATACACATTTTTAATTTCTTATTTCGATTTGAACCCTCTCCTATGGTTTTATCATAATATTATTTGTTATTTGTGGTTTTTTTAGTTTCCCTATTTAGGTATGTATAAGCAATTTTCCCATTTTATTTCTAGTTAAAAAATGAGTTTTATACAATGGTGCAAGGTTTGAGAATGTGTACATACACATATGTGTGTGTAAATAAATACATACATACATACATACATACATACATACATACATATATATATAGATTTATTGAATATTTACGACCATATAAGAAAAATCATAGAGTGTCTACAAAAGGAAGGTCATGACATGTACCTTTTATTGCAGACTTGAATATGTATGTGGTCGCATTGGTTTTTCAACAAATTTGTATTATGTTGGGGGTGGGGTGCTGCCCCACCCTACTATAGATTATTTTATATAAAATGTGTTGTATAAAAGCCATACGGCTTGGTACTATGTCTATTTATTTTCTGGTAAATATAAAGTTTTACTAATTTGTGTGTGTGTGTGTGTGTGTGTGTGTGTTTGTATTATAATATAATAAATTATTTTAAAATTTATTTATAATTATAATATATAAAAATTTATATAGTTATATATATATAATTGTAACTAATAAAGCAATTTTATTTAACATTTATGTAGAATTTTGATATATATAAGTATATAAAATTATACTATAAATTTATATGTACGTTTATATACTTAAAACTTCTATATTTTATGTATCCTTTCTTTTATACATCAAATCAAGTTTAGTTGTATAATAAAATTCAAGTGCAAGGTAATTATAAATTTATATTTGTTCCTAAATGTGGAGAAGTTAGAAATATTTCTTGGATTTCAAACACTAGATATAAAAATATCCTCTTATAACTTAGTGTAGAATTTGACTTGAATTTCAACATAGCAATAAGCTAACTTTTATAATCAATAAGAAAATAATTCCTTTCTTATCACAATACAATGAAATCCATTTCCAAGAGAACAAGTATAATTTCAACACACTTTCTCTATTCAATAACACCATTTCATTCAAATTAGATTTACAATGCAACCCCTAAGTATAAGCTTAGATTGAGAGAGCTTCATTTTTTTGGTTTTATACAAGACCATTTCAAGATCCTTACTTCATCTAAATAACACAAGACTTGATAATTTTATTTTACAAGAAGTAACCCATTAAAATACAAGATTACATCAAATGCGCTCTTGGTGAAATTTTACAGATTTGAAGGAATTATTATAGTCAACAAATGAAATTTCTCTTGCTTCCTTTCCAAAGTATACTTTTCTGGAATAACCAATATAGATTAGTTTTATAGAATATATAGCAAGAAGGTGAATCTCTAAAATACAAGTTACAAAATACCTCCACATAAGTGGATACAACAAGGCAAAAAATTTACAAGGTAGGATCTCTTCTTGTTTTCTTCGAGGTGCAACTATGTCCCAAAACTTCACTTGAGCTCCACCAATATCTTCAATATCCAACACAACAAAAAAATATGGGAGTAGGCAACACCTTCCACCCAACAAATAATCCAATGAGAAGGAGAATCCTTCCTCCTCATTGGCCTCTGAGCCCCAACAATGAAACAATAGGAGGTATCAAGCAACCAATGACAAAATTTACATGGCTTGAACAACAACCTTCACACAAATGTTTAACATAATAAGAACCAAACAAATTAGCAACACACATACCATTTTCCCAAGCACAGTGGCTTAATATCAAGCCAAGAGAGAGAGAGAGAGAGAGATAACATTGGGACTCACTTATGCCTCTGTATGGGATTAGGTTCCCACCTTAAAAGCCTCCAAAAACTCAAATCACATACCAAAAAGAATCTTATGCCTCCCTCAACTCTTATGCCTCCTTCAACTCTTATGCCTACAAGAGTACAAACAAGATAAGCACAAATTTCACTCATCTACAAAGGTGGGACACCCATCCCAAATCGCTCCTAAGATATGCAATAATAATATTTTGCCTACCTCCAAAATACTCCGATTTCTTTCTCCTACACATCATAAAGGTCCATCCTATTCCCAAAACCAAACACATACAATAATCATCCATTTACAACCATTTTCACAACAAAATAGAATTAAAAATACATGGGTGAAGTCCCTACCTTGCAATTACAAGAGTATCCAATCACAAGCACAAGCTCCAAGATTTTCCAATTCCCCATCCAACACAAACCAACTCCCAAGCTTCTAATAAGAACTTGAAAATAAATCTCCTCAAAACTTTAAGAATGAAAAATAAAACTTGTAACCCTAAAATCATCAAAACAATTGAATAAATAGAAAATGGAAAGAGGAGGGAGAGGTTGCTCCATGTAGTATTCCACATCACTTCACCTCAACTCCACATCACAAGTTCAAAATCCAAACCCAAAGCTCAATGAATTGGTGGCGGAGGAACTGACAAGATTCTTACACAAAAAAAATCTTACCCACGCCTCTAAAGGAAACAATTAAAATATCATATAAGAAAGTGCAATAAATATCATTTTTATCTATACAAATCACATAATGAACTTTATTATTGATCCCATAACCCATAGTTATAGTTCTAGGTGAAATTAAGAGGTGTGGGACAAGCTTAACTGGTCCCACAAGCCTCCAAAAATGGATCTTAAGCCCAAATCCAAATTTGACATGCAAGGTAGAGTACACAACACTTAAAACAAGGAAAATCCTTTCAAATCCAACATAAAATCAAGGGAAATCTACCAAAATTAAACACCATTTTTGGTCACATCCCAAATTACAATAATTAATCAAGATTAATCAACTTAAATAAGATAGCATTAACTAACACTAATAAAGTGACTCACACTACTAAAGTAAATCACATACTCAAAAATATTTAAAATTAAAATGGGAACAACACATTTACCCAAGGTCACATTTGCTTCCACCCCCCAATGGGGACCTCTTAACAATTATCAACAACATAACAACATACACAAAACACAAGTTGCTAAGGTGACCTATTGCCAATACCCAAAATTCTTTCAGTGTTTGTATCCTATCCCCTTTTGTTTTATGTGCTATAGTTTCATGTAAAATAAAATCAATACCTCTTTGGCCTCATGGCCATATCAATGACATCAAAATAATAAAACACACATATACATATCAATTCAAATCATCAATTAACACAACTAAATCATTTCTAGAATCAAGTTATTTCTCCAATCATTTACAATTTCAAGATATTTCAATTCTTTCATTTCATCAACAACAATAAGAACACAAGCCTTGCTAGGCCATCTAACAAAATCTTTCTATCAAAATCCAATGTGTCAAAGCATAGATCTTATGAAGTAGTAACTCTAGATCATCAATACTAAAATGTCAATCCATGCATGTAATCCATCATATAAGTCACATCATGTCAAAAGTTTAAAACATCCATACAATCTATCAAAATACTAATCAAATATAATAATGTCCATCTACCAATGTCTAATGATCAAATATGATAACAAATTCTAGGTCTCCAATACAAAGTAAGAAAAATCCTTGTAAGATCAATGTTGAAGAGGAGTGCGAACTACACTAAAAATCCTTATGTTTTCTTTCTTATTCCCCTTTTTCCTATTTTAATTTCATTTGCACATTCTTATTTTGTAGGTTTGGGAGAAAGGAGGCCATGGAGCAAAGGAGAGATTATGGATGATTTTTCTTGGTTTGGAATGATATAAACACAATTTTGGGTGCTTGTTTTATTTGCATCCCTCTCTAGGGTTTTCCATGAATATCATTTGTTATTTATATTTTGTTTCTAATTTACCCTTGTTTCATCTTGATTTAGATTTGGTATTTGCAAGATTGAAATTATATTTATAGATATATCATAAAAAAATTTGCAGGGTTTTGTATAAAACCCACGTCTAGTGTAAATTCATGGCCCAAAGGGGGATGTGTGTATGTGTGTGTGCGTGCGTAAAAACCATGTTTCCACATAGGTTATGTTTTAGAGTTTGTATGAATTTTGGGGTGGGCAGCCATGACCGACTAACCCCCTTATTATATATAGTGGGGTGTGTTGGCCATGGTCGATCATCCTTGCACATTTTATTTAACTTAAAACCAAACACAAGTGGGGGACGGGGGGTGGGGGTGAGGGAGGGTTCGACCCACTCCTATATATATATATATATATATATATATATATATATATATATATATATATATATATATATATATATATATATATATATATATATATAATATATATATATATATGTATATATATGTATATATATATGTATAAATAAAAAACCATGTCCACATAGGTTATGGTTTAATCTTTTTATTTTCCTTATATACATTTTTGGGTGGCTTGTGTCCCAAAATCAATAGCCCAAAGATTATATATGGTGGGTGTTATGTCCCAAAAGGGAACTACATAAAAACCATCACATTTTATTTTAACTTTTTAAATTTTGGGGTGGGCAAACACATTAGTATGTGTGGGGTGTGGGCCAGACTTCCCACCCCTCACATTTTATTTAACTTAAAACCAAATATATATTCGACCCTCCCATATATATATATATATATAAAGTTCAACGATGGAACTATGCAGCCACCTAGGCTATGTAATGTGACTTTAATATTTATTTTCCTTATATACATGTTTTGTAAATTAAATTACTAGCCAATTTGTTTAAGGGTTAATATTTATTTTTTAACGATATTGTAGTGCCCACTTCCCTTTGACACCTTTTTGATTATTGATTTCGATACTATCAACTACACTTATGGATATGATTATGGATTTTTTATTTAGTATGATGTTATATATTAGAAATATCAGATTGTTGTTAATTCAATTCATATATGATGCATGTGGACCATTAAAGACATTTTATATTGATGTTGATATCTTCTGGGACATGGATAATTATATATATTTCTAACATGTGGTATATTTTGTCATATTGAGTAGAACTTTGATGATTGGATTAATGTTGTGATCATTTTGGCATGGATGAAATGTGGAATAGAAATGTTGCTAGAAATTGTAAATGATATAGTATTTTCCTAGATGATATTGATTCTTATAGAGATGATTTTGGATTTATATTGTATATTTTATCATATATGTTTTTAATGCGGCCATGAGGCCGAAGAGGGTATTTATGTGTTTTTACGTAAAATTATTCGCAACAACCATCGGGGATTGGAGACTAACCACATTGGAATTCTAGATGAATTCAACTAGGGTCACCATGGCAACATGTAATTGTGTGTGTGTTAGAATTAGTTGGTTAGGGAAAATTTTGACCAAGGGGTCATGTGTTGTCTTTTATTATTAGTTCCCTTTTATTAATGTTAATATGTTTTCTTTTAGTAATGTAATTTACTTGTTTTAATTATTTAGATTTTGATTTATATTTTACCCCCTTTATTATTAATGGGTGGTAGTATCTTATTAAGCTAATATAACCTTGTCCTAAACTAATTAAAGACGTGACCAAAAGGATTTCATTTATTATACTTGATTTGCTCTTGGATTTTGTGTTGTGTATTGAATGCTTGATATTTTGAGTGATGTACACTCTACCCTTCATGGGAAACTCGAATTTGGCCTTAAGGTCCAATTTTGAAGGCTTATGGGACAATTTAAACTTGTCCCACACCTCTTAAATTGTCATACCAACCCTACCTATGGGTTGGGGGGTCAAAATTATACCTTATTATGTGTTTTGGGAGGGTAAAAAGGTAAAATGTTTATTGCACTTCCTTTCTTGTAATTAATTTTGTGCTTAGGGGGTGTGGGCTTAGATGGTGTGTGTAAGTAACTTATCATTCCTTCAACCACTTATTAATTGTGAATTGGAATATGAGCTTGACTAAGGTGATGTGGAGTGGAGAGGAAATGAGGTGGCATCCTACTTAGATCCACATCATCCTTGTCTCTCCTTTTCTATTTATTGAAATTATTTTTCTTGTTTGGGGGTTACTTCATTATTTTGTGCTCTTGTATTTTTGGAGAGTTAGAGGATTTTTGGGAGAGCTTGTGGATTGTTGGAGATTGTGGATGCTTTCTTGGTTTTGAGGAGCTTGGAGTTTTACTCTTGGAACAAGCTCTACTATGGAAAGGTAGGAGCTTAACCTTGCTTATGTTATGCATTATTTTGTGTTTATATGTTTGTATTAAGTCTTGCTTTCTTTGGAATTCTTGTGGGTGTGGGTAGAATGCCTATGTTTTGGAGTAGGAGGAGACTATGGGATATTTTAATGTAGGGAGACATAAGAGTTTACCCTTTTTTAGAGGAGTTTGGGCAGGATGACCCACACTTATACAAGGAATGCTTGCATTCCTTTCTTTTTTTTTTTATGAGGGAGGCATAAGAGTATGTGGGATGTATAAGGGGTACTTGAGGGAGGCATAAGATTATATAGGGGATTTGAGATATGCATTGGAGGATTTAAAGTGGGCATCTATTCCCATTGGGAGGCATAAGTGGCATCCCCATAGGTCTTCTCCTTTGGATTTCATTTTAAGCCTTGTTTTTTTGTTTCTTGTTCTTCTTTCTTGTGTTGTAGTTGATTTTGAATGTGGTTGAAATGTTTGTGAAATATATGTTTATGTTGTGGAAGATTGTTGTTGCCATGTGTTGGAATTATCTCCCATTATAATGTTGTTGGGGCTTGGGGTCCAATGAAGAGGATGACTTCTCCTACTCATTGGATATCTTGGCTGGGTGGAGAGTCTGTTTTCTCTCCCCATTTTGTTGTGAATCAAAAAAATCTTGGAGGAGCTATCTTGTTGGTGTTGTGAAGCTTGGAGCTTTTGGTGGAGTCCCTAAGAAGACCCTTCTTGTAATAAAATTTCCTTTGTGTTATTCCCACTTAGAGTGGAAGAACTTGTAATATTGTATTCTATTTTAGCTTGCATTATTGTAGGATTTTCCCACTTCAAGTGGAGGACATTATATTGGTCTTGTAAAGGAAATTTGTATTCAAATAGTTGTTATTAAAATTGTATTGTATGTGGAAAGAAACAAATAAGAAAAGAAAGAAGAAAGATCTATATTGTAGAGTTAGTTTTGTAAATAGAAAAGAAAGTAATTCTCCTTATTTGAAATCTTGGTTGTATTGTGAGAAAAGTAGTTCTTTGTGTTAAAAGATATGAGCTATTTTCAATGGAAAAGAAAGTTTACTTCCTTTGTGAGGTTGTTTTATTGTAAATGTGAAACAAGGAAATATAGAAGTTATAAGAAGTTAAAAATGCATGCTTAGTAAGCTTGAATGTAAAAGAAAGTTGTTGTAGTTATTTTGGATATTTGAGTTGTAGTAAAAATGGAAGAGACAACAAATTTGAAATAGGGAATTGTTGCATTTTGTATTAGAAATTAACAATGTGAAATTAGATATATATTCCTTAATTTTGCTCTTGGAATCTAAAGAAAATTAGTTGAATAAAATGGAATAGATCTTGTAGTTGTTATTGTCACTATTGGATTTCTAAATGTTTTAAATGAGTAATTTTAATTAAGAAATGAACTAATGAAATGAAATTCCAAAACTGGAAACCTTAAGAGCATAAAATTTGAGTTCGAATGTATTTTAGAACCTTTTAGTAAAATTTGGTTTTGTGAAAATCTCAGTTAAAGGTTCTATTTTTTAGAAAGCAGGCCTCTTTGCCTTGTGCAGAGTGACGGTCCCATAACCATCACTCAGGATAAGGTTTTTCTCTCAAAACCACCGCTCCGTAGGGTGGTAGTCTATGGTTTTTCACCCAGAAGGGAGATAGTCCTGGGACCGCTTGTCTCGCTTTCTCTGGGCGGTGGTTCTGTCACTTATGACAAAAATGCCTCGATCCGTGCTCTATGCATGAAATTTAACTGGTTTTTACCAATTTATAAGATGTAAAATTTATCTAATGACTACCAGTAAGTAAACAATGAGTAATCCCTTGGATTGGGAAATAAAAAAAACCTTCAAATGGTAGATAAAAAAATTTCCTTTCATTTACAACAATGGGGGTAGGTTTGCCCCAAAATCAAAACCCAATATACAAATAGCTTGAAATGAAAACCAAATTGGTAGAGAAACCCTCCCAATCCTTGAATGGAAGTAATAACAACAATAAAACTTTAATCTAAGCTAATCTAAACTAGATCTTCTTGTAGAATCCTCCATGGCTTTTCTGTTTATCTCCCATGGCTTCCTCCTCTCCAACCTGCAAATTTAACAAAAGGAAATAGACCAAATGAGAAGAATAGAATAAGAAAATGTTTTAATAGGAATTCATAAGGAAATTTAGGGCTAAGTTTGGAACCCTAGGTTCTAGTGGCCAAGATTGATTTGATCTAAGGGTGGAGAATTCACCCTAATTTTGTTAGGTAGAAATGTATTTAAATGTTTAATTTAAAATCCTTAAGGGTATGTGTAATTGGGGAATGGGGCCATTTAAATTTCCTTAGAGTGCTAATCCTTTGTTAGTTCTTAGCAAGCCTTGGGAAGTCACAAAAGGACTCTAAGTTAATAAGATAATGAATTTAATAAATTATCATAAGGTTAACCTTCTAGGATTGAACATTAGCTAAAGAGAAGAAAATATTTAATTAAGAAAATTAATCCTTGGTACCTTCCTAATGAAAAATTGGTTAATGGACCTTTGAGATAAATTTGAAAATATGTTAACCTTTTTACTAGACCTAGTTTCTCAAATCGTAAAGCTGAGTTTAGTAGTGTAAGTTAATTTAATGAACTCTAATGGGTCAAGCATCCTTATAACATTATTATAATTTAAAAGAAAAAATACTCACAAGTTTCGGTTAAGCGTTAGGTTGTAGCGTGTTTTAGAACATCATTTTTGCGGGCGTTACACTTGGTATCAGAGCCATGGGTTCAAAGCTTGGACCCTTGGGCACACCTAGAAAACATGAGACATGAACTTTTAACCTAGTGCAAAATTGTTCTTTTGAATCTAGAAAACCACAATAGCTGATAATTGGATAAATTTAGAAAACATAGAAAATTAAAACAAGACCTAGAACAATGAACTAACTCTTGCCTTGATTTGTGTAGGAGGCGCAGATTAGATGAGGGGTATTTTCACATAGACCTAGATATACCACCACCAGATCAGGCTGTAGTGACCATTCTACCTCAAATTTTACATACGATTTAGGACTTCAATGTTGTTATACATGAAGATCCCTTGGGAGGATGATTTTCTAGACATGACATGGAGCCATCAGTGGAGGCCCATGTATCCCCTTGACATAGTGAGGAGTATAGGGTAGATAACTTCTGTGTAGAGTTGGCTAGGGAAGAGTCACCACAGAGAGGGCATGGGGATAGATCTTAGGTCATAGGGATAGGTCTCGAAGCCCTAGACAGAGGGAGGAGCATGCAGAGAGACCTAAGGGTCATCAGATGACAGCTATATACCATATTAAGGAGATCCTGAAGTTACAACCATCACACTATTCTGGTGATACATGAGGTTTTCAGGTAGAGGCCTGGTTAGTAAGCTTGAGCGGATGCTTCAAGCTCTATCCTTGTACTAGCAACATGAAATCTCGTGTTGTGATCCATCTTTTGAGGGATGGAGTAGGAGTTTGGTGGAGGACCAAGGAGTAGAAGCTCCATGTTGACTCGGAGATAGCTTACTCGACCTATTTGAGGAGTGTTTCAGAGAAGGTATTTTCCCGGAGGTTTATACAAAGAGCGGATAGATGAGTTTCACAACCTCCAGGCATCTATGACTATAGCCGAGTATGAGAGTTGATTTCTGGACCTACTCTAGTACGTCGACTATATGCAAGATGAGTAGTACAGATTCACAGGTTCATCCAGGTCCTAAATTTGGATTTGGGTGGCACGGTGTGCATTCACTTCCCACATACATTAGCAGAGAGGCCATGGAGAATGCCTATATTGCAGAGAGAGAGGGTGGAGTATGGGGTCTCCTCCTAGAAGTCCCATCAGACACAAGGTGCACCGAGATCTCGGTCATACCTCCTTAGATAGTTCATTAGCACAGACTCTCCTAGAAGTATGTAGATGGATCATCGAGAGTTCCATAGCTCAAACCTCTAGAGTACAAGCTAGAGTTACATCGAGATCCACTAAGAGGACCAGCAATCGTTATGGTTGTGGTGTTGCTAGACATAATTGGAGAGATTGCCCACATAACCCTAGCAACAAGGGTAAGATACAGATCTCAGAGCCTACTGTTGGAGATATGGCATGGAGCCATCAGATCTACGTAGTGGTTGAGAACCACTAGGTTGAGCACTAGAGTACCATGATAGAGATGACATGTAGTATTGGTGGTATTTTCACCTCTATATTGTTTAATTCTGGCTCTTTTGATTCTTTTATTGCACCATCCTTAGTAGAGTGTTGCAGGCTGGTGGCAGTTAGGTAGGGTCATAGTTGGGATGTTGAGATGGCTTCTAGAGCTAAAATTTATGTAGAATCCTTAGTTAAGGAGTGTGTAGTGGATTTGGGACCCTTCACCACTACCTCGGATCTTCGAATCCTTTCATTGGGTTCTTATGGTGTCATCTTGGGCATGGACTAGTTGTCTCGCACATAGAGCTAGAGTGGACTATTACCATAAGACTATGCTTGTACATATGATCTAGGAGTGGAGTTAGTCATATCGGGAGTTAGAAGGCCTGTTTCCATTCACACCATCTATGATATACAACTTAAGTGGTGTGTGCAATGGGGTTGTCAACAGTATGATTTTACACGATTCTACATATATGAGGATGAGTCTAGTGGACCATCTCTTGATGATCATCCCATCTTGAGAGAGTTTTGGATTTCTTTCCAGGGATCTACCATAGTTACCTCCCCACATGAGATAGATTTCCACATATATTTGGTTCCAGGTGCATAGCCTATCTCATGAGAACCTTATCGGATAACTACTCCCGAGCTATGTGAGCTCAAGTTGCAGCTTGAGGGCCTTTTGGAGAAAGGCCTTATCCATCCTAGTGTATCCCCTTAGGGTGCACCAGTGATTTTCATGAAGAAGAAGGATGGATCTTTGCGGTTGTGTATTGATTACCGCCAGTTGAACAAAGTAACGATCAAGAATCGTTACCCCCTTCCGTGCATTGATGATTTATTTGATCAGATGAAGGGGGCCACAATTTTCTCCAAGATAGATCTTAAGTCAAGGTATCATCAGCTCAGGATCACGAAGGAAGATATTCATAAGACTACCTTCCGTATGAGATATGGCCACTACGAGTTCACAGTGGTACCTTTTGGTCTGAAGAATTCCCCCGCAATGTTTATGAGCTTGATGAATGGGGTGTTTAGGAATTTTCTAGATCGCTTCATGCTCATCTTCCTTGATGACATTTTTATTTACTCACATACGGGTGAGGAGCACCTTTGCCAGGTTCTTCAGTGTCTTCACGAGTAGCATCTTTACAGGAACTTGGAGAAGTGTGCATTCTTTCAGACAAAGGTGTAGTATTTGGGCCACATCATTTCTAGGGAAGGTATCATAGTCGATCCTTCCAAAATTCAAGCCATCATGGCTTGGCCAACACCCACTAATGTGACCGAGGTGCGCAGCTTAATGGGTTTAGTAGGTTATTACAGGAGATTTATTCAAGACTTTTCACAGATTATGCACCCCATCACTTCCCTTCAACGAAAAGGGAATAAGTTTATTTGGTCGACATATGTGAGCAGGACTTTAGTAAACTAAAGGAATGTCTCACAAAAGCACCTATTCTTGCAAGTGCCGGATCCTCGGGTGATTTTTTCATTTGCGTAGATGCTTCTTTAACAGGACTTGGAGGTGTGTTGATGTAAAAGGGTAGAGTAGTTGCTTTTAAGTATTGTAAACTCAAAGATTATGTGATCAATTAATTGATTCATGATATTGAGCTTATAGTAGCATTGTACACGCTTTAGTGTGGTGGAGACATTTTCTTCTTGCCGAGATTTACACTCGGGACTATCACTTCGGTTTTCACCACCTCTTCACGGAGCCCAATCTCAACACTTGTAAGTGGCGTTGGATGGAGTTTCTTTTTGAGTAAAATATGGAGATAGAGCATGTGATGGGGAAGGATAACATGGTTGCAGAGATGCCTTGAGTAGATGGAGAAACGTGGCTCTAGCTACTTTAGTGGACACAGATTTACGGAGTATATTTTACAACAACTTCCTCATGACAGTTTCTAATTCACAACCAGAGTAGAGATTGAGTTCCATAGATCCCTTGAGGGGTGATTTGATGGATTTTCATTAGAGGAAGATGGTATTCTCAGACACAGAGGTCAGATATATGTTCTTAGGGATGGATACTTGAGGTAGGACATCTTGACAGAGGCTCATTGTGTGCCTTATTCATCCCATCCCAGGGTGAAGAAGATGCATGCCACCTTGAGATAGTTATACCATTGGAGAGGAATCTGGAGGGATGTGGCTCAATTTGTGTCACATTTTTAGAGTGTCAAGGGTGAAGGCCGAGCATCGGCATCCAACCGGCCTTCTCTTTTCTCACGCCATACCAGTGGAAGTGGGATACCATTTCCATGGACTTTAATGTGGGGTTACTAAAGTCGAGATACCACCACAATTCCATCATGGTCACGGTGGATAAAATAATGAAAGTATCTCATTTTTCTTTGGTGAAGACCACCTACATAGCCGTGATAGTGGCATGGGTATATCTTGTTGAGATTTTCGATTACACGGATTACGTGGAAGATCACTTATGACCACGATCCTTTGTACACTTCCCACTTCGGACCACCATGCAATGTGCTCTCGTGGACGAAGATTAACTTCAGCATAATATATCACCCCGAGACAGGATGACAAGAGTAAGCGGTGAATCATATTTTGGAGGACATGCTTAGGATGTACATTATGGATCACCAGTCGAGATGGGAGGAGTATCTATACCGTGGATTTTTCTTACAATAATATTTTTCGAGTTTGATAGGCATGGATCCTTTTCAAGAATTATATGGAAAAGAGTGTAGACACCTCATAGTTGGGAAATGTTAGAGGAAAAGGTTTCTCTTAGACCAGCCTTATTGCAGATATGGAGCAAGAACTTACCTTGATCGATAGAGATTACGGAGGTCTTTGGACAGGTAGAAGAAGTATGTAGACTAGCATAGGATAGATCATATTTTTGAGGTGGGACAAAAGTTTTTATTTGTGTCGACCACACAAGAGCCCTATCCATTATGGAAAAGGTTCTAAGCTTTCTCCTAGGTTTGTGGGTCCGTTTGAGATCTTGGAGCACATTGGTCCCTTGGCCTATCATCTAGTTGTTGACAATTTTTACACTTGTGCAAAAATGGGCAACTCAAAACTTTGTTACAATGGAAGGAATTGGTGAAGCATACCTAAGCTAAGGGAGTTTTTGATATTATAGTTATTTCTGAATTAGTTAATGATTACATGAAATCTACATCTATGTGTGCTATTACAAAACATAACCGATCACATAGTCTACAATTTCATAACTATCTTCAACAAAAGAACACAAGGCTCTGAAAGACAGTTGTGTTGTCTTGATGAATACACTCAGTTACATAATAGGTGAAATGCTAAGTTTTGGAACAGAAAACATAATTCCAGATTACAGAGATCGAGTTCATTATTGGATATAACAGGTTTTATTAAGTTTCCTTCCTTCATGATTAATTTATTCAATTATATTACTTGAGTTGTTTATTTAATCATACAATCCATACGTAAAGTTGAAATGCAAACAAAAATACACAACTCATTTTCAGCATTTAATGTTTTATTCATAAGGAATTTCAAATGTTCCCACACAAGTTGTGGGATGTAACTTAAAAGTAAAGTACAACTACTAAAATTAGAGGTACACATGCATGAAAAAGAAATTAAAGGAGTATGAGTGAACCCATCATTGGCTTGGGGTTTTCTTTGTTGTTCGAAGCATCTCCATTTCCAAATTTTGTTCCTTCTTCGTCTTCATTGTGAAAGTCACTGTACTTGAAAAGAAAAAAAGGAGAGAACTGTCAGTTAGGAGCTCAGGGATCAATCCATATTTCTTTACTATCCCAATTCATGCATATGAATCTCTTAACAATAGAAGATATAGTTTACTTGAAGATCAACTGCATACATGTTTTACTCACTTAGAAAGAAGGAAAGAAAAAGAAAAGAAAAAGAAAAGAAAAGAAAAAACCATGGACATAAGAGAGGCCAAAAATGGATAGATATTTTCTAACTATTTTCTTAAGTGTGCAGGTGTAGGTTGAAGCCAAGAAGAAATAGATAAGTCATAAGTACATGTTGGAGAGAAGGAAAAATGTAACTCATTTTTTAGTAACCAACTTACAAATAAGAGAAGTTACAATACGGATCTTGAATTTAAATCAAAAGAGAATGGAAATTAGAAGTATACTTTTTAGTTTGCAACTAAAGAAGAAATAAGATATCAACAAGTCAAAGCTAATCAAGGATTTATTATAGCTGAAATAGATAGTCATATAATTCTTGGAAAATTTTGACAGGGCTTCGCCATGTGAAATGAACATTTACGACTTCTCCAACATGCATATCAGAGCTGAAATAAAAGGAAATATAGTATATAATGTAGAAAAGAAATGGACTGCACTTTCACCATCGATTTAAGAACTATGGAGCATTCATTATAGATTAAAAACTGAATAACATGAAGTTTCAAGATAATCTAACAAAGTTCAGCCATTTTAAATTGCAGTTTTCAGAATGAAGCATGTATGAAAAGTGCAGAAATAAATGAAGATGCTACATCACTTCTACAGAGTACAAGTGTAATTACAGTTACAAAAGATATTCACCAGGAACGTAAACAAATGTTTGCAACTCACAAAGATAAATCTACGAGAGTGTCAAAAGTGTCATTCTTGCACGTGTCTATATCTATCCAGAGAAAAGATTTTTAGAAATAATGAAATGGAGGATGATTCATATTTCTTAAAGAACACAACTCACCTCAAAGGATCAGTTCTAATAAGTACATCAAATACTTGTTCAAGCATGATACACTAATTGCAAAGCAGAGTTCTTGTAGAGTTCATAGTTTAATGATAGATTTCAAAAGTGCTAGTGATGGAGTTTAAAAGGTAGAAGAAGCTAATCATATAAAGTACAATTATATAGTAAGGCTCAAAGAAACATTCATGGCGGCCCAGTTTTACAGTCAAAACCCCATGATATCTTCATAGAAAATAAAAAAATGCCACAGAGTGAATAAATGCATAGATTATCCCGTGATATTAAAATATGGAAACCCTTCTCAGGAACGTGCCAAAAAAATAATGTAGAACCCAGATTTGGGGAGGAACAAAAGTTACAGATCTATAAATAACCCAAAACCCCAAAAGCATAAATTCATGGTAGAGTACATTATTTCAAGTTGAAGAGAAGAGTAAAGTTGAGATCTACATTTCGAGACAACATGCAAGGGATAATTCCATAATGACGTTTATCAAACTCACAAATCAGACCACATTTATTGTTAAACATTTGACAAAAACACGTAGATCTATGAGTACCCACATTATAAAATGTACAGATCTCGAAGAAATGATGACGAATATATGGAGTAAAGCCATTGAATAGATGGAAAGTAAAGATATGCCCTCAAATGAAAAAAATTTAGTGGTTCAAGATCTAAAATGACCATGTTTAGGTTTTGTAAATCTATTTGCGAAGGAATCGAGCTTCCAGAGCGTTCATAAATGGAAACTCTCTTTTCTTTCAAGACATGGCAAAAGGGTTAACATCAAATATAGCATCCAAGAAACTCGACTCATCCACAAGTTCAAGATCAAAGCCTTCTTCAATGATTACACACCATGGCTAGAACCAAGTCCTCTAGAGCTATGTGAAGGTTTCAAAAGAACAAACAATGCATGAGCTCAAAATTTGAATCAAAGACATACGCATGCCTAGATAAAATAGCACCACAAAGGTGTGGAAAATCAAAACACCCATTGGACATAAATATGGCTCAAACAAGGATTCAAAAGCCACTTACCTTGTTATAATGGCTACAACAAGTTTCGACATCCATTGTGCTAGAACTTGGGAAAGAATTCCAGCAAGTGTCAAGCCTCAAGCTGATCACGCTTTGCTTTATTATCTTAGGGAACTAAATAGTGATATTTCAACTATGATTCAGTCTATGGGAGGAGAGACACTTCCAACAGCCTATGATATCATCATCCGAGCTGAAAATAGTATTATTCAAGCTAGAAAATTAGCACCGAGACCTTCAATGCCGTTTTTGGTAGATTTATCCCCTATCTCACAGCCTATTACAATCATAGAACCTATTTTGTAGCCCCCCATCGGATGACGTATTTAAATATTTTTAGACTATGGGAAATAAGTTGACTTGATTGAGAATAGGCTTGCATTACCTAGTAGACCTTATCAGGCTCCTTATTAGCAAAATCAGCTAAATCAAAAAAATAGGTAGCCTTACCAACAGAATCAAAATTATAGGCATCCTTACCAGCAAAGGCAATTTGACCCAAAGGCTCCTAGTTCATCTAATGCTCTAGTTCCAGTTAACATGGCTACAGAAGAGTGGTGCCAACCTTGAAATCAACCTCATTCAGCTGTAAATTGCCCAAATGCTTTTCTGAATCTGAATCTTGTTACACAACCTCAATCTGAAGCATTGTTCATGCCTCAAATGGAGAGTGGGAAGCAAGAAACTCATGTTCAGAAAGCACCTGAACAAAATTTAGTCAGTTTCAATGAGGATGATTTCATTGCAGTTACCACTAGGGCTCAAGGAAAAGCTACTGAAAGTCAAAAATAATAAAATAGGCCTATTTTGCCTACTATCACTGATAATACAACATCTACAGCCCTAAAAATAGTTAGCAGTCTTGGTGTTCCTTAAAAAATAGCAAGTGTTTCAGTTAATAAAGGACAACAAAAACAACTACAACCTAACCCAAGAAGATTGTTTATACCTCAGATATCAAAGACAACTGAAGCAAAATCAGTTTTTGCTAAGGCCTATGCTAAAACAGTTGAATCTGTCTCTAAAACTATTTCTTCTTTTAACATTGTTGATGTAATGAAAAATCATAATGTTAACATCTCAATGTGGGATGCTCTAAGTATTCCAGGATAGAAAGATTTACTTTCTCATGAACTAGCTAAGCTACAAATTTCTTCAAAAATAACAAAAAGAAGTTCAGAAAGCAGACATGGTCCTGGGAATGTTTGAACAAGACCACATAAAAGAGGTTAAATGGATGGTTTAGAAAGTCTTAAACTCTCATGATATAAAGAAGCCACCACCATTTTATCTATCACTGATTATTGGAGAACATCTAGTTCATAACTGCATGGTGGACAACGGTGCAAGTAGCACAATTATGCCAAAAGCAATTGTAGAAAAATTGGGTCTATAGTATGAGCCTACAAAAAGAGTGTCTTACAGCTTGATGGAACTTCAACTAATACAGTTGTTATAATCAGAAATTTAGAGGTAACATTGCATGCTTGCCCAAATAATTCTATTCTGCAAGATGCTATTGTTGTATATTTACCTCCATTATTTGATCTATGCTTATCTAGAGATTTCACAACAAAGATAGGAGGTTATCTCTCTTCAGATTGGTCCTTATTATTTTCACCACACGTTATGGCACCAAAGTTACTATCAATTCAGAACCATTGGCTAGATTTCACATTGAGCCTCACTCTCCAAATGCAGTAGCTAATTATTCAGCCTTAGACTAGTCTTATTTTGATGATGTAGCTCATGTTTCAACATTAGATGGTGTTTCTAACATGTTTATGGATGAAAATATAGTTAAATAACATGCCCACAATCCTTTTAAGGAAGTTGAAGAAGATATATTTGGTGTGTATTGTATGCATGAAGAAAATACACCACTTCTCTTCTCGTCTAAAATAGAAAATTCAGCAAAAGGGATTAGGAAGCTTCATTTTGATGAAGCTAATAACAAAAAAGGATAGGGATTAGGTTTGATGCTTACTTCCCCAACAAATGAAAGGTATTTCTCAGCTTTGAGTCTCCAATTTTCATGCACTTGTAATGTAGCTGAGTACGAAGCATTAATTCATGGCTTGCTTTGGGCTAGAAAGAAAGGTATCAACACATTACAAATTTTGGTGATTCTGAGTTGGTTATCAATCAAGTAAAGAATTTTAATATTTGTAAGAATCCATTAATGAAGTCTTACAGACATAGAGTTTCAGACTTAATGGAATATTTTGATGCTATTAATATTCAGTCTATTCCTAGAACTAAAAACAAGCATGCAGACAAACTTGCAGCAGTTGGTGCTAGTTTTGAAATGTTGGAATAGATTGAAAATAGCAAAATTCAGCCTCATATAAAGCTAATTGTCAGGCCCTCGATACCTGATAATGATTTGAATTGGAAAGTTTTTGAAAGTGATGATCAAATCTATAGGTTTTTACAGCAAGAAGCTGAATTTTCTGTAGTAAATCAAGATAAATTACAACATTTATATGGTGACCAGATTGTTCAATTAAAGAAAAATAAGTTACCTCGAGGTCTAGTCACATTAGAGGACATCTTCAGCACTGATGATCAGTTAAGAAAAGACAAAACCAAGATGTCAACGCATGTTGATAACTATGAAGAAATTTTAGTTGATGAAGGGAAAAAATTGTTTCTCGGAAAGGTATGTTCCTTAGCTGAAAAAAATCATTTATTAATCTTTGCAAGGAGTTTAAAGATGTTTTCACTTGGAAATACCAAGACCTGAAAGGGTTTGATCCTAGTTTAGCACAACATACTATCGAATTGTAGCCAAATTCTAAACCAGTTAGGAAAAAGAAGAGGCCTATAAATCCCAAAATAGAGCCTCTAATGAGGAAAGAGTTATCCAAGTTAATTGAATCAGGTATTATCTTTCCATTACTACGCATTCAAGTTGCGTAGAAAATCTTGTCCCTTTTAGGAAGAAGAATGGAGAAATCAGATTATGTGTCGATTTCAGAGATCTTAAAAAAGCTTCATTAAAAGATCATTACCCACTACCAAATATGGACCAAATTTTGAGAACAATTTTTGGTTCAGATAGACTATCTCTTCTAGATGGATACAACGGATACAATCAGATTTTAGTTTGAGAAGAAGATAGGTACAAAATAACTTTTACCACCAAGTGGGGTACTTATGCTTACAAAAGGATGCCTTTTGGTCTTTCAAATGTCGGTGCAACATTTCAACGTGTAATGGACATGGATTTTTGTAGCTTGTTAAATAAATGCATTCTTGTTTATTTTGATGATGTTACCGTATTTTCAAGAAATTCAGATGAACATCTAATGCATTTAAGGAAAACTTTTCAGTTGTGTAGGTAGTTTGGAATATATTTGAATCCCAAGAAGTCCATCTTTTTAGTACATCAAGGTAAATTACTTGGCCATATTATTTCTAAGCAAGGTTTAGCAATTGATCCTTTCAAAATCGAAGCCATATCACAGCTATCATTGCCTCATCATAAGAAATAATTACAAATTTTTCTTAGAAAAATAAAATATGTTAGAAGATTTGTTCTAGATTTTGTAGCATTGGTTAAACTGTTGAAAACTATGTTAAAGAAAGAGAAAACGTTATTTTGGACCAGTGAAGAAGGGTGAGAAGGGTTTGAAGCAATCCAAAAGTGATCTCTTTGGCTCCTACTCTTGCAAATCTAAATTTTGATAAAGATTTTAGAATGTATGCACTTGCAAGAGCTGAAACAATCTCATCCATACTAACTCAAGTCAATGATGAAAATACTGAGCGGCCTATTGCTTTCTTTAGACATAGCTTGCATGATTACGAAATAAGGTACACATTCCTTGAAAAATAGGTACTTTTAGTAGTCAAAGGAATAAAGAATTTCAAGTACATTCTTTCGAACAATAAAATCCATGTTTTTGTTTCTCATCCAAGTGTGAAATATTTCTTGCTAAATAAATAATTGAATGAGAAAAGAGAAAACTAGATAACAAAGGTCATGGAATATGATGTTGATATTCATGTTGCGAAGACAATTTGAGGGAAAGGATTGTGTGAACATATAATTGCTAATATGGAAAAACAACATGCTGAAATTGAGTATCAGCAATCAGAAATCATGGTTCAACCAAAAAATCAGCAACCTGAACTTGCTCAAGAAGTCTAGGAATCAAGATGGATGATTGATTTGGTTAACTATCTATATCATGACACCTATCCAAAAGGTATGGATAAAAATAAATAAAGATATTTCAGATTACAAGTTGTCCCCTATATCTTTATTGATAGCGTGTTGTTCAAAAGAGATATAAATAGAATCTTGATGTGATGTGTTGACTATGACAAAATTCTATGAAGGACCTATAGGATGTCATTTCTCAAAGCACATACCACAACTCTAAAAATCATGAAAGTTGGTTACTATTGGGTTAGCATATTCAAGGACTGTTTTGAATGGATCAGAAAGTGTAAAAAATGTGCTTTCTTTGTTGGAAAAGAACGTTTAGCTTCGTTGCCTTTACAGCCTATTTCAGTTGATCAACTTTTTATGCAGTGGGGTCTTGAATTTATTGGCATGATAAACCTGCCTTCATCAGAAGGAGACAAATGGATCTTAATTGTTATAGATTATTTTACACGATGGACTAAAGAAATAGCCTTGAAAGATGTTAATGAAGCTTCAATACTATCCTTTTACGAAGGAATAGTTTGAAGATTTGGTGTTCCAAAGAACTATCATATCGAGATAATGTTTTATCGTTTCTTGGTGCGAAGATAAAAAATTTGGTTGTCACCATGGAATTTACTTAAGTTTTTCATCTAATTATTACCCAAAAGGTGATGGATTAGTGAAAGTACTAACAAGAATATTTTAAGGATCATCAGAAGAACACTCAAATATAATCAAAGAGCTTGGCATATGATGTTGAATTCAACACTTTGGGCTGATAGAGTAACTCCTAAAAGATCAGTTGGTAATTCACCATACAAACTTGAGTATGGAAAAGAATCAAGAATTCCTATTTCAATTGATTTACTTGCATTGGATTTTTTGCATCAAATGGATGTACTTGAGAATGAAACATTATAGTTTCGTTATGCAGAGTTAATGGAATTACAAGAGTTAAGAGATCAAGCCCATTTGAGTATGGAAAAGAATCAAAAACGCAGATGAAGAAGACTTTTGATAAGAAATCCAAATTCGAATCTTCAAGTGAAGGACTTATTGTGTTAAAGTGGGATGTTGATCATGCAAGCCGGAAGACACATAAAGTTTGATACAATTTGGAGTGACCCTTACGTGATTTCATCTTACGCAAAGAACACATGCATTTCAAATTTTGAAGCTAAGTGGAAAGGAACTTCACATTCCCGTGAATGGTATGTTTCTCAAACATTGTTATTGAAAATCCTAAATTTGGATTTGGGTGGCACAGTGTGCATTCACCGCCTACATACATTAGTAGAGGCCATGGAGAATGCCTATATTGCAGAGGAGAGGGTGGAGTATGGGGTCTCCTCCAGAAGTCCCATCAGACACAAGGTGCACCGAGATCTCGGTCAGCAGGAGCTCATTAGCACAGACCTCGGCAGATGTAGATGGATCATCAGGTTCCATAGCTCAAACCTCTAGAGTACAAGCTAGAGTTACATCGCATTTGAAGAGGACCAGTAAATGTTATGGTTGTGGTGTTGCTAGACGTAATTGGAGAGATTACCCACATAACCCTAGCAACAAGGTTAATATACAAATATCGAGCCTATTGTTGGAGATATGGCATGGAGAAACCAGATCTACGTAGTGGTTGAGAACCACTAGGTTGAGGACTAGAGTACCATGATAGAGATGACATGTAGTATTGGTGGTATTTTCACCTCTATATTGTTTAATTCTGGCTCTTTTGATTCTTTTATTGCACCATCCTTAGTAGAGTGTTGCAGGCTGGTGGCAATTAGGTAGGGTCATAGTTGGGATGTTGAGATGGATTCTAGAGCTAAAATTTCTGTAGACTCCTTAGTTAAGGAGTGTGTAGTGGATTTGGGACCCTTCACCACTACCTCGAATCTTTGAATCCTTCCATTGGGTTCTTATGGTGTCATCTTGGGCATGGACTAGTTATCTAGCACATAGAGCTAGAGTGGACTATTACCATAAGACTATGCTTGTACATATGATCTAGGAGTGGAGTTAGTCATATCAGGAGTTAGAAGGCATGTTTCCATTCACACCATCTATGATATACAACTTAAGTGGTGTGTGCAATGGGGTTGTCAGTTGTATGATTTTACAGTCACTGACATATATGAGGATGAGTCTAGTGGACCATCTCTTGATGATCATCCCATCTTGAGAGAGTTTTTGGATTTCTTTCCAGGGGAGCTACCATAGTTACCTCCCCCACATGAGATAGATTTCCACATATATTTGGTTCCAGGTGCATAGCCTATCTCATGAGAACCTTATCGGATAACAACTCCTGAGATATGTGAGCTCAAGTTGCAGCTTGAGGGCCTTCTGGAGAAAGGCCTTATCCATCCTAGTGTATCCCCTTGGGGTGCACCAGTGATGTTCATGAAGAAGAAGGATGGATATTTGCGGTTGTGTATTGATTACCTCCAGTTGAACAAAGTAACGATCAAGAATAGTTACCCCCTTCCGTGCATTGATGATTTATTTGATCAGATGAAGGGAGCCAAAATTTTCTCCAAGATAGATCTTAAGTCAAGGTATCATCGGCTCAGGGATCACGAAGGAAGATATTCATAAGACCACCTTCCGTATGAGATATGGCCACTACGAGTTCACAAAGTGGCACCTTTTGGTCGAAGAATTCCCCACAATTTTTATGAGCTTGATGAATGGGGTGTTTAGGACTTTTCTAGATCGCTTCATGCTCATCTTCCTTGATGACATTCTAATTTACTCACATACGCGTGAGGAGCACCTTCGCTAGGTTCTTCAGTGTCTTCATGAGTAGCATCTTTACGGGAACTTGGAGAAGTGTGCATTCTTTCGAAAAAGGTGCGATTTGGGCCACATCACTTCTAGGGAAGGTATCACGGTCGATACTTCCAAAATTCAAGCCATCATGGCTTTGCCAACACCCACTAATGTGACCGAGGTGCGTAGCTTAATGGGTTTAGTAGGTTATTACGGAGATTTATTCAAGACTTTTCACATTATGCACTTCCATCACTTCCCTTCAACGAAAAGGGAATAAGTTTTATTTGGTCGGACATATGTGAGCAGGACTTTAGTACACTAAAAAATTTCTCACAAAGCACCCTATTCTTGTAGTGCCGGATCCTCGTGGTGATTTTTTCATTTGCATAGATGCTTCTTTAGCGAGGACTTGGAGGTGTGTTGATGTAAAAGGGAAGAGTAGTTGCTTTTAAGTATTGTAAAATCAAAGATTATGTGATCAATTAATTGATTCATGATATTGAGATTGTAGTAGTTGTACACGCTTTAGTGCGGTGGAGACATTTTCTTCTTGGCCGAGGATTTACACTTAGAACCGATCACTTCGGTTTTCACCACCACCTCTTCATGGAGCCCAATTTCAACACTTGTAAGTGGAGTTGGATGGAGTTTCTTTGTGAGTAAAATATGGAGATAGAGCATGTGATGGGGAAGGATAACACGGTTGCATATGCCTTGAGTAGATGGAGAAACAAGGCTCTAGCTACTTTAGTGGACACTGATTTACGGAGTAGGATTTTACAACTTCTTCCTCATGACGAGTTTCTAATTCACAACCGCAGTAGAGATTGAGTTCCATAGATCCCTTGAGGGTGATTTGATGGATTTTCATTAGAGGAAGATGGTCTTCTCGCATACGGAGGTCGATATATGTTCTTAGGGATGGATACTTAAGGCGGGACATCTTGACAGAGGCTCATTGTGTGCCTTATTCATCCCATCCCGGGTGAAGAAGATGCATGCCACCTTGAGACAGGTTATACCATTGGAGAGGAATCTAGAGGATGTGGCTCAAAAACGTATCTCTAAAAACGTGTAAGTGTTCTTTATTACAGTGAGGTAGCTATTTGATCTTCTCTGTTTTAGACATTGATTCTGAGAAAAATTGTAAGCTCGGCTTCGTCACCTTGATCTCTGTGAGGCTACATAACTTTGAATATTGCATTTCTCTATCATTTTTCTTCTTCTTGAGCTATCCTTTGAAGTTGTGATTGTCATTTTGATCCATTGTTGAGATTTGAAGCCTGAAATATCAATGTTTGTATTTTGATATACATTTTTGAGTTTAACTACTGGGTGAAATGTGGTTGAGTTAAGTGAGTAGCCCGAACCATAAAATTTTCATTTCACTTTATAATATTTCAGTGGATTGAGAATCCTAGAAAAATTTATATAGACACCATGAATGATCTCTTCGAGCTCTAGACTCTGAAATTTATTCCTCTATGAGTTCTGAGTTTGGATTATTTTACATTCTTTGTCGTCTTGTTGTCATTTCAGTTTGACTGTATCACTTTCTCAATTCATGCTTAACTTTCACTTCTCCTGCATAGAAGATTTTGGTCTGAGATGTTTGTCATTTTCTAAAGCTCTTTACTTTTGAAAATATATGCCAAAACCTTGCTAAAACTACCACCATTAATGATATGTAACCTTATACATTTTTTGACTGTAGCTTTATGTGTTTCTCTTCTAGAAAGAAGTGTAAGGAAAGTAATGTGCATGTTCTCTCATGTTCTATTTCTCAGTATCTTGAAATTTTCAAAACTAGAACTTGATGATTAAAAGGAAAACAATGGACAGTCTTGTAGAGTTTTGATGCACTCTTACACAGTTTAATATAATTTCTTTTCATATATCAATTCCATCAATCTACTCTTGTAATTTATGTTACTGATTTTGTTGATACTGAAATGATATACCTTCTGTATGTTGAAATGTTGCTATACACTCTCCTTTTTAGCTTATTCAGTTAAGAACAACAACCTGTACTGTACTTGTATATGTAGATTAAAGGACTCTTTCCTTTATTCAAGTGAAGATGAACATAACTCTCTCTTGGCTTTGCATCATAGTTTCTTCTTTTCAGTCCTTTCTAAGTGAATGAGTCATGCTGAAACTATGATCTCTTTGAATTTAATATCTTCACTTGTCTCTATGATATTCTTAGTTGAAGCACATGCCTACTACTTTGAGTACTTACTCCTTACTTGCATCAGTTGTATCTTGTGTGTCCATACTTCTCTGTTAGTTGGTATTGTAGAGTCATCTATTGAGCTGGTTGCATTGTGTATTGTATCTTTCATCATGAATCACATTCTACATCCTTAGTTGTACTATAACTAAAGTTGTTCATGAAGTAACTTTGTATTTATCTCTAAAATGTTTACTTTTGAACCATAAAATGTATTCTCTCCTTTCTTACATATTATTTGATAAATCTATAACTTTCAAGCATGTTTTAGTTTGAAATAGTATAATGGAAATATGTAAAATGTCCATTTTACATAGTGAATCCCGATCAAATTTTCTCAAATTCCCTTTTCCATTTTGTTTGAGCTACAATTTATCTTATTCCAATTGTTAGAAATTACAGACTAAACTTGCATTTCTTTTATCAATTAGTACAAGCATATCTTTGTATACTTCAGCCTTTAGTTTGAACTAAAATAAATGTACTTTTTGATCCACGTTACATAATGCAACACTTATTTCTTCTTACTTGTACCTACACATTTAGATAAACTAGTTAGAAAACATTAGGCTTTTTGGCCTCTCTTTTATTCCATATTTTTCTCTCTCCTTATTTTTGAGTGAATGAGTCATGTATGCTGCTATAGAATAGTTATTTTATTAGTTATGCCTTTGATCCTCATGTAATTTATACCTCCTGATCTTTAGGAGATCCACTTGCACGAAATTGGATAGTATAGGAATATGGATCAACCCTGAGCTCGTGATTGACAATCTTTCCTTTTCTTGTTTTTAGGTATAGTTCCATTTGCTAAGAAGTGAGGATGAAGATGGAGCAAAGATGGGGATGGAAATGCATCAACTGAAATGAAAGAAACCCAAGGCAATGATGGGTTCTTTCATACTCCTTTACTTTATTTTTCATGCATATGTACCTCTTACTTTAGCTTGATTGTAATTTACTTTTGATTTACATCCCACAACTTGTGTAGGAACATTTCAAATTCCTTATGAATAAAACATTGATTTATAAAGTGAGCTTTGTGTAGTTCCTCCTGCATTTCAGCTTTGTATATCGATTGTATAATGATTTAAATAACCCAATAACACAATTGAATGTATTTAATCATGAAGGAAATAACTTTAAAATACTTGTAACCTTAGTAATGAACTTTGTTAGTCTTTATGTCTCTGCAACTATGATTATTGTTCCAAAACTTAACACTTCATCTATTCTTTATTTTACTGTCTTCATCAAGATTTCACATCTTTCCTTTGGGGCTTTATGTTCTTTTGTTGAATACAATCATGAAATTTCCATCTATGTGATTTGTTACATTTGTAACAACACACATAATAGTCTGCAAATTACATGTAGTCATTAATTAATCCAATAGAACAAATATTGAACTCAAATAATATCCCCCTAGCTTAGGGTCACTTCACCAATGGCATCCATTGTACGAAGTTTTGAGTTTACCACTTTTTCACGAGTGCAAAAATTGTCAACACTATCAATAATAGTAATAGCATACAACCTAAACCCATGTTGTGCACACCGTTTAAGTTGTATAGCGAGAAATAGTGTGGATAGAAATGGGTTTCCTAACTCTAGCTATCAACCGACTCAACTCCCAATTCATTTGTACATGATATAATCTTATGGTAAAATCCAACTATGGCTCTATTTGCGATAACCAATCCATGCCTAAGATGACTCCATATGAACCCAACGGAAGGATAGAAAGATTTGAGGTAGCGGTGAAGGGTCCCAAATCTAGTACACACTCCTTAACTAAGGAGTCTACAAATATTTTAGCTCTAGAAGCCATCTCGGCACGCTTGCAACTAAGGCCCTATCTAACCACCACCATCCTGCAATGATCTACTAAAGATGGTGTAATAAAATAATTATACAAACCAAAATCAAACAATATAGATGCGGGAATACAACCCATGCTACTTATACTCTCTATCATAGTGCATTGATGCTCGGCTTGGCAATTCTCAACCGTAGCATAGATTCGATGGCTCGTCCCATGTTGCCAACTATAGGCTCTGATATCGGTGCCTTGCCCTTGTTATTAGGGTTATATGGGCACTCTCTCCAATGATGTCTAAGAACACCACATCCATAACAACTACCTAGTCCTCTCCAATGAGATGTGGCTCCATCCAATTAATCTAGTGGTCATGTGGTCATGGATTCTCGATGATCCGGCTATGGATCGGTTGATTTTTGCTAACGAGAACCAGTGACTTAAGCTCTCGGTGCACCTCAGGTCCTAATGGGACCCCTGGTGGGAGGACATATACTCTATCCCCTCTCGAGCATCAAATATCTATGGATTTCTCGAACGGTGGACTCGAGTCTTATGTTATTCTTTGCGAGGTGGATGTTGTGGTGGCCTAAATGAAAATTGTGTGGAACCATGTCAAGTACGAGGAGTAGGAGCTGACCCCTCGACGTGTTATTCTACATCTGCTCGATTCAAATCCGTACTCTATCCCTGGCCTACCATTTCTTCCCCTAGTCTCTTCTCGCAATGTAGGCCTTCTCAATGGCCTCTGCTTAAGGTCTCGTGGGCAATAGATGTGTACTTGCAAACCCAAATCCAAATTCAGGCCCCCGATGAATCTGTGAATTTTGACTTACTCGTCTTGCATATAGTTGACATCTTTGAAGTAAGTCCAAATCGAATCGCGTACTCTTCTACGGTCATGGATTCCTGATGTAGGTCATAGAACTCATTTATCATCTGCTGAATAAAACTTCTGGATAAGTATTTTCTCATGAACCGCTCCTCAAAGATCTCCCAGGTAACTATCTCTAAGTCTACGTGGAGCTTCTACTCCTCAGTCCTCCACCAAACACCTACACCCTCCCTCGGAAGATGAATGGAAACATAAGCTTTCGCGTTCTAAGTACATGGGTAAAGCTTGTATCACCTACTCAATCTCACTAACCAAGCCTCTTCCTAAAATCCAGTTGCATCTTTAGAATAATGAGATGGGCGTAGCTTCGGGATCTCCCGATATGATCTAAAGTGGATGACTAATGACCCCTAGGTCTCTACATGCTCTCTCTCTCGGCTTTAGGGCTATAAGATATATCTCTGTGTCTTGAAATCCTATCTCCATGTCCCATCCGAGGTGAGTTGGCTCTAAATTGACCCCACATGGGAGTTCTCTGCTTTGTATTCATTATTGTGTCGATGAGATGCATGAGCCTCAACTGATGGCTCTCTATCATGTCTGACAGGTCATCCTCCTAAAGATCCTATGCACATAACGACACTAACATCTTGTAGCGTCCTATAATATCTCGAGGTAGAATGGCCGATACAACCTAATCTAGAGGCGGTGAGTCTATTTCTACATGCAATAACCCCTTGATTGGTCCGCACCTCCCTGCACAATCCAACGTGAGAGTTAGTTTAGCATTCTAGATTTTATTTCAGTTTTCTAAGTTTTCTATATTATAAAAATCATCCAATGTTGTTTTCTAGGTTTAGAGTTACGCTAGGTTTAATGTTCATGTCTCATGTTTTCAAGTGTGCTCTAAAGTCCAAGATTTAAACCCATGGCTCACGATATAGAGTGTAATGCCCATAAATTTACCTACACAAAACTCAAGGCAACCTAGGTCAAACTAGGAAAAAATTATGGAATAATTTTTTTGAAAAAAATGTCAAGCTTTCATTAAATAAAAAGGTCTCTAATAAGACATTTGAGTTACAAAAGTAATAAAATCCCCTAAACCACTTACGTGGCCCCAAAATAATTACGCCCATGCATTTTTAATTTGAAAATTCTCTCACCCACTTACCACCTACTTTTTGTACGAGATGAATATCATCCATTAGATGGATTCATTTGGAGCCCTTATAGTTAGGGATCCAAATAACCCTAAGTATGCTTATGAAAATCTCTTTTTCTCTTCATTTGACTAATTGCTTCTTCTTTTTGTTTTTGCAGATTTGTGGAGGAGGAGGTGGAAGCCATGAGAGGCAATCTCAAGCTCATGGGAGGATGCACATTCTTCCATTCATTTCTAGTTCTATTTATACCCTCTCCTAGGGTTGTATGTATTTTTTTATCTCATTATTTAAGCATTTTCCCCAAATGGCATATGGGTATTTGACCCTTTTTTAGGAATATGTAGAGTAGTGTATATATACACTAGGGTAAAAGGATATATACATATGTATATATATAAAATATATTTCACTTTTATTTAATATTAATATTATATATATATATGTATATATGTATTATATATATATATATGAAAGAACCGGTCATGGAATAAAAACAAATTCTGAACAAAACTTGAGGAGGGCCGATCGCGTAGAAGTTACCATACCACAAGGTTTATTGTTTGGAGTAAAGTATTTGGGGTTGGGGGGGTCGTAGAGCCCACCCTTCATCCCATTAGTTAATTTTTGTGGGGGTGGGGATGGCGACCCTCCCCCAACACTTTCCCTTTCCCTTATTCTAAATACAAGCCGCGCCTCATGTTTCAAAGATTTTTAAATGATTTTTTTGTTTAAATTTTTTTTATTATTGAAACAAATAATTTATATATATATATATATATATAATATGTCAATATTATAATTAATATCACTATTAATAATATTTAAATCTTATTACTATTATAAAAATGGTAATAATCATATTACTAATAATATTAACTAACCTTAATCTTTTATTTAAAATTTTTTACAATTTGATAGTAACATATAGGAACCAAAACTAAGTTTCTTTCCCTTTATTATTATTACTTTAATTAATATTTGATACTTGTATAAACTTATAGTAATTTGGTACTAAAATTTCGCAATCAATTGAGACTAAAGTCTAGTATTAATAATACATTTTTTCTTTCTTGTATTAGGTTTAAAGGACAAATCCATTTAATGATAAGGTTAATAACAACAAGAATTCAAGGCCCTTTTTTTATCTACACATAAATTTTAACATTCTTTCAACTAATACAAGAAGATAAACAAATATAGTTTATCTTGCTATCATGAGTCTTTCAAATAATACAATGGGAATTAATATTTATTTCCTTTACATCATACAAGTTTCAATCCTTTCCACAAGTAAATTTTAACAAGATTTTCCAATAGTTTTTTTAAACCATAACAACACACCTATTGAAGACAATAAATTAACTAAAATGAGAAACATGTTGTTTTTCTTTTAAATCACATTATCATCATATCGATAACTTTCTTCAATTTAACAATCCATAGTCTTACTTTGCAACAAGTAATCAAAGGATTTTCAACCTTGTGCCTTCATTTACAATATCGACTAAGATTACATTTTTGATGATAAAAAAACTAAAAACTTCACTTTAAACAGATACAAGTTTACAAGCCCTCCATACAAAATGGAGACAACAGAGTAAATATTTGCAAGAGATTCCATTATTATTTTCTCCAAATACACAAGAATCCTTCATCATCTAAACTCCACCTTATTCCAAGATCAACACAACCAAAAGTGGGGAGTAGGCAACAATCTCTAACTGAACATTACTCCAATGAGGAAGTGAAACCTACTTCCTCATTGGCCCTCAGCCCAAATAATGAGACAATAAGGAATATTTGAAAACCACATCAACAAATAAAATGACTCCACTTTTAATTTCAAACAACACTCACAAAAGAAAAAATAACAACGAAACATTCATTTTTTAACACATAAACTTCCCAGCACATTGGCTCTAAAACAAGCCAAGTAGAGAAAGGAATATGAGGATACCCTTGTGCCTTCCAAGGGTTTGGATGCCCACCTAAAAAATCCTCCAAAACATAATCAACCCCAAAATCTCTTATGCCTCCCCACAAATAAAAATATATCTCTTATTCCGCCCTCAATCTTATGCCTCCCTCTCTCTTATGTGTCCCACAATGAACGAAGTAACAAGATGAGAACAAGGTGGGGCATCCAACCCACTCCCTCCTAAAAACCCAAAATAAAATCTTATGCCTCCCAAAAAATTTCATCACCATTTCACTATCTCATACACATCCTAAGCACATTTCACTACCCAACAACATCAAGTAAGAAACACATTCATTCAACATATAAACATACAAGAAAAGAGAAGAAACCAAGGGTGAAATACCCTACCTTTCCATAAAGAATCCACTTCAGAAGCAATTCCCAAAGTCCTCCAAGCTAAAGCAATTCCAAACAATCTTCAACTCGAACAAGTACTCCAAAATCAAGTGTTCCAAAATGAGAGAGCCAAATCCAAGCAAGTAACCCCAAAACCTCACAAAAATTCTAATTAATAGAAAGAGGGAGAGGGAGATGATGTGGCTCCATGTAGAATGCCACATAATTTCTTCTCCATCCCACATCACCAAAGTCTAACCCAAACCCCGATGTGTAATAAATTGGTAGTTGGGGAAAAGACCACCCTCTTACACACATAACCCAACCCACACCCCTTAAGGACAAAATTAATTTCTAATGTAAGAAAATTGCAATACATTACCCTTTTCCTTCATTAAAACACAAAATAGGTCCTAAAATAAGTCACTCACTTCATAGGCTAGGTGGGTGGGTGACTTTAAAAGTTGTGGGACAAGCTTAGCTTGTTTCACAAGTCTCCAAAATAGCCTAGAAGGTCAAAATCCGAATTTCACAAGGAAGATTGAGTACACACTACCCCAAATCAAATTAAATTCATTCCAGGACAACACACATTAAGGCTACCAACTCACATTTACTTCCCCTCTTTTTTTACATCCTACTTAACACTAGATCCTACTTTTAAATTAAGTTAAGAGGGGTGAAAAACACAATTAGCAAAAGTGACTTCACATGTAAATAAAAAAAAAATAAATCACAATTAAATAAAATCAACAAGACAAATTACAAACATTCCTAAGGTCATTTTTGAGGTCACACCCTAATGGGGACCTCCTTACAAGATATAACAACATACAACATGCGATTACACATGTTGCCATGGAGACTCGTTGCATACTCCATATTCTCTCACGGTTGGTCTCCTATCCCCCTTTAGTTTATTGTCTTTGTGAACACCTATAAAATTAAAGAAAATACTTTTCTGGCCTCGTGGCCATATTAACAACATCGAAATAATAAAAACACATGCATATACATATAATCAATTATCGCAACTTAAACAAAGACAAGTAATTTTCCATTGTTCACAATTCCAATTATTTCAATTTCATCACTTTATCAACTAGCAATAAGATCACAACATCAAATACATCATGTAGCATCATATAATTATCGAAAAAACTACATTTTTCTAATAGAAGCTCAAAATAAACAATTCGATATATCAAAATATGCATATAATCCATCCTATAAATCATGTCATAAGTCTAACATCCATATTGTCTATAAATTAACTAATCAAAATAACAATGTCCATCTCACAATATCTAAATTTTGATAGAAAAGTCCATAGCTCTAGTCTATGCTAAGCAACATAATAATCATATAAATGTCAAAGAGGAGTGGGCACTACAAAGGGTAGAGAGAGATTATATTTTTTCTGTTTTGATTTTAAATTAATTAGATGCCTACTTTTTCTTTGTTTTCTAGGTTGTAAAACTTATTACAACAATACTTATATCCTACTATTATACAACTCATTTAGAAGAAGAAAATATGTATAATACAACAAATGCATTTTTATATATGTATATAAGTTAAAACAAGAACTTTTCAAAAGGAAATAAACCATTGACTTAAACACATTTCTAATTCCCAAGAAGATAAAATTTCATATTTTAAACAAATGTAACTTTCCAATGCCTTTGTCTCAACCAAATGCATTTTTATTTCCGAGAGAACAATGTTAGATTTCAAACTAATCATGACTTTTAAATTAAATTGCAAATTTAAATGAGTTACATTTCCATTAAAATTTAACTTACAATTTCCTTTGTTCAACTATTTACTTCATAAAATAAAATTATACAATTCAAATTTGAGATATCCTATTCATTAGAGCTCAACTTAAAATACAAGTATACAAAATCCCTCCGCTCAATCGTAGAGACAACATGGTAAATTTTACAATAATCTTCTCTCTTTTTTTTTGTTTTCTACACAATGTAAATCCATCCAAAGTATCAACTTTGAACTCCTTTTCTTCATCTCAAGATCACAACAAGGAAGGGACCATAGGCAACACTCATCTCCCAAACTTATTCCATTAAGAAGCTGAAGCATACCTTCTCATTGGCCTCTCGAGCCCCAAAAATGGAGAAATAGGGAATGTTTACAACCATGGAAACTCTTCATAGAGGCTTCAACAATACACATAAATACACAAACTTGCAAAACATTCAACAAAAACACAAGAAACAAGATTTAAAACTTTCTAAAAACACATAAGCTTCAAAATAAGCCAAAGGAGACAATAACATGGAGTTGTATCTCTATACCTCGCAAGTGGAATAGGGTCCACCCAAAAAACTCCAAGTGCACTATCATAATCACAAACAACTCCTTATCTCTCCCTTTCAAAACACAAAATGATATACATCTCTTTTACCTCCACATAAGTGGAACACCTCTCCCACACTCCCTCCACAAAATCCCTCACATACTCCATTTTACCTCCACAATAATGACTCCACTTCCCTCTCCCAATACCATGCTTAAGGAAAAATCTACCCAACCCATACAAAACAACCACATGCATCCAATTTACAAACAATTCACAAAAAATAAGAGTACAAGGGTATAAACCCTACCTTACCATTATAGCTTCCATGATCTTCAGAAACAAACTTGAACCTCTTCCAAATCCAAGATAATCTCAAATGCAAGTTCCCAAAGCTCCCAAGAAAGATATTAAAGAAAAATTCCTAATATATGCAAGTGTGTAATAAAAGTAAGTAACCCCAAAACTCCAAAATAACTATAATAAATAGAAAGTGCGAGAGAGGATGGTGAGGTGGCTCCATGTAGGATGCCACATCTATCTTCTTTCAATCCAACCCACTCATTCAAACACAAGGACCAAGAATCATAAATCGGTGGGTGAGGTTATGACATACACAAACTTGCACTCAAACCTCCATCTTATGCTTCGAGGACACAATTAAGAGGGTAAATAAAATGGTGACATTAATTGCCCCTTTTTCATTCAAGAATACATCATGAGGGCTAAATTTGGCCCCATACTTCATAGGTATGGTTGTTAGGAGATTTTAAGAGGTATGGTACACGTGTAAATTGTTCCACAAGCCTTCAAAAGTGGCCCCAAAGAAAATGTTGATATTTGAGAAATGGGGATGATTACATAACACAAAATCAATAAAATCCATCGAAATCAATAAGGTAACAAGGACTATCTAACCCATTTAATTCCCACATAGTCACATCCCAACTTAGCATAATCAACATGATTAATTAACTAAACAAGAGCACATTAATTAAGAAATAATAAAGTGAGAATACTTTACAATTAATGAAATCACATACACAAAAAATAAATAAAATAAAAGAGGGAAAATCAACACACAAACCCATGGCCACATATGAGGTCACCCCCCATGGGGACCTCCCGAAAACTCAACAATAAAACAACAATACATACTAACACAAAGTTGCGAGAGGTTGCCTTGGTCCAAATAAACGGCTAATATTCCTCCATGGTTTGTCTCCTAGCCCCTTCTTTTTATTGTGATATAATGTCCTACAAATAACCAAATAATACCTGTTCGACTCAAGGCCATATCAATTAGGGCAAGGGGACGCCTTATGGTCTCTTTTTTTTGTCTTTTGCTGAAGAGAGACAAAGACGGCCGCCATGGAAGCTCAGAACAGTCTTGGCCGCAACTTTTTCACCCAACCAATGCGCTGAAGGGCGTTTTTGCTTTGTTTTGTTTGACTGTCCAAAGGAATGCTTCGATTCGCGCACAGCCAGACTCCACAACCGTCCAGCATCTCCCAGGCCGCCACACACCCCCCTGCGTGGGAAAAATGAGCTTTGGAAAGGTATTTTGGTCAGATGTTGTTGCAGATGCGAAAATCCTTGGGGTCAGAGTTTGGACGCGCAAATGGAGGCAGATTTGTGTTTGATTTGTTGTCTACCTGCGCCAGCATCCTCCCAGGCCGATTAAAAATGGGAAAACCCTCGAATCTGGCGAGGACTCCTTCCAGTGAAGACAAGGATTTTGACAGATGTTGCATGCTATGGCGTTGGGGGATCCTATTCCAAGTGTTTGACCAAATGAAAGAACGAACCAGCTTCTCTAGGAATGCGTTTTCTTTTGGCAGCGTCTAGAAGTCATGGTTTTCTCAAAAGACAGTCACACTGTTTCACCTTGCAACAAACAAGTCTCCGGCCTGTACATACGTGGCACTTTGGAGCAGGGTATAAACAAAAGAATCTGATTTTTTTGTGGAAGTGTTTTCAAGGCGCCTAATCTGTTTGATAGAATGCCTCAAAGAAATGTTATTTCATGGGATGCCATGAGGGCAGCGTATGCACAAATTGGTTTTGTTAAAGGCACACGAACTGTTTGACAAAATGATTCAACGAGAGGTATTCTCGTGGACTGCAATGATTTGTAGGGTATGCACAAAATGGCCTTCTTGATGAGGCTTTCCGCCTTTCCAATACAATGCCTGAGAGGGACGTGGTCTCATGGGATGCATTCATTGTAGGATGCTCACAGAATGGGCTTCTTGAAAGGGCCATGGAGATTTTCAAGCAAATGCAGTTGGCAGAGGTAAAGCCAAACTCAGCAACCTTTGTCAGCTTCCTCCCCGCATGTGCAAAAATAAGAGCTTTAGAATTGACCATGGAAAACCATCAAGGCATAGAAAACAAGATGTTTTGTTTACAATGCAACTTCCTTGATAGACGTGTATGTCAAATGGTGGAGCTGTTGATGCTCGTGATCTGGTTGACGAAGTGCCCAAGCACGAGACTGTACCCAAGCCTGCGGCTTCGACCGGCTTCGTTTTCCAGGCATGGTCCTTCTTCCCTTACCTCTCATAACTCTCGTGTTTTAGTTCTCTTTTGCAAATAAATAGAATTTTAAAGTATTAGAAATTTTAATACAGTTATTTGTTCCTTTAACTCGTTGCAAAACAATAAATCGTCGTGTCGTAACTCACGACGTCATTTAACTCGCCTCTGTAAAACAAGAACTATCACCCTCGCTTCGAGATGACATAGAAAACTCTTACCCTTCTTGATCGCTTCAATAACGTTTTATCGACCAGACAAATTTGACTCTCCATTGATTAAGATGACCTTCTTCCTACTTAAAATAGTTAAATTTTGCAATTTTCGGAGACTCACTAAGTACCCTTCGCAACTCTGGAAACGAGATGTGAAGTTTCATTCGGGTACCTTGGTATACGAGGAGTCACCTTGATTTTTGGTTTGACCCAAAACGATCATGTGACATCCTTTTGACGCCCTTATAGGAGCCCTGTAACACTGGTTTACAACAGTGGAAAGTCGTTAAAACTAGAAAGTTGGCTTTCGTTTTGGATCGCCATTTGAAAACCGGAAAGAGAAATCACTTCCCGTCTTCACAAACCTCTAGCGATTATACTAGACAAATACATGGGACATTCAGTATAGGAAAGAGAACTTTTCGGGATAGTTTGGCGAAGCCATTTTGTAGGCCTCCGATCACACGGTTCGACGAGTCAAAGCGGTCCAGCTTTCATCTTGTCGCTCCAGAAAACTTGTCGCCATTTGAAAATGGTTTACCAGTTCTCAGCCCCGTCGACTCTGATGAACTCTCCTTACATAGGGGAACTAGTAGGAAGAGTCTCGTTGCGCGTGCATCCGTCGGATGTCGTTTTGGACACGGGTTTCGGGCCGGTCGAGAAAACTTTTGTCTTTTACAATGGGTGAACTATGACCAGGTGGCCTAAAAACTAACCGCCCAAATGAAACCGTTTGCTCTTTTTCAATTCCGTCAACTGCTATGAATTCTGGGTATATCTGGGGACACGTAGAAAGTTAGTCGTGATGTGCGTTCTCATCGGAAGATAACCTTTGGAAGTAGTTTCTTAGCCTCCGAGCCTGTTTTGTACGTTTTGCAGCTAGTGAGAAAATGTAAAAGTAGAAAGCTGCGGACCCTCGTAGGGTTGTCAAATCACCCTGGAAACTTTTTACTCACGTAAATAACTGTTTAAAACACTATAATGAAACTTGTTGTGTGTTTTGGGACTTTTGATAAAATGATATTTTCTCTCTCTTCCCTTCTCTTTCTCTCTCCTGGGTTTATAAAATGTAGAAAAATGAAATGCAATGAATACATGTTTCTAGACTTTTTATTTCGATTGGCAAATGGTAATTAATTTCTGATGTAAATGGGAAACTGAAAAATGACAATTATGATTGATTAGGGTGGATACCATGCCAGCGAATTATCGCTGATATCATGCTCACGTGGGTTTTGCAGGATGGATGAATGACGACGAAGAAGGCGATGTGAAATTTAATTATTATTTTTGTAACTCTTATAGGTCATTGTAAAATGAATAACTGTGTAATGTAGTCTCTTGTTACTGAAAAATTATAAATGAGATTTGTTAACATGCATGATATGCTAGTTTTTAAGGATACTTATGGAATGTACTTCTAATCACCAGTTCAATTTGATTTTTAGTTGTGTGTGGCAAAAAGGTGTTTGGTTTATACTTAGTAAATTGAAGTCGAGGTTGATACATTGGAGTACCTTCTCAGTATTTAATATATGCTTAAATTAATTATAGGATTACCTTCTTACCTTGCAAACACAATAATGAGTTTTAATAGGAACACTCAACCCTGATAAAATATTCATGCATAACTTGCCTGTATGTGTGATCCCGTTCTACCATATAAGAAATTTAAAACCGAAGAACGACCTTAAACTTTGCACTTGATGAGACCTCATAGGATAGGTAAATAAAACCCCTCGTTGGTGTATACCGTCATAGTCCTTTTGACTAGCGACTTTGTTGCGAACCCATATTTAGGAATGTCATGGTCCAACCTATCTGGAGTATGCGGTTTCCTTCTAGATTTGGCAGTCGCGAGAAGAATGTACCCTCTTCAGGTCCGATACCAGGCTGAGTGTTGAAGACCGCCTTAGGAGTCACCTTATGAGTTCTTGTTCGAAGGATCGACTAAGCGGTGCTACCTTGGTTTCTATCAAAATCATCTTGGCATTCTCTTGAATGTGGTTTAGTACAATTATGTCCACTTGCCTTAAAATCACATGTAGTAGAGGCGTAGATCGCTAGGTGCATTTTGGAATTAAACTAAACCCTAGTGGTTTTGTCTACTAGCTTGTGGGTAGAAACTGTATTTTAACTCCTTGTATGCAAATTTGAGCGGAAGGATGTTGATTCTAGAGAACCTTAGAAATAGTAATCTTGTCCCTTAATCCCTTGTTATGTCATTTATGGCATTAAGGAATAAAGGATATTCCTTATGCGGAATCGTGAAGTGTAGTGACATGGGATCTTCGTGTACATAGATCCCTTGTGTTCATGTGTAGTTTATTATGCTCTGGCCAAAGTGTACTTCTTTAAGATGTCGAGACAAGTGCTTTTGTATCTCTTGTTTCGAGACGATGCTAAGAACGAGACCTTAGTGTGATATAAGAGCATATCATATAATGTTGCACACGAGATTGGATTTTAGGACTAAGGTCAAGCTTGGAGTCTGTATAACTTAATTAAACCTTTTCATGTGTTCAGAAAGAATATAAGTTACCTTGGTCATGACCAAACTTTGAGAAAACAAGAGATATGTAGACCTAGATATATATAAAGCTTATAGGAACTCAATAAGTTTTTCAAATTATAATAACAATGGTAGAGAAATAAATATAGTGTGAATCGAGAAATATTTTGGTGAAAAGCTGCCCTGTGTCTAAATCTCTGTCAAATCCTTGTTATCATTCGACATCAAGTCACCTTCGACTTGAGTGTAAGGGTAAGACCCAGCCTTTAAATAAACGTTTGAGAAGCAAAATCTTAACATAAGAATGAGAGAATTAGAATCTTGTAGGCATTTTAGGTATATGGAAAAATACTTATGTAAGTTACAAGATTGTTATAAGGGTAAAGGGAAAATTAATTGGTTGAGCAATAAGTGGTAGCTTTGTGAAACGAATTTTCGTGGACATGTAGGTGGGAAAAAGGGAGAAAATCATGCTTACCTAATAAGGATCTTGGGAAGATATCCGTAACTAAAATAAATTTAAAGTAATGTTTTGTCGTGGGTTTGTCGTTCTTAAAGTCACGTTTCTTGTGGTTGGGTCCTTGCTAGTATTCGTTCGTTGGGAAGAGTGTGGTATCGACATGTCGATGTCGTCTGCATGTGTCTATGTGAGTCGATGCCTTATGGGATTGTCGCGTGTGTGTCGAGTTCTGTACTTGGAGCCCTTACTGGGTTGTGTGTCGTGTTCAATGTAAGACAAAAAAAAATTATTCTGGTATTTTACTGTTGTATTTGGGTGTGTAAAATGTGGGCGCCACACAAAACTCCAAAATAACTCTAATAAATAGAAAGTGCAGAGAGGATGGTGAGGTGGATCTATGTAGGATGCCACATCTATCTTCTTCAATCCAACCCACTCATTCAAACACAAGGACCAAGAATCATAAATCGGTGGGTGAGGTTATGACATACACAAACTTGCACTCAAACCTCCATCCTATGCTTCCAAGGACACAATTAAGAGGGTAAATAAAATGGTGACATTAATTGCCCCTTTTTCATTCAAGAATACATCATGAGGGCTAAATTTGGCCCCATACTTCATAGGTATGGTTGTTAGGAGAGTTTAAGAGGTATGGTACACGTGTAAATTGTTCCACAAGCCTTCAAAAGTGGCCCCAAAGAAAAATGTTGATATTTGAGAAATGGGGATGATTACATAACACAAAATCAATAAAATCCATCGAAATCAATAAGGTACCAAGGACTAACTAACCTATTTAATTACCACACAAATATCACATCCCAACTTAGCATAATCAACATGATTAATTAACTAAACAAGAGCACATTAATTAAGAAATAATAAAGTGAGAATACTTTACAATAAAGAATCACATAAACAAAAAAAAAATAAAATAAAAGAGGGAAATGCAACACACAAACCCATGGCCACATATGAGGTCACCTCCCCATGGGGACCTCTGTGAAACTCAACAATAAAACAACAATACATACTAACACAAAGTTGCAGAGGTGGCCTTGGTCCAAACATCTAATATTCCTCCATGGTTAGTCTCCTAGCCCCTTCTTTTTTATTGTGATATAATGTCCTACAAATAACCAAATAATACCCGTTCGGACTCAAGGCCATATCAATTATATCAAGTAATAAAACACATACATATCTATCAATTGACATCATCATATAACATTGAAAAATCATCACCGAGGTTAGGAAATTATATCGATTGTTTACAATTTTTAAAATTTCAATTCTACTCTAATCAATAATTTACAATTATCAATAATCCAATTCACATTATTTGACAAGCATCCAATTCGCTACATCTATAGTAACTCATTTTTCCTAGATACACTAAATAACATAGTATTGATCCCTAATATCGTCACATTATTAGAAATTTACGATATCAAAGAAATCACATGGTTAGTCCAATAATCTCAACACAATCGTCATTGTCAAGAGTCCAAAATGCTAGCATATAGAAAAATAATTCTAGGTCATCATCAAGTATTTAAATATCTATCTATGTCCCTAGGATTCCATACGATCGACAATATGAGTCACAACATATCGATAATCAAAATGACCATAGTGCTATCATCATGCTAACTAAAATATAATTATAATGTCCATGTCTTTAGTATACAATAATAAGATCATAGTAAAATAAGTGTCGAAGAGCAAAGGAATTACAATATCCATTGGTGTCGAAGAACAAGAATATCCTTCATGACCACCGAATGACCATAACCCAAATGACTTATGAAATAGTTCGATCTCCAATGCGAAATACAATTTGGCTCCAAATTCGAATGCGGGTGGTCCTCTTGTTTCATTGAGTTGATAATAACTCTCATATTCCATATGACCCCAACGCCTCCACTTTACGGTGTCAAGTCTCTGGATATGATCAAACAACAAGTATGCTCCTTCACTCTACAATGTAGAGCTATGAGTGATCTCGATGTCCATTGTTTACGATGACATCCTTTCACTTTGTTGTAGAGGAAGATAACATTTTCACGGTGCTAAGTTAATCCACTATCACCAATGAGATCAATGGTGAATAATGAACCTCCTCACGAAGAAAACAATCTAATGATACATCCAGTACTAAAGCTCTAATATTTAGTTCTTCTTTGTTGTTTTTCACGTCCCTCAACTCCATGGTGTCTCTGGGATTGAAAATGAGAATAAATGCACCAATTCGACATTTGCATTGATCGATGAGTAAACAATAACTCCTGCATTTTTTACAATGTGCCTATTAAATAATATAACTTATTTTCATCTTAAGGATAATAATCGGTCCTCAATAAATGTTATCGGTCTAAACTACTTCTTTTTCGGATAGAAATCTTAATTTCGACTTCGACCTAAATGATGGGATTCCCTCTGAGCTGTGGGCATCTAAGAATGAGGGAAACCTCAAGAATGGCAGGCTCCCTTTGACAAATCATTGCAAATATGTATTCTTACCGAGCTAAAGGTTAGATGAAAGAAAAATTGACAACATAAGGGTGATACAACTAAATTCTACGGGGCTACGCTTACACGATACACTCAAATATTGATGAAAGAGTGCTTAAATTAATTACAATAGCTTATTAATTAATTTGCAATTCATAAGGTATTGAAATACACTTTATTGGCCTACAAAATGATTAAAATTACTTGATATAGGTGTTGTTAGAATAATAACATGCAAAGGAAACAATAATTCACTAAAACATGCCTATATCCTGTTGTAACACACTATGAAAAGCTTGCTAATGGAGGAAAATTGTTTTTTTATTTAGTCACAAGGTGAAACAATAGAATTTTCTGCAGCATTATTGTGTAAAAATAGCACCCCCTTGTGCTTGGCAAGAGCACACAATTTATAGCCATGAAAATTCACCCCCTCCAAAAAAAAGGTCATGCAGTACACTTAATTTACCGTACATGCACAATTACAACAATCAATTTGTAAAAATACCATTATTTAAATGAACACAACGCTAAAAATATATTTCCCGCTTCAGTCTCTACCTTGGTCAATCTTGAGTTAACTAGACCACTCCTTGTTATGCACAAAGAAAAAACGTTTTAAGGCCATGTTTGAGTGAATTAAGGTATAAAGGAAGTTTTGTCTCCATCTCAAAAATCTATTTCTGGACCTACGCGCATGCAGGTTTAAGGTAAAAGGGAGCCAATTTTGTCTTATATGCTTTCGAGCTATTATTGGTTATGTCTTATCTTTGGGTAATCCTTGAAAAGGAGCATGCATAATTAGTCAATTATTTATAACCTCCTTTTGGGTATATGATAATAGTTTCAATGTTTTAGCACATCCCCTTGTGGATTTCAAACCTAGCATAGTTGACTTAAAAAATACCTCCTTAATCAATCACCTTTCTGACCCTTTTGATAATCATGTGTGGAAGTAAAGGTTTTATACTAAATTCCAAACCATAATCATTTTATTGAATAATGTCCCCCTCTAAGATGTGGTGACCCATCATTATGTCGGTGGCATACTTTAACCAAAGTTAGCAAGGGTTTCTACATATTGAAGACACGTATAAAATTTGACTCAGGTTGAGTTTGTAAACTCACTCGTCGAGTTGAGGAAGTAAAAGTTGCAAACCCTTATCATTATTGTATTTACAATTTGGAGCCTCTCGGCTTGATGAAGCCCTAGTATTTCATTGGAAGCCATGGTAGATGATCATGAAGCTTGATTCAGCCTCTTTATATGGTCTTTGTGGTGCTTTGGCTAGCGTATCTCCAAATTTTCTTTCCATTCATTGAAGATGTACCGCCAGTGAAAAGGTAAACTTTGTTTATGGCTCTACTAATTCTATTAAAATGATCCTTCAGAAAGTGTAAATGCTCTAATTTTTGCCAGATCTAGGATGGTTTTACCTTGTGAGTGACTACCATCAAAGCCATGATTTAGCTCGCATTTATGGATATTTCATCTAAAAATTATTTAAGCTCACCGTGGGATCTTGAGATTTTCTCTGCATAGATCTTGGGTCACCATTTTTTAAGGTTTTAGGAATTTTGAAGGTGAGAGTATGGTATGTTTCATTTTCTGAGTGTACAATTCATCCTAAGCTCTTTGTTTTCCTATTATGGCCACCAAGAGGGTTTTATTATTGCTATGTTAAATAAATTACCTTTATATACCTATTGTGTCGTATCTGTGAGTTGGTTTTTCTTCACCTATGAATTTTCATTTACCCCGAGTGCTTACTCGAATATTCAATCCTTGAAATGGATCTATTTTCTTATCTCGAGTGCTCTACTTTTCTCCTTTCCCGAGTTCAACTCGTGGTTGTTAATAGTCTATTATACCCAAATCGGGCTCGAGATTGTGTCATCTCGATTGTTGCACGAATTACCGCCTTTGTAGACATTGGTCATAAATTTTGCGTGTAAAAGGTGAGTTGGATTTCGTGTTTCTAATTTTATATTTTATAAATACTTGGCCACCTAAAAGGGTTTTGCATTTTGTTAAAATACCACCCGCCTCCTTTTAAGGTGAGAATACATGGTGTCTTGAAACTCCGCTGCTGGTTCAGGTTTGAGGCATTCTATTTTACAAATGATTTGGGTATTATTATCATTGTCTCAAATTCTTTGAATGATTCATTGCTTTTCCTCACTACTCTATTTGGCACTTATGGTTTTGTACTTGACCTGTATGTCTTTTGTCCCCGAGCTCCCGGTTCGTTCCATCTCTTGTGATTTCGTAAGATCTTCTTCTTTGAATAGCAAGTGTGGCTCTCTTCTTGTGGAAATATGGGAAATGACATACGGATTATGAGTTGTTGTATATCATCAATGGATGCTTCATTATGTGAACCACTATGAAGATTGCTAGTTGTTTTTGGATTCTAGATTATTCTTGATCAATTGTTTTGTTGGTCTCAAGATTAAAAATTTCCTTGATGCTTCATCTTCACACTTTAGCTATTAATGCTTTAATTTGATCATGAAAGATCACGATCAAAATTTACTTTGAATCTACTTCTCTGGGAACTAACTCAAGCCAATAGTGGATTTTCTTCTATTGACCGATCTTGCATATTGCATTGTATATATCCTTTCAGTCTCTTTCTTATGATTGAAGTGTGATACTACCTCATGATGGTTCTTGTAAATTACTTTTCCGTCTTGATCAACATTCACCCAATCGTATTTTTATTCTCCATACCATGGCTTTATTATATCTTGTTACTTATGTGCCTTGGAAGGATCTTATTTGAAGCCAATAAATTTTTCGTTTCAAAAATCTGAATCACTTTCTATTCTTTGTTGAATTAATGGCTTGTTTTTACTTAGTTTACTACTACATTGATGACCCTCCAATCTTATTCCCTTGCATGAGTTCACCAATGCTGATAGAAATTGTATTGGATGAGGTAAGTCGAAGTGAAGCTATTTTTGCTAGCCCACTAGTAGAAGACATCTTGGAATACATTTTATGGTCTTGTTTGATGAAATTGCCATCTTCTTTTCTTTTCCTTGAGAAATTTGTACATCCTACTATAATGTATAAATGAATTTTGTTTCACTATGAGAAATACGAATCTTCAACCTACCTTTGAAAAGATGTCTTAAAATTTAAGGGAATATCTCCAGACTCGCTCTTAGATGCAATTCCAAATTGATACTTTAGAAAAATGCATGATTTGTAATTATCTTAAATGTGCCACTTTCTCCTTAAAAACATACCTTTCTTGGAAAATGTACAATTGCTTCACCTTCTTGTTAGTTCATGTGGCACCATGATAAATTTACTTGCTTGGGAAGAAAGGGAAGTTGTTGCAAATTTAATTTTCTTTAATGATTTGATACAATAATATGTTTCTTTGATGCTTCTTCTTTCCATATATACTCATTGTTATAAAACTAAGGAAGATTGGATTTAAACCGGAGGCTCACTTTATAATTTTCTAAAGCTTTTTGGGAATCACTAAATTTTTTAATTTTTTTATTTAGTGGGCATGAAATGGAAATCTTATAAGGATTGATGTGGATAAGGAAATTTTTATTTCTAATAATCTCGTCCTCTTTGCCTTAATCTTGTATGAGTACTTATGTGTGTACTTGCTTACTCCCCTACTGACTAGAAGATGATCCCTATTTGATGAATGTTGCATATTAATAACTTCTCACTTGAGCATTAATAGTTGTACTTGTATTCTTACTTTTCATACCTAATGCTTTGTATCCTACATTGTATTCATTGATTGTAATTCTTGAGTTGAATGCAAATATGATCTTTGTTGTATCTTTTATTCATTTGAAGCTCTTAGCATCAATTCCTTACTCCTTCATTGTCCTAACTTGGATCTTGCTTGTATAATGAGTTGGATTTTAATCTTCTTTCCAATTGTTGTTGGAAATGGTAATATTTATGGTTTATCTTTCTTAGAGTTGATGATATGAAGCTTTAAGGATGAATTGCATTGATAAATTTTGTACTATTTTGTTCATGTCTTGCCTATTTGTATCTTTATGGCTGCGAAAAGATCATTTCATTATATACTTGAATGGAAGTAAGTTAGAACTTTATAAATCCCTATTTCTATTTAATCAAACATGATTAAATTATGAATGATATTTTCTTCTCACTCCATGTACTTGCACATTCGAAAACAATTATAAAATATGGGGCATTTGTGCATTTCTTTTCTCCTTCACTGATTTTACTTTCTCTTTCATATGCTTCTAAAAGTGCTAGCTAGATGTTCTTGAGTGATAATGATAATGATATGCACTCTATGATTCTATTTATATTTATCTCTTGTGCACACTTATTTGATTGATAATGCATATACATATGAAATTGGTAGTGTGAGATATCCAGTGACCACTGAGCTCTAACCCTTCTATTTTCATTTTCGGTGCACAGAAGGCACATGTAACTTGGGAAATCCAAAAGTTTGGAGAAATCCTCATACTCAAGAAATGATGGGTTAATCCTCGGTATTATCCAAAATTTACCCATCGGGATAAAATTTGATAACATGGGAAAATTCTTTAGGTTAGAGAAAGAAGAAATGGGTACGAGACCAATTTTTTTTTATTTTTGGGTACTGTTTTCATTCCTCAGTAACTTCCTTGTCGAAAAAAATCCAAGGATTTCGTAAAATTTGCAAAAATCTTTAAAAATGAAGTCGCATGCCTTGTTTTAATGTATTGCGGGCCTAAAGGCTATGAATAGTACTAGTGCGGATCGTACCAATGTTTGTTCTACCAATTTCGGGCTGAAATGCAACCAAACCATGTATTGTGGGTATTTTGGAAAAACATGTCCCGGTGCCACAAGTTCAACTAGGACAGTCGGGATGCAAAAAGCCGAAATCACCGCACAACAAAGGAATAAATAAATGCTGAATTTTTATCCTAGGAGGTCCATGGGATAATTGGGACATTGGGATGTGCGGGAACTGAAAACCAAAAATCACCACAGGCAAGTGGGATGCAGAAAAAGCAAAGGTCAATGGCCCCGATGTTCTAGTCAATGGCGAGACACTTGGGATAGGGAAACTGAATCGAACGATGCGGAGAAAGGAGGTTCGAACCATCCGAGTATGCGTGGGACATGAGCTCCCCAAAAAAATATGTGGTATCCACACAACAAAGGAAAAGTCAACGCTTGACCTCTAAACTTCTAACGGTCATAACTTTTGACCGAGAGCTCCGTTTCTCACAAAATTTGACTTTTCGAACGCAGTCGGGATGTCCATCTTATTTTTAATGCGGTAGGTATATGAAAATAAAGAAAAAAATTCAGCTCCATTCAATCAAATGCTCATTCCCGTTAAATGACATAAATGTCTAGCAGACCCAAAACAACGCCTACACTCGTATCACCATATCTTTTCAATTCTCAACAAAAACATACAAAATTGGTCTTGTTGGGCTGTGGCTCCAAGACCAATCCACGATAATGAAGAGATCCATAATTTGATGAAGGATTGATGGATATTTTTCTTAAAATGTGTCAAGGTTCGAAATAATGTTTTATTTGGTAGTTGGGATGCATTCAATGAAACATGGGCAGACATTTCTCACTGTTGCAAGTTATGAGACAGTATGGGGTCCTTTTACAAGTAACATACCATCATTTTAGTCCATTTATGATATCTTGCAATTGTTGGGAGGAAAAATTTCAGGATTTTCATTTCTCTCTCTCTCTCAAAAATCTAAAAGATAGAGTGTTGGGATCATTGTAAAGAGATAGTCTTGAGTAACAAAACTCAATCAAAATTGGTTTGGGAATACAATTTTCTATAGGCCCTTATAGTGGAATCTGGCATGGTGATCCAAGCCCTTATTATGCAATATATCAAACCACACATATCAATGAAAGCAATAGATACAAGCTTGTGGATATCTCTTCCCCTATTGTGTTTATTTACATTCTTTTTTCCTTTCAATCTCATTTCTTATATATTTTTTCTATTCATACTCTTGTAGGGATTCATTATCATTGTGTATGTATGAAATGTAGTTATGAATGCATTTGATAAACGTGGAAAAATCTTATCACCCCTTCTAGTACGCATTTTTCTTCAACTTTTCACACATTGGAAGACTATTCTCATACCCTCCTTTTTGGTGTATCACCACTTTAGTGTAGGCTTTGTTTTCATGCACTCTCTATCCCTGGTCACTTGGAAATTTATATTAGGAAAGATAGTTTTGCCTACATTAAATTAGATTGTGGCGGGTAGTTTAGGAGTAAGAACCAACTTTCTTTGGAGGTCTATCTCAAGTAGCAAGTCCTGACAACTTGGAGATAATACCCATGTTATCCAATCACACCATGAGCTCAAGAAAACACACTTGTGAAAACCATATGGTAATGTGATTCAGCAATAAGAATCACACTTTCATCTTTGTATTTATCTACATTTTCTTTTCTGATCATAGTCATATCCCACAACTTGTGTGGGATAATTGTACTATTTCTTTATGAATATATGAAATTACCTTCTGTTATGAGCTATATAATTTCCTTTTACATTTATTTTTGTAATCATGATGTGGAATGAACTTAAGCAACTCAAAACATAATGCAATTTCACCTAAGCATAAGGAAATAACTTGAATTAATTGAACTTGTCCTTCAAACTGCTCGTTTGATTCTAGTTCCAAATGTGATATTCATACATGCTTCCCTTCCTACCTTCCTTTGGGTTTTGGAATGATATTCCATGGCTATTGCACAACTTTGATGAAGGTGAAAAATTGGAATGAAAACATCTATGAGGCATGGCCTTCTGTAACAACACTTGAGTTACAGATTTGATGCTATGTCATTCCCAAAACCATCTAAATGAGAAACCATGGAAATTTTTAAATACCCATATCTGATGATTGACCGAAAATGGTCAACATCTTGGAAAATTTGCTCATTAGGTTACTTGTTAACCTGTAAGAACCCTTGAAAATGGCTATTTCAGCCATTAATGCTAACAGAAAATCTTTACCATAGCCAAAATATGCCTGCCCAAGGCTGCATATTTCTAATAAAACCCGATAAGTCCTCTGAAAAATGACGAAACAACAACGGAAATTTGTGCAAAACTACACAAGGGAAAAAAATCTCTAAAAGGCATGCCATTAAATATGGCAGCCATTACTGAAAGAAAGAAATTGATGGAAGGATGTGTTTAAAAAATTACTTAGAAGAAAGCATGTAAACTATAATACAAAGTGTCAACTTATCTCTTTTAGAAACAATGCTTCAAATATATCTCATGGATTTGGGATTAGAATGTCTTCTCCATTTTTCTATGTAAGTTGAAAATCATTATGTAACTTGCATTCGGTGATAATGTATGGTTTTCTCTATAGTGAATCAAATTTCATATGACCACCGAGCTTTGTTCATCCTCATCCCATTTCAAATAATGTCTCCTTCAATAAAGACTCATGCTTTGGCTTTCTTATCAAATTTCTGTTGATTTGAGATTGATTCTTCTCCATGGACAACATAGCTTCATTTTTAATTTCTTCAAGTTTCATAAGTTTTGATTATCGTACTTCCATGGGCTCATTCTCTAGTAAATTCATCTAATGCATAACTTCTAAAGTTGGAAGTTTAAGAGAAATGGGTAACTTTTCTTCTAAACCATAAACCAACTTGAAAGGTGAGTTTGAAATAGACATTTTATGAGTAATTATGTCAGCCCACAAGGATACATTTACTTATCATGCCAAGTAAGTTGATTTTCATCTATGGTTCTCCAAATTATTCTGAGTAAGTTCTTGTTTTTACTTTAAGCCAATCCATTACCTTATGGGTAATAATTGGATGAAGTACTCAAATAAATTGCATTTTGAAACACCCATGCAACAATTTTTGCACCAATGAAATATTTAGCATTATCTAAAATAATGGTGAAAGAAACACCAAACCTTGTAATTATGCCTTTGTAAAAATCCAAGATATTTCTCTCATTACCTTCCTTCAAAGCAATAATATTTGTCCATCTCGTGGATTAATCGGTTATGGTGAGTATCCATTTGTGACCAGAACTTGAAGGTGGGTTAATGAGACCATAAAATCTAAACCCCAATGAGAAAAGGGTTTACCAACTAAAATTGGCTGCAATGGTAAGGCAACAAGTCTTTCTTTTCCCGTAGAAATCATATTTCGACATTTTCTTACCCATGCATGGTTTTCCTTGAAACGTGTAGGCCAATAATAACCTCCTTTCATGATTTTGCAGGGTTGTAGTTTTAGATGAATAGTTCCCTCCTCCTTAGTTGTCATGAAATTGCTCAAGTAACCTTCCAACTTGGTTTGGATCAACACATCTTAAAATGACACCATTGATATCTTTCTTGAATAATACATCACTAACTAGAAAATAAGGAATGGATTGAAGTATGAAATACATCATTTTTTAATGGTGTGTAAATACCATGCTTGACGATACCTTGACATGTTGAAAATCCACTCTGTATGCTGCTACTTTTCCACATTTTTAGGCTCATTTTGTAGTAAATAAATAACTTCTTTGTCTTCATGCAAGTCTTGAGACAATTTCTCACATAATCCTTTGCCTCTAATCAGTTTTTTCACTTTAATGACAATATCATACTCCATAACTCGAGTGATCCAACCTACTCTCTTTTCTGATATATCTTTATTCAACATAAATTCTTTAATGCTTGGATGTGCAACCATCAGATTAATTCTGTTGTTAGAGAGAAAATTCCTGAACTTCTTAAGAGATCTAACAATTGAAAGTACATGTTTCTCAATGAATGAGTACTTGGTCTCGTACTCCATTAGAATTTGGCTAAAAAAGCAATTGGCTGCTCCAATTCTTCTCAATTCTGTTGTGTTAAAATTGTTGCAATAGTATCCATGTTAGCATAAGCATACAACATGAAATATTTTGAAAATCAGGATTGATAAGTGTTGGGAAAACAACTATATCTTTTTTTATGGCATCAAAACTACTCACTCCTTTTGAAAAAGTAAAATTATGATATTTCTTTAGCATATTGGTCAAAAGATTTGCAAGGGAAGCAAAATCAGCAATATATCTTCTTATAAAATTGATTTTTCCAAGGAAAAGTTGAAGTGTTTTTATTGTTTTGGTAAGCTTAAAGAAAAATAACACTTACTCTTTCGGGATGAATCATCATACCATGTTTGGAAATTATGTGACCAAGAAGCTTACCTTCATGGACTGAAAACACACATTTTTTAGGATTAAGCGACACACAAAACTCTCAGCACCTTTTAGAGACTACTTTAAGCTGCGATAGATGGTCACTTGCAAGTTTTTAAACAACTGTGATATCATCCAGATAAACTAAGACAAATTTATTGATAATACCTTGAAAATCCATGTCCATAACATGCTGAAAATTTGCACCAGCATTTGACAAACCAAATGGCATCTTTTTGTAAGCATAAGTGCCCCATTTAGTAGTAAATGTTGTTTTGTACTGATCTTCCTCCTTGAAAAGTATCTGATTGTATCGATATATCCATCAAGCAAGGAATATCTCTCTGAACCAACAACTTACTGTAAAATCTATTCCATGGAAGGAAAAGGATAATGATCCTTACGAGAAGCCTTATTTAGATCATATAAATCAACACATAAACTGATTTCAACATTTTTCTTTCTCACCGGTACAAGATTAGCCACCCAAGTGGAGTGTTTAATGGGGAAGATAATGGAAGACTCAATGAGTGATTCAAGATCTATCTACATCAAGGGTTCTAACTTGGGATTAATTGGTCTTTGTTTCTATCTAACCGACTTAGAATCAAATTCTAAATAAATGGTATTCGGAGCCAAAGAGGGATTGAAACCTCTTAAATCACTTGTATTTCCAAGAAAAAAACATCCCCGAATACTCTCTATAAAGCTGAATAAAAAAATATTTTTCTGATTTTGAACTTAATTTTCAAAGATTCAGAGTCTTACCTTCAAAAATGGTAACTTTTTCATGTTGATTTGTACCTGTAGCAAGTACAACCCACTGATGTTTTATTTCATCATTTTCATCGAAAATTGATTCCAAAGTTACAAATCCTTTTGAAATATTGTTTGTTTTCATCTATACTATCTGATCGTCATAATGATTCAACAGTTTTCCTTGATTTTGAGCAGAAAATTATGATTCTTCTTCTAGAAATTTTATTATGAGTGCATCATTATCGAAAACTTGCCAATGCATATCATCAATGGGACTGAAGGTCTCACAAAAACCTTGATATGTGGCTGAAATTTGTCACTTTTGACATCGGAAAATATGTAAAATTGTGAACCAATTGCATAGTATGTCTATTAGTGTATTTATTTTTATCTCTAGGGATAGCTTGAACATTAACAGAAAGGAAATCATCAAGTAAATCACATACTCTATGCTTGTAAGTTCTCATTAATGGGTTCTTGTAAGTATTAGAACCTCTAACCTAGTGAATAACAAGCTCGATGTCCCCAAAAGTATGCAAATCTATGATCTTTGTTTTTCTTGCCCACTCCAAACCATGAACAAGGGCTTCATATTCTGCAACATTGTTAGAAAAAGCAAACTAGAACTTAATGGTAGTAACATATTGTTGTTGGTAAGGTGAAATCAACATTAAACCAACCCCTGAACCATGTTGGTTTTGGAGCCATCAAAATAAAGTTTCCACAAAACCATTATCTTGCTGATTTTCTCTCTCTAAAGAAGGAATTATAGTTTTGTCCTCATGAATGTAATACACTCCAAGGCCTTTTCCTTGATAACTTTCTCCTTAATAATTTTCCATGAGTTATGGACATGATCTTCATCGGTTTGTTGATCTTTGAATAGATCTAGGACACCTTCTAAGGCATAACCAATTTCAACCTCTAAATCATCTAGTTTCTCTTCACTTACAACATAATTTACATTAACAAAACTAGGTGTAAAAGGATCAATATGAAAATTTGACAAGGGCTCTTAATTGGTAGTTACCTTAGTTCCATAACGAGTTCTAAAAACTAAATAAGTCCAATCGCTAAAAGGTAACCACTGATCTTGGATGTGAACTCTCTAGATAATCTCATGGTAAAATAAGGTGGTAGATCCACCACCATCACATCTGTGAGATTGTAACACTTGGGCACACATGGAAAGTTAGCTTTAAATCCTTAATGATTCGAATGGTCTTACTTGATGAACCATCAAGCTATAAAACTCCTTTTGTACTTGGTTTGTATTTAAGACCTAACATTGTAGTCACTAATTTTGGCATAACAATGTTGCTAGCTCCGCTATCAACCATGCAATTATGAACTAAAGGATTTTTTCAATAATCGATAAAGGTAGACGGAGGTAGTTTAACCACTTTGACTTTTTTAACCACTTTTTACCTCTTTTGTTGTTGTTTTTGGATGAAACACTTATTGCTTTGACCATTTAGTTTTATGTCCGTAATTACCATCACAATCTTGGTTGTTTTTCTACATGGTTAGGATGCTCTTTAAGAACTTGGTATTGGATTTCTGGATTAGGATGTTGGATTGGAGATGGGATGTGTCATATGACTCAACATGATAGGAAAATATTGGCTCAACTTGTATGGTAAACTGGTTACCATACCTTGTCTTGAGTAGCATATGCGACCAATTATAAGACAAGTAACCACCCACTTTAGCAGATAAACTCTCTTGAAAAACATAGGGAAAATAAAGAGGTAGGTCAATGATTGACACATATTGAGTTAGTGTTAGGCTTGGACATGTATGGACGGTTGACTCAAGATTCTTCATGACTCCTAAGGTTGTGACAATTGAGCCATCAAGTTGTAGGAATCCTTTGGAAAAAGTGTTGTACTTAAAACCTAAAACATCATCTATTTTCTTAAGCATGAAAGAAGTACTAGTGCTCAAGTCAATCATGCGATTATGAACAAGGTGTTTGCATATGATCAAAGATATATAGAAGGGTTGGATTTTAGCATCAATAATTACTTTCTTCTCTTTTGTTTGATAGATATTGATAGAAGATGAAATTTTTTAGAGGCAGTAGGAATAACACGTGGATGATTTCCCAGAGCTTCATGTAATAGGTCGCATTGAATTGAATGGCCGAGGCCATCCCACATTGTGACATTACATTCGTTTTCTTCATCTGGTCCACAAGTTGAATGGAAGGCCCATTGATTTATATAGATAAGGTACAACAACATCCTCTCTTGATTTTCGGTGCGAAGTAGGAGCCTTAGCTTACGCGAAGCTTGACCTACCAAAGGAGGGTGTGCACAACTTGTAAAAGAGTTTTGCGTAGGACACGTGTGAAGGAATTTCGCATCATTGCGATGGATTTCTTAGTTTTTCATTTTTATGATCGAAATGTATGACAGAGTTAAAGGTTATGCACATGAGTCCAACATTCTCTTCTTATACCTTATGTTCTTAAGAACTTGGGCGTGAGTCTGTTTGAACTATTCACGAGCTTCATTGATTACACGAATTCATCGGTGCTAAAGAACATCAAGTTGGCCTCGGGAGGAACATCGGCTTGTCTTTATTTACTACATAAGTCGTGCTTGTGGAAGTCTCACGGTTAGAAGCATTATGAATCATATAGGCCTCTGTGCACATGGTATTAGCGTAGTGATATAGAATATGAGTCATGTTGCGAGGAAGCACCATTCGGACTCTTGATCCATGTTATTACGAACTAGAACTAGTGCTTGATTCGTGCTTGAGTCTTTGGAAGAGATTATACATGAAGAACCATTTTTAAGGGCATTTACACGCCAACATGCGATCTATCATTTTGTTGGTTTTGCGCATGTCTCTGATTTTCATAATGATTCCACCAAGGTTGATTGTTGTTGTTATTCTCCTTGTTAGAATTGCTTCGAAGGCTTGTGCTTGCTGCTTCTCTAAGGATATGAGATTATTGGACAAGTTCTAACCAGCGCCTTCATATCTTCACCCTCTTTTTATTGTGTTGGAGAGTAGGATGTAGATGCTTACAGGTTTTGCACTTTTATAGGAACAACAACAATAGAAGGCTAGGGTTTTGAGAGAACAAAGGCATAGGCGGTCAGGGAGTTAAATTTCCCACTTGAAAGAGACTATTTTATGTACTTATTGCCATATTGTAAGTAGAAGGTAAGGTTCTACCTTCCATGGATTGAATTATGGCCGAGATGTAACTATTCAAAGCCTATAGGTCTTAGCACTTAAGGGATTCTATCCCAAGTTTTTGGAATGTGATATTAAAATTAATAATTTGTTTGTTGGGTTCCCTCTTTGTTGTAGTTAGTTTCTCCACAAGTTATAGGTGATCTGACTTGTCTTCAAAATAGTTACATATAGGTGTTCCAAGATCATCCTAGGTGGAAATAGATGTAGGTCTCAAACCTATGTACCAATGAAGTGATTTACCTTTGAATGAGGTTGCAAGTAGCTTGACTGCTACATCATCATGTGTGATCAAGTAGATAGAGCACACGTTTTCTACATCCTAGATGTGCTCAACAAGAGTGACTTTATTCTCTCGAGTAAAGTATGGAATACTCTTGAGGGAAACTGTTGGCATATCATGTTGCATGTTTAGATTGAGAGGACTTACACCAGTGAAGTTGGTAAAGTTCCTGTGGCTAGAGTGCCATAGCATGGTGCGTGGATATATATTTTAAGGAGTGGAATGTGCGTGAAAGGTGGAGATGGAGATGCACGTGGAGGTGCTCTACTACGTATCTCCTTGAAGATAGTAGGAGATACTCGAAAGATGTTCTCGGGACTTTTGGAAATAGAATATTTGGAAATGTTAGGAGTCGTCAGATGTGTTGAAATGAGCCTCCAAAGGCTGGAAAATTCTAATTCACACACTAAAACTTAGCAATAATTAAATTTAAGCTTTCAATGCTTCTCCCATCAGGCGTGCAAGAAATTGTTAACTCAAATTTTCACCCACGTCTCAACTTGAAAGAACCGAGCCATTGAATCAACAATACGATTGTGTCCAAGTTGTGGGAACTTGCATGCTTGAGACATACCTCACGAGAAGGCCGGTTACTCTTCTATTTTTATTGCTACTTCTACTCCTAATGTTGAAAGGTAAAAATAAGCTAATAACGCAAGCAAACAGGGATAAGAGGATAACATAAATATGGAAAACTAACTAGGGAAGGTAATAACACTAGAAAAATTGGGATGAACACTATCATTATTATTGAAAACGAAATAGAATAAGTCGATTAACACTAAGCACAAACCAAAATACATTCACACGATCGGTTCCATGAAATACAATAAGAAATTGGAGCTTTGAAGAGATTTGAAGTGACACACCAAGCACACAATCCAAAAAGAAGGCAAGAAATAAGAATACAAACACGCTAAGGAAGAGAATAACCACAAAACAATGCTTTTATTACTTCCAAGGATGCACAGATCTATTAGTATTGCGAATGAGGTCGATATCCACATGGAAGATCTAGATCTAGAGGTCTCTGACTCAAAATACAAGGATGGACAACCCTTAGCTAATCTTTAGAAGATCCAAAATTTCCCCAACAATGAGCCATGCTCTTACATTTATAGATGAATCAATAAGAATAGATGAGGAGAAGGAGGGAAAGCTCATATTTCAAACACTACCACTAAAAAAGCATTGATGCCTTGAAATCCACCTAAATATCTAAAAATATGCTTCCCCATTTTTTGTGCATGTAGGAGAAGGAAGAAGGTGAGATCCATATCAAATCAGGTGGTTGGAGAAAACAGATATGCTCATTAATGGCCAGAAAAATGCTTTCCCATTTCTCACCTACCAAATCACACCAAAATTTGAATTTGAATATCTTGCTCTGCCCACGTAAGCGACTTTTGAATAACACCGGGTTCACGTGTGTTAGAGCTCAGGAGTAAAATTTATGGTCATCGGATGTCTACAAGTTGATATGACATGTAATGACATGTGCGCGCCCTAACTTTTGAAGGACCGACCAATTGAGCATTTACTTTCTCGTTATTTTCTACATGTCGAAATGATTTGCCTTGAATTCGGTGCCCAATTGGTGTGCTTTGGTTGGTTGCATGTAGCACACTCAAGGTTTGGCATATGCCACATAGTACGAAAGAGCGCGAGAAAAGACACGAAGGCACGCACGTGGAATATGAGGGCATAAAAGGAAAACATAGGAAAGGGCGCACAAAGGTGACACATGTGGATGGAAAGGGAGAAATTCTTGCTAGAGGAACACTTGGTGAAGGCACAACTATTACAAAATAATGTGCGGAAGAAAGGAAAGGTGGTTACTGACGCTCATGCGCGTGCATGAATTAGTGGGAAGAAGGTGGGTGCGCAAAGAGTGTGCGCGAGGGGAAAAAGGAACAAAGAGGAAAAGGAAAAGAAAATATGAAGGAAAGGAGGAGCGCGCAAGGCACATGAGGAATTTGTAACCAAGGAAATATGCCAAACAAGCAATTGGAGTGCGTGCAACCCGCAATGTAGAACCTTCAAATCCAGAATGGGGATGTAAATTGTCCAAATAACTACGGGAGCTATTTTGGATAACAATAGTATAAATCATAAAAATAGTGTTGTACTGCATCTTTTTAAAGCAATATGGAGGGTTCACTTAGTTAACACCGTGAACGTGTCTATTAGTTGTATGTCACCAACAATGGCCCTACCCCTTATAGAATTGAAAGAAATATTTTTTTGAGAAAATATGAGAAACATGACTGACTTTTTCTTTTAATTTTATTCTTTTCAACAATGAGGTTTTTTATTGGACGATATTTCATTTGTTCGATAAGACAAAGACATGAATAGAAAGTTGGAAAGAAAAAGGTGGGAATTAAATACCTCCATGTCCCACACCTATTCCACGGCTCAGATTGTTCCTACCCAAATAATATATGCTAGATGTGCGCCTCTTTATCATCTTGGTGTTGTTCAAATTATTCACGTGAGTGTAATTTAATTTTAAAGGGGCCAAAATAAAAGACGAAAAATCCAATAGGTTCCAAAATTGAAACCAAAGCGCAATGCTTTCTTGTTGTAGCTCTTTATAGCCCCCTTTTAGTTGTAGGCTCGAGTAATTGCAAAAAAGCAAGTGATATGTGAACAATCATTGATAATGGAGTAACTTCAATGATTGGGTATATGAATGATAAGTAGATTTTACATCCAGTCCAACTAAAGGCTTGCTAATTTTTTTGTAACTATGATAAAATCAAATAGCTAAGTTTCGATATAATTCTTTGAGAAAAAACATGATTTAAACATGGGAGAATCAATCTAATTTTATTGTATTGTCTTGGTGCTATATACAAAATTTATATTTAAATCAATTGCACATGGAACATCCTTGCGGATGCTACACTCTAGAACCTTGACTTGTTAATAGCGTGGAGGAGGACACATATACCGAGAAATGTTTCTTTTTGGTGCGTCTTCAATAGTTGTAAGACCACACATCATAGAATAAAGCGAGGTTGATCATGGTTAAAAGAGAAAACAAGTCCATTGTATGCCAATTCCTGTCAAAGTGATATATTTGGAGTTAAAATAATTTTGTTGTGTATTGCATATCTTAAATGCATAATATATTTGCTTTTGAAATAATTTTTCTTTTGTGTATCTAGACATCTAAATGCTCAATATACATGCACACGAAAATGCGAAACAAATTCGTATAATTCTTTGGAAATTGAGTATTTTCAAAATTAATAAGTCGGCTGTCAGTTTCACCTTGATTTGGAGGAGCTTTAGGGTGGAAACATTTCAATACGAGAGAAAGAGACCAAAATTTCTACGATGGACAATTCAATTTGTTAGGTAAAATTTTCTCATTTATATTTATATTGAGAACTTATTATATATTTTAGTAATTGCTCCACACCCGTGACTTCAAACACATAAATTTGAACTTACAGATACAAATATATGGTGTTAATGATTGTGAGATTTTATCCTTTCAAAAGTAAGTGATCAATGTCACCAATCAGTCAATATGTAAGAGTGGAAATAAACGTAAATATGTATACAGTTTAGATTCGCAAAAAGAAAATTTACATTGAAAACTCTTCAGTCTGCTGTTGTGGATCGCTGATGTCAAAGTTTGCCAAGTCATTGACATCAGGGATAACGACAACGAAACGTTAACAAAGACTTGAATATAGATACAAGGCAGTGACTACTGGCTAGGTCTTTTATCAAAGTGGACACCAGCGAACGCAGCGGCCTGTTCTAACCAGCTGGACGATCCAGCTAAGACCGTATTCAACGCATACGGTCCACAAAACAATCTCGGCCCTAGTTTGTCCTGACAGGCACGTCTATATGAAAATATTGGCTTTCTCGAATCTACATGTTTTTACTAACTCTCCACATACTTCGTTGTTGAAAATACAGTGATATATCACCAGTATGCGGTATCTTCTGTCTCACATGAAATGAAGACTGACGGAGATATAATGTATATACTGACAGATACAGGAAATTATTGAGTTTCTCCAATTTAGAATTTTCGACAAGTCTCCCCAGAAAAGTCGCCATGGAAAATACAATCAAGTACATGAGGAGTACAGTGATATATCACCAGCAGTCCAGCACACTTAACTTTTATTTCACGCAAGATGAGAGTACGCCAAAACTGTTGCAGTCTACTCGATTTTTCTAAGGGGATTTGCTCAACTTGTGGTGTTGAGTGGGTTACATATTGAAGAGTAGGCGAGATTTTTTACAATCAGATTATGAAATTAAGATTAGAGAAGGAAAAACATGTCGTTGGTCGATGGACTCCGAGGTTTTCGGTTCCTTATTAGCTGTTAATAAAAAAATTGACGACTCTTAAAATTTAGTGGCTTTTGAATAGGGTCCTACCCAGCAACAAAGAAGGCCTGAATCCTCAGAGATAACCTTAAACACAATAATAAGAAAAATAGGAAAGGCTTCCCAATAGCGAAAACAAACAACTAAGAAAGGAAAAGGTTTTCTTAAAATGGGAAGATGTTTTATTTACATGCACCATTTTCCACCCTTCTCGAGACATCTTCAAAAGGAAACATTACTTTAAGACCCTCGGTTGGTCGATATGTACTATTGTTTAAAGGAAAGCTATTAGAATTTTTGTTAGTCGCTTTACTAAAATTTTATTCAACAATTTTGTTCGGTTGAATATACGTATTTAAGTTTTGTGGTTTCCTTGAATCGAAATTATTCCAAGTGGAGTCTAACCTCCCATCGAAGAGAGGGACCCAATGTTTTGTCATCATTTCATGAAGGACTCGGAAGGTTGGGCCAAAAGCGTTGAATCTATAAATCACATCATGTTACTAATAAAAGGCCTCATATTCAAGAACATCTTCTCCATAAGTTACACATGGGATATTGCAAGTAGGCACCATGGGTTTGATACATGTCATCCTGTCGAACATCCTGAAGGATATAATATAATCTCTTTCTGTAGTTAACATCCTAGAAGACATCTCCATTTTCCCAAGCCGCGAACGGAGAGAGGTACAAGTCGTAAAGGGATTTCTACCTACCTCAGCTAACCCACATTGCCCTTCGGGCATAATGAAAAACCAAAATGAGGCTTTCATATTGGTCATGTAGGGGTAATGAAGGGGGTCCCCTTCCCAATCCTTACACCTCCACATTCAATTTCTCTCGTCTTTAGTCACCTCCTTGTTACTAACTAAGGCTAGGTCGTCTTCCATTCACACCATCTCGAAACGAAAATTTTGTCTCTGTCATCCCCAGTGCCACCGCCACGTATTCTCTACAAGCCACGACTCTCATTTCCATTTGCAGATGCCATCTCTTCTGTGCTACGTTTAGGGTTCACATAATTTTTTTGGAGTGCTTTTGGAGCCATAGTTTATATTGGAGTAGTTTATTTTCCTTGATAATATATGTGGAAAATGAGGCATGCTGACAATGTAAATGCCCGTTGGGCATCGACTTGTTTACGCCACCTTGCCCCATTGCTTTTCGTTGAACGTTTATTTGAGCTCCCTTTTATCGTCGGGTGACTTTGACCTTATTGCGGAGTTATTTTGGAATAGTTTCTTCCCTTCTTTCGCTTTGTCTCGCCATCTCGTTCTATCGTAAGTGCGCTTTTGTTTCCGAGGGTCATTTCTAACTTTCGTCTAGTGAGCTTATCATGCTTTTGATCGGTGAAATGCCTAATGACTTTTGTTGTTAAAAGTTCTAATAGAATATTAAAACCTTTTCAAGAGCATTTGGGCATGTTAGTAGTCTTTTCAGCCTTGGTTTACTTGGAAGGGGAGAGAGGTTGGGTGGTGGCGCCTTTGAAGGTGAGGACTGCGTAGTTTTGAATCTATTAATTTGCTTGCACCTACCCTCCACTGCCACCTTGGCGACCGTGGTCCATTCGCGGTCTTGATTGCAGTGGATGACTTTAGTCTCCTCCCAACCACCCAACATAGACCGTAATGGCCGTCACGTTTTTTTACCTTGCGTGAGGGAGATGGGAGTTGGTGGAGGCCTGTTTTTCTTCACCTGGATCTCTTTTTGATTCTTTTATTCAATGCGTATGGGCGCAGTGTGGTCTCGACATGATGGCTAGATGGAGCTTCAAGCCAGTGAAGTAGGCGTGTGAGAGGTGTTTTCTTCTTGGTTCCTCCTGGACGCCTTCCTTCTTCCTGCCCTGGCCGCGTGAGGAGAATGGATGGAGTTTTTTTATTGTTTGTGTAGTCGCGTGGACTGGTTTGTATCACGGATCTTGCAGACTGTCCCTTGTTGAAGAGGGGGCATGGAAACCGCTGGAGATTCGTGGTTTTTTCCTGTCTCTTGCCTTGCTGCGTATTTCCCCCTTTCTGTACAACGTGAGTCCAATCTTTCCTTCCTCACGTGCCTGTTTCTTCTGCTCTGCCGTGGATGAGGGCCTGTTAACACAAAAGTATGGACGTGGTTTTTATTTGTTGTTTCCTGAGGCATTTTGGGTGAAAAAGGAGCGTTGTTTCCTTTTCTGGCCGCGCACAGCTACCAGCTAGCGTAGTAGGCATGTTACCTCCACTTTCTTGGGTGCTGCGAGGTGTGTTCTGGTCGGGAATCCACAGCAACAGCCTGCAACAGTGATTAGCCAGGCGGCAGGCATGTTGCAGTATGGCAGAAGCCTTTTTGAGCGCTTCCAAGGCAAGCGGGTTGTCAACTATGTTCTTATCTGACCGATGTCGAATGCATCCTCAAATTCGGGTTTCTCCTCCAAGATATTTTTATCAAAATCGACTATGTGACGGTGAGAGTATTACCGGGCCGGATCCTCGATATGTATGGTTCTACCCTCCTCCTCGGAAACGAGGACACCCCCTTTCCCGCCCTCATGGCCCTTATACCCTCCCAGCAGCCCTGTATGCCACCTCCTACGGGGAAGCTGCATGGCCTCTTTTCCTGATTGGGATCCTCTTCACACGAGTCTTTGTAATTTCGTCTACACTGGGGAAGCTTATGGCTCTTCTTTTGACAAGACAACATGGAAGTCCAATCCACATGACACACTCACGGTAGGGCATCCCATGAGGAATTTCTTGTTAAATTTTCTTGTTTACTAAAGTGTCTCTTAATTCTTAACTTACGTTCTTATAAAATTTCATGTAATGATTCACACAATTCTTTTCACAAGGGAGAACTTCTTTCTTTTCAACGATTGACTAAATAGCTTAAGGCCAAGCTTTCTAAATTGGGATCATCAATTTGATGTCCAAATCTTTCTTATTCATTTGATTTTAGAACATTTTCCATTTCTTACAAGGTTAATTAATCTTATTCAAGCCACTAACACATGTTCCACACCTCTGTTGCACAGGTGAAGGCATAAGTTCCGATTGAGGGAAGTACCGCTTAGGGTTCATAACAATAACCTTCTTGTTTAAGGATCAAATTTTGACCTTGCTTAAGAAATATCACCATGAATTAAGGCATGGGTTAACAGAACAGGACAACAAAATTTAGCTTCAGGGTCACATGGTTTACTATCCGTCTTTTATTGAGGTTAAGGGTTTATCAAGATTGGTTAAATGTTCCATCTAGACTTTACTTAATTAAGTTTGACAAAGGAAAACATTCCAAACGATAGAGAGAGATTTAAGGTTTAATTAATCGATTTCCCTCCTACTTATTAAATCCTATCATCTTCTAAAATCTAACCATTGCTTTCACCATGAGGTCATTTAAGATTTCACCATAAAAGGATAATGTTTATTAGTTTAATTTTAATAAGGAGGTCTATCCACTATCAGAACTCACTTCATAGTACTTTTGGTTTAACTTTTACAAAATCATTGCTACTAAGCCTTAGGAGGATTTACAACTCAACATTTTAACTCAAGAGCAAAGTTTAACAGTACTCGTTTGCGGAAACAAAACAAGGTTATATCAATTCATTCCAACATGATGCACAAATCAAAGGGACATACCATCTCTATTGAACCATGACTAGGGAGCAAGAGAGTAATAACATGGGACATGCCCCACTACTATACTAAGGGTTAAAATTCACTAGAATATCCCATAACCAAGCGGTAATCAAATTTTATCTTTCACATGATAACCAAACAAGCCAAAGTTTCATGATTCTGACAACAATATTCTCTGATACATTTACTTAGGCAATGACCCTTCTTCTAAAATGTCCAAAGGCCCTTTCCAAATTTTATAACATAATACACATTCGTACAAAGGAACATCATAACCAAGATTGATGCAATAATCTACAAGTCTTTCCATCATCTAACCACGTAAGCCATCTGCAACAATTAATAACCTGAGTCAGTTCGCGAGAACTGAGCAAGATAAGACTATACATAGCAACAATAAGCTACTAGCTAACAATACCATGAAAGGAAACATTCTATTTCAGGAAATGGATCAAAGTTCTAACCTCTAACAACCTTTTGAAACAAGATATAATTTTCAACATATCAACTAAGAAGAAATCCATAAGTTTTAGTTATGAAGAATACCTCGAAAACTACAAAAGTTTGACAACCAAATACGCAAGACTATGAAATTTAAATGATTAGACACAAGAGTTGAGAGTATTAGGATTTCAATTATGTGATCCCGTAGATTACGTGATTGAAATCTAAGGTGTAACCCATCAATCCACATTCTCAAGGAGAAGTCAAAAGATTAAAACCAGACCCGATCTTAGCTGCCAAAAAGAATATAGTTTTGGAATCGTTCCGTAGGGCCATAGGCCTAATAGGCTAGAAATGAACAACGAGGGTAAAACAAAGTTCCATCATGTAATCAAAAAGGTTTAAAGGATGAAAAACTTATATTCAAACCCACAACCATTATATCCTAGGTAATAAGTGACTTCATAGCTAATAACGATGAGAGGAAAGGACGGTAAGAATGTCCGGAATAGGCATTGCCTAACAGCCTACCTACTGAACATAACCAGGGTCGGAATAGTGACAAGCCTCATTAATACCCAAGTTGAGTAGGCAATCTAGTATTCTAAACACATCCTTTCAATTTTCATAATACTTTAGATTTATAACCCTCCCGTTCTAGAGGAACATAGCCATGAATCTAGACTTGGTTGAAATTTTCCGACGTCAACTCACTTTCTAATATCATAAACGATGTATACAAAGGAAAAGGTCTCTCAACTCTCCTTAATTTACATCTCATCACTAAGTTTATGGTAACCTATGCAGTGATTAAACACATAATATACCATTGAAGATAGATATCCTCCAATAACGAACTTCTATAACGATGTAATTACAATTATTACGTTCGACACAAAAACAAACTATTTCATAGCTTCTTTTCCCTTTTGACAACAAAATATATTCACGACCTTCCATCACAATCATTCTAAATTTGCAATGAAAGGTCACTCATCAAGAAGGAAGTACAAAACAAGTTTGACTAAATTAAGGAACTTCATGTTACCTTAAGCAGTTGATGAAAATCTTAACTTTCACGAACCGTGAAAGATATTACCTTACTCCATCAAGACATTATGTCTATACATAATTAAATCGATCACACAAGGAATCATCAACATACCATATCTTAACACCATAATGGTCATTAATTTTATCAAATTTTACTCATAGAAAGAGTAGAATCAAATGGGGTTCTATCAATAATTTATGCCCTTCTATCAACCCAGGACATATTTTCGGTCCAAAACTTCCTTCTTAACAAGCATATATATTGAACTTCTAATTTCCAAAAGCCTAATAATTTGCACAATACACGAAGTGCATAAACACGCTTATCATAAAAATAATAATAATAATTTAACTGTATATTTTCCTCTAGGGCAATAACATAATAGGAGTCCAATACTAGTCAAAGCTGCAACGTTCTAGGGGCGATTACATACCCAGTTCACAAAAGAAAACAACGACATTTTTGCAGAAGGAAGTAACTTTAAAATTATATATATATATATATATATATATATTATATATATATATATGATCAATCGAAGCATACACTGAGAACCTTTGTTTGTTTATATATATAAATGGGTTTGATCACGTCAACAAGAACAACCAACGAGAGGCAAATCCAGAAGTAACAAACTGTTAACCATGTACTAAACGCAAATCCACAAAATCACAGATTTAAACCAATTTCTAGAAAGAAAAAGTTTCATTTCAAGAGGTTATTAGATACTAGCATATTATGTATATGGTTAGTCTATCTTGCCTGTTTTAACACATCCATCGTGAACATCCAGTGAGGTTGCTACTGACCACACGCCCTTCACTTTATCCTCTGCTTCACTGGTCTTTTCTTGCAATATACCACACCAGGATTCCCTTTTGAAGGCACGACTAGAAGGATGCAATAGGTGGTTGTCCAAACACTAGATTGCTTCAATGCAGCTGCTTTGGGGGGGTACAGGCAATGAACTGTCACACTGGCCTATAGCATCAGCCAGTACCGGATTTTCCTCTTGCAATGCCTTCGAATCTGTATCAGTAACCAAATACCCGTCATAAGGGCAGGCCCTAGTAGTACTCAACACATAAGCTAGGCAAGGCTTGCAGTAAAGATGTGTGCATCGGGTTTGCAAAGCCTCATTAGGGTAAACAAGCTGCCTACAAACTGGATAGAAAACCAATTTATGAGAAGACAGAGGCCGTAGTCGGTGGAGCAGCTGAAGTGGAATAACTCAATGGAGGTAAAAATTGTGTGAAGGTGACGAAACAGAAGAAATATCTCCATTTCCACAGACAACAGCAACCTTGCCAGCAATCATCACATCAGTGGCTCTCATCAGACCATCTAGCAGAGAGTGCCTGCATCCGTACAAGCTATCGAACTTGCTCTTGGTAACAGAATCATTGTCATTAATAGCAGGGAAGAGCAGCGATCCAATAGCTTGCATCTGGTACAGCCTGTGAACACCGGTAGTTGTTTCCTCAGATACAACAACCAATCTTTCCTTCCTCTTGTGATATATGTGGACAACATCAAACTCTCGGTGCAAACAGTACAGCTGTAGCTTGTAAGGTGTGATAATTCCAACAACACCCTTTATGCCTGCCAACATAGTGACTCGTTGAAGATGCTCATATAATTGCAAAGCAAAATGTGCTTCATGAATATTCTGATATGAAACAGATCCACGCCTATGGGATTCTCTCCCATGAGTTACATCGAACAGCAAGTAAGGTCTCAATAGAGAATCTCTGTAAATAAATTTCATCAGGTCTGCTGGAACACTCTCACTGTCACAAGGTCGATTTTGATAAAAATATCTTGAAGGAGAATCCCGAATTTGAAGATGCAGTCGACACTGAACCGAACGCAACATAGTTGGACAGCCTGCCTGTTGGAAGCGCTCAAAAATGCCTCTACTACTCTGCAACATGCCTGCTGCCTGGCTAATCACAGTTGCAGGACAGTGTTGTGGATCCCCGACAAGAACATGCCTCGCAGCACCCAAGGGAAAAGGAGGTAACACGCCTGTTACACTAGCTTGCGGCTTCATCTATAACCACCATATCTAACCCATGGCTAGGCGCTGGAAAACTTCCGGTCAGCAATAGAAATAGTAGTGAACGAAATCTCAGCCTCACTTGCAAAACTTGCCTCAAGATTTGATCGAGCTTCTTCCATGTTAGTTTCACCACCTGGACAGAAGCGACTTCCAAAAAGAAAAGGCAAGACAGCTCAACTAAAGCTTTACCTCGTTCTTCTACTACAGCTGCAAGATTCTGCAACAACTGGTCTCGACTGTGGTCGCGTGCAACCAGAACATCAGGATCAACACCACGGCTCCCTGGGCTCGCCTTGCAGCAGCTGTCACACATACTCTCTCTGGAGGCCGCTGGTTTTCTGAGATAAGTTTACCTCTCGACCCTGTAGCTGCTGCATACAGCCAAATCTTCCTCACGGCACTTTCCTAGGAGGATTTCAGTTCAACGCTCCATGGATACTGCCTGCACTGCATGATTTTCGAGACCCACACCCACCTGTACGCATTGAAGGAGGATCCCAGAAGAGATTATGGCGAAGAAAAATGTGACTCCACCCACTCCCGTCTCCCTCACGCAAGGACAGCAGAAAACACGGCGGTCATTTCAACCCGCAGGTCAGGTGGTTGGGAGGAGGCCAAGGTGGCAGTGGAGGCAGGTGGAAAAAACGGAGGTCCTCGATGCACGGGGCATTACATTCTTGGTCACAAGGTAGCCTTAGGAACATTTGGTAGAATTTTTAACTTTCAATGTTCTGTGAAGATTGGCAGTTCTTTCTTGTTCATCATTTCATTAGTCTCTTTCCATTAGTATTATTCTTAGTTTAATTGCTTTTAAAATTTCATCATTGAAGAGTTTTGGTTTATTCCTTATTGCGGGTGCCCAACAAGAACTACTAACACAACACCCTATCAGGTTCACAAGACCCTACAGATTCACAAGCACACAAGTATATACTTCAAGATTGTATTACACCACATAAAGGTTACTCAAATACGGAATGGAATAGGCACAGTCCACATAACATAGTACTCGGCACACATCAATGACTGACATATAAAATACTCAAACAAAAGAGTACTACAATCCACCAGACATTTCCTCAATTTGCATCGATGAAAGAATTCACATAACACCAAACCATGCTACAGGTACATAGTGTCCACAAGGGAATCAATGACATATCCACCACATCACAACACATATCCATCTGACATGAGTAACACATACATCAAAAGACCACTACCAAACATCACAATGACTCAACATATATCCCAGAACATCAACCATACACACAAATATCATATGCCTCCCTCAAACTCTTATGCCTCCCTCAAGTCTCTTATGCCTCCCTCAAACTCTTATGCCTCCCTCAAGTCTCTTATGCCTCCCTCAAACTCTTATGCCTCCCTCAAGTCTCTTATGCCTCCCTCAAACTCTTATGCCTCCCTCAAACTCTTATGCCTCCCTCAAACTCTTATGCCTCCCTCAAGGAGGCCGGTTGACCCTATGGTCCAAGACACATAGAGTTCGAACACTCCTAACCCAAGTGACATAATAACGCGTGGTTCAACAACCCGCTAGTTATATGTACTCCTTGGGGCGTACCCCCATACAATGAAGTGGGTCCATAGGTCCAACCAATCCATGGTGCATCCCATGACCCTATTCCACACATCACGACATTAGAACCAGCACAACAATCCAATCCAAAGTGCCAAGTGGCAAAGTACAAGCCTTGGGCAAGGCGGTAAGAATTCCAAATTTAAAAGAAGACCCCAAATCAAGCTAAAATAAATGGCCAAATAGCCAAAGTTAGTATCAAAATCCCCATGTTAGTGCCACAAACCAAGGAAATGCCCAAAATTGTAAAGCATTGCAATCAAGAAAAGCTGCTGGTCCTTACAAAATAAAGAAAAAAATCAATTACGAATAAAATCAACTTATAATGATGTCACATTACGATAACTGTGTGGCCTTATCTAGCCACCAAAGGGGTACTCAACGAGTTGCTAGCACTCGAACATCGAGCCTCAGCTCGTAAAATACATATCAATAATACAACTGTCATCACCTCCATCTGAATCATCCCGCCACCACTTCGACAAGGCTAAACATAGTCATAGATACACTAAGGTTGCATACATACAACCACATAGGGAGAGAGGAAAGAATCACATGTTATCTACTAAACTGAGTTTTGACTCGAGTTAATGACCCATGGTACACCATTCCTCACTCTCAACATACACTTCTACCGATTTCCCTCAGGATCGGTTAGCGTAAGGTTCACAACATAACATGTAACAACATCACTAACATAACGGTGGTACACACATAGCTACCATAACATCTCACGTATGGTATGTATACAGGGTAGATCACAATCATACATCCACAGGGCGTAATACATCACTTTACCACATTCTGCACCCAAAGCGCAATCACCATACGATAGGGTTCATACACTCACCGTATGACCCAAAATCACAACATGAAGCATTACCTATTTGCACAGTCATACATACGATGAACATAGTACATCACAACATAACATCCATTGCAACATAACAAGGTGGTACACACATTTCTTCAAAACATGGTAAAAACATCAAGATACAACTCATTTCTTTTAACATCAATCTAGTCATACAACACATTGATACACCTACATATCACAATATGTCACAATATTCCAACAATCCGTCATCCACATTAGAATTCTTTTCACACATCACAAACAACAATTCACACATGAACTCTTCATAGAATCCACAAGAAGGAGAGAGAATACTCCCATCCCCAACACATCAACATGATCACAAACACGCACAAGGTGACATACCCATCATGTGCGTTCACAATATCACAATTACGACATGGATCACATCACGCTTAAAGCACATTACTCTTCCAATATCTACCACCATCATGCAACATCATCATCATCATGCAGTATCATCATGTAACACCAATCCGGCCCATAGGCTCGAGAGCATGAACCTATGCTCTGATACCAAAGTGTAACACACCAAAAATACCAACACAAGGACAACACAGTGAAATACAGGATAACTTTTTTTTTTTTGACTTGCTTTGGCACAACACGACACAACATGTCGTCACAAGGTTACAACCAACACTAGGAACCACTTGTTACGGGGAGACCACAAGGTCAGCACGGAAACGTTCACACCTATCAAGGACAATGTACTCTTCTTTTGACAAGACAACATGGAAGTCCAATCCACATGACACACTCACAGCTAGGGCATCCCATGAGGAATTTCTTGTTAAATTTTCTTGTTTACTAAAGTGTCTCTTAATTCTTAACTTACGTTCTTATAAAATTTCATGTAATGATTCACACAATTCTTTTCACAAGGGAGAACTTCTTTCTTTTCAACAGTTGACTAAATAGCTTAAGGCCAAGCTTTCTAAACTGGGATCATCAATTTGATGTCCAAATCTTTCTTATTCATTTGATTTTAGAACATTTTCCATTTCTTACAAGGTTAATTAATCTTATTCAAGCCACTAACACATGTTCCACACCTCTGTTGCACAGGTGAAGGCATAAGTTCCGATTGAGGGAAGTACCGCTTAGGGTTCATAACAATAACCTCCTTGCTTAAGGATCAAATTTTGACCTTGCTTAAGAAATATCACCATGAATTAAGGCATGGGTTAACAGAACAGGACAACAGAATTTAGCTTCAGGGTCACATGGTTTACTATCCGTCTTTTATTGAGGTTAAGGGTTTATCAAGATTGGTTAAATGTTCCATCTAGACTTTACTTAATTAAGTTTGACAAAGGAAAACATTCCAAACGATAGAGAGAGATTTAAGGTTTAATTAATCGATTTCCCTCCTACTTATTAAATCCTATCATCTTCTAAAATCTAACCATTGCTTTCACCATGAGGTCATTTAAGATTTCACCATAAAAGGATAATGTTTATTAGTTTAATTTTAATAAGGACTATCCAGCTCACTTCATAGTACTTACAAACTCATTGCTACTAAGCCTTAGGAGGATTTACAACTCAACATTTTAACTCAAGAGAAAAGTTTAACAGTACTCGTTTGCGGAAACAAAACAAGGTTATATCAATTCATTCCAACATGATGCACAAATCAAAGGGACATACCATCTCTATTGAACCATGATTAGGGAGCAAGAGAGTAATAACATGGGACATGCCCCGCTACTATACTAAGGGTTAAAATTCACTAGAATATCCCATAACCAAGCGGTAATCAAATTTTATCTTTCACATGATAACCAAACAAGCCAAAGTTTCAACAGTTACAACAACAATATTCTACAATACATTTACTAGGCACTGACCCTTCTTCTAAAATGTCCAAAGGCCCTTTCCAAATTTTATAACATAATACACATTCGTACAAAGGAACATCATAACCAAGATTGATGCAATAATCTACAAGTCTTTCCATCATCTAACCACGTAAGCCATCTGCAACAATTAATAACCTGAGTCAGTTCATGAGAACTGAGCAAGATAAGACTATACATAGCAACAATAAGCTACTAGCTAACAATACCATGAAAGGAAACATTCTATTTCAGAAATGGATCAAAGTTCTAACCTCTAACAACCTTTTGAAACAAGATATAATTTTCAACATATCAACTAAGAAGAAATCCATAAGTTTTAGTTATGAAGAATACCTCGAAAACTACAAAAGTTTGACAACCAAATACGCAAGACTATGAAATTTAAATGATTAGACACAAGAGTTGAGAGTATTAGGATTTCAATTATGTGATCCCATAGATTACGTGATTGAAATCTAAGGTGTAACCCATCAATCCACATTCGCAAGGAGAAGTCAAAAGATTAAAACCAGACCCGATCTTAGCTGCCAAAAAGAATATAGTTTTGGAATCGTTAGTAGGGCCATAGGCCTAATAGGTTAGAAATGAACAACGAGGGTAAAACAAAGTAGTTCTCCTTATTCTCCTTATTTGAAATCTTGTTTGTATTGTGAGAAAAGTAGTTCTTTGTGTTAAAAGATATGAGCTATTTTCAATGGAAAAGAATGTTTACTTCTTTTGTGAGGTTGTTTTATTGTAAATGTGAAACAAGGAAATATAGAAGTTATAAGAAGTTAAAAATGCATGCTTAGTAAGCTTGAACGTAAAAGAAAGTTGTTGTAGTTATTTTGGATATTTGAGTTGTAGTAAAAATGGAAGAGACAAAAAATTTGAAGTAGGAAATTTTTGCATTTTTTATTAGAAATTAACAATGTGAAATTAGATATATATTCCTTAATTTTGCTCTTAGAATCTATAGAAAATTAGTTGAATAAAATGTAATACATCTTGTAGTTGTTATTGTCACTATTGGATTTCTAAATGTTTTAAATGAGCAATTTTAATTAAGAAATGAACTAATGAAATGAAATTCCAATACTGGAAACCTTAAGAGCATAAAATTCGAGTTCGAATGTATTTTAGAACCTTGTAGTAAAATTTGGTTTTGTGAAAATCTCAGATTAAAGGTTCTATTTTTAGAAACAGTTCCATTGCGCTTGTGCAGTGGTGACGGTCCCATAAACATCACTCAGGATAAGGTGGTGGTCTCAAAACCACCGCTCAGTAGGGTGGTAGTCTCCATGTTTTTCACCCGGAAGGGAAAAAATCCACGGGGACCGTCTTGGTCTGCTCTGGGCGGTGGTTCTATCACTTATGACAAAAATGCCTCGGATCCATGCCTATGCATGAAATTTAACTGGTTTTTACTAATTTATAAGTTGTAAAATTTAACTAATAACTACCAACAAGTAAACCATGAGTAATCCCTTGGATTGGGTAATAAAAAAACCTCCAAATGGTGGATTAAAAACATTCCTTTCATTTACAACAATGGGGGTAGGGTTTGCCCCAAAATTAAAAACCCAATATACAAATAGCTTGAAATGAAAACCAGATTGGTAGAGGAAACCCCTCCCAATCCTTGAATGGAAGTAATAACAACAATAAAACTAATCTAAGATAATCTAAACTAGATCTTCTTGTAGAATCCTCCATGGCTTTTCCTGTTTATCTCCCATGGCTTCCTCCTCTCCAACCTGCAAATTTAACAAAAGGAAATAGACCAAATGAGAAGAATAGATTAAGAAAAGGTTTTAATAGAATTCATAAGGAAATTTAGGGCTAGTTTGGAACCCTAGGATCTAGTGGCCAAGATTGATTTGATCTAAGGGTGGAGAATTCACCCTAATTTTGTTAGGTAGAAATGTATTTAAATGTTTAATTTAAAATCCTTAATGGTATGGATAATTGGGGAATGGGGCCATTTAAATTTCCTTAGAGTGCTAATCCTTTATTATTTCTTAGCAAGCCTTGGGAAGTCACAAAAAGGACTCTAAGTTAATAAAATAATGAATTTAATAAATTATCATCAAGTTAACCTTATAGGATTGAACATTAGCTAAAGAGAAGAAAATATTTAATTAAAAAAATTAATCCTTGTACCTTCCTAATGAAAAATTGGTTAATGGACCTTTGAGATAAATTTGAAAATATGTTAAGCTTTTACTAGACCTACGTTTCTCAAATCGTAAAGTTGAGTTAGTAGTGTAAGTTAATTTAATGAACTCTAATGGGTCAAGCACCCTTATAACATTATTATAATTTAAAAGAAAAATACTCACAAGTTTCGAGGTTAAGCGTTAGGTTGTAGCGTGTTTTTAGAACATCATTTTTCCGAGCGTTACACTTGGTATCGAGTCATGGGTTAAAAGCATGGACCCTTGGGCACACCTAGAAAGCATGAGACATGAACTTTTAACCTAGTGGAAAATTATTCTTTTGAATCTAGAAAGCCACATAGCGATAATTGGATAAATTTAGAAAAAATTAGAAAATTACAACAAGACCTAGAACAATGAACTAACTCTTGCCTTGATCTCAGTGCAGGAGGTGCGAGATTAGATGAGGGGTATTTACACATAGTCCTAGATATACCAACACCAGATCAGTGTAGTGACCATTCTACCTCAAATTTTACAGATGTTTCAGGACGTCAATGTTGTTATACACGAAGAGCCCTTGGGAGGATGATTTTCTAGACATGACATGGAGCCGTCAGTGGAGGCCCATGTATCCCCTCGACACAGTGAGGAGTATAGGGTAGATAACTTCATTGTGTAGAGTTGGCTAGGGAAGAGTCACCACAAAGAGGGCATGGGGATAGGATCTCAGGTCATAGGGATAGGTCTCGAAGCCCTAGACAGAGGGAGGAGCATGCAGAGAGACCTAGGGGTCATCGATGATAGCCGTATACCATATGAAGGAGATCCTCGAAGTTACAACCATCACACTATTCTCAGTGATACATGAGGTTTTCGTGCAGAGGCTCGGTTAGTAAGCTTCGAGCGGATGCTTCAAGCTCTGTCCTCCTTGTACTAGCAACATGAAAGCTTGTGTTGTGATCCATATTTTGAGGGATGGAGTAGGAGTTTGGTGGAGGACCAAGGAGTAGAAGCTCCATGTTGACTCGGAGACAGTTACTTGCGACCTATTTGAGGAGTGTTTCAGGAGAAGGTATTTTCCCAGGAGGTTTATACAGTAGCGGATAGATGAGTTTCACAACCTCCGTTAAGCATCGATGACTATAGCCGAGTATGAGAGTTGATTTATGAACCTACTCTAGTACGTCGACTATATGCAAGATGAGTAGGTACAGATTCAAAGGTTCATTGAGGTCCTAAATTTGGATTTGGGTGGCACGGTGTGCATTCACTGCCCACATACATTAGCAGAGGCCATGGAGAATGCCTATATTGCAGAGAGAGGGTGGAGTATGGGGTCTACTCCTAGAAGTCCCATCAGACACAAGGTGCACCGAGATCTCGGTCCAACATGAGCTCATCAACAGACACTCGGCCCAGGTATGTAGATGGATCATCGTGTTCCATAGCTCAAACCTCTAGAGTACAAGCTAGAGTTACATCGCACTCAAGAGGACCAGTGCAATCAAGTTATGGTTATGGTGTTGCTAGACGTAATTGGAGAGATTACCCACATAACCCTAGCAACAAGGTTAATATACGAGATCTCGAGCCTATTGTTGGAGATATGGCATGGAGCCACCAGATCTACGTAGTGGTTGAGAACCACTAGGTTGAGCACTAGAGTACCATGATAGAGATGACATGTAGTATTGGTGGTATTTCCACCTCTATATTGTTTGATTCTGGCTCTTTTGATTCTTTTATTGCACCATCCTTAGTAGAGTGTTGCAGGCTGGTGGCAGTTAGGTAGGGTCATAGTTGGGATGTTGAGATGGCTTCTAGAGCTAAAATTTCTGTAGAATCCTTAGTTAAGGAGTGTGTAGTGGATTTGGGACCCTTCACCACTACCTCGGATCTTTGAATCCTTTCATTGGGTTCTTATGGTGTCATCTTGGGCATGGACTAGTTATCTGCACATAGAGCTAGAGTGGACTATTACCATAAGACTATGCTTGTACATATGATCTAGGAGTGGAGTTAGTCATATCAGGAGTTAGAAGGCTGTTACCATTCACACCATCTATGATATACAACTTAAGTGGTGTGTGCGATGGGGTTTTCGTTGTATGATTTTACATTCTATCGACATATATGAGGATGAGTCTAGTGGACCATCTCTTGATGATCATCCCATCTTGAGAGAGTTTTGGATTTCTTTCCGGGGAGCTACCATAGTTACCTCCCCACATGAGATATATTTCCACATATATTTGGTTCCAGTGCATAGCCTATCTCATGAGAACCTTATCGGATAACAACTCCCGAGATATGTGAGCTCAAGTTATAGCTTGAGGGCCTTCTCGAGAAAGGCCTTATCCATCCTAGTGTATCCCCTTGGGGTGCACCAGTGATTTTCATGAAGAAGAAGGATGGATCTTTGCGGTTGTGTATTGATTACCGCCAGTTGAACAAAGTAACGATCAAGAATCGTTACCCCTTCCATGCATTGATGATTTATTTGATCAGATGAAGGGAGCCACAATTTTCTCCAAGATAGATCTTAAGTCAAGGTATCATCATCTCAGATCACGAAGGAAGATATTCATAAGACTACCTTCCATATGAGATATGGCCACTACGAGTTCACAAAGTGGCACCTTTTGGTCTTGAAGAATTCCCCACAATGTTTATGAGCTTGATGAATGGGGTGTTTAGGAATTTTCTAGATCGCTTCATTATCATCTTTCTTGATGACATTCTAATTTACTCACATACGGGTGAGGAGCACTTTGCAGGTTCTTCAAGTGTCTTCACGAGTAGCATCTTTACAGGAACTTGGAGAAGTGTGCATTCTTTCGAGAAAAGGTGTAGTATTTGGGCCACATCACTTCTAGGAAGGTATCACAATGATACTTCCAAAATTCAAGCCATCATGGCTTGGCCAACACCCACTAATGTGACCGAGGTGTGCAGCCTTAATGGGTTTAGTAGGTTATTACAGAGATTTATTCAATACTTTTCAAAGATTATGCACCCCATCAATTCCCTTCAACGAAAAGGGAATAAGTTTATTTGGTCGAGACATATGTGAGCAGGACTTTAGTACACTAAAGGAATGTCTCACAAAAGCACCTATTCTTGCAGTGCTTTGGATCCTCGGGGTGATTTTTTCATTTGCATAGATGCTTCTTTAACAGGACATGGAGGTGTGTTGATGTAAAAGGGCAGAGTAGTTGCTTTTAAGTATTGTAAACTCAAAGATTATGTGATCAATTAATTAATTCATGATATTTAGATTGTAGCAGATTGTACACACTTTAGTGTGGTGGAGACATTTTCTTCTTGGCCGAGGATTTACATTCGGGATCGATCACTTCGGTTTTCACCACCTCTTCATGGAGCCCAATCTCAACACTTGTAAGTGGCATTGGATGGAGTTTCTTTGTGAGTAAAATATGGAGATAGAGCATGTGATGGGGAAGGATAACGTGGTTGCAGATGCCTTGAGTAGATGGAGAAACGTGGCTCTAGCTACTTTAGTGGACACACGATTTACGAGTAGGATTTTACAACAAATTCCTCATGAAAGTTTCTAATTCACAACCGCGAGTAGAGATTGAGTTCCATAGATCCCTTGAGGGGTGATTTGATGGATTTTCATTAGAGGAAGATGGTCTTCTCAGACACGTAGGTGAGATATATGTTCTTAGGGATGGATACTTAAGGCGGGACATCTTGACAGAGGCTCATTGTGTGCCTTATTCATCCCATCCCGTGGTGAAGAAGATGCATGCCACCTTGAGATAGTTATACCATTGAGAGGAATCTTGAGGGATGTGGCTCAATTTTGTCACATTTTTTAGAGTGTCAAAGGGTGAAGGCCGAGCATTAGCATCCAACCGGCCTTCTCTTTTCTCACGCCATACCAGAGTGGAAGTGGGATACCATTTCCATGGACTTTAATGTGGGGTTATCAAGTCGAGATACCAACACAATTCCATCATGGTCACGGTGGATAAAATAATGAAAGTATCTCATTTTTCTTTGGTGAAGACAACCTACATAGCCAGGATAGTGGCATGGGTATATCTTGTTGAGATTGTCAGATTACACGGGATTCTGTGGAAGATCACTTACGACCACGATCCTTTGTACACTTCCCACTTCGGACCACCATGCAATGTGCTCTTGGGACGAAGATTAACTTCAGCATAATATATCACCCCGAGATGGATGACAAGAGTAAGCGGGTGAATCATATTTTGGAGGACATGCTTAGGATGTACGTTATGGATCACCAGTCAAGATGGGAGGAGTATCTATACCTGGTGGATTTTTCTTACAATAATATTTTTCAAAGTTTGATAGGCATGGATCCTTTTCAAGAATTATATGGAAAAGAGTGTAGGACACCTCATAGTTGGGAAATGTTAGAGGAAAAGGTTTCTCTTAGACCAACCTTATTACAGATATGGAGCAGCAACTTACCTTGATCAGACAGAGATTACGGAGGTCTTTGGACAGTAGAAGAAGTATGCGAGACTAGCATAGGATAGATCATATTTTGAGGTGGGCACAAAATTTTTATTTGTGTCGAGACTACAAAGAGCCCTATCCATTATGGAAAAGGTTCTAATCTTTCTCCTAGGTTTGTGGGTCCCTTTGAGATCTTGGAGCACATTGGTCCCTTGGCCTATCATCTAGTTGTTGACAATTTTGCACTTGTGCAAAATGGGGAACTCAAAACTTTGTTACAATGGAAGGCATTGGTGAAGCATACCTAAGATAAGGCATTTTTGATATTATAGTTATTGCTGAATTAGTTAATGATTACATGAAATCTCTGACAATATGTGTGCTATTACAAAACATAACCGATCACATAGTCTACAATTTCATAACTATCTTCAACAAAAGAACACAAGGCTCAAAGACAGCTTGTGTTGTCTTGATGAATACACTCGATTCTGAGAATAGGTGAAATGCTAAGTTTTGGAACAGAAAACATAATTCCAGATTACAGAGATCGAGTTCATTATTGGATATAACAGGTTTTATTAAGTTTCCTTCCTTCATGATTAATTTATTCAATTATATTACTGAGTTGTTTATTTCATCATACAATCCATACAGAAAGTTGAAATGCAAACAAAAATACACAACTCATTTTCAGCATTTAATGTTTTATTCATAAGGAATTTCAAATGTTCCCACACAAGTTGTGGGATGTAACTTAAAAGTAAAGTACAACTACTAAAAATAGAGGTACACATGCATGAAAAAGAAATTAAAGGAGTATGAGTAAACCCATCATTGGCTTGGGGGTTTTCTTTGTTGTTCTAAGCATCTCCATTCCAAAATTTTGTTCCTTCTTCGTCTTCATTGTGAAAGTCACTTGTACTCAAAAGAAAAAAAAAAAGGAGAGAACTCGAGTTAGGAGCTCGTGGATCAATCCATATTTCTTTACTATCCCAATTCATGCATATGAATCTCTTAACAATAGAAGATATAGTTTACTTGAAGATCAACTGCATACATGCTTTACTCACTTAGAAAGAAGGAAAGAAAAAGAAAAGAAAAAAAGAAAAGAAAAGAAAAAACCATGGACATAAGAGAGGCCAAAAATGGCTAGATATTTTCTAACTATTTTCTTAAGTGTGCAGGTGTAGGTTGCAGCCAAGAAGAAATAGATAAGTCATAAGTACATGTTGGAGAGAAGGAAGAATGTAACTCATTTTTCAGTAACCAACTTACAAATAAGAGAAGTTACAATACGGATCTTGAATTTAAATCAAAAGAGAATGGAAATTAGAAGTATACTTTTTAGTTTGCAAGTAAAGAAGAAATAAGATATCAACAAGTGAAGCTAATCAAGGATTTATTATAGCTGAAATAGATAGTCATATAATTCTCGGGAAAATTTTGACAGGGCTTCGCCATGTGAAATGAACTTTACAACTTCTCCAACATGCATATCGAGCTGAAATAAAAGGAAATATAGTATATAATGTAGAAAATAAATGGACTCGCACTTTCACCATCGATTTAAGTACTTTGGAGCATTCATTATAGATTAAAAACTTAATAACATGAAGTTTCAAGATAATCTAACAAAGTTCAGCCATTTTAAATTGTAGTTTTCAATGAAGCATGTATGACAAGTGCATAAATAAATCAAGATGCTACATCACATCTACAGTACAAGTATAATTATAGTTACAAAAGATCTTCACTAGGAATGTAAAAAAATGTTTGCAACTCACAAATAAAAATCTACGGGAGTGTCAAAAGTGTCATTCTTGCACAGGTCTATATCTATCCAGGAGAAAAGATTTTTAGAAATAATGAAATGGAGGATGATTCATATTTCCTAAAGAACACAACTCACCTCAAAGGATCAGTTCCAATAAGTACATCAAATACTTGTTCAAGCATGATACACTAATTACAAATATGAGTTCTTGTAGAGTTCATAGTTTAATGATATATTTCAAAAGTGCTAGTGATAGAGTTTTAAAGGTAGAAGAAGCTAATAATATAAAGTACAATTATATAGTAAGGCTCAAAGAAACATTCATGGCGGCCCAGTTTTGTAGTCGAACCCCATGATATCTTCATAGAAAATAAAACAAATGCCACATAATGAATAAATGCATTGATTATCCCGTGATATTAAACTATCGAAGCCCTTCTCAGGAACATGCCAAAAAAATAATGTAGAACCCAGATTTGGGGAGGAAGTAACGTTATAGATCTATAAATAACCCAAAACCCCAAAAGCATAAATTCATGGTAGAGTACATTATTTCAAGTTGAAGAGAAGAGTAAAGTTGTAGATCTACATTTCAGAGACAACATGCAAGGGATAATTCCATAATGACGTTTATCAAACTCACAAATCAGGACCACATTTATTGTTAAACATTTGACAAAAACACAGATCTATGAGTACCCACATTATAAAATGTACAGATCTGAAGAAATGATGACGAATATATGGAGTAAAGCCATTGAACAGGATGGAAAGTAAAGATATGCCCCTCAAATGAAAAAAATTAGTGGTTCAAGATCTAAAATGACCATGTTTAGGGTTTTGTAAATCTATTTGCAGAAGGAATCGAGCTTCCAGAGTGTTCATAAATGGAAACTCTCTTTTCTTTCATGGCAAAAGGGTTAACATCAAATATAGCATCCAAAGGCAAAAAGGGTTAACATCAAATATAGCATCCAAGAAACTCGACTCATCCACAAGTTCAAGATCAAATCCTTCTTCAATGATTACACACCATGGCTAGAACCAAGTCCTCTAGAGTTGTGTGAAGGTTTCAAAAGAACAAACAATGCATGAGCTCAAAATTTGAATCAAAGACATACGCATGCCTAGATAAAATAGCACCACAAAGGTGTGGAAAATCAAAACACCCATTGGACATAAATATGGCTCAAACAAGGATTCAAAAGCCACTTACCTTGTTATAATGGCTACAACAAGTTTCGACATCCATCAGTACTAGAACTTGGGAAAGAATTCCAGCAAGTGTCAAGCCTCAAGCTGATCACGCTTTTATTTATTATCTTAGGGAACTAAATAGTGATATTTCAACTATGATTCAGTCTATGGGAGGAGAGACACTTCCAACAGCCTATGATATCATCATCCAAGTTGAAAATAGTCTTATTCAAGCTGGAAAATTAGCACCAAGACCTTCAATGCCTTTTTGGTAGATTTAGCCCCTATCCCACAACCTATTACAATCATAGAACCTATTTTTGCAGCCCCATCAGATGACGTATTTAAATATTTGTAGACTATGGGAAATAAGTTGACTTCAATTGAGAATAGGCTTGCATTACCTAGTAGACCTTATCAGGCTCCTTATTAGAAAAATCATCTAAATCAAAAAAATAGGTAGCCTTACTAGGATAATCAAAATTATAGGCATCCTTACAAGTAAAGGCAATTTGACCCAAAGGCTCCTAGTTCATCTAATGCTCTAGTTCCAGTTAACATGGCTACAAAAGAGTGGTGCCAACCTTGCAATCAACCTCATTCAACTGTAAATTGCCCAAATGCTTTTCTAAATCAATCTTGTTATACAAACTCAGCCAAGCATTGTTCATGCCTCAAATGGAGAGTGGGAAGGAAGAAACTCATGTTCAGAAGCACTTGAAAAAAACTTAGTCGAGCTTCAATGAGGATAATTTCATTGCGGTTACCACTAGGGCTCAAGGAAAAGTCATTTGAAAGTCAAAAATAATAAAATAGGCCTATTTTGCCTCATCTGTCACGATAATACAACATCTACAGCCCTAAAACTAGTTAACAGTCTTGGTGTTACTTAAAAATAGCAAGTGTTTCAATTAATAAAGGACAACAAAACAACTACAACCTGACCCAAGAAGATTGTTTATACCTCGGATATCAAATACAATCAAGAAAAATCAGCTTTTGCTAAGGCCTATGCTAAAACAATTGAATATGTCTCTAAAACTGTTTCTTCTTTTAACATTGTTTATTTAATGAAAAATCTTAATGTTAACATCTCAATATGGGACGCTCTAAGTGTTCCAGATAGCAAGATTTACTTTCTCGGAACTAGCTAAGCTACAAATTTCTTCAAAAATAACAAAAAGAAGTTCGAAAGTAGACATGGTCCTAGGAATGTTTGAACAAGACCACATAAAAGAGGTTAAATGGATGGTTCGGAAAGTCTTAAAATCTCATGATATAAAGAAGCCACCACCATTTTATCTATTACTGATTATTGGAGAACATCTAGTTCATAACCGCATGGTGGACAACGTCGTAAGTAAGACACAGCTTATGCCAAAAGCAATTGTAGAAAAATTGGGTCTTCAGTATGAGCCTACAAAAAAGAGAGTCTTAAATCTTGATGGAGCTTCAACTAATACAGTTGTTATAATCAGAAATTTAGAGGTAACATTGCATGCTTGCCCAAATAATTCTATTCTACAAGATGCTATTTGTTGTATATTTACCTCCATACTTTGATCTATGCTTATCTAGAGATTTCACAACAAAGATAGGAGGTTATCTCTCTTCAGATTGGTCCTTATTATTTTTCACCATAGGTTATGGCACCAAAGTTACTATCTATTAAGAACCATTGGCTAGATTTCACATTGAGCCTCACTCTCCAAATGCACTTGCTAATTATACAGCCTTAGACTAGTCTGATTTTAATGATGTAGCTCATGTTTCAACATTAGATGGTGTTTCTAACACGTTTATGGATGAAAATATAGTTAAATAACATTCCCACAATCCTTTTAAGGAAGTTGAAGAAGATATATTTGGTGTGTATTGTATGCATGAAGAAAATACACCACTTCTCTTTCTGTCTAAAATAGAAAATTCAGCAAAAGGGATTAGGAAGCTACATTTTGATGAAGCTAATAACAAAAAAGGATAGGGATTAGGTTTGATGCTTTACTTCCCCAAAAAATTAAAGGTATTTCTCATCTTTGAGTCTCCAATTTTCATGCACTTGTAATGTAGCCGAGTACGAAGCAATAATTCATGGCTTGCTTTGGGCTACAAAGAAAGGTATCAACACATTACAAATTTTTGGTGATTCTAAGTTGCTTATCAATCAAGTAAAGAATTTTAATATTTTAAGAATCCATTAATGAAGTATTATAGAAATAGAGCTTGAGACTTAATGGAATATTTTGATGTTATTAATATTCAATCTATTCCTAGAACTAAAAACAAGCATGCAGACAAACTTGCAGCAGTTGGTGCTAGTTTTGAAATATTGGAATAGATTGAAAATAACAAAATTCAGCCTCATATAAAGCTAATCGTCCAGCCCTCCACACTTGATAATGATTTGAATTGGCAAGTTTTTGAAAGTGATGATCAAATCTATAGGTTTTTATATTGAAGAAGCTGAATTTTTGCAGTAAATCAAGATAAATTACAACATTTATACGGTGACCAGATTGTTCAATTAAAGAAAAATAAGTTACCTCGATGTCTAGTCACATTAGAGGACATATTTAGCACTAATGATTAGTTAAGAAAAGACAAAACCAAGATGTCAACGCATGCTGATAACTATGAAGAAATTTTAGTTAATGAAGGGAAAAATTTGTTTCTCAAAAAGGTATGTTCCTTAGCTGAAAAAAATCATTTATTAATCTTTGCAAGGAGTTTAAAGATGTTTTCACTTGGAAATACCAAGACCTGAAAGGGTTTGATCCTAGTTTAGCACAACATACTATCGAATTGTAGCCAAATTCTAAACTAGTTAGGAAAAAGCAGAGGCCTATAAATCCCAAAATAGAGCCTCTAATGAGGAAAGGATTATCCAAGTTAATTGAATCAGGTATTATCTTTCCAGATTACACATTCAAGTTGCGTAGAAAATCTTGTCCCTTTTAGGAAGAAAATGGAGAAATCAAATTATGTGTCGATTTGGAGATCTTAAAAAGCTTCATTAAAAGATCATTACCCACTACCAAATATAGACCAAATTTTGAGAACAATTTTTGGTTCGGATAGACTATCTATTCTACATGGATACAATGGATACAATCATATTTTAATCGAGAAGAAGATAGGTACAAAAAAACTTTTACCACCAAGTGTGGTACTTATGCTTACAAAAGGATGCCTTTTGGTCTTTCAAATGTCGGTGCAACATTTCAACGTGTAATGGACATGGATTTTTGTAGCTTGCTAAATAAATGCATTCTTGTTTATTTGGATGATGTTACTTTGTATTTTCTATAAATTCGATGAACATCTAATGCGTTTAAGGAAAACTTTTCAGTTGTGTAGGTAGTCCGAATATATTTGAATCCCAAGAAGTCCATATTTTTAGTACATCAAGGTAAATTACTTGGCCATATTGTTTCTAAGCAAGGTTTAGCAATTGACCCTTTCAAAATCGGCCATATCACAGCAAAATATCATTGCCTCATCATAAGAAATAATTACAAATTTTCTTAGAAAAATCAAATATGTTAGAAGATTTGTTCTAGATTTTGTAGCATTGGTTAAACTGTTGAAAACTATGTTAAAGAAAGAGAAAACATTATTTTGGACCAAATGAAGGGTGAGAAGGGTTTGAAGCAATCCAAAAGTGATCTCTTTGGATCCTACTCTTGCAAATCTAAATTTTGATAAAGATTTTAGAATGTATGCACTTGCAAGAGCTGAAACAATCTCATCCATACTAACTCAAGTCAATGATGAAAATATCGAGCGGCCTATTGCTTTCTTTAGACATAGCTTGCATGATTACTTAAATAAGGTACACATTCCTTGAAAATAGGTACTTTTAGTAGTCAGAGGACTAAATAATTTCAAGTACATGCTTTCGAACAATAAAATCCATGTTCTTGTTTCTCATCCAAGTGTGAAATATTTCTTGCTAAATAAATAATTGAATGAGAAAAGAGAAAACTAGATAACAAAGGTCATGGAATATGATGTTGATATTCATGCGAAGACAATTTGAGGGAAAGGCTTGTGTGAACATATAATTGCTAATATGGAAAAACAACAAGCTACAAAACTAGATGATTCAAAACAACATGCTGAAATTGAGTATCAACAATCAGAAATCATGGTTCAACCAGAAAATCAGCAACCTGAACTTGCTCAAGAAGTATAGGAATCAAGATGGATGATTGATTTGGTTAACTATCTACAGCATGACACCTATCCAAAAGGTATGGATAAAAATAAATGAAGATATTTCAGATTACAAGTTGTCCCCTATATCTTTATTGATAGTGTGTTGTTCAAAAGAGATATAAATGGAATCTTGCTGTGATGTGTTGACTATGACAAAATTCAGAAGTTACTATCAAAATTCCATGAAGGACCTATAGGAGGTCATTTCTCAGCACATACCACAACTCTAAAAATCATGAAAGTTGGTTACTATTGGCCTAGCATATTCAAGGACTGTTTTGAATGGATCAAAGTGTAAAAAATGTGCTTTCTTTGTTAGAAAAGAACGTTTAGCTTCGTTTCCTTTACATCCTATTTTAGTTGATCAACTTTTTATGCAGTGGGGTCTTGAATTTATTGGCATGATAAACCTACCTTCATCACAAGGACACAAATGGATCTTAATTGCTATAGATTATTTTACACGATGGACTAAAGAAATAGCCTTGAAAGATGTTAATGAAGCTTCAATACTATCCTTTTACGAAGGAATAGTTTGAAGATTTGGTGTTCCAGCAACTATCATATCAGATAATGTTTTAGCATTTCTTGGTGCGAAGATAAAAATTTGGTTGTCATTACATGGAATTTACTTAAGTTTTTCATCTAATTATTACCCAAAAGGTGATGGATTAGCTGAAAGTACTAACAAGAATATTTTAAGGATCATCAGAAGAACACTCAAATATAATCAAAGAGCTTGGCATCTGATGTTGAATTCAACACTTTGGGCTGATAGAGTAACTCCTAAAAGATCAGTTGGCAATTCACCATACAAACTTGTGTATGGAAAAGAAGAAAGAATTCCTATTTCAGTTGATTTACTCCGCATTGGATTTTTTTGCATCAAATGGATGTACTTGAGAATGAAACATTATAGTTTCGTTATGCAGAGTTAATGGAATTACAAGAGTTAAGAGATCAAGCCCATTTGAATATGGAAAAGAATCAAAAATAGATGAAGAAGACTTTTGATAAGAAATCCAAATTCAGAATCTTCAATGAAGGACATATTGTGTTAAAGTGGGATGTTGATCATGCAAAGCCAGGAAGACACATAAATTTTGATACAATTTGGAGTGACCATTACGTGATTTCATCTTGCAAAGAACACATGCATTTCAAATTTTGAAGCTAAGTGGAAAGGAACTTCACATTCCTGTGAATGGTATGTTTCTCAAACATTGTTATTGAAAATCCTACAGTGTTTGTTTAGAGTAGGATTTCCCTTCAATAAGTGCATTTCTGCACATTGCATTGTTTTTCCCTTCAATAAGTGCATTCGTGCACGTGATCTGGTTTTCTAGATCCTTTCCCAGTTTTAGTTTGTTTTGGAAGGGTAGGAACTTCTGGAAAGGAAGATTTTTGTTACATGTTTGAACTTCATGCCCAATGGACAAGAGTAAGGCACTGGTCTATAAGCTAGCAGGCAGCTTTCCCTATAGGATCACCAGAAATGTTGACAATTTTTGCACTTTTGTAAAAATTGGCAACTCGAAACTTCATTACGATGAAAGGCATTGGTGAATCATACCTAAGCTAAGGGAGTTTTTATATTATTGTTATTGTTAAATTAGTTAATGATTACATGAAATATGTAGCTATGTGTGCTGCTAAAAAACATAACAGATCACATAGTCTACAATTTCATGAATATCTTTAGCAAAAGAACACAATGCCCCAAAAGATAGTTGTGTTTTCTTGATGAAGACATTCAGTTACAGAATAGGTGAAATGATAATTTTTGGAATAGCAAACATAATTATAAATTACATAGATCGAGTTCATTATTGAATATTACAGGTTTTCTTAAGTTTCCTTCCTTCATGATTAAGACATTCAATTATATTATTGAGTTGTTTAGTTCATCATACAATCCATACAGAAAGCTGAAATGTAGAAAGAAATACACAACTTATTTTCAGAATTCAATGTTTTATTCATAAGGAATTTCAAATGTTCCCACACAAGCCGTGGGATGTAATCGAAAAGTTAAGTACAACTACTGAAATAAGAGTTACAAATGCATGAAAAAGAAAGTAACGGAGTATGAGTGAACCCATCATTACCTTGGGGGTTTTCTTCGTTGTTCGAAGCATCTCCATTTCAAGATTTTGTTCCTTCTTCATCTTCATTTTGAAAGTCCATGTACCTAAAAAGAAGAAAAGTAGAGAACTATTAGTTAGGAGCTCAGGGATCAATCCATATTTCTTTACTTCCCTAATTGCATGCATATGAATTTCTTAACAACAAAAGATATAGTTTAATTGAAAATCAATTACATACATACTTTAATCACTCAGAAAGAAGGAAAGAAAAAGAAAAGAAAAGAAAAAACAATGGACATAAGAGAGGCCAAAAAAGCCTAGATATTTTATAGCTATTTTCATAAGTGTGCAGTGTAGGTCAAGCTAAGAAGAAATAGATAAGTCATAAGTACATACTGGAGAGAAGGAAAAATGTAACTCATGTTTCAGTAACTGACCTACAAATAGGAGAATTTATAGTATGGATCTAGAATTTAAATCAAAAGGGACTGGTAAATAGAAGTATACTTTTCAGTTTGTAACCAAAGAAGAAATCAGATTTCAAAAAGTTGAAGCTAACCGAAAGGATTTATTACAGCTGAAATAGATAGTCAAATAATTTTTGGAAAATTTTGATAGGGCTTCGCCATGTAAAATGAACATTTACGACTTTTCCAACATGCATATCAGAGCTTAAATAAAAGGAAATACAATATATAATGCAGAAAAGAAATGGATTGCACTTTTAGTCATCAGATTGAAGTACTTTGGAGCATTCATTATTGCATAACAAATAAATAACATGAAGTTTCAAGATAATGTAATAAATTTCTGCCATTTTAAATTGTAGTTTTCTGAATGAAGCATGTATGAAAAGTGCAGAAATAAATCAAGATGCTACATCACTTCTACATAGTACAAGTGTAATTACAGTTACAAAATATCTTCACCAAAAATGTAAAAAATGTTTGCAACTCACAAAGACAAATCTATAGGAGTTTCATAGGTTTCGGTCTTGCATAGGACTATATCTATCGAGGAGAGATTTTTTTGCAAAAATAATGAAATGGAGGATGATTCATATTTCTTAAAGAACACAACTCACCTCAAAGGATTAGTTCCAATAAGCACATCAAATAATTGTTCAAGCATGATACACTAATTACAAAGATGAGTTCTTGTAGAGTTCACAGTTTAATGATATATTTCAAAAGTGCTAGTGATGGAGTTTTAAAGGCAAAAGAAGCTAATCATATAAAGTACAATTATATATTAAGGCTCAAAGAAACATTCATGGCGGCCCATTTTTGTAGTCAAAACGCCATGATATCTTCATAGAAAATTAAACAAATGCCACAGAGTGAATAAATGCACAAATTATCCCGTGATATTAAACTATGGAAGCCCTTCTCAGAATATGCCAACAAAATAATGTAGAACCTAGATTTGGGGAGGAACAAAAGTTACACATCTACAAATAACCTAAAACCCCAAAAAGTAGAAATTCATGGTAGAGTACATTATTTCAAGTTGAAGAGCAGAGTAAAGTTGCAGATCTAAATTTCAGAGACAACATGCAAGGGAGAATTCCATAATGATCTATGTTTCAACTCACAAATAAGGACCACATTTGCAGTTAAACATATGAAAAAACACAAATCTACGAGTACCCACATTATAAAATGTATAGATCTAAAGAAATGATGATCAATATATAGCGTAAATCCATCGAATAGGGTGGAAAGTAAAGACATACCCCTCAAATGAAAAAATATTAGTGGTTCAAGAGCTAAAATGACCATGTTCAGGGTTTCATAAATCTATTTGCAAAAGGAATCGAGCTTCCAGATTGGTCATCAATGGAAACTCTCTTTTCTTTCAAGACAGAGAAAAAGGGTTTACCTCAAATATAGTGGCCAGTGAAACTCGAGACTCATCCAAAAGTTTTATATCAAAGCTTGCTTCAATGATTACACAACATGGCCGTAACCAAGTTCTCTAGAGTTGTGTGAAGGTTTCGAAGAAAAACAATGCACGAGCTCAAAATTCAAACCGTAGACATACGCATGCCCGTGATCAAATGGCACCACAGTGTGTGGAAAATCAAAACACCCATTGAAGATAAATATGGCTCAAACCAGGATTCAAAATCCACTTACCTTGTTATAATGGCTACAATGAGTTCAGGCTAAAAAAATCATGACCATGGCCGAACCGTTCAAAAATGTTCTAGTACGAATAGAGAAAACCCATCTTCAAGCCAAGCAAATTCAAACTAGAAATGGCATGAAAATGACCTCCCAGAATGCAAGATACCCAACGTAAGAAATGGCCAACTTTATACAGATTCCCTTCATCATTTTTATGGTGAGCTCGAACAAAAATAGAGAATTCCAAAGCTCACTGTACAGACCATTCAAAGGAACTGAATCGAACTCTAGGACAAAAATATGGCGGCCATGACTGTACTAAGAAAACAAATACACCTAGAGCCCCAAAATCAAATGAAAATCCTAGATAGAATTCACCAGAGCTTCGCCCTCAAAGCTACTCCAATGGCGTCGAAACAAATTTTTTCTAGGGCTTCACCTACAAGACATGAAAAATCAAATGGAGTGATCATTGAGGTCAAATGAGCTTTACCATAGAGTTCAATAGAGTTAAGTTTTCAAAGTCAACCTCGGTCAAAAATTGATGTCGTGAATATGCCCAAGACAGAGATCAAAGGATGAGAATCGATCTCCATGTTCAATACAAACCATCATGGTCACTTGCCAACAACCACATTAAAAGCCAAGTGAAACCCTAAATGAAGATCAAGATCGACGGTTCACAAGAATCCAAGTGCCAGAATCAACGGTCATAGCCAATCATAGTGGCCAATGTATTTAAGACAAAGTGCCAGTGTAAAATGTGAAGGGTGAGTCACCGTGGAGAGGGGGTTAGCCAATGTCATTGTCATTCAAACAAAAATCATTGCATTGACCAAGTAAGGTCTTAACATACACATTTGAATAATGATCACCAAAAGGTAATATTTACCTTTTCCCCATTTTTCCATAATTGATTAATCAAAGGGGGCTGAATGATTAAATAGTGATTATTATTCAAACCATGGTCTAAGAGACCCATGTATGTTATCAAAGGTGGCCGAATGTATTGTGGTGCCTTTTTAAAAGGTGCCCCTTATCTTATTTCAAAACCAATAATGTGCTAAGTCCACAAAGGTGGCCAAACCAAAATCAAGGCTAGTGGTCAATTGAAAAGGTGGTCCCCACTAGTGGGAAGGTTAGAGATAATTTACAAGCAGCTATCCATGTGATCACTAGAATATAGAACAAGTGTCAACATCGTAAACAATGGTTGTCCCAATCAAGATAGATATTTGATGAACTATTTTGCAAAGTATTGCAATTAATTAATAATAATTAGCTAATGCATTAGAAGCATGAGGATCGATATGAAATTTGTCCAATGGTTTAGAATTGATAGTAACTTTGGTCCCATAACATGTAGTAAAGAACAAAAAGGACCAATCTGAAGAGAGATAACCTCCTATTTTTGTTGTGAAATCTCTTGATAAGCATAAAGCAAAGTAAGGAGGTAAATCTACAATAGTAACATCTTACAAAATGGAAACGTTTGGGAAATCATGCAATGTTACCTCAAGATTTATGATGACACCAACTGTGTTAGTTGCAGTCCCATCAAGTTGTAGCATGGTCCTCTCTATAGGTTCATACTGCAAACCCAACTTTTCTGCAATTGCTTTTGGCATAATTGTGTTACTTGCATTGTCACAACCATGTAGTTATGAATAATATGCTCTCCAATAATTAGAGAAAAATAAAATGGTGGTGGTTTCTTGATATCATGAGCGTTTAAGACCTTTTGAACCATCCATTTAACTTTATTTAATGCGGTTTTGTTCCATTGTTCCAAGGACCATGTCTATTTTTTGAACTTCCTTTTCTGTTGTTTTTGAAGAAATCTGCAGCTTAGCGAGTTCATGAGAAAGCAACTCCTGTTGTCCTGGTATACTTAGAGCATCCCACATTGAGATATTAACCTTATTATTTTTCATTATATCAACAATGTTAAAATATGTAACAATTTTAGAAACAGATTCAATGGTTTTAGCATAGGCTTTAGAAAACCGACTCGCTTCTACAGCTTTCAAGATCTAAGGTATGAATAGGCTTCTCGGATCAGGTTGTAATGACTTTGGTTGGTTCTTTTGGATTGGAACATTTGCTATTTTTTGAGACACACAAGGACTATTAGTTGTTTTTTGACCTATAGTTGTTTTATCTGTGATTGTGGGGGAAAAATAGGCCTACTTTGATGTTTTCCTCTCTCCTGAGCCTTTTCTTGAGCTCTAGTCATCACTGCAATAAAATCATCTCCACTAATACTGACCAAGTTCTATTCAGTGCATTCTAAACATGAGTTTCTTACTGCCCACCCTCCATTTGAGGCATAAACAATGTCTCAGGTTGAGGTTGTGCAACAAGGCTTATATTAAGGAAAGCATTTGGGCAACTTACAGCTGAATGAGGTTGATTACAAGGTTGACACCATTCTTCTATAGCCATATTAAATGTGAATAAAGCACTAGATGTACTAGAGCCTTGGGTCAAATTACCTTTGCTGATATGGTTGTCTATAATTCTGATTCTACTGATAAGGCTGCCTATTTTGTCAGTTTTTCTGATATGGAGCTTGATAAGGCCTGCTAGGTAATGCAAGTCTATTTTCAATCAAAGTTAACTTGTTTCCCATAGTCTGTAAAGCTTTGAACACATCATCTGATGTGGCTACAATATTAGGTTCAATAATGATGATAGTCAGGGGATAGGTGCCAAATCTACTAAAAAGGCATTGAAGGACTTGGTGCTAATTTCTCATCTTGAATAAGACTATTTTCAGCTTTTATAGCAATATCATAAGTTATTAGGAGAGTTTCACCTCCCATAGACTAAATCATAGTTGAAATATCATTGTTTAAGGCTCTGAGGTAGTATAGAAAAGCATGGTCAGCTTGAGGCTTGACACTTGCTAGAATTCTTTCCCAAGTTCTAGAAAAATAGATATTAAAACTAGCCATAAATTCATGAGGGGCTCTTTTAATTGTAGACATTGTTCTATGAGAGATAAATGATCTGAGTTATCTTGAAATTGTTTCAGAAATTTAGCACCTAACTCATCCCAAGTTCTTATACTTCTAATCTCTAAATTTCTATACCATTGCAAGGATTTCCCTTTAAAGGATGCAGCTAGAAGTCTCAAGGCTACATCTTCATGTGTTATATTATGGACTGCACATAGGGATGCAACATATTTGATATGTTCTGTAGGTGTAACATGATTTTCACCAGTGAAGGTAGGTAAACTTTTCATGGCAGCATTAGGGATATCATGATAGACTATAATTTCTAATGGGCAGCCATTAATAAAGGTCACAAAATTCCTAGGTGGTTGAATAGCCATTGAAAAAATTGGGATCTGAATAGAGAAATTAATATGTGGTGAAGGAAGATTAGGAGGAGGGTTGTTAAAACCAGGCCTATTATAAGGTAGGGTGTTACCAACTCTTCTTCTTCTTACAGAATTCAAAGGTAAAGAAATAAAATCAGAAGGAATTCCTCTTACCGATGATCTTGTAGTTACTTTAGGCATGGAAAATGCTGCAAAATTGGTCTAAAATCAGCCTTACGGAGTCACCAAATAAATATTTAAATCTTTAGAATAAGTTGTTGCATCTTGTTGCTCCAAAATTAACTTTTCTTTGTTGTACATTACTATATAGCATTGTAATCTGCTTGCAGATCTGATTCATGGTCCCACCAGGCATGCCAAAAATTGTTATCTCTTGAAAGTACATCCTGTAGAGAGATGGTTGCATGTGTTCTAAGATTTCTCTAGATCTCTCTCTTTCATAGATATAATGGAAACACCTCAGGTCTTTGGGTATACCTATTATTGAGGTGAGTCTCTGGTATCAAGGCTAGTTCCTTCTTGATGTATCCTAAACTAAATTTTTAGGGTTTTGAGGGTAATAAGATGACTGTAAATGAATTGAAAACTAGGGTGATACACCAAAATTATTAGGGCATTTGACTGAGTACATGCAAAATATCTGAGAATGAATTTTGAATGCACAAACCAATAGTTTTCAGCAGAATATTAAGGTAGACACTTAATGTATTGAGGGAAAAATTCACAACAATACTTGTTAAGATACACATGCACACTAATATCATGTAGAAATTACTAAATTTGCAACAAGGTAGGATGATTAACTAGGGAATTTGACATTCACAAGGATTAATAAGACATACACAAGACTAAAAATTATTGGAAAGGAAAAATATAATTCTCATTCGAAGGGAAAAACAGGAAAATATTCTTCAACACTCCTTTATCCCAACAATTCCTCTTTGTGCTTTATCAATGCACACAATATACTACAAAATTATTCATCCCACCCTTCTTAAAAATAGACTAAAATTGTACTCTCCCATGCATCGTATTTTTATCCTTTATCATGAATAAATAAAGGAATACAAATGAGCATGCTAATACAATGAGGCATTAATAGTATTGTTTACAAAATACAACTCAGTCAAAGTGCAGTTGACTGTTCTATTTTTAATAAATTTGGGTGAATAATTGTTTAATAATAATTTTTCTTAATGAACAAGTCTTTTCTAATGCATGCAATTTCTATCTTCTAGTGCTTGATGTGACACTTTCAATTTGATCCACTTGTAGTGATAATATTAACAGCTTTAATCATGCCCCTTGGATGCACATGTAAAAATAAAATTCTTTGTGAGAAAAAATATATCCTTATTTGTAACACTTTTCAAAAATAATAACCCATGCTTTCATACGATGGGGACTAATGTGCAGACTTTGATGTTGACATCCCCTCTCTCTTGTGGTCACATGAAAATATACTCTTGTGCAAGCAAATAATGCTTTTGTTTTCAAAACTTAGTAAAGTATAAATCACCCCAAAGTGGGGACCACTGTGATCATGATGCAAAATCACCTTCCTTGCATGAAAAATTGCCACTTGTGCTTCTTTATGCCATTTGAAGATATTAAGGTAATTTGAATTGTTTTAAGGGATGTTGACTCTTTTGACCTGGCATAGGTATGCATATTATTTCACCTTTTGGTGTCATCATGGGTTGAAAAAGGTGATCACTTTGATTAACTTGACTAGACCATAGTCATGTCACTATAGTCACGAGCCTAATTTGATTTGGTCAGCATTTGGACGTTAGACCACTTTTGGGAAGATCATTGCATACTTATATTTGGTTGACATTTTTTATTATGATTCGACCTTAGCCTAAGATCAAAAGGTAATGATTATTTTAAAATAATTCGGTCCTCTCTAATTTTCTGGCATAGACTATAGTCAAAGTAAAATTATTAAGGGGAACCCCCTTCCATGATGACTCACCCCTTTATCATTGTGTTGGTGGCATTGCTACCTCCGGTTGAGTTAATTATTACCTTTGGTTTGCATTGATAAAATAAATCAATGCTAGCTATTGATTCTTGTACTTACTTCATCTCCGATCATTGATCTTCCGTCCGTGTTTAGGTGTGCATTTTTTTATCTTGCAATTGAATGGTGGCCATTGATCTCTGTACCTTTGAATGTTGATCATCGATCCTCTGTCTTTAATAAATGTGAACCTATGTTGGAGTTGGAAAATTTTTATGCCATTGATCTTCTATCACCTTTGATATGGGTCATTGATGCATGACTCTGTAGATCTGTCTTGGATTATCATTTCTGATTGTTTGATCATGTACCTTCTGATCTCCATCATTGATGACAACTCTAGTAGAGTTAAGCTTGAGAGGTTGAGGTTCAAGTTGGGTAAAAGGAAAAGAAACATAATGTTTGTTCATTATGTGTTTCTCATTCTACAAAAGCCAAGCCCTAGCAGGTGAGAGGAACCTTTTTGTAGCCTGTTTGTTTGTGGAGGAGATGGAGATATCCTTCCTAGTGAAATTATTAAGAAGACCTTGGAGAAAATATGATCAATACAACAAAACCTAACTCTCATGAGTTGTCACTCTAGATAGTGGAGATATTTTCTAGGCAAGGTTAAATTACTAAAGACATTTGGAATCCTGATTGTTTCTGCATGTTTTGGTAATAGAAATTATGCATTTGTACACACACAGGAAAAACATGGGTAGTACAGGTAGGATTGGTTGTTTTTAAATGAATTTTGGTGGGAGGTGAGGTAGAATGAACTTGATTTTCCAGATCTCTGAGAACTCTTACAAAAATGGAAAGCTTAGACAACAAAATGCTTCAAGAATAGCTAAAATGTTCCTTTAACTAGAATATGTGCTTCAATGGAGGCCCAGATCAACACGTTTTCACACAAACTTCAAGAATCCAAAATGAAGGCTCAAATTGAAATACTTAACTAAACATTATCAACCTCTATTTCATCATGCCTAAGATACCCTCAAAGGCTAACAAACAATCTTATAGTCATGCTAGGAGTTACAATGATTTTAAATTTGTTTATTTCACTATCAAATGAAAGCTCTTTGATAAATGAAATTGCAAATGCCACCAAACTATCACAAGGATAATATCTTGTGTGATTCACAAATATTTCAATGTAAGATTGCAATGGGAACAAGAAAAACTATTTGTAGACATTCAAAATGAAGCAGACACAATTTTTCCCAAGATCAACATAGAATAACTCAAGTTTGATTAAATTTATCAGTAGGGGAAAGTTTCTAGAACAATCTCAGAGCTTGTCAATGGTTGTACACTCGCAACCACCTTGACACGATCAAATTTAACACAAAAGAGATAAACAAGTTTCTCAGATAGTTTCTCTTAAAGATGGGCTCTATCAATTTTTCCTCTTGGAATTTTAATCTCGACCTCTAACACTCCAACCCTTTGCATGATAAATTCATGCAATTTATAACATTTTACAATAGAGTTTTCCCCCAAAAAATCAAACATTCAATGTACCAGTGCTTGCCATGATCTCGATCGCAATTCCCAGAATCAGATTTGCAAAAAGTTGTCAGGTGCTCAGGGGGAAAATCTCTTCAATATCTCAGCATTTAACTCCTTCATCTAGTAGATCACTCTTCCTTTTATTCACTAACCACTTCCACCCCTAATCTATCAAATCTGGTTCTTTGCATGCCCAGGAAGGAAAAAATGGAAGATCAAATCGAACCCAATAGTCAGATCATTTTAATGGTAAAAGACATCTCCAGATCTTCCTCACCAAATTTAGATATCAAATTAACTCTCTCTCTCTATTTGGCATGTAGGAAATATCAAGAAATCATGAAGACTCACATCTCCAGGAGCTTTTAGTAAAAATTGGGGGAAAATCAATTATAGACGCATAACTGTTGTTGATCTCTACTTTGAAATTTGGACCATCCACGTGGAAGATCCAATTTAAAATGGGCCCAGGGGTTCCTTTTTACCTTTTACAACCTTTTGAAAAAATGAAAAATTCTCATTTTGCTCCACCCCTCTCACCTTTGAAAAATGGGCCTGACACGTGTCCCAATGTGGGTCCTAACAAAAATGCGCTCCCTTTCTTCACTTTACCCTTTTTTTTCACAAAAGGAAAATTTTCCAAATTTCCTCCAAAGTCCACACCTCCACCATTGACCTTCCCATAAAATTTTGACTTATCCTTTGTTGGGCTTGCGGGCCATTTTGATGATTTTAACCTTTTGATGACAAGAGGAAAAAAATCCAAGTTTCCCCCGATGGCCACTTCCCCCCCTTTTGACTTTTCAAACTGCCATGCGTCATCAATGGTGCATCTTGAGATGGTCCCCAAAAGTTGAGACCTTGAATGAGCGCGGGCTCACCACGTGTCCTAGCCCGAAAAATTTTTTTGAAAGTTGAAACTCATCGAAGGCGCCATGTGTCGTGGTCGAGGCGGTCTCTTTGGCCATTGAAAAGTCCAAGAAAATGCAAAGTGAGTGGAAGCCTCCAAGTGTCCTCATGACACTTCTTTAAAATAAAACTCAAGGGCTGGTCCCCAAACATACGCGGTCCTTCCACGTGTCCCAGGCCTCTCAAAACTGTTTTGAAAAATCTAAGTATGGGAAGACCATTGGAAGCCTCCACGTGTCTCCATGGCACAATTTCAAAATGGTGCCCAAATTTGAGCCCCACGAATGAGTGTGGGCTCACCACATGTCCCTATCCCTCAAAAATATTGGCTGCATAAAAAATTTCTAAGTCTAAGTTTAGGAAAAGTGGAAACCTCCACGTGTCCTCTTGGCGCGCAACTCCAAGGCCAAACTAAAAAGTGAACTTTAAAATGAGCGTCGTTCCTCCATGTGGAAAATTTTTGGGTGATTCCATAGAATTTTTAGAGTACCCTACCTAGCCACGTCCAACCAAAAAGGGCCATGTTTCCTTTTGATGCAGAGATGTAAATTTGACCAGGAAAAAAACACTTCAAACCATAAAATGTAGAAAACACCATTTGAGCCTGAAAATGAAATTTTCTCCAAGGACAAGAGAATTTAGAAATGTTACAAGGTTCAAACACATTCCTCAAGCTACATCCATTCATTTTTCTTCAAGTATTTAGGACAAAAAGAAAGGACAACAATTCCAGACTATGGAAAATGGAAAGAATGGGACAACCCGAGTTTTACACCCAAATTCATACCTTTTCGATGAATGAGAAATGAGGAAACCAATATTGGATCCATAAGTGATCCTCGACCCAGGAAAGGATTGATTATGGAAACAAAATGGAAGATAGAGTCTTTTCAAGCACAATACGGGGAGATAAAATGTGACAGAGGCCGTAAAATAAGGAATTTTAATGGCAAATGGGGCGAGACTAATTTGAGCACCAACATTGGCTCTGACTCGGGGATGGGAACTCCTTGTGAGTGCCACAAGAACAAAAGTAGACCAAGTGCCAAAAATATCCATTGGGAAAAGGAGTCATCTTGCAGAGTAGAAAAAGAGCCATCTCCAAAAAAACAAAGAAAACCAACAAAAAAAATCAGGTCACCAAGGACCGTAACGAAAAAAAAAAACAAAAAAGACAACAAACAACCAACAAACTATACACTATACAAATGATGTTCATCTTGATTTAGAAAACAATCAAGGAAAAATTTCAAGTGCTTGCCATCCTAGATATGACCATGCTAAGAAAGTCCTGATATGTCTTTAACAATTGGTCATATGATTGCTCTCTTTTCCATCCAAGTCACTTTTATCGACCACATTTCTTTAGGCTTATCCTTTGTGCCTGGGTCAAATTTTTAACATCCTTCGAGGCTGCATCAAACATCAAAGTTTCAAGAAAATCATCCTACTCATGATACCTGCATTGATCAATTTCATATTCCTTGAAAGCAACATAGCTCACAGAGTTATCAATATCAATATCTGCATGCAATACTTCATAAGAAGCATTGTTGGGGTCCTCAATAAGATATAACATCTTCTTTTCACCAGGTAACTTCACAAGGTTTCCCTCAATTGGTATGGTGGCATAAGACATGTCCATCTGAACATTTCCACCAACACTTGCAACCCACTTTCTTGATAACAACATGCCCCATTTGGTAGGGCAATCAACAACAACAACATCAAGTTTCAAGTTCTACCTGGGTAAGCTGCAAGTTGCACCACCAAACCTTTCACACATCCCACCACTAGAACTTCTCTAGAATCCATGGTAGTGCACTTCCCATATGCTATTGTTACTTTGATATCCATCTCATTCATGACTTCTAGAGGCATAACATTGCATGATGCCCCCAAATCAAACATACAGTTGTGTAGCAATCTGTCCTTAATGATCAAAGTAGTGAAGAATGGATCAACATTTAGCTGAGACTTCCACTAAATATGTTCCCAAGTAAACCTCAGGTGGTTCACCTATCTCTCCAATACTTGGGGTTTTTTCAATTCTGCAATGGCAGGAGGAATCTCAACATTTCTACCTTGGGTGACCTTTTCTTCTCTAAACCCCAAATATTCGAATGCTCTGTTCCTATGCTCAGGGATTCTAAGAAATTCAACAATAGGAACAAAAATATTGATCTGACTCAAGACTTGGGCTATGTCACAAGGAACATACTTGGGTAATGCAGTGTTAGGAGGAAGGTTTACAAATTCCTCTGATGGCACATGATTTTTACAGTCTGAGCATGGGGAGGGACACAAGTTCTACTTGAGACAACAAGGCCTTTGCCAGATGTATCTTTCCTTGGAGTGTCTCTTTTTGGGATACTTGGTAAGCACTGGAATTTTTGGTTTGGCCTGAGGCCCTACCCCTTTGGCAACCCTACTCTTGGTATTATATTCTTTTTCATGGCCAACCACAACATTCATTAACAACTTCCTATCCTCCTCAGAAGGTATCCCTCCATCATACTTCTCAATCATTAGAGCTCTTAGGTACTCAAAATCATTATTAGGAAGTTCAAAATCTTGCACCATATCAATTTTAGAAGTATGAGTGGGAGGAAGAGGTAATACCCAGGTGAATGCAATCCCAGAAATCTTTAGCAGTTTTGGCACTCATCAGCTCAGTTGAAGTTGCCCCTTGTTGTGAGCTCGTGGAGCAACCCATCATGCAAACATCATCATCATTATCATCATCATTCTTCTTCTTCTTGATCTACTTCACATGGAGCATGGGGCATGAAACATTTGTCACACCAATCAATGACATTTGTTTCTTCCACAACAACAACTCTAGCAACCAAAGGATCAAGCACCATTCTATTTTCCCTTCCCTGGGGCTGTTTATTTCTAAATCCAATAGGTCCCTTACCTCTATCATCAGATCTCTGCTCATTTCTATGATGATTTGTAAATTTGTCTTGGCCTTGTTGCTTTTGTTGACCTTGTGAACTCTTCCCAATCCCTTTTTCTCCCAAGCTAATTTGTAAGAGATTTCTTTGACAACCCCTGCCAAAGTTTTCACAACCTCCTCCAAATCAGCAGCCTTACTTTTGAGGTTTTTCCGGGTTAACCAATTCACACCCTCCCTCTTAGGAGGTTTTCCAATTTCCTTGATGTTGTTCTCAATTTTTAGAGCCATGGTGAAGGCCTACCTCAAATTGGTAGGGTTTTTGTCCCTCAAGTAGTAAGCAACCTTTTTTATCAAATGCATCTGAATATTTGATCAAACATGATTCATCACATGGCCTCAAGTTAATAGGAAATCTCCTCAAGGTCTTGTTAAACCTTGTGTTGAAATCATGTACTAAATCATTAGGATTCTTCTTGATATTTTCAAATTCTAAAAAAAACCTAGGGTCTGTTTTATCACCATATTGTAATCTAAATGCATTATTCATCTCCATCCAAGAATCAATGGAATTATCTGGCAAAGCTTTATACCAGTCCCTTGCATCCTCTTCCAAAGTATGGATAAACAATTTGATATATACATCTTCATATTCAATCTCAAAGTCTTCCATCATATTGATAAAAATTTAAATGTTGATCACTAGTTATAGCATTATTTCCTTGGAAACTTTGGTAATCTATTTCTTACATCTTGGGGAACGCATTTGGATAACCAACCATCCCTACAAAATTTATAGGTCCAAAGGTATTTACAACAAATGGAGGTCTGGGTGGGGGATGGGCCATGTTGTTTCGAGGAGGTGACCTTGGGGAGAAACAAACTGATAAGGGACAAGGGGTCTTTGAAACACAGAGTATAACTTTCAAAATGGATATCCTCTAAAGGCCTTGTTTCTTGAAAACCCTATCAACTTTGGAAAACATAGGGGTAGAATGAGAAGAAAACTTTTCAAATTCAAATGAAGGCCCCTCTCTAGATGGAGAATTCAATTCCACAAAGAGACTACCTGATTCAGAAGCACTTGAATGGCAATCTTCAATGATAGGATGATCACTTTCATCAATGGGGATCTCTTTTCTTGACTGCTGATCTCCAACAACTCTCTAGGATCTTCTTCCTTCTGACTTTGTTTTTCCTAGCTCTAGAAATAATGTCCTAGTAGGATCCTTAGAGAAGAAATATCTTCTTCCTTCCAGCTTTGCAAAGATTAGTAACAAAATCTCACTTGATAGAGGTTAAGACACTGGTATTTATCAAGAATCAGATCAACAGGAGTCACCACTAAGGATTTCCACCTTAGTTGTGCAAATGCACTAAAAATATGATCTGTCAAATGTCTGTCAACACTAGAAACTAGAAATGGAATAATCTGACCTTCTTTTACCAAGATTTATCAATGAATACTTAGTGCAAAACTATAGAAACTGAAAAATTGCACACAACACTTGTAACTTTGAAAAACTTCTTACAGGCCCGAAGACACAGATGATGTTGAAATAATGTACTAGCACTTAGAGCATATAAGAAATGTTTACTAGGGTCTAAATATGAACTGTAATCACAATGTCCCCAACAATGGCACCACTCTAGTGTTGTTGATGGGCCAAATGGATACGAATTGGAAACAAATCAACAAATTAATCTCAAAACATAAATCAATTCCCCAAAAAATCAAGTCCTTTCAAGACGCCACTAGTGTTGATCCAAATTGATTCTCCCTCAAAATCTCATGAGCATCATCACAGTTTCTTTGACAGAAGCTTAGAGACATATAGATCATGTGTGTCATTTTATAGCCGGGATGGGATGCAACTTGCTCTTTATCACTCGGATGTGGAGAAATGGGTAACACCTTAAGAGGATTTGATCTATCCTCACTACTTTATGGTTGTGCCTTTCAACCAGGGTGAGAGGACCCTTTTGTAGCCTAGTTGTTTGTGGAGGAGATGGAGATATCCTTCCTAGTGAAGTTATTAAGAAGACCTTGGAGAAAATATGATCAATACAACAAAACCTAACTCTCACGAGTTGTCACTCTAGATAGTGGAGATATTTTCTAGGCAAGGTTCAGGCTACTAAAGACATTTGGAATCTTGATTGTTTCTGCATGTTTTGGTAATAGAAATTATGCATTTGTACACACACAGGAAAAATAGGGGTAGTATGGGTAGGATTGGTTGTTTTTAAATGAATTTTGGTGGAGGTGAGGCAAGAATGAACTTGATTTTCAAGATCTTTGAGAACTTTACAAAAATGGAAAGCTTAGACAAACAAAATGCTTCAGAAGATAGCTAAAATGTTCCTTTAACTAGAAGGTGTGCTTCAATGGAGGCCCAAATCAACATGTTTTCACACAAACTTCAAGAATCCAAAATGAAGGCTCAAATTGAAATACTTAACTAAACATTATCAACCTCTGTTTCATCATGCCTAAGATACCCTCAAAGGCTAACAAACAATCTTATAGTCATGTTAGGAGTTACAATGATTTTAAATTTATTTATTTCACTATCAAATGAAATCTCTTCTGATAAATGAAATTAAATGCCACCAAACTATCACAAGGATAAGATCTTGTGTGATTCACAAAGATTTCAATGTAAGATTGCAACGGGAACAAGAAAAACTATTTGCAGACATTCATAAATGAAGGAGACACAATTTTTCCTAAAATCAACACAGAATAACTCAAATTTGATTAAATTTATCAGCAGGGGAAAGTTTCTAGAACAATCTCAGAGCTTGTCAATGGTTGTACACTCACAACCACCTTGACACGATCAAATTTAATACAAAAGAGATAAACAGTTTCTCAGACACTTTCTCAGAAAGACGGGATCTATCAAATTTTCTCTTAGGAAATTTTCCCGACCTCTAACACTCCAACCCTTTACACGATAAATTCATGCAATTTATAGCATTTTACAACAGAAGTTTTCCCCAAAAACAAAACATTCAATGTACCAGTGCTTGTTATGATCTCGATCGTGATTCCCAAAATCAGATTTGTAAAAAGTTGTCAGGTGCTCAGGGGGAAAATCTCTTCAAATATCTCCCACATTCAACTCTTTCATCTGGTAGATCACTCTTCCTCCTATTCACCAACCACTTCCACCCCTAATCTCAAATTTGGTTCTTTGCGTGCCCAGGAAGGAAAAATGGAAGATCAAATCGAACCCGATAGTTAGATCACTTCTTAATGGTAAAAGACATCTCCAGATCTTCCTCACCAAATTTAGATATCAAATTAACTCTCCTCTCTATTTGGCGTGTAGGAAATATCAAGAAATCATGAAGACTCACATCTCCAGGAGCTTTTTAGTAAAAATGGGGGGAAAATCAGATACAGACACACAACTTCCGTTGATCTCTACTTTGAATTTGGGCCATCCACATGGAAGATCCAATTTAAAATGGGCCCAAGGGTTCCTTTTTACCTTTTACAACCTTTTGAAAAATGGAAAAATTTCTCATTTTGCTCCGCCCCTCCACCTTTGAAAAATGGGCCTAACACGTGTCCCAATGTGGGTCCCAATGGAAACATGCTCCCTTTCTTCACTTTGACCCCTTTTTCACAAAAGGAAAATTTTTTCCAAATTTCCCCCAAAATTCCACACCTTCGTCGTTGACCTTCCAATCAAATTTTGACTTATCCTTTATCAAGCTTGTGAGCCATTTTGATGATTTTAACCCTTTTGATGACAAGAGGCAAAAAAATCCAAGTTACCCCCGATGGCCCGCTTCCCCGCCCTTTTGACTTTTCAAACTACCACGCATCTCAATGGCACATCTTGAGATGGTCCCCAAAATTTGAGACCTTAATGAGCGTGGCTCACCACGTGTCCTGGCCCGGGAAAAATTTTTTAAAAGTTGAAAGCTCAACGGAAGGCGCCATGTGTCCAGGTCCGAGGTAATCTTCTTTGGCCATTGAAAAGTCTAAGCAAAATGCAAAGTGAGCAGAAGCCTCCAAGTGTCCTCCTGACGCTTCTTTAAAATAAAACTCAAGGCCGGTCCCCAAATATGCGGTCCTTCCTCCACGTGTCCCATGCCTCTCAAAATTTTTGAAAAATCTAAGTATGGGAAGACCCGGCGGAAGCCTCCACGTGTCTCCATGGCACAATTTCAAAATGGTGCCCAAATTTGAGAGACCCTGAATGAGCGTGGGCTCACCACATGTCCTTGTCCTAAAAAACTATATTGTTGCATAAAAATTTGTCTAAGTTTGGGAAAAGCAGTGGAAACCTCCACGTGTCCTCCCGACACTACTCCAAGGCCAAACCAAAAAGTAAATCTTCAAATGAGTGTCGTTCCTCCACGTGGACAAATTTTAAGTTGAGGTGATTCATAAAATTTTTAAGTACCCTGCCGAGCCGCATCCAACCAAAAGAGGCCATGTTTCCTATTGATGTAAGGATGTAAATTGACTGGGAAAACACACCATCAAACCATAAAATGTAGAAAAATGACCATTTGAGCCCGGAAATGAAATTTTCTCCAAGGACAGAGAATTTAGAAATGTTACAAGGCTCAAATACATTCCTCCGAGCTACATCCATTCATTTTTCTTCAAGTATTTAGGGAAAAAAATGACAAGGACAAAAAATATTGACTATGGAAAATGGAAAGATATCGTGGGAGTTTTGGAGCTCGTATTCTTTTTTGAGAAAGGATCTCTGAGTTTTGTGTTCGCGGTTTTGAGTATTATTAAGCTCTACTATTTCTTGAGTTCTTTCTACCTCAAAAATCTATCAAATGGCTTATGGGAGTTTGATTATGTTCATTTCTCTAGCCTATGAGGTTCTGTGACCTTGAATCTGGTATATTTCCTATCACTCTATTCTTTCTGAGCTCTCTACGCAAGAGTCTTAAAAGTTTCTTCCATTAATTGTGAAGGTGATCTTTGCCATTTTGATAACTATAAAACTCCATTTTTTCGCATTTATTGAGCTCAATTCTACTGCATTATTTGAATAATAAAACCCTATTGGGTTTTCTTGTTTTTTTGGCTTTATTCACGTAATATCGAGCTCAAAGGAACTTTTGGGATTTTAAATTTTGACTCGGTTCGACTAAAAAAGGCAAGTTTTTCTATATTCGTTCTTGTAATTTCATGGAAAAAACCCATATATGGGCTTAATTATTCTTGATTGACACCATAGATCTAGAACCCTGTTTGATCTTTCTATAGATTTGGAACTCTTAAAAATATGAAAAATTATTTACTACGTATTCCCTCTGCTTGGGTATAATGCATTTGAAAGGTCTCTATTCCGTTGTGGAAAAGGCACTATGGCCACCGTGTTTAGAGCTAAAACTCACGTTTTTCTAATTTTGTCTTTTCCCCTACATATGCTTCTTTTCCTCATACGAGGGTTTCTTTTACTCTCATTTGGAAAGTCAAATTTGTGGCTTCTCTTTGCTTCCATCCCTTACCACCCTTTTGAAACAATGGTCCCTTGAAAAAAGTTCTTTCGACTCATTTGGGGATCACCCTCATTGTTTTCTATTGGTTTTGTTTACTTCAATGGAGATGGGGTTTGTATCTCTAAAAACGTGTAAGTGTTCTTTATTCTATGAGGTAGCTATTTGATCTTCTCTGTTTTAGACATTGATTCCCTAGAAAAATTGTATAGCTAATGATCTCTTTGAGCACCTTGATTTATCTCTATGAGGCTACATAACTTTGAATATTGTACATTTCTTGTCATTTTTTTCTTTCTTGAGCTATCCTTCTCTTCGAAGTTGTGATTGTCATGTTGATCCATTTTTGAGATTTGCCAAGCCTTGAAATATCACCATTAATGATGTTTATACATATTTTGACATACATTGTTGAAAAAGTTTAACTATGTTCTCTCGTGTGAAATGTGGTTGAAATTAATGATGAGGAAAACAATGGAACCATAAACTTTTCATTTCACTTTAATATAATTTGTTTCCATATATCAATTCCATACTCTTATAATTTATGTTACTAATTTTGTTGATACTTAGAAAACCTTTATATGTTGACACCATGAATGATCTCTTTGAGTTCATTCAGCTAAGAACAACAAATTTACTTCCTCTGTATATGAGTTAAAATACTTTTTCTTTTATTTGAAGATGACATAACTCTTTGTCATCATGTTTATTCTTTTCGTCTTTTCTAAATGAATGAGTCGTGATTGAAACTATGATTTCTTTTTAATATCTCACTTGTGCTTGAGATTCTTAGTTGAAGCACATGCCTACTAATTTGAGTACTTACTCCTTACTTGCATCATTTGTGTCATGTGTATCCATACTTCTCACTCGTTAGTTGGTCTTGTATCCGTCTATTTGAATGGTTGCCTTGTGTATCAGATCTTGCATCATGTATCAAATTCTACATCCTTAGTTGTACTATAACTAAAAATGTTCATGAAGTAACTCGTATTTATCTCGAAAATGTTTACTTTTGAACCATAAAATGTATTCTCTCCTTTCTTACATATTATTTGATAAATCTATAACTTTCAAGCATGTTTTAGTTTGAAATAGTATAATGGAAATATGTAAAATGTCCATTTTACATAGTGAATCCCATCAAATTTTTCTCAAATTCCCTTTTCCATTTTGTTTCAGCTACAATTTATCTTATTCCAATTGTTAGAAATTACAGCACTAAACTTGCATTTCTTTTATCAATTAGTACAAGCATATCTTTGTATACTTCAACCTTTAGTTTGAACTAAAATAAATGTACTTTTTTGATTCAAGTTACAGAATGCAACACTTATTTCTTCTTACTTGTACCTACACATTTAGATAAACTAGTTAGAAAACATTAGGCTTTTTGGCCTCTCTTTATTCCATATTTTTTCTCTCTCCTTCTTTCTGAGTGAATGAGTCATGTATGCTGCTATAGAATAGTGCTTTTATTAGTTATGCCTTTGATCCTCATGTAATTTATACCTCCTGATGCTAGGAGATCCACTTGCACGAAATTGGATAGTATAGGAATATGGATCAACCCTGAGCTCGTGATTGACAATCTTTCCTTTTCTTGTTTTTAGGTATAGTTCCATTTGCTAAGAAGTGAGGATGAAGATGGAGCAAAGATCGGGTCAGTAAATGGATCAATTGAAATGAAATAAACCAAAGGGAATGATGGGTTGTTTCATACTCCTTTACCTTATTTTTCATGCACATGTACCTCTTACTTTAGCATTTGTAATTTACTTTTGATTTACATCCCACAACTTGTGTGGGAACATTTCAAATTCCTTATGAATAAAACATTGATTTATAAAACTGAGTTGTGTAGTTCCTCCTGCATTTCAGCTTTGTATATCGATTGTATAATGATTTAAATAACCCAATAACATAATTGAATGTATTTAATCATGAAGGAAAGAAATTTAAAATACATGTAACCTTAGTAATGAACTTTGATACTGTTGTAATCTGCAACTATGATTATTGTTCCAAAACTTAACACTTCATCTATTCTGTATTTTTAGTCTTCATCAAGATTTCACATCTTTCCTTTGGGGCTTTGTGTTCTTTTGTTGAAGACAATCATGAAATTGCAGACTATGTGATCTATTACGTTTTGTAACAACACACATAGCTACAAATTACATGTAGTCATTAATTAATCCAATAGAACAAATATTGAACTGAAATAATATCCCCTAGCTTAGGGTCACTTCACCAATGCCATCCATCGTAATGAAGTTTTGAGTTTCCCATTTTTGCACGAGTGCAAAAATTGTCAACACTATCAATAATAGTAATAGCATACAACTGAAACCCATGTTGTGCACACCGTTTAAGTTGTATAGCAGAAAATAGTGTGGATAGAAATGGGTTTCCTAACTCTAGCTATCACTGACTCAACTCCCAATTCATTTGTACATGATATAATCTTATGGTAAAATCCAACTATGGCTCTATTTGCAGATAACCAATCCATGCCTAAGATGACTCCATACGAACCCAATGGAAGGATAGAAAGATTTGAGGTAGCAAGTGAAGGGTCCCAAATCTAGTACGCACTCCTTAACTAAGGAGTCTACAAATATTTTAGCTCTAGAAGCCATCTCGACGCATTGCAACTAAGGCCCTATCTAACCACCACCATCCCGCAATGATCTACTAAAGATGGTGTAATAAAATAATTATACAAACCAAAATCAAACAATATAGATGCAGGAATACAACCCATGCTACTTATACTCTCTATCATAGTGCACTGATGCTCAACCCGGCGCTCTCAACCATAGCATAGATTCGATGGCTACGTCCCATGTCACCAACTATAGGCTCTGATATCGGTGCCTTACCCTTGTTACTAGGGTTATATGGGAACTCTCTCCAATGATGTCTAAGAACACCACATCCATAACAACTACCTAGTCCTCTCCAATGAGATGTGGCTCCATCCAGTACTCTAGTGGTCTGTGTCATGGATTCTGATGATCCAGTTATGGACTGTTGATTTTTTGCTAACGAGAACAAGCTGACTAAGCTCTCGATGCACCTTGTGTCCTAATGGGACCCCTAGGGGGAGGGACATATACTCTATCCTCCGAGCATCAAATATCTATGGATTTTTGAACGGTGGACGAGTCTTATGTTACCTCTGAGGTGGATGTTATGGTGGCCTAAATGAAAAATGTGTGGAACCATGTCTAGTACGAGGAGTAGGAGCTAACCCCCTCGACGTGTTATTCTACATCTACTCGATTCAAACCACACTCTATCCCCGGCCTACCGAGTCTTCCCCTAGTCTCTTCTATAATGTAGGCCTTCTCAATGGCCTCTACTAAGGTTCAGGCAATAATGTGTATCGCAAACCCAAATCCAAATTCAGCCCCCGATGAATCTTTGTGAATTTTGACTTGCTCTGCCTTGCATATAGTCGACATACAAGTAAGTCCAGAAATCAATCTCATACTCTTCTACACTCATGGATGCCTCGATGTAGGTCATAGAACTCATTTATCATCTCGCTGAATAAAACTTCCTAGATAAGTATTTTCTCATGAACCGCTCCTCAAAGATCTCCCGTAACTATCTCTAAGTCTACGTGGAGCTTCTACTCCTCATTCCTCCACCGAACACCTACACCCTCCCTCGAAGATGAATGGAAACATAAGCTTTCACGTTGCTAGTACATGGGTAAAGCTTGTATCACCTACTCAAGATCACTAACCAAGCCTCTTCCTAAAATCCAGCTTGCATCTTTAGAATAATGAGATGGGCGTAGCTTTAGGATCTCCCTGATATGATCTAAAGTGGATGACTAATGACCCCTAGGTCTCTCTACATGCTCCTCTCTCGGCCTAGGGCTATAAGATCTGTCTCTGTGTCTTGAAATCCTATCTCCATGTCCCATCCGAGGTGAGTTGGCTCTAGCTGACCCCACATGGGAGTTCTCTGCATATGTGTTCATTGTTGTGTCGATGAGATGCACGAGCCTCAACTCGATGGCTCTCTATCATGTCCGATGGTCATCCTCCTAAAGATCCTATGCACATAACGACACTAAAATCTTGTAGCGTCTATAATATCTCGAGGTAGAATGGCCGATACACCTAATCTAGAGGCGGTGAGTCTAGGTCTACATGCAATAACCCCTCGATTGGTCCGCATCTCCCGCACAATCCAACGTGAGAGTTAGTTTAGCATTCTAGATTTTATTTCAGTTTTCTAAGTTTTCTATATTATAAAAAATCATCCAATGTTGTTTTCTAGGTTTAGAGTTACACTAGGTTTAATGTTCATGTCTCGTGTTTTCAAGTGTGCCCTAAAGTCCAAGATTTAAACCCATGGCTCTTGATATAGAGTGTAATTCCCATAAATTTACCTACACAAAACTCAAGGCAACCTAGGTCAAACTAGGAAAAAATTATGGAATAATTTTTTTTTGAAAAAAGGTCAAGCTTTCATTAAATAAAAGGTCTCTAATAAGACATTTGAGTTACAAAAGTAATAAAATCCCTAAACCACTTACGTGGCCCCAAAATAATTCTACCCATGCATTTTTAATTTGAAAATTCTCTCACCCACTTACCACCTACTTTTTGTACGGATGAATCTCATCCATTAGATGGATTCATTTGGAGCCCTTATATTTAGGGATCCAAATAACCCTAAGTATGCTTATGAAAATCTCTTTTTCTCTTTTTGACTAGATCCCTTCATTTGACTAATCTCTTCTTCTTTTTGTTTTTTGTTTTGCATTTGTGGAGGAGGAGGTGGAAGCCATGAGAGGCAATCTCAAGCTCATGGAAGGATGCACATTCTTCCATTCATTTCTAGTTCTATTTACACCCTCTCCTAGGGTTGTATGTATTTTTTTTGTTTATCTCATTATTTAAGCATTTTCCCCAAATGGCATATGGGTATTTGACCTTTTTTAGGAATATGTAGAGTAGTGTATATATACACTAGGGTAAAAGGATATATACATATGTATATATATAAAATATATTTCACTTTTATTTAATATTAATATTATATATATATATATATATATATATATATATATATATATATATATATATATATATATATGAAAGAACCGGTCATGGAATAAAAACAAATAATCCGAACAAAACTTGAGGAGGGCCGACTACGTGGAGGTTACCATACCACAAGGTTTATTGTTTGAGTAAAGTATTTGGTGTCGGGGGGGTCGTGAGACCCACCCTCCATCCCATTTATTAATTTGGTGGGGGTGGGGTTGGCGACCCTCCCCCAACACTTTTCCCTTTCCCTTATTCTAAATACAAGCCATGCGCCTCATGTTTCAAAGATTTTTAAATGATTTTTTTGTTTAATTTTTTTATTATTGAAACAAATAATTTATATATATATATATATATATATATGTCAATATTATAATTAATATCACTATTAATAATATTTAAATCTTATTACTATTATAAAAATGGTAATAATCATATTACTAATAATATTAACTAACCTTAATCTTTTATTTAAATTTTTACAATTTGATAAGTAACATATAGAACCAAAACTAAGTTTCTTTCCCTTTATTATTATTACTTTAATTAACATTTGATACTTGTATAAACTTATAGAAATTTGATACTAAAATTTCGAAATCAATCGAGACTAAAGTCTAGTATTAATAATACATTTTTTTCTTTATCAGTATTAGGTTTAAAGGACAAATCCATTTAATGATAAGGTGAATAACAACAAGAATTTAAGGCCCTTTTTTTTATCTACACATAAAGTTTAACTTTCTTTCAACCAATACAAGAAGATGAACAAATATAGTTTATCTTGCTATCATGAGCCTTTCAAATAATACAATGGGAATTAATATTTCTTTCCTTTACAACATACAAGTTTCAATCCTTTCCACAAGTAACTTTTAACAAGATTTTCCAATAGTTTTTTTAAACCAGAACAACACACCTATTGAAGACAATAAATTAACTAAAATGAAAACAAGTTGTTTTCTTTTAAATCACATTATCATCATATCGATAACTTTCTTCAATTTAACAATCCATATTCTTACTTTCCAACAAGTAATCAAATTATTTTCAACCTTGTGCCTTCATTTACAATATCGACTAAGATTACATTTTTTATGATAAAAAATAAAAACTTCACTTTAAACAGAATACAAGTTTACAAGCCCTCCATACAAAATGGAGACAATAGTAAATATTTATAAGAGATTCCATTATTATTTTCTCCAAATACACAAGAATCCTTCATCATCTAAACTCCACCTTATTCCAAGATCAACACAACCAAAAAACTGGGGAGTAGGCAACACTCTCTAACCAACATTACTCCAATGAGGAAGTGAAACCTACTTCCTCATTGGCCCTCAGCCCAAATAATGAGACAATAAGGAATATTTGACAACCACATCAACAAAGAAAATGACTTCCACTTTTAATTTCAAACAACACTCACAAAAGAAAAAAATAACAATTGAAACATTCATTTTTATAACACATAAACTTCCCAATATCACTATTAATCTAAAACAAGCCAAGTAGAGAAAGGAATATGAGGATACCCTAATGCCTTCCAAGGGTTTGATGCCCACCTAAAAATCCTCCAAAACATAATCAACCCCAAAATCTCTTATGCCTCCCCTGAAAAAAATAAAAATATATCTCTTATTCCGCCCTCAATCTTATGCCTCCCTCTCTCTTATGTGTCCCACAATGAACGAAATAACAAGATGAGAACAAGGTGGGGCATCCAACCCACTCCCTCCTAAAACCCAAAATCTCTTATGCCTTCCCAAAAATTTCATCTCCATTTCACTATCTCATACACATCCTAAGCCCACAATGAACGAAATAACAAGATGATAACAAGGTGGGGCATCCAACCCACTCCCTCCTAAAAACCCAAAATAAAATCTTATGCTTCCCAAAAATTTCATCACCATTTCACTATCTCATCACAATTTCACTACAACAACATCAAGTAAGAAACACATTCATTCAACATATAAACATACAAGAAAAGAGAAGAAACCAAGGGTGAAATACCCTACCTTTCCATAGCAAGAATCCACTTCAAAAGCAATTCCCAAAGTCCTCCAAGCTAAAGCAATTCCAAACAATCTTCAACTCGAACAAGTACTCCAAAATCAAGTGTTCCAAAATGAGAGAGCCAAATCCAAGCAAGTAACCCCCAAAACCTCACAAAAATTCTAATTAATAGAAAAGAGGGAGAGGGAGATGATGTGGCTCCATGTAGAATGCCACATAATTTCTTCTCCACCCCACATCACCAAAGTCAAACCCAAACCCCGATGTGTAATAAATTGGTAGTTGGGAAAAGACCACCCTCTTACACACTTAACCCAACCCACACCCCTTAAGGACAAAATTAATTTCTAATGTAAGAAAATTGCAATCAATTACCCTTTTCCTTCATTAAAACACAAAATAGGTCCTAAAATAAGTCACTCACTTCATAGGCTAGGTGGGTGGGTGACTTTAAAAGGTGTGGGACAAGCTTAGCTTGTTTCACAAGTCTCCAAAGTAGCCTAGAAGGTCAAAATCCGAATTTCACAAGGAAGATTGAGTACACACTACCCCAAATCAAATTAAATTCATTCCAAGACAACACACATTAAGGCTACCAACTCACATTTACTTCCCCTCTTTTTTTTTACATCCTACTTAACACTAGATCCTACTTTTAAATTAAGTTAAGAGGGGTGAAAAACACAATTAACAAAAGTGACTTCACATGCAAATAAAAAAACAAAATAAATCACAATTAAATAAAATCAACAAGACAAATTACAAACATTCCTAAGGTCACTTTTGAGGTCACACCCTAATGGGGACCTCCTTACAAGATACAACAACATACAACATGCGACTACACATGTTGCCATGGAATCCTATGTGCCAATACTCCATATTCTCTCACGGTTGGTCTCCTATCCCCCTTTAGTTTATTGTGCTGCGAACACCTATAAAATTAAAGAAAATACTTTTCTGGCCTCGTGGCCATATTAACAACATCGAAATAATAAAAACACATGCATGTACATATAATCAATTATCGCAACTTAAAGAAAGACAAGTAATTTTCTATTGTTCACAATTCCAATTATTTCAATTTCATCACTTTATCAACTAGCAAGAAGATCACAACATCAAATACATCATGTAGCATCATATAATTATCGAAAAAACTACATTTTTCTCATATAAGCTCAAAATAAACAATTCGATATATCAAAATATGCATATAATCCATCCTATAAATCATGTCATAAGTCTAACATCCATATTGTCTATAAATTAACTAATCAAAATAACAATTTCCATCTGTCAATATCTAAATTTTGATAGAAAAGTCCATAACTCTAGTCTATGCTAAGCAACATCATAATCATATAAATGTCAAAGAGGAGTGGGCACTACAAAAGGGTAGAGAGAGATTATATTTTTTTCTGTTTTGATTTTAAATTAATTAGATGCCTACTTTGTCTTTGTTTTCTAGGTTGTAAAACTTATTACAACAATACTTATATCCTACTATTATACAACTCATTTAGAAGATGAAAATATGTATAATACAACCAAATGCATTTTTTTTATATATGTATATAAGTTAAAACAAGAACTTTTCAAAAGGGAAATAAACCATTGACTTAAACACATTTCTAATTCCCAAGAAGATAAAATTTCATATTTTAAACAAATGTAACTTTCCAATGCCTTTCTCTCAACCAAATGCATTTTTATTTCCAGAGAACAATGTTAGATTTCAAACTAAATGCAACTTTTAAATTAAATTGCAAATTTAAATGAGTTACATTTCCATTAAAATTTAACTTACAATTTCCTTTTGTTCAACTATTTACTTCACAAAATAAAATGATACAATTCAAATTTGAGATATCCTATTCATTAGAGCTCAACTTAAAATACAAGTATACAAAATCCCTCCGCTCAATCGTAGAGACAACATGGTAAATTTTACAATAATATTCTCTCTCTTTTTGTTTTCTACACAATGTAAATCCATCCAAAGTATCAACTTTGAACTCCTTTTCTTCATCTCAAGATCACAACAAGGAAGGGAGCATAGGCAACACTCACCTCCCAAACTTATTCCATTAAGAAGTGAAGCATACATTCTCATTGGCCTCCGACCCCCAAAAATGGAGAAATAGGGAATGTTTACAACCATGGAAACTCTTCATACAGGCTTCAACAATACACATAAATACACAAACTTGCAAAACATTCAACAAAAACACAAGAAACAAGATTTAAAACTTTCCAAAAACACATAAGCTTCAAAATAAGCCAAAGGAGACAATAACATGGAGTCATCTCTTTATACCTCCCAAGTGGGAAGAGGGTCCACCCAAAAACTCCAAGTGCACTATCACAATCACAAACAACTCCTTATCTCTCCCTTTCAAAATACAAAATGATATAAATCCCTTTTACCTCCACATAGGTGGAACACCTCTCCCACACTCCCTCCACAAAATCCCTCACATACTCCATTTTACCTCCACAATAATGACTCCACTTCCCTCTCCCAACACCATGCTTAAGGTAAAATCTACCCAACCCATACAAATCACCTACATGCATCCAATTTACAAACAATTCACAGTAAAATAAGAGTACAAGGGTATAAACCCTACCTTACCATTATAGCTTCCTTAATCTTCAAGAAACAAACTTCAACCTCTTCCAAATCCAAGATAATCTCAAATGCAAGTTCCCAAAGTTCCCAAGAAAGACATTAAAGAAAAATTCCTAATATATGCAAGTGTGTAATAAAACTAAGTAACCCCAAAAACTCCAAAATAACTCTAATAAATAGAAAGTGTAGAGAGGATGGTGAGGTGGCTCTATGTAGGATGCCACATCAATCCTCTTCCAATCCAACTCACTAATTCAAACACAAGGACCAAGAATCATAAATGGGTGGGTGAGGTTATGACATACTCAAACTTGCACTCAAACCTCCACCCCATGCTTCCAAGGACACAATTAAGAGGGTAAGTAAAAAGGTGACATTAATTGCCCCTTTTTCATTCAAAAATACATCATGAGGGCTAAATTTGGCCCCTTACTTCATAGGTATGGTTGGTAGGAGAGTTTAAGAGGTATGGGACACGTGTAACTTGTTCCACAAGCCTTCAAAAGTGGCCCCAAAGAAAAATGTTGATATTTGAGAAATGGGGATGATTACATAACACAAAATCAATAAAATCCATCGAAATCAATAAGGTACCAAGGACTAACTAACCTATTTAATTCCCACACATTCACATCCCAACTTAGCATAATCAACATGATTAATTAACTAAACAAGAGCACATTAATTAAGAAATAATATTAAAGTGAGAAAACTTTACAAATAAAGAATCACATAAACAATTAAAAAAATAAAAATAAAAGACGGAAATACAACACAAAAACCCATGGCCACATATGAGGTCACCTCCCCATGGGGACCTCCTGGAAAACTCAACAATAAAACAACAATACATACTAACACAAAGTTGCAGAGAGGTGGCCTTGGTCCAAATAGCAAATAATATTTCTCCATGGTTAGTCTCCTAGCCCCTTCTTTTTATTGTGATATAATGTCCTACAAATAACCAAACAATACCCCTTCAGACTCAAGGCCATATCAATTATATCAATAAATAAAACACATACATATCTATCAATTAACATCATCATATAACATTGAACAAATCATCACCAAGGTTAGGAAATTCTATCAATTGTTTACAATTTCTTAACATTTCAATTCTACTCTAATCAATAATTTACAATTATCAATAATCCAATTCACATTATTTGACAAGCATCCAATTCCTACATCTATAGTAACTCATTTTCCTAGATACACTCAATAACATATTATTGATCCCTAATATCATCACATTATTAGAAATTTACGATATCAAAGAAATCACATGGTTAGTCCAATAATCTGAATACAATCGTCATTGTCAAGAGTCCAAAATGTTAGCATATAGAAAAATAATACTAGGTCATCATCAAGTATTGAAATATCTATCTATGTCCGCTAGGATTCCATACAATCCACAATATGAGTCACAACATATCGATAATAAAAATGTCCATAGAATTTATCATCATGCTAACTAAAATATAATAATAATGTCCATGTCTCTAATATACAATAATAAGATCATAGTAAAATAAGTGTCCAAGAGCAAAGGGAATTACAATATCCATTGGTGTCTCAAGAACAAGAATATCCTTCATGACCATCGAATGACCATAACCCACTTATGAAATAGTTCTCGATCTCCAATGCGAAATACAATTTGGCTCCAAATTCGTAATGCGTGGTCCTCTTGTTTCAGTGAGTTGATAATAACTCTCATATTCCATATGACCCCAACGCCTCACACTATGGTGTCAAGTCTCTGGATATGATCAAACAACAAGGATGCTCCTTCACTCTACTATGTAGAGCTATGACTGATCTGATGTCTGTTGTTGACGATGACATCCTTTCACTTTGTTGTAGAGGAAGATAACATTTGCATGGTGCTAAGTTAATCCACTATCACCAATGAGATCAATGGTGAATAATGAACCTCCTCTGAAGAAAACAATCTAATGATACATCCAAGGTACTAAAGCTCTAATATTTAGTTCTTCTTTGTTGTTTTTTCACGTCCCTCAACTCCATGGTGTCTCTGGGATTGAAAATGAGAATAAAGGCACCAATTCGACATTTGCATTGATCGATGAGTAAACAATAACTCTTGCATTTTTTACAATGTGCCTATTAAATAATATAACTTATTTTCATCTTAAGGATAATAATCGGTCCTCAATAAATGTTATCGGTCTAAACTACTTCTTTTTCCTGGATAGAAATCTTAATTTCGACTTCGACCTAAATGATGGGATTCCCTTTGAGTCAGGGCATCTAAGAATGAGGGAAACCTCAAGAATGGAACGCTCCTTTGACAAATCATTGCAAATATGTATTCTTACCGAGCTAAAGGTTAGATGAAAGAAAAATTGACAACATAAGGGTGATACAACTAAATTCTACGAGGCTACGCTTGCACGAACACACTCAAATATTGATGAAAGAGTGCTTAAATTAATTACAATAGCTTATTAATTGATTTACAATTCATAAGGTATCTTAAATACACTTTCTTGCCTACCAAATGATTAAAAATTCTTGATATAGGTTCTATTAGAATTATAACATGAAAAAGAAACAATAATTGACTAAAACATGCCTACATCTGTTGTAACACACTATGAAAAGCTTGCTAATGGAGGAAAATTGTTTTTTTATTTAGTCACAAGGTGAAAGAATAGAATTTTTGTAGCATTATTGTGTAAAAATAGCCCCCTTTGTGCTTTGTAAGAGCACACAATTTATAGCCATGAAAATTCACCCCCTCCAAAAAAAGGTCATGCAAATACACTTAATTTACCGTACATGCACAATTACAACAATCAATTTGTAAATATACCATTATTTAAATGAACACAAAGCTAAAAATATATTTCCCGATTCAGTCTCTACCTTGGTCAATCTTGAGTTAACTAGACCACTCCTTGTTATGCACAAAGAAAAAACCTTTTAAGGCCATGTTTGAGTGAATTAAGGTATAAAGGAAGTTTTGTCTCCATCTCAAAATCTATTTCGGACCTACGCGCATGCAGGTTTAAGGTAAAAGGGAGCCAATTTTGTCTTATATGCTTTCGAGCTATTATTGGTTATGTCTTATCTTTGGGTAATCCTTGAAAAGGAGCATGCATAATTAGTCAATTATTTATAACCTCCTTTTGGGTATATGATAATAGTTTCAATGTTTTAGCACATCCCCTTGTGGATTTCAAACCTAGCATAGTTGACTTAAAAAATACCTCCTTAATCAATCACCTTTCGACCCTTTTGATAATCATGTGTGGAAGTAAAGGTTTTATACTAAATTCCAAACCATAATCATTTTATTGAATAATGTCCCCCCCTAAGATGTGGTGACCCATCATTATGTCGGTGGCATACTTTAACCAAAGTTAGCAAGGTTTTCTACATATTGAAGACACGTATAAAATTTGACTCAAGTTGAGTTTGTAAACTCGCTCGTCGAGTTGAGGAAGTAAAAGTTCATGTAAACCCTTATCATTATTGTATTTACAATTTGGAGCCTCTCGGCTTGATGAAGCCCTAGTATTTCATTGGAAGCCATGGTAGATGATCATGAAGCTTGATTCAGCCTCTTTATATGGTCTTTGTGGTGCTTTGGCTAGCGTATCTCCAAATTTTCTTTCCATTCATTGAAGATGTGCCGCCAAAGGTGAAAAGGTAAACTTTGTTTATGGCTCTACTAATTCTATTAAAATGATCCTTCGAAAGTGTAAATGCTCTAATTTTTTGCCGTATCTAGGATGGTTTTACCTTGTGAGTGACTACCATCAAAGCCATGATTTAGCTCGCATTTATGGATATTTCATCTAAAAATTATTTAAGCTCACCGTGTGGGATCTTGAGATTTTCTCTGCATAGATCTTGGGTCACCATTTTTAAGGTTTTAGGAATTTTGAAGGTGAGAGTATGGTATGTTTCATTTTCTGAGTGTACAATTCATCCTAATCTCTTTGTTTTCCTATTATGGCCACCAAGAGGGTTTTATTATTGCTATGTTAAATAAATTACCTTTATATACCTATTGTGTCGTATCTCGTGAGTTGGTTTTTCTTCACCTATGAATTTTCATTTACCCCGAGTGCTTACTCTGAATATTCAATCCTTGAAATGGATCTATTTTCTTATCTGAGTGCTCTACTTTTCTCCTTTCCCAGTTCAACTCGTGGTTGTTAATAGTCTATTATACCCAAATCTGGGCTCGAGATTGTGTCATCTGATTGTTGCCTGAAATTACTGCCTGTAGACATTGGTCATAAATTTTGCGTGTAAAAGGTGAGTTGGATTTCGTGTTTCTAATTTTATATTTTATAAATACTTGGCCACCTAAAAGGGTTTTGCATTTTGTTAAAATAACCTAGCCTCCTTTTAAGGTGAGAATACATGGTGTCTTCAAACCTCACTGCTGGTTCGATTTGAGGCATTCTATTTTACAAATGATTTGGGTATTATTATCATTTTCTCAAATTCTTTGAATGATTCATTGCTTTTCCTCACTACTCTATTTGGCACTTATGGTTTTGTACTTGACCCTGTATGTCTTTTGTCCCTGAGTTCCCTAGTTCGTTCCATCTCTTGTGATTTCGTAAGATCTTCTTCTTTGAATATCAAGTGTGGCTCTCTTTTACTATGGAAATATGGGAAATGACATATGGATTATGATTTGTTGTATATCATCAATGGATGCTTCATTATGTGAACCACTATGAAGATTGCTAGTTGTTTTTGGATTCTAGATTATTCTTGATCAATTGTTTTGTTGGTCTCAAGATTAAAAATTTCCTTGATGCTTCATCTTCACACTTTAGCTATTAATGCTTTAATTTGATCATGAAAGATCACGATCAAAATTTACTTTGAATCTACTTCTCCTGGGAACTAACTCAAGCCAATAGTGGATTTTCTTCTATTGACCGATCTTGCATATTGCATTGTATATATCCTTTCGGTCTCTTTTCTTATGATTGAAGTGTGATACTACCTCATGATGGTTCTTGTAAATTACTTTGTCATCTTGATCAACATTCACCCAACTGTATTTTTTATTCTCCATACCATGGCTTTATTATATCTTGTTACTTATGTGCCTTGGAAGGATCTTATTTGAAGCCAATAAATTTTCATTTTAAAAATTCAGCACCGATTATTATTCTTTGTTGAATTAATGGCTTGTTTTTACTTAGTTTACTACTACATTGATGACCCTCCAATCTTATTCCCTTGCATGAGTTCACCAATGGTGATAGAAATTGTATTGGATGAGGTAAGTCAGAAGTGAAGCTATTTTTGCTAGCCCACTAGTAGAAGACATCTTGGAATACATTTTATGGTCTTGTTTGATGAAATTGCCATCTTCTTTTCTTTTCCCTTGAGAAATTTGTACATCCTACTATAATGTATAAATGAATTTTGTTTCACTCGAGAAATATGAATCTTGAACCTACCTTTGAAAACATGTCTTAAAATTTAAGGGAATATCTCCAGAACTCGCTCTTAGATGCAATTCCAAATTGATACTTTAGAAAAATGCATGACTGTAATTATCTTAAATGTGCCACTTTCTCTAGAAAAACATACCTTTCTTGGAAAATGTACAATTGCTTCACCTTCTTGTTAGTTCATGTGGCACCATGATAAATTTACTTGCTTGGGAAGAAAGGGGAAGTTGTTGCAAATTTAATTTTCTTTAATGATTTGATACAATAATATGTTTCTTTGATGCTTCTTTCCATATATACTCATTGTTATAAAACTAAGGGAAGATTGGATTTAAACCGGAGGCTCACTTTATAATTTTCTAAAGCTTTTGGGAATCACTAAAAAAATTATTTTGTTTTTTATTTAGTGGGCATGAAATGGAAATCTTATAAGGATTGATGTGGATAAGGAAATTTTTATTTCTAATAATCTCATCCTCTTTGCCTTAATCTTGTGAGTACTTATGTGTGTACTTGCTTACTCCCCTACGGCTAGAAGATGATCCCTATTTGATGAATGTTGCATATTAATAACTTCTCACTTGAGCATTAGTAGTTGTACTTGTATTCTTACTTTTCATACCTAATGCTTTGTATCCTACATTGTATTCATTGATTGTAATTCTTGAGTTGAATGCAAATATGATCTGTTGTATCTTTTATTCATTAAAGCTCTTAGCATCAATTCCTTACTCCTTCATTGTCCTAACTTGGATCTTGCTTGTATAATGAGTTGGATTTTAATCTTCTTTCCAATTGTTGTTGGAAATGGTAATATTTATGGTTTATCTTTCTTAGAGTTGATGATATGAAGCTTTAAGGATGAATTGCATTGATAAATTTTGTACTATTTTGTTCATGTCTTGCCTATTTGTATCTTTATGGCTGCAAAAGATCATTTCATTCTATACTTGAATGGAAGTAAGTTAGAACTTTATAAATCCCTATTTCTATTTAATCAAACATGATTAAATTATGAATGATATTTTCTTCTCACTCCATGTACTTGCACATTCGAAAACAATTATAAAATATGGGGCATTTGTCTGCTTCTTTTCTCCTTCACTGATTTTACTTTCTCTTTCATATGCTTCTAAAAGTGCCAGCTAGATGTTCTTGAGTGATAATGATAATGATATGCACTCGTGATTCTATTTATATTTATCTCTTGTGCACACTTATCTGATTGATAATGCATATACATATGAAATTGGTAGTGTGAGATATCCGTGACCCTGAGCTCTAACCCTTCTATTTTCATTTTTCGTGCACTGCTCATAATTTGGGAAATCCAAAAAGTTTGGAGAAATCCTCATACTGAAGAAATGATGGGTTAATCCTCAAGATTATCCAAAATTTACCCATCGGGATAAAATTTGATAACATGGGAAAATTCTTTAGGTTAGAGAAAGAAGAAATGGGTACATGGACCAATTTTTTTTTTTTTGGGTACCTTTTTTCATTCCTCTAACTTCCCTGTCCAAGAAAAAATCCAAGGAGTTCGTAAAAATTTGCAAAAATCTTAAAAAATGAAGTCGCATGCCTTGTTTTAATGTATTGCGGGCCTGGAGGCTGTGGATGGTACTAGTGCGGATCGTACCAATGTTTGTCCTACCGATTTTGGGGCTGAAATGCAAAGGAAACCATGTATTGTGGGTTTCTTGGAAAAAAGTGTCCCAGGACGCACAAGTTCAACTAGGACAATAGGATGCAAAAAGCCGAAATCACCGCACAACAAAGGAATAAATAAATGCTGAATTTTTTATCCTAGGAGGTCCATGGGATAATTGGGACATTGGGATGTGCGGGACCGAAAACCAAAAATCACCACAGCAAGTGGGATGCGAGAAAAGCAAAGGTCAACGGCCCCCGATGTTCTAGTCAATGGCGAGACACTTGGGATAGGAAACTGAATCGAGACGATGCGGAGAAAGGAGGCTTCGAACCATCCGAGTATGCGTGGGACATGAGCTCCCAAAAAAATATGTGGTATCCACACAACAAAGGAAAAGTCAACGCTTGACCTCTAAACTTCTAACGGTCATAACTTTTGACCGAGAGCTCGCTTTCTCACAAAATTTGACTTTTCGAACGGTCGATGTCCATCTTATTTTTAATGCAGGTAGGTATATGAAAATAAAGAAAAAAATTCAGCTCCATTCAATCAAATGCTCATTCTCGTTAAAATGACATAAATGTCTAAGCAGACCCAAAACAACCGCCTACACTCGATCACCATATCTTTTCAATTCTCAACAAAAATGCACAAAATTGGTCTTGTTGGAACTGTGGCTCCGAGACCAATCCACAGATAATGAAGAGATCCATAATTTGATGAAGGATTGATGGATATTTTTCTGAAAATGTGTCAAGGTTCATAATAATGTTTTATTTGGTAGTTGGGATGCATTCATGAAACATGGGCAAACATTTCTCACTCATTGCAAGTTATGAGACAAGTATGGGGTCCTTTTTCAAGTAACATACCATCATTTTAGTCCATTTATGATATCTTGAAAGTGGTGGGAGGATAAATTTCAGGATTTTAATTTCTCTCTCTCCTCTCAAAATCTAGAAATTAGAGTGTTGGGCTCATTGTAAAGAGATAGTTTTGAGTAACAAAACTCAATCAAAATTGGTTTGGGAATACAATTTCTATAGGCCCTTATAGTGGAATCCTTGGCATGGTGATCCAAGCCCTTATTATGCAATATATCAAACGCACATATCAATGAAAGCAATAGATACAAGCTTGTGGATATCTCTTCCCCTATTGTGTTTATTTACATTCTTTTTGCCTTTCAATCTCATTTCCTATATATTTTGTCTATTCATACTCTTGTAGGGATTCATTATCATTGTGTATGTATGAAATGTAGTTATGAATGCATTTGCTAAACTATGGAAAAATGTTATCACCCCTTCTAGTATGCATTTTTCTTCTACTTTTCACACATTGGAAGACTATTCTCATACCCTCCTTTTTGGTGTATCACCTCTTTAGTGTAGGATTTTTTTCATGCACTCTCCCTCCCTGGTCCCTTGGAAAGTTATATTAGGAAAGATAGTTTTTCCTACATTAGATTAGATTGTGGCAGGTAGTTTAGGAGTAAGAACCAACTTTCTTTAGAGGTCTATCTCAAGTAGCAAGTCCCACAACTTGGAGATAATACCCATGTTATCCAGTCACACCATGAGCTCAAGAAAACACACTTGTGAAAACCATATGGTAATGTGATTCAGCAATAAGAATCACACTTTCATCTTTGTATTTATCTACATTTTCTTTTCTGATCATAGTTATATCCCATGGCTTGTGTGGGATAATTGTACTATTTCTTTATGAATATAAGATTACCTTCTGTTATAAGCTGTATAATTTCCTTTTACATTTCTTTTTGTAATCATGATGTGGAATGAACTTAAGCAACTCAAAACATAATGCAATTTCACCTAAGCATAAGGAAATAACTTTAATTAATTGAACTTGTCCTTCAAACCTGTCATTTGATTCTAGTTCCGAATGTGATATTCATACATGCTTCCCTTCCTACCTTCCTTTGGGTTTTGGAATGATATTCCATGGCTATTGTACAACTTTGATGAAGGTGAAAAATTGGAATGAAAACATCTATGAGGCATGGCCTTCTGTAACAACACTTGAGTTACAAATTTGATGCAATGTCATACTCAAAACCATCTAAATGAGAAACCATGGAAATTTTTAAATACCCATATCTGATGATTGATTGAAAATGGTCAACATCTTGGAAAATTTGCTCATTAGGTTACTTGTTAACCTGTAAGATCCCTTGAAAATGGTTTTTTCAGCCATTAATGCTAACAGAAAATCTTTACCATAGCCAAAATATGCCTGCCCAAGGCTGCATATTGCTAATAAAACTGATAACTCCTCCTGAAAAAGGACAAAACAACAACGGAAATTTGTGCAAAACTACACAAGGGGAAAAAAATCTCTAAAAGGCATGCCATTAAATATGGCAGCCATTATTGAAAGAAAGAAATTGATGGAAGGATGTGTTTAAAAAACACTTAGAAGAAAGCATGTAAACTATAATACAGTGTCAACTTATCTTTTTCAGAAACAATGCTTCAAATATATCTCATGGACTGGGATTAGAATGTCTTCTCCATTTTTCTATGTAAGTTGAAAAGCATTATGTAACTTGCATTCGGTGATAATGTATGGTTTTCTCTATAGTGAATCAAATTTCATATGACCACCAGGCTTTGTTCATCCTCATCCCATTTCAAAACTAAGTCACCTTCATTAAAGACTCATGCTTTGGCTTTCTTATCAAATGTCCTTTTGATTTGAGCTTGATTCTTCTCCATGGACAACATAACTTCATTTATAATTTCTTCAAGTTCCATAAGTTGTGAATATCGTACTTCCATGGGCTCATTCTCTAATAAATCCATCTGATGCATAAGTTCTAAAGATGGAAGTTTAAGAGAAATGGGTAACTTTTTTCTAAACCATAAACCAACTTGAAAGGTGAGTTTGAAATTGACCTTTTATGAGTAATTATGTCAGCCCACAAGGATACATTTACTTATCATGCCAAGTACGTTGATTTTCATCTATGGTTCTCCAAATTATTCTTGAGTAAGTTCTTGTTTTTACTTTCAGCCAATCCATTACCTTATGGGTAATAATTGGATGAAGTACTCAAATAAATTCCATTTTGAAAAACCCATGCAACAATTTTTGCACCAATGAAAGCTTTAGCATTATCTAAAATAATGGTGAAAGGAACACCAAACCTTGTAATTATGCCTTTGTAAAAATCCAAGATATTTGTCTCATTACCTTCCTTCAAAGCAATAACTTTAGTCCATCGCGTGAAGTAATCAGTTGCGGTGAGTATCCATTTGTGACCAGAACTTGAAGGTGGGTTAATGAGACCAATAAAATCTAAACCCCACTGAGAAAAGGGTTTATCAACTAAAATTGGCTGCAATGGTAAGGCAACAAGTCTTTCTTTTCCTATAAAGAAAGCACATTTCTGACATTTTCTTACCCATGCATGGTTTTCCTTGAAAAGTGTAGGCCAATAATAACCTCCTTTCATGATTTTGAGGGTTGTAGTTTTAGATGAATAGTTCCCTCCTCCTTGGTTGTCATGAAATTGCTCAAGAAACCTTTCAACTTGGTTTGGATCAACACATCTTAACATGACACCATTGATATCTTTCTTGAATAATACATCACTAACTAGAAAATAAGGAATGGATTGAAGTATGAAATACATCATTTTTAATGGTGTGTAAATACCATGCTGAAGATACCTTGACATGTTGAAAATCCACTCTGTATGCTGCTACTTTTCCACATTTTCAGGCTCATTTTGTAGTAAATAAATAACTTCTTTGTTGTCATGCAAGTCTTGAGCCAAGTTCTCACATAATCCTTTTCCTCTAATCATTTTGGTCACTTTAATGACAATATCATACTCCATAACTCGAGTGATCCAACCTACTCTCTTTTTCGATATATCTTTATTCAACATAAATTCTTTAATATATGGATGTGCAACCATCAGATTAATTCTATTGTTAGAGAGCAAATGCCTGAACTTCTTAAGAGATCTAACAATTGAAAGTACATGTTTCTCAATGAATGAGTACCTGGTCTCGTACTCCATTAGAATTTGGCTAAAAAAAAATTGGTTGCTCCAATTCTTCTCAATTCTATTGTGTTAAAATTGTTGCAATAGTATCCATGTTAGCATAAACATACAACATGAAATCTTTTGAAAAATCAGGATTGATAAGTGTTGGGAAAACAACTATATCTTTTTTATGGCATCAAAACTACTCACTCCTTCTTTTGAACAAGTAAATTATGATATTTCTTGAGCATATTGGTCAAAGGATTTGCAAGTGAAGAAAAATCAGCAATATATCTTCTTATAAAATTGATTTTTCCAAGGAAACTTTGAAGTGTTTTTTATGTTTTGGTAAGCCTAAAGAAAGAATAACACTTACTCTTTCAGGATGAATCATCATACCATGTTTGGAAATTATGTGACCAAGAAGCTTACCTTCATGGACTGAAAACACACATTTTTAGGATTAAGCGACACACAAAACTCTCAGCACCTTTTAGAGACTACTTTAAGCTGCGATAGATGGTCACTTGCAAGTTTTTTAAACACGGTGATATCATCCAGATAAGCTAAGATAAATTTATCGATAATAACTTGAAAATCCATGTCCATATCACACGAAAATTTGCACCAACATTTAAAAACAAAATGGCATCTTTTTGTAAGCATAAGTGCCCCATTTAGTAGTAAATGTTGTTTTGTACTTATCTTCCTCCTTGAAAAGTATCTATTGTATCCGATATATCCATCAAGCAAGGAATATCTCTCTGAACCAACAACTTATCTGTAAATCTATTCCATGAAAGGAAAAGGATAATGATCCTTACGAGAAGCCTTATTCAGATCATATAAATCAACACATAACCTGATTTCACCATTTTTCTTTCTCAATACAAGATTAGCCACCCAAGTGGAGTGCTTAATGGGGAAGATAATGGAAGACTCAATGAGTTTTTCAAGATCTATCTACATCAAGGGTTCTAACTTGGGATTAATTGGTCTTTGTTTCTATCTAACCGACTTAGAATCAAATTCTAAATAAATGGTATTCGGAGCCAAAGAGGGATCAAAACCTCTTAAATCATTGTATTGCCAAGAAAAAACATCTGCATACTCTCTACAAAGCTGAATAAAAAATATTTTTCTATTTTGAACAAATTTTTCAAGATTCGAGTCTTACCTTCAAAATGGTAACTTTTTCATGTTGATTTGTACCTGTAGCAAAGTAAGTACAACCCATCGATGTTTTATTTCATCATTTTCATCGAAAATGGATTCCAAAGTTACAAATCCTTTTGAAATATTGTTTTTTTCATCTATACTATCTCGATCGTTCATAATGATTCAAGCTTTTTCCTTGATTTTGAGCAGAAAATTATGCTTCTTCTTGTAGAAATTTGATTATGTGTGCATCATTGTCGAAAACTTGCCAATGCATATCATTATCTGGGACTGAAGGTCTCACCAAAACCTTGATATGTGGCTGAAATTTGTCACTTTTGACATCAAAAAATATGTAAAATTGTGAACCAATTGCAGTATGTCTATTAGTGTGTTTATTTTTATCTCTAGGGATAGCTTGAACATTAATAGAAAGGAAATCATCAAGTAAATCCCATACTCTATGTTGGTAAGTTCTCATTAATGGGTTCTTGTAAATATTAGAACCTCTAACCTAGTGGATAACATGCTCGATGTCCCCAAAAGTATGCAAATCTATGATCTTTGTTTTTCTTGCCCACTCTAAACCATGAACAAGGGCTTCATATTCTGCAACATTGTTAGAAAAAGAAAACTAGAACTTAATGGTAGTAAAATATTGTTGTTGGTAAGGTGAAATCAACATTAAACCAACCCCTGAACCATGTTGGTTTTGGAGCCATCAAAATAAAGTTTCCACAAACCATTATCTTGCTGATTTTCTCTCTCTAAAGAAGGAATTATAGTGTTGTCCTCATGAATACAATACACTCCAAGGCCTTTTCCTTCAATAACTTGCTCCTTAATAATTTTCCATGGGTTATGGACATGATCTTCATCAGTTTGTTGATCTTTGAATAGATCTAGGACACCTTCTAAGGCATAACCAATTTCAACCTCTAAATCATCTAGTTGCTCTTCACTTACAACATAATTTACATTAACAACACTAGGTGTAAAAGGATCAATATGAAAATTTGACAAGGGCTCTGAATTGATAGTTACCTTAGCTCCATAACGAGTTCTAAAAACTAAATAAGTCCAATCTGCTAAAAGGTAACCACCGATCTTGGATGTGAAGTCTCTAGATAAGCACATGGCAAAATAAGGTGGTAGATCCACCACCATCACATCCTGTGAGATTGTAACACTTGGGCACGCATGCAAAGTTAGCTTTAAATCCTTAATGATTCCAATGGTCTTAGTTGATGAACCATCAAGCTATAAAACTCCTTTTGTACTTGGTTCATATTTAAGACCTAACTTTTTAGTCACTAATTTTGGCATAACAATGTTGCTAGCTCCGCTATCAACCATGCAATTATGAACTAAAGGATTTTTTCAATAATCGATAAGGTAGACAGAGGTAGTTTAACCACTTTGACTTTTTAACCACTTTTTTACCTCTTTTGTTGTTGTTTTTGGATGAAACACTTATTGCTTTGACCATTTAGTTTTCTGGTCTGTAATTACCATCACAATCTTGGTTGTTTTTTCTACATGGTTAGGATGCTCTTTAAGAACTTGGTATTGGATTTCCTGGATTAGGATGTTGGATTGGAGATGGGATGTGTCATATGACTCAACATGATAGGAAAATATTGGCTCAACTTGTATGGTAAACTAGTTACCATACCTTGTCTTGAGTAGCATATGCGACCAATTATAAGACAAGTAACCACCCACTTTAGCAGTAAACTCTCTTGAAAAACATAGGGAAAATAAAAGAGCTAGGCCAATGATTGACACATCTTGAGTTAGTGTTAGGCTTGGACATGTATGGAGGGTTGACTCAAGATTCTTCATGACTCCTAAGGTTGTGACAATTGAGCCATCAAGTTGTAGGAATCTTTGGAAAAAGTGTTGTACTTAAAACCTAAAACATCATCTATTTTCTTAAGAATGAAAGAAGTACTAGTTCTCAAGTCAATCATGCAATTATGAACAAGGTGTTTGCATATGATCAAAGATATATAGAAGGGTTGGATTTTAGCATCAATACTTACTTTCTTCTCTTTTGTTTGACAAATATTGATAGAAGATGACATTTTTAGATAGTAGGAATAACACGTGGATGATTGGCCAGAGCTTCATGTAATAGGTCGCATTGAGATTGAATGGCCGTGCCATCCCACATTGTGACAATTACATTCGTTTTCTTCATCTGGTCCACAAGTTGAATGGAAGGCCCATTGATTTGTATATATAAGGTACAACAACATCCTTTCTTGATTGTTCAGGTGCATAAGTAGGAGCCTTAGCTTACGCAGAAGCTTGACCTACCAAAGGAGGGGTGTGCACAACTTGTAAAAGAGTTTTGCGTAGGACCTGGTGTGAAGGAATTTCTGCATCATTACTAATGGATTTCTTAGTTGTTTCATTTTTATGATCGAAATGTATGACAGGAGTTAAAGGTTATGCACATGAGTCCAACATTCTCTTCTTATACCTTATGTTCTTAGAACTTGGGCGTGAGGTCTGTTTTTGAACTATTCATAGCTTCATTGATTACACAGAATTCATCGGTGCCAAAGAACATCAAGTTGGCCTCGGGAGGAACATCGGCTTGTCTTTATTTACTACATAAGTCGTGCTTGTGGAAGTCTCATAGTTAGAAGCATTATGAATCATATAGGCCTCTGTGCACATGGTATTAGCGTAGTGATATAGAATATGAGTCATGTTGCAAGGGAAGCACCATTCAGACTCTTGATCCATGTTATTCTGAACTAGAACTAGTGCTTGATTCGTGCTTGGTGCTGGAAGAGATTATACATGAAGAACCATTTTTAAGGGCATTTACACGCCAACATGCAATCTATCATTTTGTTGGTTTTGCGCATGTCTCTGATTTTCATAATGATTTCACCAAGGTTGATTGTTGTTGTTATTCTCCTTGTTAGAATTGCTTCTGAAGGCTTGTGCTTGCTGCTTCTCTAAGGATATGAGATTATTGGACAAGTTCCTAACCAGCGCCTTCATATCTTCACCCTCTTTCTATTGTGCTGGAGAGTAGGATGTAGATGCTACAGGTTTTGCACTTTTTATAGGAATAACAACAATAGAAGGCTAGGGTTTTTGAGAGAACAAAGGCATAGGCGGTCTAGGAGTTAAATTTCCCACTTGAAAGAGACTATTTTATGTACTTATTGCCATATTGTAAGTAGAAGGTAAGGTTCTACCTTCCATGGATTGAATTATGACTGAGATGTAACTATTCAAAGCCTATAGGTCTTAGCACTTAAGGGATTCTATCCCAAGTTTTTTGGAATGTGATATTAAAATTAATAATTTGTTTGTTGGGTTCCCTCTTTGTTGTAGTTAGTTTCTCCACAAGTTATAGGTGATCTAACTTGTCTTAAAAATAGTTACATAAAGGTGTTCCAAGATCATCCTAGGTGGAAATAGATGTAGGTCTCAAACCTATGTACCAAAGAAGTGATTTACCTTTGAATGAGGTTGCAAATAGCCTGACTACTACATCATCATGTGTGATCAAGTAGATAGAGCACACATTTTCTACATCCTAGATGTGCTCAACAAGGGTGACTTTATTCTCACCAGTAAAGTATGGAATACTCTTGAGGGAAACTGTTGGCATATCATGTTACAAGTTTAGATTGAGAGGACTTACACCAAAGTGAAGTTGGTAAAGTTCCCGTGGCTAGATTGCCATAGCATGGTGCGTGGATATATTTTAAGGAGTGGAATGTGCGTGGTACGGTGGAGATGGAGATGCACGTGGAGGTGCTCTACTACGTATCTCCTCAAGATAGTAGGAGATACTCAAAGATGTTCTCGGGACTTTTGGAAATAGAATATTTGGAAATGTTAGGAGTCGTCGATGTTTTTAAATGAGCTTCCAAAGGCTTGAAAATTCTAATTCACACACTAAAACAAAGCAATAATTAAATTTAAGCTTTCAATGCTTCTCCCATCAATTATGCAAGAAATTGTTAACTCCTCAAATTTTCACCCACGCTCAACTTGAAAGAACCGAGTCATCAATCAACAATAGGACTGTGTCCAAGTTGTGGGACCTTGCATGCTTGAGACATACCTCACGAGAAGGCCAGTTCCTCTACCTATTTCTATTGCTACTTCTACTCCTAATGTTGAAAGGTAAAAACTAAGCTAATAACGCCAAGCGAACAGGGATAGGAGGATAACATAAATATGGAAAACTAACTAAGGAAGGTGATAACACTAGAAAAAGTGGGATGAACACTATCTCATTATTATTGAAAATGAAATAAATGCGTCAATTAACACTAAGCACAAACCAAAATGCATTCACACGATCGGTTCCATGAAATACAATAAGAAATTGGAGCCGCAAGAGATTTGAAGTGACACACCAAGCACACAATCCAAAAAGAAGGCAAGAAATAAGAATACAAACACGCTAAGGAAGAGAATAACCACAAAAGAATGCTTTTATTACTTCCAAGGATGCACAATCTATTAGTATTGCGAATGAGGTCGATATCCACATGGAAGATCTAGATCTAGAGGTCTGCAACTCAAAATACAAGGATGGACAACCCTTAGCTAATGCTAGAAGATCCAAAATTTCCCCCAACAATGAGCCATGCTCTTACATTTATAAATAAATCAATAAGAATAGATGAGGAGAAGGAGGGAAAGCTCATATTTCAAACACTACCACTAAAAACAAGCATTCAATGCCTTCAAATCCACCTAAATATCTAAAAAATATGCTTCCCTATTTTTTTGGCATGTAGGAGAAGGAAGAAGGTGATATCCATATCAAATCAGGTAGTTGGAGAAAATAGATATGCTCATTAATGGCCAAAAAAATGCTTTCCCATTTCCCACCTACCAAATCACACCAAAATTTGAATTTGAATATCTTGCTCTGTAGCCCACGTAAGCAGCTTTTGAATAACACTGGGTTCACGTGTGTTAGAGCTCCGGAGTAAAATTTATGGCTGTCAGATGTCTACAAGTTGATATGACATGTAATGACATGTGGCGCGCCCTAACTGTTTGAAGGACCGACCAATTGAGCATTTACTTTCTCGTTATTTTCTACATGTCAGGAAATGATTTACCTTCAAGATTCGGTGCCCAATTGGTGTGCTTTGGCTGGTTGCATGTAGCACACTCAAGGTTTGGCAGATGCCACATAGCACAAAAGAGTGCGAAAAGATGCGAAGGCACGCACGTGGAAGATGAGGGCATAAAAGGAAAACATAGGGAAAGGGCGCACAAAGGTGACACATGTGGATGGAAAGGGAGAAATTCTTGCTAGAGGAACACATGGTGAAGGCACAACTATTACAAAGTAATGTGCGAAAGAAAGGAAAGGTGAGTGCTGGACTTAGCCAAATTTGGGAAGCAAGTCTCACGCTTGCAACGTGCATGAATTAGTGGGAAGAAGGTGGGTGTGCAAAGAGTGTGCGCGAGGGGAAAAAGGAACAAAGAGGAAAAGGAAAAGAAAATATGAAGGAAAGGAGGAGCGCATTGCAAGGCACATGAGGAATTTGTAAAGAAGGAAATATGCCAAACAAGCAATCGAGTGCGTGCGAACCCGCAATGTAGAACCTTCAAATCCGAATGGGGATGTAAGTTGTCCAAATAACTAAGGGAGTTATTTTGGATAACAATAGTATAAATCATAAAAATAGTGTTGTATTGCATCTTTTTAAAGCAATATGGAGGGTTCACTTAGTTAACACCGTGAACTTGTCTATTAGTTGTATGTCACCAACAACTGGCCCTACCCCTTATAGAATTGAAAGAAATATTTTTTTGAGAAAATATGAGAAACATGACTTGACTTTTTTTTTAATTTTATTCTTTTCAACAATGAGGTTTTTGATTGGACGATATTTCATTTGTTCGATAAGACCAAGACATGAATAGAATGTTGGAAAGAAAAAGGTGGTAATTAAATACCTCCATGTCCCACACCTATTCCACGGCTAGATTGTTCCTACCCAAATAATATATGCTATATGTGCGCCTCTTTATCATCTTGGTGTTGTTCAAATTATTCATGTGAGTGTAATTTTATTTTAAAGGGGCAAAAATAAAAGACGAAAAATCCAATAGGTTCCAAAATTGAAACCAAAGCGCAATGCTTTCTTGTTGTAGCTCTTTATAGCCCCCTTTTAGTTGTAGGCTCGAGTAATTGCAAAAAAGCAAGTGATATGTGAACAATCATTGATAATGGAGTAACTTCAATGATTGGGTATATGAATGATAAGTAGATTTTACATCCAAATCAACTAAAGGCTTGCTAATTTTTTTGTAACTATGATAAAATCAAATAGCTAAGTTTCGATATAATTCTTTGAGAAAAACATGATTTAAACATGGGAGAATCAATCTAATTTTATTGTATTGTCTTGGTGCTATATACAAAATTTATATTTAAATCAATTGCACATGGAACATCCTCATGCGGATGCTACACTCTAGAACCTTGACTTGTTAATAGCATGGAGGAGGACACATATACTTGAGAAATATTTCTTTTTTCGTGCGTCTTCAATAGTTGTAAGACCACACATCATAGAATAAAGCGAGGTTGATCATGGTTAAAAGAGAAAACAAGTCCATTGTATGCCAATTCCTGTCAAAGTGATATATTTGGAGTTAAAATAATTTTGTTGTGAATTGCATATCTTAAATGCATAATATATTTGCTTTTGAAATAATTTTTCTTTTGTGTATCTAGACATCTAAATGCTCAATATACATGCACAAGAAAATGCGAAACAAATTCGTATAATTTCTTTGGAAATTGAGTATTTTCAAAATTAATAAGTCATGTCAGTTTTCAACTTGATTTGGAGGAGCTTTAGGGTGGAAACATTTCAATACCGAAAAAAGAGACCAAAATTTCTACGATGGACAATTCAATTTGTTAGGTAAAATTTTCTCATTTATATTTATATTAAGAACTTATTATATATTTTAGTAATTGCTTCACACTCCGTGACTTCAAACACATAAATTTGAACTTACAGATATACAAATATATGGTGTTAATGATTGTGAGATTTTATCCTTTCAAAAGTAAGTGATCAATGTCACCAATCAGTCAATATGTAAGAGTGGAAATAAACGTAAATATGTATACAAGTTTAGATTCACAAAAAGAAAATTTACATTGAAAACTCTTCATCTGCTTGTTGTGGATCGCTGATGTCAAAGTTTGCCAAGTCATTGACACAGTAAAGACTTAAAGGTCGGGAGCGCCCTAGGCAATAGTTTGAGTGGGCGCCCTCCTCAAAAATTTATTTAATATTTTTTTCCATAAAGTAAATAAATAAAATATGTCTATATTTTTGTATTTTTAAATTTACATCATGGTCATAATAAAATAATAATAAAAATATATTATTAAATTATCACGGAAGGATGAAAAATATACTGTGGATGGAAAAATTTAATCGTAGGAGATGCTCAGAATGCAAAAAATACAATATTTTATACAAGGCTTCTTACAAGTCTAATTTAGCCTTATCAAGTAGGTGACATGAACTCTATCCTAAAATAAAGCACCATTTTTTTCCAAAGAAACAAAAACGTTTATGTAGCTCCCATGGTTTTGTGAAGAGTCGTATTTGGACTAGGCCTACGATTCCTCCATAAAAAAATAGAAAATTTCCCCACAAAATTAAGAATAGAAAATTAAATACTTGTTTCCTTTAATTATACTCACCTCTACTAGATACACCAACAACATTATAAAAAATACATTAACCTTTTTCTAAAACAAATTACACACCTATATAATCTGAGCTATATCAAGAGAATGGGTAACAATACCAAAAAAATCATATGTGCTTATAAATATGTGATATTTTCTTTTACTTGAAAAAATATTACAAATTATTTTTATATGTATGCGTGAAATTTATGTTACTATACAATAATATCTATAAATGGGTTGATCAATATTAAGTCTTCAGATAAATTATTTTAAAGTTAAGTTCTAAAATTAACCGACAAAAAGGAAATTTTTAGATTCAGGCGCCCCCTGATGGCTGGCGCCCTAGGCAACTGCCTAGTTTGCCTAAGGCTTAATCCCCTCTGCATTGACATCAGGGATAACGACAACGAAACGTTAAAAAGACTTGAATATAGATACAAGGCAGTGACTACCAGCGAACGCAGCGGCCTGTTCTAACCAGCTGGACGATCCAGCTAAGACCGTATTGAACGCATACGGTCCATAAAACAATCTCGGCCCTAGTTTGTCCTGACTCTCCACATACTTCGTTGTTGAAAATACAGTGATATATCACCAGTATGCGGTATCTTCTGTCTCACATGAAATGAAGACTGACGGAGATATAATGTATATACTGACAGATACAGGAAATTATTGAGTTTCTCCAATTTAGAATTTTCGACAAGTCTCCCCAGAAAAGTCGCCATGGAAAATACAATCAAGTACATGAGGAGTACAGTGATATATCACCAGCAGTCCAGCACAGTTAACTTTTATTTCACGCAAGATGAGAGTACGCCAAAACTGTTGCAGTCTACTCGATTTTCTAAGGGGATTTGCTCAACTTGTGGTGTTGAGTGGGTTACATATTGAAGAGTAGGCGAGATTTTTACACAATGGACTCCGAGATTTTCGGTCTTAGTTATATAGAGGTTTTCGGTTACTTATATAGAGGTTTTCGGTTACTTATTAGCTGTATATACTGACAGATACAGGAAATTATTGAGTTTCTCCAATTTAGAATTTTCGACAGGTCTCCCCAGAAAAGTCGCCATGGAAAATACAATTAATTACATGAGGAGTACAGTGATATATCACCAGCAGTACAGTGATATATCACCAGCATACTTAACTTTTATTTCACGCAAGATGAGAGTACGCCAAAACTGTTGCAGTCTACTTGATTTTTCTAAGGGGATTTGCTCAACTTGTGGTGTTGAGTGGGTTACATATTGAAGAGTAGGCGAGATTTTTACAATCAGATTATGAAATTAAGATTAGAGAAGGAAAAACATGTCGTTGGTCGATGGACTCCGAGGTTTTCGGTTCCTTATTAGCTGTTAATAAAAAGACGACTCTTAAAATTTAGTTGTACCTTTTATACAAATTATTAGGTCTAATTTATTTCAGAAACTTTATATATTTCTTCAATCTGTATTAAAATTAAAAAATATTAATTTAATGATTGAATGATGAAAATCATTTTTATATTCTATAGTTTTTATATAAGTTAAAATTTTTGTATTTTATAATAATTTATCAAAGTAAAAAATTAAATTAAAATATTTCAAGTGATAAAAATTTGATTACATTTTGTAAGATATAATTGAATGTCACAATTTTGTAGCTTTTGGTAGCTTTCCAAACAAATTGAAAGTTATATTTTTAAAAATAAAAATAATATACAATTATTAAGCATAATATTGTGATAAAAAAAAAGAGCACTTTACTTTTTTAAATGAAAGGTAAAGGTGGCTTTTTGAATAGGGTCCTACCCAGCAACAAAGAAGGCCTGAAACCTCAGATATAATCTTAAACACAATAATAAGAAAAATAGGAAAGGCTTCCCAATAGCGAAAACAAACAACTAAGAAAGGGAAAAGATTTTCTTCTGGGAAGATGTTTTATTTACATGCACCATTTTCCACCCTTCGAGACATCTTCAAAAGGAAACATTACTTTAAGACCCTCAATTGGTCGATATGTACTGTTGTTTAGAGGAAAGCTATTAGAATTTTTGTTAGTCGCTTTACTAAAATTTTATTCAACAATTTTGTTCGGTTGAATATCTGTATTTAAGTTTTTGTGGTTTCCTTCAATCGAAATTATTCCAAGTGGAGTCTAACCTCCCATCGAAGAGAGGGACCCAATGTTTTGTCATCATTTCATGAAGGACTGGAAGGTTGGGCCAAAAACTGTTGAATCTATAAATCACATCATGTTACTAATAAAAGGCCTCATATTCAAGAACATCTTCTCCATAAGTTACACATGGGATATTGCAAGTAGGCACCATGGGTTTGATACATGTCATCCCCTATCGAACCTCCCTGAAGGATATAATATAATCTCTTTCCTGTAGTTAACATCCTAGAAGACATCTCCATTTTCCCAAGCCAGCAGAACGGAGAGAGGTACAGGTCGTAAAGGGATTTCTACCTACCGCTAACCCACATTACAAAGAAAAACCCACATTGCCCTTCGGGCATAATGAAAAACGCAAAACGAGGCTTTCATATTGGTCATGTAGGGGTGACAAAGGGGGTCCCCTTCCCAATCCTTACACCTCCACATTCAATTTCTCTCGTGCTAGTCACCTCCTTGTTCTAACCAGGGCTAGGTCGTCTTCCATTCACACCATCTCGAAACGAAATTTTTTTCTCCATCATCCCCCGTGCCACCGCCACGTATTCTCTACAAGCCACGACTCTCATTTCCATTTGCAATGCCATCTCTTCCCCGTGCTATGTTTAGGGTTCACATAATTTTTTTGGAGTGCTTTTGGAGCCATAGTTGAATTGGAGTAGTTTATTTTCCTTCATAATATATGTGGAAAATGAGGCATGCGCGACAATGTAATGCCCCATTGGGCATCGACTTCCGTTTCTGCCACCTTGCCCCCATTGCTTTTCGTTGAACGTTTATTTGAGCTCCCTTTTTATCGTCAGGTGACTTTGACCTTATTGCGGAGTTATTTTGGAATAGTTTCTTCCCTTCTTTCGCTTTGTCTCGCCATCTCGTTCTGTCGTAAGTGCGCTTTTGTTTCCGAGGGTCATTTCTAACTTTCGTCTAGTGAGCTTATCATGCTTTTGATCGGTGAAATGCGTAATGACTTTTGTTGTTAAAAGTTCTAATAGAATATTAAAACCTTTTCAAGGCATTTGGGCATGTTAGTAGTCTTTTCCAGCCTTGGTTTACTTGGAAGGGGAGAGAGGTTGGGTGGTGGCACCTTTGAAGGTGAGGACTGCGCAGTTTTTGAATCTATTAATTTGCTTGCACCTACCCTCCACTGCCACCTTGGCCGACCAGGTCCATTCGCAGGTCTTGATTGCAAGTGGATGACTTTAGTCTCCTCCCAACCACCCAACCTGTAGACTGTAATGGCCATCACGTTTTTTTACCTTGCGTGAGGGAGATGGGAGTCGGTGGAGGCCTGTTTTTCTTCACCTGGATCTCTTTTTGATCCTTTCATTCAATGCGTATGGGCGCAGTGTGTCTGCGACATGATGGCTAGATGGAGGTTGAAGCCGGTGAAGTAGGCGTGTGAGAGGTGTTTTCTTCTTGGTTCTGTTATCCAAAATTCACCCCGGGTAATTTTGATAACATGCATCGAAACGTTCAAGTCCCAAGCAAATTGATTGATGAGCAAACATCATGTTTAAGGTTCCCTCGGATATTTTCTAACTCCCGGCAAAGAAGGAAGGAGCAATCTCGAGAAAATGTGAAAAATGTTGCGAGAAAGGCAAGTAGGTTGATCCGAAAAAAATTGTGAAAATCGGCTAAGTCCTAGTCCTAAAATGATTTGGGACATTTGGGACAAAAAAAAGCGTGGATCGTCCGAAAAGCCTCCGGGCGGCCCACTAAGCATTTGGGACATTTGGGACAGAAATCTGCACGCAACGGACGCTTGGAAAGCCGGATCGGCCAGAAAAAGAAGAAAAATTGGCTAGCTTTGAGAGGGACGATCTGGGACAAGTGGGACAAAATGGCCCGAACCGGGCTGGTTCGGCCAAGCCGAAATCATAACAATGATCCGAAGCAATTGGGATATTTGGGCCGCGAGTACGCGAACCGACCGAACCGGTGAAATGAGTCGAGCGATCAAAACAAAGTGGGACAAGTGGGACAAAAAGGCGCGAACCGGCTGGTTCGGCCGAAATCAAACCAAGAAGCACTTGTGCGAAATGGGACAAAGGGACGCGTGGGGCCGCGCCGAGCCGAAGGAGCCGAGAGCCAATCAAATCTTGCCACGTGTCCAACGCAAAGAGGGACAAGGAAGCCCATTTCGGGCGGATCGGAGGTTTTTATCCCAAATGGTTTGGGACATCCGGACATAAAACGCGAAGGGCGCGAAAGAGCAGCGGACTGTCGACCAATCAACGCACGCCACGTGTCTCGAGGAGAAAAGTAAAAATTCAAAGGGCGAACTTTGAGGATCAGAGCCAATCAAAAGAGGACACGTGTCCTATGAAACATGAAGTGCGGAGCTCGGAGAAGAAGTTAGATTTTGGCCAAGTTTTGGTCAAAAATGTCAAAATGGAAGGTTTGGCCCACATGGCCCGAACCAATGGGATAGTGCCACGTGTCCAAGCTAGGGCCCACAAGGAAGAAATATGTCGGGAAGTGTGAAGAACCCATACAAGGACAACAAAGGCAAATCGAGTCTACAAGGCGGAAAACAAGTCGGGTTTGCACGTCAAAGAAGCATGTCGGGAGTTCTAAAAAAACCCGACAAATAAGGAGGTATCTGTGGAAGGCTCAAAAACCCGACAACAAAGGAAAAATTTGGATAATCGGCGGAGCGGGTTTGGGGAAAACACGAACATGAAACACATGGCGGGGCATCCTCCAAGTCCGATGCAAATACAGAGGAGAATCCCGAACCCGGCAAAGCATGAAGACCTCGCTCATCAGATCAAATCATGACACGTGTCCCAGTGGCCGCGGGAAAAAATGGAAAATTTTCCATGTTCATCAAAAGGTCAAATTTTCAAAGAAAACTGTGGGTGAGCGGAGAGAGAATTGCTTCGCCAATCAGCATGCCACATGTCATCCGGTGGCAAAGCGCGGGAAAGATCTTCAAAACGCGCTTTCGCTTTGTTTTGTGCCTTGAAACTTCAAACAACCATAACCGACTCCAAGCTCGATTTTCATAATAAAATTGGACTTTCGGAGCGAAACACGATGCCCTCTACATCACAAAGACTAGATTTCTTATTTTTAATGAGGGTAGATATATTTAAATCAAGGAAACGTGTTCGGCTCCAATCGGTTAATGCTCATTCCCGACAAATGACAAAAAACGCTGCCAGGGCTCAAAATAGCTCCCCGCACTCGAGAGGCCATAACTTTTGCATTTCTCAACGAAATCGCATAAAATTGGTACCGTTGGAATCGTGGTTCCGATCCTAATGCACAAAAATCAAGAAATTCTGGTTTTGATAAGAAATTGTTTGAGTTTTTGCAAGAAAACGTGGCTGGGTTTAGAAACAGTGTTTCATTTGGTAGTTTGGGAGTGCAATTAAGAGGCATGGTCATCATTCTTTCTCTCGCTGCAGCACATGGGTCGAGTATGGGGAGCCTTTTACAATTAATATACAATCATTTCACTCAATTTAATGCTTTTACAAGATGGTTGAAGGATAGATTTTAGGGATTTCCATTTTCCCTTCTCTTCCCCTTCTCATTTTTTTCTATAAATTGGAGTGTTGCGCTCATTGTAAAAGGGGGAATTTTTGGGTAACAAAGCTCACAAAATTACTTTGTGAAGCTGGTGTGTTGCAGGCCCTTGTAGTGGACTCCTTGCATGGTGATCCAGGCCCTTATCTTGTAATAGATTGAACTGTGCATATCATGAAGCAATAAAATATCAGTTTGTGGATGTGTCTTCCCCTGCTGTGTTTTCTTGCCTTCTTCTTTCCCCTTTAATCTTTCTACAAGAATATTGTGTCTATTATTATGTTCTTGCAGGGATCCATTATCATTGTGTATGCTTGGATTATTGTTGTGAATGCATTTTGCTAGATTATGGAGAACTGTCATCACCTCTTCTAGTGTGCACTTTGCCTCTATATTTCACACATTTGGAGACTACTCTCCCATCCTCCTTTTCTGGTGTATCACCGCTTTAGTGTAGGCTTTCATTTTATGCATTCTCTCTCCCTGGTCCCTTGGAAATTTAGATTAGAACAGTTAGCTTACCCTGCATTAGAGTAGATTGTGGCAGGTAGTTTAGGAGCAAGAACCATCTTTCTCTGGAGGTCTATCTCAAGTAGCAAGTCCCACAACTTGGAGATAGCACCCATGTTATCCAATCACACTGGATGCTTAGAGTGATCAAACTAGAAATCTGATCAACATCCAGGGGTGCTGTGATTCGGTGATAACAGTTTTGGCACGCCCGGTGGGAGATCACGGTTAGACATCTTTGAGAGGTGTCTCATTATCAAATAGAAATCTTCACCACCGAGCACTAACAGCTTTTAGCTTTGATGGGACTTAGAGGTCTTCACTTTCATTGCTGAACAAGATTGATGTGCACTTGTTGTAAGTTTCACTTTGAAGAAGCTTTAAAATCACACATCTGGCGACTCCAAAAGAGGCATAATCCATTGGTTTTACGCAGTCAAGCATGGCAAATTTATGAGAAGAATACAGACCAGATCAAGAACTAGGGAGGAAGGATTGTTTGTTTATCTGCATCTATCTCTCAGGCGAAAACAAGGAGAAGAAGAGCTCTAAGATCTCGCTTCTCCACCTAATAGAACTTTGTCTACACCTCCACCTGGTAGACCTTTTCTCGCATCAACAAGGGTTCTCAGGCCAATCAGAATGGCACAACCACTAAATCCCTTTGTCAATTTCACCGGTAGCAGCCCACTTTCCCTCAATGCACGTAAATCCGGCTTCCATTGCAGCATTGAAGAACATTCCATTTTTCACTGGAGAAAATCATACCACTCCTGGTGATCATGTCAAAGACATTGCTAACATCTGTGCAATCCATGAGATAAACGAAATGGATGTGGTCACAAACTGCTGGCATCATCGTTCAAAGGGAAGGCATTGCAATGGTTCAGGAGCCTTGAAATTTGGGTTCTATCACAAATTGGAATCAGTTATGCATAGTTCTCCATGAGCAGTTTGGAGAGAAGGGAGACAACTTGTCTCTTCTAGAACAATTGACAACTATCAAGAGAGCTGATGAGCAACTTGATGACTTCAACTTCAGATTTCAAAGGTCTTGGGATAGGATTCCATGTGGCGGTCAGCCAGCCAATGAAAAGGTGCTTTTCTATATTACCTTAAAGCTTTGAATTCGATATTTCTATGTTAATTCAATCTATGGGAGGCACAACCTTACTGCTGCTGCTTATAGCATTGCTATTAGAGCTGAAAACTATCTTATTCAAGCCGGTAAGCTAGCTCCTGAGGCCTCCCATGCCCTTGTATCCGAACTTAGAAAATCCAAGCACTAGTCAAGCACCCACTCGCTCCTATTCCCACCCCTAGAAATCAAAGTTCAAACGAGACTTCTACCTCCTCCCCTAGTGCTTCCAACGAATTCCAAGAGGTCATGAAACAATTGCAAAATTTGGGAAATGAGCTGGTTACTATCAAAAGACAAAGCAAGCTCAAAGTGCTAGGCACCGTATCGCCCTCAAGCTCGGCCTAACAGTAGCCATATCAACCTCAAAGACCACCCAATCCAGCTGCAAATCAAAGCCAAGTAAGGCCTCCCGCTAATAGACCATTTCAGCCCTATAACCCCAATGTTGCATCTGCATCCAGAGATTTGGTGCCAGTCCAAAATAACATGGCCCAAGAATATGATTGGTGTTTCCCGTGCAGTCAGCCACATAACCAATCAATGTGCTTTAACGGTGCATTAAATCAGGCTCTAATGGTGCAAACCATTGGTGGGTCACAAGAGTCCAGCCACGAAGAAGACCAGCAGCAAGGGGCACCTCAGCAAGGAACATCTCCGAACGAAACTACTCTTGTCAATTGGCAGGCTGAAGATTTCTGTGGTATGAATCAAATACCCTCTCAAAGTGTTGCAGCCAACACAAGGTCAAAAAGGAGAAATTTGGGTGAAGAACAGCCATTAGCCCCAAGTAATCCACAACCTTCTACCACTCCACAAGCCGCTGGAAAACAAACTGTAGATCCAAACATGCAAGGAGCATCCATACCAGCTCCTAAACCAACTCAGATGCCAGCTGCTGCCACTCATTTGCAAGGAATGAACGTGCAGGCCAAGGGAAAGCAGAGGGATACTTCATCTCCATTCAGTATCATTGATCAGATGAAGAAGACAAATGTAAACATATCCATGTGGGAATCACTATCTATCCCAGGACAGAGAGATTTGCTACAAGCTACCATGAAGGACTGGTCAACTTCAAATCAACAGGTCCAAATGCAAGAGAAGGTACTCACAAATGCTTTGCCCGGCTGAAGGAAATCATGGAGGACAATGAAGGTAAAATTTTGAAGTCCCCTCCATTTTAGGTTTCATTGATCATAGGAGATAGGTTGGTGCACAATTTCATGATCGATTCGGGAGCAAGCAGCTCAGTCATGCCAAAACAGATAGCTGATCGGTTAGGGCTCCAGTATGAAATAACATCTAAGGGTGTAGTGCAATTAGATGGGACAGCAGTGACAACGGTTGGAGTAATCAAAGGTTTGAGCCTCACACTACACGCATGTCCCAATGTAATAGTGTTACAAGATGTGTCAGTCATAGACCTACCACCACTCTTTGCATTATGCTTGTCAAGAGACTTCACTGCTAAAATTGGAGGCTATCTTTCAGCGGATTGGTCACACATGTTGTTCAGAACAAGATATGGAACCAAAGCCACAATCAGGTCTGAACCTATTGCAAACTTCCATATTGAGCCTTACACTCCAAGCCAAATCAATACCAACTGTTCAAAGCATTTGATCAAGAAGATTATCCAAGCACTGATGAAGCTGACACCAAGGTTGGAAGCATCCCAGATTTGACTCTTGATGAATGGGCAAGCAAGGTGCATGCTTTTGATCCTTATCAAGAAATAGAAGAATCTAAGCTAGGATTTTATTGTTTACATGAAGAGAATCAACCTCTCCCTAGCATCACCAAGCCAGATCATAAAGACAAGAATGAAGTATGGCAATTGTTCTTTGATGGGTCAAGGAGTAGACAAGGTGCAGGAGGAGGAGCTATGCTCATTTCACCGCAAGGTTTAAGGCATTACTCAGCCTTCCGTTTCCAGTTTTCCTGTTCAAACAACACACGAGTATGAAGCCTTAATTCATGGATTACACTTTGGGAAAAGAAGAGATGCATCGGAATTTACAAGTATTTGGTGATAGTGAGCTGATCGTAAATCAAGTCAAAGGAAAAAATGCTACCAAAAATGATCTATTGAAGAACTACAAAAATCGGGTATGGGATCTTATTGAATATTTTGAAGCTTTTAGCATCATTTCCATCCTAAGAAAAAGAATGAAGCCACCGACAAGTGATGGCAGCAATTGGGGCTGCGTTTGATGTCGTAGAAAGTATCAAAAGTGAGAAAACTCACCTCATATCAAAGTGGTTGTGAGACCAGTTGTTCCAGATAACAACACAAGTTGGCAAGTCTTTGAGAACGACCAGCATTGTTAATTTCCTACAAGAAGAAGCTGAGTTCTCCGCCGAGAAATCAAGACAAGTGGAGCAGCGGTATGGTGATCAAGTGGTGCAAATTTGAGAACCAACAAGCTGCCAAAAGGCCTCATAACGCTGGAGTCAATCTTCAGCCCGAATGATCGGTTCCGAAGGAGAAAGTGAACATTCAAGTAAAAGGTGAAGATTCAGAACCTATTTTAGTGGAAGAAGGCAAGACATTGCAAATTGGCAAAGTAAGTACCTCACCAGAGAAATCTGATTTTGTTCATCTTTGTCAAGAGTTCCCAGATGTTTTGCTTGGACTTACAAATATTTAAGAGGTTTCAACCCAAAGTTGGCACAACATACTATTGAGTTGGATCCGAATCCAAGCCCGCGAGGCAAAAGCAAAGGCCAGTAAATCCTCATATCGAACCTCTCATGAGATAAGAGTTAGGCAAGCTCATTGAGGCGATATCATCTTCCCCATCAAACACTCAAGTGGGTTGCAAATTTGGTGCCGTAAGAAGAAAAGAAACGGAGAAATAAGATTGTGTGTGGACTTTGATCTAAATAGAGCGTCACTCAAAGATCATTATCCGCTTCCATCAATGGAACAAATATTGCGGTTGTAGCTAGTTGAAAGGTTTTCACTACTAGATGGATATTCAGGCTATAATCAGATAATGGTGAAAGAAGAAGATCAATTCAAAACGGCCTTCACTACGAAATGGGTCACATATGCTTACAAGAAGATGCCATTTGGACTGTCAAATACCGGAGCAACATTTCAGCGAGCTATGGATATGGCGTTCAAAGGCTTGATCAACAAGATAGTCTGGTATACCTAGATGATATCACTATCTTCTCAAAGAATGCATGCAGACCATCTCTTTCACCTCGAGCAAGTGTTTCGTGAGGTGTAGAAGGTTCGGAGTGTCATTGAATCCAAAGGAAGTGTGTATTCTTGGCACACGAAGGCAAAGCTGTTGGGCCACATCGTCTCTAGGAAGGGCTAACAATTGATCCTGAAAGGGTTGAAGCCATCCGAACGCTTCCATTGCCACACCACAAGAAATCTCTCCAAAGCTTCTTAGGAAGGATAAACTTTGTCCGCAGATTTGTGCCTAATTTTTCCACTCTTGTGAAGCCCCTAACAATGATGTTAAAGAAGAGTCGGCATTCAAGTGGACAGCGAGAAGGCAAAGAGAGTTTTGAAAACATCAAGCATGTAATATCACAAGATCCAACTCTTATCAACCCAGATTTCTCAAAGGACTTCATGTTGTATGCATTTGGAGGATCAGATACAATCTCAGCTATCTTGACACAGCTGAATAGAGAAGGTTCAGAACAGCCCATAGCATTCTTCAGTCAAACCTTGGAAGATTACGAAATGAAGTATTCTTTCATTGAGAAGCATGTCCTTGCCGTCATCAGAAGTTTGAAGAAGTTCAGACATTTGGTCTCAAACAATAAGATTCAACTGCTGGTGTCTCATGCTGGTGTCAAGGACTTCCTCCTAAACAAGGATTTAAACGAGAAGAGAGCAGGTTGGATCACTCGGGTGATGGAATATGATATTGAAATCAAAGTTACCAAGCTTGTTCATGGCAAAGGCTTGTGTGAGCAGCTCGCTTCCAAACAACCAGACGAGTCAAAAAGTGAAGAGGATGTTGTCCTGCTACTACAGAATGATCAAGAACAACCAGCTGATGATGCACCCATCCCATGTTGGACTCAAGACTTGGTGCATTACCTCCAGACAGGCTTGTGCCCTCCAGAAGTGAGCAAAGCAAAGAGGAGATACTTCAGATTACAAGCCATTCCATATGTGCTTGTTGATGGAGTTTTGTTCAAGAAGGACATCAATGGTGTTCTATTAAGATGCATTGGAACAGGTCAAGTTGAAAAGATCTTACACGAGTTCCATGACGGGGAAGCAGGAGGCCACTTTGCTCCGCGAGTGACAGCTCTCAAAATCATGAAAGCTGGTTACTATTGGCCTACTGTGTTCAATGATTGCTACTCATGGGTTAAGAAATGCAAGAAATGTGCATTCTTCACGGGGAAAGAAAGGTTAGCAGCGCTGCCCCTTCATCCAATTTCAGTGGATCAGCCATTCATGCAATGGGGATTGGACTTCATCGGGGTTATCAATCCCAATTCAAGTCAAGGCCACAAGTGGATACTAACAGCAACAGACTATTTCACCAAGTGGACTGAAGCAGTGGCACTCAAGGAGGCAAATGAATCTAATATCTTAGATTTCTATGAAGGGATAGTCACGAGGTTTGGTGCCCCTGCCACTATCATATCAGACAATGCATTGGCATTCCTTGGCACAAAGATCACTGAATGGGCTGTCAAGAATTGTGTGTATCTCAGCACTTCATCGAACTATTACCCTCAAGGTAATGGCCAAGCCGAGTCTACAAACAAGAATCTACTAAGGATCATCAGAAGGACTCTTGATGAGAATCAGAGGACTTGGCACTCAAAGCTCAAATCAGCCCTATGGGTTGATAGGATCACTCCCAAAGATCCACAGGTAATTCTCCATTTAAGCTTGTATGGAAGAGAGGCAATCTTGCCCATGTCACTTGAGTTGCCAACATTGGAACTCATGAAATAGTGGAGTTGCTTGAGTTTGAACCTATGGAGGTGAGATATGCGGGCTGATTGAGCTAGAAGAGATCGAAACCAGGCATCCCAAGCAATGGAAAAGGATCAAGCTTTGATCAAGAAGACCTTTGACAGAAAGGCCAAGGATAGATCTTTTCAAGTCGGAGATCTAGTCTTGAAATGGGATGCGATCGAGCAAACCGGAAAGCACTCCAAGTTTGATGCCATCCGGTGGCCCATACATGATCATCGAATGCAAAGGTAGCAATGCTTTCATTGCTAAGTTGGATGGTGAAGAATTGCAGATCCCGATCAATGGGATCTATCTCAAACGTTCTTCTACTAAAAAAAGGATTTTCACCCTTGTAAATATTAATTTAGATTTTCCATTCCTCTAAGTGCTTATGCACATTGTACTGCTGTTAGAGTAGTTTTTATTTCCCTAAGTGCTTGTGCACATGTCCTATTGCTTCTAGTATGTGCATGTTTGCAGTTCACCAAGCTCCTGGAAAAGAATTTGCAGCCATGAGAAGACCAGCTCAACAAATGTTCAAATGGCTCAAGGACACAGGTTTTCAAATTCCAGATCAGCTGAGAGGCCATCAAACAGACTCCATGCCCAATGGATTGCTTCAAACAGCTGGTCGTTCCTCATCTAGCAGGCAGATGACCCCGCTGAGTCGCCAAAATTGTTATCCAAAATTCACCCCCAAGGTAATTTTGATAACATGCATCGAAATGTTCAAGTCCCAAGAAAATTGATTGATTCGAGCAAACATCATGTTTCGAGGTTCCCTCGAGATATTTTTCTAACTCCCGGCCAAGAAAGAAGGAGCAAGCTGCGGGAAAATACGAAAAGTTGCGAAAAGGCAAGTAGGTTGATCCGAAAAATTGTGAAAATCGGCTAAGTCCTAGTCCTAAAATGATTTGGGACATTTGGGACAAAAAAATGCGCGGATCGGCCGAAAAGCCTCCAGCGGCCCACTAAGCATTTGGGACAATCGGGCGCGTACAGCGGAGGGCACAAAAGCCGGATCGGCCGAAAAGAAGAAAAATTGACTAAGCTGCCGAGAGGGACATTTGGGACAAGTGGGACAAAATGGCCGAACCGGCCGGGTTTGGCCGAAATAGTCGTCAAAATGGTCCAAAGCAATTGGGATATTTGGGCCGCGAGTACGCGAACCGGCCGAACCGGGCGAAATGAGTCGAGGTAGTCCAAAACAAAGTGGGACAAGTGGGACAAAAAGGCGCGAACCGGCCGGTTCGGCCGAAATCAGCACAAGCACTGTGCCAAATGGGACAAAGGGACGCGTGGGACGCGAAAAGCCGAAGGAGCCGAGAGCCAATCAAATCTTGCCACGTGTCCAACGCAAAGAGGGACAAGGAAGCCCATTTCGGGCATATCGGAGGTTTTTGTCCCAAATGGTTTGGGACATCCGGGACATAAAAACGTGAAGGGCGCGAAAGAGCCGCAGGGCCAAGTCGACCAATCAGCGCACGCCACGTGTCTCAAGGAGAAAAGTCAAAAATTCAAAGGGCGAACTTTGAGGATCGGCCCGAGCCAATCAAAAGAGGACACGTGTCCTATGAAACAGAAGTGCGGAGCTCGGAGAAGAAGTTAGATTTTTGGCCAAGTTTTGGTCAAAAAGTCAAAATGGAAGGTTTGGCCCGCATAGCCCGAACCAATAGGATAGTGTCACGTGTCCAAGCTAGGGCCCACAAGGAAGAAATATGTCGGGAAGTGTCAAGAACCCGACAACAAAGGCAAATCGGGTCTACAAGGTGGGAAAAAAAGTCGGGTTTGCACGTCAAAGAAGCATGTCGGGAGTTCTAAAAAAACAAACAAGGAGGGTCCTTAGGAAGGCTCGGAAAACCCGACAACAAAGGAAAAATTTGGATAATCTAAGCGGAGGCGGGTTTCAGAAAACACGAACATGAAACACATGGCGGAAGCATCCTCCAAGTCCGATGCAAATGCAGAGGAGAATCCCGAACCCGACAGGCTGAAGACCTCGCTCATCCAATCAAATCATGACACGTGTCCCAAGTGGCGGGGGCGCGGGGAAAAAATGGAAAATTTTCCATGTTCATCAAAAGGTCAAATTTTCAAAGAAAACTTCGCCGGTGAGCGAAGAGAGAATTGCTTCATCCAATCGAGCAGCATGCCACGTTTAATCCAGGTGGCGAGCGTGGAAAGATCTTCAAATGCGGTTTCACTTTTTGTGCCTAAAACTTCAAACAACCATAACTTCGACTCCAAGCTCGATTTTGATAAAATTGGACTTTCTGGAGCGAGCACGACGCCCTCTACATCACAAAAACTGGATTTCTTATTTTTAATGAGGGTAGATATATTTAATCAAGGAAACGTGTTCGGCTCCAATCGGTTAATGCTCATTCCGACAAATGACAAAAACGCTGCTAGGCTCAAAATAGCTACCCGCACTCGAGAAGGCCATAAATTTTGCATTTCTCAACGAAATCACACAAAATTGGTACCGTTGGAATCGTGGTTTCGATCCTGATGCACATAAATCAAGAAATTCTGGTTTTGGTAAGAAATTATTTGAGTTTTTGCAAGAAAACGTGGCCGGGTTTAGAATAGTGTTTCATTTGGTAGTGGGAGTGCAATTAAGAGGCATGGTCATCATTCTTTCTCTGCTGCAGCACATGGGTCAATACGGGAGAATTTTTCAAGTAATATACAATCATTTCAATCAATTTAATGCTTTTACGGATGGTTGAAGGACAGATTTCGGGATTTCCATTTTCCCTTCTCTTCCCTTCTCATTTTTTCTATAAATTGGAGTGTTGCGCTCATTGTAAAAGGGGAGAGTTTTGGGTAACAAATCTCTATCAAAATTTCTTTGTGAAGCCAGTGTGTTGTAGGCCCTTGTAGTGGACTCCTTGCATGGTGATCCAGGCCCTTATCTTGTAATAGATTGAACTGTGCATATCATGAAGCAATAAAATATCAGTTTGTGGATGTGTCTTCCCCTGCTGTGTTTTCTTGCATTCTTCTTGCCCCTTTAATCTTTCTACAAGAATATTGTGTCTATTATTATGTTCTTGTAGGGATCCATTATCATTGTGTATGCTTGGATTATTATTGTGAATGCATTTTGCTAGATTATGGAGAACTGTCATCACCTCTTCTAGTGTGCACTTTGCCTCTATATTTCACACATTTGGAGACTACTCTCCCATCCTCTTTTACTGGTGTATCACCGCTTTAGTGTAGGATTTCATTTTATGCATTCTCTCTCCTGGTCCCTTAGAAATTTAGATTAGAAACAGGTTAGCTTACCTGCATTAGATTAGATTGTGGCAAGTAGTTTAGGAGCAAGAACCATCTTTCTCTGGAGGTCTATCTCAAGTAGCAAGTCCTGACTTGGAGATAGCACCCATGTTATCCAATCACCTTGGATGCTTAGAGTGATCAAACTAGAAATCGATCAACATCCGGGAGTGCTTGTGATTCGGTGATACCAGTTCCTCTGGGCGCCTTCCTTCTTCCCCGCCCTGGCGCGTGAGGAGAATGGATGGAGTTTTTTTGTTTGTGTAGTCGCGTGAACTCCTACCTATGCCAACGCGTTAAGATGCTCGATGTTTGGGCGCCCAACGAGCTTGAAGAAAATGGAATTAGGCTTGGGTTGTTGTTCTTAGTCAGTGCGGTGTCCATGAAACCTATTGAATCGAAGAAAAAGGCAAGATATTTCTACACCTTTCTACTTATTATTTTATTTAAAATTATTGTGAAATCGGACCACATTTTCCTTGCATTGATTTGTCGGTTGGATGTCATGATGGGAGATATCCCCTTTACGCTTATTTCTTCTTGTTTTAGCTTTTATCGTTGTCGGTATGTTGGTCGAAAGGATGTGTGTGCCCTCTCCTCTAGGTGTTATGTTTCTCTTGCTTGAGTGATAGACCTTCGTCTGCATTTTTATGTATTAATTCTCCTCTGCGATTGAGTTGCGAGTTATTATGTTGATCAAACTAGTATTTTCGATATCATGGAAGTAAGTTTACGATAACTATGAAGCTCTTCCATAGCACCCAAATTTGTCTTTTGACGTTTTTTGTTAGCTCCTTCACAAGTCCCTTTGATAACCTTTTGGCATCGAGAAAGGAAGGTTGTAGGATTAGTGTGATCAATGCTTGGGCTAACCAGAACTTAGAGTTTTGGTATTAAAACTTGTAGAATGAAAAGGTTTGTGTGCAATGTGTTTTCCGTCTCGCGTTTTTATACTCTTATATTATCTTTCATCTTGTTTCTAGGCTTTTAAGGCCATCCTAAAGAAGTACCTTTACCATCCCTATCAACTTGAACCATAACTAGCTTTTCGGATCACTAAGCTCGAGGTTCCATTGTGCGAATCCGATGCACCTCGTTGACACTAGAATAGTTTTGGTCTAACCCCCTTTGTGAATTATTGTTGATGGCGCTCTTCTATTTTTCCTAACTTGCATTATTTCTCCTTTGTAGTGTTAATGCTATTAATTAATAATGGTCGAGTTTTATGCACGTAATTACCTTAATATTTTGTGATGGAAATTTCCTTAAATGTGATTAATCTTCGGAAAAAAACTCATCTTTCATTTGATAGTCTTATGGATTCATAGCGGAAGGTTTTGTTTTGATAATGTCACTTAGAAATTATGTTTGTATCTATGTGTGATGGTTATTTGTGTTACCAGGGTTTCCTTAAAATATTGTTGTTTTGGGAAATAGGTAATTTATTTTAAATTAACCAAACATTAGAATTGTTGTGGAGGTTTACAAATCTTTAGTGTTATAAAATTTGTTGATGACATTATTGTATACTCTTGTTTGACGGAACTCCCTTCTTCTCTCGCATGTTTGCTACTAGCCTATAAGACATTGGCCCTTCTTGAATGATTGGAAAATCTTTGTAGTTAATGGTTAAAACTAGTATACTTTGCCTTCGCTTCAAAACTTATGTTGTGTGTATACTCTTTTTGTTTCCGGTTTGAAACTTGATTATACATGGCTTTTGTGTTAATTTTTGAAACCCGTGGTTCCCCTTTCTTGGGCCGATCAACTCTTGTTCTTTTAGAAATATATTATTTTAGCCTATGCATTTGGTACCTTTGATAAATTTCTAGATGGTTGGTATATATATCAAATCTCAATCTTGTAATTATTGTTTAATTACTTGATGGGAATTCTGTTTTTGCTAGATTGTTTATTTTTCTCCTTATAGGGCCAAGGGCCATTCTCATCGATTGCTTATACTTTCGTTGCTTTTACTCCTAAGCTGAAGTACAAGGTCTTCTCCTTCTTTGATTGGAATGGTGGAGACTTTATTATAACTTGATGTGTTGATAGTGTTTATAGGTTTGACCCAATTCTTGTAATAAAGTGCTTCCTTTTGTGGTATTGTTAGATAATAGTTATGGTGGTTTTGTGTAGCCTTATCTTGCTCGGTTCTTGTGAACTCTTACGGAAAAATTTGTTTTGCGAGATGGATTTTGCGAGTAGATGAGGGATAGACTTGTAGATTTTTACATCAACCTCAGTTGAGAAGTTCTTTTCATCAATCCTTTTTATATTGTTCAACTATTGATAACATCTAGTGGAAAATTTAGAAAAGGATCAATATCTTAGTTTATTGTATCGTGGATTATGTCGTCTTAACTTTGGAACCTTGAATTGTCTGTCTATCTTGGAAAATAAAAGAAAGTTGGATTACCACTTGTTGAGTGACCTTAATGGATTATCGGTATTCTAAGAGTTGATGTAACCTTATTTCGTTTTCGTAAATGAATATTGTTAAACTTTATCCCTACGATTAAATGTTGAGTTAAATCTTTCTAAGACTTAGTAATTGTGAGTTATAAGTAAAATAAAATGGGTTGTTCAATACTTATAGAAGTTAAACTAAAATTTATATTGCAAATAAATTGGTGTCGAGGTGACCAACTTGAGAGCATGTAATTCCATAAGTGATCAAAGATGAAACTATCCTTTGTTAAGTAACATTATATAACTTGATATCCCTAGCTACACTAATGAACACTATTCCTTTCATGGTGAAATTCTTAAACGAACGTAAGGGAAATCTATGGTTAGATCTAGAAGATAATAAGATTTAATAAGCAGTAAAAAAACAATTTTGAAACCACACAATCTATCTCTCACCATTGGAAGGTAAATTGTTTTATTTTATAAAACTCATTTAGTAAACCCTAAGTAAAATCTTTAATAATCTGGTTAAGTTATCAAGTTTCAATTAAATCTTGGTTATAACAAATGAGGTCTTGAAGATGATTTCAACTCAACCTTCTCCCTCTAACCTTTTTCCAAGGTTCTTTGTCTTTCTTCTCTTAAGTGTGTTGAACGCAAACCCATGTTGTCATATGGGCATGAACAAGTTCTAGTAGCGTAAGTGTAAATAGATGGCCTTGTGGAATTAAATTACCCCTTTCTCTAAATAAGCGAATTAAGCGAGATAAATGTCATAATAGAGAAGATTTAAAGATAATTACTCGAGGTGTAAAAAGAATAAACTTAGCTTGGTAAGATGAATTGTATGAATCATATCTTGAGCCTCCTTGAAAACGTAAGCTAAGAATTGCAAGATGTCTTCTAAAATAAATAACCCTCAAGAATATCTCATTGTGGATGGCCCTAACTGTAAGTGTGTTATGTGGTTGGACTTCTATGTTGTCTTGTCAAAAGAAAAAGTGTATTATCCTTTTGGGTGTGAACGTTTCCGTGCTGACCTTGTGGTCATCCCCGTAACAAGTGGTTCCCAGAGTTGGTTGTAACTTTGTGGCGACATGTTGTGTCGTGTTATGTGTGGAAGAAAGTCAAAAAAAAATTATCCTGTCTTTTACTGTGTTGTTTGTGTGTGAATTTTTTGGGTCATTACACTTGGTATCAGAGCGTAGGTTCATGCTCTCGAACCTATGGGCCGGATTGGTGTTGTATGGTGATGTTACATGATGGTGATGGTGTTACATGATACTTTTCATGGAGATGATGATGTTGCATGATGATGATTTATTTTGGAAGAGTAATGTGGTTCAAGCGTGATGTAATTGATGTCGTAATTGTGATATTGTGAACGCACATTATGTGTATGTCACTCGGTGTGTATTCGTTATCATATTGATGTCTTTGGGGATGGGAGTATTCTCTCTCCTTCTTGTGGATTCTATGAAGAGTTCGCATGTGAATTCTTGTTTGTGGTGGGTGAAAAGAATTATAATGTGGATGACATAGTGTTGGAGCATTGTGACATATTGTGATATGTAGGTGTATCAATGTGTTGTATGTCTAGATTGATGTTAAAAGAAATAAGTTATATCATGATGTTTTATCATGTTTTGATGAGATGTGTGTATCACCTTGCTATGTAGCAATGGATGTTATGTTGTGATGTACTATGTTCATCGTATGTATGATTTGTGTAATATGTAATGCTTCATGTTGTGATTTAGGGTCATACGGTGAGTGTATGAACCCTATCGTATGGTGATTGCACTTTGGGTGCGAGAATGTGGTAAAGCGATGTGTTACACCCGGTGAATGTATGATTAATCTGCCTTGTATATGTACCACCATTGTGTTAGTAATGTAGTTACATGTTATGTTGTGAACCTTACACTAAGCGACCACGAGGGAAATTGGTAGAAGTGTATGTTGAGAGTGAGGAGTGGTGTACCATGGGTCAATAACTCGAGCCGAAATTCGGTTTAGTAGATAACATGTGATTCTTTCCTCTCTCCCTATGTGGTTGTATGTATGCAACCTAAGTGCAACTATGACTATGTTTAGCCTTGTCGAAGTGGTGGCGGGATGATTCAAATAGAGGTGATGACAGTTGTATTATTGATATGTATTTTTGCGAGCTGAGGCTCGATGTTCCGAGAAAGCTAGAACTCGTTGAGTACCCCTTTGGTGGCTAGATAATGCCACACAATTATCGTAATGTGACATTATTATAAGTTGATTTTATTCATAAATTGAGCTTTTTACTTTATTTTGTAAGGACCAGCAGCTTTTCTTGATTGCCATGCTTTACAATTTTGGGCATTTCCTTGGTTTTGGCACTAACATGTGGATTTTGACACTAACTATGGCTATTTGGCCATTTATTTTGCTTGGTTTTGGATCTTCTTTTAAAATTTTAAGATTTTACCGCCTTGCCCAAGGCTTGTACTTTGCCACTTGGCACTTAGATTGGATTGTTGTGCTGGTTCTATTGTCGTGATGTGTGGAATAGGGTCATGGGATGCACCATGGAATGGTTGGACCTATGGACCCGCTTCATTATATGGGGGTACACCCCAAGGAGTTATAGATAACTAGCGGGTTGTTGAACCACGCATTATTATGTCGCTTGGGTTAGGAGTGCTTGAACTCTATGTGTCTTAGGCCATAGGGTCAACCGGCCTCCTTGAGGGAGGCATAAGAGCTTGAGGGAGGCATAAGAGTTTGAGGGAGGCATAAGAGACTTGAGGGAGGCATAAGAGTTTGAGGGAGGCATAAGAGACTTGAGGGAGGCATAAGAGCTTGAGGGAGGCATAAGAGTTTGAGGGAGGCATAAGAGACTTGAGGGAGGCATAAGAGTTTGAGGGAGGCATATGATATTTGTGTGTATGGTTGATGTTTGGGATATATGTTGAGTTATTGTGATGTTTGGTAGTGGTATTTTGATGTATGTGTTACTCATGTCAGATGGATATGTGTTGTGATGTTGTGGTTATGTCATTGATGCCCTTGTGGACCCTATGTACATGTAGTTTTTATGAGTCATGGAAAATCCTCATACGTGGAATTGAGGAAATGTCTGGTGGATTGTAGTACTCTTTTGGTTGAGTATTTTGTATGTCAGTCATTGATGTGTGACGAGTACTATGTTATGTGGACTGTGCCTATTCTATTCCGTATTTGAGTAACCTTTTGTGGTGTAATACAATCATGAAGTATATACTTGTGTGCTTGTGAATCTGTAGTCCTTCGAACTCGATAGGGTGTTGTGTTAGCAGTTCATGTGGGGCACCCACAATAAGGAATAAACCAAAACTCTTCAATGATGAAATTTTAAAAGAAATTAAACTAAGAATAATGCTAATGGAAAGGAACTAATGAAAATAATAAATAAGAGGGAACTGCCAATCTTCACAGAACATTGAAAGTTAAAATTTCTACCAAATGTTCCTAAGGCTACCCTGTGGCCGTGCTTTAATCAACTAAAATTTTAAACCATAGGGTGTACTTTCTCCTTTACCTGTTCTTGTTTGCGTACCATTTCTTTTCCGCTGTGTTATGTTGCATCGAGGATGATGCTTTCTTAAGGGGAGGAGAATGTAATGCCCCGTTGGGCATCGACTTCCGTTTATGCCACCTTGCCCCATTGCTTTTCGTTGAACGTTTATTTGAGCTCCCTTTTTATCGTCGGGTGACTTTGACCTTATTGTGGAGTTATTTTGGAATAGTTTCTTCCCTTCTTTCGCTTTGTCTCGCCATCTCGTTACGCTTAAGTGCGCTTTTGTTTCCGAGGGTCATTTCTAACTTTCGTCTAGTGAGCTTATCATGCTTTTGATCGGTGAAATGCGTAATGACTTTTGTTGTTAAAATTTCTAATAGAATATTAAAACCTTTTGAATGCATTTGGGAATGTTAGTAGTCTTTTCCATCCTTGGTTTACTTGGAAGGGAGAGAGGTTGGGTGGTGGCGCCTTTGAAGGTGAGGATCATGTGCAGTTTTGAATCTATTAATTTGCTTGCACCTACCCTCCACTGCCACCTTGGCCGACCAGGTCCATTCGCAGGTCTTGATTGCAAGTGGATGACTTTAGTCTCCTCCCAACCACCCAACCTGCAGACTGTAATGGCCATCACGTTTTTTTACCTTGCGTGAGGGAGATGGGAGTCGGTGGAGGCCTATTTTTCTTCACCTGGATCTCTTTTTGATCCTTTCATTCAATGCGTATGGGCGCAGTATGGTTTGACATGATGGCTAGTGAAGTAGGCGTGTGAGAGGCGTTTTCTTCTTGGTTCCTCCTGGATGCCTTCCTTCTTCCTGCCCTGGCCGCGTGAGGAGAATGGATGGAGTTTTTATTATTGTTTGTGTAGTCGCGTGGACTGGTTTGTATCACGGATCTTGCAGACTGCCCTTGTTGAAGAGGGCGTGGAAACCGCTGGAGATTCGTGGTTTTCCTGTCTCTTGCCTTGCTGCGTATTTTCCCCCTTTCTGTACAACGTGAGTCCAATCTTTCCTTCCTCGCGTGCCTTTTTCTTCTGCTCTGCCCGTGGATGAGGGCCTGTTAACACAAAAGTATGGACGTGGTTTTTATTTGTTGTTTCCTGAGGTGTTTTGGGTGAAAAAGGAGCGTTGTTTCCTTTTTTTTGCCTGCACTACTGACTAGCGTAGTATACGTGTTACCTCCACTTTCTTGGGTCTTTGTGAGGTGTGTTCGGTCGGGAATCCATAGCAGCGGCTGCACCAATGAGATTAGCCCAGTGGCGGGCATGTTGCGGTATGGCGAAGCCTCTTTGAGCACTTCCAAAGCAAGCGGGTTGTCCAACTATGTTGTTATACATTCGATGTCGAATGCATCCTCAAATTCCGGTTTCTCCTTCAAGATATTTTTATCAAAATCGACTATGTGATAGTGAGAGTATTACCAGGCCGGATCCTCTGATATGTATGGTTCTACCCCTCCTCCTCAGAATGAGGACACCCCTTTCCACCCCCGCAGCCCTTATGCCACCTCCAAGGTTGCAGCCCACTGGTACACTGTTAACTACAGGGAAGCCTATGGCCTCTTTTCCTGCAATGGGATCCTCTTCAATCACGAGTCTCCCAGGAGAGGTGAGAATTTCGTCACCAGAAAGATCACCAGGGCTGTGGGGCGGATCAAAACTGGGTTGCAGAGCAAGCTCTATTTGGGCAATCTCAAGGCCTCCAGGGATTGGGGCTCCTCTGGGGACTATGTGGAAGCAATGTGGCTCATGCTGCAGCAGGATGAACCCGATGACTACGTTGTTGCCACCGATGACAGCCACACTGTCGAGGAATTTCTGGAAGAAGCGTTTGGGTATGTGGGCTTGAATTGGAAGGATTATGTCAATATAGATCCCAGGTATTTTAGGCCAGCAGAGGTTGATAATCTTCGAGGGGATTCAACCAAGGCACGGAAGCTTCTTAAATGGGCTCCAAAAGTGGATTTTCCATTGTGCTGGATGGATGTCCATGTTCCACTGTAACTTTCCCTTTTGACACGCGTTGGGAGGATGTTGGCAAGTATTTTAGACCACCCACCTCGCTCTGTGAACTCCTACACCGCCAACGTGAAGATGGTCGATGTTTGGGCAACCAACGAGCTTGAAGAAAATGGAATTAGGCTTGGGTTGTTGTTCTTTGGTCCTAAGGTATCCATGAAACCTATTGAATCTGGAGAAAAAGGCAAGATATTTCTACACCTTTCTACTGTTATTTTATTTAAAATTATTGTGAAATCGGACCACCTTTTCCTTGCATTGATTTGTCAGTTGGATGTCATGATGGGAGATATCCCCTTTCTGCTTATTTCTTCTTGTTTTAGCTTTTATCGTTGTCGGTATGTTGGTCGAAAGGATGTGTGTGCCCCCTCCTCTGGTGTTATGTTTCTCTTTCTTGAGTGATAGACCTTCATCTGTTTGTTTATGTATTAATTCTCCTCTGCGATTGAGTTGCAAGTTATTATGTTGATCAAACTAGTATTTTCGATATCATGGAAGTAAGTTTACGATAACTATGAAGCTCCTCCCTAGCACCCAAGTTTGTCTTTTGACGTTTTTGTTAGCTCCTTCACAAGTCCCTTTGATAACCTTTTGGCATCGAGAAAGGAAGGTTGTAGGATTAGTGTGATCAATGCTTGGGCTAGCCAGCTTAGAGTTTTGGTATTAAAACTTGTAGAATGAAAAGGTTTGTGTGCAATGTGTTTTCCGTCTCACGTGTTTAGACTCTTATATTATCTTTCATCTTGTTTCTAGGCTTTTAAGGCCATCCTCAAGAAGTACCTTTACCATCCCTATCAACTTGAACCATAACTAGCTTTTCGGATCAGCTAAGCTCGAGGTTTCATTGTGCGAATCCAGTACCTCGTTGACACTAGAATAGTTTTGGTCTAATCCCCCTCTGTGAATTATTGTTGATGGTGCTCTTCTATTTTTCCTAACTTGCATTATTTCTCCTTTGTAGTGTTAACGCTATTAATTAATATTGGTCGGTTTTTATGCACGTAATTACCTTAATATTTTGTGATGGAAATTTCCTTAAATGTGATTAATCTTCGGGAAAAAAACTCATCTTTCATTTGATAGTCTTATGGATTCATAGCGGAAGGTTTTGTTTTGATAATGTCACTTAGAAATTATGTTTGTATCTATGTGTGACGGTTGACTGTGTTACCAAGGGTTGCCTTAAAATATTGTTGTTTTGGGAAATAGGTAATTTATTTTAAATTAACCAAACATTAGAATTGTTGTGGAGGTTTGCAAATCTTTAGTGTTATAAAATTTGTTGATGACATTATTGTATACTCTTGTTTGACGGAACTCCCTTCTTCTCTCGCGTGTTTGCTACTAGCCTGTAAGACATTGGCCCTTCTTGAATGATTGGAAAATCTTTGTAGTTAATGGTCAAAACTAGTATACTTTTCCTTCGCTTCGAAACTTATGTTGTGTGTATACTCTTTTTGTTTCCGGTTTGAAACTTGATTATACATGGCTTTTGTGTTAATTTTTGAAACCCGTGGTTCCCCTTTCTTGGGCCGATCAACTCTTGTTCTTTTAGAAATATATTATTTTAGCCTATGCATTTGGTACCTTTGATAAATTTCTAGATGGTTGGTATATATATCAAATCTCAATCTTGTAATTATTGTTTAATTACTTACTTGATGGGAATTCTATTTTTGCTAGATTGTTTATTTTTCTCCTTATAGGGCCAAGGGCCATTCTCATACGATTGCTATACTTTCGTTGCTTTTACTCCTAACTGAAGTACAAGGTCTTCTCCTTCTTTGATTGGAATGATGGAGACTTTATTATAACTTGATGTGTTGATAGTGTTTAGAGGTTTGACCCAATTCTTGTAATAAAGTGCTTCCTTTTGTGGTATTGTTAGATAATAGTTATGGTGGTTTTGTGTAGCCTTATCTTGCTCAGTTCTCGCGAACTGACTCTTGTGGAAAAATTTGTTGCAGATGGATTTTGCGAGTAGATGAGGGATAGACTTGTATTTTTACATCAAACCTCGGTTGAGAAGTTCTTTTGCATGAATCCTTTTTATATTGTTCAACTATTGATAACATCTAGTGGAAAATTTAGAAAAGGATCAATATCTTAGTTTATTGTATCGTGGATTATGTCGTCTTAACTTTGGAACCTTGAATTGTTTGTCTATCTTGGAAAATAAAAGAAAGTTTGGATTACCACTTGTTGAGTGACCTTAATGGATTATCGGTATTCTAAGAGTTGATGTAACCTTATTTCGTTTTCGTAAATGAATATTGTTAAACTTTATCCCTACGATTAAATGTTGAGTTAAATCTTTCTAAGACTTAGTAATTGTGAGTTATAAGTAAAATAAAATGGGTTGTTCAATACTTATAGAAGTTAAACTAAAATTTATATTGCAAATAAATTGGTGTAGAGGTGACCAACTTGAGAGCATGTAATTCCATAAGTGATCAAAGATGAAACTATCCTTTGTTAAGTAACATTATATAACTTGATATCCCTAGCTACACTAATGAACACTATCCCTTTCATGGTGAAATTCTTAAACGAACGTAAGGGAAATCTATGGTTAGATCTGGAAGATAATAAGATTTAATAAACAGGAGAAAACAATTTTGAAACCACGCAATCTATCTCTCAGCCATTGGAAGGTAAATTGTTTTATTTTTATAAAACTCATTTAGTAAACCCTAAGTAAAATCTTTAATAATTCTGGTTAAGTTCTCAAGTTTCAATTAAATCTTGGTTATAACAAATGAGGTCTTGAAGATGATTTCAACTCAACCTTCTCCCTCTAACCTTTTTCCAAGGTGCTTTGTCTTTCTTCTCTTAAGTGTGTTGAACGCAAACCCATGTTGTCATATGGGCATGAACAAGTTCTAGTAGCGTAAGTGTAAATAGATGGCCTTGTGGAATTAAATTACCCCTTTCTCTAAATAAACGAATTAAGCAAATAAATGTCATAATAGAGAAGATTTAAAGATAATTACTCAGTGTAAAAAGAATAAACTTAGCTTGGTAAGATGAATTGTATGAATCATATCTTGAGCCTCCTTGAAAACATAAGCTAAGAATTGCAGATGTCTTCTAAAATAAATAACCCTCAAGAATATCTCATTGTGGATGGCCCTAACTATAAGTGTGTTTACTGTGGTTGGACTTCTATGTTGTCATGTCAAAAAGAAAAAGTGTATTATCCTTTTGGGTGTGAAGCGTTTCCGTCTGCTGACCTTGTGGTCATCCCATAACAAGTGGTTCCCGAGTTGGTTGTAACTTTGTGGCATGTTGTTGTGTCATGTTATGTGTGGAAGCAAGTCAAAAAAAAAAATTATCCTGTCTTTTCTTTGTGTTGTTCGTGTGTGAATTTTTGGGTCATTACAAACAATGCAACCCCATGTTTATAATGTTTATTGTGAGATTTTACTATTTAGCATTGTCATGCTTAAGTGTACTAGCATCTATTTTTAGAATATTTCACCCACTTGGTTTTAAAAATGAATTGTTGAAAAATAGTCAATGATCGCATGTAGTCATTTAGAATCGGATAGCCTAAATAGTTTGTAGAAAAATAGAATTGGAAATTATTATAAATCAAACTTGTTCAACATCATTCCATGATATTCTAAAATAAAAAAATATTTATAAAACTTAATTCTTTCCTATGATAATATTTATTATTGTTACATGTTATGCTTCTCCCGAGTAGTAAAATGACAATTATTATACATTCCTTATCCATTATAGGATATTTTTTTTTAATACTACATGTTATAAGAAGAAAAGGAAAATAATTCCCGAACATTTTTATGTCCCATACTAAGTACTATAGTTGTCTTGTTATACAAAAACATTCATAAGAAAGCTAATGAATTGGATTATTCTTCGTGAATGACATAATTTTGTATTTTCTATAAATAAATACATTTATGACATGGGAAAATGTAAACTAACATTGTATTAAAAGAGATAATTTTTAAAATTTAGTGGATTCTAACCATTTAAAACTATATAAGTTAATAATACAATGCAAGTTACATTCATAAAAATTATAGAGAAAAGTTGCTACCGTTGGTGAATATTGTGAAGTTATGTAAGACTAATCCACATTAGAATGTAAATTAAAATAACATTTCACTATGTTATATGTACTACGATCACAAGGGAATAATTTTGATATAAGTTGTATTAACAAAGCCTATGGGAATGAAGTGAATATTATGAACTGAAATTCTTAAAATGAGAAAATATGCCCAAAAACATTGAGAAAAATAATTTATCAATGAATGGCCCATAATAAATGATTTTTTTGGATAAATGGTAAAAAGGGGTTTTAATAATGGGACTCAACCCAGGAACAAAAGGCATGAAATCCCATAATAATCCTTAAGCAAAATAAGAGACAAATAAATGTAGCTTCCTTGCGGTGCAAGGAAACAAAAAACAACTACATAACTTTTTAATGAGGCCTTTTGGATTTCATTGAAAAAAATTATGCCAATCCTCTTCATCCTTAACGAACACGTTAATAACATCATGAGTTTTGATACCAAAGTATTGAAGACATACTCTTGATATCACAGACCTTATCATAAATTGAGAATTTTAAGCTTGTCAGGGTCACATGGGTTCTTCTTTTCCTTGTGAATTGGTTGTACCACTTCCTTTGACACCAAGTACCCTAGATACTCAATGTCAAGTAAAAATTCCAAATTCCGGGGTTGGGACAATCGAAGAGGGTAGAATTAATTCCTTATTTTAACATAATTAAAAAAACATCAAACACTATGTTTATGATAAATTTACTCTTAAATAAACAAAAATTATTTAGAAGACATGAAATGATATGATGTAACCTGATAAAATGGACTAAAATTATCCTTACCAACTACTCATAACCAATAATACTATTGATGCACCCTATTAAGGGAAATAATCACCATTAACACGTGTTTGAGATTTTAAAAATGTGCAAATTATTTCATCTTCTCCAATTTTAAAATTGATTTATAGACATATTCATATTTGTGTATGAAATTTTTAAAATCATGAACTCTTGTAAGATACTTTACTACTACCTAATAATTCACTTTAAAGGCTAAAATTATGCAAAGTATCTACACAAGAAACCATGTTTAAGCCTACGTTGATTCAAGCTATATGTATTAACAAACAAGCTAATATGATATATGGATCATAAGATATGGTTTATAAAATATCCAAAAGTTGGAAATCAAAAACACTAAATGGAAGAATAATTGACTAGACTTCTAAATTCATTCCACTACTATATATTTCTTGTTTACTACTACATAATAATTCACTTTAAAAGGCTAAAATTATGCAAAGTTATCTTCAAAAGAAACCACTTTAAGCCTATTTTAGTCAAAATATATTTATTAAAAGAAACACTAATTAGATGTATGGATCATAAGATATAGTTTATTAAAGATCTAAAAATTGGGAAATCAAAAACAATAAATGGAAGAATAATTATTCGGACTTTTAAATTCATTTCTCTACTATATATTTCTTGATGATAAAAATATGAAAAAACAATCACCATTCAAATATTTTCTAAAAAAAAATTACAGTATGGTTGAAAACTTAGTTTTTAAAAGGATAAAAAATTAGTAAAAATAAATGTTATATCCTAAAACATCTTGAAATTTCTTACAACAAATAATTCATATATATATATTTATAAATATAATAGTAAAAATTTAATTGAAAATCATGGGGGCGATGAGGAGGATGGCTTCTCCTCTTCATTGGAATTCTTGGTAGGGGGAGCGTTTCCTCTCCCTCTATTTGTTGTGACCAAATGAACTATGGTGGATCTTCTTGTTGTTGTTCTAGACACTGAGGATGAAGACAAATTTTACGTTTCTCCTTGGGTTCCTTATTATAAAAATTCTCACTTCAAGTGGATTGCATTGTAATATTATTTGTAGTGGAAAAGTTGCTTTGTTTTGGAAATGGAACCTACATTTGAATGTGAGAGATGTGTCTTACGTAAGTTGTATTGGATGAATGAAAATGAAGTTGTAAAAGAATTGTTGGAGTTCAATAGAAATTGTTTTAGTTACCACAAATGATATGGTTTTCATTTGAAATCTTGTTTGAAAAATATTGTGAAGTCTCTTTCTAAAAATTGAAAAATAAATACGTATGAAGAAATACTACATTTCTCTGTTTCATTCGAAATGCATGTTTTGAAATTAGAACTATATTTTGGGTTTCCATGCATGGATTGAAGTACAGTTAAACTTTGTAAATTTAGAATGGAATGAGTTTAGACGTTTTAAGTATGGAAAATGAAATAGATAAATTTCCAGTTTGAAATACGTAGATCTCTGTTAGATTGTTTCAATCCTGCAAACCAATATCATAAAAAATATACAGAGTATGCTTCTGCAACATCAAAAGTCAAAATGAACTAAGGATGAACAAAGCACATCATGAAACATTTACATTGCCTAGTAATTTACACAGTTCATCTTTAATTGGGAAAGAAGCAAAATAATGATATTTTACAGAAAGAGAAGGAAATAAATGTATATTGAAATCCCAATCATAATCAATTAATCCTTACAAATCCATCCAATTTCTATCAAGTACAACTCTCCATGCTTATTTGGCATGTTGAAGAAGAAATAATGGTAGATCTGTAATGCCCCGTTCGGCGTTTACCCTAGTTCTTGTCGCAATGACCCTTTTGTTGAGCGTCGAATGGTTGTGTGTATTTCCGTTGTCTTAGATCTTGTCTCCGTGATGTTTTAGAACCTTCCCTCTCCTTCTTGCGTTCTCAAGTTGTTATTGACACCTCTGTGTGTGGACTATGTAATGTCCTGTGCGTAAACCTATTTAAAGGAGGATCTTGTTGTCGCATAGTTAAGCTGGACCTTTGGCCATTATTGGTGTGAGTAGAAATTATTTATATTTATAGTATATAATGATAACAATGTAGTTTTAATTTAATTATCGATTGGCCTCTATTTTATAGTGTTATTGTTTTACATTATTGTCAAGTTGGTATATACGTCTTTGTTAATATGATTAATAATTATTTTAAGTGGTAATAATAATAATAATAATATTAACAATATTATTATTTTAATTATTGATCGACGATAACTCATTATTTTAGTGTCGATTGTTATCAATCAAGATTATTAATTAATTATCGTTAAGCGATTTTATTGTTTGGTTGGTCACTTTGCAGAATGAACCCCGTTCCGCTACTGAGGAAGGGGTTACCCGTCTTGGTGCCATGGTCGTTCCTTGCTTCGTGTTTGCTTTTGAATGTCAACCTCTAGTTTTCTTCGCTTGGTCGCTTAGGCCTGTTCGCAAGTTATTTAATCATTGTGGGTAATGGAGAATTCGATTCTTACTTCCCCTAGCTTGCTCGTGTGTACGTGATTTAATTTTTCTCGGGTTGAATAGTAATCATACAAAAATTCTTATACCTTTTAGCTTATGAGAACTGTTCGAGTAATCTTGTAACTCATTTTACATTTGTATTAATATAATCTTCTTGTGTATGCTTTGTGAGCTTACCTTACTTAGTAGAGATTTTGTTTATCACGTATCTTTGAAAAAGGAGGAGCTCGTGGGGGTGCCATGTCATGGTGAAGACTGCCCAGTTTTTAAAACTTTTAAACTTCTTTCACCCACCCTGCACTGCCACCTTGGCCGACCAGGTCCATTCGCCTGTCTTGTTGCAAGTAAATGGCGTTAGACTCCTCCCAACCACCGAACTACCAATAGTTATGGTATTTTAATGCATCCTTCTTGGCGTGTTCAACCTTCCTTGTTGGTGGCCGCACATGCTCCATTTATTAATTTTTTTATTTGCAAATCTGTTGTCCTTCGTGGTCTGCCTGTTGTATTCTGCCCTGGCCACGTGAGTTTGTGTGGTGAAGGAATTTTTGCCTTGTGTGGTCACATGGACTCATTTTTTATCAGGGCTCTTGCAGACTGGTTCCTTGTTGAGGAGGGGCGTGGAAAATTGCTAGAGATACGTGGTTGGTTCTAAATCTCTTGCTTGGCTACATTTTCACCCCCTCTCTTTCTGTACAAACGTGGAATCCTATCATTCCTACCTTGCGTACCATTTTCTTCTACTCTGCCCCGTAGATGTGGGCCTGATAGCACAATATATGGACATGGTTTTATGTTGTTTCCTGATGCGTTTTGGGGGAAAAGGAGACCTTTGTTTTTCTTTTGCTGGCCGCGCACAGGTGGATGTTGCTCTACAGTTTTATGACCTGCTCTTTCCATGGTTTACTTTATTCTCCCTCTTCCATGGATTTGATATGGTGGTTATAGATGAAGCTACCAGCTAGTGAAGTAGGCGTGTTACCTCCACTTTCATTGGGTGTTGCGAGGTGTGTTCTTGTCGGGGATCCACAAAGAACGGCTGCAAATAGTAATTAGCCAGGCAGCAGGCATGTTGCAGTATAGTAGAAGCCTTTTTGAGCGCTTCCAACAAGCAGGTTGTCCAACTATGTTGTTATCTTTTCAGTATCGAATGCATCCTCAAATTCGGGATTCTCCTTCAAGATATTTTTATCAAAATCGATTAAGTGACAGTAAGAGTGTTACCAGGAGACCTGATGAAATTTATTACAAAGATTCTCTATTGAGACCTTACTTGTTTTACGATGTAACTCATGGAAGAGAATCTCATAGAGGTGGATCTGTTTCATATCAGAATATTCATGAAGCACAATTTGTTGTTGCAGGGCCTGTTTCAGCGTGCCCTTGTCTTGGGAAGCGCATTAAAGGCATGATAAGACTAACCCTCTCTCTTAATGATTTATTTCCTTTAGCATTTGGATAAATCAATCTCTGCAATTTTGTTTGAATTCTGTAGATGTGAGTTTCTTTTGGATTGTTGATGTGTTTTTTTACTAAGTAAATAACGTTTGGACTCTTGATATTATTTAATATTTATTTACATATATATATTGACTCTTTCTTGAAAGAGATGCCCAAAAAGAGTTGGGTTTTCGAATGACTTTTAATCATAATTGCATGAGCTGATCTCTCTCCAGTGATTCTCGCTTATCGATCTTATAAAGTTGGTTTATCATTTTGCCATGATTATTCCTGTGAACAGTGGTTTCTATAGAAAATATTGTGGTGTGTGAATGAGATTTAGAATATTTCTTGTCTTGTTTTTATTATGTAGAACATGGCTTGAAAACGGGAATTTTTCTCGGAAGACTGTGTTTGTCTTTTAATGTGGATTGATAATAATATAAACCCCCCCATTAGGATTGGAGGCTTCTATTTGGGGAGAGTCGTACTGGTTTTACTGGTCTTTCTAGATACCATCTGACTCTTTTGATTATCGTTTACTTTGGGGATTATTGAAAACCCCTCACCAGGCCCTCTACTATTATTATTACTATGAGCTTATTTTTAGATTGGAACGCTCCTGAAGCATGTGTTAATGGGGTTTCTATTTTGTGACCTTTTTGAATATGGTAAGCACTCAAGACGTTAGCTTGTGTGGATAACTATATGGCTTAAGTTTGAGGCACTACTTAGATCTTCGAATCAGTTAAAGTAATATTGGATACATCGAACTCTCATGAATGTGTACATTCTTCAAGTTTGATTGACATGTGATGGCCCTCAGGCATATGAATTCAGACAATGCTTGAAATATGAGATTATAAATTTATCCTATACTTTGACTTCAAAGCTTGTTGAAATGCTTTTGGTAGGAAAACAAATGAATAGGGAAGTTATGAGAACTACCCTAAAATGGATTCATACACAGCCTTAAGTAAAGGTGACAACTACCATAATGGGACTGTACATACCATATATGACAGTAAGGATAGAAGTCGACCTGAAATTATTTAACTTCATTATATAGGACAATAATTAATACCCATAAATTGAGATATGCAAGTGGAGGTTGAATTATATAATATGAAATATTATGTTATCAGGTAACCAGTAAGGATAAATATGTTATTTCAATACTTGGTTAACGAGTGGAATATTTTCTGGCATTTACGATGATTATTATGTTAGCTAAAAAAAAATTGATACTTGCATCTCATTAGGAGTTGAGATAATGTTGATACTTGTATTCATAGTGGCTTGGACCACGCTTACATATCTTAGCTAGTCAAATGTATCTTTGGCATATTACCAATAGATGACAGTATTGTCGATCATAACTCATTCTTATGAGTTGGACTCTTTTACTAGAAGAAATATATAAGACATGGTAATAAGCAACCAAAAGGATATCTAAATAATATATGAACTTGCTGATTGGTGAAATCTTTGTTAACGTAAATATACTCTTAAAATTGTGGGATAAATATCAAAATTATGCTTACATATCATTGATTATCTATTAAGGTTCGATACTTGGGTAATATCGATGAGTAATATAAGATTGATACTTGTATTTATTATATAAACTTAATGTCGTTGGTGCTTTTATTTAATTGAAAGATAATATTGTTGGATACTTATATATGTGAAGTAGGTTGAGGGTATTAGGTGAGCATTATTATTATTACTGTAATTTAATTATGATTAAATGCAAGGTTAAGGTTGTATATCTCTCCACTTGGAATTTTTGTTCATATGTAAGCAGATTTTAGGGAAGTGAACAATAATGGGTATGAAATGTATTATCATGAGATGTGCAGTTAAGATTTGAATACATGATTAGAAATTATTTGATAGGGAGTATTGCAAACTTTCATTTATTTAAATGCTAGATGGCATAAGTTATTAGGTGAGGTTTATATCTTATCATGCTCAGTTCTAGCGAACTGACTCTAGTAAATATTTGTGCAGATGGATTATGCGAGTAGATTAAAGGAAAAGAGTGTAAAAGTTTCATCAGTTCAAATTATGAAGTTCTTTGTAGAAAGTTCAATGCGTTGTAAATTTTGTAACATTGCTTGCAAAGGAGTTTAGAAGATCTCTTGTCTTGGTATGTTCGGAAAACTACGTGGTGAAGTGTTCTTTCCCTTTTGTTGTTAGACTAGTAACTTACCTTGGTGAGAAATGATATTCAATCATTACATTGGCATAAGTATTGTAAAACCTTGATTTTGAGAATAAAGTGTTAAGTCAAAACTCTCTGACACCTTGTAATGATGTGATATAAGTAAAATTAAATGGAGTGGTTAACCCTTATAGAAGTTAGCTAAATATATATATTCAAGATAAATTAATGTAGAGATGACTTACTTGAGAACAAGAGATTCCTGAAGTAATCAAAGGTGAAACTATCCTTGTAAAGTAAAATTTTATAATTTGTTAACCCTAGCTAAGCTAGCAAACATTATCTTTATATGGTGACTTCTTAAACGAGTTTAAGGGAAACCAATGGTTAGTTGTTAGAATATAATAAGATTTATTAAGTAGGAAGAAACAATTTAGAAACCACGAAATTTATCTCTCAGCTTTTTTGGAAAGTGAATAGTTCCTTTTGTAAAGCTCTTTCAATGAAGCCTAAGTAAAATCTTTAATATTTCTGGATAAAACCTCAAGCTCCAATTAAATCTTGGTAATAACTAACGATGTCTCAAGGATGAACTCAATTGAACTTCTTCCTTTAACTTTATCCAAAGTGCCTTGTAATTCTCCCTTAAGTTTGTTGAACGCGAACCAATGTTGTCATAAGGGTATGAATGAGATTTAGTAGCGTAAGTGTGAATAGATGGCCTTGTGAAATTAAATTATCACCTTTATCAAATAAATAAATAAAATAAATAATTGTCATAATGAGAAGACTATAAGTGAACTACTCTACAGTGCTTAAGAAAATAATTTAGTTTGGTAAGATGAATCGTGCGAATCATATCTTGAATCTCTCTGAAAACATAAGTCATGAGTTAAAGGGTGTTTTATCAAAATAAATAACCTTCAATCATTTCTTACTGTGGCTTGCCCTAGCTGTGTGAGTGTCATGTGGTTGGACTTCTATGTTGTTCTGTCAAAAAAGAAAAGTGTATTATCCTTTTGGGTGTGAACATTTCCGTGCTGACCTTGTGGTCATCCTCGTAACAAGTGGTTCCCAGAGTTGGTTGTAACCTTGTGACGACATGTTGTGTCGTGTTATGTGTCGAAGCAAGTCAAAAAAAAATTATCCTGTGTTTTTCTGTGTTGTTTGTGTGTGAAATTTTGGGTCGTTACAAGATCAAATCAAGTCTGGTTGTTGAAAAGGTTTTAATTCATGTTTTAATAGTAGGAAAGATATTTGTGTAAAATTCACCCTCTTAAGGTTGCTAAAAATGAATTTTTTGTTTCCTACGCATAGAGGGTTCGAGACCTTTCCGAAAGTCCTCATTTTATCAAATTTGAGCTTTCAGTCGAAATTTATGGCCTTTTGAAGTTTTTACTTTGTTTGGTTTGTCTTATAAAAAAATCAACTGTCAAAAAGAAAAAATTGTAAATTAGACCCGCGTGCCCGAAAATTAGTTAGGGCACTTTTTGCAAAAAGGAAAAAAGTCACAATTTCCTCCGCTGCCCCTAGCCCCGCCTATTTTCTTTTGGGAAAGCACTTCCTTGGATTCACGGGCCCGTGGCTTCAAAATTTACCCCTTTGAAATGCGGCAAAAAATCTTAAATCTCCCCACCGGACCGCTTCCCCACCTGTCACTGGGGGTCTGCCACGTGGCTTCTTAGGGCGTCGGGGGGGGGGGGATGGTTTTAGTTCTTTTTGTCTTTGGAAAAAATAAAAATGGTTGGAAAACCTTCCTAAGTTTCCCACCGGCCCACCTTCTGTTGGTCACCGTTGGATTGACGTGTGGCGTCCCTAGGCGTCGGTGGAGGCATGGAGATTTTGAACCTTTTTGTCCTTTAAACAAAAAGTTAAAATAAAAATTTCTTCCATTGACCCACCTTCCCATGTGGGCTTAAAATTTTCCGTGTGTCCCTTACACCTTTGGGAAAATTTTCTTCCCTATGCCCGCAAGCCCGCATTTGGGAAAATTTTCTTCCCTAGGCCCGTAGGCCCTCCTTTGGAAAAATTTTCCTCCCTAGGCCCGCCGGTCTGTAACTTAAGAAATATGAGGAGTTAGGAGGACTTATTTATACCATTGGAAAGATGAATAAATTTCTTATCTCATGGAAATGCTTTTAGGAAACCTTAAATGCGTTAAATATGTGAAAAATTAGGTTGAAGTGCAAAGATGAGTCTCAGGGGTGGGTAAGTAGGAAATTACCTCTTTTTAACTTTATGTTTAACTCTAGAGCATGGGTTGACCTTTTTGAAGGGTCACATGAGCGGATAAGGGAATGTTTCCTATCCCATGTTAATAAGAACCTTGGTTATTGTTTAGACCTAGTCAAATTAAATACCTTGGGCAATTAATTGTTTTGGGCATTTAAATATAATGTTAAATTAATAATTTATTAAATTAACACCTAAGAGAAATTTAACTATATTGGGGTTAACTATACCCTTTAATTTTTTAATGTGGATCTAATGTTTATTATAATGGGAAAAATTTATTTATTAATTATGATTCACTTTGAATCCTTGTTGTGATAACTTGATTCTTGAAGCATGTTAGTGGTCATGCTTTAAATAAAAAAAAAAGAAAAAAATATTCCATAATTTTTCTATCCAAACCTAGGTTGTTCTTGGGTCTCAAGTGGTTGTTTTAGCGGACATTACACACCAAGTGTTATCATTGTTATGGTTGCTTCAAAATTTTGGGGTTTTTCAATCTTTTCTCTTTATTGTTGATCGCCAAGCGTTTTGATTCTTCAATTTTCAAGAAGGGTAAGTATTGTTTCTTCTTCTCTGGTAACTCAATAATCAAAAAATTTATTTCATAACTATCTAAGCTGTGCAAATTTATTAGCTTAAGGGTTCGAAGATCTTATTTGGGACCTTTGAAACACTGCATTTTTCTCTGGTAAATGCCATTTAAAATTGCCAAATGAATTGAACTGTGCATTCTTTATAAATTGCACCCTTTTAATTTCCGCCATAGATGTTATTTTTATAGATATCAGTTTGCTTTTGTTCCATTCTACGCTGAATTTTTTTTTGTTAACGAGAGATTTTGTTATTATTTCTCCCTTTTGCATAACTCAAATCTTTGTGGCTCAAGCTTAGTCATTTTGATGAAAACTTGGTGACCAAGATCCTCGTTTGTGTTTTTCATAATGTACTTGATATTTGGTAGGATTGGCTATGTATTTATGGTCTGATTGAAACCTTGGATCCACTGTGGCGAGGTTGGCTATCTTGTTCAAGCCTTTTCGATTTGGGATGAAATTCGGTTACATTTGCCATCCCATTGTATGTATTTTCTGGGCTTAGTATTAGCTCTACTTTGTCTCCATTTGGAAGTAGCTCTTTGGTTCTATGCATTAGATTTGTGTAGATTTGTAAATACCCAATAATGGGTTTCCCTTAAAATTGGTCAACCTTTCGCTTTATACTCATAGCTCCAGTTTCATGCATTATGGGCCCTCAAGATTCTTGCATTTGCACTAATTTATTAGACTTACATCAAATTCTTTTTAAATAGTCTTGCATTGTTTGATTCCATATGACCAACTTTGATGTGTCATGTTCAACCATTTTCCTAAAAACATTTGTTGTTGGATCACTATTTTCATAATTTCTCCTTGTTGGGTTGTGTGTACGATAGAGAATACTCTAATTCGAGTTGGACTTAGTTCTTTAACAACTCGGTTTTTTACATAAACCATTTCTAGTCATGATGGGCTTTCTATTCGCATTTTTAAATTTGTTTTCTTTGCCCTTGATTATTTGTTTTCCCTCGAGCTCCTATTTGCTATGTTATGCATTTATGTAATCCATGTTGTGTTTATGTATGAGTCTCGACTTCCCGACTTCTCATGTTTGAATTTTTGATGCATTTAATCCAATCCTAGGGTTTTCTTTTGTTAGAATATGTGTTCACAAACCAATGTCAAAGGAAAATTCATCCACCTTAGATTGTTCCATGCCAAAACAACAAACCTTATAAAATACTCAAATTGTGAATAGTGTAAAATCTGAAAGAAGATCATTTTCATAATCTGTATAATCAAATTTCTCATTAAAATTTTATGTTCTTGCATAGTTTCACTTTCATGGTCTATACTATAGATGAAAGATTGTATGAATCTTTACAAAATGTCTTATCTGTAATATCAAAATTCATTACATATATAAAGTTGCTTCCATCTGAAATAAACATTGTATCTCTACAAACCATAAGTGAATAACTCACCTCATTTTTAATTTGTTGGTGCTCAAATTAGTCTCACCCCATTTGCCATTAAAATCCCTCAGTTTGCGGACTATGTCATATTTTTATCTCCCCGTGTTGTGCTTGAAATGACTTTGTCTTCCATTTGGTTGCCGTGATCAGTCCCTTCTTGGGTCGAGGATCACTTAAAGATCCAATTTTTTTTTTTCATTTCTCTATCTATCTGAATTTTTTGAGAATTGGGCATAAAACTCGAGTTGTTCCTTTCTTTTTTTTTTCGCAGTTAGAATTTTTTGTCCTTGTAATTTTTTTCTGAAATACCTAAGGAAACATGAATAGATGTAGCTCAAAGGATTATGTTTGAACCCTGTAAGGTTTCTAAATTCTCTATCCTTGAAGAAAATTTCATCTCTGGGCTCAAACGGTTGTTTTCCTGCATTTTTATGGTTTGACGAATATGTTTTCCCGGTCAAATTTACATCTATACATTAGTGGAAAAGTGGCCCTTTTTGGTTCGATGCTGCTCATCGGAGCACTCTAAAAGCTTGTGGCTCACCTCGACCAAAAAATTTTCCACGTGGAGGAACGAGGCTCATTTGAAAGTTCACGTTTTGGTTTGGCCTTGGAGTTACGCTGGGAGGACACTTGGAAGCTTCCGCTCACTTTTCCTTTTGCTTGGAATTTTTAACGATTAAAGGAGACCGCCTCGAACATGACACACATGGCACCTTCTGCGCCGAGCTTTCAACTTTTAAACAAATTTTGCTAGGCTAGGACACATGGTGAGCTCGTGCTCATTCAGGGTCTCTACTTTTGAGGACCATCTCAAGATGCGCCATTGAGACACGTGGTAGTTTGAAATGTCAAAAGGAGGGAAGTGGGCCATCGAGGAAATTTTTTTTTTGCCTCTTGTTGTCAAAAAGGTTAAAATTGTCAAAATGACTTGGAAGCCCGACAGAGGATAGTCAAAAGTTTCTTTGAAAGTCAACGATGCAGGTGGGGAATTAAGGGAAATTTGAAAAATTTTACTTTTAAAAAAAGGGTTAAAGTGTAAAAAGGAAGCACGTTTCCACTGGGACCCACATTGGGACACGTGTTAGGCCCATTTTTCAAAGGTAGAGGGGCGAAACAAAATGAGAAATTTTACATTTTTTCAAAATGTTTTAAATTGTAAAAAGGAACCCCCTAGGCCCATTTTAATTTGTATCTCCCATGTGGATGATCCAAATTCAAAATAGAAATCAACAAAGGCATTTGTGCATCTATATCTAATTTTCTACTATTTTTACTCCAAAGCTCATGTAGATGTGAGTTTTCATTATTTCTTGATGTGTCCTACATGCCAAACAAAGAGGAGAATTAATTTGATATCTTGGTTTGGTGGGAAGGATCTGAAAATATCTTTTACTATTAAGATGTGATCTCACTATTGAGTTCGATCTAATTTTCAAAAAAATCTTCCTTGGCACACAAAGAACTAGATTTGACAAATTAAAGGAGGAAGTAGTTGGTGCAAGATATGAAGAGTGATCTACCAGATGAAAGAATTTAATGTTGGAGATATTTGGAGAGATTTTCCCTTTGAGAACCTCGACACGATCAAAATTGTAACAAGCAATGGTACTTTGAATGCTTTTTATTTTCGGGGGGAAAACTCTATTGTAAAAAATGTTATAAATTGCATGAGTTTGTCACGCAAATGGTTAAAGTGTTAGAGGTAAAAATTTAATTCCTAAGAGAAGAGTTTGTGAGAGGCCATGTTTATGACAAACCTATTTACTTATTTTGTGTTAAATTTGATCATGTCAAGGTGGTTGCAAGTGTACAACCATTGACAAGCTATAAGATTGTTCTAGAAACTTTCCCCTGCTAATGAATTTAATCAAATTTGAGTTAATCTATGTTGATTTTTGGGAAAAATTGTGTCTCGCATCATTTCTAAATGTCTAAATAATTTTTTTCCATTACAATCTTACATTGAAATCTTTGTGAATCACACAAGATCTTATCCTTGTGATAGTTTGGTGGCATTTGTAATTTTATTTATCAGAAGAGCTTTCATTTGATAGTTAAATAAACAAATTTAAAATCACTATACTCCTAGCATGATTATAAGGCTGTTTGTTAGCCTTTGAGGGTATCTTAGGAATGATGAAACACGGGTTGATAATATGCAATTAAGTTTTTCAAGTTGAGCCTTCATTTTGGATTCTTTAAGTTTGTGTGAAAACGTGCTTTGATATGGGCCTCCATTGAAGTACACCTTATGGTTAAAGGAGAATTTTATCTTTTTTGAAGCGTTCTATTTGTTAAACCTTCCATTTTGTATAACATCTCAAAGATCCGGTGATTCAAGTTCATTCGCCTCACCTCCCACCAAAAATTCATTTAAAAATAACCAATCTTACCGATATACCCATGTTTTCTATGTGTGTACAAATGCGTAATTTCTATTTCATTTTCTTTAGTTTAGTAGTCTAAATCTTGCTTAGAAAATATCTCCGTTATCTAGGGTGACAACTCGTGAGAGTTAGGTTTTGTTGTATTGATCAAATTTTCTTCAAGGTCTTCATAATAACTTTACAAGGAAGGACATATCATTCTCCTCCAAAAACATCAAAGGCTACTAAGGGTCTTCTCACCTTGGTTAAAAGGTACAACCATAAAGTAGTGAGAATAGATCAAATCCTCTTAAGGGTGCTATCCATTTCTCCCCATCTAAGTGACAAAGAGAAAGATGCATTTCTTCCCCGGCTACAAAATGACATACAACATGATCTGCTTGTCTCTAAGCTTCCTGTCAAACCTACGATGCTACTTAAATTCTAAGGGAGAATCAATTTCGGTACCAACACTAGTGGCACGGATGTCGAGGACATTGTGATCATGAGTTCATATTCGAGACCCGTAAACATTTCTTATATGCTTTAAATTGTAGTACATTGTTTCAACATCATCCCATGTTTAGGCCTAAAAGAAGTGTTCAAAGTTACAAGTGTTGTGTGTAATTTTTCAGTTTCTATAGTTATTACACTAAGTTTCATTGATAAATCTAGGTAAAGGAAGGTCTAGGTCTTTCCATTTCTAGTTGCTAGTTTTGATAGACATTTGACAGATCATATGTTTTAGTGCATATGCACAACTAAGGTGGAAATCCTTAGTGGTGACTCCCTGTTGATCTGATTCTTGATGAATACCAATGTCTTAACCTCTATCAAGTGAGATTTTTACTAATCTTTGAAAAGATGGAAGGAAGATCTTTCTTCGCTAAGGATCCCACTAGGACATTATTTCTAGATCTAGAAAAAATAAAGTCAAAGGAAGAAGAGTTTGGTGAGTCATTTGGAGATCAGCATTCAAGAAAAGAGATCGACATTGATGAAAGTGATCCGCCTATCATTGATAATTTCCATTCAAGTGCTTCAGAATTAGGTAGTCTCTTTGTGTAATTGAATTCTCCATTTGGAGAGGGGCCTTCATTTGAATTTGAAAAGTTTTCTTCTCATTCTACCCCTGTGTTTTCCAATGTTGATAGGGTTTTCCAAGAAACAAAGCCTTTATGAGATATCCATTTTGAAAGTTATACTCCTATGTTTCAAAGACCCCTTGTCCCTTATCAGTTTGTTTCTCCTCCAAGGTCACCTCCTCAAAATGACATGGCCCATCCCCCACCCATACCTCCATTTGTTGTGAATACCTTTAGTCTTATAAATTTTATAGGGATGGCTGGCTATCCAAATGTAGTTCCCTAGGATGTAAGAAATAGACTACCAAAGTTCCAAGGAAATAATGCAATAACTGGTTATCAATATTTAAAGATTTTTATCAACATGATGGAAGAATTTGAGATTTAATTTGAAGATGTATATATCAAATTGTTTATCCATACCTTGGAAGAAGATGCAAGGAACTGGTATAAATATTTTCCAGATAATTCCATTGATTCTTGGATAGAAATGAATAATGCATTTAGATTTCAGTATGGTGATAAGACAAACCCTTGGTTTCTTTTATCAAAATTTGAAAATATCAAGAAGAATCCTAATGAATTAGTACATGATTTCAACACAAAATTTAACAAGACCTTGACGATATTTCATGTTAGTTTGAGACCATGTGATGAATCATGTCCGATAAAGTATTTAGATTCATTTGATAAGAAATATGCTTATTACTTGATGGAAAAAACCCAACCAATTTGAGGCGGGCCTTCACCATCGCTCTACAAATTGAGAACAATATTATAGCAATTGGAAAACTTCCTAAGAGGGAAGGTGTGAAACTAGTTAACCGGAAAAACCTAAAGCAAGTAAGGCTGCTGATTTGGAGGAAGTTGTAAAAACTTTGGCAGGGGCTGTCAAAGAAATCTCTTACAAATTAGCCCGGTAGAGAAAGGAATGGGCAGAGTTCACAAGGTCGGCAAAGACAAGAAACAAGGCCAAGATAGATTTGTAAATCATCTTAGAAATGAGTAGAGATCTGATGAAAGAGGCAAGGGACTTGTTGGATTTGGAAAAGATAACCCCGGGCCATGGAAAATAGAATTGTTCTGATACTTTGGCTACCAGAGTTGCTGTTGTGGAAGAAAAAAATGTAATTTATTGGTTTGACAGATGTTTCATGCCCCATGCTCCATGTGAAGTAGATATGAAAATAGAAGAAGAAGTCTGATGATGATAATGATGATGAGTTTGCATGATGGGTTTCTCCAAGAGCTCACAACAGGGACCAACTTCAATTGAAGTGATAAGTGCTCAAACTGCTGTAAGTTTTTGGGATTGCATCCACTTTGGGTACCCCCTTCTTCCTCCCTCTCATACTTTATAAATAGATATTGTGAAAGCTTTTGAAATACCTAATAATGACTTTGAATACTTAAGAAATTTGATGATAAATAAGTATGATGGAGGAATCCCATCGAGGAGAATCAATTTGGGTACCAACATAAGCTTTGTTTGAGCTGGCCTCTTATACTCTTATATTGTTGGGTGAGAACTTCTTTGTTTAAAAAGATGCAAATTTGGAACATGGATTGTGTTTCTGTAACCTTTTTCAAATTTGACATTTACATATACTCTTCTTATTATGTACTTGTGATGGATCATTTCTTTATTTCATTCACTATGTAATGGTGACTTCATGAGCTATCTTGTGTTACTTGATGAACTTGATTTTCACCTATGCACTCCTTATAATGACTGAAAACGTTTTCCCTTTTGTGATTGAATACTTCCTTTGTAATGGAATGATTACTAAGTACTGGAATTCATTTCTATTTCTGAACAAGGAAAAGTACCTATAATGGATATTGAAAGCTCCTTAAATGATCTAAAATTTAGATGCCTCCTCTTGTTTAAACTTGGAAATTTTTTTCTCCTTTCTAGAAGTAGTGAAACATCATAATTTGATGTGAATGCTTTCTTATTTGTGATGGGTATCTAAACTCTGTTCCTCCCTTTCCATTATCATTTATGAAGAAAAACCTCAACGGGTTTTCTCTATTTGATTTGTTTATCTACTTGATTTTGTTAAAAAGTGAAGAACATTCCATCGATGAGTCTTACTTATTTTCTCATGAAGCTTCACAAGTATTGTGCATCAAAACAAAATTGTTAGTTCTTTATGATTTCAGCTATAAATTTAGTCTTGATTTTTAACTTCAATTAATATGAGAATAATAAAGAGTGACTCTATTCTACTTTTCTTTTTGTCATGATTTTGAGAACAATATATCTTCTTCTCGTAAGAAAGTGCTTCGTTGATTCTATATCTACCTCATCTCGATTTATCTTATGTGTACTTTACTTCACAAGATTCATTTTCATGAAACTAATAACATAGGATAGCTAGGGATAATACATAAGATGAAGATGAAGAAGTTACAAATGGAGATGATGAAGACCAAGAGAAGACCCAAAAGGAAATGATGGGTTTTAGATCTATATTATGTTTCTTTTAGCTTTATATACCTGCATCTTTTCCTTTAAGTAAACATAAGTTACATTCCACGGCTTGTGTGGGAAACACCAAATTTCTTCATGAATAAATGAGATTAATTTTTGTAATTGAGATGTATATTTTTTTCTACATCCAGCTTATGATATGTAGTGATTGTATAAAGATCTAAAAAAATCAGTCACATAGTTAATAAAAATTATTAATAACAAATAATCAAATTTTATGTACTTATAACATAATGATGAAATCTTACGCATGTAAACTTGTAACTCTGTTTGTTATTATGGGATGAAATATCCCACATGTGATGTAATTCCCACCTTCATCAAGACTATGCACTAGTCCTTTGGGTTTTTTGAATTTCTTTGCTTTGAAGTTGAATGTGAATGACATCACATTTGAGGTGTCGCATTCTACAACAACACACATAGCTGAATATGGCATTGTTTTTCAATTTTCTACAACTTAGAACATTAAGAAACCTTCCATTTTTCCCTTAGCTAGGTCCATCACATAAATCCTTTCCATCTAAAATGAAGTTTCGAGTTGCCATTTTTTGCATGGGTGCAAAAATGTGAACATTTTTGCGATCCTAAGGGGGAAAGCTACCTACTAGCTTTAATACTAGTGCCTTGATCTAGTCCATTGGGCATGGATTCAAAATAATAATACCAAAATCTTTCCTTTCTGAAAACCAACCCTTCTAAAAAACAAACTAAAACACGGAAAGGATCTGGTCAACAAGATCATGTACATGAAATACACTTATTGAATTGAAAAAACATTATAGTGTGTATGAAATACACTTTATTTAAAGGAAATCCTAATCTACCCTACTCAAACTATTTGCAAAATGAATCTAAACAAACCACCCGAAATAGGCAACAAAAGTGAGCTTCCCTTTCTCAAAAATCATAGCTTGGAAAACAAGTAACTATTATGGAAAAATCATAAGCACCCTTGATTGTTTCCAAGTGATTGTTGAGGTAGTCAATGTGATCTGTGAAACATGGAGTTATCCCAATGTGTGGTATTTTAAAATTGGGATAACTCTCCGAGAAGGCCAACTTCCTATCCTATCCTATTGCCAACTACTCCAAACTACGAGAGAGTTGCGAGATCTAACCCTAGTCTTATATTTCCAAGGAGACAAAGATAGAGAGAATGCATGATAACTAAAACCTACACTAAGGGAAGGTGATGCACCAATAATTATGTTGAATAATTTGCATAATAAACAAAACACTACCGAACCTTTCAATGAATACAACAATAATACAAAATAAACTTGCATGTAATGAAAGATCAACAAGATGCAATAGTTATAGAAGAGGGTTTGAAACATCCATAAATCAAATTTTATTTCTCTCAATGTTGATACAATACATCACATTCAAGCTCAAAGGAAAGGGAGGTTTGAAATATCCACAAAATATCAATAATAATGGAGGGGCATGTACAAGGTGTCCAACCTTTTAAAATGAGCCCCTCCTTATAATATATAGGAAGAATGAGGGAAGGGAGAGAGAAGGAATTCTAAATATTGCTTCAACCACCCTAAAATGCATTAAAATTACCTCGCAACAATGATGAGTACCAATGCAAAACCCATACCTCTATGTACATTGCCTTCTTCAGGGAAGAAAGCAAGCCCATACATGTTATCCCAATTTTCCCTAGGGAAAATTGGTCGAATGTGATCTTGCACAGGAAAAATGGAAGGGTCACCCCAGTCATGTGGACTCACATTCGATCCCATCACCGAGTCCAAAAGAAAGTAGAGACAAGGAACGTAGAGGGTGCCACGTGTCCCATCGGCGTAACTCTAAGACACAAATCCAAAGGTGGTCTCCAAACAAGTGCCACCTACCACGTGGTCGAGTCAAAGAGGGAACAGAGCCGGACATTGAAAACTCCAAGGCTGATGGGAGGAGCCACGCATCCCAACGGTGCAACTTCAAAGGCATAACTTATAAGGCAGACCCAAACAAACGCGAGATCCCCATGTGTCCCAAGTCAAACATATTTCCCCACAAAATAGAAGGGACTAAGCTCGACACGAATGAATGAGTGGCCCACGAATGATACCAAGTGTCCCACTATCACACTTTTGGGAGTTGGCTAAAAATGGTCCCACCTCGTAAAGATTTTTGTGCATTATAAGTAGTGGGCCCCCTTACTCACCCAAAGGCATGAGGTAGGAAGTATTAATTTTATACCCAAATCGACTAAGCATAAGGCAGGGCTAGTAGAAATCCCCATGTGTCTCCTCGGTTCTCCTTCAAGAGGAAAATCCAAAAGCGGTCTCCAAGTGGATGCTTGCTTGCTCGTCACGTGGCTAGGAGTCCAAAAACCTCATCCCTCAATGGGAGGGATCAGACATAATCGATTGTTGAAAGGGGACAAAGCTCGCGGAAGCCTCCACGCATCACCGACATAGCTTCTCTCCAAATGAGCTCCAGCCCTTCATGTTTCTCGGAGTCGGGCTTAGTGTCTCCGCCAACAGGGGAAATCGAAAGCAGAACAAAGGAAATAGATTAGGCCCACACACGATGCCACATGTTAGTTTGACATAGCTTCTAGAGTGGGAGGAGGGAGTGAAATCTCAAGATGTGCAGAGCTGCCATGTTGATTTGGGTGAATAGACTCCAAACTTGAAGCTCCTTCGAACACCATATCCTTGACTGAAGCTTAGAATCAAGCGAGAGGGACGTTTTGGAGATCTCTTGGCACCTGCAACCCACCTGCCACCATTAATGTTTTGGCCTACCATTTTTAGGCCATTAAGTCTCCCACCTGCAGCCATGATGAAGAATGGGCCTTCTCTCTTTCCCAGCAAGGAACAACGATGGGGGACATGGGCGTTGCAGTGAGACTCATCATTGTGGTAGGGGAATTCAATGCTCCTTTAGAGGTGGTTAGAATAGGGTCTGAATTTTCCCCCCTTTCCCTCTCATTTTTCCTATATATTGTACAGGAGGGGAAATTTCTAAAAGGTTGGACATTCTTTTTTTGCCCCTTCCTTCTTCTCTTCTTGTAGGTGATTTCATGGAGTCTTGAACCCCAATTCAAATTGTAATGCAATCTTTCCTCTTGGCCATTGTAATGGACTGTATCAAATTCTTGGAGCAATAGAATAATTTGGTGGATGATTTCAACCCTCTCTTATGTTTATTTACTTCTCATTGATCCGTCATTACAATCTTGGTCATCTGTGCATGGATATTGTGTCACATTTTAATGGTTTGTGTTTAAGGGCAATGCAAATGTTCAACATTCCTTTGGTGCATCACCTTTGTTGGATTAGCTTTTATCTAGGAACGTCGATCTACTCTAGGTGGTGGTTCTTTCTCTTACGATAGAACTCCTCGATCCTTTTGTGCACAAATTTTTACTAGTTTATACCAATTTATAAGTTGTAAAATTTGACTCATAATCACCAGCAAGAAAACTCGAGAATAATCCTATGGATTTGAGCTATAAAAAAACATACAAATGGTGATTGGAAATCATTATTTTCATATATAACAATAGGGGTAGGGTTTGCCCCAAGTTTGAAAACCCAAATACACATGGCTTGAAACAAAACCAAATTGGTAGAGGAAATCCATCCCAAACCTTGAATGAAATATATTACATTAATAAAACTAAAACTAAACCAATCTAAGATTGATCCCCTTGTAGAATCCTCCATAGTTCTTCCTCCTTTTCTTTCATTGATTCCTTCTCTCCAACCTACAAATTTTAACAAAAGGAAATAGACCAAATGAGGAGAGTAGAATAAAGGAAAGGCTTTAATAAAATTCATAAGGATTTTAGGGCTAAGTTTGGAACCCTAGGATCTAGTGGCCAAGATTGTTTTGATCTAAGGGTGGATGATGCACCCTACTTTTGTTAGGTAGAAATATATTTTAAATGTTTGATTTAAAATCCTTAAGGGTATGCGTAGATGGGGCGGTGTAATTACTTTGGGAGTTAAGTCTTTATTAATTGTTAGCATGTTGTAGAAATTTAATAAAAGGACTTTAAACTATTAGGATTATGAAGCTAAATTATTTAAGCATGAAGTTAGTCATTTTTGGATTGAACATTAATTTAGAAAAGAAAACAATTAACCAAGTAAATTAAACTATGACACCTTCCTAGTTTACCTTTAATTTAATCGACCTTAAGGGTAAAGTAATTTTCAATATTTAATCTTTTATCTAGACTTGGCCTATTTTCCTATAGCTGATATAAGTGGTCTAAGTTAGTTTAACGAACCCTAAGGGTTAAACATCTTTGTAACCTTCTTATAACTTAAACAAAAAAAAATTAGTCGCAATTTTTGGGTTAAGTGTTAGGTTGTACCATGTTCCTAGAGCATTATTTTTGTAGGCATTATATGAAGCACATTTCTTTCGAGGACTAATCCATAAATTCAAATATTACTTTCTGTATTTATTCGCACATGCATAGATCTTTTCTCTAATATATTCAATGAGACAATAGTTATTTCCTTAAAATATACAATCACCTAATTCCACCACCCGTTGCTCCATTAAAAAATTGTTTCAATATGGAAGATAAATTGTCTAAAATAAAATATAAATAAAGATAAATTAGGACACGATGAAAAACATTTTGAATATGATGAGTGTGGGTAACCCAAATAGATAAAATTGAGCAAACTCATCATGGTGGAAGGGTTATCTTCATCTTACTATATCATTAAAGCCCCTTTAGATTGTGAAAAAGATTCATTGTCTAGAAGATTAGGGTTGAGTCTAGTCTTGTAGTGTAGAAAGCTTCTCGGAGCCTCAATAGGGATCTTCAAAGGAAATTTCACCCGTTTGAAATGAGTGATAAAGGAGAGGGAACCTTCTTGCCCTCCCCATTGATGTATCAACCTATTTTTTCAATCGATGTTATTCTCTGTGTGATATAGATGGATTAGATTCAAATAAGGGAGAATGGAATGTGGTCCAGAATAAGAAGAGGATTTCTTCAAAGAAAATTTAAGTTCCAACACATATGACATTAATATCTAAATCTTTTGTGTTGCGATGAGGTTTGTTCATGTAGGGAGGTTTTTTATCCTCTTTTTGTTTGTTGTTGGAGTCAAGTTTGTTTGGCTCTTTTGATGTGTTTTTTTGTTATGTGAGAGCTTCATTGATATATCTTTAGTGTAATGGCCCTTGGAGCCTATCCAAATTTTATCAATATAAAAAAAAGACAACCGTTTTAAATAAATTTGAGTTTAGAAAGTACTATAGGCCAATTAGAGACATTAAACATGGAAATCAACCAATAATATTAGGGGTAGTGTAGAAAAATTAATGTTAGTTACATTGATCCAATATAACTTAACATATATTAGTTAAATAGCCTTATATGAATTATTCAAAATAAGGATAAATTAGTCACAATAACCATTAATATTAAAGTGTAATATATGAAGATTAAGGATAATCTAGTCGGGTAAATAATAATAGTTTAATAATCATTTACAATTTAAATATATAATTAAAAAAACAAATCTATGTAGCTCTAAAACTCTATGTTGGGTAATGTAAAATAACTAGCATACCGACATTATATAAATATATGTAAAATATGTTGAGACGTATAGTTCGTAAGGCCCTTATATCTCTTCGCATATTTTATGGTGTTTTGATCTATGTTTATATTAATGGTAAAATATGCTTAGAGGTATAAGCACCTTACAAACTATAGCTTTCAGTATATTTTACATATATTTATATATTTTAGGTATGCTAGTAGTAACCGAGGGTGTTGCATTATATATAAAATGATAGAAAAAATAAAGGAAAGAAAAGAAGGCGGGCATTTAGTTCGTGTATGAATGGCCTTGATGAAAACCTACTAAATTGGTGACTTGAGACTCATATTATTAATAATAAGGATCACCACCCATGTAATTCATTTGTGAAACCAACTATTCTTTCTATATAATATCGAGAACCGAGATAGCATTCAACCCTTTATATTTTTAATATTTCAATGAGTCATAAGAATTTTTAATGAATTTGATTGAACTACCTTGAAGGAATAGCTTTCTATAACTCAAAACTAAAAATATCTAAGATAATATATTGAAATTTTTATGGAAGGATAAATATGTAATAATCTTTTCTAATATTCGTTTGGATCAAAATGTCACAAACAACAATTAAAATGAGAAAATATTAACAATTAAAAATTTTAGACTCAAATATCTTACAAGGCACATCATAGAGGCATTTAAAGAGGGAATCATCTCTTGTAAGAGAATAAGTATGGGTAGTAAAAATTCCATTTCTATAATACACAAAGTTGTTATGGATTTTATTTGTTTCTAGTGTTTGAATTAATGGGTTACAAATCCATGTTAAGTGCTTAGGATTCCACATGTAGGGTTTTATTTACATGTCCTATTTACAATTTACGTATATCTCAATGGCATGGTGGAAACCTCATAAATGATAACGTAAAAACATACAAATATCATTGGATCCCTAAAAAATTGTGGCAATTGTCTCAATATTAGTATTCATTCTAAAAAACGCAAAATCTCATATAAAATTAAAATTTGTACATAGCGTAAACCGTATTTATTTACGATGATGATGATGGAAGATGAAAATGACCATAAATATGAACATGGAAATCATGATCAAAATAAGATGATGATTATTTTTATCTTTGATGATTGAAAATGAAAAGGATTAAGAAGATGTTAAAGACAACTATAATGATGATGACAAGGAAAATAATAAGGATGATGGTGATGATTAATATGACAATGATGATGATCATGGTGAGAATGACGATGATGATGAAAAAATGAGAACGATGACAACTTTACAACATAAATGATAATTTCAAACCTTAAAATCTCATTGGATCCCTAACAAACTAGCATGACATTCCCAATATTAGCACTCATTCTAAACAACACATAAACTTGTACAAAACACAAAATTTAACCTTAAACTCTAAACATGTATGATAATGATGGTGATGATAATGATGATGATGACATATGACAATGAACATGACTATGAAGATGACAATCATGATCATGATATGACGATGATTATAATATTTAATTTATTTACAAATTCACATAATAATATCAATAATACTAATAAGATTAACACTCACGGTTATGATGGAAAATATGTTGATGGTGGTGGCGTTGATGGTGGTGGCATGATGGTGGTGATAATGATGATTAGGATGAAAATGACACTGGTGACAATGATGGTGATGGTGGTTAAAAATATGACAACTATGTCACAAGAAGCTTTAATTATTAAACCCTAAAAATTTACAATGATGATTGTGACGATAATTATGATGTTGGAAGATGACAATGACCATGATGAATATATTGATAAAGAGTATGATGTTGATGAAAATTAAAATGACAACGATGATGGATGATGGTGATGATTAAGATGACAATAACCATGATGATAATGATGATGTTGACAATGATGATCTCACTATCATTGCTAATAAAATTCTAATAATAATATAATATTAATAATACTAATAATAACAACATTGGGCTTTTAGTTTATGTATGAATGACTTGGATGAAAACATCTCAAGTTGGTGACTTAAGACTAATATTATTAAACATAATTTATAAATGATAAATCCTAAATGTGAGATCAATATTATGGTTTGTACATAGGATTTATGGTTTTATATTCATATCTTTGCATGAGTGTTTACAGAGTTATGTCAGTGTTTAGTTTTTGAATTTAGGGTTAAAAATTCATGTTTAGTGTTTAGGATTCCACATATAGGGTTTTCTTTACTTCTCCTATTTACATTTTATAGTATACCTTAATGGAATGGTCGATACCCCAGAAATGATAATTTAAAACCTTAAAATATCATTGGATCCCTAACAAATCAATGTGACATTCTCAATATTAACACTCATCCTAAACAACCCAAAAACGTATAAAAAAAAAATTTGTAAACCTTAAACCCTAATCATGTATGATAACGATGGTGATGATAATGATGATGAATGAAGATGAAAATGACCATAAATGTGAAGATGATAATCATGATCATGATCAGAGGATGATTATATCAACGATGACAATCATGATGATGACTATCATGAAGATGAAATGAAAACGATGAAGAAGACATTAACGAAGAGAATTGTGACAATGATGACAAGGGAAAAAATGATGATGATGGTGATGATTAAGATGAAAATGATGATGATCATGGTGATGATTACAATGACGTTGAATGAAAAAATTAGAATGATGACTATGATGATGGTGAAAATGAAAACGATGATAAAGATGTTGACGAAGATTATAACGATGATGTCAAAGATGCTGATGTCACCATCATTTCTAATTAAACTATAAGAATAGTAATATAATATTAATAATAAAAACATTAATATTAGTAATAATTAATTTCTTGTTTTATGCATTTTAAATTGTATGACTTAAAATATTGAATGTAAATTGAAAATTTTTAGTCTTAAAAAATAGTGAAGCATTGAATAGTATAAGATATTTTATATGATTGCATTAGGATGGAGAATCATTTTCTAGTACATTATATCTTTGAACTTCAAAATACGATGTAAGAAGCTCATTGAGTTTGATTCTCTTACTCCAAATATATGTAATGCATTGTATGTAACCTAGACTAAGTTCAAGTAGTCTCAACAAAAAAAAAAGACACTATTTTTTATGGTCTCTCATTCTAGTTGTCAAGGAAGAGAGATGATTCTTGACTTTGAGACTCAGTTTTGAAGACTTATCTCAAGACCTTATTTCCAAAATTCAATGAAATAAAATAACGATTACAAATTCAACTAAAGTCTAATTAAAACACTATCCCAAAAGGTCTTACCAACCATATATCATCATATTGCATTTGAGACCATTGTTATGGGCTCTAAATTTGATGGCTATGTCTTATGGCCATCCAACAAATTTTAAGTGTTCGTTTTTAATATTACCCTTCAAATTGTGTACTCATGTATTATTATTACAATACAAATGATAAAATATTTCTCTTGTTTTAAAATAGGTTTGTGTAAATCAATATAATTAATATATAGATGTATATAAAAATGACTATTACATTTTATACTTGTAAGTTGTATGAGACAATTATTACAAATGGATTCGAATTTTCGGTGGTGGTGGGTTATAATTTTGATTCTAAATTTGATGTTCACTTAACTCTGCTGAGACACATTTTTCTTTTGTCTTAAAGAATAAAATAAAAAAGATTAATATCTTAGCCTTGAGATGGAGTTTGAAGGTCATTTTTATTTTCTCTAACATTTTTTAAAACCTTAGACATTAATGGCAATGATTTTCAAATAATATATGCAAAATATATAATCTCATTTCTAAAATTTACAAATATTTCACAATAAAAGTATGATTCAAAATGTGTAACACCCATTAAATTTAAACCCATTTTACCCTTAAATTTGCCATATTTTAAAGAATTCAAAACACTCTCAATTTGAAATTTATATGTTATTTAGGGGTTTTAAATGAAGAAAGTCGATTGATAAGTTTTACGATTGAGATTTCATTGGAAAAAGGGAAAAGACGTCTCGCTTTGGTAGAGCATCCATGGAATTCAACCTATTAATAACCCATTCAGAAAGTTTTATGCAGATTATTCTACTGAGAACAACCTCATAAAAACACATAAAAATTCATAACAGAGGCGTCTGCATGTGACGCGTAGAAACTAATATGGAGTTTGGAAATTCTGTCCATCACATTTGCATCGAACCCAATTATGTGAATACAAGTGCAAACTAAGAAACCCACAAAGTAACCATGCAGAATCCATAATCAGAGAACCCCAACCTACAACTACAACAATCAAAGATTTGGGTTCTCAATTTAACTCTTCTACATCATTTCCTAAAATTATTGGGCACTTGGAGGCCATAAATGAAAATAAATTCAATGTTTGCATACTTTCAAACAGAACAAATTGGGCATTTCATACGTTGTAAATTGCAATAAAAGAGTGCAAGATAATAACAGAGATGTTCACCAAATTTGTATTCCTAATGTGTGGTAGCCCACAATCTTTAACAATACATATGACACAGTAGCACAAACCGGAATTGAATACACATAACAAAGTTGTACAAACCATTAAATAACAAATATTATCCTGTTCTTGATCTAATGAATAACATATAAACGTCATTCGAGAATACAAAAGTAAAAGTATATCAACCAACAATTATTATACACAAATACTATAACAACAATAAAATTTCACAAGCTATATCTCAAATAGTAAGAGCATCAATGCATAAGTACCTTTGTTTACAATGAAAATATTCAACCACCCACTTCTACTCCATAATATATTTTGATACATTCTTCCATGGAATTAAAGATCAAAGATTAAACATGATTTTGAGTGTAGTCCCTGAAGCAGCAGTCGTCTCAAAAGCCTCTTCCACTTCCTTCTTCGAAAAACCCAAAGCGATGGTTGATCAACGCTTTAACGACCACTTTTCTTGTCCTTATAGGTTCAAGGCACAAAGACCATGTGTTCCTGTACCGAAACACCCCTACAATATCCACTTCTCTGCAACATTAAAAAAATTCATAATCGATTGTCTCCGTAGATTTTGACAAACAAACGAAGAGAGTGGGAAAGAATTAAAGAAACCTGAAAGCAGCCGGAATCATCAGAAGAGTCATATGAGCAAGGGCAAATCCGACGAGGCATACTTTTCCACCTGCGGATATGACCTTGAGAGCCGTTGCCAAATTATAAGGATTTTCCCACCACTCCTTTTAGCGGTGCATGTGCTGATCACTGTAGCTGCATGCATTACTAATATCATCCATGCATCCCCGCTGACAAGGCAGTAAGACATAGATGTTTTATTTTTATTCCTGCTGCATTTTTTTGGTATTATTTTATTGTTTTTATTCCAGGACATAGGCACGACTTCAGAAACTTTCACATCATATATGTAAATGTATATGCCTCTTGGCATAAATATCCCGTGAACATTAGATTACAAATAATGTTTTGAAAGATATTCTCCTAGAAAGATTGTTATTAACAGATAGTGAAATAAATATAGTGTAATAAGATATACATGTACTAGTTTCATAAATGAGTTTGTAAAATTTGTAATGATAAAAGTAAGTGTTCAAAGGTTTCATAATTCTAGAATCACTAGTGCATTTTTAATACATTATGGTTGATTTCAGCGTCTTATTCTCTAATCAGCAATGGATTTTGGCGCCTTTTTTTTTTTGTCTCAACATAAAATCAAAATTATGTGAGCATGCTTTTATGATTTGATATATATTCTTCATTATGTAACAACAAATCTCTCTTTTCTTGATGACCCAATAAAACTTAGTCTAAATTGTTGACAATTCACCACCACCGCTATGAGTTGATTGGTTCATACATAACCATACACTAAAGAGGAAATAGTCTAATGTAGTTATCCCACCTAGTTAATGTATGCAAATTATGTTCATTGCTCATGATTTTAGAATATAAAAACTAAGATCCATAGTAATTTGGAAATGATATTTACAAAATTATATTTACAATATGTTCTTGCATTCAATAGGGATATAAGGTAGCAATGTGAGATGTGTTCAAACTTTATATCTTGCCAACTTTCTTCAATAACAAATATGAAACTCGAGTTCTCTTCGCAATTCTAGTCTCTCTCTCTCTCTCTAACTGTGTGTGTTTGTATGTGTATTTGTGTGTGTGTGTGATTCCCTACATAGTGAAATAAGTGTTGTATACGCTTAATGAGTAGGGTGTGTGTATTTTTATTTTTTACTTGTACAAATGGTTTGAATTTCCGTTGTGGATAAGATGATTAAAATAATTTATACATTATCAAATTTTTGGTAAAATTGCCTAGATAAAACCTTTTTAAAATGACAAAAATTTCAACCAATTCTATTGTTAATTGGTGATTCTCTCTATCTTACTGTTTTAATCGATTTTAGGGTTCAATCTTAATGTATAAAATAAAACCACCAAAACTCAATACATGGTAAGGTTCTATTATACATGTGTGGATAATCATGCGAACTAGTAGATTCATTAAGCGCAAGGCATTCATTCTTCCCGTGAAACAAAAACCTACTCACAAATAAATACTTGATAAGGTAGGGATTAGATAAATATAGGGTGAATTACTTGGAAAAATCTCAATCCATAGAATCCAAAATGATTCCTTTGATGCGTGTCAATTCAGCCTTCCATAGGTATAGGAGGATACCGTTCAGCATAATAGATGGCTCAAGCAATGTCTAGGGAATGTTAAATATTCTCAAAAGTACTCGAAACACTCCTTCTCGGAAGAATCTTATTATTCACATATGATCTCCAACTAATATTTAATGTCATCCAAATTCAGTGTTAAGACGATGACGCAGAGGGTCAACTCATGCGCAATGTAAAATTGATTCCAGAAAAAGGAATGGGAGATGATCGGGACATCTTAAATACTTGTGATTGGATGTGTTTCACCTAAAACGGTCATTTACAGATACAGGAAACTTAAAACATAAAGATTAGAAGAAAACATATTATAAAATGGATTGAAAACATGAAATATGTGACTAAGGGGATTAGAAGAAAATATCACTAACGAATCATGAGGCGATTCAGGGAATCACTAATGATTGTTGTATAATTAGCTAATTTGAATAAAATATAAATTTTAACTTTAGATATGTGATGAAATAAATGAATTGTTCTTATAAATGATACGTAGACAGAAGGGTGTGTGTAAGAAGGAAACAATACATTTCCTACAACGTAAAATACGAGTGATAAGTGTTGCAGGAGGCCTTGAGACGGTGGGGGCCGTTGGAGGGCTTGATGTGGCTCCAATGGGTACTAAGATGTCTTGAATAATGTCATTTTAGTCTCTAGGATATCAGAGCTTTGTTAAATTATTTGAGGATCCCCATTCAATGAATTTGGTGGGTTTTTAAGATTCAAAAACACTTTTGGAAATTGATAGTGATCTGGAAATAGTTGGAAAACTCACTTGAAACTTGTGAAAATCACCTCCAAATGAGTAAGTTTTGTGTTGGGGCGAGAATAATGGGTAAGAGTGTGTTAGGGAAGTTGAGAGAATATGAGGTTTGGCGTTACAAGGCTAAAAAGGGTTTAGGAGGTTTTGAGAGAGAGTAACTAAGTATTTACGGGAGTAAATATATATTATGGGCCTAAAATACATTTTTAGGGAATTATGGGACACCGGTATAGTGCAAAATATGAATATGAGAGGTGTTGGTAGGTCCCATGGGAAAGGAAAAATGTTTATGCTCTCAACCACCCACCCCACTAAACTAGATCTTATATGATCTGTCGAGAGGAGGAGGAGGGATTCGTGCTAATGCCCTAGATAGATCTATTTTATAGTGACTTTAAATTTATGCATATGGGTAGGGCTTGATTCACTTGGCCCCATCTAGATATGGGGTTCGACTCAATCTATTTCTATTCTATACTATACGTGACCATAGATCTCTATGGGTATATAGTTATATCTCGCGTATCTTACTCTAGATCTCAAACTACTATCTTCTTATATCATATATAGAATAAATCGAGCTTATAGAGGCCACCGTATATATCAATGGACCTCGACGCTCCCAATATAGATAGGCACGCTGGTCAAGAGACTACAGAATTCCATTATCCTATAGATATCTCCCTAGATGAATTGAGGATGATGAATGACCCATTTGAGGTAGGAATCATTCCCCAATATCTATAATGAAACTCAACTCTATGCGCCCCCATATAGATATATCATAGAGAATACTATCTATATGGATATGGATAAGGGACCAAGGGTGGTTATGTATAGACTAAACCAACCTCAACATGAACTATTCCCATCTCTCTTCCCATCTCATAATAAGTCTTTGTTAAATCGATATTATATATACTTCATCAACTATATCACGTAGAATCTATATCCTATAGACTGATATCTTGATTAATGGTGGTGCTTGACTCAACACCCCTCTATCAAGATTCTATAAGTAGGGGTTTAGGGTGGCTACATACATCTATTAAGCACCCTTAACACTATTAGCGCCTTGTTGTTCTTGTTCTTTTTATCACTCAAGAGCGAGAGAACACCACACCAAATAATAGCCCTCTTAGGAAATTTTATTTCTAAGGGTGTGGGATGCCTCTACTAGATATAATTCAGGCGTGAGGATAGATATATCTAGATGAGGCCTGGAGAGTAAAGCTATATAGAATTGGGCCTCCCTATCTATACTAAAAGGACCCAAATCCCATCTAGATAGAGGGGAGGGGAGAGTTCATATCGGACTAGAGTTCTCAGATTAAAGACTTTATGAAGAATTATCAATTAAATTGGGGGTATAGATATAGATGGGGGTCCCTATCTAGAGTTCAGGAAGAGGCAGAAGATAGGAGAGAGATTCGATAGAGAAGATTAAATAGATTGTAGATAGAGGTAGTCCCATCTCCATTTATATAAAGAGGGGAGGGTTAGGGCCCTTTATCTTAAATATATTTGGTCATCCCTATGTCAAGCTCGATACTGAGTTTCTACATGGACTAGGTGCGGGGTTGATTAGCTGATCATTGAGATTTGGTCATATTTATTCATTTCCGACAATTTGGTTTAGTGTAGGATGTACTTAAGGTTGTATGGTTTTGGTGGCGTAGAAGTTAGATAGTTTTGAGAGACAAATATGAGAACATGTGGAGGCTCCTTGGGAGGTGTTTGAATTTGGAGATGTGGAAGATGAGGGAGTGTCTCTACAAGAGGTGTAAATGGCGAGTTTTGATGCCAAGAGGGATGTACGGAGTAGAGAGAGCCAATATCATTATAGAGAGATATAGTGATGTAACGGCTCAAGATATCATTACTTAGAAGTGGGATGCTTATTACTATAGAGAGAGATAGGATAAGTCAAGATCTTGCAACTATGTAGAGGAGAGATCACCAAGGTTATAGAAGATAGGGGTATATATCATCGTGAGAGGGAAACCTTGCATCTTAATTTTTTTAGCAACGATGAGATCAAGGCTAGGGTAGAGCTCCATGAAGCCGGGGTAGAGCACAATGGGAAGATGGGGCCACGAATAATGTGATCATGGATCCGAATAATAATAGTTCAGAGTATTATGAGAGTAATATTAGATGGAGGATTCTAAATGAGATCCAATATGGTGATTAAATTGCTTGGCGGTGATAGGATCTATTAGGGAGCACAACGAGCATAAGACAACCACGAGAGGGATCATAGCGAGGGATGGGATAGGAACCCTCTGGGAGATCGAGAGGAGCAAGTCTAGAGGGACTATTTTTTGTTGAGGTTAAAGTTCACTACTTATTTTTAGTTCTTTTCGATAATTTTTTTAATGTATGATGTTTTTGGAGACATTGACAATGCAAAAATATTTGATTTGTGTGTGTGTGTGTGTGTGTGTGTGTGTGTGTGTGTGTGTGTGTGTGTGTGTGTGTGTGTGTGTGTGTGTGTGTGTGTGTGTGTGTGTGTGTGTGTGTGTGATTTCAAGATTTATGTTATGTTTGATTTTATTATGATTTGATGTAATGTGGTATGAGATATTATAAATGTATACGGGCATGTATATTTCATGAGTTTCTATTTATGTTGTTTTGATGATTTTAGATATGGTTATGACAAATGATGATGTTTTTTTATTTTCATGCACTTGACGATGGTTAAGAACATGTCATGGGATGTTCTCTTTTGTTCTATTCTAGCATATAGTGTATGATGGTAAGTTTGTTATGTGTATGACATTGCATGTGCAACTACATAATTAATTATAACATTTATAACACAATGGTTAGTCATACTAGGATCATGGATGCATATGGGATATTTGTATTTATCCTTTTCGGAATGGGAAAGGTTTTTGTGTATGGTGCACAAGGAGATGCTTTCTTCTTGATGGTTACTTGATTCTTCCCCAACTTTATTATATTTTGTACAAGTTAATCGATGTGGTAAGCTTGCATCTTATGAGAAATTTGATCGATCCAGAAGCTTTCATGGGATGGTTTTTTTTTTTTTTTGTTTGAATATGAGGGTTGATCAATGTAGGAAGCCCTTTTTCATCATTTATATACTTTCATTAGGTATCCATCCTTCAATGGATTGGTCTACAGCTTTATCTAACTTTTGATTTATGGTAGCTATCATTTGAGGGAGTGGTATTCAATTTTATTTGAGATATTTAAAAATGGTGTAGACTGATGTATATATTCTTATTGATAGTCATTGTTCGATGTATTGGTCTATATATTTTGATCATATCCATCCCATATATATTTTTTAAAATAAGGGAGAGCCTAGGTGAACATTTTGGAGGTGAATATGCGAAATATACAAAGGCTACACTTATATCCTTAGTATGTCATCAATTGGGGTAGGTAGAGATGTAGTTGTGGGAGTAATGATTGAGGGTTCCTTAACATTGAGCATGGGAAATTTTCCATGTGGAATATGGAATGAGTAGAGTCAGGTGCTCATATTTAAGGTCATAATTGACATGTTGATGGGAAACCAAATGATTCTAAACCATTAAGAGAGTAAGAGATAAGTAGGAATATGGAGAGAGACTTTAATTTGACTAAGGTCATATGGGTTAGTATTTTAATAATAAAATGGGCGCAAGTGCAAGGCATTAAAATGTTATTTTTAGGTTTAACATTAAGGGAAACTAAATGATAAGATCTAGATCCATATTTATTAGTGATAATATGTGGTCCAATCCATTTTAGAGAAAACATCTGACTTTTTCTTTTCACCTTATTAGTGACATGTTTATTTTCTTTGACTAAAATATCACTATATGCATGAAATTAAACATGTGATTTCAAATGCACATGATATCTTGAGGTCATGATAGGACAACTAGAATGGGATGGATCATATGGTAATGTGGTAGATGGATATAGATTAGATGGGATATGTGGTAATGGCAACAAGAAGTCAAGGCAACCAAATCTTCTCAACTATAAAAATGGGGATTTGTTCGTTTAGAGAAATAAATGCTTGTCTAACTTGTTTGTAAGAGATCCAACGATATTGAATGATTGCATTACGTAAAAAAATCAAATCAATTTTGGAGCATGGGGAAATTTACCTTTGTTGTTTGTGAATTCCTCTCCAAATATGGTCATGAATATATGGATAAAGATGACATAAGCTAAATCAAGGGTTTTAGGGTCTCAATCGGTCTACCTGATCAACCCATATTCGTCACCAATTTCTCATTCCTCGTTTAAGGAAATGAGTTAGCTGATGATTGTAGGAGGAAAGGTGTGTCTCTAAAAACTAATTGATGCAAGCCTTGGTCAACATAATTTTTGTCTCACTCAATGTTTAGTTGTCTAGTAAGCCGATCAAATATTTGAATGCATTGTTGCATGGGCAAGGTATAGTCACGTGGGCAGTAAAATAAGAGAAATTCCAAAGGGGCTCAAGCTAAGATCTTGTAGCCTAGGATACTAAGGAAATAAAAGTTTTATTCTTTTTCAATCTAAATTAATTTAATTCCTACTTTTAAATCACAAAAGTAAATAAACTTGAATTAAATAAAATAAATTTGATTTCCTCTTTTAATTAACTAAGTTTGATTTATGAGCATCTAATTAAATCACAACAAAGCAACAAGTTATCTAACTGTTTTTGTGTTTTCAATAAAGATTTGGCATAAATAAACAAATGAATCTAATTTAACTTCTAATCTATATTTTATTCCTTTCTGTTTATTAATTAAAACATATTTAATGACTCAATAAAATATAATTAAAATAGAATAAATATAGTTCTATATAAAAATTAAATAATTAAAGAATAAATGGATGTAGCTATTCCTGTGTTGCAGGATGTGAGGCTTATCTACTTTAAAAATAGATGTTTTCTAATTTGTAATTGTGGATTACTAACTTCTTCTAATTTCTTCACCACATAATCATGGGAAGAAATAAAGATTCTTAGAAGAAAATTCCTCTTCCCCTAAGATATCCTTGGTAAAAATAAATTGTACAACTAAATTAACAATGAAGATTTAAAATAATGATCATAGAAAAAGAAAATTTCTAAAAATTATTTCCCATACGGATCCACAAAGATAAGTAAAGATGAAGACATCCATGGAAGATTTCTCGTACACATACAAAACTTAATATTAAAGAAATGAAACACACATGTATTCTAAAATGAAGAAGTAAATAATTTCTTGCACATAACCTTCGTATAAATTATTTCCTAGGAAAATCTGTAGGGATAAGCCACGAAGAAAATATCAAATGAAATATTCTTATGATATGCAAATTCTATTGCTTAAGAAAATTGTATCTAACTAGAGTATTCTAAGAAAGAAAGCTTTGAAAGAATTATAATTGTACCCCGAACCTAGATATGTAGAATTGTGACAATATCCAATTGTGGTGATGATTTATTTTGTCTCCTCAACTTCCTTTCCAAATATGAGAGAGTCCAACTAATATATAGAGCATAGTTGGTTGGTTGTAGGATAAATTATGAAGATCTTTGGAGCAAACTAGTTTGATGTAAGTTGGTCACAAATGTAGGAAGAAAGTAACAAATTATTGAACTACTTTATTTGTGTACTTTTTTGTAAGATTTTCTCATAGTAAAATGCAATTAAAATAAATAATCTCCAACAAAATTATATGCGTAAAAATTTATTTTATAGAAAAATGGCAAAGAAGAAGTTTAGAATACTTGGCAATCAAGGCGTGTCAATTCACCCTACGAAGGGTCGTCGATATTTTAATAATAAAAACCAAGCAATAAGAGTTCTATACATATCAAATCAAAGAATTAGGTGAAATGGTCAAGAAACGTGAGATAAAGACACTCTCAAACTTGAGACACATGTACAAAACACTTAGTTTCGATTATAGAGTAAATGAAAATGGAGCCATAGGTTTATGATTGCAAACCAAATGTTACTTAACCACCATGGTGGTTATGTAACCGCCGGTATATCCAAATAAATAGTTATGTAACTTCCACATTCATGCATAACCACCAAGGCGAATGCATGACATAAAGTCACAACAACATCATAACAAGGAGAAAATGGCTTGGAAAAATAGAAAAATATAAGAAAATGATAAGTAAAGAAAAATAAACATGCTAAGAGAAGTGGGAAAGGATGTATACTTCACCGTTTGTTCTTAAAAAGAGGAAATCATCATCAGATATTTTTACCATATCACCGATTTGGCACCTGTGCAATTTCAAGTGCGTAGATATTTCACCCTCAAATAATTATTTTATCCATGAATGGGCGTAAAAATGAACTTGGAGTATGGTGCTTCCAAATGGGAGGGTTAGAAATTATACCTCAACCATCAGTGTGTTGAAATCATGTCAATCTAACATTCCCACTACCTACAAAAGAGAGATGGTAATTAAGTGAAGATATTAAACATGAAAAGAAAAATAATTTGAAAGAAGATGACAAGATTACGTACCATATCTGTAAGGGTGAGGAATAAACTTGCTGTGAAAAGATAGCCTGCATAAGATCACATAAAGCGATTTTAGAAAAACAAAATTACGCTTGTATGTGTTACTTCTTACTATTTATACAAATTATTTTCACTCGCCCACTTAGCCATTTTGGAGCTATGGATTAGGTATGACCATTTCACGTGGGAGTAAAACCAAATTTTGGAGCTATGGATTAGGTAACACCCGTAGGAACTACTCGCATGAGGCCAAAATACAAACCAAAGGTTTGGAGAGAGAAAAATTATGAAATAATTTTTTTGATAGGTTCAGTTGTAAGGGGACAAGCTGCGAGGTGCTAGGAGATGGTTATCGATCTATTAAGATCGCCTCAAAATTTCAAATTTAATATTACATTTTCGTTTCTTTCCTCGTGAGGTTCTAAAGTTCTTATTTAAGAAATTTCATTATCTTGTCGAACATGACTCTGTTAATCCTGGTTAAAAGAATTATTTAAGCATCCTTGAATTTATTAAAGACTCTCTTTCTTTTTATTTAAAACAAAATTATAATAATATAAGATTCACACCTTGTAATTCAAGGTCATAAGCATATAATGGTTAATTGCTTGCTAGGAGGGGTCAAGTACACTATTTTTGCCAAATTCTTTCCCCCCTTCTATTTCTATTTATTCTTTTAATTCCCACCAAAAGAACCCATCACTTAAGTGGTGTAGGATATAACCTCCACCATTGGATCAAATCTCTCCCCACCCTTAGATCTAGGTTGGGCAAGGAAACCCTAGAAATCCTTATGGATTTCCTTATAATTTATCTCTTTTTGTTTAATTTCTTTTCTACACCCAAAACCCTCATTTCTTTTGCTCTTTGCTTGCAGGTTAAGGGAGACAAAGAGGAGAAGGCCAATCTATGGAGGCCATTACAGCCATGGGAGCTTAACTCAACAAATTTCGGTTCGAATCTTTAATGGAGGAGTCTTTTTTTGTAAGGATCTGCTCTCGTACTGGATTGTTTTGGATTTCCCCAAACCACAGGCGCATTTGGATTCGATATATACATATATATTCATATATATACATATACATATACATATATATATACATATACATATATATGAAACAACAGTGTGTTGTGGCCGTGGAAAGGTCATGGGAGGGGCGTTTTTATACAGTAGTGTAATAATAGAATGGCCGCGCATTTTTTTGCATTTTAAAAAAAAAAAAAAGAGTTTGCATATATATGTATAGTCGGACGGTGAAGCGGGGGGGCGCGCGAGCCCATCCCCACCCCATATGGTATATGGGTTTGGGGTGGGGTCGAGTGCCCTCCCCTCAACCATTAAGCCCCAAATATATGTACGGCCGCGGCTGCTCATGCAGGCCGCCCATGCTATTTTTTTTTGTTGTTTAAAATTTCATTTTGTTTGATTTGCTATTTTATTTATTACAATTACGTATACACACACACACACACACACACACACACACACACACACACACACACACACACACACACACACACATATATATATATATACATGTAATTACACTCCTTTTTTATAAAAAAAAACAATAAAAAGGGTAAGATTAGCGGTTTATTAATAACAACATCCCCCTTTTTATTTATAATATTTCTCATTATTGCTACAATAATTTCATCAATGTGGGCATTAAAATAATACTAATATTATCAAATAATAATAAATCATGGATGGAAATATTGACAAGTGAAAAGAAAGAAAAGAAGAATATACTTAAACTCTTTTCCTCTCATGATTTGGTAACTATAGAATACAAAATAAAAACAAGTAAACTTCATTTCTTTAAACAATGTTGACATGATTTGCAACAAGTCCCAATTAAGCAATTCTTATTACAATGTAATATTTAGACTACTTGTTATCCAATTTAAAAGTAATGGTGTTTCAAATTGCTATCTATCCACAAGAAGGAAACTAGCTTTTACTACTCATATCATTTGATTAAAACAATGAAATAAAAACAACATTTCACAAGAAGGTATTGACAACCATTTTCCCCATTAGTATATTTACAAGATTATCACAAGCCTTTTTGTACATATCATTTCTTTATTTCCTTACAATCTTTTCAATAATGTAAACATCTTGCAAGTAAAATTTGCATTCAACCATGTGACTTTTGATGCAATATAAATTACAATGTCCATTTTTTTGAATGAAAACAAGATGATACAACTCTCTTTCCCCTGAAATCTACAACAAAATAAATTATATAAGGTAAATGGAAAGAGTCTTCACAAGCTCCAAGGTTCTCTTCATCCATGCTCCAAGTTCCTAGTAGCTTAATCAAAACCAAAATAGGGGTAGAGGCAACACTCTCCTCCCAACCAAAATGTAACACACCAAAAAATACCAACACAAGAACAACACAAAGTGAAATAGAGGATAACTTTTTTTTGACTTGCTTGACTCAACACGGCACAACATGTCGTCACAAGGTTCAACCAACACTTGGAACCACTTGTTACGGGGAAGACCACAAGGTCAACACGGAAGCGTCACACTTATCAAGGACAATTTATTTTTTTTTTGACGAGACAACATGGAAGTCCAACCACATGACACACTCACGGCTAGGGCAAGCCACAGTAAGAAATGGTTAGGGTTTATTTATTTTGGTAAGACACCCTTTAGCTCATGACTTAAGTTTTCAGAAGGAATCAATATATGGTTCGCACAAATTCATCTCACCAACTGAGTTAATTTCTTATACATTGAAGAGTAGTTCACTTAAAGTCTTCTCCTACTTACTAAATCTTAATATCTTCCAGAAACTAACCATTGTTTTCCTTTAAGCTTGTTTAAGAGTTCACCCCAAAGGGATAGTGTTCGCTAGTTTAGCTAGGGGTATCAATTTATAAATGTTTACTTCACAAAGGATGTTTTCATTTTGATCACTCATGGAAGCATTTGATTTCAAATAGATCACCTTTACATTTATTTGTTGAATATAAAATTATTATTTTTGTTTAGCTTCTTTAAGGGTTAACCGACTCATTTTACTTTACTTATAAAATATTGTCGCTAAGTCTTAGAAAGATTTAACTTAATAATTTATTCTCAAGATCAAAGTTTTACAATACTCATATCAATGTAAAGATTGAATGCCATTTCTCACAAGGATAATTTCAAGCTTAACTACACAAGAACAAGACACTTTATTTCACCATTACCAAACAATACAAGGCAAGAGGTCATATCAACTCTCTTTACAAGCAATGTTACACAATTTACAACACATTGGACATTTTTTTACAAGGAACTTCATAATGGTACAGATGAAACTTTTACACTCTTTTCTTCTAGTCTACTCGCATAATCCATCTGCACAAATATTAACTAAAGTCAGTTCGCAAGAACTGAGCATGTTAAGGCTACACAATGCAATAGTAAGCTAACAATTAACAATATCAAGAAAGGAATATTCTAAATTCAGAAATGGATTAAAACACAACTCACAACTCCAATATTAATCTCATGAGAGAGAAACTAAATCATCCAATCAGGAGAAAGTCAAATACTAGTAAGAACAAAATTACATAAATCAAGGCAAGACCTTATGGGTTGGGAACAAGAAAGTCAAGAGTGTTGATATCTCCTTCATGTAATCCTATGGGTTACGTGATTGGAATCCAAAATTTACTCCATCCACTAAAGGGGTCGAGAAGAGACAAAGCGTACTAATTATGATCGTAGGCGCGAAGCAAAAATGACGTTATCCAATTCTTCCAGGGGGCTTCAAAGTAATATGGGTTCGATGCCCTTAAAAGAACACAACTATAGTTTTGGTTTTAACCAAGGAGTTTACCACTACCTCCTTATCGGATTTCTTAAAACGTAGTACTAGTTAACCAAAACAAAACCACTTTTCCAAAAGCGTACGAAAGAGACACAGAAAGGGCCATTATTCTTCCAACAAACCCTATCCTAATCGTCAACTTCTCTACATAATATAAGGGAAGACTAAACCCAAAAGTCGTTAATAATTTTTATATAATTCAGACAATGTCAATAAACATTAAAATAAAAATTGATTTCCCTAACAAGGCCACAAAATGGGACCTTTTAGTAACCAGGTTTGAAGTATAAGGTATTCGAGTTCGAAAACAAAGGGATTCGATACGCAAAAGGGCAAAACACCAACGATGCCCCAGGCTCAAAAGACCTTACCACGAGTACAAGCACAAACCAAGAACCAACGCACATAGCTATCAGGAAGGTTACGCAGTGCGGTCAGGGCTAGAAGTTCTATGAACTCCTTGCCAAAGGTAAAGAAGATGGAAAATTTTACCCGATCCATGTGGGCTTATCGAGGAAAAGTCTTAGCAAATATCAAACAGATAAATATAACAGCCACCTATGATATTATCACTGAAATCAGCTGTCATCTAATAGGAAACGAGTTCACGAGTCCAGTACCATGGATTCACCTACAACTTTTGTTTCAGTCCAGCTAGTAATAGCTTGCTTGCGACCCTTAATAAAAATTGTAGAGATTTCATTCAGTTAAACTTACAATGTTTCCCCTTGCTTTAATCATACAAGAGTTTACATCAAGAATTAGGTATAGTAATACTCTCAACACGTGGAGGCCAAAATAGATGCCAGGTTATCCCTCATCTAGACTAGGTACAACAGTCAACCATGTACAGTTCTAAAACAAACCCCAAATGCCATTTTCTAATCAAACATAAAGTAAGGAATGCCCATAGGCTTAAACAAGTTTCAGACACAACGTCACTATTAATGTACCTTTTAGCAAAACAAGAGAACCCTAAACAGAAATGCGTATTTATTCAACCAAAAGAGGTATGTAGGCTTAACCTTCTATTTAGTAACCTTGATTATAATTACCATCACGAATTCTTTTTAAAAGAAAGTCATATAAGCAAACAAAACTCAATAATGTTTCCTTCCCTACGAACTAGACTGCATCACTCAATATTGCAGTAACCCATTTAGACAAATATGAAATAGAGTAAGCTATAAGAGAGGAAGGAACATTCCAAGCAAAATCAGCGAAATTGGAATAAGATTTAAAGGAACAACCACACAATCAGGCAGTGATATAAACAACCACGAAAACATCTATTCTAGGCGCCATTCAAGAGGAAAGAAAATTCATTTCAAGATACTGAAAGAAGGTAGAAAACTATTACAAGGAGTAGAGTTAACATGCCTGATTATAATTCTTTCTTCCAAGCTCTTGTTGCTCTCTCCCATAAGGCAGCTTGAAGGCATCATGCTTTTCAACATCTGAGAACCAGGGGCTGTATGGCTGTGGGAAGCATTGTTTTCTCTATGGTCTGGAATCCCTGATGTAGTCTTCAGATGACTTGGAGAAGGATCAGAGATCTCGGGTTTTTGATCCATCATCTGTGAAGATGAACCCTGCTCTAGCTTACCAAACTGGTGTTGTTGTAAGTCATATGCCCCTGTTGAGGATGCATGCATTTCTTTTTGCAAATGTTGCTGCTGCTCGTGATATAGTTGTCTTAGCCTTGACACCTCCTTTTTCAATGCTTCACAGTGTGCATCCTTAAAAAAAAATCTTGTCTTGTGCAAGAGCAGCAATTCTTTGCTTCAAAGCACTGTTATCAACATTCATTGTCAAAGCTGAAGTCTTTCCGATCAGGAGAAAAACTGCAAGGTTAAGGGCAAAGGCACAGACAGAATTTGTGCCAAACACGACGTAGTCCAAGTGGAATGTAGAGTTATCCTTGAGCAAAGGGAATTCAACAAACAACCAGGGTACAGTCAAGAACACAAGACAACAGGGTGCAACATAGTACAATGAGGTGATGGGATTCAAGGTGATTCCCTTTGAAGGTATAGCAGTAGCACTGCCATGGCCCAAGATCCATACACGACCTTTTCCATTGCTTCTTTATCTCCTCCATCGGACCCTTGGCCAAGAAGTCTCAAAGTTACATAGTTTAGTCTTGTCCCAAACATTGTCTTTGTGACCTTGAATGTGTAACCCCCATCCACCGCTTCATTATGCCTAATGATTGTACAAGTAACGACATTTCTTTTTGATGCGCTTAGCTAAAACAACATTTAGTGCTCCTGTTACATATAAGACAATAACCAAACCTGGCATAAGGAACATAGGACCACCATAATCACCAGGCCAGTGCCCATCATGTGCTTGAATGTTTGCATAAAACCGTATGGCTCGAATCAGTGCAGTCTTTACTGCCTCCTTGGTGATGTCATTGGCACTTTCTATTTTCACTTGAGGTGGAAGAGGGGGAAAGCGGATTCTCTCTGGCAACTGTAATCGCATGAGAAGATCTGCTCTGTATGAGATACTCTTCCCTGAGTTACAATGTAAGACAAGAAAGAAAACAATAGAGAAGCTCTGTACTAAATTTCATCGGGTCTCCTGGTAACACTCTCAAATTTCACACAATCGATTTGGAGATACACACTCAGTGTATGTTCTGGATCTGAAAGATATCCTGCTACCTTCATCTCCCAAGACATTTTCTCCAACATTGCATAGATCTCCTGTGCACTGTGGGCGATCATCACCTACATGCGAAGCATGCGCCATTATTGGCTTCGCCCAGAGTTGAGCACTTGCTACGGGCCAAGCTTGATAGGTCAACAACAAAAAAAAATGCAGCCAAAGCGTGACCAAGTCACCGGAATCGATCGCAAGAAGAGATAGATCGCATCTTGGCCATGAGTGGAAGAAATGACCCGAATTGACAAAAAGCAATTTGTGCTCGTGAATATTCGATAAAAACAGATCCTGCTGTGTATGAGATTATCTTCCTTGAGTTACACTCAAAGAAGATCTCAAAGAGAATCTTCAAATAAATTTCATCAAATTTGGGGCAGCATCAAACTTTCGGTGAAACATTTCAGGCTGTAGCTTGTAGGGTGTGATAATTCCAACGAAAACCTTTATGCTGCCGACCCAATGACTCGTTGAAGAAGCCCATAAAAATGCAAGGCAAATCGTGCTTCATGAATATTCGATCTGAAACAGTGCGCCTCCATGAGATCCTCTTCCATGAGCTTGAAGGAGAATCCCGAATTGAGAATGTATTCTACTTAGAATGAGAGACGCACATAGATGGATGACCTACTGGCATTCAAGCACTCAAAACACGCCAAAGCTGAAAAAATGTCTATGCTTTCCTAAGCCTAAGAAGAGTCAAGTGGAGGTCTGACCGTGACACACATGCAACACTCATGGAGTTGGGGGGGGGGGGGCACGATTTCTGAAAGTCATCAAGGTAGAGCGGTGCAGTCGTAAAGGCACATGTCGAGAAGTGGTTGAGAGTTTCTAGAGAGACAAATAACAAGTTGTTGATACTTTCATTTGGTGGTATGTGCTCTTCCTCCACTCAAAAAGAAGGTGAGTGAGTGGTCATTTCTATCAAGGTGATGAGATCCCCAAAGCTTGCCGAAAGCATCAATAAAAAAAATTTTTAAATTTTGGGCCTCATGACCCCATGGAATCATGTTATCAAGGTGATGAGATCGACAAAGCGAGTATATCTCAAGTGGATAAACCTCAAGGAATGGAATAAAAGCGGTTGAACCAAGAGGTTGGGGGGCATTACATTCTCCTCCCCTTAAGAAAGCATCGTCCTCGATGCGACATTACACAGAGGAAAGGAAATGGTTCACAACCAAGCACAGGTAAGGAGGAGAAAGTACACTTTATGGTTTAAAATTTTAGTTGATTAAAGCATGGTCACAAGTAGCCTTAGGAACATTTGGTAGAATTTTTAACTTTCAATGTTCTGTGAAGATTGGCAGTTCTTTCTTGTTCATCATTTCATTAGTCTCTTTCCATTAGCATTATTCTTAGTTTAATTGCTTTTAAAATTTCATCTTTGAAGAGTTTTGGTTTATTCCTTATTGTGGGTGCCCAAATGAACTGCTAACACAACACCCTATCAGGTTCACAAGACCCTACAGATTCACAAGTACACAAGTATATACTTCAAGATTGTATTACACCACAAAAGGTTACACAAATACGGAATAGAATAGGCACACTTCCCATAACATAGGTACTCATCACACATCAATGACTGACATACCAAATACTCAACCAAAAGAGTACTACAATCCACCAGACATTTCCTCAATTTGCATCAATGAAAGACTCACATAACAACAAACCATGCTACAGGTACATAGTGTCCACAAGGGAATCAATGACATGTCCACAACATCACAACACATAACCATCTGACATGAGTAACACATACATCAAAAGACCACTACCAAACATCACAATAACTCAACATATATCCTGAAACATCAACCATACAGACAAATATCATAAGCCTCCCTCAAACTCTTATGCCTCCCTCAAGTCTCTTATGCCTCCCTCAAACTCTTATGCCTCCCTCAAGTCTCTTATGCCTCCCTCAAACTCTTATGCCTCCCTCAAGTCTCTTATGCCTCCCTCAAACTCTTATGCCTCCCTCAAACTCTTTTGCCTCCCTCAAGGAGGCCGGTTGTCTCTCTGTGCCCAAGGCACATCGAGTTTGGACACTCCTAACCCAAGTGACATAATAACGCGTAGTTCTCCATAACCCGCTAGTCATATGTACCCCTTGGGGCGTACCCCCATACAACGAAGCGGGTCCATAGGTCCAACCAATCCATGGTGCATCCCATGACCCTATTCCACACATCACGACATTAGAACCAGCACAACAATCCAGTCAAAGTGCCAAGTGGCAAAGTACAAGCCTTGGGCAAGGCGGTAAAAATTCCAAATTTAAAAGAAGACCCCAAATCAAGCTAAAATAAATGACCAAATGGCCAAAGTTAGTATCAAATCCCCATGTTAGTGCCACAAACCAAGGAAATGCCCAAAATTGTAAAGCATTGCAATCAAGAAAAGATGCTGGTCCTTGCAAAATAAAATAAAAAGCTCAATTTACGAATAAAATCAACTTATAATAATGTCACATTACGATAACTGTGTGGCCTTATCTGGCCACCAAAGGGGTACTCAACGAGTTGCTGGCACTCGGAACATCGAGCCTCAGCTCGTAAAATATATATATCAATCCCGCCACCCTTCGACAAGGCTAAACATAGTCATAGATACACTAGGGTTGCATACATACAACCACATAGGGAGAGAGGAAAGAGTCACATGTAATCTACTAAACCGAGTTTTGACTCGAGTTATTGACCCATGGTACACCATTCCTCACTCTCAACATACACTTCTACCGATCTCCCTCAGGGTCGGTTAGTGTAAGGCTCACAACATAACATGTAACTACATCACTAACACCATGGTGGTACACACATAGCTACCATAACGTCTCACGTATGGTAGGTATACGGGGTAGATCACAATTATACATTCACAGGGCACAATACATCACTTTACTACATTCTGCACCCAAAGTGCAATCACAATACGATAGGGTTCATACACTCACCGTATGACCCTAATTCACGACATGAGGCATTACATATTACACAACTCATATATACGATGAACATAATAACATCACAACATAACAATAATTGCTTCATAACAAGGTAGTACACACATTTCTTCAGAACATGGTAAAAACATCATGATACAACTCGTTTCTTTTAACATCAACTAGTCATACAACACATTGATACACCCACATATCACAATATGCCACAATGCTCCAACACTACGTCATCCACATTAGAATTCTTTTCACACATCACAAACAATAATTCACACGTGAACTCTTCATAGAATCCACAAGAAGGAGAGAGAATACTCTCATCCCCAACACATCAACATGATGACAAATACGCACTGAGTGACATACACATCACGTGCGTTCACAATATCACAATTACGACAATAATCACATCACGCTTAAAGCACATTACTCTTCCAATATAAATCATCATCATGCATCATCATCATCATCATATCATCATGTAACACCACCACCACCATGCAACATCACCATACAACACCAATCCGGCCCATAGGTTCGAGAGCATGAACCTACGCTCTGATACCAAAATGTAACACACCAAAAATACCAACACAAGAACAACACAGTGAAATACAGGATAACTTTTTTTTGACTTGCTTTGACTCAACACGACACAACATGTCGTCACAAGGTTACAACCAACACTTGGAACCATTTGTTACGGGGAAGACCACAAGGTCAGCACGGAAACGTTCACACTTATCAAGGACAATTTATTTTTCTTTTGACGAGACAACATGGAAGTCCAACCACATGACACACTCACAGCTAGGGCAAGCCACAGTAAGAAATGGTTAGGGTTTATTTATTTTGGTAAGACACCCTTTAGCTCATGACTTAAGTTTTCAGAAGGAATCAATATATGGTTCGCACAAATTCATCTCACCAACTAAGTTAATTTCTTATACACTGAAGAGTAGTTCACTTAAAGTCTTCTCCTACTTACTAAATCTTAATATCTTCCAAAAACTAACCATTGTTTTCCTTTAAGCTTGTTTAAGAGTTCACCCCAAAGGGATAGTGTTCGCTAGTTTAGCTAGGGGTATCAATTTATAAATGTTTACTTCACAAAGGATGTTTTCATTTTGATCACTCATGGAAGTATTTGATTTCAAATAGATCACCTTTACATTTATTTGTTGAATATAAAATTATTATTTTTGTTTAGCTTCTTTAAGGGTTAACCGACTCATTTTACTTTACTTATAAAATATTGTCGCTAAGTCTTAGAAAGATTTAACTTAATAATTTATTCTCAAGATCAAAGTTTTACAATACTCATATCAATGTAAAGATTGAATGCCATTTCTCACAAGGATAATTTCAAGCTTAACTACACAAGAACAAGACACTTTATTTCACCATTACCAAACAATACAAGGCAAGAGGTCATATCAACTCTCTTTACAAGCAATGTTACACAATTTACAACACATTGGACATTTTTACAAGGAACTTCATAATGGTACAGATGAAACTTTTACACTCTTTTCTTCTAGTCTACTCACATAATCCATCTGCACAAATATTAACTAAAGTCGGTTCATGAAGAACCGAGCATGTTAAGGCTACACAATGCAATAGTAAGCTAACATTTAACAATATCAAGAAAGGAATATTCTAAATTCAGAAATGGATTAAAACACAACTCACAACTCCAATATTAATCTCATGAGAGAGAAAACTAAATCATCCAACAAGGAGAAAGTCCAAATACTAGTAAGAACAAAATTACATAAATCAAGGCAAGACCTTATGGGTTGGGAACAAGAAAGTCAAGAGTGTTGATATCTCCTTCATGTAATCCTATGGGTTACGTGATTGGAATCCAAAATTTACTCCATCCAACTAAAGGGGTCCAAGAGAAGACAAAGCGTACTAATTATGATCGTAGGCGCGAAGCAAAAATGACGTTATCCAATTCTTCCAGGGGGCTTCAAAGTAATATGGGTTCGATGCCCTTAAAAGAACACAACTATAGTTTTGGTTTTAACCAAGGAGTTTACCACTACCTCCTTATCGGATTTCTTAAAACGTAGTACTAGTTAACCAAAACAAAACCACTTTTCCAAAAGCGTACGAAAGAGACACAGAAAGGGCCATTATTCTACCAACAAACCCTATCCTAATCGTCAACTTCTCTACATAATATAAGGGAAGACTAAACCCAAAAGTCGTTAATAATTTTTATATAATTCAGACAATGTCAATAAACATTAAAATAAAAATTGATTTCCCTAACAAGGCCACAAAATGGGACCTTTTAGTAACCAAGTTTGAAGTATAAGGTATTCGAGTTCGAAAACAAAGGGATTCGATACGCAGAGGGCAAAACACCAACGATGCCCCAGACTCAAAAGACCTTACCACGAGTACAAGCACAAACCAAGAACCAACGCACATAGCTATCAGGAAGGTTACGCAGTGCGGTCAGGGCTAGAAGTTCTATGAACTCCTTGCCAAAGGTAAAGAAGATGGAAAATTTTACCCGATCCATGTGGGCTTATCGAGGAAAAGTCTTAGCAAATATCAAACAGATAAATATAACAGCCACCTATGATATTATCACTGAAATCAGCTGTCATCTAACAGGAAACGAGTTCACGAGTCCAGTACCATGGATTCACCTACAACTTTTGTTTCAGTCTAGCTAGTAATAGCTTGCTTGCGACCCTTAATAAAAATTGTAGAGATTTCATTCAGTTAAACTTACAATGTTTCCCCTTGCTTTAATCATACAAGAGTTTACATCAAGAATTAGGTATAGTAATACTCTCAACACGTGGAGGCCAAAATAGATGCCAGGTTATCCCTCATCTAGACTAGGTACAACAGTCAACCATGTACAGTTCTAAAACAAACCCCAAATGCCATTTTCTAATCAAACATAAAGTAAGGAATGCCCATAGGCTTAAACAAGTTTCAGACACAACGTCACTATTAATGTACCTTTTAGCAAAACAAGAGAGCCCTAAACAGGAAATGCGTATTTATTCAACCAAAAGAGGTATGTAGGCTTAACCTTCTATTTAGTAACCTTCAATTATAATTACCATCACAGAATTCTTTTTAAAAGAAAGTCATATAAGCAAACAAAACTCAATAATGTTTCCTTCCCTACGAACTAGACTGCATCACTCAATATTGCAGTAACCCATTTAGACAAATATGAAATAGAGTAAGCTATAAGAGAGGAAGGAACATTCCAAGCAAAATCAGCGAAATTGGAATAAGATTTAAAGGAACAACCACACAATCAGGCAGTGATATAAACAACCACGAAAACATCTAGTCTAGGCGCCATTCAAGAGGAAAGAAAATTCATTTCAAGATACTGAAAGAAGGTAGAAAACTATTACGAGGAGTAGAATTAACATGCCTGATTATAGTTCTTTCTTCCAAGCTCTTGTTGCTCTTTCCCATAGGGCAGCTTGAAGGCATCATGCTTTTCAACATCTGAAAACCAGGGGCTGTATGGCTGTGGGAAGCATTGTTTTCTCTATGGTCTGGAATCCCTGATGAAGTCTTCGGATGACTTGGAGAAGGATCAGAGATCTCGGGTTTTTGATCCATCATCTGTGAAGATGAACCCTGCTCTAGCTTACCAACTTGCTGCTGTTGTAAGTCATATGCCCCTGTTGAGGATGCATGCATTTCTTTTTGCAAATGTTGCTGCTGCTCGTGATATAGTTGTCTTAGCCTTGACACCTCCTTTTTCAATGCTTCACAGTGTGCATTCTTAAAAAAATCTTGTCTTGTGCAAGAGCAGCAATTCTTTGCTTCAAAGCACTGTTATCAACATTCATTGTCAAAGCTGAAGTCTTTCCGATCAGGAGAAAAACTGCAAGGTTAAGGGCAAAGGCACAGATAGAATTTGTGCCAAACACGACATAGTCCAAGTGGAATGTAGAGTTATCCTTGAGTAAAGGGAATTCAACAAACAACCAGGGTACAGTCAAGAACACAAGACAACAGGGTGCAACATAGTACAATTAGGTGATGGGATTCAAGGTGATTCCCTTTGAAGGTATAGCAGTAGCACTGCCATGGCCCAAGATCCATACACGACCTTTTTCCATTGCTTCTTTATCTCCTCCATCAGACCCTTGGCCAAGAAGTCTCAAAGTTACATAGTTTAGTACTGTCCCAAACATTGTGCTGTGACCTTCAATGTGTAACCCCCATCCACCGTCTTCATTATGCCTAATGATTGTACAAGTAACGACACATTTCTTTTTGATGCGCTTCCACTAAAACAACATTTAGTGCTCCTGTTACATATAAGACAATAACCAAACCTGGCATAAGGAACATAGGACCACCATAATCACCGGCCAGTGCCCATCATGTGCTTGAATGTTTGCATAAAACCGTATGGCTCGAATCAGTGCAGTCTTTACTGCCTCCTTGGTGATGTCATTGGCACTTTCTATTTTCACTTGAGGTGGAAGAGGGGGGGAAAGCGGATTCTCTCTGGCAACCGTAATCGCATGAGAAGATCTGCTCTGTATGAGATACTCTTCCCTGAGTTACAACGTAAGACAAGTAAGAAATCAATAGAGAAGCTCTGTACTAAATTTCATCGGGTCTCCTGGTAACACTCTCACTGTCACACAGTCGATTTGGAGATACACACTCAGTGTATGTTCTGGATCTGAAAGATATCCTGCTACCTTCATCTCCCAAGACATTTTCTCCAACATTGCATAGATCTCCTGTGCCTGTGGGTGCGATCTGTCACCTACACGGAAGCATGCGCCATTATTGGCTTCGCCGAGTTGAGCACTTGCTACGGGCCAAGCTTGATAGGTCAACAAAAAAAAATGAGCCAAAGCGTGACCAAAGTCACCGGAATCAGTCGCAAGAAGGAGACAGATCGCATCTACGGGCAGAGTGGAAAGAAAATGACACAGCAAAGCAATTTGTGCTCCGTGAATATTCTGATAAAAACAGATCCGCCTATATGAGATTATCTTCCTTGAGTTACAGCGTACAGCAAGAAGATCTCAAAAGAGAATCTTTGTAAATAAATTTCATCAGATCTGGGGGCAGCATCAAACTTTCGGTGCAAACATTTCAGCTGTAGCTTGTAGGGTGTGATAATTCCAACAGAAACCTTTATGCCTGCCGACCCAATGACTCGTTGAAGAAGCCCATATAAATGCAAGGCAAATCGTGCTTCATGAATATTCTGATCTGAAACAGGTCTGCCTCCATGAGATCCTCTTCCATGAGCTTGAAGGAGAATCCCGAATTGAGAATGTATTCTACACTGAACAGAACGCAACATAGTTGGATGACCTACCTGTTCGAAGCACTCAAAAGCTTCAACCAAACTGCAATATGTCTGTCGCCTGGCTAAGTTACTGATGTAGGCTGCTGCTGTGGAGGTCCGGGAAAAACACACCACGCAACACTCATAGAAGCGGCAGACCGGGGCACGAAAGTCAAGGAAGGTAGAGCAGGTCGTAAAGGATACATGTCAGAAGTGGTTGAGAGTTTACTAGAAGAGACAGGCGGCCAACTGCCCCCACTTGGCATTCAAACCCAAGGGAAAACCAACACGCCTTGCCAAAAAAATACTGAGTGGTACGTGCTCTTCCTCCACGCCTAAGAAAGAGACAAGGCTGACCGTGACCAAGTAGGTTGGGGGGGGGCATTACATTTCTGAATTTCATCAATAACTTCAGCAACAAGACATGCGTATACTTCCTAAAGCACAAATAACAAGTTGTTGATACTTTCAAGGAATTAATGGGCCTCATAAAGAAGGTGAGTGGTCATGTTATCAAGGTGATGAGATCAGACAAAGGTGCCGAGTATATCTCAAGTGAATTTTTAAATTTTCTCAAGGAAAATGGAATATACATGCAACTGACAACCCGGCATATACCTCAGTAGAACGGTGTAACCAAGTAGGTTGGGGGCATTAAAAAAAACTCAATGGAGAAGAGAAGCAATCTCCTCCATTGACCCCCGAGTCCCAAACACAACACAATGAAAGAGTGGTCTCAACTCAAAGCAACAACACTTGCTTCCACAATACAATTTCTTCACAACATAACACAAACATTTCACAAAAGGCTTTCTTCCAAGCCAACAAGAGAAGGAACTATGGGAAATTTTTCATTATGCCTCCCCATTGAGATGAGATGCCCATCCAAACCCTCCACAATAAAACTCAAGCCCCTATGACTCTTATGCCTCCCTCAAGTACCCCTTTTTCCTCCCATACTCTTATGCCTCCCTCCTCTTATGGCTCCCTCAAGAACAAGGTAAGAATGTGAACATTCTTACCCAAGATGGGCATCCCTCTCAAACTCCCTCCACAATTTCCTATTCTACTCTTATGCCTCCCTCATGAGTTTTCCCATAGACCTCTCCTACACTACACATTAAGCATTCTATCCATTTTCACAATACACAAAGGCAAACATACATTATCCACAAATTTAGCATAGAAGCAACAACAATATGAAAGAAAAAAAAAGAAGGTTTCCTACCTCTCCATTGGAGAAGCCTAAACCAAGAAGCTTTGTCCAAGCTCCCTCCAAAACAATCCAAGCATGCAAGTCCAAGCTCCTTCTTTTTTTCTCTTTCTCCCAATTCTTTCCTCTCCCAAAAAAAATAAAAAAAAGAACTCTTCCACAAAAAAAAACTCCAACCCCCTCAACAAGAGAGGAAATTTCCATAAATAGACAAAAAGAAGAGTGAGGGTGATGTGGCTCCTTGTTGGATGCCACATCACACATCCTCAAGACCACCTCCCTTTAGTCAACTCAAATCCCAAAACACCATAAATGGGTGGTTGGGTTGAATGACATCTCTTTTCCACATCCATCCCTTCCCATGTGTCTTAAGGCACAAATAAATGCAAATGGAAGAAAAATACACTCCAAAGTCATATTTCCCTTCCCAAAACAATAAATAATCCCCTTTTTGGCTTCCCAACCCATAGATATGGTTGGTAAGGGGTTTTGGGAAGTGTGGGACAAGTTCAACTTGTCCCACAAGTCCCCCAAAATTGCCCTAAATCTCAAATTCGAGTTTCAAAGGATTTGGAGTGGTCAAAACTCAAAACAAGCATTCAATACATGAGGCAAAACACAAGGCTCAAGGAGCCAACCATCAAAATTAATTACACCCACTAGACTTCCTTCCAAAACATAAAAATTAAAACAAGATGTTAATTTAATCTAAACACACTTAGCAAAAAGAAATTTAAAAAAAAGGATATCACAAATAAAATCACCTACTAAAGTAAGTTAAAACAAGTAAATAAAATTCTTACCCCCTTGGTCACATTAGAAAATTTCCCCCTCATGGAAATTTTTCTTAACACATAAAAGAACAAAGGTAACACAATACAATTCACTAGTTGCCTTGACGACCAAATGTTGTAACCACCCGACATTCTGTTGTGTTTGGTTCCCAATCCCCCTTTAGGTTGTGATCATGTTGTGTTTCCTGCAAAATACAAAATACCTCCTTCGGCCTTGCGGCCATGTCAAAATATCCAAAATAACCATATGCATGAAATTTATTAACATCTATACGTAATTCAAGCAATCATTATTTCTAGGTCTAAATCACAACTTAATTATGCATTTCATCATTATCCAAAATTATAGTAATGTAAATTCAACAACTACATTCTACTCATCATGGCGAAGAAATCCAATGTTAGAACACATGCAATATATCCATATAAAAATAATATCGGTATCCAATAGTCATCCCATGAGTCGAGTGTAAATCATCTTTGAAAACAAAATCCAATCATAATCCAAATGCATCTAGTCACAAAACATCATGCTAATCAACATAAGTATAAGTCATGTCCATATCCAAAGTCTGCATAACTCAAAATGATAATCAACTAAGTGTCGTAGGGAAGTGGGCATTACATCCCCCTCCCCTTAGACTAGACTTCCTCCTGGAAGTCACTAAAATAAGTGTGGAAACTGAGCTCGCAATGATGTAGCATCCTCCCAAGTAGCAGCAGTCTCATCGTACCTGTCCCATTGGACCCGAACCTGATCAATCTCTCTGCCGCGAAGGCCCAGGGTCCTGCGATCTAAAATGCGCACGGGCTCCACCATCACCTGCCCCTGATCCTGCACCTGCAATGCAGTCCAATCTAGCACATGAGAAGGATCAGAAACATATCTCCTAAGCACAGAAACGTGAAATACATCATGGACGCGAGACAAGCTAGGTGGCAATGCTAGGCGATAGGCCAAGGGACCGAGGTGCTCCAAGATCTCGAAGGGACCCACAAACCTAGGAGCAAGCTTAGAACCTTTTCCATAACGGATAGGGCTCTTATGCGGTCTGACACGAAGAAACACCTTCGTGCCTACCTCAAAACTGTGATCTGTCCTATGTTGGTCTGCGCATACTTCTTACTACATCTGTGCCTCCTGCAATCTCTATCTCGATTAGGGTAACTCTTGCTGCTCCATATCCTGTAATAAAGCTGGCCCAAGGAAACCCTGTCCTCAATCCTGTCCCAACCGAGAGGTGTCCTGCACTCTCTACCATATAATGCACGAAAAGGAGCCATGCCTATAGAGAACTCTGAAACTATTATTATAAGAGAACTCTACCAAATACAGATACTCCTCCCATCTCGACTGATGATCCATCACATACATCTGAGCATATCCTCCAAAATCTGATTCACCCTCTTTGTCTGTCCATCTGTCTCAGGGTGATAAGCTGTACTGAAATTAATCCTTGTCCCGAGGGCATACTGCATGGTGGTCCAGAAATGGGAGGTGTACAAAGGGTCGCGGTCGCAAATGATCTTCCGCGGAATCCCATGTAGTCTGACAATCTCATCAAGGTATACTCATGCCACTGCACTAGCCGTATAGGTAGTCTTCACTGGGGAAAAATGAGCTACCTTCGTCAATTTATCCACCGTGACCATGATGGCATCGTGGTGGTATCTCGACGTCGGCAACCCAACAATGAAATCCATAGAAATGGTGTCCCACTTCCACTCCGGTATGGCGTGAGGATAGAGGAGGCCAGTTGGATGCTGATGCTCGGCCTTCACCCTCTGGCACTCTAAACAGCGGGATACAAATGAGGCTACATCTCTCCGAAGTCCTCTCCAAAAATACAACTGTCTCAAGGTGGCGTGCATCTTCTTCACCCCGGGATGGGCTGAATACGGTGCACGATGAGCCTCTGTCAAAATGTCATGTCTCAAGTCTCCATCTCTAGGAACATAAATTTGACCTTTGTGTTGAGAAGACCATCTGCCTCTAATGAAAATCCAACAAATCTCCCCTTAAGGGGTCTCGAGACTCAATCTCTGCTCTGTGGCTGCAAGAGTAGAAACTATCCCGAGGAAGGCTGCTGCAAGATCCTACTCCATGCAAATCTGTGCCCACTGAGGTGGCCATAGCCACATGTCTCTCGTCTACTCAAGGCATCTGCCACCACATTCTCCTTTCCCTTCACATGCTCTATCTCCATGTCATACTCACAGAGTAACTCCATCCAACGCGCCGACGAGCGTTGAGATTGGGGCTGCGTGAAGAGGTGGCGAAGACTCAGTGATCGATCCCGAGTGTAAATCTCCGGCCGAGAAGAAAATGTCTCCATCACACCAAGGCATGTACCACTGCTGCAAGCTCAAGGTCATGGGTCGGATAATTGAGCTCATAATCTTTGAGTTTGCGAGACTCAAAGGCAACTACTCTACCCTCCTGCATTAACACTCCTCCAAGTCCTGCCCGAGGAAGCATCATGCATGCAAATGAAAAAATCTCCATGAGGATCAGCCTTTGCGAGGATAGGTGCTCTCATAAGGCATTCCTTTAGTGTCTTGAAGGCCTGCTCACATCTATCGACCATAAAAACTTCTTCCCTTTCCGGCGAAGAGAAGTGATAGGGTGCGTGAATCCGTGAAAAATCCTAAACAAACCTCCTGTAGTAACCTGCTAGACCCATGAAACTACGCACCTCGATCATAGTAGTGGGTGTTGGCCAATCCATGATGGCTCGAATCTTGGAAGGATCATTGTGATACCTTCCCCGAAATAACGTGGCCCAAATCTTTGCACCTCAGTGAAAAGAACGCACACTTCTCCAAGTTTCCGTAAAGGCGCATTCGCGAAGACACCAAGAACCCGCGAAGGTGCTCCTCATGCTCCTCACGTGTGTGTGAGTAAACTATAATGTCATCAAGGAAGAAGAGCACGAAGTGATCAAGGAAGGTCTGAATACCCCATTCATCAAACTCATAAACACTGCGGGGCATTCGTCAAACCGAAAGGTACCACTGTGAACTCGTAGTGGCCATATCTCGTGCGGAAAGCTGTCTTGTGAATATCCGTCTCCGCAATCCTGAGCTGATGGTATCCTGACTTAAGATCTATCTTAGAGAAAACTGTAGCCCCCTTCATCTGATCAAATAAATCATCAATGCGTGGAAGGGGGTAACGATTCTTGATCGTTACTTTATTCAGCTGACGGTAGTCAATACACAACCGAAGAGATCCATCCTTCTTCTTCACGAAGATAACTGGTGCACCCCAAGGGGATACACTAGGATGAATTAGGCCTTTCTCCAGAAGGCCCTCAAGCTCTGACTTGAGCTCACATAACTCAGTGTAGTCATCCGATAGGGTGTCGTGAGATAAGCTCTGCGCTGGAACTAGATCTATATGGAAGTCGATCTCACGTGGGGGAGGTAATCCCAGTAGCTCCCCTGGAAACACATCGGCGAACTCTGATAAGATGGGATGATCATCGAGGGAAGGTCCTCCTGACTCATCCTCTGATCTGTCACTAACTGTAACAACATACAACTGGCAACCCCGTCGCACACACCGCTTAAGCTGCATAGCGGAGATGGTGCGAATAGAAACGGGTCTCTTAACCCCTGATATCACTAACTCCGCCCCAAGATCATCAATGCAAGCAATAGTCTTATGGTAACAGTCCACTCTAGCTCTGTGAGAAGACAACCAGTCCATACCCAAAATGATGCCATAAGATCCTAATGGAAGGATCCAAAGATCGAAGTAGTGGTGAAGGGTCCTAAATCCACTACACACTCCTTAAATAAGGAGTCTACAAAATATTGGCTCAGAAGCCATCTCAATGTCTCGTCCCAACTACGGCCCTGCCTAACGCTTACCCTCTGACAACGCTCAACTAAGGATGGTGCCATAAAAATCAAAGAACCAGAATCAAATAATATAGAGGTGGAAATACCACCAACACTACTGTCGTCTCAATCACGGTACTCGATGCTCGGCTGGCGGTTCTCGGCGCCTGCGTGATCCGATGACTCCGTGCCATATCTCCAATAGTAGGCTCTGAGCTCTGTGTCTTACCCTTGGTAGGGTTATGTGGGCAATCTCTCCAAAGATGTCCAACAACACCGCAACCATAACAGCTGCCTGGTCCTCTCCAGTGGGAAGCAGCTCCAGCTGGTACTCTAGATGACTGAGATACCGATCTTGATGATCCGGCTATGGACTGCTGAGGTCTCTGCTGATGAGCTCCTACTAACTGAGCTCTCGGTGCCTCCTGTGTCCTGATGGGACCCCTAGGAGGAGGCCCCATACTACGTCCTCTCTGTGCATCAAATCTCTGAGGAGGTCGGTAAGGTGGGCGGGTCTGCTACTGCTGCTGCTTTGGGTGGTGGCCTGAATGAAGCTTGCCCTAAACTCTATCCACCCCGTGGAGGAGGAACTGACCCCTTCGACATACTATCACGCATCTGCTGGATACGGCTCGAACTCTGTCTCTATCTGCTTGTGTCTTCCCCCGTGTCTCCTCTGCAATATAGGCCTTTCTCCACGGCCTCTGCTAATGTCTGTGGGCAGTGAATGAGCACTGCGCCACCTAGATCCAAGTTCAGGCCCCGAATGAACTTTGTGAATCCGTACACTCATCATGCGTATAGTTGACATCTTTGAGTAGGTCCAAAATCGACTCTCATACTCAAACTCTTGTCATCGACGCCTAACGAAGCTCATGAAACTCGTCTATGCGCCATTGTATAAATCTCCTGGGTAAATACCTGCTCCTGAAACGTTCCTCAAACAGCTCCCAGGTAATCATCTCTGAGTCGACATGGAGCTTCTGCTCCTCGGTCCTCCACCAGACTCCTGCTCCATCCTTCAGAAGGTGGATCGCAACACAAGCTTTCGTGTTGCTACTACAAGGACAGAGCTTGAAGCATCCGCTCAAGCTCACCAACTAGGCCTCTACCAAAACCGCCTATATCACCCGAATAGTGAGATGGTCGTAGCTTCAGGATCTCCCGATATGGTTTGTAGGCTGACGTATGACGAATCCTAGGTCTCTCTGAATGCTCCTCCCTTTGTCAGGGCTCAAGAGACTGTCCCTATGTCTTGAGATCTGTCCCCATGTCCTCTCTGTGGTGACTCTTGCCTAGCCGACTCCGCATGGAAGTTCTCTACCACTGTGCTCCTCGGCCGTGTCGAGGGATGCACAGGCATCTGCCGATGGCTCCAAACTATGTCTAGCAAGTCGTCCTCCCAAGGGCTCTCTCGCGTATAGCGGCATTGACATCCTGGAGTTTCGTAAGATCTGAGGTAGAAGGGATGCTACGGCTTGCTCTGGCGGTGGTATGTCTAGGTCTATATGAAGATACCCCTCACCCATCCGTGCCTCTGCCGTAGATCAAGGCAAGAGTTAGTTCATTGTTCTAGGTCTCGTGTCGAGTTTTCTAAATTTGTGGTTTCTATAATTATCAACATCGTGGTTTTATATTTTGAAAGAATTCAGCTTTGTACTAAGTTACATGTTTTGTTTCGTGTGTTGCGTGAGCCCAAGGGTCCAAGCTTGAACCCCAGCTCACGATACTAAAAGTGTAACACCCGTAGGAACTACTCGCATGAGGCCAAAATACAAACAAGGTTTAGAGAGAGAAAATTATGAAATAATTTTTTTGATAGGTTCAGGTTATAAGAGGACAGTTGCGAGGCATCGGAGATGATTATCGATCTATTAAGATCACCTCAAAATTTCAAATTCAATATTACATCTTCGTTTCTTTCCTCAACAAGGTTCTAAAGTTCTTATTTAAGAAATTTCATTAGCTTGTCGAACATGACTCCGTTAATCCCCGGTTAAAAAAAGGAATTATTTAAGGACCCTTAAATTAATTAAAACCCCCTTTTTTTTTATTTAAAACAAAATTATAATAATACAAGACTCACACTTTGTAATTCAAGGTCATAAACATATAATGATTAATTGCTTGCTAGAAGGGGTCAAGTGTACACTATTTTTGCTAAATTCTCCCCCTTTTTATTTCTATTTTTCTTTTCATTCCACCAAAAAAACCCATCACTTAAGTGGTGTAGGATATATCCTCCACTATTGGATCCATTATTTCCCCACCCTTAGATTTAGGCTTGGCAAGGAAACCCTAGAAATCTTTATGGATTGCCATATAATTTATCTCTTTTTATTTAATTTCTTTTCTACACCCAAAACCCTCATTTCTTTTGCTCTTTGCTTGCAGGTTAAGGGAGACAAAGAGGAGAAGGCCAATCTATGGAGGCCATTACAGCCATGGGAGCTTAACTCAACAAATTTCGGTTCAGATCTTTAATGGAGGAGTCTTTTTTTAAGGATCTGCTCACGGTCGGATTGTTTTGGATTTCCCAAACCACGGGCACGTGGATTCAATATATACATATATATTCATATATATATATATATATATGTGTGTGTGTGTGTGTGTGTGTGTGTGTGTGTATGAAACAATAGTGTTTGTGGCCATGGAAAGGCCGTGGGAGGGACGTTTTTATACAGGCCGCACAGCCGCGTATAAATGAATGGCCGCTTTTTTTTTTATATGCATTTTAAAAAAACGAGTTTGTATATATATGTATAGTGGGATAGTGAATGCGGGGGAGGGCCCGACCCCATCCCCACCCCATATGGTATATGGGTTGGGGGTGGGGTCGGCGCCCCCCCCAACCATTGAGCCCCAAATATATGTACAACCGCGACATGCGCACGTGCCGACATGGCTTTTTTTTTTTTGTTGTTTAAAATTTCATTTTGTTTGATTTGCTATTTTATTTATTACAATTACGTAATAGATATATATATATATATATATATATATACATGTATATATATATATATATATACATGTATATATATATATATATATACATATCTATATATATATATATATATACATGTATATACATATATATACATATATATATATATATATACATATATATATATATATATATGTATATGTATATATATATATATATATATATATATCTATGTATATGTGTGTGTATATATATATATATATATATATATATATATATATATATATATATATATATATATATCTGTGTGTGCATGTGTGGGAGTATGGTAATTACACTCCTTTTTAAAAAAAAAAAACAATTAAAAGGGTAAGATTAGCAGTTTATTAATAACAACATCCCCTTTTTTTTTATAATATTTCTCATTATTGCTACAATAATTTCATCAATGAAGGCATTGAAATAATAGTAATATTATCAATAATAATAAATCATTGGTGGAAATATTGACAAGTGAAAGAAAGAAAAAAAAATTTACTTAAAACTCTTTTCCTCTCATGATTTGATAACTATAGAATACAAAATAAAAACAAGTAAACTTCATTTCTTTAAACAATGTTGACATGATTTGCAACAAGTCCCAATAAGCAACTCTTATTACAATGTAATATTTAGACTACTTGTTATCCAATTTAAAAGTAATGGTGTTTCAAATTCTATCTATCCACAAGAAGGAAACTAGCTTTCACTATACATATCATTTGACTAAAACAATGAAATAAAAACAACATTTCACAAGAAGGTATTAACAACCATTTTCTCCATTAGTATATTTACAAGATTATCACAAGCCTTTTTGTACATATCATTTCTTTATTTCCTTACAATCTTTTCAATAATGTAAACATCTTACAAGTAAAATTTGCATTCAACCATGTAACTTTTGATACAATATAAATTACAATGTCCTTTATTTTTGAATGAAAACAAGATGATACAACTCTCTTTCTCATACAAATTTACAACAAAATAAAGTATATAAGGTAAATGGAAAGAGTCTTCACAAGCTCCAAGGTGCTCTTCATCCATGCTCCAAGTTCCAAGTAGCTCAATCACAACCAAGATAGGGGGAGAGGCAACACTCTCCTCCCAACCAAAACTCAATGGAGAAGAGAAGCAATCTCCTCCATTGACCCCCGAGCCCCAAACACAACACAATGAAAGGGTGGTCTCCAACTCAAGGCAACAACACTTGCTTCCACAATACAATTTCTTCACAACATTCAAGCTAAAATAAAAGAAACAAAGAGACACACAAATAGCACCAAACATTTCACAACAAGGCTTTCATCCAAGCCAACAAGAGAAGGAACTATGGGAAAGTTTTCCTTATGCCTCCCAATTGAGATGAGATGCCCATCCAAACCCTCCACAATAAAACTCAAGCCCCTATGACTCTTATGCCTCCCTCAAGTACCCCTTTTTCCTCCCATACTCTTATGCCTCCCTCCTCTTATGGCTCCCTCAAGAACAAGGTAAGAATGTGAACATTCTTACCCAAGATGGGCATCCCTCTCAAACTCCCTCCACAATATCCTATTCTACTCTTATGCCTCCCTCATGAGTTTTCCCATAGACTTCTCCTACACTTCACATTAAGCATTCTATCCATTTTTCACAATACACAAAAGTAAACATACATTATTCACAAATTTAGCATATAAGCAACAACAATATGAAAGCCAAAAAAAAAGGGAAAGGTTTCCTACCTCTCCATTGGAGAAGCCTAAACCAAGAAGCTTTGTCCAAGCTCCCTCAAAAAAATCCAAGCATCCAAGTCCAAGCTCCTTTTCTTTTTCTCTTTCTCCCAATTCTTTCCTCTCCCAAAATAAAATAAAAGAAAAGAACTCTTCCACAAAAAACTCCAACCCCCTCAACAAGAGAGGAAATTTCCATAAATAGACAAAAGAAGAGTGAGGGTGATGTGGTTCCTTGTTGGATTCCACATCACACATCCTCAAGACCACCTCCCTTTAGTCAACTCAAATCCCAAAACACCATAAATGGGTGGTTGGGTTGAATGACATCTCTTTTCCACATCCATCCCTTCCCATGTGTCTTAAGGCACAAATAAATGCAAATGGAAGAAAAATGCACTCCAAAGTCATATTTCCCTTCCCAAAACAATAAATAATCCCCTTTTTGGCTTCCCAACCCATAGATATGGTTGGTAAGGGGTTTTGGGAAGTGTGGGACAAGTTCAACTTGTCCCACAAGTCCCCCAAAATTGCCCTAAATCTCAAATTCGAGTTTCAAAGGATTTGGAGTGGTCAACACTCAAAACAAGCATTCAATACAAGAGGAAACACAAGGCTCAAGGAGCCAACCATAAAAATTAATTACACCCACTAGACTTCCCTCCAAAACTTAAAAATTAAAACAAGATGTTAATTTAATCTAAACACACTTAGCAAAAGAAATTTAAAAAAAAGGATATCACAAATAAAATCACCTACTAAAGTAAGTTAAAACAAGTAAATAAAATTCTTACCCCCTTGGTCACATTATAAAATTTCCCCCTCATGGGAATTTTTTTTAACACATAAAAGAACAAAGGTAACACAATACAATTCACTAGTTGCCTTGACGACCAAATGTTGTAACCACCGACATTACATTGTGTTTGGTTCCCAATCCCCCTTTAGGTTGTGATCATGTTGTGTTTCCTGCAAAATACAAAATACCTCCTTCGGCCTTGCGGCCATGTCAAAATATCCAAAATAACCATATGCATGAAATTTATTAACATCTATACGTAATTCAAGCAATCATTATTTCTAGGTCTAAATCACAACTTAATTATGCATTTCATCATTATCCAAAATTATAGTAATGTAAATTCAACAACTACATTCTACTCATCATGGCGAAGAAATCCAATGTTAGAACACATGCAATATATCCATATAAAAATAATATCGATATCGATAGTCTGCATCCATGAGTCGAGTGTAAATCATCTTTTGAAAACAAAATCCAATCATAATCCAAATGCATCTAGTCACAAAACATCATGCTAATCAACATAAGTATAAGTCATGTCCATATCCAAAGTCTGCATAACTCAAAATGATAATCAACTAAGTGTCGTAGGGAAGTGGGCATTACACATGATTTGTATTTTGGATTCACGACGATTAGGGACAAGGGCATAGAATCTTATTATTCGCTTTCGGATCCCATTGTTCACGATCAAACCTCATGGTAGATTATATGCATGAGGTGTGGAATTTTTGGGAATACCTATCATCTTCTTTATAAGATTGTCATATTGGGGTCTAAATCACTTATCCATCCTACTCTAGTCATGTCTTGGGTGTTGATATAACCCTAAAACTCTTGTAATACAAGTAACTAATAAAGGTGAAAACCATAATAGTCTAGAGACAAACTTAAAGTTAAGAATGGAACATCATGATTATAGCTTAAATGCATGAATTAATGGAAACTAATTTAAATAAAACATTTAATCTACAAACATCCTTAGTATATGAGATGATTACTAGTTAACATAGACCTAGTTAGATCTAAGGGTAATCAAATTATGGTTTGTTGTTACTTCGCAAATGGTGAGACAATATCTCTAGCGGTGGCTAGATTACATATTATATATCCATCTACTAACCAACATGAATATTGGATGCAAATATTAGGCAAGCTAATCCTAAAAGGAAGTAAGGCTCATAATCATATATGTTATATGATATGCAATTCAAATAATTTTATAAAGTTTACGGTTTGGTGCTTAGTCATTTTTGTATATTTCCATTAGGGAAAACATGCATCTTGTTTCATATGGGACTAAAATCACAAATTTGATTAAGGTTTCCTGATCATGATTAGTTAATTAACAAGTGATTAGGATGTGAGGAGCCTTAATAACTCACTTAGATTCAATTAGGAGGCTAGGATAATATTTTAAAGACTTATAAGATATATTGGATGGAAATGGGGTGATTTTGAATGGTTGGAAGAGGGTTTTGAGCCAATAATTGGGTTTATTGACTAGAACAAGGGTAAAATAGAATTAATTAGCTAATAATCACTAATTGTTTATTGAGAAAAGGATTTTAAATTACGATGTGTCATAACATGGTATCTTGAATGTGAAAGAGGATAGGTAGTCAAAAAAGTGTTGTTATTAACCAAAATGGTAATAAATCTTAGTTAATTATTGGAAATCACTAATTGTAATGGAAATGGTAAGAATGAGAGTGACTAGTGTGCTTTTAGCAATAAGATTGTGAAAGTGGAATTTAGGTGTCTATATTTGCTCTTGTTTGAGGTGAAGTTAGTGACATCACTAAAAACATATTAGAAAAGCATAAAAAGTAAATTTTTGAACAAAAATTAGTGGAATAAAGGATACCCCCTCGAGTTTCGATGGGGTGATAGAGAATCCAATTGAAAATCGAAAATATGATTGAAATAGATGGAAGAAACCGAGAGCATAAAACTATTATTTTATTTCCATGGGTGTTTTGGAAGAAAAATTAATAGTCATAAAACATGATAGTGAAAAATATAGGAATAATTCTTGCATCCCATCTATCGATAAGTAACTTTGTTTTATCATGTCGCTCTATTATCTAAATCATCCACCCTTATTATTATAAATAAAAGTGTAAAATAACATGAAAATATATATTACTAATATTTTTTCATTACTAAAAATGCGTAACTCTCCATCTGACATACGTAATGCAATGAAATACGATAAATTAAACAAGATAACCTAATAGAGAAAAAAGTACAATCACACATATTCAAACAAATAATGTTAAAGAAAAGTACACAATTTTTTTGTTATCAAGCTTCATTTCCCATTGTTCATGTTGTAATGACAAGGATTAAAAATGATGCCCAAAGAAAGATAATGTGAGGGAATAAAAAGGAAAAAAGAAGTCCCATAGAAAGCATTTGTGTGTTATGACACATTATCTCGGTAACTCATTATTGCACGGAGTACCGATATAGTAAGAAATCCAACTTTGTTTGTGGAGGTAGATCAAAATGATTCACAATTCGTTTTAGACAAAAAAACAAGAACCTAAGAAAGATGCTTTTATAGGAAAAATTTCATGTTTAAAGACAATGCATTTGATATAGGCTTGACGACGTGCATGTCTTTTACCAATTCTTGTAAAATTTTGAATTTTTATAATTTTTTATTTTTAATGAGTTTACAATGTTCTTTTGAAATTTTTGGTTTTAAAAAAATTATATTTTTTTATAAAATTTAATAGAAGAAACTAATGAAAAAATTACTAATAAAATCATACGATGTCATAAAAATCACCATAAGGTAATAATATGTCCCAAGTAGCAGAAAGGGTCACCAAGAAGCAAAAACATGCCCCAACGTAGCAAAAAAACAAGTGCAAAATAATTATTTATTAAAAATAATCATTACGGAAAGTACTAGAAGAATTTGGAAGAAACTTGATAGTCCCATGTTGACACTTTGGGGATGAGAGACATGGTGTGGGACGGAAAACAAGATATATAAACCCCACCACGGGGGGTAAAAACCATCGCATTAATTAATTTCCTACCAACCATTATCACTTTTACTATTGAGTGAGATCTAACCTACGAGAAAAATGCTAATGGGTGCGAACTATAAATACCATGTGGATTAGGTATGAGATTACATGAGGCTTCATGAAGATGGCCAATACATAACCAAAGATAAAATATTCATTTTACTTGCATTTATTAGCATTTAATGCACATTTACTAGGGTAGAAGGATGCACGATCATGCCAATGAGGCCCTTGGGGCATGTATGGCGTAAGGGGGAGCACTGAAATAAAAACACACGAAACTTCTGCGTTGTTGTGAAAACATACACACTCATGTGTAAACATGACCAAATTGCACATACCCACGTGTATGTGCTTAAATGAGCGTGTTAGTGTCAAGATAGGCACGTTGGCATGAGTTTGAGGGTTTAAGGGGAGAGGCGAACTCACGTGAAAACACAAGTGCTAGTTTCCTAAGGGGGTGCTAGTGCTTGGGTATGCTAGTGTCAAATGGGCAGTGTTGACAATGCTGGTTTGCTTAGCTGCAGATGGGTCAACTTCGGTGGCCCTAGAAGATGTTAGGAAGTTTTCTAGAAAAACTTAGATGATGAATAGAAGAATGTAATGATGAAATATGGAAGAAATTTATTTTTAACATGTGTTGTGATTTAGTTTGTATATTTTTCTACCTCGATTAGAGATAGGAGAGGCATTGGCGGATTCATGCCTATGAGGTGACATTTAGATGACATGATCAGATATTTTTGGAGATTACACTCTAGGTGACCAATCTATCATACGTGGATCATATGCCATAGATTACCTTCGATCATATCTTGCTCAAAAATTAAGCTTAGAGATAGCATAGTGAGAGCTATACATTTCACCTTCCGATAGGTGAGATGAGCATTAATTTTGAGAATGTTTCACCAATTCTCGCAAGTGCCTATTCGGGTAGGAAGATTACTTATGACATCCCCACGACCATATTCTATAGAGTATAAGCTGAGATGTTTGGAGTTGAAGACATACCTTGCCGGTGGTATATCGAGTTGACATTACCAAATGTATGGTAGATCATCCGCTAGGACAAGTTCCCATATTTTTGATGTCTCTTATCAACAACACGTTGCAACAAGAATGCTTCTTAGTTTCCATTACATTGGAGAATGGTTCTCTAGTTTCCATTTATGGGCCTCTTAACTTGATAGATTACCACAAATGAATACCATGGGTCCTACTACTTTACTAAAGATACGACTTATTTGGGCCCCGTAAGAGGTCTATTATTGGAGGAATTGTAGATATTTATAGTACATATTGGCTTTATCATTGGGCTAAGGATGATTATATGCCGAGATGAGGCTATCACAATAATTGAAAACTTTTTTTTTTTTTTTGGAGTAGGAGCTACATCCTTTAGTGGTATAGATTGGCTTGGTCCAGCGAAGTTCAGGTCTCATTCAAGGACTCTAAGCGATGCCACGTGGTATGGGAAAAGGTCTAGAGGACCTTTCATATGGGGCCACATATTAGATCGGGATGATCCCAAGATATATTTTCACAGGTTCTCCCATCCTTGGGTGTAGTGATCACATATAGTATATATAGGGACTAATGATAATTATTAAGGATGGTATGCCACAATCTGCTGCAGTGGATATTGTTCATACCACGGGTAGTGATAGATACGGGAGAGATGCAGAAGAGATGGGGCATAAAACAAGTAAAATCTATAGATAGATCCTCAAAGAGATCCACATGAAGGTCCATAGACATGGGGATAAGGGAGAATTGGGAAAATATCCGATACTGCGATACGAACATAGCCTCAAATGATAGGTTTTATACATTCCATTAGAGGTTCCATAGGTTCGATTATAGGTTCCACTACAGTGCCACTATAACATATTCTACTATAGGTGCAACTACAATAGATTCTACACATAGGCCCCTTTATCATCCCCATGTGCCTAGTCCATCATCCCCACATAGTTGATCACAATGGGATCTCATAGAGTTTTGTGATGGAAGCGGTGGAGAGAGCAAACATATGGGTAAGATGATGGAGATGATGATAGGAGTGATAGAAAAGATGAATGGGGGTCCCCACCACGTAGTCCATGGGGAGGATAAGGAGCATAATAGGATGCACAAGATACATTTGAGTTTATTGCGTTGAGGTAGTAATTACAAGAGTAGGTAGTAGCTTAGTAGCTATGAGTTATAGCTAGAGAGATCAACTATATGTGGAGAGAGTTTAAATGATTGCAAACATAGTGAGACTTATATGAGAGTGTTTGCTCTCACAGGCCTCCATAGCAGAGCTAGGATACAAGATATGCTAGCAAATGTGATGAGAGATAGCACCGAGGCATTGTATTATAATGCATTTTACTATGAGGCACTCCCAGAGGGACAAAGGGCCATTATTTTAAGTCATTTAGCTAGTAGTGGGTCCATATCTAGGTCACAAAGGACCTCTTGATCAATGAGATATGTTCAATATCCTTTATTACAACATTCCTCTCCACATTCTATTACTTCATCAAGAAGATGCCCCCACGTAGTGGTAGACCTAGCAATTCATGCATGGGAAAGATAAATGGTCAACTCTTTTTATTGTATCGATGTATATTTTTGTATATCGAATTTATATAAAGGCATAATTTTTATGGATGTATATGTACTATTTTTTATCATGCCTCATGACAAAGGAAAATTTTGTATAGATGTAATTTATGTATTGTTTTTATTATACCTCATGATGAAGGCACATTTTTGTATAGATTCCCATGATGGCTCATTGTATCAGATGTATATCAAGACACATTGTTTTGTACATGGAAATTTATATTTATGATGATATATGATGATGATGATGGATTGTATTTACTTATCACATTTTGTGTTTATGAGATAACATGTTTAATCCACATTTTTATTATGGTCTATGTTTGAGGGGGGGAGAAGGTGGTCCCTCTTTCCCCTCTTGGTGATATTATATGATGTTATCTTAGCATACATGTTTAATTTTCATGTTCATGATGATGTATCTTAGCCTTTATTGATATATGATGTATATATGTGATGATAGATGATATGATGATGAAATGACAACAAACTATACAAGAAAACAACAAGCACAAATTAATCAAATATAATCAAAGCAAGAAAACTATTTACAAGTATGTTAGATTAAATAAACTCAATGTAATACACAAAATATTAAAGTAACGCTCAATCTAAATAAGAAAATGAATCTGATTTAAAGCATAAATGATTTATAATAAATGTAACAAAAACTATACAAACCAACAACTAAAGTAAGGAAAATACTACCTTGTTTTGTTGGATAATTTTGAGACATTTTCCACTTTTTTGGTATTATGTCGAGACAATGTTCTATTGTTTTTTATTTTTATATGAAACATATTTGATTGTTTTTATTTGATCAACTAACATATCTTAAAGTTTTTGGATTTTGAAAAGGTTATACAATGCTTTTTATGTTTTCTAAGAAGTTTTCAAGTGAGAGTGCAAGGAAATGAAGAAACGTGGATGCCCCAAATGTTATATGCAAAAAGTGATGATGAAAATTTTCCCCAAGCGTGAGATGGGAATATTCAAAGTCAAAATCTTTGAACTCAAAAGCAAAATCAGCCGATCAAGGCAAAGAGGACAAACTTAAAAGGAACTCACAAGAAGGTGAAAACTAACTTAGGACAAATCTATCATACTCCTAGACATGAAATTCTTGTGAATAATGGACCATGGAATGGCACTTTGGAAACCAGTTTTAACCAAAGGACTTGTGCAAAGTTACACCATTGAGTGGTTTTCACTATTGGAGGTATTTATTACTATTTTTATTTTTCTATATATATATATATATATATATATATATTTTCTAATATTTTAGAGACCCTCACTTAAGAATAAAAACATGTAAGATGCATTGTATTCATGGGTTCTTGATGTTCTTTACTATCCGATTAAGTGAGTTATAGGAACACTGAAGCCAATCTTGGTGACCACAACATGTGGCCGTAACCAATTACGATAAAAATTTTCTTTCTTATCTTGGTCCTTAAAGGAGTTGAACTAATTTTCTTATAGCACAAAGTCTCCTACCAAAAATTGATGAGGTATCACTCTTTTATTGTAACTTCACCACACTTGATCTTGATACACTTTAAGGTGATTTAGAGCATGAAGTTGTTTCTCATATAAGAGTTCCTACTCTTCTAGATGAGATAATTTGTATTCCTCCTTTTCATTCAAGTAATCCCTTAGCTCTATACATAAAGTTGGGAGATCAATTTCTAGAGGTAATATGGCTTCCATGCCGAATACTATGGAATATGGAGTGACACTGTAGGATTGCGAGATAAACTTTCTGAATGCCCAGAGGCCAAAATGGAATATTAAATTCTAGTTAGGATTTTAGTATTCACCATATTCTACATAATAAATATGAGTTTTTATTAGAAGCTTTGGATTTCTCATTAGCTTGAGGGTAATAAGGGGTTGAAAATTTTAGAGATCTGAAAAATGTTTGAAAAATGATGTTTAATTATTTTTTTAAAGGACTTAACCATTGTTAGCTACAATGGTAGATGGGATACCATATTGGCATATTATGTAGTTCATTATAAACTTAGAATGATGTTCACCTTTGACACAGTAAGAGGAAAACCTCCACCATATTTTTGAAGTATTTAGTTTCCATTATATTGAATGGGTGGCCATCTCGAATATGTAGGTGAAGCTTACCTATAAGATCAAACCCCAATTTGAGAAAGGTGAAGGTGTCATGATAGGATTTAATGATTACATCGGTGCATGTATCAAATTATCATACTTGACGGTGAAAGCACTTCTTCACATGTTTGTAAAAATCATTCTCCATGGTAGGTAAATAGTAACCTACTTAAAGTATGATCCCATCCGATACCTTCATGCACCTCCTTGCTCGCTAAGATGGATTCATCTGAATTGATATAGAGTAATATATTCTCGTAATAACCTCGATGGTCGAGAGTTCCCAAGTAGGTTATATTAGGATATATGCTAGATGAGTTTCATTTATTAGCATGGAAATATTGAGAGGAAATTTCCATCATGAAGGTAGTTAAAGGTGTCACTATACCAAGGGGATAAGGGACCAAAAGATTCGCATACCAAACATGATTTTGGCATGTCATATGTTGGTGTGCATAGATGCTTGACGAAGAATGGAATATCTTTTTCTCAGGTGGGATTCTCAACATAGACCCCACTTTGTGGACATAATTTCCGTTGCTCTATTATGTGTTATTGAGATTTTTTCAAATGTAATATACTCATATAACTCCTTTAAAGAATCAACCATTTCTTGTAAAAATTTTCTCATTTTAACTTTATAATCATTTGTTAGTATCACCAATTATATGCACTTGTCTAATATCACACTTATTATCCAACCTCATCCATGAAACAAGGGATTCATATTCTACTATATTGTTGGTAGAGGGTAACCCGAGTTAGAATTTCTAGGGGATCAAGTCTCTTGATGGAGTAATAAAAAAATTGACACTTGAAAAATGAAAGGAAAAGGAGCCATCAAAGTATAGTTGCCATATAATAGATTCCTTGAGGTACATTGTGGATGCATATGGGAGTTTTCAAATGTTGAGTCAAAGGTTCAGTAAAGGTTCAACTAGTTAATCTAAAAACTTGTCCTTTGACAATTTTTGTAGACATACTCGATGTCAAACTCCCCGAATAAGATGATCCAATTAACCATATTTTATGTGAGTGTGTGTTCTTACAACAAGTAATTTAATGGATCAACATTTGAAATAATCATGACCTTATTATTTAACGGATAATTAAGTAGCTTTTGAAAGGTGAAAACTATAGCAAAGATATTAATTTCTATCTATGAGTATTTGATCTTGTAATCTATCAACATTCAACTTAAGTAATACACATATTTTTATTTCTTCTCCTTATTAGATTAGGCCAAAATACCCCAATTACAAAGTGCATGGCAGAAATGTAGAGTAACAAGGGTTTCACTAGTTGTGGTGAAATTAGAACATGGTGTTTAGCCTAATATTCCTTGAGAAAAGTAAATGCTTTTTGTCATTTTGGTCCCTATCAGAAATTGACATCTTTCTTTACATTAATGTATGAAACTTTTCTCTAATTTGAGTGATAAACTTTCTAATTACTTTCATCTTTCCTTGCAAGTGTCGTAGTTGTCTAATATCCATTGGAGGGGGCATTTTTTTATAATAACAAAATTTGTAGATCTACTTCTATTCCTCTCTATGAATCAATGAATATTAGTAGTTTTCAAGATAACACACTTTGAAGAAACATTTCTTTGGGTATAGTTTGACCTTATAGTCCTTTAGACATTGAAAGATGCATCACAAATCTCTGGGTGATCTTCATGAGTCCTAGATTTTGTGAATATACCATCCACATAATCTTCCATGATGTCTTTGATCATGTCATAAAAGATAACAATCATTTCCCATTAATAGGTAACATTTGCATTCTTGAGGCGAAAGGGCATGAGTCGATAATGAAATGTCTCTATGGGGCGGTAAAAGCTATCTTATGTTGGTATTTCTCAGTAATTTTATGTGGTGATATCTTGAAAATCCATCCATGAGTGATAGCATCTCGTAACCAACCTGTTAAATTGATAATGATGTCGATGTTAGGAAGAGGGAAGTCATCCTTAAGACAATCTTTATTAATGTCTCTAAAATCATTACAAAGTCTAATACCAATCGATTTCTTCTACATTGGTACTACATTGGAAATCCACTTTGAATGGTAAATACACTTATGAGGTCTATTGAAAATAATTTTTATATCTTCTTTGACCATAAGGTGATGTGAGGATGAATCTTCGGAGCTATTTTTTGTGGGCTTGGAATCTGGGTATACAACAAGATTGTGCACCACTAATGTAGGATCAAATCCTAGACATATCCTAGAGAAGATCAAGAAAATATATCTATAAATTCTCTCAAAAGTAACAAAAATTTTAATGTTATTGAGCTGAGAGTGAAGCTCCCAACTTAATATTTTTGGGAGATTCCTCCGTTACAATATTGAAATCTATTGTCTCCTCCACTAGTAACTTGAACTCATCCTCCATGCATGTAGGATCGGGGGGCGATATAAAGATCATCTTCTACTAAATGTGTCTCAAATATATTTTCATTTGAAGTGGGTCACCTATCTTATCCATTGATTTTTTTGTTTGTTTGTTCACAAGCGCCTCAAAGAGGTTTTCGCTATAGGACTTTAGACTTGTTCTTTTCTCAAGGATTTTATGTAGGAATTTTCCTTGCTTACTTTTTTAATTAAATGACCACACAAAAATACCTCCTCCATAAAGTGTGTCCATGTATTGAACTGCATGAATAAGCCTTTCTTGTGTTCATTTATTGGAATATTGTCATGAATGCCAATGACCTCACCAAAATCCTCTTCGTTATGAAATATGTCAATTGAAACATGTTTTTAGTAGTCCCAATTCATGAGTGATGCATAAATAAGGTCTATTTTTGGAATGTTAAGGGATATAGTATGTGTTATAGTTAGGATAGCCATGTCGAAAATAAGTTCATGGAGGAAAGGTCTTCATAAAACCTACACCGGAATCTATTTCTCTTTCACATTTAGATGAACTATCTTCGTGGTCAAAGAGATATCCTTGACCTCTACATGAGGAGAACCACATGGTCAAATTCCAACACCATACTTACCCAATATATGTTGAGGTATTATAATACCTTAATTGTACCTTTTCTTTAGTACAACAACCATGTACTTTGTATCCCATTAAACAACATTCAATTGGGGATACCATAAATAGGTGACTAGTAATATAGAGCCATTTCATCATCTTCGAGGATTGAGGGACAATATCTTTGAGCATATTTTCATCTTCTAATAATCCACCAGAGTGAAAGCATTGAAAGGGTACTTATCCTTGGATATTTTAAACTTATAACATGACATACCATATGATTTTCATTGATAGGGAAGGTTTTGAACTAAAATAATCTGCTGAAAATCATACTCTCCATAACTATTTTATCAAACCTTCATCTCTCACATAGTGAAAGAGACTCAAATGTAGAAGAACCATTTCCATTGGGAGAAAAGGTATCTAGATATAGTCGTGAAGCGAGGGCCTTAGATTGAATTGGAACAACTATCTTTGTAGAAGTACATTTGTATGTGTTGGGGAAATAAGTTCAAAATGGTCTATAATGTGAAAAGGGTTGAGGATCTCTGTGTATCATAAAGTTATGTAATTCATGGTGTCACTTTAAGGATTGATGATATGTTGAAGGTATGGCTTGTATGGCATGAATCTATGGGCGCTAAAAATATGTTTAAAGGGAGATCCAAGTCCAAGACACGGAACTTCATATCATGATTGAGAGGACCTACTTCTAGTTAGAAAGTGATCATATTGGTTGATTAACTTTCTTTTTTTTCATACACATTTGTAGTGATAACCTTTGTTTCTAAATGAGCTTAAATACACCCTAGTTGTCGAAATAGATTTCAAGTACAAATATTTAAATCATATTTGTTGTCTAGAAGAACTCATTTTACCTTGTTAAATTTGATTATGACTTCATATGTGAGGGAAAGTTATGAGAGGGATTTTTCTTAGATTTCTATTTGACTAAAGGTTATGTGTTCTCAAGGAGTGATATGTGATACCATTGCTTGATATATCAATAAACACTCCTAATCCTGTAAGGTCTTACAAAGATGTATTTATGAATGTTATAAATTTTAAGGAGGTCTAAGATCGAAATATTGACCGTAGTTTCCTCTAATTGGTCTAACATGTAATAATGCATCTCTTGATGAATTGGGAGAAGAGGTTTTGAAATGACAAGGTGAGCTATTATTTTTTTCCACAACACACTCCCTTGATCTAATTTTGATCGTGTTCATATGATAAATAGGTGGATCGACACAACGTATTAGGGCATCAAAATGGTCAAAATGGTCTATCTTTGAAACATAATTAGTACTCTTATCTTGAGATGAATGTCCTGATCCTAATTTTCATTTCATTTGTGATTCGAAAGGATATTTTAAGATCCCCATGTTCACAATGGGATATTTGGTAGAACGTGGAATCTATTTGTACATTTCCACTTTCGATTAAGTCTTGAATATAGTTCTTTAATTTCAAACACTTATCAGTCTTATGACCCTTGACATGGTGAAATCCGTAGTATTCATTTTCCCTACACCATGATGGCTTAGGTGTGTCATCCTTGTAAGGTGTTATTTCATAATATCATACCATTTTAATGGCCTCTAACTATTTTAATATTAATGATATTGAGTCGGATAGAGGGGTGAAGGAACAACGTTTGTATTTTTAGGCATATTTCCCTTTGAAAGTTTCAATGGAGCTTAGTTTTGAAGTTCTTACAATCATTTAGAGTATACTTTTCCATCATCTATGGATTTTTTTTTCTTATTGGGACCAAAAATTTATTTTCCCTAGGTTTGGATTAGTTATGATTGTGCATACAGGTGTTTGGTTCCCTCTAGCTAAAAACACTTTCTCTATTTTAGTCCCTTTTTATCACCTCTTAAAACATGTTCCCATAATGCATTTGCATTTGGAATGTAATGTCAGGGTAGAGGTTGGGTAAAAATATAATGATCAGCTATTTTTATTGAATGAGTAAGGGAAGTGGCTAGCTAACCATCTCCATCATTATAGGAAACCAAATATGTTCTCATTATTCCATTTTTTGCATTTCATAGATCTAACATGGTGACATCACTCTCTATATTAAATGAGAAGTGACATATAAAGTGTTTGGTTAGCTCTATATATATTGAGATAGACCCCTTAGGGATGTGTAAAACCCATTCTAACACCTCACCTCCTATACATTGTGGGAAGAAATGAATGAGATAGTTATCATTATATGTGACCTATTGACATGTCATATAAAAGTCCTTAATATGATATCTGGGATAACATTTTCCTTGTACTTTTAGAAATTTAGACAGTAAAAATGATGATGGAAATGTACTTGAAACATGGTTTTATCTATGGGATATTGGCATAACTCATCGAACTCATACTTTTTTATTTTTCCTATTTTTCCTTCTTGTAAAGATATAAGGTAATTTTTCATGGTTGAACACTCTTGATTGAAGAGTTGTTGTTTTGTGGGTGGTGTATACTTGTACAAATGATTAAATATACTTTTATCCCCATCTTTATTTTCTTTTAAAAATTCCTCATAAGGGTCTTTATGTGTCTTTTGATGAGGAGTATTTTTCTAGAACTCATTGGTACGAAGCTTTGGGTTTTGATTTTGGTATAACTTATTTTAAAGGTTTTGATCATTCCTTGTTTACATGCAAATCCAAAATAGGCAATTAGTGAGTGAGAGCTTGCACGTGGTCCTCTAAAGTTACTTTGTGAGTGGCTACTTCTTTAGAATTTTCTTAAGGAAGAGGTTACTCATGATGATTATTCTCTTCATGGTCCTCAAAATGGATCCTCGTAGTAGGTATATGATAGTCTCCATAGTTTTCAAAAATTATCTCCTCATCATTATCTCATCCAAAAGTAGAGGCATGACATGGGTTTAGGATGTCGTTAATATTGTGACAAGCATGGTCGACTTCCTCTTCTCTACAAACCATACCATTAATGAGATAAGGGTCAACCATAGAGGTAACCTTGATCCAGATCTATCACATGCAATTTGGAAATCATGTTTGTTTTGGTATATATAATCATCAATGTGGCTAGGATTTAACTCAAAATTAGCTTGAGGATAATTCTACTTTCCACCACTATGATCAATCATGATGTTGTCTTCTAAAATAGGTTTAACATGTCCTCTCCAAAGGGAGCCACACCTAGTTTTCGATGATCCATTCTTGTGGTAGGAGGTATAACGTAGAAATTCAATAAGGTTTACTAAAATGGACCATTGGAAATTTACGCAACGTAATGATGCAAGGTCATCAAAAATATTGTGGAATAACAAATGGTCATGAATCCAAAGGTCAATATGAACCTAAGAGTATAAAGAATTAATAATGATAAAATAAATAGGAAATATATGACAAGAAATATCTAGGATAAGATAATGAAGTACATGAATCAAATCTATTCAAAAAAATAGTTTACTCCCTACGGTTCTAAGATAGGTCTAAATCAAATAGTGATGAACACATTATAACCACTTAGGTTGATTTTAAAATAAAAATGACCTAAATGTTAAGAAAATGTTAAAGCGACCCTCTAACATGGTATACTAAAACCAATTTTTAGACACTAACAAATCCAAGTCTTTGAAAATGGAAGTTACAAATGTGAGTAATGTAATAACACTATTTGGACACATTAATTGAGATTTGAAAGAAAGCAACATTTTAGTATCAAAATGGTGTAATAGTGATGCAAAAATGTAACCTCAACATTAAAATAAAATCAATGCAAAGTAAGGATTAAAAATTAATCCTAAGTATATCAAGAATTTATTATGCGTGCGAGTAGTGTAAAAATACAATTTAGAGACTTAGACAAGTTTCCTAATGGAAACAATATGTAAGTATCACAATTATATGTATATCATGTAGAAATCGTAACAACTCAAAGGAATTAAATGATCATATCACCTAAATACATTGATAATTAGTCTCAAAATGGGTTTTAGACAAAGGACCTACTTGAACATGAAGAAGTATCATTCACACTTTCAATACTTGTATTCCAACATTGGAACCTAATCAAGCAAGTAGACTACAAAAGTTGTGGACACCATTATTTTAGCAATATCCATGTATGCTATTTTTATTTTGTCCCAAATGGGCAATAATAAAAAAAAGATATAAACTAAGTGGTGATGAAACAAACTAAGTATAACTTCACCATATTTTTCCTTGTTTTAGGAAAAGTGAAAAACTTGGACAAAGTAGCACGTTGTAGGTTTCATGATGAATAACATGCGGTTTCAATTTAAATGGACTCTTTCCTTATTGAAATAACAATGTTTCGAAATCCAAACAATTTTTCACTTTGTGAGAGATGTATAAAACATGATATCTAAGTCAAATTGGCTCTAAGCCTCAATATTCCTATTATTTCTCCCTCTAGGCAGAAAAAAATTACCTCTACGAGATCGGTTTGCCAAGAAAGTCACACTAAATTTTCTTGGCATATCCTAGATTTACTTTAACCCCTTAATAAATGAGTAATAAATGTGTTGGTTGGATTTTCACTTGGGTCACAATGGAGATAACTTTGACTCTAATCTTACCAACACATACTAATCAATTTGGTAGTAAACCACTTTCCCATTTAATTCAAAAGTGTCCCTCTTTCATGAACTATTTTGGGTTCTTAGGATCATCCCTCTTGTTATCTTAAGGATTAGGCCAAAGGTAGTTTCTCCAAGTTAAAATTGGACGAGACGTAGCTCTTAACTAAAACTTGTAATATTGTGTTTAAAAAAGGTGTCATGTGTTTTTTATCTTTTGGATTACGAAATTTGGTTTAGATCACCGTTGGAAACCTACAACACACATGTAAATTATAGTATTATTTATATTTTCCTTTCTTTGGAAATCTCTAGGTCTTTCACATAAATAGTTAGTAGTTGTAAAAAGATATACAATATCATAAAAGAGGATTAAATGTTGTTTTTAGTTCTCAAGATTGTCCAAGGATGGGAGAGAAGAACATACACAACAAAAACCCAACTAGATAACAATGAAAAACTTGGAAATAAAACAAACACCATATAACTTTATAAATCAAGGGTCCTTCCCAATTAATCCAAGTGTTGTTTTAGTAAAAACTAAAGGTTTTTTTGGTTTTCAAGATCAAAAAGGTGTAAGAGAAGAGCATATTTGGACACATGCTTTAGCTTTTTCTATTTATTAAATGAAAAGATCTTAAAATAAAGTATCATACACATGCCAAATTAAAATTTCACTCCTTAAGTAGAAAAATGAATAATGATATTTTCCACTTACTCTAAGGTTAGTAAAATAATTTTAAAGCTGATTTTGATTCTCAAGATCACACAAAGTGAAAGTGAAGAGGATACAAAACTTTATCCCATACTCAAACAAAGTATGAAAATCCAATAATTCACCAAAAACCTAAGTATATTTGTTAGAAAATTTAATGTAATTGTTGAAAACCCTACGAAATAAAAAACAAAACATACAACACACATAAAAACAAAAAAATAGAAGTTCAAAACTTTGAAAGAAGGGTTAAATTTACATAGTCACGCCAAAGGTCTTTGTTAGGAGTTATAGAACAAATATGTGAAATAATTCCTCAAATCACATAGTAGGAAACTATATAACATAATTATACATGTAGAAATAAAATATCTCAAGCAATAAAATATAAGTTTGTGGATGTATCTTCCCCTGCTGTGTTTTCTTGCATTCTTCTTGCCCCTCCAATCTTGATTACAAGAATACTATGTCTACTTTATGTTCATGCAGGAATCCATTATCATTGTGTGTGTTTGAAATGTTGTTGTAAAATGCATTTTTTTCTGGATCGTGGAGAATCAAACATTCCCTCTAGTGTGCATTTTGCTTATGTATCTCACACATTGGAAGGATACTCTCACAAACCCTCCTTTTCTGGTGTATCACCACTTTAGTGTAGGCTTTCATTTTATGCATTCTCTCTCCTTGGTCCCTTGGAAAGTTAGATTAGAACATTTAGTTTACCCTACATAAGAGTAGATTATTGTAGGTAGTTTAGGAGCAAGGACCAGCTTTCTCTGGAGGTGTATCTCAAGTAGCAAGTCCCACAACTTGGAGATAGTACCCATGTTATCCAATCACACCCTAAGTTCAAGTATATGCACTTGTGGAAACATAAGGGTGTTGTGATTTGATGATAACACTTCCCTTTGACCTCATAACCCTATGGCTGCTACATATACAATTCATCCTCCAAATCACCATGAAGGAATATATTCTTCACATATAACTTCTATAAGTGTAGGTATTCTACTACTACTAAACCAAGAACAGTTCTAATAGAAGTCATTTTAACAACAGGAGAAAAAATTTCATCAAATTCTATACCTTTCTTCTGTGTAAATCCCTTGACCACCAACCGGGCCTTGTATGTCTTCCTACCTCCATATTCCTCTTTTATTCTATACACCTACTTGTTATGAAATGATCTCTTGCCCTCGAGTAGCTCCACCAGATCCCAAGTATAGTTTTCGATAATAGATCTATGCTCTTTATCTATGGCTGCTCCCATTTCTTCCTTGCATCCACCTGCACCGATTTCTCAAAGCACTCTGGATCTCAACCATCGATGAGCAATAAATAATTCAAAGGTGGATTAAACTATTCAGGTTCCCTTCTTACCCTAGAAGACATTCTCACATCGGGAGTTTTGGGTTGTTGATGAGTAGGTTCCGAATCGGCTATGCTAGAACATGTTTCCCCCGAATTGACCCCTTAGACACCTTTCGATGCGAATGTCCTCTAACTCTACGTATTCTTTATTTGATTCATATTTTTGTTCCCACATGTGAACTTTATACATGACTTTTTTATTAATGACAATATCTCTAAACTGAAATATTTTCTTGTCCTTCGACTCCAAACACAAAAACCAAAGTCATCCTCACCATATCAAATAAAGGTGCATTTATCATACTTAGCCTCTAACTTGGTCCTACCATCTTTATAAAAGTGAACAAATACCTCACATCCAAATACTCTAAGAAATGAGTATTCAAGTTTCTTACTAGACCAAGCCTCTGCTCAAGTGTACCTCCATCCAAAGCCATAGTGGGTCCTCTGATTGCAGATTAAACAAGCTGTGCTCACTTCTTCCACCCAAAACATGATTTTTCGCCCCATGTAACCTCATGCACCTAACATGCTCCATGATTGTCTTGTTCATTCTCTCTAACACTCCATTTTCCCATGGAGTATTTGGAACTGCGTTCTTTTGCTCATGATCCCATATCTTGAACAATAATCAAGAAATTCATTGCTACAATACTCCCTTCAATTATCCAACCTAAGAAATTTCAACTTGAGACATGTTTCATTACGAACCAAGGCTTTCCATATTTTGAAGGTTTAAAACACATCATATTTCTTTCTAATGCAATCTACCCAAAATTTTCTAGTTACATCATCAATAATAGGAGATAATAACATGAACCACAAAAAGAGTTTACCTTGGATGGCCTCCATACATCCGTATTCACTAAATCCAACTTAGCCTCCTTCCCGATAGGTCCAACCTCGAGGAAACTCAACCACTTCTATTTTCCATAAACACAGTCCTATCGAAGTCTAAATCTAACTCCCGTAATCTAGGCAACCTTTCCTTTATAATTTGCGTTCCCTTTTTGATTCATATGATCGATTCTCTATTGCCACAAAGTTTCATATCCATATGCAGCAACTAAATTACAATAATCAGCACCACTGGTTAAATACAAAGTACCAGTTTTCTTACCTCTTACAACCATAAGAGATCCCTTAGTAACCTTCCAAGAATCCATTGTAAAACTAACCATACAACCATCACTACCTAGTTGACCCATTGATATCAAGTTCCACCTCAACTTAGACACATGCCTGACATCCTTAAGTAGCCATGTGTTCCCATTCTGCATTTTCACCCAAACACAACATTTCCCTACTATGTTGCATGGTTCATCATCACCAAGATATACATGTCCAAAATATCCTTGAACAAAATTAGTAAAGTAATGTTTATGTGGGGTGGCATGGAAAGAATCCACTGAGTCTAAAACCCAAGACTCAACAATATTATCTAAAGAAAGAATTAAGGCATCCTTACAAACATCACCTACTACCACATTTTCCTCTTTAGTTTCCTCCTCCTTGTTCTTCTTATCCCAAAGATCCCACTAATATTTATTAGCATGACAAACCTTCCCACAATGCCAACATTCTTACTCTTGGACTTTGATCTCCCGCGATAATACGACTTCCCATGGTTACCTTTCCTTTGTTATTTTGTCTCCTTTTGCTCTCCACCATCAAAGTGTTTCCAGATGTATAATAATCTTCAGTTCTCTTCATTCACATTTCCTTGCTTAGGATCACACCTATTACATCCTCAAACTTTTAACTTTGAATTAATAGAGAATGAATTACTTATAGCCATGATGAAACTATCCTAGCTATCTGGTAAGGAGAACAATATCAACAAATCCCCGACCTCATCATAAAATTCAATATTTACCAAGTTTAACATACTCACAACCATGTAAATTCATTCAAATGAACAACAATAAAACCATTCACATACATCTTCATATTAAATAAATTTTCACCAAATATATTTTATTAGCTCGGTAGAGGATTTTTCATATAACTTCCCAACTTAGAGCACTGTTTGAAGACAAATTCAGCTTTCGCATATTTTGAACGTACTAATGAGACCTTCCATGGTCTTCTCTGATGATATGTTGAAAGTAACCGAAGATACAAGTCATAACCGAATTTCCCCAGTGACTTTTCATCCAGTTTCCCAATCCTCATCCGACATGGCTATATGTTTATTTGCTTTTCCATCCAAAGGAATATGGAGGTCCTTTTGATAAAGTAATCCTCCGTTTGTATCTTCCACAAACCAAAGTTCTACCCATTTAACTTCTCAACCGTTGATCTTCCCTCATCTCGCCATAGCTCCCACTCAAGCTAACCTTTCCCCGTGATTTGCCACTTCATGAAAAAAAAAAACCAAAGCTCGATACCAGGTTGTTAGGAATTAGAGAAAAATATACGGAAATAATTCCTCAAATCATAGCAGTAGGGAAACGTCCACCAAGAACTTGCTCATATTTTATTATCAACAAGAATAAAGACAACTCTTCATAGTATTCTCTTTTTATTATGAACTCACAACAAAATTCCAAAGATGCTAAACCACATCTAAACCACAATTGACACCCAATTTCTTAACCTTGATCACTCTTGAACACCTTTTGATCACTAAGACTCAAGACCTATTGAACACACAATATATCTTCAAGATACCCTAACACCTCTATTTATAGGATTACAATCCTTTAATAAGTCAAAAATCTAACCTTAAGTTTGAAAGTCATGACCTTTCATCTTCCCATGGCTAGAAAATAAACGTCATGACCTTTCATCTTCCCATGGCTGGAAAAGAAACTGTCATGACCTTTCATCTTCCCAATTTGAACTCCACACTTCAATAGTGATTTGAGAAGACCAAAAAATGCTCCATGCACCTAGCAAGTGCACCTTTTTGAACACCAACATGCCCTTGAAAACACCAATGTCAGTAACACCCACATTTTACACACATGAATACAACAGTTAAAATACCAAAATATTTTTTTTGACTCACATTGAAATTCACATGACACTATAGGGGATCACTTATGCCAATGCACAACACATGATCTTATTGCACAAACACTAACCCACATAGGTAATAAAAAACACGTGTCACACATCAATGCCACTTTTGTTTTAATTACAAGACACAAAATAATGGTTCAAGTATATTATGAATTATGTATGGAACCATCCATGATGACACTTTCCCAATTTACATATTTATTACATTCATGTTTCGTTATTGACCTTATTTTTTTAGAAATAACTTATCAATTATTTTATACCTAGACTCCATTATCTTTACTTTATTTAACATTTTACTTGTAGTAATCCCATCTAATTTTTCTTATTTCCCTCATCACACCAGAATGTTGTAACCTGGTTGTTTTTATGAAGCATATGTACGTACATGATCCTTTTTGTGTTTGTTCCAAGGATACATTTTCTAAGTTGCATGTTTGATTGGATTTTCCATTTATATTAGTTGCAACAAGAAAGTTCTCATGAAGTAAAGGAAGTTTATTGATTTAAGAGTAGGTAGATTACGCATCTTTTCATGTAAGAATTTAATTCTAAGGTTAGTCTATTTTGTTTTACGTTATGACAACTAACCATGTATCTCATCTACTTCACTTAATTGATTAGTCATCAAGGTACTAACAAGTATGATTTCACACTCCACCAGGTTTGGATTCCTGGAAAATTAAGTATTAGATGTGTGTTACAAGGAGACATTCAATTATAAATTTTACACACCTTACTATGGTCACAACTAGAGCGATTGAACACCCTTATCTCCAAAAATCATCATGTAACTCTAGGTACATTCGATACTTCTTGTCAAGCTAGAACTCTTGTTTGAGTGGGGTTTAAGGGGACTCACACTCAATATTATCTTGTGTGGTTAACTAAAACATTAGATCCACTTGAATCATTTTCATTCATCTTAAAATGGTTTCATTCAATTTGATTTAACTACCTTGAGATAAATTTGTTGTGTAACTCATTTATTAATAGGGACATTGGTATGCTCATGAGACAACTATTCCTTTCCCTAGGGGATTCGTGTCAAGAAAATGATTACATGATTTCACACCTTACATTCAATTAAAAATAGGAGAAGGGGAATAATAAGAGGGATTATTTCATTTTAAAAAGTTTAATATTCCCATTAAAGTCTACACAAAGTGGATTCCATTCTAACCACAAGATGGTATAAATTTGTTATAAGAATGATATACATTTACCTTTCTCCAAGTACACCATCTATGGTTAAATGTTCACAAATAATCATTAATTAAAATGTTGTTAAGTTTCAAAATTAACTCTTACTTGTTGCACCATAGAATTCAAACAATAAAAGAAATTAGGTTTCAAATCATTTATGATCCCAACACATACATGTGACTTTGAAGGTTAGTTAGCGATCTTCATCACCTACACTCTTCACTTTACATGTGTGCCTGAAGAAGAGGATCTTACATTATGTTGGGGTTTTCTTACTAATAGAGTATGCCCTTAAGTAAATCACATTCCCCTTATTGGACATACAACTATCAATCTTAGGAGGGAACCACATACTCTAGTTAATTTTGACCAATGTCGTTCCTAATTTTTATATTCAACGATGATGTCGTTAATCATATCAATATATGATGATACTCAAACTTGGGATATTTTTTACCTAAACTAGAAGGTGTTATCAAGTGTGAATACTTAAGTTCATTCTAAGGTTTTAGTTTCTGTGCTAAAGGGATCACATAGAAGAACCCTTCGCACCAATTTATACTAGGGTTGAGGTTGTTTCACTTAGATTTCTTTATTACATTTTCAAGGTAAGGAACAAAACACACCAATTATTTAATCATACAATTTCACATTGGAATTATACTATAGGATATTGAATTAAATTTCAATTAATATATATAACCAACCTCCTTTTTTTAATGAAGAGTGACTAATTCATCAATTTCCCAAAAATATTCCTTTTCACTCAATATTATAAAACAAGTATACTAACTTTATTAATTTCAAAAATATGTATTAAATCATGTTCATAAAATTGATCATAATATTTCCTTTCAAAACAGTTACAATAATTGGCCAAGGGTCTTTCTCATTTCTATACAAGAGTAATTAAATTCTGAATTCAAAATCAAGTATTTCATTCAACCTTCCTCAATCAAAAGAATAAATGCAAATTTTTATATGTTTTCTTTCTTCATCTTTCACGAAGTCCATCTACAAGGTTGTTAGCATCCATCAGTTCATACGAACTGAGCATGATAGGTACTCAATATTAAAAAACATGTTCTAACTTAGTAATTTCATAAAAGGAATGTTAATTTTAACTACAATTATTCTAGGGTTCAAAAGGAACATTCAAATCTTTCAAACATTCAGCCTAAACATCTTACAATCATCAACATAATGAATACAAGATAAACTAAGTACCTTATTTAAGTAAGAGACCATGCATATAATAAATTTAAAATACATCCAAGTAAACTATTTAATAACAACTTAGTCAAGAATCCATCCTCAACTATGTAAATAATAGCTTCATACCATGGTCATATAAGCCTACAAATATATATAATTATAACTTGTATAACAATTAAGATTAATCTAAGAAACAATAGTCTATTATATGCCTCAAGATCACGAAACATACCATCCATACTTCGATCAATTAAACATCATTCAACACAAATTATACATAAAATAATGTATTCACTTTCTAGCATAAGATATATCTCACAACCTCCTCAAATATGGCATTAATCTCTACATGGCCAATTAGGCAACTCAAAACTCATCATTCATGTTGCCTAAGGGTTCATTAATTATTAGGAGACATCACTAATTATGTTGCTATAAAAAAATTATAGTAAATTGTTTTTATGATAGGGTAGAACTCAATATATATTTCGTCACTAGGTGCAAATATGTATATACTTTAGATCGATGATCAATCATAGGTAAGGACCCAAGTGAGTCAGTAAGCATAGGTTCAAATTAGATGAACATAAGCTCATAAATTTCTTAAGATTTAATAATCTAAGAATACCATTGAAACTTAAAGAACCTAAACGTAGTAGCTAGAACAAAGCCCATCATACATTTTTATTAACACCTGAATTTTTTTTTTTTATATGATGTATAAATTAACCCACTTCCATCACCAAGTTCAACCATTACCAAAACTAGCATCGATTCAGTGTTGACTCAATTTGTTAATCAAACAAGAAAAACATGAAATAGTTACTAGATACCCATATCGACTTGTATGAGCCTAAGGCTCGATACATCATTGAAACTAGTCAAAGGCTCACAAAGCATCTAAACATTATACAATAGTTAAGGGAAGTCAAGACCAAAGTTACAACTTATGTCCAACCAGTGTCTATTCCAAAGTGTGACTATAGACCAAGTCAACATACCACAAACCCCAAAATGGAGCATAATCATAACCTAAGGTTTCAAAAAAATTTGTAAGAAGTTAAGATATATGACATTAAGGAATACAATCAACGTAAATCATTTATAAACAAACTTCATACCCATTTACATATATCATAAGAATATGAATACCAAGTTTGACTTACGATGGATGAGGACATGTAAATGAATATCTCAATTACCATTTAAAGGTTTATACACAACCTTGGAAAAAGCCATTAATCCAAGTATAATATTAGCAATATACAAATGACATATAACAAATCGATTTTATGTCCATATCCTTAAGGCAAGTGTTCATTGAAGGATAAAAAAAAATACCGAATACACATTTATGGTTTAAGAAACCAAGGAAGTATAAATAGATACTCCAACCCCGCTTTGAACTATTTAAAAATAAGTTTCCTAGTTCAACATCATTTAAGAAAAAAAATACAAACCCAACTCATGGATATATTCCTATAGTAATCACATTACATCATTTGGCAAGAATACAAGTTTAAAACTTAACAAGATATTCGTCCATTTAAGAAACACCCAGAACCCTATAATTTATACTATAACTTCAGGAGTCCTTACAAGTAGTCGTGGAAAATGAAGAAAACACAAATTATCCAAGCTTCAAATCAAATATGAAAATCCCAAAATAATTAAAGGTACTTTTATCAAGAGAAAATAACGTTCCTTTCATGAAGGCATTAAAATAGAGAATATTATTTTAAATGGAGAGTTTATCATTCATATATAGCTCCCGCGAAGTTCTTCTTTAGGCTCTCTAGTTTCCTTTCCAATGGTCACGTACTCCAATGAAACAATAAGATGCCATCCGATCCCCAATCTTATTTTTCCAAACAATAACATAATAGTAGCATGTAGTGGTTTCCTCTTTGAGAAAAATGGACACATTACATTTTCAAATAAATGTCAAGGTAAATAACTTTTGCCTATTTATGCTTCCAAAAACTCCATGTTTTCTTCTAAATACATTCTATCAAACACTTTTCCTTCCTTGTGTAAGATTCCACATTTGCATATGCATCTGCGGTAGAGAAATTGCAACTATAACGTATGGAAAATTTTCTCTATATTTTATGCTTAGATGGGAATCCATACCCTATTCCAAAGCCCATATTTTGGCACAAGTTGTCAGATGTTGGCATAGGGGTGGAAATATGGCTTAAAACCTGTAAATGCATTTACTTGAAAGTTTCTAAGCCATTTAAACAATCCCATTTTGTGCATATCCTATAGCCATTGTAGTCCATGAGGCCATACTTTCTTTTTGGCATTTTGGTGAAGAAGTCTACATGTCTTACTCATGTCCAAGATTGCAAATATACTACTAAGCACTAATATCTAAAGCATTTGCAAAACATTTCCATCTTCCACCACACTAAAAAATGGAGGCCTTAACAAGGTGATTGTATTATTTGTCGGGGAAAAACATGGGTCCCTAAAAATCCATCCAAATCTTAGTCATGAGAGAATATTGGTCAAGGCATCCAGGGGGCATGTGGTTTAGGCCAGCCAAATGCATTTAGAGAAGGCTTCTAAAGTATTTCATAATAAATTTTGTGTAGAACCATTTAATAGTCCACCCGCACACCTTGAAACTCAAGTGATTGAATTTTATTTCATTCTTTTATTTATTTTATTTTATTATTCGGAGGAAGAAGGGGAATTAAATATCCCTCCCCATAAATGCATCATCCTCGATGCAATACAAGCCAAGGTTAGAAAAGTTACTTATGATAAAGTAAAATAATCCATGACTTATTTCACCAAAAAGAAGATACTAATTGTAAAAGTTTGACCACACGAAAGAGGGAAAATGTTGATAATTTCTTAATTTCTAGAAGATTTGAAATTCTCTCATGACTTTATTACCTAATTAGAATTTTTCCTTTTAAGTATTTATTAATCTCAACTCTTGACATTGCATTATTTAATATTTTAATACAAAATATTTTTGGTGCCCATTTGATACTTACATCAAGATGTGACACAAGAACCGACATAACAAAACTAATGGTTCGGAAGATAACACAATCCATACCTACACAACGATATCACATCACAAGAACTCAACCAAACCATGGAAAGAACATATACAATCCACACACATATTAATTTTCATAAACATGTCCCTGACACAAATGTACTTGTAACATAGGCATACTATAACACATGGAATTCCCAACATGTACACATACAATTTTTCACACAATACTAACACATAATTACAGCCACATAGTTTTAAGGTGGAAGAAACATGACAATACATAACCAAAACTCACAATGAGTACACATAAACCATAACACCAACTTCATACACCTTCAAAACATCACAAAACAACTCCATATACCTCCCAAAGCATCACAAACAACTACATATGCCTCCCAAAGCATCAAAACATAAAAATAAAACTCCAAGTACACTAATCACACACACACACAAGTCTCTTATGTCTCCCTCAAGTCTCTTATGTCTCCCTCAAAAGGTCGATCAACCTATGACCCTAGGCACATAGAGTCCCTCACCAATAATATAAGTGACATAATAACTCATGGTTCAACAAATCCAAGTGACTAGTTATCTTCAATAACCCGTTAGTTATTTGTAACTCCTTCGAGCGATACCCCCATACAACAAAACAAGTCCATAGGTTCAATCACTCCATGGTGCATCCCATGATCAATTTCCACACATTATGACATTAGAAACATCATATCAATATGTTTCAAATGCCAAGGGCAAAATCCAAATCCTTGGGCTAGGATATAAAACCATTAAACATGAAAATCTAGTTTAAATATAAGTAAAGAAAATGGAAAAACAACCATAATAAGTGCAAAAATATGCATGTTAGTGCAAAACCAAAATAAAATGACTCAAAATATAAGAACACATCAATCAAGATAACTGTTGGTTCTATCAAGAAAAGGAAAATGTTCAATTTACAAAAAATACACATAGATAAATAACACATCAAAATAACTATGTGTCCTTATATGGAAACAAATGGGTAGTCAAAAATTTCTGCACTCGAACATTGAGCCTCATCTCGTAAATAACATATCAAATAATACAACTATCATCATCTCTATTTGAATCATCCCTTCCTACTCCCACAAGTATCAACATAGTCAAAATCACATAGGATTGTTCCATGCACAACCAAATAGGAGAGAGGAGGGGACATTGGTTTACATATGTTGAGCCTAAGGTAGTGCACATCCACAATATACTAAGCAAGCTTGAAGTATACTAAATAGAATGAAGTGGTTTTTAGTCTATATAAGAATCCACTTCCTTAGTCGTACTCATCCTAAGATTATGAAAACCTTGTCCACTCCTCTCTCTCCACACATACACTCTTAATATTTCTCCCTTAGGGTATTCAATTGTAAGGTTCAAAACATAACACATAACTACATCACTAACACAATGGTGATTCACACACATGGTATATATACATGGTACAACACAATCATTACTTTCATGAGTTATGATACATCATGTTTCCACATAATGCACCCAAGGTGTAAGTATTGCACAATACGGGTAATCCCATATGCCCCAAATTCAACATGAATCATCACACATTACACAAAGTATACGCATGATGGAAACTGTAAATAACATTAGAACATAGAATCAATTGCAAGACAACATGGTGACACACAATTCATCACTACACAGTGACGACATTACTATACAATCCAATCCACTATACACATATATTTTTCATATAACACATAAGCACACATACATATCAAAAAATTGATAAGATGCTCCAACACACCACCATCCATAAAAAAATTCTTGTTACACATACCAACATGGCACATCACACGTGGAATCCACATTGAATCAACGAAAAAGGAGAGGGAATACTCTCATCACAAGCACAACAACATGATAAAAAATACACACTAAGAGACATGTACCAGATGTATGTTCATAATATCATAATTACAACATTTGTCACATAACAACATAGATCACATTACTCTTCCAATCTCCACCATCACCATGTAGAATCATCACAAATGTAATCCATCATACAGGTTTGAGAGAATGAACCTTCACTTTGATAAAAATGTAATGCCCACATTTTACAAGCATGAATATAATAGTACAAAAATAATGGAATAATTTTTTTCTTGACACACATTGTAGTTCACACAACACTATAAGGAATCACTTATGCCAACACATAACACATGATTTTCTTGTATGAACACTAACACATATATGAAATATGAAAACACGTGATGCACATCAAGGAAACTTTTTTAATGAAAAGACACAACATAATGATTCAAATACATTATGAATCCTTTATGGGCACCATCCATGACAACACTTTCCCAGTTTACATATTTATTACACTCATGTTTCATTATTGAGAGCTTATTTTATTTGAAATCACTTATCAATTATTTTATAACTAGAATCCATTATCTTTACTTTATTTGACATTTAACTTATATTAATCCCATCTAATTTTGATTATTTCCCTCATCTCACATAGAATGTTATAACCTTGTTGTTGGTATGAACATATATCACGTACATGATCCTTTTTGTGTTTTTTCCAAGGATCCCTTTTCTAAGTTACATGTTCAATTGATTTTCCATTCATCTTAGTTGCAAAAGGAATGTTCTCATTACGAAGAAAATGAAGTTTATTGATTTAAGATTAGGTATATCATGCATTATTTTTATGTAAGCATTTAGGTTCTAAGGTCAATCTATTTTGTTTTACGTTATGAAAAATAACCATGTATCTCCTCTACTTCACTTAATTTCTTAGTCATCAAGGTAATAATGAGTATGATTCAACTCTCCACCAGGTTTGGATTCATGGAAAATTAAGTAATAGATGTGTGATACGAGGAGACATTCAATTATAATTTTACACACCTTACTATGGTCACAACTAGATCGATTGAACATCCATTATCTCCAATAATCATCATGTAACTCTAGGTACATTTGATACTTCTTGTCAAGCTGGAACTCTTGTTTGAGTGGGGTTTAAGGGGATCACACTCAATATTCTCTTGTGTGGTTAACTAAAACATTGGATCCACTTGAATAATTTTCATTCATCTTAAAATGGTTTCATTCAATTTGATTTAATTACCTTTTTTAAATTTGTTGTGTAACCCATTTATTAATAGGGACATTGGTATGCTCATGAGACTACTAGTCCTTTCCCTAGGGGTTCATGTCAAGAACATGATTACATGATTTCACACCATACATTCAATGAAAATAGGACAAGGGGATAATAAGAGGGAGTATTTATTCATTTAAAAGGTTAAGATTCACATTAAATTCTACACGAAGTGGATTTCATTCTCACCACAAGATGGTATAAACATGTTATAAGAATGATATACATTTCACATTTCTCATAAAATATCATCTTATGGTTATATTTTCACAACTAATAACAAATTAACATATGGTTATGTTTCAAAATTAACTCTTAGTGTTGCACCATAAAGTCAAACGAATATAGAAATTTGGTATCGAAATCATTTATGATCCCAACTCATACAGGTGACTTCCAAGGTTAGTTAGTGATCTTTACCACCTACACACTTCACTTTACATGTGTGTCTCACCAAGAGGAACTTACATTATGTTGGGGTTTTGTTACTCATAGAGTCCCACCTTAATTAAATCACAATCCTATTATTACACATACAACTATCAATCTTAGGAGGGAACCACAAATTTTATTTAATATTTTACCATGTTTTTTCTAACCATCGGTCTAGATGATGTCACTAAGCATACAGGATGTGACGATACTAAAATCTAGGATCTTGTTTACCTAAACTAGAAGGTGTTATCAAGTGTGAATACTTAAGTTCATTCCAAGGTTTTAGTTTCCTATGCTAAATGGATCACACAGGAAGAATAGTTATGCACCAATTTATACAAGGGTTGACTATTTAAATTAGATTTCTTTATTACATTTTCAAGGTAAGGAACAAAACACACAAATTATTTAATCATCAATTTCACACTAGAATTGCACTATAAGATATTAAATTAAATTTCATTTAACATATATATCCAACCCCCTTTTTTTAATGAAGAGTGACTAATTCATCAATTCCCAAAACAATACTTTTCACTCAATATGATAAAACAAGTATAATAACTTTATTAATTTCCAGAAATAAGTATTAAATCATGTTCATAAAATTGATCATAATCTTTCCTTTCAAAATAGTTACAATAATTGGCCAAGGGTATTTCTCATTTCTATATAGGAGTAATTCAATTTTGAATTCAAAAATCAAGTATTTTATTCAACCTTCTTCAATCAAAAGAATAAATGAAACTTTTTATACGTCTTCTTTCCTTATCTTTCATGAAGTCCATCTACAAGGTTGTTAGCATCCGTCAGTTCATACGAAATGAGCATGATAGGTACTTAATATTGACAACAACATGTTCGAACTTAGTAATTTCATAAAAGGAATGGTGATTTTCACTACAATTATTCTAGGGTTCAAAAGAAACACTCAAATCTTCCGAACATTCAACCTAAACACCTTACAATAATAAACATAATGAATACAAGATAAACTAAGTACCTTACTTAAGTAAGAGCCATGGAGGCAATAACTTTAAAATACATCCAAGTAAACTAGTTAAAAACAACTTAGTCAACAATCCATTCTCACTATGCAAATAATAGCTTCATACCACGATCATATAAGCCTACAAATATATATAACTGTAACTTGTATAATAGTTAAGATTAATCTAAGCAATAGTAGTTTGTTATAGAATTCAGTACCAAACATACCATCCATACTTTGATCAATTAAACATCATTCAACACAAGTCATGCATACGAATAATGTATTCACTTTCTAACATAAGATATATCTCACAACCTTCTCAAATATGAAAGCAAAGGTCTACATGGCCAATTAGGAAACTCAAAAACTCACTCCATGTTGCCTAAGGGTTCATTAAGTCTTAGGTGACATCACTTAACTATGTTGCTATAATATAGTAACTTCCTACTATGATAGGGTAGAACTCAATATATCTTTCGTCACTAGGTGTAAAGATATATATAATTTCAATCGATGAGAAATTATACAATAAGGCCCAAGGTGATCTCTAAACATAGGTTAAAATTAGGTAACAAAATATCATAACTTCTTAAGATTTAAGAATCTAAGAATCTAAGATTTAATAATCTAAGAATTTAAGAATATCTAAAACTGAAATAACATAACCATAGTAGGCAAAAAATCCCATCATCATATAGTCTTAAATTCCTAAAGAAAGGTTTTCTCTTTTTTTTTTATACGACATATAAATTAATCCACTTCCATCAAAAGATTCAACTATTACCGAAACTAGCGTTGATTCAGCATTGACTCAATTTGTTAATCAAATAAGCAAAATGTGAAAATAGTTACTAGATACCCATATCAACTTGTATGATCCTATGGGGTTGATACATCATTGAAACTAGTCGGGAAGGTCACAAATCATCTAAAAATTATACAAAATTAAGGGAAGTCAAGACTGGAGTTCTGACTTACATCCAACTAGTCTTTGTATTCCAAAGTGTGACTATAGATTGAGTCGACATACCACAAACCCCAAAATGGATTATAATTTATCACAAAAGGTTTTGATAGTAGTTGCAGAAGTTAAGATCTACCACACTAAGGAATACAATCAGCATAAATCATTTATAAACATAATTCATACCCATTTTCATATATTAGAAGAATATAAATACCTAGTTTGACTTACGATGGGTGCGAGACCTATAAACGAATAACTCCATTACCATTTAAGGGTTTATACACACCTGGGTAAATCCATTTAAGTAAATTATACCATTAGTAATAAATAACTTACATAGATTGAATCGATTCGATGTCCATATCCTTAAGGAAACTGTTCATAGAAGGATAACAAAAAATACCCAATACACGTTTAGGGTTTAAGAAACCAAGGAAGTAGAAATAGATACTCGACCCTACTTTGAACCATTTAACAATAAGTTTCCAGGTTTGATATTATTTAAAAAACAAATACAAACCCATTTCATGGATAAATTCCTACAATAATCACATTACAACCATTTGGAAAGAATACGGGTTTAAAAATTAACAAGATGTTCGTTCATTTAAGAAACACCCAGAACGCTATAAGTTATAATATAACTTTGTAGTCATTTCAAGCTATCCAGTGGAATAATAAAGAAAAAAAAAGATTTCCAAGCTTCAAATGAAATATACATAACCTAGAACCATTAAAAATACTTTTATCAAGAGAAAAACTTTCCTTTTATGAAATCATTAAAATAGAGATATTATTTTAAATGGATAGTCTATCATGACTATATAGTTCTGAAGTTCTTCTTCGGGCTCCCTGGTTTCCTTTCTAATGCTTAGGTAATTCAATGAAACAATGATATGCCATCGATCCCCAATATTCTTTTACAAATAACATTGTAACAACACCAAGGAGTGGTTTCCTCTCGAATAAGAATGGACCCATTACATTTACAAGTACGAGTAAAGATCAATAAATTTGTACTTTCTCTACTTCAAGAAAACCACATTTTCTCTAAATACATTCTATCAAATAGGTCAATTGCCTTGTGCGAGGTTCCACATTTGCATGCATGTCCTCTAGAGAAAATATAACTAGAACATATGGAAAACTAACTCTATCTTCTATGCTTAGATGGGCATGTATACACTATTATAGAGCCCATATTTTGGCACAAGATAGGAGAAGCCAGCGAGAGGGGGTGGAAATTTGGATTAAAACTTGTAAATGCATTTGCTTAAAAGCTTATAAGCCATTTCAACAAACCCATTTTGTGCATATCCTCTTGCCATTGTGTCCATGAGGCCACATTTCTTTCACGGATTTTGGAGAATATTCTACATGCCTTATATATGTGTTTAACATTACGGGAATATATTCTACGAACTAAAAGCTAAGGCCTTTGGAAAAACATTTCCATCTTCCAGTGCACTCACATCCGGAGGCCAATATACGGTGCTTGTATTATTTGCAAGGAAAAATATATGTCCTGTTCATATCCAAATTGATTCTCCCTCAAAGTCTGAGCAACATCATTGGTTTGAAAGGAAAATTAGAGAGAAATTATATCATGATGAGTTGTTTTGTATCGAGGATGAGATCTAACTAGCCCTTTGTCACTCAAATGTGGAGAAATGGATAGCACCCTCAAGAGGATTTGATCTATCCTCACTATTTTAGGTTATGCCTTTCAACCAAGGTAAGAGAACCTATTTTGTAACCTCTATTTATTGAAGAACAATGATAAATCCTTCTTTTGCATAAATTTTATAGAGAAGACCTTGGGAAAATAATGATCAACACACCAGATCTAACTCTCATGAGTTGTCACTTCTAGATCATGGAGATATTTTCACAACAAGGCAAAGGTTACTAAAGACATTTGAGACCCTGATTGTTGCTGCATGTTTTGGTAATAGATATTATGCATTTGTATGCATACAGGACAAACAAGGGTAGTACAAGTAGGATTGGTTATTTTTGAATGATTTTTTGGTGGGAGGTTTGGAAGGGGACTTGATTCACTAGATCCTTGAGGAACCTTACAAAATAGAAGGTTAATCAAACAACAAAATTCCATATTTGAGATTCCCATATCACTCTTTCAAGGCTCGAGTTAGAAAATCCAACAAAGCATCAAGATCTCGAGTCAAATCACACCTAAGGTAAACCTGAGAGTCTTACATGAAATCTCTCGACAATAGATGAAATAAAAGTGATTTTAAATCATTTACTTAAATCCCAAATGAAATCTCTTGAGAAATGAAATTGCAGATGCCACTAAACTTTCACAAGAATTGAGGCTTGTGTGATTGAATCGATTTAATACAAGATTGCAAAAGAAACAAAAAAAGCTACTTGAATACATTCGAGAAAATAAAACAAACACATCTTGCTCAAGATAACATAGAATAACTCAAATTTGATTAATTCTATCAACGGGAAATTTTTATAACAATCTCAAAGCTTGTCGAATGCTTGTACACTTACAACCACCTTGACATGAAAAAACTTAATAAAAAAAGAGATAACCAAGTTTCTTAGATGGATTCTCAAAAGAAAGACTTTATCAAATTTTCCACTTAGGAATTTTCTTCACCTCTAACACTTGAAACTCCAACCCTTTGCACAAAAATCATGCCATTTATAACATTTACAACAGATCCCTTTCTTCCCCAAAATATGAAAACATTTAATGTACAGTGCTCACCACTATCTTGATCGTGATTCACTGAATTAGATCTATAAAAGTTGTCGGTACTCATGGGGTAGATCTCTTCAAAATCGGCATTCAACTCCTTCATTTGGTAGAATGCTCCTCCTTTAAATCGTCAACCACTTGACCTCTAATCGACAAATCTGGTTCCTTGCATCCTAGGGAGAAGAAAAATGGAAAATCAGATCGAGCCCAATAGTCGAGACCATTTTAATGGCCAAATATGTCACCGAGATCTCTCCCACCAAACTTAGATATCAAAATTAAATCCACTCTTTATTTTGGCATGTAGGAAATACCAAGAAATCATGAAGACTCACACTTCTAGGACATGTTTTAGTAAAAATGGGGAAATTTAGATTCAAACTCTCAACTACCATTGATATTTACTTTGAATTTGGGTCGTCCACGTGGAAGATTAAAATTTTAAAAATAGACCCGGGGGATTCCTTTGAATTTTCATAACTTTTTAGAAAAATGGAAAAAAATTCCATTCTGCTCCACACCTCTGCCCTCGGGAAATGAGCCTTACACGTGTCCTCATGCGGTGTCAATGTGAGACCTTTTCCTGCCTCTTAAATTTTCTCCACTCGAGATCCTGGTAGGGGCCGCAGGCGAGGTTCAAACTTTTTTCTAAAGCATCTAAAAATAACAAGTTCAAATACATATCCACCATGCCTCATCCAATCAAAGGAAGCCACATAAGCACAAAAAGAACCAATCGAAAATCGTGTGAAGCCATGGGACCCAATTTTCCTTTTCACGAAAAAGGAAAAAAATGATAAGTTAAAGCATTTTTCCAATGTCCCCTAACAAACCAAAAGAAGCCACATCCTCTGAAGATGTAAGGATACAAATTCCACTTTGGGAGAAACGCCTTCAAATCATAAAATACGAGAAAAATGATCATTCAAGCCAAAAATGAAAATTTCTCCAAGGACAAAGAATTTAGAAATGTTACAAGGCTCAAATATGTTTCTCAGAGATACATCCATTAATTTTTCTTTAAGTATTTAGGAAAAAATGACAAGGAAGACAAATCCTGACTATGGAGACCAAAAAATATGGGATAACCTGAGTTTTTGGATGAATAGAGAATGGGAGACCCAAATTACAGACCTTTTCCAGAGGAACAAAGAAACAAGGAGAAAATCATGGACCCATAAGTGATCTACGACCCAGGAATAGATTAAAAATGGCAACAAAGATTAACCAGGTACAACACGGGAAAAAGAAAGTGACAGAGGCCTCAAATCGATAGATTTTTAGAAGGAAAACTAGGGTGAGAATATTTTGAGTGCCAACATCATGGCTCTAACTCAAGGATGGGCACTCCCAGTGAGTGCCAAAAGAATGAAAATATAGACCAAGTGCAAAAAATATCCATTTGGAAATGAAGTCATCTTGCGAGAAAAGAAAGCAGAGCCATCTTAAAAAACAAATAGAGAAACCAACAAAATTAGGTCACAGGGACTTGAATCAAAAAACACAAAAGACAGAAATAAACAATAGGCTATGAATTATACACAAGATCCATGCCTTGATTAAGGGAATCAATCCAAGAAATGTTTTAGATGTCTGCCATTAATTGGAAATTTGAGTATTTTACCATCTAATTCCTTGAGGAAGAAAGAATGCTCACCAATCTTGATATCAATGGAGTAAGGGCCCATCCATAATGATTCAAACTTGCCATGCTTGCCCTTATCCTCATGTCTGCTATCCCATAACAACATGAGATCTCCAACATTGAAATCTCTAGGAGTGACCTTTTTCTCATATAATTTCTTCATTTCTCTCTAAACTTTACATGCCTCTGGTGGGATGCCCTCCTCTCTTCATCAAGCTCGACAATCTGGTTAATATGAGCATCATAAGGACTTACCTCCTGATCCTCCAGCTACTAAATGAACTGATAAGAAGATAGTTGCATATGAAGGGGCAGCAAGGCCTGAGTCCCATATACCAACTCAAATGGACTCTTTCTAGTGACCCTCTTGATAGTGATCTTATCTTCCCAAACAAAAACTTCAACTGTTCACCCCACTTTCTCTTGTTCTACTCCAATGTTCTTCTAATGATATTCAACAAATTTTTATTATTGTAATCAGCTTGTCCATTCCCTTGGGTATTTTAATTGGAGGCGCATGTCAAGTTGATTCCATACTCCATGCACATTACCACCAAAGGTTCAGCTCTAAAGCTCATGGCATTGTCAGCAAAAATCTTGACTGGTACCCCAAACTTGCAGATGATATTGTTTAGCACAAAGTCCATGACAATTTGGTGTGTTGCCTTCTTAGTGGGGATTGCCTCCACCCACTTGGTGAAGTATTCAATGGCTACTAAATCCACTTCGCCCAGCACTTGAAGGGTCTAAAATCTTACCAACGAAATCCATTCCCCATTGCTTGAATGGGGCTTCAATTGATACAAGATGCAAAGGAAGGGAGCCTGAAGCTTTTAGTCTTCCAGAGAAGCATTGGAAACTTTCACATCTTCTAACAAACAAGGTTATATCCTTGAAAAAAGTTTGCCACCAATAACCAGCCCTCAGGATCTTGTGTGTTATGACTCTTGTAGAAAAATGCCCCCCATAAACTCCTCCATGGAGATTAGTAATTATCTTGGGGGATTTTTCTTCAGTAATGCACCTTAGAGGACTCCTTCAGTTCTTCCAAGCTAAACCATAATCAATGATGACATATTTTTGAGAAGCCAACTTAAGGCTCTCTTTTGGTTCTTACTTAAGTGCTCAGGGTAGCTCAGATGTTTGAGATAAAACATGACATCTTTATACTACTCAGAATTCATCAATGTTTGAAATACACCTACCCTTTCTTCTTCCACCTCATTTACCTCAATAGTTTGCAAGTTTCTCTCAGCCATAAGCTTATCCAAGCCCAAACCTCTTACCAACTTCATGGTTTGGATATCCATATCATATTCTTGCAATTTGTTCACCCACCTGCATCTTTTTCCTGAGACTTCCATCTCTAACAAGACGTCCTTCACCATGGTATGGAAACATAAGAAACCACTTTATAACTTAGAATGTAATGCACGAAAACCTTTGTTTCTTTTAGTAAGGAAATTGTTTGATTTTCCATGATAGTGTACTTCATCTCATCCCCCTACAAGACCTTACCGCAAAAACAATTGGCCTCTCACCCCTTCATCATCCTTCTACAATAGCGAGATACAAGCAATAGTGTTCTCTCAAGAAAAAGAGAAAACAGTTGAAAGGGCTTATTATAATCTTGAGATGATAGAACAGGTGCATGCTTCAATGCCTCTTTAATCCCATTGAAATCTTAGATGATAGCCTCCTCCCATTTTATGACCTAGTCTTTCTTCAGCATGGAAGTGATTAGATTGGTTAACTTAGCAAAGTTTGATATGAATATTCTAATGAAGTTTATCTACCCAAAGAAGGACTAAATTCCCTTCTTAGTCCTTCGATTGGGACCTTTTGATGGCATCTACTCTTTCTGATCAATCATCACCCCTTCTTGTGACACTATGTGACCAACAAACTTTACCTTCTGCACTCCAAAATGGCACTTCTTTGGATTGAGTGAGATTTCATATTCTCTACATCTTATCAAGCATCTTCTCCAAGTACGGTAGGTGGTCACTTCTCTTTCTAGAAAGCATAGTCACATCATTTTGGTAGACAATAATAATCTCATTGATGTAACCAAAAAAGCAACATCCATTGCTCTTTGAAAGGTGGCTCCAACATTCATCGGACCAAATGACATCTTGACATAGACATAGGTCCCCAGGAGTAGTAAAGGATGTCTTGATCCTTTCGATTCCTTCACCACAACTTGGTTATAACCGGAGAAACCATCCAAGGTGGAAAGCAACTCGTAGACCATCCTTCTAACTACACTGTTCTCCATATTTGGTAAAGGATAATTATCCTTCATTGATTCTCTGTTTATATTCCTAAATTCCACACATAACCTGATGTCACCATTTTTGTTTCTAAATGGCACTAGGTTTCTGAACCCAAGAAGAGTACCTTATGGGCTAGATAATCCCTCCCTCTCTTAGATTCTTTAGTTTTTCTTACATTTTGATGGATAAGAGTGGATTGATGGGCCTTTGTTTCTACACGAATGGATTTGCATTAGAATCTAATGGAATCTCATGTTGAAACAAGTCCTCTCTATATGATTTTAGTTGAGAATAGGTCCAAGCCATGCAATCTCGGTACCTTTTCAAAAATTGGATGTATGACTTTGCTTCTCCTCTTTGCTTTGAGATTACTTCGAACCATATTTTCCTTGACTTCCCCCTTACGCCAAGGTCATTATCCTCAATATCCTTTGAGGATGCCATGAATCTCTTAATAATGTGATCATCATTATCAAAATTTGACTCAAGAGCAAATAGCTCTCTAGGTATGGTATTGGTCTTTAGCTAGATGATGCCCTTACCAAACAAGGTTTGCTTTCACCCTGTTGTACATACCATTGACTCTAAATCAATGCATTGATCAGTATACTCTCCTTTTGTTTGGAGACATCTTCTTGTTTGAGCATCATCATCAAATATCTGCGCAATGTTTAATGTTGTCAAGGACAATAGGTCTTGTCAATACCTCAACATCATACCCAAAATTTGGGGACGTCGTACAATTGTCAAATTGAAACACGAACACTACAAGCTTGTCTATTAAGTCATTAAATTTCCTATCATGGTGCACAATGTTGAATGAATCAAACATCTCAATGAAATCCCAAACTACATGTTTGTATTGGTTCATTCAACGATTCTTTGTGGCATATAACTTTCGACTTGTTTTACTATTAATTCGAGTCTCCTTTGACAATGGTGTCCTTAACACCATATTTCCAAGAAATTATTAAACTCAACAACAATACCTCATACTCAACAATGTTATTGGTGCACTCAAAGTTGAGTTTGAAGGAAAAAACAATTTTTTTCTCACCGGAGAAAGTAGAACAACACCAACACCATTCCCAAACTTGGATCAAGGTCCATCAAACAATAGATTCCAAGGAGAGCCCTCTTTTTCAAGACACATGCATTCCTCAATCTTGTGTTCCTTTCCATCAGAAAATCCCACAAAGTTATATGCATTGACACTTATGTACAATACCTTATAGGATGCATAGTTGGGATCCTCAATAAGATGCAACATTTTATTTTCCCCATACAACTTTGATAGGGATTCCCTCAATTGGAATGGTAGCATAGAATATATCCATTTAGAAACTCCCACCCACACTTACAGCTGATTTTCTTGATAGTAGCATGCCCCACTTGGCTGGGTAGTCAACAATGACAACATCAAGTGTTAAGTTTTTACCTTGGTAAGCTACAAGCTGCACCACCAAACCCTTCACATATGCCACTACTAGAAATTCTATGGAGTCAATGGTAGTGAACTTCTCATATGATATTATCACTTTGATGTTTAGCTCATTCATGACTTCCAAAGCCATGACATTGCATGATGCCCCAGAGTTAAACATGCAATTGTGTAGCGATCATCTGTCTGAATGATCAAAGTGGTGAAGAATGGATCAACATTCATCTGATATTCCACCAAGGATGTCCCCAAATAGACCTCAGGTGGTTCATCTAGATCTTCTCATGCTGGTGGTGCTTCTAGTTCTTCAATGATTGGTGGGGTCTCCACAATGTTTATGTTTCTTCTAAGGCAATCTTCTCTTCTTTCAACCCCAAGTATTCAAATTCTCTCTTTTTGTGCTCAGGAATCCTAAGTAACTCAACAATTGGAACAAAGACTTTGATTTGACTCAACACTTGGGCAATATCATATGGGACATTCTTTGGCAAGTCAACATTGGAAGGAAAGCCAATACACTCATTTGGTGGTATAGGATTTTTAACAATGGGCATGAGGAGGGTATGATTTTTGTTTAGAAGCTACGAGGATTTTGGTAGATGCCTCTTTCTTAGGAGCCTCTTTAGGAATATTTGAAAGTAAGGGAGATTTAGGCTTGGCTTGAGGACTTTCCCCATTAATGACCTTACTTTTTGTGTTATATTCCTTTTCTTGAGCCACAACAACATTCACGATAATTGTTTGTCTTCCTCGGATGGGATTCCCCCATCATACTTCTTGTAGATCAAGAATTTCGCGCTTGTTACCTGTCCAAGTTAATGCACCAAACTAAACACAAAAACCTTGAAAAACTCAAAATGAAATTGATACCTGATGGACAAGATCTGAAGATGCAGACGGATAAGGAAGCCAATATAGATGAGACGGGTGCACACGGGCAATTCGCCTTGTAGATCCGAGTAACCTGCAAGACACCGATGCTTGACAGAAAAAGACCACGTTAAAAGGTATTTAGGTGGACTGCCCGAGAAGCGGGTCCGGGAAGTGATAAGCTTCCTCGGCGGATGTCAGTCCACGTTTTCAATTAAGCAGAGAAGCATACATGATAAAAGATGTACGTAAGGACTAGATTTTCTGATCACAGTAATAAAACAGAATTTAAACAGCAGAGAAAGCAACAGAAAATAGGAAACTATGAAATAAAGCTGGATTTGTGTTACCTGTGTCCTTTTTACCTGTCTGCAGTATGATCGGCGTCGATTATGTAGAATCGGTGTCGGCCATGGAACAAATCGGCGTCGGCCCGATATAGATCGGCGTCGGCCCGATGTAGATGGCGTCGTCCAGAGACAGAGTGCGAGACTCGGAAAACAGAGGCAAGATCGTCCAATGTCTGCTGGATTTGCGAGAAGCCGGAGAGACATTGGCCGAGCTCCACCATCTTAAAGGCAGGAACAGAGTCACCAGAAAATCAATGGAGACGTGCGAAGCTGATGTGATAAGAGCGGACTAATGGTGGTCCTCTCGAGGGATTGATTTGGACAAAATTCACTTTCACTCGATAGATAACATTCAATTTTGATGTTCGGAACTCTCCTGTTCTCTCTCTTACAATCTGTGTCTAACCGGGGCGAGTTACAGGCTTGTATTTATAATCGGCGCCGGCCAAGAGATTAAATCGGTGCCGTTCTAAAAAATTAGGCGTCGGCCAAAGTGCTGGTCGGCGCCCGATCGAGCAGAGACTCCCGAAATGGCCAAACGGAGTGATTTACGGAAGATGAAAATGATCTTATCATCCCAAGTGCACGGAGATATCCCACGACTCGGTTTGGGAGGAGGAGAAATAGGGGGATATATGGATAAAATAGATATGGGGTAGATAAGTGGTTAGGATATATGTAAAAAGGTGTAATTAAATAGTTAATATTTAATTACTCATGGATAAAATAAAATGGGCTGAATTAAACTTAGGATAGGTGTTTAAAACACAAATTGATTAATACTCAGAGGGGTAGTGGTGATATAAATGTGCCCCGGGTTACAGAAAGGTAAACGAATGTAAGAGACACTAAATTGAGTAACCAATTTTAAGTGTCTACATTTTGCCCCTTTTTGTCAAGTAACTTGCGATAAGCAAGGTTGTGAGACAAAAACAAGGAGGTGGAAGAAAAGAAGAAAAAGTGATGATGTGATCCCCCTCAAACTAGGGATGGGATGGGTGATAGAACAGACGATCCCAAGTTTGAAAGAGGTAGATGAAAATGCAGGATGCCCCAGTCGGATGCCTGGAGTAGATCTGATCATTAACGATGCACAAAAATAAATAAAGAGGTAGTAACCTAAAGGGACTCACATTGGTAGGGCGGTCTAGACGGTCTCCTTATGAGACGACGTTAGTACTCTACAGGACCCGCGAGTGTAAGGAGGACTGCAAAATAGTTAGCCTCTAAAGAGAGACACATTGGTGGGAGCAATCTGCTAGGCAGTGCTGCAGGCGAGGCACGTTAGTGCCTACAGACCCGTGAACCCTAAGCGGCCAAAAAAGGCGAGTGTCCCATGCAAAGGGAACAAACTCGAAATGGATTGTAATATCGACAAGATGTGCTCAAAAGGCAATATTGATGCACTGAATAATGATCAGATGGATAAATAAGCCAAGCATCAACACTATGGCAAAGAGGTATGGAAAATTGGCGCGATCACAGTGTCAGCGCCTAACCAAGTAAACGGCGTCGACCAAACAAATCGGCGCCCGACCGATCGTCAAAGCGCATATAAATATGTGAGCGGAAAACGTAAATGATTTATTTACACTTTGTGACGATTGATTCAGAGAGAGTCAAAAATTGGATTTGAGCATCATGGAAGCCTCTGGAAGCGGTCAGAAGTGGAGGAGGACACGACACAGGGTAAGTGGCTTCTCTGTATTGCATTATTATTATTATTATTTTTTTTGTTTGATTTTTTTTTGGAAGGCGGGTTCTCGATTCAAGTCGACCAGAAATCGGCGTCGATTGGTATAATCGGCGTCGATTGTTATTAGAGCGGCGCCGATTGAATTCAATCGGTGTCGACTTTTTTAGATCAACATCGATTGAACAAAAGTTTTATATGATGATGATAGATTTTTTTTTTGGATGTTCTGATTTGGGTAAATATGAGACTAATATTGCTCTTGATGTCGTGGATGCAGGCACGAGAGGTTCTACACATGAGGGATGCTATTCCCGAGTTCTTAGAGACCATTCTCCCTAATGTGACCCGGTGCGATTGGCGGCATTTAGAGTTAGCCGGGCTCGGGGGCTTCGGTATTACAGGACGAGTGCCGCGAGATGTAGAGTTGATACGAGCACTAGTGAGATAGTGGACACCCAGACATGCACTTTTTGGTTCAGGATGGGTGAGATGACCATCACCCATGAGGATATATATAGGATTTTGAGGCCTGCGATCACTTTGGGGATCTGATAGAGATCACGCCACGAGAAGCAAAGAGAGGGCCTAGTCCGATTGTATGGAGACAGGCGATGATTCGAGAGATAGGGTCGGTGGGGTGAGGATAGCCTCACAGTATAGACAGGATAGCCCCCGGAGCAGACGGACAGTTTTGATTTAGATGGCGATATCCTATTTCACTCTGCCAGATTCAGGAGGTGGGAGATTCCCACTATTATTATTAGATTGCGTTTGCGACATTCTGCAGTTCAGACAGGTGTTTACTTTTGCTGATGCTTTGATAGCTCAGATATATCACGAGCTATGGATGTATACCACTGGCCGGAGGACAGGTATTGATGTTAGTTTTGTGCTCCACTACTGGGCATATGAGCATATAGCAGTGATCAGGCCATCCGGGCTTCCTTGGATGCCGCGGCGGGGGAGCTATTGATTATGGATTCCGGTGATGGCGGGCTGATATGGCTGTTGGGGATACAGGGAGATCGGTGGATTGGTATACTGAGCGTTTCAGGACGCTGACACCGGATCAGGTTATCTGGAGGCCATATCTGGTATTTCCGACATGGGCTGGTCAGGATGCTCACTTGGTGGCATTGAGACGGAGCGAGGTGGTTAGGGCCGCAGGCGGATATGTGGGAGCGAGTCCGTTTGTGCGGAATCTTGAGACAATTCAGCCTAGTGCGAGAGTGCCGACTACTTACAGGCCTTATAGGTGAGATAACGAGGGAGACCCGATCTGCGATTTTGATCTGGCAGATCCATTGAGAGAGGCCCCACCCTCCACGAGATAGTGATGATGAGCGTAGGGGTGGATGATGGTTATGCGGCATGGTATGCGGCGAGCTACCACGACATCTTCCGGCATCTATAGATGCCGACGAGGAGGATATAGCTACGATGATGGAGAGGCTGGAGGAGAGCATGCCACCTTGACATGACACATCGGTGGCTCTTGAGGAGATTAGAGCTCGAAAGAGGAGAGGGAAGCCCTAATTTTGAGAGAGACACCACTCACCAGCGAGATACGGCGATCCGAGCGGAAGGATCGCTATTATCGACATAGGGAGGCCCTCGGGGGCCAAATATGGGGAGATAGGTACCATGTCGAGTCACGGTACATAGGGTACGAACCTAGGAGCACCACCGGCACAGCGGCCAGCACCCACCACCATTACGAGCACCGGGTACCGTGAGCTTGAGCACATATCAGTCTCTCCTCGCTAAGGTGAGATACTATAAGGATGCCTTAGCGCAATATGCCCCACATGTGCCTCGGTGCGGGCGAGGAGGAGATCGGCGGCGGCCACGGCCACGGCGGGGCTTCGAGGTGGAGGGATCACCGGAGAGGCCGAGGTGGGCGAGAGAGAGCCGGCAGCAGTGCGTCTAGCTTGATAGGTGGTGGCCGGGAGGAGAGCTGACTGTACGAGAGGAGGGTGGGGAGATAGTGTCCTCCATGCATCAGATTTTACTATATAGGGATTGATGTAGTGATGTGATGTAGCCTCGATTGGAAGGCATCCCATAGATGGCTTGATTGAAAGCCACCCATTTTTGTTTATACAGACACACATGTATATATAGATTCATCGTTTCATTTGTCATATAATTGTTCTCATGCTTTTGATTTTGATATACATGGATAAATGTAGCGTAATTGTGATGGATATAGATATAGACCGATGGATGATGAATAGATGTGATTGGATAGATATAGACTTGATAGAGGATATAAATATATGTGATTTGATGTGTTTGAATAGATATAGCTTGATAGAGAATAAAAATAGATGTAATTTGATGTGATTGGTATGTGGATTTAATTTGGATGAGAAAATAGATATAGATAGATGTAATGTGACATGGGTAGAAAAATGATTAGACGATGTGATAGATAGATAGGAGGTAATATCTGGAATGGATTTGATATTTAATTAAATTTTGATAGATAGATAGATGAAATAATTGGAAAGACTCACGGTGAGAGTCAAGGACGTAATGAGAACGACTTGAGATTAGAAATAAAGGAAATACACCCAAATATGAAGAAAAATGCTAAGTCGGACTCCCCACCACCATAAATAGAATCTGGATAGGAAACCAAAAGACCATACATACAAGGCCCTATATAAGGTTAAAATAAACTTTGACACTAACTAGCCGCATGAGCAGATTTAGGATGGAAACGGAAAGAGTAGTAAGTATCTTGTCGAAATTTAAAAGGGATAGAATACATGTTCATACTGGGAAAATAGGATTCTCCATATGATCGACAAAAGGTCTTAAATCTCAGCTTCATGATTTTGGCAGAAAAGCAAACTGATCAATGCGGGAAGTTTGCTAGATATGGAAAGACTGATCAATACGGGAAGTCTTTCAGCGATGCTAAAAAGTGTACAAGGCTGATCAATGCAAGAAGCCTTGAGTGTTCCTTTGAGAAACAACCGTCCTTCAAGGGAGCGGTCTGTATTTTGAATTTTAATGATAGCCATCCTTCAAGGGCATGGTCTATATATTTTCTTTTTGATTTGTTTGATAATGTATGGATAGCTGTCCTTCAAGGGATCAGTCTATCTTTTTTGGATAGCATCTCTTTTTTTTTTTTTTTTTTTTTTTTTGGAAATCCTTTTGGAAGAAGCTGAGTTTAGACCTAAATAGATCAGATAGAGGGGAAGAGAACATAAAGAACACGCACTCATGCCCCGAGTAGATCCGATTAAGATAAGCACTTGGGACAGATGAAGCGGTGATTAAGGTATTCCTACCATCAGGAGAAACATATCCAAAAGAAACATGCAATGAGCAGAGCCGTGATACTCATATTTAAGGTAAAAGAGGCAATAGGCGGAGAACCACATAGTTCGAATCACCATGCAAGTATATGACTAGTTGTTAGATGGATGAAAGATCTGTCTTGCGACTAAGTTTGTGTAAGATAGATTTTAACAGTAGAAGGGCCGTAGATGCAAAGCATTAAGAGGTTCCACTTCAGGTATACCATCCATGGAAGATAAACGATAAGCCCCAGACCCATATTTATGAGTGATAATGTACGGGCCCATCCAGTTGGGAGCAAACTTACCACGTTGACTCCTTTCGAGTGTAGTGACATTTTGGTTTTCTTTAAGAACAAGATCACCAATTTTGAAGTCACGGTGCTGCAAGTGCTTGTTATAAGCACGTTTGACACGCTCAAGATAGACTTGATGATGTTCAAGAGCATTGAGATGCCGCTCATCTAATAATTCAAGTTGTGCTAGATGATTTTGACGATAGTCCTCATCAGAGACGAATTCTCTGAGAGAAACACGGAGAGATGGGATTTGGACTTCCAAAGGAAGAACAGCCTCAGACCCATAGACGAGAGAGAAGGGAGTAGCACCAGTAGGAGTACGAATGCTAGTCCGATAAGCCTAGAGAGCAAAAGGGATATGTAAATGCCAATCCCTACCAGCTCGACTAGTTACCTTTGCGAGGATATTACGCAAAGTTTTATTGGAAGCTTTGGCCTGGCCATTAGCTTGCGGATAGTATGGAGAAGAAAAACTGAGTTTGATATTGAAAGCGTCGCGAGGTTACGTAAATCAACGTTCTTGAAAGACTTACCGTTATCTCGTGATGAGTTTGTGTGGAGCATGGCGACAAACGATGTGTTGATAGACAAAATCAACTATGGGTTTAGCCTTTGTTGAAGAAAGAGGGATAGCCTCCACCCACTTAGTAAAGTATTCCATGTAGCGTGTAATGATAGAATGATGACGTTTGTGAAGAACGAGGATTGATGAGACCAATGAGATCAAGACCCCATTGCGAAAAAGGCCACAAATCCGTGGCAGGTTGTAAAGCTTGACTAGGGATATGTGTAAGATTGGAATGTTGTTGACACTTGACACATTTCTTAGTGTATTTGCAGCAGTCTCGATTAAGAGAAGGCCAATAATATCCCAAACGTAAGATGCGTTTAGCTATAGCCAAGCCACTAAAATGTCCACCACAGATACCGTCATGGACCTCCCGGATAGCTTTAGATGATTCATGGGTTTTGAGGCACCGAAGCAAAATGCCATCAAAGCCACGTTTGTAGAGGATCCCACCTAGGATAGTATAGCGATTAGCGCGTTGGATAAAAGATCTCCTACCATTGGAAGTCAGATCTAGAGGAAGCACCGAATGAGATAGAAAATCAACGATCTGTTGATACCACTCATCCTGGGTATCGGTTGTGACAGCATGGATTAAAGTTAGTTGCTGAAGATGAGACGGTTGATCTAATCGTTGCACAGCCACATAAAGTCGCGAGTCTTCGGTAAAAGGCGGGATAAGTGAAGCTAACGAAGCCATTGTATCCATATCGATTCGCGGTCACGAGAATGGCTTGGATAGTGAATTTATCGAAAGATTGGAGTTGAGCAAGAACGATGTCACGATATTTTGAAGGATATCATTCTTGCATTGATAGACACTTGTGACTTGATTAACGATGAGTTCGAATCACCAAATATGTCAATATGGCGAGCACCGAGATTAATGGCATTTTGAAGACCCGAGACTAGATCTTCATATTCGGCCATATTATTGGTGTACTCAAAGTTTAATTTGTGTGCGACAGGGATAGGCGTACCCTATGAAGGAATCATTACGAAACCTGCACCTCCCCTTGCGACATTTGGATCCATCAAAGAAGATCTTTACTTTAAATGGAGATAGACCAACATCAATTTGTTGGATATATTCATCGGGAATTGAGCAAGGGGGTTTTGAGTGTCTGGAAGAGGAGCATCGACTAATTGATCTGCAATAACTTTGACCCTTGATAGAATTTTGCGGGGATAAACTCGAGGTCAAATTACATGTCATAAGCATGAGCCAACGAGTGATACGATCATTGTGATAAGGCTTCGCATGAATTGTCTTGATTGGATTGACACTTGTGAAAATGTAAGTTTTGTGATTAAGGAGGTAATGACGAAGCTTAGAAGTTGTGAAGAAGAGAGCACAACACAACTTTTCAGCTTTGGGATAACGTGTTTCATACTCATGGAGGGTGCGGCGATGTAATAGACGACTTATTCTTTACCACAAGTGTCCGATGTGAAATCATGGCTCCCAGAGCATGGTCAGTCACAGAGATATAAAGATAGAAAGGCTCCCCCTCGTGTGGAGGTGTAAGCACAGGTGGAGAAAGAAGATAAGCTTTGAGATCATCAAAGGCATTTTGGTAATGCTCATCCCATTCAAAATGAACATTCTTACGGAGGAGATGATGAAAAGGTTGACAACGGTCCGAAAATTGTGAAATAAAACGACCTTAGATTGAAGATGTCCTTAGAGACTGCGGAGTTGCTTTAAGTTAGAAGGGGAGGCATCTCAAGGATAGCTTTTATTTTTGTGGGGTCTACTTCAATACCCCTAATGGAAATGATAAAACCTAAAAGTTTACCAGTGAGAACGCCAAACACGCATTTAGATGGATTTAGACGAAGACAAAAGTGAATAAGCCTCTCAAAGAGAGGTGCAAGAATGAAAAGATGATCCTGACGATGTTTTGATTTACCAAGGAGATCGTCGACATAATCTTCCACAGTTTTGTGTAAGAGATCATGGAAGATGTAGGTCATTGCTCGTTGATAGGTTGCTCCTACGTTCTTAAGACCGAAGGGCATGACACGATAACAAAGGTCCCCGAGGAGTTATGAAAGAAGTCTTATGTTGGTCTTATGGTGTGATGAGAATTTGATTATACCCAGAGAAACCATCCATAAGAGAAAGCATCTCATGACCCGCAGTTAAATCCACGAGTTGGTCGATATTAGGTAGAGGAAAATCATCTTTTGGACAAGCAAGATTGAGATCCCGGAAGTCGGTACAAATTCAAATTTTCCCAGTGGCTTTAGTTACTGGTACTACATTGGAAACCCATTGTGGATAATCGATGGGTTGGATGAAATTAGCCGAGAGCAAGCGCTGTAACTCTTCTTTAACAAGCAGGGCTACTCTAGGGTGCATTTTACGCAATTTTTGTTTAACCGGTTTAATGTTGGGAAGAGTAACGATATTGTGAACCACGATATTAGGATCGAGTCCTGGAATATCCTCATATGACCAAGCAAAGGCTTGACGATGGTTGGAAATAAAAGTGGTAAAATCTCCTAACTCCTATGGATTAAGGGATTGGCCGACCTTAATGATGCGAGGGTCTTTAGAAGTCCCTATATTAAGGTCGACAGTGGCTTCGTTGAGAAGCGTAGACATGTCAGAAGGAATGGTCTTAGGAAGATAGGAATCCTCTACCCCCAGATAGGTGAGAACAGAATCATCATCCACGCAGTGGATAGTGTTGATAGTAGGAGAATCGTCTCCAACTATTTCAGGGAAAACTAACGGTATGGAAGTGGACGTGTCATTAGTCTTATAGGTTAGTGGTCCTAAGGAAATGGTATTGACTAAAAAAAAAGTTAGACGGGATGGAAATGGCATCGTCCACATCGAGTGATGCTTCTGACCTAGCGGGAGAAGATGGTTCCTCAATAGGAAGAGGATCATCAATAATAGTTGACGGTGGCTTTTGAAAGAGGTTTAAATCCTAAACCAAATTTTTGATGTGGCATGAGAGTTGGAATGGATGCGAGGTCATGCACACCTTGTTCATATTTTCCCAGGCCAAAGCCCTTCCACGCGCATCGATATAAATAAGTTTTTGCAAACGTGGGATTCTGTAGACAATCGAACCCTATTAAATAAGGTTTGGCCCTAGGAGGAGAATCCGGGTGATAGTGAGGCGTATCAAGACCACCGTAGATGAAATTAGTCTATTGATTGGGCAGACCAATGGTGACGATGCGACCAAGACCAGGCTGATATTCAGGTTGTTTGTCTGGTCTACCATACTCACTAGGTGTGAGATGGGTGTCAAAAGAAAGGAGAGGAAGCTCACCCGGTGAGAAACACCGCTGCATGTCTCTTCTAGATTTTGTAAATCCGGTAATTTGGTTGCAGGTATGGAAGAAGATGAGGCCCCGTCAGGAGAACAAGCATTTTCCTTTAGAGGGGCAGACCCTGTGGTCATGTCACATTGTGCGGAAGGAAAAGGATCTCCTGGATGAGTATAGATTTTGCCCTCATATTGATATTTTAAGCATCGATGGAGGGTGGATGGGACACAATGCATTGCACGAATCCAGGAGCGTCTGAGGATCATATTATAGTGGAATTTCCTTGAACTATGTAAAGAGTTCGTGAAGTAGCTTCTTACCTACTCGAATGGGTAGGACCACAGTTCCTAAAGTAATTGCTAGCTGATCGTTAAATGATCGAAGACCGAAAGGCGGGGGTGACACTACGTTCTTTGGTAACTTAAGCTGTTCGAATGTGTGTGAGGAGATGACATTAAGTGCAGCTCCACTGTCGATCATAATGCGTTTTAATGTAGTGTTGTCAATGAATTTGTGATAAAGAGGGGAGCCTCGAATCCTCGGAAGAAAGGGAAGGAATTTATGAGTCTTCAAAAGAAATGGTGGTTGATGGTCTATTCAATCCAACAACCATCTCGAAAAGGTCAGGGCTCATCCGAATTCAACTGCGATGCGCGCAGATTATCAATCGAGCTTGGCGATGTTGCGAAGAGGATTGAATGAGGTCAAAAGAGACATTTTGACCAAAGCACAGGTGAGTTGTTTCATAACACTCTCCTCAACTCGTAACGGGAGCTTGAGCCCGAGGTGCACACAAATGGAGACTTGGGGTCTCGAGGCTAATGAGGAAGGAGAAATTCCTTCGGGGGCTGCAGAAATGACAACCCGTGGTCGAGATGCTGTAGATGAAGATGGATTATCATACTGTTGGGTTCTAGTAGCGATATGGATTGTGTCGATTTGAGAAGGTGGAAGGTCATTTGGAGTGGAATCACTAGAAGTAGAGGTCTGAGTAGATCGTTGGGGCTCAGATGGAGCTATGATGACAGGAGATACTTGTTCCTCATCCTCTAGCAAAAGGTCACTTTCTTCCAAAAGGCTGTTGACAACAGATTGAAGAGCTTTACATCTCTCAGTATCATGACCCGGGGTACGATGGTAGGCGCAAATCAAATCAGAGTTAAACCAGGCAGGTTTAACTCCTTTAGGGTTATAGGGTTTAATCGGAGGAAGAGATATGGATGAAGATTGGATAAGTTGGTGAAGGATTTCAGTATAGAATCCGTTAGACAAAGATGAGGACAGGGATGATGAAGGCACCTCTTCCACTTTAACAGACTGCCGAGGTAAAAGGACTTGCATGTTAGGTTTGACAGTCTTTTTAGGGATCATCTTATTTTTTTGGACATCTGGAGGAGCAGCCCTAGGCACTTGAGGTGGAAGTAAGTGAGACATGATTGATTTTGATGGAGGAGGAGCCCCTAAAATAGATTTTGAAGATGATGGAGATGTGACAGGTGTCGCGGTCTTCAGAGGTAAAGGAGGCTGTTTGGTCGAAACTACTGATGATTTAGATAATGTCGATTTAGATGAGGAAGAAGCTCCCAAAGTAGGTCTAATCGGAGGAATAAAGGGTGCCCTGGTTTTTGGTAATGAAGATGATGATTTTGATAAAGGAGGTGACGTCCTTTTAATAGGTAAGTCCACTTTTCGAGGTGCTTTGGTGAAGAATGTGTTGTAGAAGAAGATGATGGTTTTGATAAGTTTGCAGGAGAAGACGCCTTCTCAGTGGATAAATCCAATCTTTTATGAGGCGTAGATAGAGATTTTTGTGGGAAAGCACCCAGATTCTTGAACACGTGAACTATAGGCTTTCCCTTTTCAGGGATGGTGACAATTTCAACCGCATAAGGGGATTGTAACCTTTCCGGAGAAAACAAAGGGGGAGATGCTGATGATGCAATGTTAGATTTTGGTTGTCTCGGTTTAAGTTCGGGAACCGAGTGTATAGGTGTCGGTGCTACCTCTTTAGATTTTCCTTTAATGGGCGAAGCAGCATTGGTGATGGAAGAAGTGAGTGATGAAGAAGCAGCTCCTGGCAAAGGAACTACTTACGTACGGAGGTTGTGGGTGAAACTCACGCTTAGGAAAGGAAACAGGAAGAGTCAAAATCGAAGACGCTTCCGTTGAAGTTGGTACAACTATAGGTACGTTTACCAATGGCATAGTCGCAGCAAAAATGGGAGAAACAGAAGTAGGTGTATCCGCAGTGGAAACTCGAAGGGATGTAATTGCCTCGAGCACTGAAAGAATGTCTGACGATGAGACAGATGAGGATGACACTGTCTCGGGTATGGATGGAAGGTCAGACAAAGAAGCGGAGAGAGATGAATCCGTATCTAGCAATGTAGGAATATTCGAAGACGAGCTATTTGAAGATGGTGGAATCCCAGCGATTAATGAAGTAGAAGGAGGTTCTGATTCGGTCGATGTGTTTGCAGATGGCTTGGTTTTGAGAAGAAGATTCTTGAGAGAGATGAAGGCGATAGTATGAGTGTTTGGTTTTTGAGACTCTGAAGCATTATGGTTCGGGGAATGATTAGGAAAAGGTTGTTTAAAAACATCCAGTGCCTGATTTGGGGGAGCATTTGGGTTATCTAGAATGAGCTCACCTCTATCAATGAATTTCTGGACAAGATTTTTGAAGGTCTGACACCGTTCAATGTCATGACCTTTGGTTCTATGATAATGACAGAAATCATTTTCCCTATACCAGAATGGACGTTCTTGGTTTTCATCAATATTCCTAGTGGGGGGAAGTTCGATCATGCGAACTTCCAACATTTTCTCTAAGATAGAAGCATATGATTCTCCCAACGAAGTGAAAGATCGAGATGACAAGGACCCTTTTCAAGAAGATGAGGAGTCTCTCCGTGGTGTTGGATTAGAAGTATTATCAGCTCGTGATGTTTTTAATACGATAGCATTGGTGGATCCCTGGTTCTTGTCTTTAGAAGTGGAAGGATTTGATTTGGTAAACCAAGAAAAATCTGGTTTAGACTTAGAGCGAAGTTTTAACTTCCCTTGTTCAATAGTGGGAGACTCAAGTTTGCGTGCCATCATAAAGGCTTCTTCAAATGTATGAAAGGTCCTGATCCTTAGAGTGGAAGAAATATGATTAGCACAAGATCGAGTAAACAACTCGATCTGTTGGGGTTGAGGAAGGAGAAAGACAATTGATTTACTATCCCTCTCAAATGAGCGACAAAGTCTGCAATAGACTCATCATCGAATTGACGAATGTTATAAAGATCTGTGATCGAGATCTTATGGGTGATATTTATTGAAAAGTTTTCAACAAACATCTGAGCCAATTGAGAGAAAGAAAACAAGGAATGTTGAGGAATGTTGTTGTACCAGTCTAAAGCAGGACCTGCTAGAGACATAGGAAAAGTACGGAGCATAAGCTCCTGATCTTGGACTATGAGGTAGCAAGCATGTTTGAATGCTCGCAAATGCTGTTGAGGGTCCTCCCGACTATGGAATTTTGAAAATTTAGGAAGTTCCCATTGGGGAGGATAAGGCTTAAAAGCCACTGAGGGATGAATGGGTTCATTACACACTTCTTCAAAAGAGTATGAAGGGCCAGAGCCCCTTTGGTGGAGGCTTCCAAGTCTGCGATTTTCTTGAAAAGAATTTGAACCACGTCAGATTGAGGAGGAGGCACAGTGGCATGTCCTACATAGGAAGCAGATGGTGGATGCTGTTGAGGTGTCAACGGGGGATTCATCTGTTGATTGATAGGATGATAAGAGGAATAACCGGGCATTACAGGTGGCGCTTTGGTGAGGTATTTGCTATGAAGGAGCCCTTGTATAGGCGGTTTTGTGGGATAATAAGTGGTTGAGAAGATGAAGGTTGGATGACAGAGATGGAGCTGTGATTGGTGGACTCCTATGCTTGTTGATGAATCGGAATAGATTGAGGAACATGGGTGTTGGTTTGATTGGACATGGTGGGGAAAAGACACCAAAGAGGGTTTTTACTTTGCCGGATTAGTTACTAAGGGTGCCGATGCTAGAGGATGGGTGAAGGTCACTTTGTGCTTAGGAATATTGTAAGAAAAACCCACTTTGGAGGACGAGAAGCAGGAACCAACTGACTAGTCGAAGGGGGTTGACTCATAAAGAGGTACTGACCCTGGGATACAATGGATGGCATAGATGAATTAACAGTGATATGTGGGTGCGCAGACGCACCCATGATAGCCAGAGAAGAGGACTTCTCAGAAGTAGGTTGTGGAATAGTCGAGGTAACTGCGGCATTAGGTATAGGTAAGACTATTTGAGAACTAGTCGATACGGTCGGTGGAAGAGAAAAAGGAGGCACAGGTGCGCCACCCTCTTCTCGTGGCTCGAGGCGAGAAAAATGATGCTAACTGTTCTACAAAATCCTGGGATGGTTCACGAGGATAATCGTACACTTGTTGGATTGGTGGTCCTTGATCAAATATTTGAATAGATTTGTGTACTAGGTAGTCCATGACGGCTACCGGATTATGATCAAGGAGTGCACAAAGTCGGGATCCCCACGAGGAACATACTCTAAGTCAGAAGCAGATGATATTTCTGAAGGACTAGGGGAAGCTGGATGTGATGGGGTTGCTTTGGCTTGATAGAAAGGATTATATGACCAGGATGGGGAACCAACTAACAGCGGTCCCGAGGAAGATCTCGGGGGTGCCGAAACATCCACACTAGTGGTAATCTCGGAAGAAGAAGGGGCCAATTGAGCCATTCTTCTAGATTGTAACAGTGATGACCATCATAAACATTGAGAAAAGAAGATTGACCTAACTAATGCACAGACAATTCAAGCTTGAGTGCGGTGATTATCTCCTTTAATTTTTGATGCTTTTAAGAAAGAAAATATTAGGGAAGGATTTTAGAGCAGGAACTACTCGAGATAGCCAAACTAAGGATGGTTTGGGAATGTTTGGTGAGGAGTCCCGAAGGCACTTGATAAAAGACCGGTATGTGGCTTGATATAGGGGCCTACCCCGCACTTCACACACCAGCTGCGATAAGGGATTGGTGCTTTGCCAATATATACTAAAACTTCCGTGAATTTATAGCGTGGCCCGAGTACCGCATAGGCTCTTCCTCTTGGATGTCACTTCCAGTAGGCGAGGCCGGGGAAGGAATTTTTGTTTAAATGCTTTATACCTAGTGATTTTGGCTTTGTGTGCGAGGGTGAAAAATAAAAATCAAATAGTGTCACTCTGATTTTGATCAATTTTCCAGCCTAATTAAAACTAGATGAGAAACATACAACAAATGAATGACAAAGAAAGAGTTCTTTTTAAGCACTTAAAAACTAAGTGTTTGATTTCATGAAGACAAGTCAAACAGATTCTTTCCCAAATGCTATTAGATTCCTTTTAAGCACCAAAAATTGAAATGTTTGGATGTGATAAAAAAAAACAAACAAATTTTTTTTTTACTTTTTTTTTAGTTCCTAAAAAGAGAAAACACCGTAAAAGAGAAATACCTGTAGATTTAGCTCTCCAAGGTGTGTGGACTTCAAAAAGTGTGTTGTTGAGCTCTTCCCCTCGAACAATCCCACTAACAAGCAAAGTGCTCCGCAAGAAAAGGTTAAGCAAACAGCAAACAAGATCCGGAAAGATATATCCAGATAATGGTGAAACGAAAAATTTCTATTTTAAGGAAATAGAAAAATTTCAAGATAACGATTTCGCATAAAAAGCAAGATTGAAACTATGAAAGGAAATGCTCAAACAAGACTGATAAAAATCAGCGAGGAAAAAGAACAAAGCTCAAAACCAGGAAAGAGATGAACTTACCAATAAGGGACTTTGGTTGGGTCCCACCGGGCGTGCCAGAATGTAGATCAAGAATTTCGCGCTTGTTACCTGTCCAAGTTAATGCACCAAACTAAACACAAAAACCTTGAAAAACTCAAAATGAAATTGATACCTGATGGACAAGATCTGAAGATGCAGATGGATAAGGAAGCCAATATAGATGAGACGGGCGCACACGAGCAATTCGCACAGTAGATCCGAGTAACCTGCAAGACACCGATGCTTGACAGAAAAAGACCACGTTAAAAGGTATTTAGGTGGACTACCCGAGAAGCGGTCCGGAAGCGATAAGCTTCCTCGGCGGATGTCAGTCCACATTTTCAATTAAGCAGAGAAGCATACATGATAAAATATGTACGTAAGGACTAGATTTTCTGATCACAGTAATAAAACAGAATTTAAACAGCAGACAGAAAGCAACAGAAAACAGGAAACTATGAAATAAAGCTGGATTTGTGTTACCTGTGTCCTTTTTACCTGTCTGTAGTATGATCGGCGTTGATTATGTAGAATCGGTGTCAACTGGAACAAATCAGGCGTCGAATGATATAGATCGGCGTCGATCCGAGACAGAGTGCAAGACTCAGAAAACAGAGGCAAGATCGTCAACGTCTGCTGGATCTGCAGAAGCCAGAGAGACACTAGCTAGGCTCCACCTATGCTAAAGGTAGGAACAGAGTCACCAGAAAATCAATGGAGATGTGCGAAGCTGATGTGATAAGAGCAGAGTAACGGTGCTCCTCTCAAGGATTGATTCGGACAAAATTCACTTTCACTCGATAGATAACATTCAATTTTGATGTTTGGAACTCTCCTGTTCTCTCTCTTACAATATGTGTCTAACCAGAACTGAGTACTGGGCTTGTATTTATAATCGGCACCGACCGAGATTAAATCGGTGCCATTCGAAAAATCGGCGTCGGCCAAGTACTTGGTCGGTGCCATTCGAGAATAGACTCCCAAAATGGCCAAACAGAGTGATTTCTGGGAAGATGAGAATGATCTTATCATCCCAAGTACGGGAGATATCCCGCGACTCGGTTTGGGAGGAGGAGAAATAGGGGGGATATATGGATAAAATAGATATGGGGTAGATAAGTGGTTAGGATATATGTAAAAAGGTGTAATTAAATAGTTAATATTCAATTACTCATGGGTAAAATAAAATGGGCTGAATTAAACTTAGGATAGGCGTTTAAAACACAAATTGATTAATACTCCGAGGGGGTAGTGGTGATATAAACGTGCCCCAGGTTACCTAAGCGAGTAAATGAATGTAAGAGACACTAAATTGAGTAACCAATTTTAAGTGTCTACACTTCTTTATCATTAAAGCCCTCAAATATTCAAAGTCATTATTGGGAAATTAAAAACTTGTACAATATCTACTTCTAAAGTATGAGAGAGATAAAGAATAGGTACCCTATGAATGCGAGTCCCAAAATGTTGCGGCGGCTCGAGGCACTTATAACCTCGGTTGAAGTTTCCCCTTGTTGTAAGCTTGTGGAGCAACCCATCATGAATACATCATCATCATTTTCATCATTTTCTTCTTCTTCTTGCTGATATTATTCGAAGTAGCATGAAGCATGAAACATTTGTCACACCAATCAATGACATCTGTCTCCTCCACAACAACTCTACGGCAGCCAAAGGATTAGGTACCATCCCGTTATCCACGGCTTGAGACTATCTATTTCCAAATCAAATAGGTCCCTTTCTTCTATCATCATATCTTTGGTGATTTGTGAACTGTCTTAGCCTTGCTTTGCTTGTTTTGACCTTGTGAGCTCTGCCCAATTCCTCCTCGGCTGGGCTAATTTATAGGAAATTTATTTGACAACCCCGCCAAAGTCTTCACAACTTCATCCAAATCTATAGCCTTGCTTGTTTGGGGTTTTTGGCTAACAGACTTTACACCCTCCCTCTTTGGAGGCTTTCCAATTACCTTGATAATGTTCTTTATTTGCAAAGCCATGGTGAAGGTCTACGTCAAATTTGTGGGGTTTTTGTCTCTTAAATAATATGTGGACTTTTTATCAAATGCATCAATATATTTTATTGAACATGACTCATCACAAGGCCTTATCCTAGTAGCGATCTCCTCACGGTCTTATTAAACCTTGTGTTGAAATCATGTCTTGACTCATTAGGATTTTTCGAATATTTTTAAATTCTATCAAAGGAAACCTAGGGTCATTTCTATTACCATACTGCAATCTAAATGCATTGCTCATCTAAGCCAAGAATCAATAGAGTTATCTGGAAATGATTTATACCAAGTCCTACCATCCTCTTCCAAGGTATGAATAAACAACTTGATATATACATCCTCATGTTTAATTTCAAAATATTCCATCATATTGATAAAAAGCTTGAGATGCTGATCACTAGTAATAGCATTATGTCCTTGGAATTTTGGCATTTTGTTCCTTACATCTTGAGGCACCGCATTTAGATATCTAGCTATTCTTAAAAGCGTATAGGTCCAAAAGTGTTTACAAGAAAAGGGAGTGCAGGTGGGCGTAAAGCCATGTTCCTTTGAGGAGGTGACCTAGAGGGTAACAAATTGATGAGCGTCGAGAGGGTCCTTTGAACACAAGAGTATAATTTCCAAAATGGAGATTCCCAAAGGCCTTGTTTCTTGAAATCTCTATCAACCTCAAAAAAGTAGGAGCAGAGTGTGAAGCAAACCTTTCAAAATCAAATGAAGGCCCCTCTCTAGCTAGAGATTTCAATTCCACAAAGAGGCTACCTGATTCAGATTCACTTGAATGGAAGTCTTCAATGATAGGCCAATCATTTTCATCAATGGAGATCCCTCTCCATGCCTCACGATCTCAACAGATCTCTAGGATTTTCTTCCTTCTAATTTTAATTTTCCTAGCTCTTGAAATAATGTCCTAGGAGGATCCTAGCAAAGAAAGACCTTATACCCTCCAACTTTTTCATATTAGTAACAAATATGACTTTGATAGAGTTATAAGACACCGAGTACTCATTAAAAATTAGATCAACAGGAGTCGCCACTAATGATTTCAACCTTAGTTGTTGAAATGCACTAAATATGATCTTTAAAGGTCTATCAATTCTAAAAATTGGAAATGGAAAGATTCTAACACTTCTTTACCTGAGATTTATCAAATGAAAGCTAGTGCACTAGGTGTGAAGACTAAAGGAACTGCACACAACACTTAGAGCATACAAGAAGTGATTTACCAAAGTCTTGATTTTGAACCGAAACTCCTAGCAATGGTGCCACTTAGGTGTTGGTATCCAAATTGATTCTCCCTCAAAGTGTGTGAGTTGCATCACTTTGGTTTGACAGAAACTTAGAGACATGTAAGATCATGATGAGTCATTTTGTAGCTTGTGGATGACATCTAACTAGCCCTTTGTCACTCAAATGTGGAGAAATGGATAGCACCATTAAGAGGATTTGATCTATCCTGACTATTTTAGGTTGTTCCTTTCAACCAAGGTAAGAAAACCTGTTTTGTAACCTCTGTTTATTGAAGAACAATGATAAATCCTTCTTTTACAAAAAATTTATAGAGAAGACCTTGGGAAAATAATGATCAACACACCATATCTGACTCTCACAAGTTGTCACTTCTAGATCATGGAGATATTTTCACAACAAGGAAAAGGTTACTAAAGACATTTGAGACCCTGATTGCTGCTGCATGTTTTGGTAATAGAGATTATGCATTTGTATGCATACAGGACAAACAGGGTAGTATAAGTAGGATTGGTTATTTTTGAATGAATTTTTGGTGGGAGGTGGGGCAGGGTGAACTTGATTCACCAAATCCTTGAGGAACCTTACAAAATGGAAGGTTAAACAAACAAAATGCCACAAACAACTAAAATGTTTCTTTAACTAGAATATGTGCTTTAATGGAAGCCCAAATTAACACTCTGTCATACAATATTTTATATTATATCACAAAATCTCGAGTTAGAAAATCCAAAATAGTGTCAAGATTTGAGTCAAATCACACCTAAGGTACACCTAGAGGCTTATAGACAATATCTGTCAACAGATGAAAGAAAAGTGATTTTAAATCATTTAGTCCAATCCCAAATGAAAGCTCTTCTGAGAAATGAAATTTTAGATGCCACTAAACTGTCACAAGGATTGAGGCCTATGTGATTGAATCAGATTTAATACAATATTTCAATAGAAATAAGAAAAGCTACTTGCATACATTCATAAATAAAACAAACACATGTTGGTCAAGACAACACAAAATAACTCGAATTTGATTAAGTCTATCAGCAAGGGAAAGTTTTTAGAATAGTTTTAGAGCTCAAATCAATGGTTGTACACTTGGAACCACCTTGACACAATAAAACTTAATACAAAAAGAGATAACCAAGTTTCTCAGATGGATTCTCAAAAGACAGACTTTGTCAAATTTTCCACTTGGGAATTTTCTTCGACCTCTAACACTCCAACCTCCAACCCTTTGCACAAAAATTTTGTGCCATTTATAACATTTACAAAAGAGTCCCTTCTTCCCAAAAGACAAAAATATTTAATGTACCAATGCTTACCATGATCTTGATCGCGATTCCCAAAATTAAATTTGTAAAAGTTGTTAGGTACTCATGGGTCGGATCTCTTCAAAAATCTCAACATTTAACTCCTTCATCTTGTAGAACACCCCTCCTTCAACTCTCCAACCATAATAGGGATATTTTACTAGCTCGATAGTGGAGGTCATATGTTGAGCGAAGATGGATACCTACGGATCGGAGTGAATATAATAATATTTTGCTATTTCTACTTCCTAGCTAAGTTATTAGTAGAATTTGTTTGTCTTTTTGTTATTTTTACCATATGTTTTCTAACTCGCCATTATTATATTCATCTAATGAATGTAGAGAACGTATTCTTCACTCTAACCTATAAATGTTCACAATCCCTATGTGAATACTAGAGAGGTGTTTATTTATATGTATAGACACCCAACACTTGTCAATTGTCACATTAACATGTTTGTACCAACCTATAATGCCACAAAGGAACTAACCCGATTGAGGAAAAATATTTCTTTGCATAAGGACTAAGAGAGGCGGTGATGAGGAAACTTGCATAAAATAGCTACTACTATTTTTTACTCACCTCATAATTCTCATGGACACTCACACAGATTGAAAACAGAGGCTCCCATGCTACATCGAGTCAATCTTTGTGTAAGATCCACAGCACAACAGAGCCCCCGTCTTGCCGCTTCACAAGGATCTTGGAAGGAGGGATAAGCCTAGGTCCTTTATTACTTTGAGAAAGTGTTTGGATATTGATCTCATCCACCTTATATTTTGGGATGAAGTTGCAGAAGTTTTTTCTAAGTAGAAAAAATAAAGAAGAAACTTCACATCAATTTCACATTAAATTATGCATGCCACTCTTTCTCTAACTTGATAAATCTTAATTCCAATTTTTTATTGAAAATCAATTCTTTAGAACACTATTATTTATTTACAAATTCCCCACTTGATTCAATGTACATTCTTCTAGTATATATTATGCATCCAAGTAATTTCTATAACACCAAGTATTAAGTTGAAATGAAAAAACTTGTGTAGTTGGTTGAATTTTTTTCTATGTTGAATGTATTAAATTTTATAAGGAATATAGTGTTTTTAGTTTGAACAAGATAGATTTCTCATATTATAGGTTTGTATCATCTATTTAATTTAGTAGATAATTAATGGGAAAATATGAGTGTGGATTTTGTGATGGTTTTTCTAGGAAACATAAAGGTTTTAAATCCATTTTGCATAGTATATTATTGTTATCTCTCGGGAAGTTCACCCCCTGGTTTAGGGATAACAACATCATTTCTAATCTTGATCTTCCTCACTTATGTAGATACAATGGAAACACCTCAGTGTCCTGTGAGTTTACCTATTTTTGAGGTGATTCTTCGATATCAAGGACGAGTTCTTATTGATGTATCCTAAGCTAATTTTTGGTTTTTTTGGAGTTTTAAGGGAAAAAAAAAGTTTATTGTAACTAAAATTAAAATTGGGTGATACACCAAAATGATTGAGGATTTGACTGTGTACATGGAAAAATTATTGAGAACAAATTACAAAAACATGAACCAATGGGTATTAGCGAAAACCTAAGGAAAACACTTATGTGTTTAGGGATAAATCACAACAACAAAACAACTAACATGAACACTAAGAATATGTAGAGAAGAAAAAATTTGCAGCAAGGTAAGATAATTAATTGAATGAATTGACATTCACAAGAGATAATAAAAATATACACACCACGCAAATAATTGGAAAGACGATAATTGGTTCTCATTCAAGGGAAAAAATGACAAAAATTGCTTTAACACTCCTACATCCAAAAGTCCTTCTATAAATGGTTTCTATGAATTTTTGGGCTCTATTTCGAGTTGTATCTATGATTTTTTTGAGGTTACCACCATTTAATATTTTCAAACTCTTCCCCAAGCTAAAATGCAAGTCTGTTTTGTTTCTCTTTTCAAAGATAACCACCATTGCTAATAAAGGTGAGCTATCAGTCATTGAACTTTGCAAACAAATTTTCATTGAAGTTTTGTTTCAAAGCACTGATACGTCTTTTTTTCAAATTTATTTATTTCCTTGAAATCCAAGTTAGAAACTCATTCTGGGCTCTTCAATTTTTCTCTATAATTTTTTTATCTTTTGACGGTTTCGAAAGCATGACTAAAAACTGGTAAGTCCACGTTCATCTTCTAAGTTCCGCTACAAAATATGTTAAAAAGTTTTAGAGTTGTACCTGTAAAAAAAATTGTAACCAAGAATAATACGTCTTTTCTTTATCTTTAGTGGGTATTCATAATTTTGCTTTTATTCTACAAGATTCAAGCTCTATATTTTCCCACTGTTGGTATTTTCACTAGTTTGAAGCGTTATTATGAATATTTGAACCCTGCTTGTTAATTCTGTGGTGATTCTAAGATTTTCTGGTAGTTAATGAAACTTTAATGATAAGCCTATTTGTTGCTCAGGATCTACATAAGTATACTTTTTGAAAACCTGGAAGTTTGAAATATGAACATTTGATTGAAGGCTCACATTTTGTTAGAGAGGCTCTATTCATGTATTTCATTTTGAGTTGATTATTTAATGGTAGGTTGTCTCTTGTATTTTCAGAGCTCTAAAGCTATATTATAATGTTGTATCATGGTCAATTTTTTTTTATTGAGTTCCGTATATTATATATGTCTACCATTGTTAATATATTGAACATCTAAACTTGGTATTCTTCTTTCTAGTTTCATTGATCAGTTGGGCGTCCATTGTTTACTTTCAATTGTTTCACTTTATAGTTTGAGCCTAGGAAACGAGTCTCCATGTAATGCTTACTATTGTTAAATAGTTCATAGTTCTAAAACTTTGTATTGTATGGTTCAAGCTCTATTATGTTAAATACAACTTTTCTTCTACAAACACCATTGAGTTCTACATCTATAACGTTTTGTGGATAGAAAGACCAACTTTTCTTGAAACCGTGGGTATTGAAATTTGCTCTTCCTATAGCATAACTTTGCAAGGTTTAGAACTTAGAAAATACTTAAAACAATGTAAAATATGTTTAAAATTTATGATTTGTTTCTCCTTTTAAAACTATACTTTTGAAACTGCATTCAATGATCCTTAAAGGGTTTTCTATAGAATGATTTTGCACTCTTTAATAGTATTAAAAAATTTCCCAGTATGATACTTTGAATTTTTCATTCACATACTCTTTTTTCAAAACCAGTATGATGTTGGGAGATACCATTGGTAACATATCTGAGTTCTGTTTCATATATGTTAAGATTGTAAATTAAGGCATTGTTATACCTTTAGTCTAAAAACTGCATATTAGTTTTGATGTTTGGGCCTTGAGGCTCCTTTAGCTCTTTCCTTGATTGAACTGTAAGTTATGAAGTGTTATGACATGAGTTAGTTTTTTATTGATTACTTTATTCATAAACTTGATCAAGAAAACTTCAAGTGTACATTTTTATGTAACTCATACTATAACTTTAATTTCTGGAAAATCTGCAAGGCACTCTTTGCATTGATAGATACTCGCTTATGTTTTTCACTATGCCATTTTACTTTCTAGATTTGTTACATCTCTTGGATTTGAAATACTAAAACATAGTTTTCATCCTTTGATAGTTCTATTATATGATCTGTAATATTTATCTTGATATTTATCCCTTGTAAATCATAAGAATAATTCAGTTGTTCACTAACCAAGATGGTATAATGTGTACCTTAACTCGTCATCATGAATTACCTCCTGCTTGAGTTACTTGATGTAGTACTCAATACATGTACTTTCTTGACTGAATGGTAGTAATCTTGAACACTTGTACTCTTGTATCTCGATTATAAGTTTTTCCAAAACTTGATGAGTATAGAAGGTTACATTACTCATACAGCTGTACCATTTCTACTTCTTGTAGGTTTGTTGAAAGATATTGTGATATATTTTCTTTCATTAAATCACCTAAAATATGCTACAGAAATGGCTTTACTTGATGATAGAAGAATTCTATATAACACTTTACTCCTTAAGTCTTGATATCTTTGTATAATATTGGATTACATTCCTTGACTTAATTAATACTTTGTGAATATTTTTTTCTCATCCTTTGGAGCTTAGTGAATTGGCATTGTTGAGTTCCACTTGTAGGCTCTTGGAACCTATTAGTATAAAGTTTTTAATTGGATTCATTTTTTTATCCTATTCCTTTTGAGTAGTATAGTATATAATATTTTTGTAAATGTATGACAACATTTAAATTATCTTGTGTGCCTAGCTCAAATATTTGTAAACTCAAGAGTAACAATATTTTATTTCATATAATATGAAAGATCTTTTGATTTAAGCTCAATTAATTGCATTATGAAGTCTCTCATTCATAACAACTTAAAACCTGAAAGGTTGATCTCTTAGTGCATATTTATTTATTGTAATTATGATGAATTGCTTCTTCCTTTCTGTTGTTGATGTACCATTTGATGAAAAAGAGATTTGATACTCTTGCAGATTTGTTTTTATTTTAAGACTATGCTTACAAATTGTTAACAAAACTATACTTGTTCCTTCTCGATAGAAGTATAAAGTCTTTAATTCAATTAAAGGATTTATTTAAGTGTAAGTGTACCTCCTTATTTTGTTGTACATATTTCTTTATTCCTATAACCTACTTGTATTTACTTACTTGGTGAAACACTATGATCATGATACTTGTATCTCTTCTAATCCTAAAAGTTCAAGATATGATACACCTTTATGCATAAATATTCCCTGAACTTTCATTGTCTTTATGGATGAATTCATTTATCGTTTAGTGTAATTTTTGTAGAATGCTTCACACTGCCATGTCATTTCTTGATTCTCTTGACTTGTATGTTTTAATGACACTTTGCATTGAAGAAAATGTCTTCTTCAATTGTTGTAATATCATTTCTACTATACCTGTACACTTCAAAAACATTTAGAAAACTAAAATGCCTTCAAACTCTCTTATATAACATAGTGATTTTATTTTCTTTCGTTTCTTTCATCATGATTAATGTCAATGTCATGAATTTATGCAATATAGTACCTCTTCATTTCTATACCTATTGATTTGATGTACCTTATGCCTCTTGATTTTAGGAGATCCATTTTCCTTGAGCTAGATAGCACATGAATACATATCAAACCCTAAGCTCGATGAATCGATGTTTTTTCCTTTTTCTTTCCTTAGATACTATAATGCAATGGATGATGCGAGAAGATAAAAATGGAATCATCCATTGCTTATTTGACTAGAACTGGAGCAATGGAGACTAGGAGAAAACCCAAAGGCAATGATGGGTTTCTTCTATACTCTTTTGATTTTAGCTTCAAGTACATGTATCTCTTATTTTAGTAGATATAAGTTAATGTTTACAATTTTTGCACTTGTGTAAAAATGGGTAACTTGAAAATTCATTACGATGAATGGAATTAGTGAAGTGAACCTAATCTAGGGGAGATTCTTTCAGTTTAATATTGTTTCTATTAGATTAATTAACAATTACATTAAGTTTGCAGCTATGTGTGCTATTATAAAACCTAAAGCAGATCATATAGTATGAAATTTCATGATTATCTTCAGAAAAAGAACACAAGGCCCCAAAGGATAGATGTGTAAACTTGATGAAGACTGAAAATATAGAATAGATGAAGTGTTAAGTTTTGGAAAAACAATCATAGTTGCAGATTGCAGCAGTCAAGGTTCATTGCTAAAGTTACAGGTATTGTAATATTTTTCCTTCATGATTAAATACATTCAATTATGTTATTGATTTGTTTAATTCATCATACAATCCATATACAAAGCTGAAATGCAGAAAGAAATACACAACTCAGTTTCAGAATTCAATGTTTTATTCATAAGGAATTTTATATGTTCCCACACAAGCTATGGATATAACTCAAAAGAAAATTATAACTACTAAAGTAAGAGGTACATATGCATGAAAAATAAATTAAAGGAGTATGAAATAACCCATCATTGCCTTGGGTTTCTTTCATTTCAGTTGATGCATTTCCAGCTCCATCTTGCTCCATCTTCATCCTCGCTTCTTAGCAAATGGCACTTGTACCTGAAAAACAAGAAAAGGAAAGATTGTCAATTTTGAGCTCAGGGTTGATCCATATTCCTATACTATCCAAATTCATGCAAGTGGATCTCTTAACATCAGGAGGTATAAGTTACATGAGGATTAAAGGCACAACTGATAAAAGCACTATTCTGCAGCAACATACATGACTCATTCACTTAGAAAGAAGAAAGAGAAAAACTATGGAATAAAAGAGAGGCCAAAAATCCTAAATGTTTTCTAACCAGTTTATCTAAATGTGTAGATATAAGTAATAAGAAAGAAGTGATACATTCTATAACTTGAATAAGAAAAGTACATTTATTTCAGTTCAAACTAAAGGTTGAAGTTAACTGAAATGAGACAAGATTACAGCTAAAACAAAATGGAAAAGGAAATCTAAGAAAATTTTGATAGGGCTTCGCCATGTAAAATGGACATTTTACATCTTTCCATCATGCTATTTCAAACTAATACATGCTTGAAATTTGTAGATAAATCAAATAGTATACAAGAAAGGAAAGAATACATTGTATAGTCAAAGCTACAGATTCAAATAAATACAAGTTACCTCATGATAAAGAATATTTTTAGTTATAGTACAACTAAGGATGCAGAATATAATTCATGATGAAGATTTATAACTCACAATGCAATGATGATATTTTAAAGAAATTTATTACTAAGTATTTCATTGCAAGGTGTTACATGGTTTAAGAAGACTACAAAACTACAAATTAATGGATTATGACACAATTTTAAGGCCCAACTATCAAAGGAAGCACTACCCATCAGTATGATTTTGTGACATACATTTATATAGAAAGGGGTGTGATGAAATTGAGCTAGAAGTCATTTATTGAAGGCACACTTAAAAAATAGAAATTCCTGGATCTTAGGTACAAGTAGTGGAAATTGTAAGCCCAAGCATAAATTACAATTGAAGAAATTATGTTTTTGAATTTTCAGGATATATGATTAAAGGAAAGAATGATTACAACTTTACATCAATGAAACAGTCAATTTAGAAGTATAGTGTATAAAAGTCATCCATACAAGAGGTGGCAATCAAGCAAAAAAAAAAAATAGCTTGTATTAATTATTTGTAAGCCTCCAACCACTATTTTAAGAAAATGAGACGAAAAAGAAAATAAATGACAAGATACAAGAGGATGCAAGCCTTATTTTCTAACAATTGTTTAAAATGGTTACAAGTACAATAATGAAATGTCATTTCAGCCCTTTAAAGATTTTATACAATTGAAAGGAGTTTTATAACGTGAAGGCTACATAAATAAGGTGATCGAGAGGAGTTGTTCAACATGAATCATTTCATCATGGTTTACCAAACTATCATAATTCATATCAAGTATCGGGATGAATGAGAAATCATAATAGTCTTGCTTTCAAGTTTCCATAAAATTCTTGAAAGTATCTCATGACAAAATGAAAAATTACCATGTACAATGTTGTTTACTAGGTTTTTAAGCGGTCACAACCAAATGGATTAAATTCAAAGTTCAATACAATCATATAATAGAGCTCAAAAATCACCTAGAAAATCTTGTAAATAAGGCATTTACATTTTTTAGAACATACAGACAAGCTACGGATTTATAAACAGAAGAAGATGATATAAACCCAAATCTAGATCTACAAAAATGGGAAGCATATCTATCTTGAATTAAAAAAGGTGTCCATAATAAGAAACACCTTCTAGAGTTACAAGCATTTGTTCTCGGTAAAATGTTAATAGTGAGCTCTCAAGTAAATGGCCAGAACAAAAACTAAGTGTAAGTTCAAAGAAAATATTCCATGCCATCGGCCAACACTTCGAGATGCCTATAACTTCACACATTGAGAAAAGTATCATTTCATGGCAAGATCGAAAAGAAAAACATAGCTTGAATAGCCTAAAAAGGGTGTCGAGTTTTCTTCCAGTTTTACAAACATCCACCAAGAGAAGAATCAAATAATTTATCAAGTTTTCATAACAATCAAAGCAAAATACGAGATCTATATTTGAAGTGAAATAATCTAACTCAGAGAGATCTATAAATGCGCTCATATCGACAATTTATAGAACTTTAGAAGCATTTTCATAGAGCTCAACAAATGATATCATCAAGAGAAAACATAATAGAACTTCAAGTTTTATTTTAGCCTCTAAACACACTCAAGCGAGATTTCGATAAGGAGAATCACGTTCATACAAAGTAAAACATCAATGAAATAATGAAAATACAAATTTTATTGTTCTACAATGATGCTCATGTCATGTATCGACTTATGTAAGTTTAGTCTAAGAGAAAGACTCATTTTAAGAAAAATCCCACATGAGGAAATAAGTAGATCTAAAGCAAGACAGAGCAGATTATTAAAAACTCAGTCATGGATCAAGCTTGAGATACCAACCCAAACTTTAAGGGTTTCAATAAATCTAAAGAAAGAAGCACTTTCAGAAGTGAAACTGAGTAGATATACATGTCCTCAATGAGATCCAAACAAAAGGAAGTCATAAATTGAGCCATTAAGATAGTGAATAAACAAAAATCAAAGGAATCACCTTCAAAATGGCCGCCATGAGAGATTTCTCAAATATTTGAAAAACCACAAAATCACAAAGAGCCCATATGCCAACGTGGAATGAGAAAAATTTAAGTACACATCAATGGTGGTAGGTCGAGCCCCATCGAATGAAAAAAATCATGATAAAAACTTTAGAGAGCTCAAATTTCTAAAGAGTGGACCCTAAATCTTCATGATGTCACCCATTCACTACTAGGACCTCTTAGAGCTCAGAAAGGTTAAAAAATTGTAGAACAATCAAATATATGTTTGGAAATCCCACCGTATAGATCGTAAAAGGAACTGAATTGAGCTCAAAAGATTCAATAATGGTAGTTGTGAAAAAAAAATTTCTAGGATTCACCTAAAGAGCAAGAACAAAAATGAAATGATCATTTAGGGTTCAAGTTGTTTTACTCACCCAAGCTCAGCGCCATTAAGCCTAACTCACTCAATGATTTGAGATCAACGGTCGTAAATCGAAGAACCAAGATCAATGGGGAAGGTCAAAACCACAGTCTAACTACCCCACTTACCTTGGTTTGAAAATCAATAATTCAGATCAGATGGTGTAAGATCTATGGATCTAATTGAATCACCAAAATCAACGTAATAAATGCAAACCTCACACATATCGATGCAGAGAATCGATGATTGATTTTGAGGCACCAAAATCAAAGATATAGATATAAACCACTATAAAACTACCATGCTTACCATGCTTCGAGCATCGAACGATCAACATTCAGAAAGTACCATGATCAACGATGGAGACCGATAGAAAATTCAAAGCAAAGTATGGTTTGATCTGACCCACCTAGTTAGGTCTAGGGTTAACCGTATTACCACTAACAAATAAAAATGAAGGAGTGAGTCATCATGGTGAAAGGGATGAGTCCCATTGAATAAATAATTATGTTTTGACCTTAGATAAGGTTTTATAACATATGCCAAAGAATCAAATATTGATAAGAAATGAAATGAAATGAAATGATACTCAAATTTTTTTTCATATATAGCATGCGATGATATCCAAAAAGGTACCAAATAAATCATGTGTGTAATGATTTTCAAAAGATAACCTAGAAATATGATGTATGCCATGAATAATGCAAAATTTACAACAAAATTTCCATGTTAAAACCAATAGACCGATGAATGATTAACGTCCCATGACCTTAATACATTTAATAATACAATGTTAATATCTAAAAGTGGTTGAGTATAGTATGAAAATATTTCACAAAATGACCCTATATATATTCTAAATCATGGTATCATGCCAAGTCAACAAAGGAGGAAGACAAGTGTTCACATCAAAAGTGATCCCTAGAATGGGAGAGGTAAAAAATTGTCAAATTATATTTACTCAAGAGTGTAATTATTCATGTGACCATAAGTGGACAAAATTATGTATAGAGATGTCAACATCAGAGCTTGTAGGTGGTCCCCACACTTTGGGTGAATTTTGTAAAGTGTTAAATCAAAATAATTATCTTTCTCTCACACAGGGACATATTATTTTGCATGTGCATCCAAGGGGAAAGTGGATCAAAATTGCAGATGTCACATTAAGCACTAGAAGACAAAGATTGCATCTACATTAGAGAAGACTTTCTCATCAAGAAAGGTTTATTATTAGCAAAATTATTCACCCAAATTTATTAAAATAGAACAATAAACTGCAGTTTGACTGAGTTGTATTTTTCTAACAAAGGCTATTAATGCCTCATTATATTAGCATGTTTATTTTATTCCTTTATTTATTCATGATAAAGGATAAAAATAGGATGCATGGGTGAGTACAATTTTTAGTCTATTTTTAGGAAGGGTGGGGTGAATAATTTTGGCTATATATTGTGTGCATTGGCAAAGCACAAGAGATGAATTTTTGGACACAAGAGTGCTAAAGAAATTTTGCTAGTTTTTCCCTTTGAATGAGAAGTATATTTTTCCTTTCCAATTATTTGCAGTCTTGTGTATGTCTTATTAATCCTTTTGAATGTCAAATTCCCTAATTAATCATCCTACCCTATTACAAATTTAGTAATTTCTACATGATATTAGTGTGCATGTGTTTCTTAACAATATTGTTGTGAAAATTTTTCTCAATACATCAAGTGTTCACCTTAATATTTTGAAATATTATTGGTTTGTGCATCCGTAATCTAGTTTCATATCAATTGTGCATTTACTCGGTCAAAGACCTTAAAGAAGTTTAGTGTATCACCCCATTTTGAATCAATTTATAGTCATGTTTTACCCTCAAACCCCAGAAAATTAGTTTAGGATACATAAAAAAGGAACTAACCTTGATACCAGAGACTCACCTCAAAATAGGTATACCCACGGACTGAGGTGTTTCTATTGTATCTACGAATGAGAGAGATTGTTTTTGTAAGCTTAGAACACCTACAAGCATCTCTCTCTAAGGTGAACTTTCAAGAGATAACATTTTTTGGCACTCCCAATGGGAAAATGAATCAGATCTACGAGTAGATTCCAACAATTTATACCAGATTCACGTAAGAAAGGTTACTTTCAAGACAACAATCTGCATAAATTTATTCTAAAGATTAAAATATTTATTTTATGACTCCATAAGGAAGATTTCAGACCATTTTAGTAGCATGTTCCATTCCAAAAGTGACTACAAGATCATCGGTAATAGGAATTCCTCTAATTTTATTTCCTTTACCTTTGAATTTCTACAAGAAGAATAAGATTTGGTAACACCCTACCTTATAATAGGCCTATTTTTAACAACCTTCCTCCTAATTTTCCATCACCACGTATAAATTTCTCTATTCAAATCCCAATTTTTCTAATGGCTATTCAACAACCTAGGAATTTTGTGACCTTTACTAATGGCATCCCATTAGTAATTCTAGTCTATGATGATATCCCTAATGCCGCCACGAAAATTTTTCCTACCTTCAATGGTGAAAATTAGGTTACACCTTCAAAGCACATCAAAGATGTTGCAGCCCTATGTGCAGTCCATAATATTACTCATGAAGATTTGGCTTTGAGACTTTTAGTTGCATCCTTTAAGGGAAAACCTTGCAATGGTATATAAGTTTAGAGATTAGAAGCATAAGAAATTAGGATGAATTAGGTGGTAAATTGCTGAAATAATTTCAAGATAATTCAAATCATTTATCCCTTATACAACAGATATATCTACAATTAAAAGAGCCCCTCATGAATTTATGGCTAGTTTTAATATTAATTTTGCTAAAACTTAGGAAAGAATTCCAGTAAGTGTCAAGCCTCAAGCTGATCATGATTTTATTTATTATCTTAGATCTCTAAACAGTGATATTTCAACTATGATTCAGTCTATGGGAGGAGAAAATCTCCCAGTAGCCTATGATATCGCTATCTGAGCTGAAAATAGTCCTATTCAAGCTAAGAAGTTAACACCAAGGCCTTCAATGTCTTTTTAGTAGATTTGGCAAATATCCCATAGCTTGTCTCCTTTATTGAACCTATTATTACAGTCCCATAAGATGATGTGTTTAAAGATTTACGTACTATGAGAAACAAGGAAGCTTCGATTGAAAATATACTTGCATTACCTAGTAGGCCTTATCAGGCTCCTTATCAGCAAAACTAGCAAAATAGGAAGCCTTATCAGTAGAATAAAATTATATTCAGCCTTATCAACAAAGGAAGTTTGAACCAAAGGATCTCTAGTTCATCTAACGTTGTAGTTCTAGTTAATATGGCTAGAGAGGAATGGTGTCAACCTTATAATCAACCTCATTCAGCTACAAGTTTCCCAAATGCTTTCCTGAATATAAGTCTTGTTGCACAACCTCAACCTGAGACATTGTTCATGCCTCAAATGGAGGGTTGGCAAGCTAGAAAATCATGTTTAGAAAGCACCAATGAACTTAGTAATTTTTAGTGAGGATTATTTTGTTAGCGATTACGATTAAAGCTCAAGAAAAGGCCTAGGAAATTCAAAATCTTCAAAATAGACCTATTCTGCCCACAGTCACAGATAAAAATGCAACTACATGCCAAAAATCAGCTAGCATTTCTTCCATTCAACAAAAACCAGAGATGTTTCAGCTCATAAAGAACAACAAAAATAGTTATAACCTGATCCAAGAAGATTATTTCTACCTCAAATATCAAAAATAGTGAAGCAGAATCGAGTTTTCATTAAAGCATATGAAAAACCAATAGAGTCTATTCCCAAAACTATTTCTTCTTTTAACATTTTTGATGTAATGAAAATCATAATGTGAATATCTCAATGTGGGATTCTCTAAGTATTCTAGACAAAAGACTTGCTTTCTCATGAACTTTCTAAGATTCATATTTCTTCAAAATAATAGAAAAGGAAGTACATAAAATAAATATAGTCCTTGGAACAATCAAATAGGATCACATTAAATAAGTTAAATGGATAGTTCAAAAGGTCTTAAAATATCATGCTATCAAGAAACCCCCACCATTTTATTTTTCTATAATTATTGAAGAGCATCTTGTTCATAACTACAAGGTTGATAGCGGTGCAAGTAGCAGAGTTATGCCAAAAGCAATTACTTAAAAGTTGGGTTTACAGTATGAACCTACATAGAAGAGTGTGCTACAACTTTATGTGACCGCATCGAATACAATTGGTGTCATCATAAATTTGGAGGTAACATTACATGCTTACCTTTCTATTTTTCATGATGTTATTGTTGTGGATTTACCTCCTTACTTTGTTATATGTTTATTTAGAGATTTCACATCAAATATAGAGGTTATATCTCTTTAGATTAAACCTTTTGTTCTTCACTTCACATTATGGGACCAAATTTACTATCTATTCTGAACCATTGGCCATATTTCATATCGAGCCTCATGCTTGTGATGTATTAGCTAATTATCTAGACTTAAACCAGTCTAATTTTGATAATATAGCTCATGTTTTAGAACTACATTGTGTTTCTAATCTTTTTATGGATGAAAATACACATGAAGAACATGCTCATGATCCTTTCAAAGAATTTTAAGAATATTTGTTTTATGTGTATTGCTGCATGATGAAAACACACTAATTCCATTGCTATCCAAAATAGAAAATGTAGCATGGGATTTTGAAGATTTATTTTGATGGAGCTAAGTCTTAAGAACAAGAAAGGACAAGGAGAAGATTGATGCTCACTTCCCCACATACAAAAGGTATTTCTCACTTTCAGTCTCTAATTTTTATGGACTTGTAATGTAGTGAATACGAAGCGTTAATTAATGGCTTACTTTTGGCTAGAAAGAGAGGTATTAACATGTTACATATTTTGGTGATTTTGTGTTGGTTATCAATCAAGTAAGAAATTTCATGTTTGTATGAATCCATTAATGAAGTCTTATAGACATAGAGTTTAAAACTTAATGGAGGATTTCAATGTTATTAATATTCATTCCATTCCTAGAATAGAAAACAAGAATGCGCAGATAGATGTGCAACAATTGGTGATAGCTTTGAAGAGATGGAATAGATTAAAAATAATGAGATTCAACCTCACATAAAGCTGATTGTCAGGCCTTCTATACCTGATAATGATTTGAATTGAAGGTTTTTGAAAATGATGAACATATTTGTAGGTTTTTATAGTAAGAAGCTGAATTTTCTGTAGTAAATCAAGAGAAATTATAGCACTTATATAGTCACCATAGATTTCAATTGATTAAAAATAAACTACCTCAAGATTTGGTCACATTATAAGACATCTTCAACAATGATCGAGCTAAGGAAAGAAAAAAAATATGTCAACACATGCAGACAATTATGAAGAGATCTTAGTTGATGATGGGAAGAATTTATTTCTCGGAAAGGTATGTTCCTTAGCTGAGAAAATTTCCTTTATTAATCTTTGTAAGGAATTTAAGGATGTTTTTGCTTGGAAATACCAAGATCGAAAGGTTTTGATCCAAGTTTGGCACAACATACTATTGAATTACAACCAAATTCCAAGTTAGTTAGGAAAAAAAGAGGCCTGTAAATCCCAAGATAGAACCTTTAATGAGAAAAGAGTTATCTAAGTTGATCAAATCAGGTATTATCTTTCCAATTAAGCATTCAAGTTGTGTAGCTAATATTGTTCTTGTTCCGAAAAAGAATGGAGAAATCAGATTATGTGTGGATTTTAGAGATCTTAATAAAGCTCCGCTAAAAGATCAATACCTACTATCCAATATGGATCAGATCTTAAGAACAATTTATGGTTATGATAGACTATCTCTTTTGAATGGTTATAGCGGATATAATCGATCCTAGTGTGAGAAGAAGATAGGTACAATACAACTTTCACCACCAAGTGGAGTACTTATGCTTACAAAAGAATGCCTTTTGGCCTTTTAAATGCTAGTACAATGTTTCAACATGAATGGACATGGATTTTCACATCTTATTAAATAAATGCATACTTGGTGTATTTGGATGATGTTACCATATTTAAAAAATATTTAGAAGAACATCTAATACATATAAGGAAGAATTTTTAGTTATGTAGAGAGTTTGGAATATCTTTGAATCCCAAAAATTTTATCTTTTTGGTACATCAAGGTAAATTAATTAGTCATATTATTTCTAAACAAATTTTAGTAATTGACCCTTTCGAATTGAAGCCATATCATAGCTCTCATTACCTCATCACAAGAAGGCATTACAGATCTTTTTGGGAAAAATCAACTTTGTTAGAATCTTTGTTCCGTGACTTTGCAAAGCATTGGTTAAACTATTTATAGCTATGTTGAAGAAAGAGAATACCTTCTCTTGGACCAGCGAAGGGAGAGAAGGATTCAAAGTAATTAAAACAACCATTTATCAAGATCCTACTCTTGTAAAACAAAATTTTGACAAATATTTTAGAATGTATGCACTTGCAGGGAGATGAAACAATCTCAGGCTATATTAACTCATGTTAATGATTAAAATATTGAGCATCTAATTTCTTTCTTTGGAAAAGTTTTACACTACTACAAACAAGGTACACATTTCTTGAAAAACAATTAGTTTCGTAGTCGAAAGGATGAAATAGTTCTAATTACATGCTTTCAAACAATAAGATACGCGTTCTTGTTTCTCATCCAAGTGTAAAATATTTCAAGTTAAATAAATAATGGAATGAGAAGAAAGAAGAATGGATAACGAAATTCAAGGAATATGATGTTGATATCCATGTTGTGAAGACAATTTGAGGTAAAGGTTTTTTGAGAATATCATTTCTGATATGGAAAAACAACAAGTTACATAATCGGAAGATCCAAAACAACATGTTGAAGTTATTTATTAGCAATCTGATAGCATGGTACAACCAAAAAATCAACAACCCGAGTTTATTGAAGAAATTCGAATTGAGATGGATGAATAATTTAGTTAACTATTTATAGCATGGCACTTATCCGAAAGGTATGGACAATAACAAATGAAGATATTTCAAGTTACAAGTTGTACCTTATATTTTTATTAATGGTGTGTTATTCAAAAAAGATATAAACGGAATCTTGCTGCGATGTGTTGATTATGATATAATTCAACAATTATTATCTAAATTCCATGAAGGACCTATAGGAGGTCATTTTCATTACGTCTTTACAACCTTAAAATTAGAAAAGCTAATTATTATTGGGCCAAAATTTTGAAAGAATGTTTTGAATGGATCAAAAAGTGTAAGAAATGTGCTTTCTTTGTTGGAAAAGAACGTTTAGCTTCTCTTCCATTACAACCTATTTCAGTTGATCAACCTATCATGCAATGGGGCCTCGAATTTATTGGCATGATAAACCCACCTTCGTCACAAGGACACAAGTGGATTTTGACTACTACATATTACTTTACACGCTAGAATGAATAAATAACCTTGAAATATGCTAATGAAACTTCGATATTATCATTTTATGAAGGTATAATTTACATATTTTATGTTCCAAAAACTATCATTTTAGATAATTCCTTAGCATTTCATGGTGCAAAGGTAATAGATTATGTTGTCAAACATGAAAGTTATTTAAGTACGTCATCTAATTATTACCCACAAGGTAATGGGTTACCTAAAAATACTAACAAGAATATTTTAAGGATCATCAGAAGAACACTCAAAGATAACCAAATAGCTTGGAATCTAATGTTGAATTTAGCACTTTGGGTTGAATAGAGTGACCTCTAAAAGTTGAGTTGACAATTCACCATAACATCTTGTTTACGGAAGAGAAGAAAGAATGTCTATTTCGGTTGAGTTACCTCCATTAGATTTGCTACATCAGATTTAGCTATTTGAGAATGAACCATTGCAACTTCGTTATGTATAATTGCTGGAGTTACAAGAGTTGAGAGATCAAAATCATGTGAACATGGAGAAGAATAAGAAATTGATGAAGAAAATTTTTGATAAGAAGGCTAAGTTCATAATCTTCAATGAAGGAGACATTTTTTGAAATGGGGTGCTGATCGTGCAAAGCCATGAAATCATAAAAAGTTTTATACAATCTTGAGTGGTCCTTACATGATTTCATCTTTTTTCAAGTTTGAATGGAGAAGAACTTCCCATTCCTATGAATGGTATGTTTCTCAAACACTATTATTGAAAATCCTATAGTGTTTGTTTAGATTAGGATTTCCCTTTCAATAAGTTGAGTCCCTATGCATTGTAATGAATTTTAATTCAATAAGTGCATATGTGCACGTGATCTAGTTTACCAGATGCTTCCATGTTTTAGTTCATTTTGAAGGGTTGGACCTTGAGAAAGGAAGATTTTGATTACATGTTTTTCACTCCATGCCCAATAGACATGAGTAAGGCATTGTTTATAATCTAGAAGGCAACTTTCCCCATTTGGTGGATTACGAGAAATGTTGATAATTTTTGCACTTGGAAAAAAGGGCAACTTGAAACTTTGTTACGATGGATGGCATTGGTGAAGTGAACCTAATCTAGGGGATATTATTTCATAATATTGTTTAGGTAGATTAATTAACGACTTACATGAAATTGTAGCTATGTGTGCTATTAGAAAATTTAACAGATCACATAGTCTGTAAATTTCATGATTATCTTTAGCAAAAAGAACACAAGGCCCCAAAGGAAAATTTGTAAACTTGATGAAGATTGAAAATATAGAATAGATGAAGTGTTAAATTTTTGAACAATAATAATAGTTACAGATTACAGTAGTCAAGTTTCATTGTTAAAGTTAGAGGTATTTTAAATTTTTTTTCTTCATGATTATATACATTCAATTATGTTATTGAGTTGTTTAATTCATCATACCATCCATAGAAAAAGTTGATATGTAAAAATAAATACACAACTCGGTTTCGAAGTCAATGTTTTATTCATAAGGAATTTCAAATGTTCCCACACAAGGTGTGGATGTAACTCAAAAGTAAATTACAACTACTGAAGTAAGAGGTACATATGCATGAAAAATAAAGTAAAGGAGTATGAAAGAACCCATCATTTCCTTGGGTTTCTTTCATTTCATTGATGCATTTCAGTTCCATCTTGCTCCATCTTCATCCTCGCTTCTTAGAAAATGGAACTATACCTAAAAACAAGAAAATGAAAGATTGTCAATTTTGAGCTCAAGGTTGATCCATATTCCTATACTATCCAAATTCATGCAAGTGGATCTCTTAACATCATGAGGTATAAGTTACATGAGGATCAAAGGCACAACTGATAAAAGCACTATTCTATAGTACATACATGACTCATTCACTCAGAAAGAAGAAAAGAAGAAAACTATGGAATAAAAGAGAGGCCAAAAGCCTAAATGTTTTCTAACCAATTTATCTAAATGTGTAGATATAGGTAAGAAGAAAGAAGTGATACATTCTGTAACTTAAATCAGAAAAGTACATTTATTTCAATTCAAACTAGAGGATGAAGTTAACTTAAATGAGACAAGATTATAGCTGAAATAAATGGAAAAGGAAATTTGAGAAAATTTGACAAGGTTTCATCATGTAAAATGGAACATTTTACATCTTTCCATCATGCTATTTCAAAATAATACATGCTTGAAAGTTGTATATAAATCAAATAGTATATAAGAAAGGAAAGAATACATTTTATAGTCAAAGCTACAGATTTAGATAAATACAAGTTACCTCATGATAAAGAATATTTTTAGTTACAGTACAACTAAGGATGTAAAATATGATTCATGATGAAGAGTTACAACTCACAATGCAACCAGCTCAATACTTAGACAAGTACAGAAACATCAATGACTTACACAACTATGAAAAGTTACAGTCAAGTGCAAAGCATCTATCAAAGTACAGGTTACAATAAAGGAATAAATTAATCAGGTCCAACTTAGGGTCGAAGCTAAAAAGAAGAGTACAGGTCATAAGAATACAGTTGCAAAGAAACACCATCTGAACAACAAATAAAATAATGATACAAGGCTAAGAATTAGAAATGCATCGATGCAAGCATAATTGTTTTCGTAAATAATGAATAATCCAACATTCATGATGGAAAAAAATTGCATGTGCAAGTTTATAGTATCTTTCAAGTTTCATACTTCAACAACTATGTTCTATGGATATTATTCAGTATCAAGAGGTATTGGAGCAATAATGGAAACATCAGTCATACATCATAGAGAATGTTTTCAATCAACAATAGGTTCTGAAAGTACAGATTTCTCATGAAGATGGATGAGAGATTCATTTTTAAAAGTAGATCAAAAGTACACCAATGACAACTATAGAGCCTCATTGTCTTGACACAAGATTAAAAATCAAGTTAAAACTACAAATCAATGGATACCTTTAAGGTCACATGAGTATAAGTGCATCATTAGAAGGTTGAAGCTTAAGGAGGAATATATGCACAATAATGATTTTACATAGCTGACCAAGTTACAAATAAACAAATTACATCTCATTCATTCAATACAAGATAAATGTAACAACTTCATTTTGGTAAAATCCTGAAAGTATGAAGACAAAGTACATGTTTTCATTCAATTTTAGTTAGAAGTACACAAAGTATTACATTGCGAGGTGTTGCATGGTTTAAGAAGACTACAATTGTTATGACACAATTTTTAAGACCAACTATCAAAGGAAGCACTTCCCATCAGTATGGTTTTGTAACATATAGTTATCTAGAAAGGGGTGTGATGAAATTGAGCTAGAAGTCATTTATCGAAGGCACACTTAAAAAAAAAAAAGAAATTCCTAGATATTAGGTACAAGTAATGGGAATTGTAAGCCCTAGCATAAATTACAACTGAAGAACTTATGTTTTTGAAGTTTTAGGATACGATTAAAAGAAAGAATGATTACAACTTTGCATCAATGAAACAGTCAATTCATAAGCATAGTGTATAAAAGTCATCCATACAAGTGGTGCTAATCAAGTACAAAATAAATAATAATAGCTTGTATTAATTATTTGTAAGCCTCCAACTACTATTTTCAGAAAATGAGATAGAAAAGGAGAATAAACGACAAGATGCAAGAGAGGTTGCAAGCCTTATTTTCTAACAATTGTTTAAAATGGTTACAGGTACAATAATGAAATGTCATTTCAGCCCTTTAAAGATCTGATAAAATTGAAAGGAGTTTTATAACTTAAAGGCTACATAAAGAAGGGTCATCAGAGGAGTTATTATAACATGGAATCATTTCATCATGGTCTGCAAAAAAATCATAACTCATATCAAGTATCAGGATGAACGAGCAATTGTAATAGTCTTGCTTTCATGTCTTCTTAAAATTCTTGAAAGTATCTCACGACAGAATGAAAGATTACCATGTACAACTTTGTATACCAGATTTTCAAGAAGGTCACAACAAAATGGATTAAATTCGAGTTCAAGATAGTCATATAACAGAGCTCGAAAATCACACAAAAATCCAAGTAGAAAATGATTTTACGCTTTTAGAACACGGAGACAAGCTATACGTATTTATAAACAAAAGCAGCCAATATAAACCCAAATCTAGATATAGCAAAAGGAGAAGCATAGCTATCTTGACTTCAAAAAGGCATCCACAATATGAAACATCTTCTAGAGTTACAAGTGTTTTTTCTCGGAAAAATGTTAACAGTGAGCTCTCAAGTAAATGACCAGAAGAAAAATAAGTGTAAGTTCAAAGAAAATACTCTATTCCATTGAAAAACACTTCAAGATGCCTAGACTACACATGTCGAGAAAAGTATCATTTCATGGTGAGCTCGAAAAGAAAAACATAGCACGAATAGCCTAAAAAGGGGGCCAAGTTTTCTTCCAATTTTACAAACATCCACCAAGTGAAAAATCAAATCATTTCTCAACTTTTCATAACAGTCAAAGAAAAATACAAGATCTACATTTTTAGTGAAATAACATGACTCACACAGATCTACAAATATGCCCATCTACATTAATATAACTTCGTAAGCATTTTCATATAATCTCAATAAACGATATCACCAAGAGAAAACACAACATGAGCTTCAAGTTTTATTTTAGCATCTAAATGCACTCAAGCGAGAGGTTTTGATCGAATAATCACATCCATACAAAGTAAAACATCAATGAAATAAATAAAATACATATTTTATTTTTCTACGACAATGGTCGTGCCATATATTTACTTGGATAAGTATTAGTCTAAGATAAAGACTCATTTTAACATAAATCCACATAAGGAAATAAGCATATCTAAAGCACGAAAAAGAGATTATTGAGAACTCAGCCATGGATCAAACTTGAGATCCCAACCCTAGCTTTGAGTGTTTCAATAAATCCAAAGAAAGAAGCACATTCAAAAGTGAAACTAAGTAGATATGCATTTCCTCAATGAGCTCCACTAGAGGGAAGTCAGAACTTGACCCATTAAGACAATGAATAAACCTAAAATCAGAGGACTCACCTTCAAAGTGGCCACCATGAGAAATTTCTCAAATCTTTGAAAAACCACAAAATCAAAGTAGCCCAAAGGCTAACATGCAACAATAAAAATTCAAAGACCCATCAATGTCGGTAGTTCCATCCCTAACAAATAGAAAACTTAATGATAAAAACATTAGAGAGCTCGAATTTGTAAAGAATGGACCCCAAATATTCATGATGTTGCTTATTCTCTACTAGGACCTCTCAAAGCTAAGAAAGGTTAAAAACATCATACAAGAATCAGATATACGCTTGTAAATCTCACTGTAGAGACCATAAAAGGAACTAAATCGAGATCAAAAGCTTCAACAATGGGCATCATGTGAAAAATTTCTAGGGCTTCACCTAGAGAGAAAGAACAAAAAATGAAATGATCATTTAGGGTTCGAGTTGTTTTACTCACCCAAGCTCAACCACCATTAAGCCTAACTCACTCAATGAGTCAAGATTGATGGTCGTAGTTTTAAAGTACTAATATTGATAGGGAAGGTCAAAAAATTCTAATTACCCCACTTACCTTGGTTTGAAAATCAATGATTCAGATCAGATGGTGCAAGATCTATGGATCTAATTGAATCACCAAAATCAATGTATTAAATGTAAACTTCATACTTATTTGATGTGGAGAAGAAAATAATCAGTTTGTGAGGTACCAATTTCAATAGTGTAAATGTAAGCCATAGTCTAAATATCATGCTTACCATGGTTTTAGAATCGACAATCAACATTTAGATAATAGTACCATCATCAATGGTCATAGGCCAAAAGCAAATTCAAAGAAAAGTATGGTTTTCTCTAACCCATCTTGTTAATTCTAGGGTTAACCGTATTGTCACCGACAAAGCAAAAGGAAGGGGTGAGTCATCATGGCGAAGGGGACCAGCCCCATTGAATAAATCATTGCATTTGACCTTAGATAAGGTTTTATAACATATGCCAAACAATCAAATACTGACAACCAATCAAATGAAATGATACTCAAAAGGTTGTTGTATATAGCATGTAATGATATCCAAAAAGGGGCCAAATAAATCATTTGTGTAATGATGTTCAAAAGATAACCTAGCAATATGATGTATGCCATGACTAATGCAAAATTTACAACAAAAGTGTCATGTTCAAACCAATAGACCAATGAATGATTAAGGTCCCATGACCTTAATACATTTAATAGTACTATGTTAATATCCAAAAGTGGCCGAGTATAGTATGAAAATATTTCACAAAATGACCCCATGTGTATTCTAAATCATGGTATTATGCCAAGTTAGCAAAGGAGGAAGACAAGTGTTCACATCGCAAGTGTTCCCCATAGTGGGAGAGTTTAAAAGTGGTCAAACTATATTTGCTCAAGAGTGTAATTCGTCATGTGACCATAAGAGGACAAAATTATGCATGGAGATGTCAACATCAAAGCCTGTAGGTGGTCCCCACACTTTGGGTGAATTTTGTAAAGTGTTAAATCAAAAGAATTATCTTGCTCTCACATAGGGACATATTATTTTACTTGTGCATCCATGGGGGAAAGTGGATCAAAATTGCAAATTTCACATGAAACACTAGAAGACAAAGATGAATGCACATTGGAGAAGAATTTCTCATCAAGAAAGGTTTATTATTAGCAGAATTATTCACCAGCTTTATTAAAAATAGAATAGTCAACTGCAGTTTGACTGAGTTGTATTTTTGTAATAAAGGCTATTAATGCCTCATTATATTAGCATGTTTATTTTATTCCTTTATTTATTCATGATAAATGATAAAAATAGGATGCATGGGAGAGTAAATTTCTTTGTCTATTTTTAGGAAGGGTGGGGTGAAGAATTTGTCTATATATTATGTGCATTGACAAAGCACACGGGAGAGGACTTTTTGACACAAGATTTCGTAGGATTTTTGCAAATTTTTCCCCTTGAATGAGAAGTATATTTTTCTTTTCCAATTATTTTTTGTCTTGTGTATGTCTTATTAATCCTTTTGAATTTCAAATTCCCTGATTAATCATCCTACTCTATTATGAATTTAGTAATTTCTACATGATATTAGTGTGCATGTGTAGCTTAACAGTATTGTTGTGAAACTTTCCCTCAATGCATCAAGTGTTTACCTTAATATTCTGCTAAAAACTATTGGTTTGTGCATCCAAAATCCATTTTCATATCAATTGTGCATGTACTCAATCAAATACCTCAAACAAGTTTGGTGTATCACCCCAGTTTTGAATCCATTTATAGTCATATTTTACCATCAAACCCTAGAAAATTAGTTTAGGATACATCAAAAAGGAAATAACCTTGATACTGAGAGTCACCTCAAAATAGGTATACCCATGAGACCTGATGTTTTTCGATTGTATCTACGAATGAGAGAGATCTATTTTACAAGCTTAGAACATCTACAACCATCCCTCTACAAGGTGCACTTTCGAGAAATAATGATTACATCCCACGGATTGTGTGGAAAACATTAAATTTCCTCATGAATAAATGATATTATTTCTATAATTGAGTTGTGTGCTTCATTTTATTTTCATCTCTTATGATGTGCAATGATTGTACAATGAATTAAAAAACTCAATAACATATTCAATGGCATTTAATCACAAGAAATTATCAAATTGAAAATACGTGTAACTTAAACATGAACATTTGTAACTTGCGATCAACAACTTCTTTTCTTTGTTTTGGAATTTAACATCCCACCTTCATCAAGGTAATGCATTGGTCCTTTATGTATTTTTTTTTTTTCCTTGTTGAAGACAATGATGGAATGGCATCCTATGTGAGCTTTTACATTCTCAGTAACAACACACATAACTTCCAATTACATGTTGTTAATTAAAATATGCAATTGAAAACAAATGAAAATTATATGAATTCCCCTACTTAGGTCCACATCATCAATACCTTCAATCAAAAAAATAAAATTGAGTTGCCTATTTTTGCAAAGGTGAAAAAATTGTGAACATTTCTGGTGCATCCTACGAGGAAAACTACCTGCTTTTAAGACTAGTGGCTTGCTCTTTTCCATTGGGCATGAAGTCAAAGCATATAATGAAAATATTCCCTTTTTCTGAAAAAAACTAACCTTTCTTAAAAACAATCTAAACCTAGGAAAGGATCCGTAAACCAAATCATGTGCATAAATGCACTTATTGAAATTGAAAGCTACAATGTGCATGAACTACACTTATTGAAAGGGAAATCCTACTCTAACCAACACTGTAATATTTTCAATAACAATGTTTGAAAAACATACCATTCATAGGAATGGGGAGTTCCTCTCCATTCAGCATTGAAAGCTGAAATGAATTGTGCTCTTTGCAAGATGAAATAATGTAAGGACCACTGCAAATTGTATCAAACTTTGGGTGATTTCTTGCTTTGCATGATCAACATCCCATTTCAGCATAATGTATCCTTCATTAAAAATTCTAAACTTATCCTTTTTATCAAATGTTATCTTGATATGTTTCTAATTCTTTTCCATGTTCAAGTGAGCTTGATCTCTTAACTCTTGTAGTTCCATAAGTTCTACATAATGAACCTACATTGGTTCATTCTCAAGTAATTCCATCTGATGTAGTAAATCCAATGTGGTAAGCTCAACCCAAATGGGCATTTTTGCAACAAGAACATAAACAAGATTGTACGGTGAATTTCCAACTAATCTTTTAGGAGTCACTCTATCAACCCAAAGTACCAAATTCAAAATCGATACAAAACTCTTTGGTTTTCCTTGAGTGTTCTTCTGATGATATTTAACAACTTTTTATTAGTACTTTTAGCTAATCCATTACCATGTGGGTAATAATTAGATGAAGTACTTAGATAAATGCCATGCTTAAGAACCCAATATGTCACTTTTATCCAATGAAATCTAATTCATTATCTAAAATGATAGTTGTTGGAACACCAAATCAGAAACTATAAATTCATAAAATGATAAGATTATAGTCTCATTAGCTTCCTTCAAGGCTAGTAATTCAAGACATCATGTGAAATAATCTATGGCATTCAAACTCAACTTGTGTGCTTTGGAAAAAGGTGTATTTATCATTCCAATGAAGTTAAGACCCCACCGTATGAATGGCTGATCCACATAAATAGGTTCCAAAGGTAGTGAAGCTAATCTTTCTTTTCCAACAAAGAATGCACACTTCTTACACTTTTTCATCCATTCGAAACAATCCTTGAATATGTTGGGATAATAATAACATGCTTTAATAATTTGAAGAGCTATTAGTACATGATGAAAAATGACCTCCTACAGTCCTTCATGAAACTCGAAAGTAATTGTTGCACTTTATCATAATCAAGACAACGTAAAAAAATCCATTTATATCATTTTTGAACATTACACCATCAATGAAAACATAAGGTAAAACTTGTACTATGAAATGCATTTGTTTATACTTTTGCATACCTTTCAGATAGGTATTGTTATCTCTCGAAAGTGCACCCTATAGAGAGATGACTACCGGTGTTCTAATCTTGATCTAGATCTCTCTCTTTCCTAGATACAATGGAAACACCTTAGGTCTATGGGTATTGTTATAAAAATAACTCTCCTAGCTATTCAAATAACTTTTACTTTCATTCTAGCTCGATTCTTCACATTTCAGTTACGCTTCTTGCATGCCCTTTGCAATCTTACCTTTAAAATTGACTAAGTTCATGCAATCTTCTCATGCATGCCTTCTTTTCTCTTTTGAATCCACACGCCCATCCTCGTTGGATACTTGCGCCCTACTTCAATACTTTCCTTCTATGAGTATGTCTTCTTTCTTGCTTTGCGCACGCACACTTTGCACATGGTTTCCCTTTGCATTCCTTTCGGATGCTTGCATCTTGATTTGAAACTTATTTCCTTACTATAATTATTTTACATGCCCTTGTATGCCTTCATGTTTATCCTTTTACATTCTCCTCCTTCTAGTTACCCTTTTGTGCCTTCCTCTTGTGTGCATGCCTTCACGCACCTTCTGTGCACCCACTGTCTTTCCTATTCCATCACGCTCTTATTGCGCACCCCTTTACAGACTTTCCTAAAATTGGATAAGTTTTTACTATTCCTCTCGTGTGCTTATATAAAATATACCTTTCATGCACCTTCTTTAATTTTATTCCTCCTCGCGCTTCTTTCGGATGAATTCTTCCAAAGTGCCCGACCTCCAAACTTAAAATGGTCATAACTTGTAACCTAGAGCTCCATTTTTTACAAAATATGACTTTGTGAAATGAGAACGACATCTTAATTTTAATGAGGGTAGATATATGAAAATAAAGGAAACATATTCATCTCCATTCAATCAAATGCTCATTCCCATTAAATGACAGAAATGCCTGACAGACCCAAAACAACTGCCTACACTCATAATTCCATATCTCTTACACTTCTCAGTGAAAACAAGCAACATTGGTACTGTTGGAATCATAGTTCTAAGCTCGACACATAGAAATCAATAATTTAGAATTTGATGAGGAAATGATGATGATTTTGTAGAAAACATCCCGAGTTCAAAAAAAAATTATTTGGTAGTTGGGATGCATTCAATGAAGCATGGGCGGAGGACATATCTCACTTTGCTCGAGCTATGGGATAGTATGGGGGAATTTTGCAAGCAACATAACATCATTTCACTCCATTTATGACATCTTGCAAGTGGTGGGAGGATAGATTTTGGGATTTCAATTTTTCTTTCTCTCCTCTCCTCTCAAAATTCTATAAATTGGAGTGTTGGGCTCATTATAAAAGGAGAAATCTTTTGAGTAGAAACAATCATTACAAAATTGTTTTGTGAAGCCAATGTGTTACAGGCCCTTGTAGTGGAATCTTTGCATGGTGATCCAGGCCCTTATTCTATAACATATTGAACTGTGCATATCATGAAAGAAATAGATACAATTTTTTGGATATCTCTTCCTTGCATTGTTTTTTGCATTGTTCTTTCCCTTTCAATCTCATGTAAATATATTGTGTCTATTTATTCTCTTACAAGGATTCATTATCATTGTGTGTGTATGATATGTTGTTGTGAATGCATTTGCTAGACTGTGGAGAACTGTTATCACCCCTTCTAGTATGCACTTTGCCTCTATTTTTCACACATTGGAAGGCTATCCTCACACCCTCCTTTTCTGGTGTATCACCACTTTAGTGTAGGCGTTGTTTTCATGCACTCTCTCTCCTCGGTCCCTTAGATGGTTAGATTAGGACTGTTTAGTTTTTCCTGCATTAAAGTATATTGTGGCAGGTAGTTTAGGAGAAAGAACCAACTTTCTATGGAGGTCTATCTCAAGTAGCAAGTCCCATAATTTGGAGATAGTACCCATGTTATCTAGTTACATCCATGTTCATGAACTCAAGTATACACACTTGTGCTAACCATAGGGTGCTCTTATTCGAGATAACTTTATACTTATTTCCGAGGTGAGTCTCTAGTATCAAGGATGGTTCCTTTTTATGTATCCTAAACTAATTTCTAGAGGTTTTGAGGGTAAAACAATGACTGTAAATGAAATGAAAATGTGTTGGTACACCAAACTTGTTGAGAGATTTGACCGAGTACATGTATAATCAATTTCCGAGGATGGATTTTAAATGCACAAACCAATAGTTTTCAGTAGAATATTAAGGAAAACACTTGGTGTGTTGAGGGAATGAATCACAACAATACAACAAAAAAATGCACACTAATATTATGTAGAAATTACCAAATTTGCAGCAATGCAAGATAATTAATCAGGGAATTTGACATTCACAAGAAAAATAAGATATACACACCACCGCAAATAATTGAAAAAGAAATACTAAATTATCATTCAAAGGGAAAAACTTGAAAAATATACTTCAACACTCCTATCTACAAAAATTCCTCATTGTGCTTTGTAATTGCACACCATATACAACAAGATTATTCACCCATTCCATCCTAAAAATAGGCTAAAATTGTAGTCTCCCATGCATTCTTTTTTACTCCTTTAGCATGAGTAAATAGAGGAAAAAAATAGCCATGCTAATACAATGAGGCATTAATAGCCTTGAATATCAGTCAAACTATAATTTACTGATCTATTTTTAACAAGGTAAGATGAATAATTTGGCTAATAGTATCCCTTACTTGCTTTGTAAGTCTCCTCCAATTTTCATGCAATCTCTATTTCTAGTGCTTGATGTGACACTTTCAATTTGATCCACTTGTAGTGATAATTTTGGCATTCTTTAATTCTGCCCCTTGGATGCACATGCAAAAAATAAATCTTTCTGTGTGAGAAAAAATAATTCCTTTATTTGAAATACTTGGAAAAAATAATTCACCCATGTATTCCATCATGATGGGGACCACCTTTGGTTCTGATGTCGACATCTCTTCTGTCTTCTTGTGATTACATGTAAAATTGACTCCTATGCAAAATAATGCCATTGTTTTCTCTAGTGGGGACCACCTTTAGGCATATGTGCAATATAATAATATCTTTTGAAAAAAATGACGTAATTGAGAAATCTCCAATTCTATCATTTCCATGATCCATGTGATGGTTGATGCTGAATTTTTGTGGTATATGCTTCACCATCATGTTGTCTATGGAGTTTCCAAAGGATTTTTTTTATTTCAATTCCTTATATCCCTATTTCATTCTCATGACATATTATTTTGTTTTATAATCATAAGTCCTTCCTTTTGACCATGGACACCATTTTACACAAGGTCACAAATTTTTTTTTTCATGGCACATATAATAATCATTGTTTGATTATTTGTTACCCTAACTATTTCGTGGCATATAATTTGGTCCCTTTATATGGCATGATTTCTTACCTTTTCCAATGTCAAATCAATGATTTCAAATTGGGACAAGGTCCCCTCAAACAATAGTCCGACCTCTTTGTTATTTGTTGGTGATGATGCCTAAGCATAATGGGGTTAGGGTTTTTTGAATAGTTGACACATGCATGTTTTTTAACTTCGGTTGAGTTAATGGATAACTCAATGAGTTAGATGGAAAAATATCCAAACCCTAATCATTTTTGGCATTCTCACTTAAGCTCTTCTCAAGTTAGCAAAGCTCTATGGAAATTTTTCTTTGGAGACCATTTTTGATTATTTTCGAGCTCATGCCCAAGATATCTTGTGGAATTTTTAGCATGATTTTTGTGTTTCACCGCCAATTTTTAAACTCTTTGTTTCAATTTCTATTTTTCTATGATAAAGCACCTTCCAAGCCTAAGGATTTTTGATTTTATAATTCATTATGAGCTTGTATTCAACAATGGGCACTATTTCGAGATCTCGAACACTTTGTTATGAGATTTGTTGTTTGATTATTATGGGCATTTAATGGATTTGGGATTTCGATTTGTTTTAGATTTCAAGCCATTGAAGATACCTATGAAACTTCTAATGGATGGTTTCACCGTTGTCACACATTCCAAGCCTAACTTGGTCTTTCAAAAAACTTTGGCCCTTCTTTTCCTATTTAGCAATGGTGGCGATTGTTGTAGCCTTAAGCTCTTGTTGGAAAGTGTTTTGCAAATGGAGGGTGAGATCAGTTCTTTTCCCTTTGTTTTTAATTCTTTATTCTACTTGAATGGAGATCACTGGATCTATTGTAGACCCCATCTAGGCATTAGTGTGATATTTTATGAAGGTGGAGCCTTCTGGTTCATTTTTCGTATAAGGTGAGCCTCATAACTGGTTCAAATTCTTGCCTTAGATATGGCCCATATTGCTATTTATAGCTCACCGATTTCTTGAAAAACTTTATGGAGCTCGATTTGAATGTTTTGGATCTATTTTTCCATATGGTAAGGTTCTGCACATTGATTTAGTTGGGTTTCCATGGCCATTACTTCATATTTGTTGCGTTGTTATTTTTTCAATATAGTACTTGTATTATTTATTCTTGAGATCTCTGATCTCTTGTGTGTCATGGGAATTTGAACATTTCCTATTGCTATGGCCGATGTGGAGGGTTATGAGTGTGCTAGACCCTTTCTTCATTTTTTGGTCCACGACCATGGCTTCTCATGGAGATTGTTTTGAGCATTTAGTACCTGAGCCTTTGATTTCTTCAACACGGTCACCATTATTGATTCTTGAGAGCTTGGGTTTCAAATACATTTGAATTTTGAGTATTGATATTTCCTAGTAGCCATGGGAACTAGAGGTAAGCTTTGTTTTATAGTTATTTTCCCTTTGACTTCAAAATTACCCAATTATAAAAATGGGTATTCCGTTTCTAGCTCAAGAAACATTCTTTTGAGGCTTGATACATTTTTATTTGTGCTTCTAGGGTTTTTTCTCAATTGAAATCTTCTAGTATTTTGTTCCAATAGTCACCATGTATGATTTGCATTTGAATATATAACTTGGGGTTAGGTTCCTTCCTAGAGTTTGTTGTTTCAGTTTGCTAATGCATTTACCTGTAGCGTGCATCTCATGGCTATAATCGCCACTTATCTCTCTCAAATCTTGTTGGCTATGAAGGATCCTATCCAGATTTGTGTTTGAGATGAAATTTTAAGATTTGAGGAAGGTTGGATTCATTATATCGATACGTGTATCTACTAGTTGTTCATTAAATTAGCTGGAATGATTTTAAAAATTCTTGTGAACTCTTCGTGAAGGTATCTACTATGGGGTTTCAATACTCGACTGAAACAAATTTTTTTTTTCTATAATCATTCCTCCTCCCTCTGAAAGCATTGCTCAGAATGCTTTTACTCCACAAATATTTCTCTATTTTGTTCCTTCTAAACACACATTTTCTTTTTTTGTTTGGTGAGTTTATTTCAACTTGAAATTGGGTAGGATTTTTCACATTATGCCATTTACTTTTCTTGATAGAGATTGTATCTACATGCCAATGTCAAGCACCACTCTATGCATATATAATTGTTCCAAGTTCTAGAAAATGAACCTTAAAGAATACTTAAATAGTGTACATTATAAGCTCCTAAGGAATAAATTTGTGATTGTATACTTTAGATTTCTCATTAAACCTTGATGTTTTTTACATTTGAAGATGTAACCAAATGGTAATCATAGCATAAGTAGAGTTGTGGGTTTGTATCATTTTGAGAAAGGCTGGTATTTGGGACTGTTACACTTCAGAGTTTCTCTATTAATTTTTACTCAACCTTTCCTTATCATGATGCACCCTTTTTCAGAGTTGAGTTCACTGTATTCACTTAGTAATCTCTTACCAATTGTTTTCACTACTTTTTATGAATGGAAACTCTTATGTATACCTTTGTTTTTATTGTGATTACATTGTCTCTCACCATCTTTATCTTGGTGCATTCTAAAATTTAGATACCAAAGTATATTTTCTTTCTATCTAGTGTCTTTTGAAGATCTAATTCAATATGGGTATGCCCCTATTGTTGGCTCTTGTAATTAAGACTGTTTAAAATATATTCCTTTGGAATATTGCTTGATTTATTACACAAATATGGAATTTTTGAATGGACTAGAATTTTCACTGTCATACCTTAAGAACCCTTACTCCTAGTAGTGTATGGAATTGCAACTTGTTTTTGACGTAAGAAAGTTTCCTTCTTTTGCAAGATGTTTGTTTTATGGAAAACCTAGATTGGATACCTTTGAAAATCTACATTCTTGATACTTTTATTTATGAATTCAAAATCCCATGCCATCGATGAGCTGTTATTAGATTAAAGCTTCTGCTTTTGATGGCTATCCACTTAGAAATATTGTTCTTTTAGATTTTGACCTGAATTATTAATAGTTGCTCTGATGAATGATCTTTACTATATTTTTGTACCTTCTTTTCCATCAATTTGTCAATCTTGAAGTTGTAGTTGATTGCTTTGCACTTGTACTTTTGAAATCATTAAACCTTAAGAACCCTTCTTTGATCATATGGCATTATGAAACTCATATGTTAGATGTTTATTTTGGAAAGTGCGAAGAATTTGTACTTCTTTATTTTATATCTCAAATGTTGGATTCTTGAAAACTGAAATGGCTTTGAAAGGTTGGCTTTGATGTTGAAAAATGACCCTTGGAAATTGTTCTCCTACTTGAAAGCTCATTTCATTCAAAAATTCAAAAATAGTTGTTTCAGATCTAAACTCTTTATTTCTTACTTATAATTTTGTTTTGAGATGGAAAATATGCAACTGTATTTCATGCTAACTTAAAACTTGAAAGTTGTATGTTATCTAGATTTCCCCACTTTAACTAATAATTACAGTTTTGAATGTATGCATTTCTAAAGTTGGATGTATAAGTAGTTAATTTAAAACCCCGAGCTCAAAGATTGACACCATTTTCTTCTTGTTTTCCATGTATCATGATGCAAGCATTTGCAAAGGATAGTTGGAGGAAAAATTTAGAAAGAAAATAACACCTCCTCAAGGCAATGATGGATTTCGTTTACCTACTTACATTTTAAATTTCATAAGTATATGACTTCCTTTTCTTCAATTATTTCTCACGACTTGTGTGAGAATATATGCAAAATTATTTCTCATGAATAAACTAAAATATTGTTGTGTAACGAGATGTATATTTTCCCTTCCTCTAATTTTCTTCATTTTAATGGATAATAAATGAGCCTATACAACTCAAGACACTTAAATAATTCACTTAATTATGGAGATAAACTAAAATTGATGGTACCTTTTTGACACTCATTGAAAATGCATCTCTTGTCAAACTACCCTTCCTATGCTTCAAACCCGCAACTAAGATTGTTGATTCATAACGTAAAACCCTACATATGCCATTTTTCTCACCTTCACCAAGGACTTGCAGTAGTCTTCCTAGATTAATGCACTGTCTTACTGAAGATGATACATGGAGAGGTGGTATACGTAAGGTTTTTCCTTCTAGGGAAAAAATTTCAACTTCTAATATGATGCATGATATTCTAATTCTGTCAAAAAATGAAGTAATTAAAATTGTATCTTATTCAGAGGTGGTTGACCCAAACATATCCAAAGTTTTGAGTGGACATTTTTTACACGGGGTGTGAGAAATGTCAAAATTTCTTGTGATCTTGCAAGGAAAGTTACCTGCTGGCTTGTAGACAAGTGCCTTGCTCTTTTCCATTGGGCATGGAGTTAAAGCATATAACCAAAAATACCTTTCTCAGAAACGAACTAAAGCTGGGAAAGGATTGTGAAACCAAATCATGTACATGAATGCACTTATTGAATTGAAAACATTGCCATGTGCATGAAAGTAGTTATTAAAAGGGAAATGCTAATCTACCCTATTCTAACTAGCTGTAAATTGAGGCTAAATAAAACCTGAAATAGGCAGTGAAAAATAGCTTCCTTTTCTCCATAAACGAGGTAATGAATTCAAATTGTAATAGACGTAGTATGACAGACTTAAAATGAGATGTGTACCTTAAATTTTTTCCAAAACACATCCCAGAACATGAAGAATCTCTCTAACTGATATGCAAGTTGTCATGAAAGGCTTGAGAACTGATTCTCGAGGATCTTACACTCATTTTTAGGGTTTAATACAATCATGAATTCTGGTATTGTTGTGGCTTTGTCATGAACCAAGAAGATACCAAATAGGATGTGGCCTCCGAATAGTTAAAAAGATAATTTTCTTGTTTTGTACTAAAACATGAACCTCCCTTTTGATAAATAGCTATTTTCTATGTTTTTTTGAAGGTTGTTCAACCGTTATAGGCATATGTATATTCTCTCTAAAAATCTAAAACGATGTGAAACAATTTCAACATCTTCAAGTTGATGTAATTCATCAATCATAACATCATGAAGATGATAAGATGGTTGTTGTACTTCTTTAAACTGTTTGAAAAGATTTTCAGTATCTTCAAACTATTGTTTATCATTTCCAGCTTCCGATCCATTGTTTGTATTATTGATATTTCGGTTGTACCTTCAAATTCTTCCATTCTATCCATATTTACCATATTTCCTGAACATTCATTTTCCTCCTCAATGAAAGATTGTTGCTCACAAATACTTGCAGTATCATCTGATAGTCCTTGTGAATCACTGCAAGTCCCTAATAATGTAACTATCTCCATGCATGCAGCACAATAAGGGTCTTCACACTCAACTTCTTGATCATGATCATTCTAAAACTGATCTTTCTCTTTTCATCATCAACCGTAAAAACTTATAATTTGTAAACATATTCCTCTTTCTTTAGATTAGTTGATTTATCTTCGAACTGATCTGCAAATTCTCTTTAGGTTCTATCAACTAAGATGAATTAATATTTTGGAGCAGTAAGGTGCCTTCATGCACACTATATTTAGAATGTGAAGACTACTCGATCATCTTTAACATGCTTTTGATCTGCTGTAAAATCAGATATACCTTTTGAATGGGTTGCTTCTCTAACTTTGGAATATGATCGAACTAAAATTTAGAAACCCATTGCTCTATGTTTTACAAAAATTCCAACCAGATGTTTTCTTTTGTTATCTGCCCCTCCTGAATGATATTCATATTCTCCCTTTCCTAGACTAGAACTATAGCTAAAGGAGGAGGAATGGGATTAATTTCAGCCTTAATTGGAAATTTTTGAACAAGATGGTAAGGTACAAACATTGTTTTTAGGACAACATCTCCCCAACACCAACATGGAAAATTTAAGTTGGGTTTAATACATAATTGCGAGGTAGGAAAAACATGAATTATAGAAACCTAATTATTTGAAAATAGATGCATGGGCTACTTTGGATGACCAGGGGAATATATAGGCACTAAATTCTGATAGACCTGATGCCTATCATTATTTACTGCTAATGATTTCTCATATATTCCTTGATAGCTAAAATGATTTTTAAGTTCATTAGCTCGATCTCAAGATCTCTTCACCTTTCACAATCAACGTAACCCTCTACATAAATTTGACCTAAATAACGTAATGATCATCATATTAATAATCATATTAATTTCCAAGGTTTGGGTCGTAAGGATATTTATTCTCGAAGGGTTATTGAACTGATATAAAGGGGAAATTGGATAAAAAGGCTACTGGTTTGGCTGATAATACTACTAAAAATGAGGGTTCATGGCTACGGGACCTCATAAAATATTGAAACTATGAAAAATAGGTCTGTTTCTCACAAAAAAACTAATAACAACAAAATAATATATCTCGATTTTCTTGAAAATACCTTAATATTGTAGCTGAAAAATTAATAATGTTGAAAAGTATGTTATTGATGTTAAATCAGATTTATGAAGTCACCGGATGAGATTAACCTCGGATATTGAATTTTCAAAACACATTGATAGTAGTTCTAATCTATGTCCCATCGAGCGTGCCAATAATTGTTATCTCTTCAAATTACACCATGTAGAGAGATGATTGTAGGTGTTTTAATATTTCTCTGGATCTCTCTCTTTCATAGATACAATGGAAAAACTTTATGTTTGTGGGTATACCTATTGTTGAGGTGAGTTTTGATATCAATTTCAGCTCCTTTTGTTGTATCCTAAACATATTTTTAGGGGTTTTGATGGTAAAAATATGACTGTAAATGAATTGAAAACTAGGGTGATACACCAAACTTGTTGAGGGCTTTGACTGAGTACATGCACAATTAATTTGAGAATGGATTTTGAATGCACAAACCAATATTTTTCAATAGAATATTAAGGAAAAACACTTGGTGTGTTGAGGGAATGAATCACAACAATACAACAAGAAAAACATGCACACTAATATTATGCAGAAATTACTAAATTTATAGCAAGGTAAGATGATTAATTAGGGAATTTGACATTCAAAAGAAATAATAAGATATACACACCACTGCAAATAATTGGAAAGACAAAAATCAATTCTCATTCAAAGGGAAAAACTAGAAAAATCTACTTCAGCACTCCTATGTCCAAAAAGTCCTCTTTTTGCTTTGCAATTGCACACAATATATAGAAAGATTATTCACCCATCCCATCCTAAAAATAGGTTAAAATTGTACTTTCCCATGAATTCTATTTTTACTCCTTTATAATTATTAAATAGAGGAATAAAAATAACCATGCTAATATAGTGAGGCATTAATAGCCTTGATTACAAAAATACATCCCAGTCAAACTGTAGTTGAATGATCTATTTTTAACAAGGTAAGATGAATAATTTGGATAACAATATCCCTTTCTTGATTTGTAAGTCTACTCAAATTTTCATGTAATCTCTATCTTCTAGTGTTTGATGTGACACTTTAAATTTGATCCACTTGTAGTGATAATTTTGTATTCTTTAATTCTTCCCCTTGGATGCATATAGAAAAAATAAATCTCTTTGTCGAGAAAAATAATTCCTTTATTTGCAATACTTGGCAAAATAATTCACCCATGTATTCCATTATGATGGGGACCACCTTTTATTCTAATGTCGACATCTCTTCTATCTTCTTGTGATTACATGTAAGATTGACTCCTATGGAAAATAATGCCATTATTTTATCTAGTGGGGACCACCTTTAGGTATATGTGCAAAATAATAATATCTTTTGGAAAAAATGAGGTAATTGAGAAATCTCCAATTCTATCCTTTCCATGATCCATGTGATGGTTGATGCTAACTTTTTGTGGTATAATCTTCACCATCATGTTTGTTGTCTATGGAGTTACCAAACATTTTTTGATTCGAATTCCTTATCTCCCTATTTGATCCTCATGGCATATAATTTTGTTTTATAATCATAACCCTTCCTTTCGATGATGCACACCATTTTACACAATGTCATGATTTTTATTTTTTCATGGCACATATAATAATAATTGTTTGATTATTTGTTACCCCAACTATTTCATGGCATATAATTTGGACCCTTTATATGGCATGATTTCTTACCTTTTCCAAAAAGGTCCCCCAACGATGGTTCAACCCATTTATTATTTGTCGGTGGTGATTCCTAACCATAATGGAGTTAGAGTTTTTTTAATACTTGACACGTGCATGTTTTTCAAACTTTGGTATATTTAATGGCTAATTCAATGAGTTAGATGGAAAAGGATCCAAACCCTAATCTTTTTTTTGGCATTCTCACTTGAGCTCTTCTCGAGGTATGGAGCTTTGAAGAATTTTATCTTTGGGACCATTATTTTATGTATTTTGAGCTTATGCCGATATCCTATGGAATTTTGATCATGAATTTTGTATTTCACTACATATTTGAAACTCTCTTTTTTGGTTTCCATTCCTTTGTGATAAAGAACCTTCCAAGCCTGAGGATTTTCCATTTTGTAATTCATTCTAGATTATATTCAACAATGGTCTCTATTTTGGGATGTGAACACCAAGTTCTAAGATTTTTGGTTTGATTATTCTTGGAATTCAATAGAGTTGGGGTTTTGAGTTGTTATGGATTTCAAGCCATGGAAGCTACATGTGCAACTTCTAATGGAGGGTTTCACCTTTTTTGCACATTCCAAGCCCGACTTGGTCTTTAAAAAAATCAGGACCTTTTTTCCTATTTAACAATGATGGACATTGTTGTAGCCTTAAGCTCACTGTTGGAAAGGGTTTTAAAATCGAGGGTGAGCTCGGTTCTTTCCTATTTCATTTTAAGCCCCGATTTTACTTGAATTGAAATCACTCGGCTCTATTATAGACCCCATCTAGGTAGCACTATTATACTTTGTGAAGGTGGATCTTGTTGGTATCCAAAATTATTCTCCCTTACAAGCCGAGCAACATCACAGATTTAGCAAGACACTTAGAGATAGACAGATCATATTATGAGTCATCTTATAGCCGGGGAGGAGACTTAGTTGGCTCTTTTTCACTCAGGTGGTGGAGAAATGAATAACACCATATAAGAGGTTTTGATCTATCCTCACTACTTTAGGCCATGCCTTTCGACTAGGGTGAGAGGACCCATTTTGTAACATTTTTCGGTGAAGGACATGAAGGGATCCTTCTTCGCACAATTTGCAGGGGAACCTTGAGAAAATATGATCAATACGCCACAATTTAACTCTCATGAGTTCTCACTTCTAAAGAATGGGGATATTTTCTGAGCAAGGTTTGGGTTACTAAAGACATTGATACTTGATTTGATTCTATATATTTTGGCAATAGAATTTTTCATTTGTGGATACACAAAGAAAAAAAGGAGTACTTCATGTAGATTGATGGTTATTTGAAAATTTTGGTGGGGATTAGGAAAGATAAAGTTTAGTTGACTAGATTCTTTGAGAATCTTTACAACATTTGGAATACTAATAGACATAATGCTTCAAAATATCCAAAATATTCCTTAAACCAGAAGGTGTGCATCAATGGAGCCCTAGATCTAGATGGTTACACACAATCTTTGAGAATTAAACATGAAAGATCAAGCTAAAGACTTAATTAAAATTAACCACCCTTGGTTACTCATGCCTAAGATACACTCATAGGCTTATAACAATCTTTATCAACAAAATGATAGTAAAGTGATTTTAAATTGTTATCTCATGAAAGGATGAAGGCTCTTCTTAGAATGAAATTACAAATGCCACTAAACTATCACAAGGACAAGATCCTATGTGATTCGTAGAGGATTTCAACATAAGATGAACATAAAACATCAAGACCATTTGAAAACATTCTCGAAATAAAAGAAGACATAGTTTTTCCCAAGATCAACATAGATTAATTCAAGATCTAATATATTTATTAGTAGGGAAATTTTCTTGAATAGTCTCAGAGATTTTCAATGGTTGTAAAATCAAACCATCTTGATGCAATCAAATGTAAAACACAAGAGATTAACAAGTTTCTCAAATGGTCTCTTGAGGAAGATGGGATTTCTCAAAATTTTCTCATCGAAATTAAACCCCCAACCATTTGCATGACTAACTCATGCCATTTATAGCACTCATTTACATTAAAGCTTCCCCCTAAAAAAAAATATTCGAGGAACCTTAATTTGTTACATATTTGATCATGATTTTGAGAAAGTGATGTTTAACAAATTTACTATAAAAAGCTTCCAAGTGTTCAAAAGGTGAATCATTTCAGATATTTCCATCATTGTTTTAACTAGGGCATCTAGTCATCTCCTCTGGCATCATATTTTTCATCTTTTACACCTATATCTTCCTTATCCTCATTCTTTCCTCTGCAATTTTCTCTCTTGGATCTGGGAATTCATTTTTTGCAAGTGTAGAGTAAATCTATTTAAAAATATCAAATCTTACACTTTCTCATATTCAAAATTCAAACTCCACAACACTTTAATTGTACTTTCTTTGATAGAAATGAAAATAAATCATTTAGATTTGCCATGAAAATGATGTGTATTTGCATCTCTTGAAGTCATGTAACATTAATGGAGGAAAAACTAGATTCATTATGCCATAATTGTTGATTTCACCCTTTCACAAATTTCAAATTAGAGTCATCCACGTGGAATATTAGAGCTAAAATGGGCCTAGGGTGCCTTTTGTATTTTAAGAATTTTTGAGAAAATGTGCAATTTTCACATTTTTCCCCGCCCCTCCACCTTTGAAATACGGGCTCGACACATGGCTTAATCTGGGCCTTTGATGGAGTAGGGGCTCATTCTACAATTTTATCACTTTTACAAAAAAGAAAATTTTCCAATTTTCCTCAGGTGACCCTCTTCCCACGTTTATCTTTTGATGTGGGCCCCAACGGAATCGCGCTTCATTTTTATACTTTTACTTCCTTTTAAGAATAATTCCAAAGTTTTATTTTTCTCTGACCCCGCTTCTCCACCTTTGACTTTTCAATGCAGACTTCATTTGTTTCCTGGGGGCCACGCTTCACTTTTATACTTTATCCATTTTTCATAATAAAGAAAAATTTCAAAATTTCTCCCGGCACTATGCCCTCCCGATTTGACTTTTCAAATGTTGACTCAAACATGTGACATCACTCTATCCCTTGTGGGGTTGCATAAATAAATTTGTAACTTTTCTCCCTCATACAAAAAGTCAAAAACTTCAAAATGTTCTACGGACCCGCTTCCCTTCTTGTAACATGAAAAGCGCCATGTGTCCTTCTTCGGGTCAAAATTAAGACTTTTTCCGTGTCTCTTCATATTTGTTGAATAGCCAATCGAGAGACTATCAACGCGTCGGGGCCAATTTAATATTTTTACAAATGTAACAAAATTGGAAAATTTCACAAAAATACCCATGAGCCGCATCCAATCGAAAAAAAACACGTTTCCATGTATGTTGGGAAATAAATTGATAGGGAAACATCAATGTGAAAAAATAGAAGGGGAAAAAACCTAAATTCACACCCAAATTACAAATTCTTTCTCATGGATAGAGGAATGAAGAAACAATATCTTGACCTAATGTGATCCTCGACCAAAGGAAAGGACTCACCATAACAACCAAATGAAGGAACAATTTCACGTAAAGCAATAAAGGAGACAGAGAAAAGTTTAAACCATGCGGGATGAGATGTATTTGAATGAATAAGGTGAGATTAAATTGAGCACCAACATCAGCACCAAATTGGGGATGGGAACTCCTATGAGTGTCATAAGAACAATAAATTTTTTCCAAAAATCCATTAGGAAACGGAGTCAAATACAAATCTTTCATAGCCAAAATATAATAACCTAATCCCCTAAGATGAATAGAGAAACCAACAAACAAAAGCTGGTCACCAGGGACCAAGACAAACCAAAATAGAAAAACACAAAATAAGAATGAAACCAAAATAATTTACACTATGCAATGATGTACCTTGATTTAGAGAAAATAATTAAGGAAAATTTTCAAGTGCCTTCGATTAATGGATATGACCATGCTAAGCAGTTTTGATACATCTTTAACAACTGCTCATACAATTGTTTCTCTTTTCCATCCAATTTTCTATCTGACCACATTTTTTTAGATTATCCTTTGTGCCTTTATCAATTTTTTCAACATCTCTTTTGGCTACATCAAACATCAAAGTCCCAGGAAAATCAACATGCTCAAGATATCTACATTGATCAACTTCATACTCCTTGAAAATAACATAGCTCATAGATTTATCAACATCAATGTCTGCATGAAATACTTCATAAGAATCATTGTTGGGGTCCTCATGACATATAACATTTTCTTTTCACCATATAACTTCACAAGGCTGCCCTCAATTATATGGTTTTATAAGACATGTCCATTTGAATATTTCCACTCACACTATTTGCCCACTTTCTAGAGAATAACATCCACCATTTCACAGGACAATCCACATTGATCGCATTCAAGGTTAAGTACTTTCCTGGATAAGATTCCAATTACTACTAATCCTTTGACACATCCAACTACTTGAACCTCTCTTGAATCCATGGAAGAACATTTCCCATAAGTCGATGTTACTTTGATATTCAAATCATTCCCGACCTCAAAGGCATTACATTACATGAAGCTCCCGAGTCAAACATGTAATTATGTAAAAACCTATCTATAATAATCGAGTATGTGGATTCACATTCTTTAGACTAATCAAAGTTGTTCCCAATAAACCTCAAGTGATCCGTATTTTGGTTTTTCTTATTGAGACTCTACTTTGTTTACAAACCATGGGTGACCTAATTTCTCAAACACCCTCTTCTTATGCTTGGGGATTCTAAGAAATTCAACAATAGGAAAACTAATCTTGATCTCGACTCAAGATTTGGGCTACGCCACAAGGAACATATTATGGTAAGGCAATATTAGGAGGAAGGTTCACAAATTCATCTAATGGACAAGATTTTTCACGATCTGAGCATAGGGAGGAACATAAATTTTATTTGGGGTGACAAAGCCTTTTCTAGATGCATCTTGTTTTTGGGTTTCTTAGGCATACTGGTAAGAATTATAATTTTGGATTTTCTGAGGCCCTCCCCTTTATAACTTTTCTCCTAGTATTATATTGTTTTTCGTGGCCAACTACTACATTCACTAATAATTGTTTGTCCTCTTCCGAAGGAATTCCTCCATCATACTTTTAATCATTAATTCCCTTATGTACTCAAAATATTGTACCATATCAATTTCTAAAGTATGAGTGGGAGGAAGAGGTAATATCTGGATAATGCAATCCATAAATTTTCAACAGTTCTTGCACTTATCAGCTAAGTTGGGTCCCTACCATCTGTGAACTTGCAAAGCACTCCATCGTGAATGCATCATCATCTATCTCATCATCATCACCTTCTTCTTAAAATTCTTTATCTTTATCACATGGGGAATGGGGCAAGAAACATCTTTCACACCACTCCATATCATGGACCTCTTCCATAGTAGAAACTCTAACTGAGTTGAAGGATCGTGTACCAATCTATTTTCCGAGGTTGGGGTTGTCTATTTCCTGATCCCATGGGCCCTTTACCCCTATCATCTGATCTATGATCACCTCTGGGATGATTTACAAATATTTCTTGACCTTTTGGCTTGTCTTTGACCTTGGGAACCTTGTCCAATCCCATTCTCTTCTCTTGACAGTTTATAGGATATTTCCTTAACAACTTTGGCCAATGTTTTTACAACCTCTTCTAGATCCACAGAGTTACTTGACTGAGGCTTCTCATGATTGATCATATTTATACCTTCCCTCTTAGGAGGCTTACCAACTGCTTTGATATTTTTTTCAATCTGCAAAGCCATGGTGAAGGCCTACCTCAATGTTCCTTTGGTTCTTGTCCCTCAAATAGTAGGCATCCTTTTTGTCAAAATATTATAATATTTTATTAAACAAGATTCATCACATGGCCTTAAGTTTATAGGTAACCTATTCGTGGTATTATTGAACCAAGTATTAAATTAATGAATAGATTCATTAGGATTCTTATTTATATTTTCAAATTCGAAAAAAACAAACCTAGGATCTACCTTATCCCCATATGGCAATCTAAAATCATTTTTCATTTTTTCCATGAGTCTATTGAGTTATCTAAAATACTCATACCAGTCACATGTATCCTCTTCAAGAGTATGAATAAACAATTTTATATACACATCCTCAAATTCAATCTCAAAGTCTTCCATCATATTCACAAAAAAATTTAAATGTTGATCGCCAGTGATAGCATTATTTCCTTGAAGTTTAGGCAGTCTATTTCTAACATCTTATGGCACTACATTTGGATATCTAGCCATACCTCTAAAATCTATAGGACAAAAAATATTCTCAACAAAAGGAGGTATGGGTGGGGGGTGGGCCATTTTTTTGAGGAGGTGATCTTGTAAGAGATAAAAATGATGAGGGACAAGGGGTCTTTGAAATCAAGAGTATAATTTTCAAAATGGATGTCCTCTAAAGACTTTTTCGTTAAAAACCCTATCAAATTTGGAAAATGAAGGGACAAACCGAGAAGAAAACTTATCAAACACAAACGAAGGACCCTCTCCAGTTGGAGAATTCATATCTATATGAAAATAACTTGATTCATAATAACTTGAAGGAGAATGGTAATCCTCAACCACATAGGTTGATCCCTTTCCACAATGTATAACTCTTCTCTTGATTCCTGATCTCCAACTATTTTCTAGAATCTTTTTCCTTTTGAATTAGTCTTTCCTAGTTGTGGAAAAAACATTCTGGTAGGGTCTTTAGTGAAGAAAGATCTTCTTCCTTATAACTTTACAAATAATAGTGATAGATTCACTTAAAACAGGTTAAGGCACTGGTATTTATCAAAATTTAAATCAACATAGAGTCACCACTAAGGATTTTCACCTTACTTGTGAAAATGCACTATAAATGACTTGTCAAATATCTATAAGCACTTAATTCTGCAAATCTTAGAAGATCCGACCTTCCTTTAACTAGTATTTATCATTGATGATATAAATTTAGTGCAATAACCACTAGAAACTAGAAATATTACACACAGAACTTATAACTTTACACAATTCTTACAAATCTCAACACATGATGACATTTAAACAACATATTTTCACTTAGATCATGTAAGAAACATTACCAGGGTCCATATGTGTATGAATTTGTACAAATATTCCTCGATAATGACACCATTCCGATGTTGTTTCTACACAAATAGATCCCGGTGTTCAAATAATACTTTACAATTCAAATAATCCCCGAAACGGTGCTAGAATGTTGTTTTTTCCACACAAATAGATCCCGGTGCTCAAATAATTCTTTTCAATATAAATAATCCCCATAAATGGTGACAAAATGATGTTGATGCCACACGATAGATCTTGGTGTTCAAATAATACTTTGTAATTCAAATAATCCCGACAAAGGCATGAAAATGGTGTTGGTACCTAATTGATTCTCCCTTGGAAGCTGAGAAGCATCACAGATTTAGCAAGACACTTAGAGACAAACATATCATATTATGATTCATTTTATAGCTAGGAGGAGATTCAGCTACCTCTTTATAATTTGGGTGGTGGAGAAATGGATAACACCACATAAGAGGATTTGATCTATCCTCACCGCTTTAAGCCATGCCTTTAGACTAGGGTGAGAGGACTTTTTTGTAACCTCTATCGGTGAAGGACATGAAGAGATCCTTCATTGCACAATTTTTAGGGAACCTTGAAAAATATGATCAATACCTTAAAATTTAACTCTCACAAGTTGTCACTTCTAAAGAATCAGGATATTTTCTTAGCAAGGTTCGAGTTACTAAACACATTGAAACCTCGCTTTGCTTCTATATATTTTAGCAGTAGATTTTGTTCATTTATGGATACACATCACAAACAGGGGTACTTCAGGTAGGATTGATGGTTATTTGAAAATTTTGGTGGGGATTAGGAAAGATGAATTTGATTTTACTAGATCTTTGAGAATCTTTACAACAATTGGAAGACTAACAGACAAAATGCTTTAGAATAGCAAAATATTCCTTCAACTAGAAGGTGTGCATTAATGGAGCCCCAGATCTACATGGTTTCACACAATCTTTGAGAATTCAACATGAAGGATCAAGATAAAGACTCAATTAAACATTAACAACCCCTGGTTCCTCATGCCTAAGATACACTCAAAGGCTTACAAATAATATTTATCAACAAAATGACAGTAAAGTGATTTTAAATTGTTTATCTCATTACAGGATGAAGGCTCTTCTCATAATGAAATTGCAAATTCCACTAAACTATCACAAGGATGAGATCATGTGTTATTTGTAGGGATTTAAACATGACATTACAACGAAACATAAAATTTTTCAAAACATTCTTAAATAAAAGCAGACATAATTTTGCCCAAGATCAACACGAGTAATTCGAGATCTATTAGATTTATCAAGCGGGGAAAGTTTCTTGAATAGTCTCGAGCTTGTCAATAACTTTACACTCCCAACCATCTCGACGTGATCAAATATAAAACACATGAGATTAACACGTTTCTCGGATGGTCTCTCAGGAAGATTGCTTTCTCTCAAAATTTTCTCGTAAGAATTAAACCCCGACCATTTTCATGACTAACTCATGCCCTTTATGGCACTCCTTTACATTAAATCTTCCCCACCAAACAAATAATATTTGAGGAAAATTTTTTTGTTACATATTTGATCATGATTTCCAGAAGTGATGTTTAATGGATTTATAACAAAAAGTTGCAAAGTTTTCAAAAATGAATCATTTAAGATATTTCCATCATTGTTTTAATCTGGGGCATCTAGTCATGTCCTCTTGCGCAACATGTTTTTCATCCTTTATGTCTATATCTTATTTATCCTCATTCTTTCGTCTATAGTTATCTTTATTGGATCTTCAAATTCATTTCTCTTTAGGTTCCTAAGTAACTCTATTTCAAAATATCAACTCTTGTACTTCCTCAGATTCACAAATTCGAGCTCCACAACACTTCAATTACACCTTTCTTTGATAGAAACGACAAGAAATAATTAATTTTCACCATTAAAAATGATGCGTATTTACATCTCCTAAAGTCGTGGAACATTAATGGTAAAAAAACCGGATACATTATTGAGTCATCTCCCTTTCAAGATTTGAAATTAGATTCAAAATGAATATTAGAACTAAAATGGGCTGGGGTACCTTTTGCATTTTATGAATTTTGGAGAAAATGCGCAATTTTCACATTTGGCCCCCCTCGGCCCGTGAAATATGGGCTCGATAAGTGGCTTAATCTAGGTCTTTGATGGAGTCGCGGCTCATTTCTGCAATTTTACCCATTTTTACAAAAAGGCAAAATTTCCAATTTTCCTCCGGTGACCCGCTTCCACTTTTATATTTTGATGTGGGCCCAAGAAAGTCACATGCTTCATTTTTATACTTTTACTTTTTTAATAATAATACTAAACTTTTATTTTGCTCCCATGATCCACTTCTCCACCTTTGATTTTTCAATGGCATACTTCATTTGTTTTTGGCAGGGCTGCGCTTCACTTTTATACTTTATCCCTTTTTAATAATAAATAAAAAATTTCCAACTTGTTCCTGGTGCTCCACCCTCCTGATTTGAATTTTAAAATTTTGACTCAAACATTTGACATCACTCTTTCCCTTACGGGGTTACGGATCAATTTATAACTTTTCTCCCTCGTACAAAAAGGAAGAAAACTTCAAAATGTTCCACCGACCCGCTTCCTCACTTGTAACATGAAAAACTGCCACATCTCCTTCTTTAAGGTCAAAGTAAGACTTTTTCCCTGCCACTTCATACTTGTTGAATATCTAATCAAAGATTATCGGGGCTGCGGGGCCAATTTATTAGTTTTTACAAATGTGACTAAAGTGGTAAATTTCACCAAAACACGCCAGCCACATCCAATCGAGAAATGACCACGTTTCCATGGATGTTGGGACAAAAATTGACAGGGAACATGACTATGGAAAAATAGAAGGAAGGGGAAAACCCGAATTCATGCCCAAATTACAAATTCTTTCTCATGGATAGAGGAATGGAAAATAATATCTGGACCTAATGTGATCCTCGACCAAAGGAAAGGACTGACCATGGCAACCAAATGAAGGAACAAATTTCATGTATCAATACAAGGAGATAAAGAAAACTTTCAAACCATGCGGACTGAGATGTATTTGAACAAACAGGGTGAGATTAAATTGAGCACCGACAAAGCCTTCTAGTTCACTTTTAGTATAAGGTGAGCGTCATCACTAGTTCAAATTATTGCCTCGGATATGTCCCATATTTCTTTTTCTAGTTCATGGATTTCTTGAAAACTCAATGGAGCTCGATTTGAATGTTTTGGATCTATTTTTCCATATAGTAAAGCTTTGCACATTGATTTTGTTGGGTTTCATGGCCGTTACTATATATTTTTTGGGTTGTGATTTTTCAATAAACTACCACCATTATTGATTCTTGAGAGCTCTAATTTCATGTGTGTCATAGGCATTTGAACATTTCCTATTTCCATGGCCAACCTATAGAGGTTATGAGTGTGCTAGAAACTTTATTCATTTTTGGTCCATGACCATGGCTATTCATGGATATTTCTTTGAGCATTCATTACCCGAGCCTTTGATTTCTTCAACAAGGTCACCGATTATCGATTCTTGAGAGCTTGGCTTTCAAATACGCTTGAAGTTTGAGTTTTGTGATTTCTTGGCAGCCATGGGAACTATAGGTAAGCTTGATTTTATAGCTATTTTCCCTTTAACTTTAAAATTCCCGATTCTTAAAAAAAGGTATTGTGTTTTATCTCAAGTAGCATTATTTGGAGGCTCGATACATTGTTGTTTGTGCTTTTGTGTTTTTTCTCCATTATAAGTTTATAGTATTTTTTTTCAATTCCATCCATGTAGGATTTTCTTTTGACTTTGTAACCTAGGGTTAGGTTCCTTCCTGGAGTTTGTGTTTTCGTTTGTCGATGTGTTGACGTGTAGCATACATTTCCTTGCTATAATAGCCACTTATCTCTCTCAAAGCTTGTTAGGTATGAAGGATCATGTCTATATTTTTGTTTGAGATGTAATTTTAATATTTTAGGAATGTTTTATTCATTATGTTGATCTAGATACCTGCTGCTAGATATTCATTCACTTAGCTTGATTGATTTTACCAATTCTGTAAAATATTCCCGAAGGTCTCTACTATGGGTTTTCAATGCTTGACTGAAAATTTTGTTTTTTGTAATCATTTCTCCTCCATCTAAATGCATTGAGGAATAATTTTACTCCACCTATATTTCTCTATGTTGTGCATTCTAAACACATTGTTTCCTTTGTGTTTGGTGAGTATATTTCAAATTGAAATTGGGCATGATTTGTCTCGTTGTGCCATTTGATAATCTTTATATAGACTGTATCTACATGTCAATGTCAAGGAAAAATCTATCTATTATAATTTTTCCAAGTTCAAACAATGAACCTTAAGAATACTTAAATAATGTAAAGGATAAGCTCTTAAGACAATAATTTTTTGATTGTATGCTTTAGATTTCTCATTAAACTTTGATGTTTTTGCATTTTAAGATGTTACCAAATGGTAATCATAGCATTAGTAGAGGTGTGGGTTTATATCATTTTGAGAAAGGATGGTATTTGGGATCATTACACTTTAGTTGCTCTGTTCATTTTTACTCAACCTTTCCTTAGCTCGATGCACCATTTTTCATAGTTGAGTTCACTTTTTTCACTTAGTAATCTCTTACCAATTATTTTCATACCTCTATTATTTATTTTATGTGATTACATTATATCTCATTATCTTTAGATTGGTGCATTCTAAAATTTAGATACCAAAGTGTATTTTCTTTCTAGATAGTGTATTTTGAAGATTTGATTCAATATGGTATGACCCTTTTGTTTGCTCTTGTAATTTAGACTATTTAAAATTTATTACTTTCAAATATTGCTTGATTTATTATATAAATATCAAATTTTTAAATGGAATTGAATTTTAACTATCATACCTTAAGAACCCTTTCACCTACGCTAGTGTATGGCACTATAATTTTTTTTCCTAAGAAATTTTCCTCCTTTGCAAGATGTTTGTTTGCTGGAAAACTTAAATAAGATGTCTCTGAAATATGAATTCTTAATAATTTTATTTATGAATTCAAAACCCCATGCCATCGGTGAGTTATTATTAGATTAAATCTTATGATTTTGATGGCTATCCATTTAGAAATATTATTCTTTCGGATTTGTAACTTTGACTTATTAATACTTCTTTAATGAATGATCTTTGCTACATTTATATACCTTATTTTCCATCAATCAGTCATTCTTGAAGTCTGTAGTTGATTTCTTTGGACTTGTACTTTGGAAATCATTAAACCTCAAAACCCTACTTTTATCATATAGCATTATGAAACTCATATGTTGGATGTTTATTTTGGAAAGTGGGAAGAATTTTTAATTTTCTTTTCTATCTAAAATGTTGGATTCTTGAATACTAACTAGATTTGAAAGGTTGTATTTATGCTAAAAATGATCCTTGAAAATTGTTCTCCTACTTGAAAGATCTTGTCATTCCAAAAATCACAAATGGTTGTTTTAGATCTAAACTCTTTATTTGCTGCTTGTAATTTTGTTTTGAGATAGAAAATATGTAATTATATTCCATGATAACTTAAAACTTGCAAGTTGTATGTTATCTTGATTTCCCTGCTTCAGCTGATAATTACACTTTTGAATGCATGCATTTCTGAAGTTGAAAGTATAAGGAGTTAATTTAAAACCCTGAGCTTAGTATTGACACCATTTTCTTCTCTTTTCTAGGTATCATGATGCAGTTTGTAGAGGAAAGATGGAGCAACAATTCAGAAAGAAAATAAAACCTCCTCAAGGAAATGACGGGTTTCCTTTACCTCCTTACATTTTCAATTTCATAAGTATATGCATTCCTTTTCTTCATTATTTCTCATGGCTTGTGTGAGAAGATATGCACAATTATTTCTCATGAATAAATGAAAATATTCTTATGTAATGAGATGTATTTTTTCCTTTATGTACTTTTCTTCATGTGTATATATAATAAATGAACCCATAGAACTAAAGACATTTAAATAATTAACTTAATCATGGAAATAAAGTAAAATCAAAATGTAATTTTTCGACGCTCATTGATAATGCAACTCATTTTCAAACTACCCTTCTTATGCTTCAAACCTGCAACTAAGACTACTACTTTAGAATGTAAAACCCTACATATGCCATCTTTCCCACCTTCACCAAGGCCTTGGAGTAGTATTCCAAGGTTAGTGCATTGTCTTGTTGAAGATGATACATGGAGAGGCCATATACAATAAGGTGTTTCCTTCTGGGGCAACACTTTCAGTTGTTAATTTGATGTATGGCATTCTAATTCTATCCAAAAATGAAAAATATTAAATTCTATCTTCTTTTGAGGTAGCTTACCCAAACATATCCATACCGGGAACTCGACCAATATTTGAAACTTTAAAAAAATTTGAGTTGATCTTTTTTCACACGGGTACAAGAAATCTTATTGATTCCTCTCTTTTTGGCTTATTATAGGGCATGAATTAATGCTTCATATTTAGATACGTTAAAAGTACATAAAAATTGTAGACTTAGAGCTGAAAAATACCTCTCCTTTGAAAGGGAAGTAAGCATCAAACCTACACCTTGTCCTTTTTTATTCTTTTCTCCATTGAAATGAATCTTTCATAAGCCTTCTCTTTGCATTTTCTATTTTGTACAGTAAGGGAATATGGGCATCTTCTTCATGTAAACAATAAAGAATGATTAATCCTTCTTATACTTCTTTATAAGGATCATAAACATGTTCTTCTTGAATTTTCTCATCCATAAACAAGTTAGAAACACCATCTAATGCAAAATTTGTGTTATGACATCAAAATTTGTCTGATATATGGTTTTATAATTTGATACAACATTTGAAGCATGAGGCTCAATATGAAATATAGCTAAAGTCTCTAAATTAAGTATAACTTTAGTTCCATACCTCATAGTGAAGAACAAAATTATCAATAAAAGAAAGATAATGACCTATTCTTTGTTGTAAAATCCCTTGATAAACACAAGGAAATGTAGGGAGTTATATCTACATAATACATCTTGTAAAATTTAAACATGTTACAAAAGCATGCAATGTTAATGTTGATGCGTAATCATAAAACCCCGATTGTTTACAACTCAATATATTAAAAATGTCGGTGTGATTACATAACATTCCATTTCTCCCAAAGTGTGGGAATTTTCGATTAGGAAAGATCTCTGAAAAGGTAAGATTCTTATCCTATCCTAGTGAAACTAATCCAAACTATAGAGAGTGCATATATAACCCTAATCTAATATTTCCAAGGAGATAGATATAGATAAAATGCATGAAAATTAAAACCTACTCTAAGGGAAGGTGATGCACCAAGAAGGATGTTGAACAACCTGCATAATAAACACAACACTACCAAGACTTTATAATGAAAAACTAACCACACACAATAACCTTGCATGGAATGAAAATAAAAAAGTTGTAATATAACACGTAATAGGGTTTGAATCATCCACATATAATTTTACTAATTTCAAAGTTGATACAATACATCACATTTATGGCCAAAGGTACATATTTTGCATTCTGATGTTCAATAGGGGGTTTGAAATATCCATAAATATATTATAGAAAAGAAAACAAGGGAGGGTCATATACAAGTTTTTGAAATCATGTCATGTGACACTATTTTTCTCGAAAAAAAATTTTAAAAATCTAAAACTCTAAATACCAAAATTAAGACTTGGTTTTAGACTTTTCTTTTCCGGGTTTGGGATTTGTGATTTTGGGGTTTTGGTGTTGTGGATTTTAGGATTTTTAGGATTCAAGGTTTTGGGTTTTCAAGTTTTGGGGTTTTGGGGTTTCAATTTTTGTAGGTTTTCGGGGTTCAATTTTTCTTGTCATTCCAAGTCCATGAAACCTCTTAAACTCGAAACTTTGAAGTCTGAACTTTAGACTTTAGGTTTCATAATTTTTATTTTTCGCATGGCGGTATTCACTTCTCGACCTTTCCAGATATTCGAACCTCCAAAATTAGAACTTCGGACGTTTTGATTTTTTTTCCTTGTTTGTCATAGCCAAAATTCTTAATCAGAAAACTTTCAAAGTCCAAAGACTTCAAAATTCAGGCCCCATTTTTCTCTTATCTCAACTCTAAGCCTCCTTCAATTTCTTTCCTCCAACATCATTTTTACTACAGATCCCTCCCGCAACTTGACCACGGAATTGAAATGTGAGCTCCCATGGCCAAGTGATCACTCAAATTTCTCAATGTGTAAGTTTGTTTGTGTAGATTTGTTTGAGGAAAAAAAATGGATAACATTTACCTTAAAATTTTTGATGACACCTCTTTGTTTAGTTAGTTTCTTATCAAGTCAGTAGTACACTCTTTTATATTAGTGCATATTATATGTCCAATTTTTCTCAATTTCTTTAGGCATTAATGTACTTCTTGCACTGCGTTATCAACAATGTAGTTGTGAACTAAATGATCTCCAATAATAAGAGAAAGATAGAAAGGAGGTGGATTTTTAATATCATGAGCATTAAGTACTTTTTGTACCATCCACTTAACTTCTTTCATATGATCTTTCTCAATTGTACTAAGAACCATGGAAGATTTTTTAGCTTCTTTCTCTCCTAGTTTTGAATAAATTTGTAACTTAGCAAGCTCTTGAACAAGTAAATCTTGTTGTCCTGGCAGATTTAAAGCATCCCATAATGAAATACTAATATTCTATTTTTTCATAACCTCAACAACATTAAAAGAAAAAACAATTTTTAAAAAAATATCAATAGTTTTAGCATATGCTTAAGCAAAAACGCATTATGTTTCAATGACTTTTAAAATCGAGGTATGAACAATATTCTAGGATCGATTTGCAACTATTTTTTCTACTCTTTAGGAGCTTAACTACTTACATATTTTTCATCCGAAACAAAACTCTTTGTTATTTTTGGACTTGCACTTTTTGATTTATCTCAGTAATTATACGTAAAACATGTCCTTTATGTTGTTTCTCTTCATCTTGAGCCTTTTTCTGAGACCTAGTTATAACAAAATAAATCTTCCTCACCAAAGCGAACCATATTTTGTTCAAGTTGATTTTGAATCTAAGTATCTTGTTTCCCACCCTCCATTTGAGGCATTAATAATGTTTCAGATTGAGGTTCTATAACACTAATCAAATTCACGAATGCATTTGGGAAATTATTGATTGAATGAGGTTGATTGAAAATTGGAAATCACTCTTATAAATCTAAATTGACTTGTAAAAGGGCACGATATGTGCTAGAACCTTAGGATTGAGTTACCTTTGCTGATAATGCTAGCTATAATTATGATTTTTCCATATGGATACTTATTCTACTTATAAGGTGCTTGATAAGACCTAGAAGGATAAGCTAACTATTTATTTAATGTTGTTATCTCGATTCCATAAGTTTTCAAAGTATTATATATGTCACATTGAGTTGTGAAAAAAAAATCTATTATTGTAATAGGTTTTGGAATAGCCACTAAATCTACTAATAGGCATTGAGGGCCTAGGGCAAATTTACCATCTTTAATAAGGTTGTTTTCAACTCTAATAACAATATCATAAGAATTTGGAAGTGTAGTTCCTCCCATGGACTATATCATGGCTGTAATATCATTGTTTAAAGCTCTAAGATAGTATAAAATTCATGATCAGCTTGAGGCTTAACAATGGCTGGAATTCTTTCCCATGTTCTTACAAATATGATATTAAAACTAGCCATAAACTCATGAGGAGCTCTCTTAATTATGGACAGTTGTTCTATGAGAGATAAATGATCTAAATTATCTTGAAATTATTTATGTAATTGATCTCCCAATTCATCCCAAGTTGTTATAGTCCCTACTGGTAATGTTCTATACCATTGCAAGGCTTTTCCTTTAAATGATGCAGCTAAGAGTCTTAAGGCTACATCTTCATGAGTAATATTATGAACTTAATAGAGGGATGCAATGTATTTAATATGCTCTTTTAGGAGTAATATGATTCTCACTAGTAAATTTGGGTAAACCCTTTAAGGTAGAAGTAGGTATATCATGATAAATAAGAATAATCAAAGGGTTTCCATTATTCAAGGGAAAAATTCTAGGTGGTTATAGTGGTTTATGGATTGTAATCAATGGGATGTGAACAACAAGATGTATATGTGGTGTAAGTAAGGGGCGAGAGGGTTTCCAAAATCGTGTTTTTATAGGGTAAGGTATTGCCACTCTTCTTCTTATTACTAAATTTAAGGGAAATAAATAAAGCTACGAGCAAGACCTCTTACCATTGAACTTGTGGTCACCTTAGGCATGGAACATGCTATAAAAATAGTCTAAAATCAGCCTTACGGAGTTGCCAAATATTTTTATTTTTATTTTTCAATGGATTTCTACAACTTTTTCCTTTAGAAAATGTTGTTTTCTTTTCTTTAAATCCATTGTAATTTTCTCAAAATATGATTTGAATATGGTTCGGTCCCAAAGGGCATGCTAAAAAAATGTTATCTCTCGAAGTGCACCCATTTTTGAGTGATAATAGTAGGCTTTCTAATATTTCTCTTCCCTCATTTCGTAAGTACAATAGAAATAACTTAGGTCTATGGATATACCTATTGTTGAGGTGAGTTTCTTGTATCAAGGTTGGTTCCTTATTGATTTATCCTACACTTTTTTTGTGGTTTTTGGAGTTTTAAGGGAAAAATATTGTTGTAATTCAAATTAAAATGAGGTGATAAACCAAAATGATTGAGGTATTTTACAAAGTACATACATAATTTTCTCGAGAATAGATTATAGAAGAACAAAAAATGGGTTTTGGTAGAATCCTAAGGAAAACTCTTCTATGTTAGAAATAAATCACAAAAACAAAACAACTAACATGCTCAATAATACTATTAAGAGAACACCATATTTGCGAGAACGTATGATAATTAATTAAGGGAATTTAAATTCACAAGATCTAATAAAAATAGACACACCACTTCAAATAATTAGAAAGGAAATAACTAGTTCTCATTCATGGGAAAAGCAGGTAAAAATTGCTTGACATACCTACATCAAAAATCCTCCTAAAAAGGTTTGCATGCCTTTTTGGGCTCTGTCTGAAATATATCTATGATTTATTTGAGGTAGCCACCATTTTATCTTTTTGAACTCTACCTCAAGTTAGACTGGAACTTAGTTTTGTTTCTCTTTTCTAGAAAACCAAACATTACTTGACAAAGGTGAGCTCTCGATTATTGAACTCGCAAATAGGTTTTCATTTCCATTTTGTTTCAAAGAACTAATACGTCTTTTTGTTTTAATTTCTTTGTTTCCTTGCAATCAAATTTTAAAATAGTTATGGGATCTTCAAATTTTGTCTTCATTTGTGATCTTTCGAGGGTTTTAAAAGATTTCTAATTTAATCTTCTTAGTTCCTTTGTATAATATATTAATAATTTTATGGTTGTACCTTTAACATTTTGTGTTATAACCCAAAATAATACATCTTTCCTTATCTTTATTGTGTATTCATTATTTTACTCTTATTCTGCAAGATTGAATCTCTATATTTTTTTCACTATTGATATTTGCACTATATTGAAGTGTTATTCGAATATTTTAACCCTACTTGTTGAATTTTGTGGTGATTATAATACTTTTTGGTAGTTAATGAAACTTTAATGATAAGCCTATTTCATGTTCATGATCTACACAAGTATACTATTTTAAAACACCTGAAGTTTGAAATATGAACTTTTGATTAAGGGTTCATATTTTTTAGAGACTTTATTGTTGTATTTCATTTTGAGCTACTTATTTAATTGTTGAGTGTCTCTTGTATTTTCGAGCTCTCAAAATATATAATTTTTATTATGCTCGGAAAATCTTTACCAAGTTCGTATATTCTATATGTAATTTTTATTATGCTCAAATTTTTTATTAGTTTTTTCATTAGTGGCCATTTATTGTTTGATTTATATTGTTTCACTTTATAGTTTGATTTATTTAAGAGTTCTAAAACTTTTTATTTTTTATGTGTTTTGAAACTTTGCTCAATTTGGTTAAATAAATATACTTTTCATCTACTAACACCATTGATTTCTACATATGTAACATTCTATGTATTGAAAGACCTTTCTTTTCCTTCAATCATGGGTATTGAAATTTTCTCTTCATGTAGAAGAACTTTACAAGGTTTAGAACTTGGACAATACTAAAAATAATGTAAAATGTGTTTGTAATTTATGATCTGCTTCTCCTTTTGAAACTATATTTCAAAGATACATTCAATGATCCTTAAAGGGTTTCCAAATTTGTGTGATTTTGCACTCCTTAATAGTATTGAAAATTTTCCTAGTTTGATACTTTGAATTTTTCATTCATGTACTTTTTTAGAATGAATATGATGTTGGGAGATACTATCGGGAGCATATATGAGTTATGTTTCACATATTTTAAGCTTGTAACTTAAGGAATTGTTGTACCTTTAGTCTTAAAATTACATTTAGTTTTTATGCTTATGTCATGAGGCTCCTTTAGCTCTTTCCGTGTTTGATCTATAAGTTATGAAGTATTACAACATGAATTATTTTGTTATTTCTTACTTTCTTCATAAACTAGATCAGAAAACTTCAAGTGTACATTTTCTTGTAACTCATACTATACCTTAAATTTCTAGAAACTCTTTTAGGCACTTTTTGCATTGATAGATACTTGCTTATGTTTTTCACTATGCCATTGTAATGTTTAGATATGTTACATCTCTAGGATTTCAATGCTAAAACACATATTTTCATCCTTTTAGTTCCATTTTGTGTTCTATAACTTATATGTTTATATTAATCCCTTGCAAATTAGAAGAATAATTCAGTTGTTCATTCACCAAGATTATTGGAAGTGTATCCTAACTCTTCATCATGAATTATATTATACTCCAGCTTATTTGGTGTAGCACTCAAAACGTTTACTTTCTTGACTAGATGGTAATAACCTTGACATTTGTACTTTTATATTTTGATTAGATTTTTTACCAAAAATTGATGAGTATAGAAGGTTTCCTTACTCATATAGTTATACCATTTATTTTTCTTTAGATTTGTTGAAATATTTTGTAATCACTTTAATTTAATTTAATAATGTGAAATATGCTCAAGTTATGTATTTTCTTAATGAAAAAGAATTAAATAAAGCGTTTACTCATTAAGTCTTTATTTCTTTGCATAGTATTGTCTTAAATTCCTTAAATTAATTAATACTCTTTCAATATTTTGTTTCTCATCCTTTGTAGGTTAGTGAATTAACATTGTTGAGTTCAACTTGTAGGCTCTTGAAACTCGTTAGTATAAACATTTGTAATAGGATTTGTTTCTAACTCATGTGCCTTTTGAGTACTACATTATAAAATTTGTTTGTAAATGTATGGAAATATTTAAATTATCTTGTGTACATAGTTCCAATACTTGCAAACTCGAGTTATAGTCTTGTCTTTCATATACTATGCAATATCTTGTGATTTGAGCTTAATTAACAGCATTATGAAATCTCTCCTACATGACATCTTAAAACCTAGAATGTTGATCTCTTGGTGCATATTTCTTTCTTGTAATTCTCGATGAATTGCTTCTTCCTTTGTGTTTTTGATGTACCATTTGATGAAAGAGAGATTTGATACTCTTGTATATTTTTTATTCATTTAAAGAATGTAAATTAGTAACAAAATTGTTTGTTCCTTCGATGGAAGTATAATGTCTTTATTTCAATTAAATGATTGATTTAAGTGTCACTATACCTCCTTAGTTTGATGTACATGTTTCTTTATTACTGCAACCTCGCTTGCATTTTCTTACTTGGTGAAACACTATGATCATGATACTTGTATATCTTCTTATCCCGATAGTTTTGGATACGATATACCTTTATACGTAATTTTGCTGAAATTTCCTTTTCTTTATGGATACATTCACTTATTGTTTTCTCTACTTATTGTAGAATGCTTTTCTACCTATAATTTCTTGACTCATTGATTGGTTGTATCTTTTAATGACACTTTGCATGGATGAAATGTCTTCTTTGATTGTTTAATATAATTTAAGAAACTTTTAGCTATTGTACTCGCATACTTTACAAATATTTAGAAAATTAAAAGTCCTTCATCCTCTCTTGTATTCCATAGTTATTTTATTTTCTTTCTTTTTGTATGCCATGATTACTATGAATGCCATGAGATTCTCGCAATATAATACCTCTTCATTTTTGTATATTTTACTTTGATGTACCTTATGCCTCTTGATCTTATATAAGCATTTTCTTGAAGCTAGATAGCACATGAATACATGATCAAACCATGAGCCCAAGAACTAATATTTTTCCTTTTTCCTTTCTTATGTACTATGATGCAATGGATTATGCAAAAAAAAAGATTGAGTGAACTAGAGAAATGAAGACTATGATAAAACCTAAAGGACATGATGGGTTTCTTCTATACTCTTTTTCTTTTATCTTCATATACATATATTTCTTATTAAAGTAGTTATAAGTTACATCCCACGGCTTGTGTGGGAAACATTGAATTTCCTCATGAATAAATGATATTATTTTTGTAATTGAGTTGTGTACTTCCTTTTACTTTCAACTCTTATGATATGTAATGATTTTACAATGAATTACACAAGTCAATAACATACTTAAAAACAATAAATCACAGGAAATGATTAAATTCAAAATACCTATAACTTAATAGTGAAAATCAAAACCTACGATCAAAGCAACTTTATTTGTTGTTTTAGATTTTAACATCCCACCTAAGTCAGTATTTTGCTTTCATCAAGGAAATGAATTGGTCTTTTAGGGATTCTATGTTTCCTTGCTAAAGAAAAATATGGAATAACAACCTATGTGAGGTTTTACATTATGTAAAAACACACATAAATGTTGATTGCATGTTGTTAATTAAAAAAATCTACTTGAAAAAAATGAAAACTATCGACTTCCACCTAGTTAGGTCCGTCTCATCAATGCCTTCCATTGAAAAAAATTGAGTTTCGATTTTTATCCATGTGCAAAAATTGTGAGCAATTATTTTCCTAGATGACATATTGTATAAAATTCAAGAAGACGATAAGGCTACACATTACAATCTCTATTTTATAGGATTTTTGATACTACATGGTTTTTGCATATAAATATTTTACATATGATGTGATATATAGTGAAAATTTGAATAACATTGCTAAATATTCTTAATATAATCTATTGTATTTTTGGTGGCATAATATAGATAGAAAATGGACAAGCTATTATTATCAATAGGACTTCGGTTATCTATTCACATGTATGGTTTAAGATCATACAAGGACATATTTAGTATTGAAAAATACATAGTTTTCTTATAAAAATTCAACAAATCAAGTAAGAGGAATATTATACATCTAATTAGACATCATTCCATATTATACATCTAAAATTAGCATATAATTTGTTAAATATTTAAACCTCATTATAGATGACTAATTAGAGAATAACACATGTATATATATATTTCATATTGATGATTTTCACATCTATAAATTATAAAGAAGGACAAGATTGCACAATATTTGTAATTAGATAAAACTTAAATCAAATACACAATTACATGTAAACATGAAAATTAGGATGATAAAACAAGCTTTATTATCATAGGACTTCTGTTATCATTTGATTTTCACACATTTGAGAAAGGAATAATTTTCTTAGAAGGGACATGATTAGATAAAGAAGAATACAAGATTGTGTAAAGTGTTGACAATATTTAACATATATAATGTGATTACTAAGAAGTAGGAAGTGCACAAGGAATTAGATAAAATTAAATCACAATAAAAACTACGTCCAAAATGAGAAATAAGGATGCTAAATTTCATATAGAGGGAACACGATCTTCACCCATTTTAGATTTTTTTATAAAGTGACATGATTAGCTAAAATAGAAGAAGACAAGATTGTGTAAAGTGTTGACAATTTGCATATAATGATTACTAGGAGTTACACAAGGAATTAAATAAAAGTAAATCACAATAAAAACTACATGCAAACATAGAAATAAGTTGAGGGAAAACGATTTTCATCTTTTGGATTTTTTTTTCTAAAGTGTAAAATAGAAAGATATTGTGTATACTTTTTGAAAGTTACTATTTATATATAGACATTTCAAAAAAATAGTATATGGAATAATAAATTTTTTTTTGAAGGAAATAATAATGAATAATATACAATTGTATCCAATAAGGTTTAGTTAATTGCAGTCCATAAAAGTTTGAGAAAGTATAAGGAAAAGTAGGGAAGGAAATTTATTCTATAATCGAGAAAACATAAAACACTAGTTGCGAGGATAATATTTGTACATTTATTGAATATCTAACATAAATGATTTCACTAGAAGAAAATAGACATTGATTACTCAAAAAATAGATCACATTAGCAGGATATCATGGTTCTATTTATTTCTCATTTAGTATTTCATATGGATTTTAAATTTCAAAAGAAAATCTATATTTAAAATATAAATTAAGATTGAGTATTCAAATTATATTTTTGTTTTTGTTTTCTTTATCTAAAATAATATTTTAAAGGTTCAAGAAATCTTCCTCAAAATTAACATTTTCAAAATAATTACATAAGACTTTATTATAATAATTCAATATTAGAATGTGTTAGATAAAATTTAGGATGTATGTAAAAATGAAAGGTTTGGAGGGAATTTGGCATGTCCATGTTGTGTATGCAAACCGTGGAGGATGGAGAAACAATTTATGTTATTGGAAGAATGTTTTTGACTTGTCAAATGACTTACACATTTCATCATGTTGAAAATATATTGTCATTTTTTCATTTGTGCTTACTATAAAACATGGTCAATTAATAGAGGCTTACATTATGACTATTGTTTTATCTAGATGGTTCGCATCTAACTATTATAAAATCTATAGTAGTTTTGTAAAATTTGAGAATCCTTATGGGAATTCACATGGTAGTTTTGTTTGAAACTTAAGCATGCACATGATTAGTATGTGCACACAAGATTTTAAGGATATCATAATTGTTTGATTTCAAATGATTGTAATCAAAGTGGATATAATATATGTCTAGATAAACCATTACAAATTTGTTGAGACAACATGTGTTCACAAAGCTAGTGTTATGAGGTATTTTTTTGTATTTGATATTTAAAATTTTATATCATATGTATATAAATATCGTGGCAAAGATTAAAATATTGATTTAATGTCAATTGATTGAATATAATGTAACTAAGATAAGTATTGCAAGTGGCCGATATTGATATGCATGAAAGACAATATAAGTTAGCCATTAGTCCAATTTTAGTATGAGCTTCATTCCCTCATTGAGCTTAGATAAAATGTTATTTATATTCTTCTCCTTCATTTGTAAGTTTACAATTCAATTATGTGTTGTGTTGGCTAGTATTTGTGTGTTTATAAAAAGTTATTTTGTAATTGAATTTTATAATCACATACATGCAACATCTTACACAAATGAAAATTAATATTATGATTGCAAAGTATCTAAAATATAATATGAATTAGCTATATAAAGAAACCTATCTTAGATAATCTTATGTACAACTTGAAACAAGATTATTAAATTTTTCTCATATTGTATGGTGTTATTTGTGATATAACATAGGTTCTTAGCATCACAACATGTTTCAAAATTAAAATTGAATCGAAAAAAAAATCAAAAATATTTTAGGGAACTATAATCCAATTGATAGAAGTGTCTACTAACCTATAAATAGTATACACCTTTTCTTAAAATATAATATTGAAATCATTTCTTGATTTTTGATGTTTTTATATAATTATTTAATAATTAAATTACTAATAACGAATTATTTATTTTTAGAAAATCTTACCCATCAAATCACAAATCCAATCCCATGATGACACTTTTGACTACAAAATTTTAAAAATTTATAGTGTATCATATTTCATATAAAATATTTGAGTTTGTTTATGTTTATGGATACCTTCCAAATAAATACATTTATTTATCCTATTTAATAATAATTTTTTTATAAAATAATTTTTCAAAAGTAAAAATTATTATTAACATTAAATTTTTCAATTATATAAAATAGATGTTATAGATTGGACAAATTTCAAACCCTAAAACCTTAAACAAGAACCGTAATGTTGAGAGTTGAAGCTTTGAGTCTAGTGGCGGTGGTGAGTCCGGTGGAGGTGGCACGAAGCATAAAGAAAATAATGACCCCAATGTACTTATAGAGGATGGATCCGGTAATGGATCATTGGACTCTTCTATTCTCAGTTAGGGGAAACAGGGCATAGTAACACTAGGTCCGAGTTTTGAATCGGGACACAAATCAATCTCTTGGCTGGAAAATATGTTTGATCTAGTGGAGGTGGTGATGTAATTGACAAGGATGGGATCAAATCTATGATTTTAAGTACTAAGGGTAAATCCCTTAAGTCACCAACAACTTTGAATGCCTTATTACAAAATTAGGAGGTTATAATTAGAGGAAATAGGATTTTATGTTTTCATACTACCTTAGGCACCAAAAACCCATTTTAATCATCTAAATACACCTCGGTCTTAAAGATGATATGACTCTGTGGAAGATACATACAACAAAAATGGTCTCATATGTAGATTAAAAAACGTTTGGCCCAGATATCCCATTTACATGAATGGATCACTATTCAATGGAAACCTAAAATTTAAGGTAAAATAAAACTCTATCCTTACTCCAAACCATATTTTATCAATGTGTTCAAATCATTTGAGGATCATGAGGACATAATAGGTATTGGGTTTGGGAGGACCAATATGGACTTATGACTAATCCTTGGTATATGTTACTTGATCCATCCATTCAAAGAATCCTTAAACACATTGCCCATTTAGGTTAGACTCCTAGCCCTTCCCATGTAACTATGGGATAAATCCTTCCTTGAATCCATTGGTAATAATCTAGGGTCCTTTGAAAAATATGATAATCATACTTCCCTTCAACTTCATACTACTTATTCTAGGAGTGTTTTTGACCTAGATAATTCCCAGAGACCTTTCAGAGAGAATAAATTTACATATATTGGTGATAGAAGCTAGATACAATGAATGGAATATGAATTATTAGCTTTTTGATGTCACAAGTGTGTTGAAATAGGTCATTTTACAGGGGTTCATGGTCATACTAAAATTCAAGAGGATAATCCTACTTTGTGGGTAGATTCTCTCCCTTCTCACTTCACCATTTATCCCTCTACTTCTCATGTTCCTAATTTTGTTTTAAGCCCCCTCGTGTGGTCTCTTCTCATTTTATGAAACCCTCCCGGTTCCTCATCTTCAATCAATGAATCATGCTCCATAGGTCCTTATTGAGGCGGTGAAGGAGAGGGAAACCACCACTTTTCTTGATATGTCTCCCATTCTACCTATCACATCTTTACATGATCTTTTCCTATGCAATTGTGTTTATGAGATTAAAAGGAGAAGTAGATAGTAGTCCACAACAAGAGAATATTCTCTAATAAATTGCAATCAACCCCTTCTCAATATGAAACTTATATCACATTCTTCGTCGTTTGGTGATTACAATTGTTGATGGAGGTCTTGTGTAGGGACTTGTTTCTTCATGATAGTGGTTTTTTCTATTTTATTTTGATCTTTATTATTATATTTGGGCTTCTTGCCTTTTGTTTCTAGGTAGGGTGTCATTCAATTACACTAATAATTTTGTTTGTTAAAATATTATTTTGTAAATAATATAATATTTATATATTAGAATTTTTAGACTTATGTTTGAACATATTGATTGCAAGGCCATATAATATATTAAAATATAATTTCTTGAAATTAAAAATTTATATATATAAATAGAAAGGATAATATGTTTATGTTAGAATGATATTAATGGGTGACATGGTTAAAACGAATGGAGCTCATGATATATTTTTAAAAGAGTCTTTGCTCAAACGTAAAGTTTGAGCTCAATATCTATGTCTAATGGTGAGTTACAAGTAGTTCTAAATTATCAACCCAAGTTTTTAATCCCACAACGATGATGCACAAAACCCAAGACAAAAATTATTAATTAATTGGAAAAATTACAAGTAAATTTTTTTCTTTAAAATTTTTATAACATTAATTATGATTGATTAAATCTCAACTAATAATTTCTACTCATGAAAAGGTCAATTCAGAACCAGATTAATGATAAAATATTATTAATTGACTTCTAAAGTCTTTTAGGATTTATTCTTGTTCGATGGTCTCCATTAAATTTTAATTAAATATGGGTTGAATCAACCTCATTATTTAACTCAATTAATTCCTCTTAAGTTTACCATGGATCATTTCTAAGCTTGGTTTTTTTAAAAATAATTCTCGTAGTAACTTGTCACCCCTACCCAACATTACTTTCCTAACTATTCATTTTCCTATAATTAATTTAATCTTCTTAAACCATTACAAAAATATCCCTACACAATATCATTCATTTAGATCTCATAGTCAAATGCCTAATACATATTATTTAATCCATACTAATAAGGGTCACATTTTATCCTAACACACTAATGTATTAAATGGCATCCTTTCACAATTATCCATTTAATTTAATTACAACCCATTCTCATAAAAAACCACAAATTGAAAAATTTGTAGGGTTAATTCTCCATCATTAGATTAAAATAACATGAGCCCTTAGATCTAGGTATTCCTTATAACCCTAAATATCCTCATACTGTTTTCTTGTATTCACTTCTACTTACCCTAATATCTTATTTGCATGATTTTGTTCTGCAGGTTTGGGAGGAAGAGAATGAAGAAAGACATGGAAGATAACGAGGATTTTCACAACTCCATTTTTGTAACATTTGGGACAAATGGAAGATCTACCATATTTCCATTATGGGTGTTGCTTGCCCATTTAATTCCATCATTATTTTTAATGTTAACTGCATATTTGAGAATATATACATTATATATATACTATTAGGGTGTATAATAAAATGAAATTGCTTTAAATTTATTTTCTCTTAAAAAAAAAAAAAAACCACGTTTAAAAAAACAAATTTATATTATACGACGAGGTTTATATATACGGCCCTATATATCTATATATATATATATATATATTAATGGATGTATTATATTTGGCCCATCATGATTGAATAAGGCCGCTATGAAAAATGGTTTGGGGCTGTGTAATAGCCGAGACTGTGTTTATTAGTTAGGATTAATTTTTATATGGGGTGGAGGACGTCCCCGTCACCCCACCCAATATTTATATGTGTATTGGGGTGCGGTGCCGCCCTCCACCCCACTACCTTTACCTCCATGCTGGTCGCGCCGACCATACGCCCCTACCATATATTCAGACGCCTAATTTTTATTTAATCCACTATTCTTTACAAAAAAATCCACCGCTTACTTTGACAGTAAATTTTGTTTTATTTAAACTTTGACCAGTGATAATATATAGCCATATTAAATTGGTTTATTTAACTATATATATATATATATATATATATATATATATATATATATATATATATATATATATATATATATATATAGTTAAATAAAAAGAACTCTCGTTTCATCTGTTATATTTCAAAACTTTATCATTACAAATTTATTATAAATAAGATATGAAGGCATATACGATTATATATAAATTTAGAAATTTTCAACTAAGTGACATAGGTGGACTATTATGATTTGCAACAATATCTGAAATTTGATTCTAAAAGTAACTCAAATAGTTCCTTTTCACATATACAACTTGGAGAGAAAATAAAATATTACATCCTTAGATAAAGCTCTGTTTCTATTCTAAGATTACCAACAATATAACAAAGAACTCAACCACACTATCTTTACAATGACATCTTTGTTTTTCCTAATAATAGATATTAACTTTGAATAGTATCAAAAATTCGGAAAGTTTCATTACCAACAAATATACAACTTAAGCTTTCTCCTTTCCACTACAACATTACAATTTTCATAAATGAAATTCACAAAATCATCCTTTTAAAATAAGTGAATTACAACATTCCACTCTAAGTGGGAACAATATGGTCAAATTTTAAAACATATAGATTTATCCAAAGGTCCAAATAGACAAGTCTTCATTTCAACATCATCTCCTCACTTCATTAATTCAATCTTGCACTCCTCCATCTCTTTAAATGTTTAATCATAATACAAAGAAAGGGGAGTAGACGATGCTCTTTGCCAAATGTTTAATCCAATAAGAGGAGAAGCCATCATTCTTATTGGCCCCGAGTCCCAAACAAAGAAAAATTGATGTATAATGTAATTTTGACAACTTTCACAAAATGGCTTCCACAAACATGCATTCCACAATATATAACACATTCAAATAAAAAACACTGAAACAATATTTACAACTTTACCAACAACACATAAGCTTAACATTAATCCAAAAGGAGCAATTAATATTGGAACCACATCCTTTTTCCTCCCAGTTTAAGTAGGAGGTCCACCCAAAATCCTCCATGTACACAATACAAAACATTCAAATACATCCTTATCTCTCCCCTTGCAAATATGCAAAAATATGTTCATGTTTTCCTTTTCACTCCCCATAGGTGGAATTCCTAATCGACTCCCTAAAAATGCATTCCAAACAACTCAATTTTCTATCCCAAATGGTCTCATACTTCCATCTCCCACACCCTTCTTAAGGAAAGCTACCCAACCCCAATATATCACATTCACAACACTCATGCAAATACTCATACAAACACAATTTTCACATCTATATACATAAATAAATAAATAAAAAAAGTGGAGATCCTACCTCTCCATTAAGCCTCAAAAATCTTCACTCCAACAAGCTTTCAACACCTTCAAACCAAGCACAATCCAAAATGAAACTCCAAAAAGGCTCCAAGCATGCAACTCAAGACCAAATTTCCAAAGGTGTAAGAGAAGAAAATAAGACAAGTAACCCAAAATCCTTCAAATTCAATCAATAAATAAAAAATATAGGTGATGATGATGAGGCGGATCCATGTAGGTTGTCACTCCATCATACCTCCATTCCAACTCACTAGTCGACACCCCAAACCCAATGCAATTAAATGAACATGTGAGGCTTAAGACTTGCACAATACACTCCATAGTGTTCTCCGGACCTTTCAAGGTCGGATAAATTGTGGTAAGTAGAAAAGTGTCATTATTTTCTCTTTTAAACTCAAAAAAATGCATTAAAATGGTCAAAATAAGCTCCATACTTCATAAGTATGATTTGTAGAAAAAGTGAGTTGTAAGGGACAACGTTAACTTATCCCACAAGTCTTAAAAAGTAGCCTACAAGGCCAAATTCAAATTTGTGAAGGGAAGAAGAGTACACACCACCTAAATGCAATTAATTCATTCCACATCAAGCACAAATTGAGGACTAGCTACTCTATTTATTACCCAAATGTCACTTCTTCCTTTTAGTTTAAAATTTAAGTTAAATTATGTAATTTAGACACATTAACAAGTGTTAATAAATTGACAAAATTTTTCCAATAATTAAATACATGCACAACAAAATCAAACATATAAAAATTAAAATAAAGGAAAACATTACACCAATGGTCACACACATGAGGTCATTGTTGATTATTTTTGCACTTGTGCAAAAATGGGCAACTCGAAACTTCGTCATTATGATGAAAGGCATTGGTGAAGTATACCTAAGCTAAGGGAGTTTTGATATTATTGGTTACTGTTGAATTAGTTAATGATTAAATGAAATCTGTAACTATGTGTGTTGTTACAAAATCGTAACAGATCACATAGTCTACAATTTCATGATATCTTTAGCAAAAGAACACAAGGGCCCCAAAGGACAACTTTGTGTTGTCTTGATGAAGACACTAAATTACAGAATAGGTGAAATGTTGAGTTTTGGGACAACAAACATAAGTGCAGATTACAGAAATTAGAGTTCATTACTGAATGTTACAGTTCTCATTAATGTTCTTTCCTTCATGATTAAGACATTCAATTATATTACTGAGTTGTTTAGTTCATCATACAATCCATACAAAAAGTTGAAATGTAGAAATAAATATACAACTCATTTATAGAATTCAATGTTTTATTCATAAGAAATTTCAAATGTTCCCACACAAGCCGTGGGATGTAACTGGAAAGTAAAGTACAACTACTGAAATAAGAGGTACACATGCATGAAAAAGAAAGTAAGGAGTATGAGTGAACCCATCATTGCCTTGGGGTTTTCTTCATTTTTCGAGTAGCTCCATCCCAGCTTTTGTTCCTTCTTCATCTTCGTTGTAGAATTCACTCGTACCTAAAAAGAAGAAAAGATGCACATCAATCGATTCGAGCTCGAGAGATCAATTCATATTCCTTACTGTCCTAGTTCATGCATATGAATCTCTTCAAAATGGAGATATAATTTACTTGAAGAATAGACTACATACATGCTCTACTCATTTAGAAAGAAGAAAGAGAAAAGAAAATAAGAAACATGGACACAAGAGAGGCCAAAAAGCATAAGTATTTTCTAATTATTTTCTTAAGTGTGCAAGTCGAAGAAATAGTACGTCAAAGTATAGGCTAGAAAGAAGGATTAATGTAACTCAAACTCAATATTTTCTGCAAATGGAAGAAGTTATAGTATAGAAGAGGGAATGGAAAATATAAGTACATGTTACAGTTGCAACTAAAAAGGAAGAATCACATTTCAAGAAGTTGAAGTTAGCTGAAAAGAAGAAAGGGTTACAACTAAAAAGAATGAAAAGAAGGTTATGGGAAAATTTTAACAGGGCTTCGCCATGTAAAATGGACATTTACGACATTCTCATTGTTGGTACACAAATTTGTTCTCCTTTTCAAGACAAGCAGGAACACCGATTCAATCATGGAGCTTAGAGGTAGGCCAATCATAAATATATGTCGTATTATTGTAGCCGGGGAAAAATCTAAGCTTGTCCCTTTGTTACTTGGATTTTTGGAGATATGGGTAGCACCTTAAAAGGATATGATCTTATTCTAACTATTTTAGGTTGTGACTTTCAATCAAGGTAAGAGAACCTATTCTATAACCTTTGTTATTTGGAAGGAGATACTAATACCTTTCTTTTTGCATAGATTTTATAGGGGAGACCTTGGGAAAATACTATCAACACACAGTTGCATTTGACCTCATGAGTTCTCACTTCCAAATCATGGAGATATCTTCACAAAGAAGGAAAAGGTTACTAAAGACGTTTGGAATCTTGATCTATCCTACATACTTTGGCAAATGGATTTTTGTCTTATGTGGGTATACAGAGCCCAGAACAGGGGTATTATGGATAGGATTGAATGTTTTTAAATAGATTTTTGTGGGAGGGGAGACAGGATGAACTTGACTCACTAGATCCTTGAGAGCTTATGCAAAATGGAAGGATTCAACCAACAAAATGCCACATAAGTTAGAAATGTTTCAATTATAATATGTGCCCAAATAAAGGCCCAAATTAGCACTCTTTCACACAAACTATGGGATTCTATCAGGAAGGATCAAGTCAGAGAACCCAATAAAGCACCAAGATTAAAATCAAACCACTCCTAAGGTACACCCAGAGGTTTACAAATAATCTCTGTCAACAAAATGAAAGAAAAGTGATTTAAAACCATTTATCTCACTCCTAAATGAAGGATCTTCTGAGAAATGAAATTGCAGATGCCACTAAACTATCACAAGGATTGAGACATGTGTGATTGGATTGGATTTTGATATAAGATTGTAATAGGAACAAGAAAAACTATTTGCATGCATTCAGAGATGAAATAAATACACTTTACTCAATATTAACATAGAATAACTCAAGTTTGATCAAATTTATCAAAGAAGGGAAGTTTCCAGAACAATATCAAATCTTTTCAATGGCTATATACTTACGCAACCACCTTGACATGATTGAATTTGATACAAAGAGAGATATACTGAAGTTTCTTATTGCTTCTCAAAAGGGATGGGCTCTATCAGTTTTTTCTTTGGAAATATTAGTCTCTAACCTTTCCAAGAACTTCCAACCATATGCATGAAAAATTTGTGCCATTTATAGCATTTACAACAGAGCCTCCTTCTCCCCAAAAGAAAAAAATACGTTTAATACACTAGTGCTCACCATGATTCTTTCGTGATTTGCATAATCAAATCTGCAAACGTCTCTAGGTGCTCGAGGGTGTAGATTTCATCGAATGCCTCCCGAATTCAACTCCTTGCTCATGGTAGATCACTCTTCCTTAAAATTTCCAACCATTTCCACCCGTAATCTATCAAATCTCACCCCTTGCATGCTCGGGAGAGGAAATTTTTTTTTTTAGGATCGGGAAAAGTTAGACCATTTTAATGGTGAAAGATGTCCTCTAGATCTTCCCACCAAACATTAGATATCAACATTAACTTCCTTCTCTGCTTGGCATGTAGAAAATACCAATAAATCATGGAGGTTCACACTTCCCGAGACATGTTTAAGAGAAAAATAGGGGAAAATCATATTTAGATTAACGAAAGATTGATCTTTACTTTCAATTTGGGCCATCCACGTGGCAAATTTCAAAACTTCGAAAAGACTAGGGGCTTCCTTTAATTTTACATCTTACTGGAAAAATAGAAAAATTTCATATTTTTCTCCACACCTCTGCCCTCAAAAAATGATCCTAAAACGTGTCCTAAGGTAGGCTCCAAAGTAATTGCGGAAAAAAATTATGCCATTTCATTACCTTTTTGGGAAAAGGAAAATTTTCCAAGTTTTCCCCATGGCTCATCCTCGGGAAACAGGTTTGACACGTGTCCAAATGTGATTGGAGTGCAGCCTCTCTTCCTTTCTTACTTTTGACTCTTTTTTCTCAAAAGGAATTTTTTTCAAATTTCCCTCATGAGCTCACACCTTCACTTGCTGACCGGAGAAAACATTGACCATTTCCCTATCGAGCTTGAGGACCATTTTGAAATTTTAAATGTCGAGGAAAGAAAATCCAAGTTTCCTACGATGGTCCGCCTCCCGCCTTTTTTTACTTTTTAAAGCGCCACGTGTCACCATGGTGCACCTTTAGGCGGTCCCAAAATTTGATACCGTGAACAAGTGCAGGCTCGCCACGTGTCATGCTTGAAGAAGGTTTGTCGAATGCTTGAAGCTGAGTGGAAGGTGCCACATGTCATGATTCAAGTAAATATCCTTTTGCCCGTTGAAAAGTCTAAGTAAAATGTAAAGTGAGCGGAGGCCTCCACGTGTTAGCCTGGCGCTTCTTTAGAATGAAACTCAAGGGCCAGTCCCAAAACATGTGCGGTTCCTCCACGTGTTTCCATGGGGAAAATTCAAGATGGTGCAAAAAGAATAGACCACTGAATGAGCGCGAGCTATCCACATGTCTTGTTCTACGCTAAACCGCCACAATCGTATGAAAATTTGTATAATTTTGGGCTAAGCGTGGGAAGCCTCCACATGTCCTCCTGGCGCTCCTCCAAGGCAAAACCAAACAATGCAGACATCCTAACAAGAACACCGTGCTTCCACATGGACACATTTTAAGTTAAGGCTTTCCATGAATTTTTCTAAGTACCCAACCAAGCCACGTCTAACCAAAAGGTGCCACATCCCACTGGAGATGAAGGATGCAAATTTGGCCAAGAGAAATGCCCGGTAAACCGTAAAATACGAGAAAATGATCATTACTGACTGGGAATGGAATTTTCTTCAAGGACAAAAAGCTTAGAAATGTTACAGGGCTCAAATACATTTTTCAGGGATATATCCATTCATTTTCTTCAAGAATTTAGGGTAGAGATGATAAGGAGAACAAAGCTCGAGTGGAGAATAGAAAACATGGGAGAACCTAATTTTTGAAGAACAGAGCACGAGGGACTCAAGATATAGAATCTTAAGCGATTTCCAACCTAGGAAAGGATTAAAAATGGCCATCTATATTAATGAGGCACAAAGATGCATGGGAAGGAGAAAATGACAGCAGGCTGTAAATCAATAAATTTTCAAAGGCACAATTAGGCAAGATTATTTTGAGCACAAAAACTCATCATGTTTTTTTATCTACTACATCCTTTAAAAGAGTTATTTAAATCAAGTGAGTGATACGAGAAAAGTAGAAAAGCATGCCATGATTGAGATAAACATTTATAATGTTTCTATTTCAAAATACCAAATCAAATTCGACAGAAGTGCTATATTTTGTATTCGAATCGGAAAATACAATTACTACACTGAAGAGGGAAAGAAGAGAGAATTATGGGAAAAATTTGCTAGGGATTCACAATGAAAAATCAACATTTCAGATTTTTCAGCATGCTAGAAATGTTAGTATAAAGGAAATAAAGCATCTAAGTAAAAGCAAGTTGTTGTATATATCTCCCTCCCCGGGTAAATATAGACAAATAGAAGAATATGGAAATCAAAGAAACTCAAAGCCCGATATTTATCGCATCACCAATAGCTAAGGCGCACCTTTGGAAGGTGCGGGTTGGAGGTGCAAAGCACAAGGTGTCGACACATAAAAATTTATGCCCAGGCGTAGGTTAGAGGTGCAAAGCACAAGGTGTCGAGACGTAAAATTTACGCCCGAGTGCGGAGTTAGAGTGCAAATCACAAGGTGTCGACATGTAAAAAGTTGCACCCAGGCGCAGGTTGGAGGCGCAAAGCACAAGGTGTCGACATGTAAAAGTCGCGCCCTGGCATAGGTTGGAGGTGCAAATCACAAGACGTCAACACCAAATTATCGGTTGCACATGACACATGTAAGTGTATGTTGACATGAGGATGGATGCACCGAGGCACATCTTCAGGAGGCACAACATTTTGAGCGTTGACACCACGAAAGGAAGTAAACCACCGACCCGGATATTCAAATGGCCATAACATTTCACGGGGATCTCGGATTCACGCAAGGTTGGACTATTTGGGTTTGCTAGGGTTCTCACATACCGCCATAATGAGATGAATTAAATACAATTTGGAGGTGGTTGGGGTAAATTTGGAATTCCTCCCACTTCCCTCTCTCAATCTTCCTATAAATTGTAAGGAGGGGCTTCTTTCTAAAGGTTGGACATTCTTGTTTTGCCCCTTCCTTCTTCTCTTTGGCAAGTGAATTTGTGGAGTTCAAACCTCCCATTTAAAACTGTAATGCAACTTTGCCTCTTGGCATTTTGTAGTGTACTATATCAATCTTTGGAGAAAATAATGCATGTCTATGGATGATTCTCAACCCTCTCTGTGTTCATTTTCACCTCCCGATCTTTCACCGTGAATTTGGTTATCTCATGCATGATCTTGCATTGCATTTTAATGGTTTGTGTTTATTATCAAGACAGGTGTTCTTCATTCCTTGGTGTATCACCTTTGTTAGTTTAGGTTCATTTTCATGCATCTTCTTACCACATCTCTCCTGGGCAAGGTAGATTAGGTTTTTAGTAAACCCTTTACATTTTTATGTGTGCATCGAATAAAGGAATAGAACCGGCCTTCATCCGGAGATCTTTCTGATTCACAAGGTCCCGCACTTGGGAAAAACTCCATGTTATGCAATTGCACTTAGATTCTCAACCCATCGAGTTGTACACATTCGGGGTCTTTGTACTTATGCATCAAGAGAAACAAGTTACCATTTTTCAACAAAACATTTAAATCAAGGCTTATGCCTAAAAATAGTATCGAAAAGGATGCAAAATTGCTTGTAATTTCCACAAATCCCTTACAAACTACAGGTTACAAGGGATCAATTCAAAAGGTGAATGAGTGAGAAAAATAGAAATTGAAACCCACAATGAAGAATCATATATTGATGCAAAATATCCAAGGAAAAACACAGAACTAGAGTTTGAAATGCTAGGTAAGAAGTAGCCCAAAGGATTTCCATGAAAAGTCAGTAATAGGAGATTACAACAAAGAAAGAAGTCAAGTCTCCATGGTGCAACTTCAAGATGGTTCCCAAAGAAGAGACCTTTGAATGCGCGTGATCTCGCCATGTGTCTTGTTACTGCTAAACTACCCCAATTACTCCGAGAATTTGTATAAGTATGGACCAAGCGGTAGAAGCATCCACGTGTCCTCCTTTCGCTACTCCAAGGCAAAACGAAGCAGAAGATCTCCAAATGAGCACCATGATTCCACATGGACACATTGTAAGTTAAGGCTTTCCATGAATTTTTCTAGGTACCTAGCCAATCCGCATCAACCAAAAGGTGCCACGTCACTGTAGATGCAAGGATGCAAATTTGACCCGAGATAAATGTGCGTCAAACCATAAGATATAGATAAATGACCATTAGAGCACAGGAATGGAAATTTCTTCAAAGACAAAAAGCTTAAAAATGTTATAGGGCTCAAATAAGTTCTTGAGGGATACATCCATTCATTTTCTTCAATAATTTAGGGAAGAAATGACAAGGAGAACAAATCTTGACTGTGAAGAATTGAAAACATGGGGAACCCGAAGCTTTGAAGGAACAAATCATGAGAGACTCAAGATATATAATCTTAAGTGACTTCCAACCTAGAAAGAGATTAAAAATGGCCATAAATATTGATCGGGCATAACATGGGGAAGGAGAAAATGATAAAGGCTATAAATCAATAAATTTTCAAAGCCACAATTGGGGCGATATTATTTTGATCACAAACACTCATCATGTTGTTTTATCTACTAAATGATTTAAAAGAATTATTTAGATCAAGTGAGTGATACAAAAAGTAGAAAAGCGTGCCATCATTAAGATAAATAGTTATAATGTTTTTATTTTAAACTACCAAATCAGCTTCAATGAGAAGTGTTATATTCTATATTCGAATCGGAAAATACAATTACTACACTGAAAAAGGAAAAAAGAGAAAATTTTGGGAAAATATTGCTAGGGCTTCGCCATGAAAAAGCAACATTTCATAGTTTTCAACATGCCGAAATGTTAGTATAAAGGAAATAAAGCATCTAAGTAAAAGAAACAAGTTCTTGTTTTCAACAAAAATTTAAATCAAGGCTTATGCACTGAAAATAGTATCGAAAAGGATGGAAAACTGCTTGTAATTTCCGAAAAGTGACTTGAAAACTACGAGGATACAAGGGATCAATTCAAAAGGTGAACCAAATGAGAAAAATATAAATTGAAACCCACACTTTGAAGAATCATATATTGATGCAAAATATCCAGGGAAAAACACATGAACCGAGTTTGAAATGCTCGGTAAGAAATAGCCCAAAGGACTTCCATGAAAAGTCATGTAATGCAGAAGATTACAACAGAGAAAGAATTCGAGTCTCCATGGCGCAACTTCAAAATGGTGCCCAAAGAAGAGACCCTGAATGAGTTTGATCTCACCACGTGTCTTGTTCCGCTAAACTACCCCAATTGCATGAAAATTTTTATAAGTCTTGGCCAAGCAGCGGAAGCCTCCACGTGTCCTCCTTGCTTTACTTCAAGGAAAAACCAAATAGTAGATATCCAAAACAAGCACCGTCCTTCCATGTGGACACATTTTTAGTTAAGGCTTTCCATGAATTTTCTAAGTACCCCGTTGAGCCAAGTGCATCTAACCAAAAGGTGCCACATCACCTGTAGATGCAAGGATGCAAATTTGACTAGGATAAATGCTCGTCAAACCGTAAAATACGAAAAAAAATACCATTAGAGCCTGGGAATGGAATTTTCTTCAAGGAAAAAAAGCTTATAAATGTTACAGGGCTCAAATACGTTCTTCAGGGATACATCCATTCATTTTCTTCAAGAATTTAGGGTAGAAACAAAAAGGAGAACAAATCTCGACCATGGAGAACAGAAAACATGGGGGAACCCGAGTTTTTGAAGGAACAGAGCACAAGAGACTCAAGATATAGAATCTTAAGTGATTTCCAACCTAGGAACAAATTAAAAATGGCCATAAATATTGATCAGGCACAACATGGGGAAGGAGAAAATGACAAAGGCCGTAAATCAATAAATTTTCAAAGGCACAATTGGGGCGAGATTATTTTGAGCACCAACACTCATCATGTTTTTTATCTACTACATGATTTAAAAGAATTATTTAAATCAAGTGAGTGATACTGAAAAGGAGAAAAGCATGCCATGATCAAGATAAACAATTATAATGTTTTTATTTCAAACTACCAAATCAGCTTCAACAGAAAGTGTAATATTTTCTATTCTGAACTAGAAAATACAATTACTACACCTGAAAAAGGAAAGAAGAGATAATTAAGGTAAAATTGTCTAGGGCTTCACCATGAAAAATCAACATTCCAGATTTTCAGCATGCCGAAAATGTTAGTATAAAGGAAATAAATCATCTAAGTAAAAGAAACAAGTTACTGTTTTTCAACAAAACATTTAAATCAAGGCTTATGCCTGAAAATAGTATCAAAAAAGGATGGAAAACTACTTGTAATTTCAAGAAAGCTACTTGAAAACTACAGGTTACAAGGGATCAATTCAAAAGGTGAACCGGTGAGAAAAATAGAAATTGAAACTCACAATGGAGAATCATATATTGATGCAAAATATGCAAGGAAAAACATAGAGCAAAAGTTTGAAATGCTCAAGAAGAAATAGCCCAAAGGACTTCCATGAAAATCTGTAACAAGAAGATTACAACGAAGAAAGAGGTCGAGTCTCCATGGTGTGACTTCAAGATGGTGCCCAAAGAAGAGACCCCGAATGAGCATGATCTCATCACGTGTGCAGGTTCCGCTAAATTGCCCCAATTGCATGAAAATTTGTATAAGTTTGGGCCAAGTAGCGGAAGGCTACACATGTCCTCCTCGTGCTACTCCAAGGTAAAACCAAAACAATAGATCTCCAAATGAGCACAATGCTTCCATGTGGACACATTTCGAGTTAGTGCTTTCCATGAATTTTTCTAAGTACCCAACTAAGCCACGTCTTACCAAAAAGTGCCACGTCCCCTGTAGATGCAAGGATGCAAATTTGACTAGGAGAAATTCTCGTTAATCCGTAAAATACAAAAAAACAACCATTAGAGCACAGGAATGGAATTTTCTTCAAGGACGAGAAAGCTTAGAAATATTACGGGGCTGAAATAAGTTCTTCAGGGATACATCCATTCATTTTCTTTAAGAATTTATGGCGAAATGAAAAGGAGAAAAAATACTAGCCTGGAGAATAGAAAACATGGGGAACATGAGTTTTAAAGGAACAGAGAATGAGAGACTCAATAAATAGAGTTTTAAGTGATTTCTAACCTAGGAATAGATTAAAAATGGCCATAAAGATTGATCGGGAACAACACGGAAAGGAGGAAATGACGAGAGGCAGAAATCAATACATTTTCACAGGCATAGTTGGGGTGAGATTATTTTGAGCACCAACATTAATCATGTTGTTTTATCTACTATACGCTTTAAAAGAATTATTTAAATCAAATGAGTGATACAAAAAATGAGAAAATCATGCCATGATCAAGATAAACAGATTATAATGTTTCTATTTCAAACTACCAAATAAGCTTCAACGAAAATCAATTAACACCCCTGAAAAGGGAAAGAAGAGATAATTCTAGGGAAAATTTTCTAGGGCTTCGCCATGAAAAATCAACATTTCAGATTTTCCAGCATGCCAGAAATATTACTATAAAGGAAATAAAGAATCTAAGTAAAAGAAACAAGTTCTTGTTTTTCAACAAAACATTTAAATCGAGGCTTATTCCTAAAAACAGCGATGTATCGAAAAGGATGGAAAACTACTTGTAGTTTCTAGAAAGCCACTTTTAAACTACATGTTTGAAGGGATCAATTAAAAGGTGAGCGAGTTGAGAAAAATAGAAATAGAAACCCGGAATGAAGAATCATATATTAATTCAAAATATCAGAGGAAAACACGGGAACCAGAGTTTGAAATGATTGGTAAGAAATAGCCCAAAGGAATTCTATGAAAATCTCTAACAGGGAGATTACCAAAAGAAATAAGTCGAACACGAGAACCCCTCCACATATATTCTTTACGAGTTTGAATGATAATCTGAATAGATGGTCAGAGCTCCAAATTATTCATGGATCAAATTCATGGCCCAGATTTAAATAAATAGAGAGTGCAAGATTGAAATATCGGGTCATTGGTTAAGCCATTCAAGTATTTTAAAAAGTAAAAATAAGATGGAATGCAAAGAATAATAAAAATATTTAGGGTTTCGAAAAGGATCAAGGATTTACAAAGAACAAACTTTGAATCAGAGACATATGTAACCCCATGAAGATATAACAGCCGTGAATAGAAGCACATTCAGAATAGAAGGAACTCCTGAAAGAGAAAAGTAGAATACCCACATAAATAAACATTCAAATCTGGAGAGTTTCAAGCAAATAGGGATACCCATTTAGTATTCGAACACAAACTCAAATAGAAGAGCTTTGAATAAAAATGCATACACATCCGAGTTAAAGAAATATTCAAGTATTTCAGAAAATATCATTCCCATTGAAATCACTTTCAAGTTACAGTACAGAGGAAAAGGGTACATATCTTGGATTTTATTGAAAAATGTTAATGGGTATCAAGAATCAGAGTATGAAACAAGAACTCACCAATTAAATTGGAGTTGAGAAAACCCTCGAAGGATGATCAAGTCTAGGGCTAAAGAGGAGCAAACCTAGAACGGTTTTTTCAACTGAAAAACAATCAATCCAAGCCACGAATATCCAGAAAATGCAAGCATAGAACTAAGTATCAGTGTCACATCGACAACTAAGAATGAAATCATTTTCATGTTCAAGATAAAAATTCTTACCCTTTCAAGCATTCATGACAACCAAAAGAGTTGCAGGAAGCTCGAAATAAAATGAACAACCCAAAAAGTATCCAAATAAACAAGCTCAAACTCATAAAGTGGCGGTCATCAAAAGAAATCCTGCAAAAGCAAAGATCTCAATAACCCAGAAGCTTGCACGACTCTGTAGAAGGTGAATAATACCGACTGAGCTCAAAAAACACTAACAGTAGCGGACACCAAAGAAATAATATAGAAACTGATCTCCAAGCTCTCACCACAGAAGGTAGAACCGAGAGCTAGAAAATCCATCAATATCAGAACCCTCTAGAGAACTCACAGAGGCCCAAATAATACAAACCGAGCTTTAACAGATAAAATGGCTTCAAGCCAAAAATTTTCCAGGGGTTCACCGCTCTTGGCGACTAGTGCAAAATGACCAAAATGGTGGAGTTCAAGCTGTTTTAACTCACCCACCTGAGCTTGGCAAAACCTATGTCAACTTGAGTTAATAGTTAAATGGACAAGATCAAGCCATGCAAATATCAAGGGCTGAAAACGATCCTCAAAGTTTGAAGCAAACCACCATGATCAGGATGTCATTGGCCATATTAACTACGGGGTAAACCTAACTCACATTCAAAGATCGACGGCATTGAATGCATTAGTGATAGAAATCAATGACCCAGGATTAATCACCGTTATCAAAGCAACTTATTCTAAGTTATACAAGCCACCAATAAACATATCAAGGGTTGATTCATTGTCGCGAAGGGGCTGGCCTTATCATTTAAAAATCATTTACAAATTTGACTTATTCACTATAGTCCAAACCTTAAATAATGTGAAGCAGACCATGCATGCCAACTATGATCACCGAAAAGGTGAAATTTAAATCAAGTATATCCAAATTGCAAAAGGCCAAAAACTATACACATGCATATAAATCAAAAGGTGGTGGATACTATCATGGAATGTGCCACGAATGGTCAAACTTTTTTATATTGCTAAGTCCACGAAGGTGGCCAAACTAAGAAAGTTGGAGGTGGTCTCCACTTCAAGGAGGTTGAAGTTGATTTGCAGAATTTCACTCATGTGACCACTCATAAAGAGTATGTTAACATCAGAGCCTAATCTTGGAAGTGGTCCCCACATTGGATGATTATTTTTGCAAATATTGCAAGTATTGAATTATTTACTCATAGACATAGAGTTGATTTTTGCATGCTTCACAAGAGGACAAAATAGAGAAGGAGACAAAGTTGCATGTTCAAAGGAGAAAGACTTGCCTAGCAAGCAAGCTTATTATTAACAAATTATTTACCCTTACTTTCTTAAAAAAGAACAGTCAACTTCAGTTTGATTATATTGTAATCAAGGCTATTAATGCCTATTTGTAATTGCATGCTCTATTTTTATTCCTTTATCTATTATTAAATAAAGGATAAAAATAAGATGCATGGGCGAGTACAAGCCTTAGACTATTTTTAGGAAGAGGGTGAAATTTATTTTTCTATATATTGTGTGCCTTTGCAAAGCACAAGGAGGAATTTTTAGATATAGGATTACTTTGAAGCAATTTTTGCAGTTTTACCTTTTAGTGTGAAGTATTTTCTGCCTTCCCAATTATTTGCAGTCTTGTGTGTGTTTCTATTAGTCTTGTGAATGAAAAATATGTTATTAATCGGCTTACCTGTTACAAAAATCAATAATTTCTGTATGATATTAATGTGCATGTTTAACTTAGCAGTATTGTTGTGATAATCTCCCTAATACCTCAAAGTGTTTTGCCCTTAACATTCTATAGAAGAATCTGTTTATTCATGCATCAAGAATCCTTTTACATATCAATTGTGCATATACTCAGTCAAATCCCTCATACAAATTTTGTGTATCACCTTAGTTTAAATTATTTTACAGTCATCTTTTCCCCTTAAACCCCAGAGATCAATTTAGGATACATCAACAAGGAACTGACCTTGATACCGAGACTCACCTCAAAATAGGTATACCCATAGACCTGAGGTGTTTCCATTGTATCTACGAAAGAGAGAGATCAAATTTTGCAAGCTTAGAAAACTCTGTAGCCATCTCTCTACAGGGTGCACTTTCGAGAGATAACGATTTTAGCATGGCCAATGGGACAATGAATCAGATCTGCGCATGTAATTTATGACAGATCCACATCAGATTTATAGTAGTTACAAAGTTACTTTCGGGAGTGACTGCAAACAATTTATTCTAAAGATTTTAAGATCTTTTGGTGACTCCGTTAAGCTGATTTTAGACTAGTATTGCAGCATGTTCCATGCCTAAAGTGACTACAAGATCATTAGTAAGAGGAATTCCTCTTGAGTTTGTTTCTTTACCTTTTAATTTTTTTAGAAGGAGAAGAGTTGGTAATACTTTACCTTATAATAGACCTGGTTTTGACAACCCTCCTCCTAATATTCCTTCACCATGTATCAATTTCTCTATTAACATCCTAGTTTTTCAAATGGCTATTCAACCACCAAGGAATTTTGTGACCTTTACTAATGGTAGCCCATTAGTAATCCCAGTTTACCATGACATCCCTAATGCTTGCCAATTAAAAATTTGCCATCATTCACAGTGAAAATCAGGTTACACCTACTGAGCACATCAAAGATGTTACAACCCATATGTACATTCCATAACATTACTCATGAAGATGTAGCTTTGAGACTCTTACCCACATCCCTCAAAGGACAAGCCTTGCAATGGCATAGAAATCTAGAGATTGGATGCATAAGAACTTGGGATGACTTAGGTGATAAATTTCTAAAACAGTTTCAAGATAATTTAGATCATTTATCTCTCATAGAATAGTTGTCTACCATTAAAAGAGCTCCCAATGAATTTATGTCTAGTTTCAATATCCATTTTTCCAGAACTTAGGAAATAATTCCAGCAAGTGTCAAGCCTCAAGCTGATCACACTTTCCTTTATTATCTTAGGGAATTAAATAGTGATATCTCAACTATGATTCAGTCAATGGGAGGAGATACGCTCCCAGTAGCCTACGATATCGCTATCCGAGATGAAAATAGTCTTATTCAAGCTGGAAAATCTGCACCAAGGCCTTCTATGCCCTTTTGGAAGATTTAGCACCTATTCCTTAGCCTATTACAATCATAGAACATGTTGTTGTAGCCCCATCGGATGATAAATTTAAACCCTTATAGACTATGGGAAATAAGTTGACTTCAATTGAGAATAGGCTTGCATTACCTAGTAGACCTTATCGGGATCCTTATCACGAAATTCAACTACATCGACAAAACAAGAAGCCTTACCAAAAAATCAAAATTATAGGAAGCCTTACAAGTAAAGGCAATTGAACCAAAGGCTCCTAGTTATCCTAATGCTTTAGTCCCAAAGTAATATGGATACATAAGAGTGGTACCAACCTTGCAATCAACCTCATTCATTGCAAGTTTCCTAATGCTTTTCTAAATTTGAATCTTGTTGTACAACCTCAATCAAACATTGTTCATGCCTCAAATGGAGAGTGGGTAGCGAAGAAACTCATGTTCGAAAGCACACAGAACAAAATTTAGTCGGTTTAATGAGGATTTCATTGCAGTCACTACTAGGCTCAAGGAAAATCATTAAAAGTCAAAAACAACAAAATAGGCCTTTACTGTCTATGCCACTTTGATAAGACAACATCTACGGTCCCAAAATCAGCCAAAACCTTGTTGTTTCTCAAAAGACAACCAGTGTTTTAGTTGATAAAGGCCAAAAATACAACTACAACTCCACCCAAGAAGATGTTTATACGTTAGATATCAAAGGTAGGCAAGCGAGAATCAATTTTTGTTAAGGCCTACGCTAAGACAATTGAATCTATCTCTAAAACATTTGCTTCTTTTAACATTGTTTATGTAATGAAAAATCATAATGTTAACATCTCAATGTGGGATGATCTAAGTATTCGAGACAACAAGATTTAATTTCGATGAACCAAAGACTAAGTGCAGATTTCTTCAAAAACAACGAAAAGGAAGTTTAGAATGCGAAATGGTCCTTGGAACATTTGAACAAGACCACATTAAAGAAGTTAAGTGGATGGTTCGGAAAATTTTGAATTCTTATGACATCAAGAAGCCACCACCATTTTTTTTATCATTGATTATTGGAGAACACCTAGTTCATAATTGCATGGTGGACAATGGTGTAAGTAGCATGGTTATGCCAAAAAAATTGTAGAAAAATTGGGTGCGGTATGAGCCTACGAAAGGGCCTTACAAACTTGATGGGCTAACTAATATAGCTAGTGTAATCAAAAATTTAGAGGTAACATTACATGCTTGCCCAAATGTTTCTATTCTAAGATGTAACTGTTGTGGATTTACCTACATACTTAGCTTTATTCTTATCTAGAGATTTCACAACAAAAATAGGAGGTTATCTCTCTTCATGGTCCTTATTTTTCAATACTCATTTCTGGCACCAAAGTTACTATCAATTCAGAACCATTGGCCAGATTTCACATTGAGCCTCACTCTCCAAATGTGGTGGCTAATTATTCAGCCTTAGATTAGTTTGAATTTGATGAGGTAGCTCAGGTTTCAGCATTAGATGGTGTTTCTAACATGTTTATGGATGAAAAGATAGTGGAAGAACATGCTCATGATCCTTTTAAGGAAGTTGAAGAACACCTGTTTGGTGTGTATTATATGCATGAAGAAAATACACCACTTCCCTTACTTTCCAAAACAGAATATTCAACGAAGCAATTTGGTAGCTTCATTTCGATGGAGCTAAGAACAAGAAAGGACAGGGACCAGGTTTGATGCTTACTTCACTGACAAATGAAAAGTATTACTCATCTTTAAGTCTCCTATTTTCATGCACTTGCAACGTAGCTGAATACAAAGCATTAATTCATGGATTACTTTGGGCGAGAAGAGAGGCATTAGCATGCTACAAATTATTGGTGATTCCGAGTTGGTTATCAATCAAGTAAGTAATTTCAATCTTTCTAAGAATCCATTAATGAAGTCTTACAGGACATAGAGTTTTGGAATTAATGGAATATTTTGATGCTATTAACATTCGATTCAATCCTCAAGCTGAAAAAAATCATGCAGCAGACTTGCAGAGTAGTTGGGAAAGGTTCATTTTAAGAGACCTCTAGGAAATCGGAGGTGGAAAATACCTGGCAAATATCCCCGGAACCGGTTTCACTAAAAGGTGAATTTACCATTTTTTCAAAACTGAATTTTCACCACCCTTTTTTGAGTGAAAGAAATTATAGAGTCGTAGACAACTTTATTGCGTAGTTATCACATGACAAAAAGACCTATTTTCATGTGATAAGAGGGCCTCTTATCGTGCGATAACAAGGCTTGTTGTCATGTGACAATAGGTCTTGCTATCACGCAGATAATAGGGCTTCTTTATCGTGTGACAACGAGCTTACATCACGTGACAATAAGTCCTATTGTGACATGACAATAAGGATTTTTTCATATGGAAACATGACTTGTTGTTGCATGATGACAAACCTCATTGTCGCGCATCAAGAAGTCTCGTTGTCACTCGTCTTAACCCTAGTTTTACCCTATAAATACCCTCCTGCTAGTCATTTTCACATTTACACTTTCCAGCTCTCAAATTTTCTTATATACAGGAGTCCAGGTCAGGTATAATCAAGCTCAAGGACAACTACAATGGTGACTACAAGTGCATCACAAGCTCAAGACAAAATTCAAGAGGAAAATCCAGTCAACCCAAATGCCCAAACCACGGGAAAGATACTCTACAGGAACCCTTTGTGCCCTCACATCCAGACTAGTTTTAAAAATGAATTCCGAATACAAGGATTTGATCGATGCATGTGAGTTTGGTGGGCTTGTTAGGATGCCCCATTTTGAAACAGATATTGATATTTTGAACTACCTTATCTCCTCATACAATACAGAGGACGGATTGTTTTATGTTACTGTGGATGATGGTCAAATGTTTCAATTCGGTATCAACCTAGCTGATATTCATCGGTTTACAGGTCTCCCATTCAAAAATTTGGAAGTATGGTCTCTCTTGTATGTTTACCCCTTGAAATGGGTTGTTGGATTTAATGAGGCTGAGTCACCATTATTTATATAAAACTCATGTTGAATTTTGAGTTCCTACTCACTGTTCATTACCCACTATTATCAGGGTTTCATGCTTATATTTCGATCTTTTGCACATATGTTATTTTGTGCATAATATTGGAAATGTTGTGGCTTCTTGAAACATGTTCCAGGATCCTTGCTTTATTCTAGGTATTTTCATTTACTTTTACAATCCTTACTTGAAACTAAGGTCGTATATACTTATGAAGTTATGGGTTTGAATCCTTTTCCATGATGTGTTAGCTTTAAAAATTTGAGATCTCTATTTTAAATGCAGCTTGGACACTATCACTTTTTACTAGATGAATTCATATTTTCTCTAAGATAATGGAAAATTTTGGAAATAATAGGATCTGTAATCCTCTGAATGTTTTTTAAACATTTCCTTTGTATATATTTTGCAAATGTCTCCTACTTGACCTTGTTGATATTGTTTTCAAATATGAAAATTATGAGTTATCTCTCACTATCTATGTTGTCTTTGAATGTACTACTTGACTATGTCCTTTTCTAGTTGTAATTTATACTTGGTAATTTTCATATTTTCCATTTATGAATGTAAATCAAAACTCAAACTGTAAAGCTTGTAGTCATCATCGAGAATTTTATGAAACATGACTTTTCTTAAAGCTTTGAACATCCCATTTTGTGATGTCGAGAAAGTACGAGATACTTATTTTTTTGAAAAATAAGATAATCTTGTTATCTAGAAAGTCATACATTATCTCTTTCCATTTTCATGATCTCTCAAATGTATTCTAATATATTTCTCTTTACATATGAACCTACCATTGGAAAACTATTCTTGAATTTGTCAAGATACATGGACCATTTAGCAATTTTTTTCTTCACTATGTATTGAAATGTATGTTTAGAGCTTTACATTATTATTATAAGTTGAATTTCATGATAAATCTATACTCATGTAACTTAACTTGGATCTTGCAATAACCGAGAAGATGAACCTATTATAAAATTTAAGTAATAGACATATTCTTCATGTTGAACTCCATTACTCAGTAAGTATATTTGTTGAACTATGTCATTTATGTTTGTTCCAAAATTTCTTCAGTATAACTACTTTCAAAAGAGAAACCATCTTTTCCTCTAAATAGTGTATCAAAGATGATATTATATAAATACGGTGACTTGATTTTCATAGAAATAACCTTTTTGATGATGTATTATAGATACATTATTTCCTTCAAGCTCGAATGTCACTTTGTAGATTCAACCCCTATTCGGATTTACTCTAAGATGAACTATAGCCATATATCTTCTCCATATCTTTGATCTTTATTCTTTTGCACATCTATGATGGTGATTTTAGGTTGATACTTCTCTTTTGGCTTAAAATTTGGTTTTGTAACTTCATTCAATTTTATTTTATTTTTCCTATTATGCATTTCTTAATGTTTGAAATTGTATCTTATAATTGATTAATTGATAGAAATTTTATTCTTATGATGTAATCTAACATTTTACATTTTATTCTATACCTTCTTTGAATGAGAATGATATCAATTTACATGAAACATGTGATTATGCATTTGAAAATTTGATATAGAATATGGAAATATTGTAATATAATATGTTAATATGGAAATATATGTGTTTTATGGATTTTGAAATCTGGAAAGCATCGTTCTTATTCTTTACTTTAGCAATCTTACGCCTAGATGGAGCTAGTTTCATTAAAGTAAGCTTGAATAGTACCATCTTTTCCAACATTCAAGATTTTGTGTTTAGAAACTATATTGGCATACTATAAAACAATCTATACTTGATGACCTTGAGCTATATGCATGGATTGTTTGATTGTAGTCTTGAATTTTTTTCATGAATGATATAATTTGTATTTCCTAGTTTTAATTTAAATTATACAAAAACTTTACTTTCTTCAATTGTTATCCATTTCTTATCAATCATGTGTCTATTACTTGATTTATCTTATTCTGTTGATTTCAAGAGATCCATTTTCTTTAAGATAATACCACATGCATGTTGATCTAACCCTGAGCTCAAAATTTAACAATCTTATGTTTCTCTTTCGGTACCACCCGATGTAATGAAATGATGTAGATAAGATGAAGATAAGGATTTGAAGCTAGAAAATGAAGAGAAGAGGAAACCCCTAGGCAATGATGGGTTAATTCTTCATTCCCTTGCTTGTAGCTTTATACACATGTATCTCTTATTTTAGTTGTCATAATTTACATCCCACGGCTTGTGTGGAAACATTAAACTTCTTCATGAATAAATAAAATTTTTTTTGTAACTAAGTTGTATACTTTTTTCTGCATTCAAATTTTATGATATGTATTGATTGTATAATGAAATAAAAAACTCAATCACATGATAAATATCATTTAAACATAAATAAATAATGAAATATAATGTATCTATAACTTAAAAATGAATTCTTCTTCATGTAATCAACAAATATTTTTTTGGTTTTGGATTTTAACATCTTACATGTATTATGATTACCATCTTCATCAAGGCTATACATTGGTCCTCAGGGGATTTTGTGTTTCATAGCTGAAGACAAACATGGAATGGTAACATATTTGAGTTGTTACATTCTACAACAACAAACATATCTACATATTGCATGTTGTTAATCAATTCTGCTATCTAAAAACACTAAAACAAAGTGTATGTATCTCCCTTAGTTATGTTCATCCATCTAAAATGAAGTTTTGAGTTTCCCATTTTTACACAAGTGAAAAAATTGTCAACATTTATGTCAATCGTGCGGGAAAGTTGTTTGCTAGCTTTAAGACTAGTGTCTTGCTCTTGTCCATTGGGAATGGATTCAAAAGCATATAACCAAAATATGTCCTTTTATGAAAAACTGACCCTTCTGAAAAACAAACAAAAGTTGGGAAACAATTTGGTAAACCAAATCAGTGCACGAATGCATTTATTGAAATCGAAAGTTGCAATCTAAATGAACTTCACTTATTGAAATGGAAATCCTACTCTACCCTAATCTAACCAACATAAAACTAAAGTTAAACCAAGCCTAAAACTAGAAATAAAAATAAATTCCTTATCACCAAAACCGAGTGAATGAATGCGGCTTGAAAAACAAGTAATATGAAGAAGCTTGAAATAAGATATGTACCTTGTTTTTGTTCACAAGATCAGTCCAATAGCTGATAAAAGCCTTTATCTTATTTACAAGATACTCTAAGAGATTTTAGGGCTGAACATGAAACTTTTCTTTGTGGTTTAAAACTAGCGTAAAAATATGGTACTGCATCAATTTGTTGCAAACTAGCCAAATAAAAATAGGACAAGGCCTCCTAGCAACTAGTATGATGACCTTTCTTATCTATAATGTTTTGTATGACCACCTTTCCAAACATGGGCACATTATGTAGTTTCTTTGAACAAGTTTCATCCTCCTCATGCTTCTATACCACAATTTTCATAATTGTTTTTCTCCTTGCTCATTTTGATTCAACACCAAATCTATAAGATCAAATTCATCTCATTGTTTTGCATAAGATCTAATCTTCGCAATGGGATGTTCTACCATATTCTTCTCGAAAAATTATTTTGTGAAAAGGGAAAGAAAGGGCATACATCCAATAAAATTTCTTGCTCCTTTTCAGATCTAAGAGGCTCTTTATTCTAGAAGATGAATGGTGAAACTATAAAACTTGTGAGTTCTATGGGTTTTTCCTCACCAATGCAATCTTCCAAATCTAACAAGAAATCAACCTCTTCACTATCAAACTCTATAACACATTCTATTTGGATTTCAACCTCCTTGTAATCCCCTTCATTTGAAATTTATTCTTCATCCTTTTTGACTTTGCAAGCTTTAATGAATTAGTAACTTGTTTGAATATGGTTCCTTCATGCACACTACATTTAGAATATAAATATTGTTGATCATCTTCTAGTTTTTCTTTCTTTGCTACATTATCAAAATGTCATATGGTATTTTCTCTAGAACATGATCAAACTAAAATTTTGAAACCCAATGTTGCATGTTCTACAAAATTATTCAGCCTATTATTTCCTTTAGTTGGCTTCCCCTCCTTGATGATTTTATGATTTTATCCTTTATGAATTGGTGCTATGGATGGAGGAGGAGGGGAAGGCTTGATTTCAGCTTGAACTAGAAATTCTTGAATAAGAGACTAGTAGAAGGTTTTTATTAAGAAAATAAGTAGAACACCAACTTGGAAATGGATATTTCCTTTCAGTATGTGATTGTGGAATAGAAGGATCAATATTTGTAGCATCTTGAAAATTTGGAATTTTACAAATAGGTTACTTTGGTTGGAAGGAAGGTATGAGGGAACTAGATTCTAATGGGGAAGGTAAGTGGAAAAATCCCATTGATAGGGTTACTCAACTGATGCCTATCATTTTCTAATGTTTCATTTTTTTCAAATTGTTCCTTGATAGCTAAAAATGTATACTTCAAAATATTAAACTCAATTATAAGATCTTATTGATTTGCATAATTAGCATAACTATCTCGCATAACCTTGATCTTGACCAACATAATAATTATCATATTGATAATCATATTGATGTACATGGTTCACGATATGGGGATATTAATTTTGATAAGGGTCATAATGCTTATCTAAAGGGGAAAATAAATGATAATACTATGGATATGTCGATAAAACACTTGGATAGAAGCATTCCACTGAGGAATTGATGTCATGATTGCATGACCTTATCAAAGATGTTAAATAAATGGAAGAAAAGTATGTTGGTCTTGAAAATAGGATGAAAACAACGAAACAACATATATGTATTTTTTGCAAAATACCTAAAAAATAGAGCTGAAAAGTTTGATGTTGAAAAGTGTTTTCTTGATTTGAAATCAGATTTACAGAGTCTCCGATGAGTTCTACTTTGAATATTCAAACAATAAAACCCATAAATAGTAGTTATGCTCCCATTGGGTGTACCAAAATGTGTTATGCATGGTGTCTGATTTTCTTGAAGGATGGAACACCTTCAAAACATAAGACTTTAATCTCTTTGAGGTCCCACCGTGAATTCCAAAAAAATTATTATCTCTCGAAGTGCACCCTGGTTGAGGGATAACAACAGGGTTTCTAATCTTTCTCTTCCCTCACTTCTGCAGATACAATGGAAACACCTCAAGGTTGTGGGTATCCCTATGTTGAGGTGAATCTATGGGATTACAAGACTAGTTCCTTAGTGATGTATCCTAAACTATTTTTTTAGGTTTTAAGGGTAAATGATGGTTGTAACTGAAATTTAAATGGGGTGATACACCAAAATGATTAAGGGATTTGACTGAGTACATGCCAATATTTAAGAGATAGATTACATAAGCACAAAACAATGGGTTTCAACTAAGTTCTAAGGTAAAACACTCATGTGTTGATGGAAAAATCACAACAACATAGCAAGCTAACATGCACACAAAGACTATGCTAAAATCACCAAATTTACAACAAGGTAAGATAATTAATTCAAGGAATTAAAATTCACATGATCTAATAAAAGATGCACACTATTGCAAATTATTGGAAAGGCAATAAGCTGGTTCTCATTGATGGAAAAACTTGTAAAAAAAATCTACAACAATCTTACATCCAAAAATTCCTCCCTTGTAATTATCCAATTCACACAATATATAGCAAAAATAATTCACCCAACCCTCCTAAAAATAGGTTGCAGTCTGAACTCACCCATGCATGTTATTTTTATCTTTATCATGAATAAATAAAGGAATAAAATAAACATGTTGTTTACAATGAGGCAATAATAGCCTTTAGTTCCAAAAATACACTTTAGTCAAAGTGTAGTTGACTGCTTTAATTATGAAATAATAAATAAACTTGGGTGAATATTTTGGCTAATAATATCCCTTGCTTGATGTGCAAGTCTTCTCAATGCACACGAAAAATTTCTTCTTGTTGTTGATGTGACATGTGTCCTGTCCTCTAGTGATGGTATTCAAAACTTTACTCATGTGTAAAATAATAGCTTTCCTTTTTCAAGACATAGAAAAATAAATCATCTTCAGTGTGGGGACCAACTCTGAGTATGTGAAAAATAATAATTTCCCTCCTTTTGTGAAAAATAAGATAATCTTACAAAATATAAGGTAAGGAATCATTGGCATTTTTATCCTCTCATTGACTTTGTCCTTGGCATCTAGTCTTTGTTTGAATCTGGCTCTATTTGAATACATCAACCTGGTTTTTTTTTATTATTTGCATATGACAGTCATCTTAATCATGACATGTAGTAATTAGTTTTCCCACTTTTGATTAATACATGGTATATACTATACTTGGCCCCCTTTAAACTATAATTTTCGGGACCTCCATTGATTTATCATTGCATACCTATGATAAGTGTCAGATTAATAATATGTGGCATATGATTATAGTTTAGACATTTATCGAGAGGTCAATGCAAAATGAAATTATTAAATGGGGTTGGACCCCTCTCCATGATGCTTGACCCTATAATTTGGTTGGTAATTATTGATTTTCTATGGTTGTTATGTTTTGTATTGAAATCTTCCACATTTATATTGTTAATGTTGTGGTCAAGTAAACTAACTTTGTAGTTTGCATTGGGAGATGGTTTTTTTATCTCAACCATCGATCTTGGTACCTCACTAATCCATACCATTCATCCCAAACCCATGGGTGAGTTATTTTAATCTTGGTTTAGTTAGTGAGTAAGGTTATTGTTATCTCTCGAAAGTGTACCCTGTAGAGAGATGGCTACAGGTTTTCTAAGCTTACACAATTGATCTCTCTCTTTCGTAGATACAATGGAAACACCTCAAGTCTATGGGTATACCTATTTTGAGGTGAGTCTCTGTATCAAGGCCAGTTCCTTATCGGTGTATCCTAAACTGATTTATGGGATTTTGAGAGTAAAAGATGACTATAAAATGATTAAAACTAAGGTGATACACCAAATTTGTATGAGTGCTTTGAATGAGTTTATGCACAACTAATTTGGGAAGGATTCTTGATGCATAAACCAATAGTTTTTTAGTAGAATATCTAAGGGAAAAACACTTGATTATACTGAGGGAGAATCACAACAGTACTAATAAGTTAACATGCACATTAAAATTAAGTAGAAAAGACTAAATTTTTAGTAGGGTAAGGTGATTGATCAAGGAATTTTCATTCACAAGACTAATAGAAACATACAAAAGACTGCAAAATAACTTGGAAAGGCAGAAAATACTTCACACTTAGAGGGAAAAAACTGGAAAAATTTGCTTCATTACTCATATATCCAAAAATTCCTCCAGAATTCCTCCCATGCTCTGCAAAGACACAATATATAGCCAAAATAAAATTCACCTCTCCCTAAAAATAGCCTAAGGCTTGTACTTGCCCATGCATCATATTTTTATCCTCTCTTATAATAATAGATAAAGGAATAAAAATCGAGCATGCAATTACAAATAGGCATTATTATCCTTAATTACAATTGGTTAATTGAAGTTGACTGATCTGTTTTTAAGAAAAAAAGGGTGAAAATTTGTTAAAAATAAGATTTACTTGCTAGGCAAGTTTTCTCTCCATGAACATGCAACTCTGTCTTCTTCTCTATTTTGTCCTCTTGTGAGCATGCAACAAATAAATTCTTTGCTATGAGTAAATAATTCAATATTTGTGGTATTTGCAAAATAAAATATCCCATGTGGGGACCACCTCCAATCTTAGGCTCTGATATTAACATTCCCTTTGGCCATGACATAGGCATCATAATACATTCGACCACCCCTTTGATTTATTTGGGCATAGACTAAGCAATAATCATAGTTTTAATAATTAAGCTCCTTTGCATAACACATGGCATATTATATAGTCTTCCACCCCTTTAACCTTCACCACTTTGTACTTTTCTTCTCGTTTTGCGCTTTAATGAACTCGATGATTATAGTTGAAAGACTCACCTTTTTGGTGATCATGCTGGCATGTATGGTCAGATTTGCATTTTATTCAAGTTGGACTATGATGGACTTTACCCTTTTCGTGATCATTATTCACTGTAGCAATGGGTAATATTTGTGAACTTTGCAAAGTTTATGTAATAATCACTTTAAACTTGTCCCCTTTGAATGATAGCTCGACCCTTCCGATGATTGTGTCGGTGACCCATTTTTCAAAACTAACCCTTGTGGGGTTAGGGTTTCTTTAGAGCTTGACACATATCTATCTTTCTCTGACCATGGTGAAGTTGGAGGTCTGTTGGTGACCATTGATTTCTGTACTTTGTAATCTAAACCATCGAACTTAACCCATTGGGTGAGTTGAGGAGATAAGATGCATTCGAACCCTAACTTTGATCATTTTTTTTATTTTTGTGGAATGGGCAAAGCCTTGTGAATTATTCTTGGTGCTGCTATTGATGTTCTTATTTGAGCTTGGATTTCACTGTATATTGGAGCTCCTTCTTTGAAAATATCTCTGTCATTTCAAGTTTCATGGTTTCGTGTAGTGGTGCTTTGGTCATTTTCATTTGAAGCTTTTCTTGTAAATCCATTTTTTATTTCCACCATGGCTGTTACTTCGAGATCAGTTTGTTCTGTTGTTTCTGTGGGTTTTCCTTTCTCCCAAGCTCTGTAGATTCGATTTTCTTGCAATGGCCTCCATGGTGAGTTTATGAAGCTCGATTCTTCTCTGTTCTTTGAGATCTCTTCGGTCTATTGGCCACCACAGTCGTTTATAGGTGAGATAATTTCTCTTACATGTGTACACTTCTATTTTTAATTTTTTTAAATGCATCACTGAACTCTTTGAAATATTTGTGGGTTATGTTATTTATTTTCTCCTGATTGACTCTCGAGTTCGAAACTTCATGTGGGCCTTTAGACCTCTCGCTTCATCATCCGGTTGCTCAAAATTTCTAACCATTTGATTATCTACGGTGAGTGTATTCTTTGGCCCAATCTGCATCATGAATTATAGATCTGTATTTTCCGAGTTCTAGGTATATGTAGATATGTGACCTTGAGAAATTTTATCAACTTTGTGTGGAAAATACCTATACAAGATTGAAGTAATAGTTTCATCATGTACTATAATTGTATTTCCTTGGTTTTCTTGTATATTCATGCTTGGCCATTGATAAAATAAGATTCAAAATACTATGTGATTATGTGTTTCATTGTTATGAAACTCTAATTTACTTTGTACCTTCCTTTTTTTATTGTGATGCTCATAAGCTAATTTCTTCATTTTGAATACTTATATTTCAACTTCTTCTTTGTATGAGTTGTTTGTCTTAGGACAATCAAGTTATATCATCATTTGTTGAGAATATTGTAGAGAAATTTTATGAATTTCTATAAATACAAGTTTTGTAAATTACGTTAGGTCCATTTTGAAATCTCTAGCTCAATTTTGTATTCTGGAGAATCTATTTGTTACAATTCATTGTTTCAGGATCAACTTGATTCTTGGAAATTCTATAGCACCTTTGAGAATACTTGCTTTAATCCTTTTCAAACTGATATCACTTGAACATTGAATTTATCCATGAGATGAGTGTTTGAATGCATTTGTTTTCTAAAATCACATCTATTGAATGCTTGACTATAGAAATATTCTTGACTTTTGAAAATAATATGTACTGTTTTCTGAAAACATTGTTATTGGATGGCTCCATATTGTAAAATGATGAACCTAACTTTGATTCCTCACTGTTTTCTGAACTTCTGTATTGGACACATTATTTATGGAACTCTATTTATAACTCCTATAGCTGCATTTGTATTTGATCAATTCCCTTGCATAGATAGTTGTACTCCTTTGATATGGAAAAATCTCTGTATTCATTCTGAATGATTTCTATTTTTGTAATTGCAAATCATGCATTCAATTTGATCTCTGAAGCTATTACTTGTAGTATTTTGTAATCTTATTTGTATCTCAACATTGTATAATAATCTGATGGACAGCTTATTTCTTCTAATTTGAAATTTTATCCTTTCCTGTAGCAACTAGCTTTGATTTTTGTCCTTTCCTGTAGCAACTAAAATTTAAAGTGTTGATTTTTATGGCGAAGCCCTAGAATTTTTTTCTAGAATTCTCTCTTCCATCCATTTTCAGCATAGTAGTTGTATTTTCTGATTCAGAACATAACACTTCATGTTTGAAGCTGGATTGGTAAATAAAATGAGACATCATAGTTGTGTTATCTTGATCATAGCATGCTTTGTTGTTTTTCTATATCACTTACTTGATTTAAATCATTCCTTTAAGCATGTAGTAGTTTAAAACAACATGATGGAAAGTTGTAAATGTCTATTTTACATGGTGAAGCCCTGTCAATTTTTTTCCAGAATCTTGTCTTCATTCCTTTCAATTGTGACCTTCTCTTTTAGCCAAACATCAACTTTCAAATTCTACTTTTTTATCTATTACAAACTAAAACATGTGCTTCTATTGTTAGTCTCTCTTCTACACTGTAACTTCTTCCATTTCAGAATAGTTATTGGAACTTTGAGTTACATTCTTCCTTTTATTGCATGCACTTATGACTTGTCTATTTTTCTTTGTTACAACTTGTACCTGCACACTTAGGAAAATAGTTAGAAAATAATTAGGCTTTTGGCCTCTCTTATGTCCATGTTTTTCTTCTTTCTTTTTTCCTTCTTCTTTCTAAGTGAATAAAGCATGCATACATTTTGTTCTTTGAGTAGAATACATCTCATGTAAAGAGAATATTCATATGCATGAAGTAGGATAGTGTAGAAATATGAATTGATCCCTCAGCTCATAACTAAAAGTTAATTATTTTCTTCCTTTTTAGGTACAATGGCTTCACAATGAAGATGAAGGTGAAACAAAAATGGAGATGAAGATGCTTCAATCAAAGAACATAAAGCCCAAGGGAATGATGGGTTCAATCATACTCCTTTGCTTTCTCTTTCATGCATGTGTACCTTTATTTTTGTAGCTGTATTTACTTTTCAGTTACATCCCATGGCTTGTGTGAGAAACATTTGACTCTCCTTGTGAATAAAACATTGAATTTGGTAAATGAGTTGTATATTTTCTTATGAATTTAAGATTTTCTCGTATGGATTGGATAATGAACTAAAAAAATCAGTAACATAATTGAATGTCTTAATCATGAAGGAAAGAACATTGATGAGAACTTATAACATTTAGTAATGAACTCTGATTTTCTGTAATTTGCATTTCTATTTATTGCCTTAAAATTCAACACTTCACCTAATTAGTAATTTTTCATCTTCATCAAGACAACGTAGTTGTCCTTTGAGGCTTTGTGTTCTTTTGCTGAAGATGACATATGTGATATATTTGTTTTGTTTTGATACAACACACATAACTACATAGATTTCACTTAATCATTAATTAATTCAGAAATAAATAATAACATCAAAACTTCCTTAGCTAAAGTATAATTCACCCAAGACTTTTCATCATAATGAAAAAGTTTCGAGTTTCCCATCTTTGCACAAGTGAAAAAATTGTCAACATTTCTACGCGATCCCGCTGGGGAAAGTTGTCTGCTAGCTTAAAGACTAGTGCCTTACTCTTGTCCATTGGGCATGGAGTCTAAGCTGGCGGAGCAGGTTTAATGGTTAGTGGTTGATCTTCCAATCATATTTCCTACCTCCTTTCCCTCTTCTCTCTTTTCTTGATCTATAAAAGTGGGAGTTTAGCTCATTGTAAAGGGTTGGTCATTCTTTCTCTTCTACCCCCTCTCTCTTTCTTCCTTAGGGTAGAATGCAGAGTCTAAGCCTCTTCTCAAGGCTCTGTATGGCATTCTCTTGCCCCTTTCCCACTAATGATGTACTATGTGAAATTTTGGAGTAATTAAATCTATTTTGTGATGCATCTATTCATCCTTAGCTTATTTTATAGTCCCTCCTCACCTCTCATCGTTACAGGTATATTGTTCATATTTTGATGCTTATTACAGTCCTAAGAGCCATGTTTAATGGGTTTTGAAGGGGTGTTCCATGTGAATCTATCTTTGGTCTATGGTGCATCTTGTCCACCCTCTCCTCTTCTCAACTCTCTCCACTTTAGGTAGCATATTGTGATCATCCAATTCCTTCTCTAGTGTATCACCACTTAGTGTAGTCTCTCTTTCACTTTCTTCTATCTTTGTCCCTTGCTACGATTAGATTAGGATTAGAATAGGTTCTTCCTACACTCGAGTAGCTTGTGGCGAGGTAGATTAGGAAGTAGGAAGGAGCATTTGGAGGTCCATCTCGGGTGTTGCAAGTCTCAAAGCTTGAGATATGGTCAAATGTTGTGTAATCACATCAAATGTCCCACTTTAGTCTTAGGATAGTCAAGGGTGCCGGATTCTACACTAATAGTTTTGGCACGCTTTGATGGGACACTAATGTTAAATCTCTCATCTTTCTAAGGTGTCTCATTACAACAAAAATCTTAAGAAACCATGCAACCACACTAAAATTTTTGGCATGCCCATCTGATGGAGTGTGAAACACCTAACAACTTCATCTTAGAAGTTAGTTGTGTTCCTATTAATATTTAGCCTTTTGAGGCACATGCAAAGCACATCTGGTGACTTCATCTAGTCAACGACCCCTTCTCGAGTTGTAAACCTTTTTCCACCCGTTTACCCATCTTCATTCATCTTTCTTTCCACATCTTTCACATTCTATCATTCATGAAGTTATGCAATCACGACTTTATTCCCCTCATTGAATTCACTCCTAAAGTAGTGACATCCACCTCCAATGTATTTTCCAACTCCTCCAAATCAACATTATGATCAAATCAAGAACCATTATGCTTACCCATATGAGCAGGGTCAAAACTAGTTTGGCCATGAAGCTTATCAAGAACAAGGGGATGCATACAATGGTAACAACTACATGGAGAATTCTGATTTGTAGGAGGAGATTCAAAAATTGGAGGCACACATGGTGCATTCAAGGGCTACAACATAAATAAAAGCATTCAAGATTGGCTATAGGGCACCTTGTCCATGGGTCGGCCCCTGTGCCAAGACATTACAACCCTCGAGAAGATTGACTTCATGGTTGAAAAGCTTTGCATCACCTTACACAAAGGGATCGAGGAGATTGAGGCATGTGAGTAAAGTGTGAGACAACCTTGTCAATGGGTAAGTAAGTCACCAGCTCCCCTATCCTTCATTTCCTTTTTCTCAAACTCTATCATCGCAAAGCGAAGTGTCATGAGTCTAGTTTCCCATATGTTGCCCCTAGTGTTGGTTTCCCTTCTCCATCTCCTAGTCTTCCATCCCATCTCAAATACTCTTCCATTTTCCCTCCCAAACATTATTCCCTCCAAAAATCAAGAAGTTCCACTTCCTCCCCCACAAAAATAAATAGCAAATTGTGTTGATAACCCCAACCTAACACTCCTCTTGCTTCCTCAAATCCATGTTGGGAGATGAAAATTAGATAACCAACTAGGAATAGAAGAAGAGGAACCAAATCACCAATGCAAAACTATGATAATTCTTCACCGGGAACTCCTCGTGCTATGATTATTTATTAATGCACAGCCTTTCGTTTGGTGGATATAATCTGGAAACAAAACAACAACAGAACACAAGAATACCATCGACTATGATAAGACAGAATGATGACAAATCTGAAATACCAAAGTAAATTATAATATTAACATGAAATTGTTACAATCTCACCCATGAGGCACTTCGGGTGTTATTGACTTCACTTTCCTTTCACCAAGACTATGGGAGAAACTTTACAATCACACCTCTTAGTGGCTTCTTCAACACACCTTTAACTGATGGCTTCCTTCGCACACTTCCTACAATATTTCTCACTACTTCTTTCTATGCTAAATGAGGGGGGTGGCCTCTCTATTTATAGAACTTACAGGCTTATCCATCTTATCTCTAAGATAGGATAAGAAATCCACTCTGACGAATCATATTCCATACCTTAACTCTTATCTTACATGTAAGCTTATCTTTTACGATAAGATAAACCTTATCATTTTACATGGGTTCCACATTTTTAGACTTTTTACAAATAAAATACACAAAATATTTATGACCTCACTCCTTGTTCTTATTACCAATATAATATTTCTAATTCCTAATCATGTAGACCCTACTTCTCTAATTACCCAAACTTTGACATTTTCATATTAATGGACCACTTACGACAAATATTTACTTTTACAACATTCCTATTGTAGATTAGATCATATTACTGTACTCCACATTATTGGTGGCATTGTTCAAGGACATGCCATTATCTTCTATCAGACATACTACTAATTACACTTAACAACATCCTATTCTAATACATACATTAATGAAATAGAAATTATGGAGAAAAATTTTAGTGTCGACATCTTCCCCTTCTAGCTTCTACTCCATCCTCGAGTAGACTATTACGTGCTTGGAAAATCTTCAACTTGTCGTGGTTGACCCATTTCGTAATGGGAGTGCCATCAAATTCCTCTAGTCGGTATGTACCATTTTCATGCACACTGCTTTATTTTGTAGGGCCCCATCCATTTTGGAAGAAATTTTCTCTGTCTTCTTTTTTTGAATCGAATCATATACTAGAACCAAGTCATTCACATGAAATGGAGACCAAAGGATCTTTTGATCAAAGTATTCCTTAAAGCTTTCATTTTCTTCTTATGGCTTGTATCCTTTGCTATTTCCCTCATTTCCTCTAGCAAATGAAGATGTACCAACCTTTCTTTATGAATCACTTTCATCCATCCTTTCATTTTTCATAACTCTCACAAAGTGGGAATATCAAACTCAATAGAAGAAGCTGGATCAATGCCATAGGCTAACTAAAATGGAGAGTATCCTGTTCTTTTGATGTTGCCCTATATGTCCACAATGCTACATGAATCCTTTTATCCCATTTATGTACCTGCACAAGGCTGCATCTTTTTAGCTAGAATTTGACACAACACAAAATTTGTTCATTCCACTGTCCATTTGTGCTTGGCTTGTATGTTGTTGCCTTCTTGCTTCATAGAAAACTTATTTACTAGGGCTTCTACCACCTCATTAATGAAGTGGCTTCCTTGATCTGCATTACAATTTCTAATGGACAACCAAATCTGGTGACAATGCATTCATATATGAACCTTGCCACTTCATCCATGGAAGTTTTCAATGGCCTAGCTTCAACCCACTTGGTTAAATAATCAAGGCAACTACAATATACTTATTTTGGCATGAGGTAGTTGGAAGTGGACCTTACAATGTCTATTCCCACTTTTCAAAGGGACCAAGTGGAAGAATAGGGCATAATGGAGCTGATGAAGTCTTACGGATACCATGTGTTTGACAAATATCACATGTCTTACAATAATTATAACAATCTTTAAAAAGAGTGGGCCAGTGATAAATCGCATCCAAGATCCTTCTTGCTGTAAGTTGTCCAGAAAGTGCCCTCCACATGTACCATTGGGAATTCTTCTAGCAGATCCTTCCTTGATCACCTCCAATCCCTCTCAGATCCCCATCGTGTCCTATTCGAAATAATACTCCATGCAGAATAGAATATGGACGACTGGCTTGAGTAATCCTTCCCTTAGTCTTTGCATTGGCACCATCAGGAAACTTGAATTCATTCAAATAATTCCAAATATCTATGTATTCACTAAGGATTGTGTCAAGGGATAACAATGCTGCATCGGAAAATCATCATCATCACAAGATGATCCTAAACCATCATAGGCTCGAGAGAGTGCATCTGCATTGACATGCTTCTTTCCCGCCTATCTATAATATCAAATTCAAATTGTTGTAGCAAAATTATCCATCTTTCTATCCTCCCCGATGGGTTAGGCTTATTTACAATATATTTTAGAGCTCATTGATCTATTACAACTAGAAATTTTTGCCCTACAAAGTAATTTATAAACTTCTTTATAGCAAAAATGATAGCCAGCCTCTTTTCAGATTCAAATGTATAATTTACCTCAAAGATTGCTCATTTTTCTCGCTCCCAAAGTAAATAGGATGTTCATTCCCATTTTCATCCTTTTGGCTCAAAGTACTTCCTAGTCCTACATCCGAGGCATCAATGTACACAATGAATGGCTTGCTCCACTGATTCTTTAAAACAGGTGAAGACACTAGGGCTTCCTTTAGTTTTCCAAAAGCTTCATGCGCCTTATTTCTTGGTTCATAAGTAACATCCTTCTTCAAGAACTCAAGTTAGTGGCTGTGATCTTTGAAAATTCTTGATGAACCTTCTATAGAACCCACATGGCCTAAAAATGATCTCAACTTACTTCTATTCATAGGAAATGGTAAATCTTTGATTTTTGAAACTTTATCGTGATCAAAGCCAATACCATCTCTCTCGGATACAACATGCCCTAACAAAACACCTTTAGAACATCCAAAGACACACTTTGTAGGGTTTAGTGAGGCTTGTGCTTCATCTAACCTTTGAAATGTTGTCTCTATTTGGTACAGGTGGTCCAATTTTCTCCCATAGATGCGAAAATCATCCAAATACTCTGATGAAGGTCCCAATGTAGGGTTCGAACACCCTATTCATCAAACGCTGGAATGTTGCTAGAGCATTACACAACACAAAAGGCATAACTCTATAACAAACGCCCCAAGGAGTGGTGAACGTGGTCTTCAGCAGATCTTTCTCTCTATACGAACTTGGTTTATAGCCATTTATATCCATCATATCCATCAAAAACTATAGCACTCTCGCCAGCCTACTTCGGCCCAAGATCTGATCTAAAATGGAAGAGGGTAATGATCCTTCTTTGTTGCCTTATTGAGCTTCTGTAATCAACACAAATGCGTAGCTTCCATTCTTTTTTTTATTGAGATCACAATGGGAGAAACCCATTCTGAATTCTCCACAACAAATATGAATCCTGCATCAAGCAACTTATCTATTTCTTCTTTTACAGTCTTGGAAAAATTAGGATTCATTCTATATGGCATTTGCTTTATGGGCTTAGCACCATCTACTAGCTCAATAGAATGTTCTACCCAACTTACTTGATGGAGTTCCTTGTAATCAAAAGTGAATAGGTGTATGTACCTTCGAAAGAGCTGGAGGTAGGATTCCTTCTCACTCTCCATCATAGCATCACCAATCTTTATTTGTTGGAGACGATCATCAACTTCTTCTTCAGATAATTTTATGGGGTCATGAGTTGGTGTGACTAGAAGGATATCCATGACTGAAACATCAACCTCACTTTCTTCATCTTCAGTGTCCACTTCACTGGTACTAGAGTAATCAGAGGATGTCCAATCATCGGCCATCACTTGAATCCATTTTCGCTTTATGATGCCGAGGGATCACATTTATCTTCACCCTCTCTCTACCACGTCCAAGTGTCATGAAACCTTCATTCCAGTAGTTCCTTGCATGAACTCTCCTTAGCCATGGTCTTCCCAGCAACATTGGGTACGCAACAGTACCATTTTTCATCACCTGAAAGTCTACCACACATACAACACCCATAACAGATATTTCCACATTTGAAACTACACCTTCTGGTTTAGTTTTTCCCTTATTTAATGACCTTAACATAAGTGTTGAAGGGTGATCAATTTTTAAACCCAACATATTCATTACGAGACTCGAAATTACATTAACTGCAGCACCTCCATCAACTAAAACATCATGAATTGAAATACCATTACATAATACCTCACTTGGGAGCATAGGGATATGCCTTTTCTCCAAAACAGGGACCTCAACCTCCTTTCTTCGTCGAGCATCGAGTCCACTTCACAGCCTCCCGCTTCTTCTCTCAAGACATAGCCAAGAGTTGACCATATGTAATGTTTGCAGCCTTTGGACAGATCTTCCAAGATGGAGTATGGTCCTTGCCCCTCGTGAAATCGAAAATCCTACACACTCAACTTTCTTCTCCTATGTTTCTTACTATTTTCTCCTTTCATCTTCTTAGGATCATTTCCATCTTGATTTTCTTTTTTCTTTCTTTATTTTTGTTACAAACACATCTACTTCATTATTTCCGCTCTTATCTACTACATCAAAAGAATTCATAGGTGCTTTTCCTTTATCATTATATTTTGTATCGATGTAGAAGCTCTATCTCGACAATTATACTTATAATGACCCTTTTATAACAACCATAACAAACAACTTCGTAAATATTTCTTTTGACCTCTATCTCCTCCCGAGAACTAAATTCTTTCCTTGAAGAAGATTAATAGTTAATCACCCATCTTTTTGAGAAGATCTTCATACTCGGTAGATGTACTAGGAGAAATATTTGTGCTCACCGGAGTGGTTGTGGATTATGGACCAAAGGTGCTTGTGCTCTACTTTAAAAACAATTTCTTTGGGCTCTCTTCCATGCTTTCTTCTTGCCTTCTTGCAATCTCCTTTGCTTGTTCAATGGTAGCCGGGTGGTCATACTTTACTCGTTGTCCGATCTCCTCGGATTCATCCCAAGAATGAAGTGCTTACATGAGGAGATTATCCACGCCATTCATCAACCCATCCGCTAATCGTTCCTTCCAAATCTGGGCATCGAGCTTCTCCTTAGCTCTAGAACACGAGCATGATAATCCCTTATCTTCTCCTCTCCTTGGGATAGCTTTGTGATATCAATCATGAGATCTACATATTTCTGTTGTTCACCAAATTCTTCAAGAAAACTTTCAATTAATAAATCCCATGAATTTTTCACATTATCACCTAGTGTTTCAAACCACCTAAGTGCTAAACCATCCAAAAAGGTAGGAAAAAATTCAGTCCATTGTTCCCTTCTTATGAGGCCATTACAAATACAAGATCATGTAAACTCTTGAATGAAAGAAGAAGCATCTTCATTAGATTGAGCTGAAAAACAGAATCTTTCCCATTTTCAAAAGTAACCACCATGAAATACCAACCCAAAAGTACAATCAACAAGACTTATGTGCACCAATAATTGGAATCACTATACTAGAAAGTGACTTTACACCTTTCTACAATAAAATAGAAATGACCACAGAAAACTATGGTAAAACTTGACTTAAAACAAGTGTAAAACTAACGACTTTTACTGTGGTAAACACTATTCACGATAAAAGTGAAATTCTCATGTAAATACTATTCATGGTAAAAGGTGAAATTATCTGCGTAAATACTATTCCCAAAGAAAATGACTTTACCATGGTAACTACTATTCATGGTAAAAATGACTTTACCATGGTAACTACTAATCTGCAGTAAAAACAAGGTTACCCTCCAATTGATTTTTGACTAAGTGGGAATATCTCTCCGTAAAATCCACCAACGAGGAATGGTCAAAATGAACGGAACCAAATTGTCATCACCAATCCGCACTATGATAATTCTTCACGAACTCCTCGTAAGTTTGATTATTTATCAATGCACGACCTTTCGTTTGGTGGATATAATTTGGAAACAAAACAACAACGATGTAACACAAGAATACCATCGACTATGATAAGACAAATGATGACAAATCTCAAATACCAAAGTAAATTATAATATCAACATGAAATTGTTACAATCTCACCCATGAGGCACTTCGGTGTTATTGACTTCACTTTCCTTTTTACCAAGACTATGGGAGAAACTTTACAATCACACCTCTTAGTGGCTTCTTCAACACACCTTTAATCGATGGCTTCCTTCGCACACTTCCTACAATATTTCTACTACTTCTTTCTATGCTAAATGAGAAGGTGGCCTCTCTATTTATAGAACTTACAGTGCTTATCCATCTTATCTCTAAGATAGGATAAGAAATCCACTCGACGAATCATATTCCATACCTTAACTCTTATCTGTACATGTAAGTTATCTTTTAAGATAAGATAAACCTTATCATTTTACATGGGTTCCACATTTTTAGACTTTTTACAAATACAATACAAAAATATTTATGACCTCACTCCTTGTCCTTATTACCAATATAATATTTCTAATTCCTAATCATGTAGACCCTACTTCTCTAATTACCCAAACTTTGACATTTTCATATTACCGGACCACTTACGACAAATATTTACTTTTACAACATTCCTATTGTACTTTTATCGCTACCGTACTCCACATTATTGGTGGCGTCGTACTAAGAAATACGCCATTATCTTCTATCTGACGCTACTACTAATTACACTTAACAACATCCTATTCCTAATACATACATTAATGAAATAGAAATTATGGAGGAAAATTTTAGTGTCATGTAACCCAACAGAGAAGAAATGACAGTACAATCAAGAGTTGGGAGGCGAAATTTGGGTTTACAAAGATCCCTTAACAACTAAGCCAACAAAGGTGGTGAGTTGAAGAGCCATTATTGGATGGGGCTAAATTTGTAGCAACAATCAACAAGAAGAAGGAGAATATAAAAATGTGTTTCCTCCGAATGCGCTTTCTTAATGGCATTCTTCAAGAGGATGATGATCTAATCCAAGCTACAAAATCATCCATGAAGATAGAGGAAGAATAACAGCTCCAATTCCCATCAAGAGGAGCAACTAAAAGAGATCAAATTAGAGTTGAAGCCACTTAGTGAAGAAAGCATTATTGAAGATTTTTTGTTTTTATTTGAAGGGCCTGATTTTATCAATCAACCCATCACAAAGGAGGACCATACAGTTCCAAAGGCTCCAACTGTAGAGCAGGCCCCAAAAGAACCTTTAGTCCTTCCTCCCACTTTATCCCCTTGAAGCTATAATGTTGAAGAAGAGTTTGATCTTTCAAACTTCATGTCCTCGAAGATGAAAGGAACCATGGTGAGCAAGTTATAGATCAAGAGGACACCATGGGAGGTAAAGCACATGCAAAGGGAAAATGAGGAAGACCGCCATCGACTTGAAAGATTCCTTTGATGGAGAGGAGCCCATGGAGATCACATCATTTTTTCCTCCATCATCCACCTTCCAAGCACATGAGCCTTCTTCCATGAAGGAGGACATTCAAGGATAACAACTTACACTTCATAAGCGCCCCATGGAACCAAAGTTTGAAGATATGAATCTTCCATGTTCTTCAAAGGAGGAGGAAAGGAAGAGGCTGGAGGTTGTCATCATCTCTCTCACATCATCCATTTAAGAAGATCTGCAAGAATACTTTGTTTTTGAGTTAAATACCATAATAAAGTGGGTAAATTTAAAGGACAAGACATTTCCCAATCGATACTTCTCTTCATTAGAGCCAAGGGAGAAGCCATAACCATGTTGTTGACTCCTAAGTATGAGGATGAGCTTCAAAGTACCAAGGATCAGATGCAATGCCCCTTCAATCCAAATACAGAGCAACTAAAAGGGGAATTTGTCTTGTTTCCACCGCATTGACACCTTGATGATTTGGGTGGAGGATTGCCCTATTGTCAATTTTTCACTCCTTATACCAACAGCCATATTCAAATTGAAAAATCATCTTTATGGCTGTAAATTATAAGAAGAAGCAACTACTTTGCATTGCCATTATCATGGTTTGTTTAAAATTTATTGTCTCTTTCATTAGTGTACGATAGTAATAGGTTTTAATTCCTCTAAGTGTGTATGCACATTGTCTTGTTGTAGTTTAGGTTTCAATTTCCCTAAGTTCCTTTGGCACAGTTTCTGTTGCTCCCATGTTGTATCATTGTGTAGTTCACTGCAACTCTAGCCCATTTCAGAGCAGGTAAAGCCTCAGCTTAAGCAGGGCAAGTTCAGTGGTCGCAGGATGCAGGAAACTAGGGAGAAGTTTCAAGAAAAAGATGTGTATCATTATCATTCCTTTGAATCCATAACCAATGGATGCTTCAAGGCCACCGATCATTTCATCTATTAGGTAGATGTCCCCATAAGTCACCTAACTCTTATCCCAATTTCCCCCCGACAAAATTGGTCAAACACGACCCTATATAAAGAAAATCGATGGGTTGGATCTGTCCCCAAGCTCACATTCAAATCTAATAATCAAGGATAGGAAGGCTCTAAAATGGAGGGGAAAGGTTATAAATGAGGCCGAATGACATTGAAGGAGACAAGAGCTTGATAGAATAACTCGAATCAAGGAGCTCAAATTTTGGACTTCACATACGATTCAATTCAAGGCCCGAACCACCCAAGTATAAACGGATTTGCACAGGAGGCGCCATGTGTTAGCTCGGCATAATTCCAAAGGGAGAGTCAAAAATGAGACCCCAAATGAGCGTAGGCTTGTCACGTAGCCAGGAGTCAAGAAAGGGGGTAGAAAAAAAAGTTGAACCACAAAATCAACTCAAGATAGAAGAACTGGCGGAAGCCTCCACGTGTCTCAACGATATACCTTCAACGGGAAAAGAAAAAGGTAGCCCTCAAGCAAGCGCGAGCTTCCATGTTTCCCAATTGGGAAAAGGGGATAGAGTCGCCATTGAAAATTCAAAATCGACAGAGCAGCTGGCGTGAAGGTGCCATGTGTGACTCGGTGGAATCTTCAAAGATCACCTCGAAGGTTGTCCCCCAAACTAGCACCAAGAATCCACATGTCAAGAGCCTCAAAATCTCACAAGATGTTTAAAAGTCTTTGAGCCACCTAAGATGCCAAGTGTCTCTTCCAAGAAACTTCAAAGGTAAATCCAAAAGTGGGTCTCCAAACAAGCGAAAGCTTCCACATGTCCCAAAACACGCAGGCAATGTTCACTCGAGACCATGAATTGGATAAGTATAAGAGTGTTAGTGGAAGGCTCCACATGTCTCATCACCACAACACCAAGGTTGGGTCTAAAGAGCAGACTCAAACATGTGCCAGCCCGCCATGTAGTTAGGGGACCAAGAAAAGGTAGAAAAATAAATAGAGCTAAGTTATGGAGGCCTCTCGCATGTCTAATCCTTGAATTTCAAAGGCGTGGCCCCAAGAAGAGACTGAGATGAACACGAGGCTTCCACGTGTTTCGACACATCTTCAAAGGTCAGACCCAAAGGCCGCTTCAAACAAGCACAAAGTTAACTAAATGTCTAATAGTAACACAGAGACAAACTTAGTCATTTAAATCAGCTAAGTATAAAAGGGTCAAAGCAGAAGCCTCCACATGGCTCGTCCACACAACTTCAAATGGAAAATCCAGCTGTGTCCAAAATGTGCATTGAGCCTCCATGTGTCAACGATTTGGCATGTGAACCTACCAAAGAAAGGGGACACGTGGTCATGTTTCAAGATAAGGTGGGAAGGTGGGTCGCCATGGAGGTAGTTTGAACCTTTTAACACAAGAAGGCATAAAGTATAAAAGTGAGTCACACCTCCGCCGACACCCGTAGAGAAGCCACGTGTTAAGCCTAAATTACATGTGGGAAGGCGGACTTGGAAGGTTTTTTTTTTTTTTTTCCAAAGTGGATCAAAATGGATCTAGGGAGGAATTTTAGCCAAAGGGGAAAATATGGGCTAACAGGGACGAGACAATCTCTTTTGCTAAGTGGGTCTCAGGGGCCCGAGGATGAAATTTTGCCAAAGCAATTTTTGGGCATTGTGGGGCATGGGAGTATTTTTGTAATTTTGGTAACTTTCATAAAGGCATAATTTCAATTGTGGGATCGCAGAGGAAATTTTTTCCAAAATCTAATTTTGGACTTGCATGGGATGTGGGGAGTTTTTACACTTCTATATTTTTTGCAAAAGGTGAAAAGTGAATTTTAAGCCCACAGACCTATTATGCAAAACTTGTTTTTCACCATTTTTGTATGGATCTCGATTCAAATGTTCAAATGATCATATTTTCGATCCAAAGGCTCGAAATTTGACAAATTTGGTACCATTGGAAAGGTCTCAAACTCCACTACACCATAAAAAGATAAAATATTATTTTGGTTGGATTTGATGGGTGAAAATATGTAAAATGTCTTTTCCCCCATTTATACGGGATATGATTGCTTCAGCTTCCAGGATTTTCGATTTTGGTCTGCCATTCTTCCATCTTCAACACACCGAAGAAACATGGGGAACTAGAATGGACATATTATAGGTAGATTTGTAGGAGCATTAATGGCTAGTGGTTGAGCTTCCAATCAGATCTCCCACCTCCTTTCCCTCTTCTCTCTTCACTCGATCTATAAAAGTGGGAGTTTGGTTCATCAGAAAGGGTTGGTCATTGTTTCTCTCTCTTGTCTCCCTCTCTCTTTCTTCCTTAGGGTAGAATGCGGATTCTAAGCCTTTTCTCGTGGCTTTGTAATGGCATTCTCTCTGCCCCTTTCCTACTAATGATGTACTATGTGAACTTTTGAGCAATAGAATCTGGGTTTGTGATGCATCTATCCATCTCTTTGTGATGAGCCATTTCCTTCTCTCGGTGTATCACTTAATGCTTAGATATGCTCTCTTTCAATTTCTTTCTCTCTATGTCCCCTTGGAATGGTTAGATTAGGATTAGAATAGGTTCTTCTGCACTCGAGAAGCTTGTGGTAGGTAGATTAGGAAGCAAGAACCAACCTTATCTGGAGGTCCATCTTAGGTTTTGCAAGTCCACAAATTGAGAGATGGTCCAATGTTGTGATATCACACTGAATGCCCCACTTCAGACTCAGGACATTCAAGGGTGTTGTGATTCTACACTAACAGGTCCTAAATTAGTCCTTTAACTACTATTCTAACATAAATCCATTAATTACATATGCTGCTAAATGGATATTTAACACATATAAGTTTACCAATGCGTGGAAAAACTAGTTTTTCCTTAAAAAGCATAAAAATGTTTAGAAAAAGCATGTAAATGACAAAATTTAAGCAACTTCTAATGGAATATGAGCTTGGTCCCACCGAGCATGCCAAATGTTTATGGGAAAACTTGGAAAACTATGAGAAGTAGACTAACACCTAGTAGCCTAAAGTTTGCTCCAAATTAATCAATAACCATCATGATAAGAGATAAGAAAATAAACTTCAAAATCATGTAATGAATCAAACAAGATACATAATATGTTTACTCTACTTTTTAGAAATCTTAATACAATTGAACCTAATTAGATTTTTAAGCAATCACATTTGTTTTGTTGTTTTCTCAAAATATGAAGAGATCCTCTAAGATGATTTATTAGACCATGCTTAGATAATTTTACTAATCTAGAGTTGAGGGAAGATGTAAGATGAAGCTATTTCAATGGTGGATGGCTTGGCTAGTGTAAATGAGCTCTTAAGCTATGTCAAGATATGATATGATAATCAAAATAAAGATGTCAATATGATATATGGTGTAAAGGTGTAAGATTTGAAAGCGAGGAATGAACCTTCTATTTATAGATTTTGGTTTGGGAAAGATTGAAAATGTAGTGCATGTGGGACAAATGAATAAGCCAAAATAGATCTTTTTGGAAGTCAAAGTACTTTTTTACTATATTAGGAGCTAATTAACCTTTTAGGATTAATTAGGGACTCTAAACAAGATTAGCAATATTTCTGAGAGTTCCTGAGGAATATAAATTAGATTTTGGGAGTGTTAGATATAGGAGATAGCCAATGATAAGGTTCATTAGTTAAATACAAAGTGAAGATTCGATCAACGTGAAATTATCTTATAGAGAGGATAATCACCAATCAATTGTTTGTAAAATTGAATCCTGAGTGAGTTAGAATAAAAATTAGATAACGAAATGTCATTCTTCGAAGCAGAGTGAAAGGAGATGAAGATAGTCACATAGCAATGTTAAGAATAATATTACTTTGATTGAAATCTATGTGTCTCATAGTATATATCATATTTCTCACTAAGCCTTGACGTTCTTGTATATTTTGGGTTAATGTATCCAGTGGTTCCTATAATATTTGTAGAGGTGTAGTTTTTGGCTAAGGAAATTCCAATGAAAATGTAAAATTTGATAAATGTACATCCAAATTATAATCCAAAAGAATGTTAGAAGTATTCACATCCCCGTGAAGAATGTGTGGAGGAACTGATCATGATGAAGATATGGTTATCCTTCTTCACCACCATTGAAATATTTAGCCCATAGTTCCATTATAGATTAATCTTATTTGATGATCCTATATGAAAATAAAAATTAATAAACACTTGTTAGATTTTCCAATAATCCATTTTAATATGAATCTTAGAGATTAAGTGGATGCTTTTATTTCAAAATATGCATCTATAATGTACATATCCATGTTTCTTCCTAACATAATCATTTTCCTCACCATGTAGGATGTCGCACACACTTTTGTTTACTATGTAATCACAATCAAGAGGTAAGAGAAGATTTACAAAAAAAAAATCTCTATATTATTGTCCATGTAGACATATACATAAATATAGGAGGATGTCTCTTATATTATATCATATTAGCTCAATCGTAATATCCTCAAAGATATCTCTAAGCCTATTATAATAATAGTACATTAATTGTATTTGTATGCTAATTCTAATATATGAGTTTATATAACTCACTTAAACAACCATATTAATCCAACGATAATGTGAGTGCTAAATAGGATTTTCCTAACATTCCCCCCTTAGTGCAAACATGGGGAAAACATGCCTTTGTACTTGCACTTGCTTTCATGATTAGGTGATTTTTATTGAAGGATTAACACAAACCAATAGTATAGTTTTCAAACAGTTAACCACGAACTAGAAAATGGTGGTTTTCAATTGGAGTACCACAAACAAAAAATTAAGGTTTTCAAGTGGTTTGCCTAAAACCACATCATGTTGTGCTAAGTAATCTTATTAACACTCATCACATTTCACCGTAGGGAATAACATAAAAAATTTTGCTTGCTCACACATTAGAAACTAAAAATTTGAAATAAAAATTTGGATCATGTTCTCACCCCTCAATGTGAAATTTTCAAATAAGAACATTGAAATAGGAAAATGAAATGCACTCTGAAAACACAATAAAAGCACATTGCATAAAATGAAAGCAAACCCAAACACAAATGTCACCAAACCTTCATGCGGTCTAGTCATTAAAAGAATCGATGAGAGGTAACTATTCAACCTCCAACCTCCAACCTCCTGTGCCTCTGTCCTCTAGTGTAAAACTAATATCTCATTGAATTTTTATTTTGAGAATCAATGGTTGCAAGACATTAGGTAACACCAAAATTACATCTAGCTAAAAGTGAGGCAATATTTTTTATTTTTACAATTTTTCGGTCTTAACACTTTATCAAAAAATGATGACAATCCTAAAAGAACCTATTTTTCCATTTTTGAATGGCACTCAAAGACACTAAAATAACTCTAGAATTTGACATTTTTCAACTATATTGAACAAGACACTATTATGATATACACTTTAGAACCTTGACCATCTAAGATGATAAATAATGCCTATTATTAAACAAATATATACATTTTCCAACTACACACTAACTCATAACTCAGAATTATAAACAAAGGACACTTTATTTTGACTAAACCTAAAATCTACAATCTAATGACTATTATAACATTCAAAGTACCATAATCCTAATTGTCGATTGACCAATAAACTAAATACTAAAAAATCTTAAATCCATACAAACTAAATGCCATGATTTTTTAAAAATAAATAAAACAAAACCAAAATAAACTAACCTAAATACATTTATGATTTTGAATGATGAGGACGAATCTTCACAACATTTTGACTAAAAAAACGTGTAAAACAATATATTTAAAAACTTAAATATTTGAAGGTTTGGTCGATGGTACGAAAGGAATCTGTGGAGTTTGGCATGACCAATCGGTGGGTCATTGATCCACGAATATTATTCTTGATGAATCCCTACAAATACTTGACTTATGTCGACAATGCATGCCACCAATAGAAATATCAATGCTAATTTTATCGAACCGTCAACTAATGCAAATCTTGATGCAAAACATGTATTAGTCGGGGAGTATTGTAATACAAAATATCAATATTTCCATGTTATCAAAGAATATTCAAGCCAAAAGAATAGTTCCTCACTCAATTATTCTTGCTGAGTTTGGGGTATGTCCTCTCTTTATCTCTTTGATTTTCAATGTTATCACTATGTTGCATAGGCTTCGATGCATGGTAGATTCATTTTCTGGTCAAAACAGGTATCCATATTTGGCACTTCAATCTTCTGTACAACTTGCCAAAAAGGGTTGCAAATCTTGTTGGTATGCAAGGATTACTACTCTCCTTCAAAAGTTGAATATTGATATTGATAGACTCCCTCCTCTTGGGTTTTCTATTAATGCTCCTCAACTTACTAAACATGAAGTTAACAAGGGTATACGAGAGGAGCTCACTAAGTCTTATTTGAAAGTTACATGGTTTTCTCCAAAAGAGCCTTTGAAACCAAAGCTTCTTCACTATTTTCAATTGTATTCCTGCTTCCATGAAGATCAAAACAAAATTCCAGAATACATGAGGATGTTTTTGCCTTCATGCCTAAGGATCCCTTTAGCTCAATTTCACATTTGCTCTCACCCTCTTTGGATAGAATCTGATCATAGCCTTCCATAGCATATGAGCGGATTTGTCAGTTGTGTTTTCTAGAACCTAAAAGTGAAGAGCATTTTATATTCAAGTGTCCCATCTATTATGAAATCCGTGGGAGATATCATTATCTTTTCAGAGATTCCAATGGGTCTTTAAGGAGTCTCATTCGATATGAAGATAAAAAATGCTTAGCTTTATTTATTCATGAAATACTTCAAATTCGGGAAAGAACACTCAAATTGCAGTCCTCAAATACAAATGAGTACAAAATATCAGTTCTTACTTCCACATTACTGATTTCAGGAATCTTAAGAGATCTCATATGCAGACAACCTGGTCCAGATGTGTTAGACAACGCACTTTCTATTGGTTTCACGATCTGCAACCTTCTAGCGGTTGATTTGTTGTTTCCTTATTTCTGTTTCTGGAGATGTTTCGACACTCCCTTTTTGTTTTGGTTCTTGGTTTGTATTTTTCTGTCCCATAGGCCATTCTTGGCCTTCTGTGGACATTAATATCTAAATAAATAAATAAATAAATATGATATTGGAGATCAATATTAAATGAACGTAACAAAATTCTTGATTCAGATGTGGCAGATAACATTAATGGGCTCTGACGTAAAATAAGCTAGCAAACAAATTCTTTGGAATACAAGCATCACCGTGAACCAAGGTAGAAGTTTCAATTTTTTTAACTTTTTGGAGAGAAGTTATCCAACAATTTGATCAAAAAATTAAATTCATTTATGAGGGCATCAAGGAAAATTATGGATGCAAAATATTGCACAAAAATATTTTAAAGCCAAGAATTGATCAAAACAGTGTAAGACCGTGATCCATATCAATGTCACATACTAAATGCAAAATTAGAATTCCTTGATTTCCACCTTGCTTCATATCAATGTTTCTTGTTGATCCGTAATATACCTTTAATGCCTAGAATTCTGTTCATCCATCTTAGAAATATGACCTATTCGATACCAAATCTAGAGATAAGAGCAAATTTACACGTAAAAATAATTTATTCTCTATATTATTGTCCATCCGGACATATTACACACACAGATATATATATATATATATATATATATATATATATATAGGAGGATGTCTCCTATATTCTAGGATATTAGCTCAACTACGCAAAATCCTTAAAGATATCTTCAATCCTATTATAATATAAGTATGTTAATCATATTGTTAGGTTAATTAGAATATATGAGTTGTTATAACTCACTACAACAACCATATTAATCCAACAATAATGTGAGCGCTAAATAGGATCTCCTATCACATAACACATCAGGTTTCCAAGTAGAGAAAGAAAATATCTATACAAGTGTCTTCGAATTCTTTACATCACATTTATAACCTTTCATATCCACTCTACTCAATAGATTTCCAAAATAATATGGCATAAACCCATTCAATTTACTTCCGTTCAAATTCCTTGAATTTATAATTGTGATGAATCATCAAGTCAATCTAATGTTCATTCATAGAATCTATAATTCTTGTTTATGATCTATAAAATTTCATAAGGACATGATTTAAAATTTTAGAAGATGTTTCAAAACCCCCATAGAACCCATAATGGTCCAGAAAGTTTATTATCGGAGAGGTCCTTAGGATTTCATGTTAGGCCATTGATAAAAAAAAAATGGAAGTCTTTCACAACTGTCACCTAGACAATAAATTTCACTCTAAATACAATTCTTAACAACTTATTGGATGTATAACCAAAAAATTAAAAATAATTGAACTCACAGTGTGACCTCCATAAGCCTGAGGGTTATAATATTGCAAACTAAAAATAGTGTCCAAGTTAATAGATTAAAACTATGACCTAAAAACACATTCTTGAGTCATTGAGGTCCACAACCCGAGAATTAATAGAAAGTGTCGAGCTCTTGGAAGGTATAGAATCCTAATAATTTCGTCTACAAAGAAAAATCACAAATTTTCAAGCTAATTAGGGTTATGATACTTGGTATGGCCACAAAAAGGAATTTTTTTAGAGTTTACCCATTTCCAATAGAGTTTCTTCTCCAAAATCTTCCAAAACATAAATTTAATAGAGACTTACACCTAAACCGCCTCATACACTTGGGGGATTTTTCAAGCTCTAAGAAGCTTTAGAAGCATGTAATAATGGCAATACCTAAGCATTTTCTCTAATATAAACTTTTTTATCTCTATTTTCGAACTAAGAAACATTTTAGCCTAGAGAGGCACTAAGCTATTCCTTTCTCAATAAACAATAAACAATAAGCCTGAGAGCTATGTTTTGAACTATTAGAGCTTAGCGAATCTAAGAATTTTCGTTAACAATAATTTTTATATCTATTTTCAAATTAAAAAAATTTAGCCTAGAGGCCACTAATCTATTACTTTTTCAAAGGCATCCATATATTTTGACAAAAAGACGTCCATGTTTCCATAATGATATAGTGTAACTCATATTTGTTTTTTTATAGTGATGAGAAGATAGGCATCAATCCACTATTAGATCCTCTATCCTAAAGCTATACAGATTTTTATTTACATTGATGGAAAGATATCCTAGAATATATAGATGTTAGTGACCGCTAGTCTTCACTTCTAGCAACAAATTGAAAACTTCAAACAAACTAAATTTAATAGTGATTAATTGTTTAAATTTCTTAGTGCACATAGGAAAAAACATTTATTAATTATTTCTCATTTTTTATGACTAGAGGAGGGTTGAAGTGTACCTTTCCCTTTACATTAAAGATATAACGATAGGTTTAATCTAAAACCCCGAATGATATATCGATACATAACTAAAAAGCATAGGGAATGTGCCAAACAAGCAAGTGGTTGGGAATACAAAAAATGGAGACCAAGAAGAAAGAGAAGATAATTTGATAACAATGGAAATTGAAACACTATTTATCAACTAAAACAAATATACACACTCATGCATTATAAAAGAAATTATTTAATTGAATTAGATGACACCTACATCACCTCCACTTTGAAGGGAATGAAAATGGTTTCCACAGAAGTTCCAGAAAAAGATGCACTTTTCAAGCAACAACCCAACTCTTTAACCAATCATACACCCCACAAAATTTCCTAATGAAGAAGATCCTAATATGTCATTTCCTCGTTGTAGTGGAGGAAAGATATAATCCAGTTAGGAAAGTGAACAAAATAGATCCCACCCTCAATATATCACCCAATTTAGACACTCTTCGAAGTACAATGGATTCATAGGGGGGGTGAATCAGTCCTTACAAATAAACTTCTATTTGAGATCATTCACACAAATCATTAACAATTTACCCATTCATTAATTTATGCACAATGACATACAACAATCATCCAAATAACCAAGAACAAGATAAGAAACACCATAACACAATATGTAAGTTAAAATCCCTAAAGGGGAATAAAAACCACTAAAAAAATTTGTTGATATTACACATAACATATACTCAAGTGAATACTACATATCAAAAGAGATTTCTATAGTGAGGCACTAACCTCTAAGGAGCACCAACCCCTAAACCCTTGTTGAAATTACACACGACAAGAGAATTACACGAATATGAATCATCACACAAGATTTTGATGAAGTATTACCAGTGAAAATATTATGATATCGCAGTTGATAGCTATCGAAGTATTCATTTCCAAACTATTTCAAACCCTTACTCAAACTCTAGGTCTTCAATTTGCACAAACTAGCTCTTTCATCACTTCTCAATGCTTAAAACTCTTGCACACAAACATTTCCGTATTTATTAACCTATAACTCACTTTATTCATCTTTAGTTCATCCTTCAACACCTACAAATGTCACTGGCCTAGGTCACACTTCATGTACACACTCATTAGTTCCAAAAAGCATCCAAAAACATGCTTTTATATGCTTCTCCACATTTCAAACAAAGTCCCAACCTTTTCCATCCATTTTTTTGACACATACATCAAGGAAACAAAAAAATTCAAGTACAATAGCTACAAGTGAACCAAATAGTTTGGCCTAGCTAAAACCCCATTACATGTGGGTGAAATGGCTCAAAACCCCTTAGGCACATTCTTAAAACATTCCTTACATTAGTACCATAATTATTCATGACCTAATATCCCTTTCATATTATGAAAATATTAAGAAACATTCATACATGGTTACAATTAATATCAACCAATTAGATTATTTCATTTGCTTGGTCACAATTCCCTTTATAATTCTCAAAACAAATGTTTCCTGCACCCTTCATAACCTTGGAAACTTCACAAGGCCACAAAAAAACTTCAAAAGAGAAAATATTCCATTTGACCACTTTATAAAAATTTACAATCATTTTAAACACTTATAAGAAAGTTATAAGTCATGAAACATCCATCTCTTCAAACCACAGCTATTTTTGCCTTCACCAAAACAACCTATGAAAAAACATATTTATAGAGGTTAGCTCATAAAATCATTTATAATTTCATTAAATACATCTAAATCGATTCATTGGATGAAAAATTTATCCCTATTCACATTCCATTTGATAGGAAACATCACCCAATCCATGTCATGCTTCAAAAAAAAAAATTGACCGAACACATGTTGTCTTGAATCATAAAAATATTCTTACTCAAAAATGCCCCAGATCCTTACAATTGACCTCATCATGAGACAATCCATATATCACTCAAAATATATCTAAAAATCCTTTCAACATAGCTTGAAACACTTCAAAATTCACGTGTAGCTCAAGTTACTCTCAATTTATTAGAACCTATTATTTGAGACCCCAAAACTATCCTTTGACTAAGTAAGCCTATTTGGACCTAAAAATACCATGTACCTACATTAAATGTCCCGAAACCTCCATGGAAATCAATCAAAACTCCAAAATATCATGTACCATCAATTTTGCATGCTACTCCTTTTGAACCTCTTGTCCTAAAACCTTATTCTTTAGAAACAATCTCTATCATAAGTTTATGGAAATATAAGATAGTCCTCTATAACGTCCAATCATCACTTTTGTGAAACAATCAAAATTGGGTCACTATACTTCACTTTCTTCCAACACTTCTTCTAGCTATGATTTAACTAGAGTTTATACGCTTTTACCTTGTTAACATTCATTTATAAAAACCTGATGATAAACTCATGTCATTATTTTTTTCAACCTTCTAAAATCACATTAGAAGAATGCTTGAAAGACCACAATGTCCCATGCAAACCACATTGTCCACAACAAGCATTTGAAGTTGAAATTCGAGCTGAAATTTAACTTGTTTTTCACCCTTGTCTCATAAAAACAATCATATCTGGAAATATTATCATCATGCACACCTGATATGTTTCTGATATATTCATGAATCATCCATCTAATATCTCTAATAATAATAATGTCAATTCCATACATCGATCTCTCTAACATATCTCATTTGCATACCTACAACATAAGGATTATCACTCTATAAGTTGGGTCAACTAAAATAATGTAATAAATGAACAAGAAAACTCTAAGAATAACAAAACATACCTCATATGCAATGATCCATCTGAATGCAAGATTCCATGAGATCATCTAGCTCCAAATCACTTTATCACACCTCCAAGCTACTATACCTACTCTCAATGAGCACTTGAATTCAAGTGAGCCACCTATACCTGAACTATTTCACTATTGTGAGTGTTCAAGAACCATCATAAATGTTATGCATCATGTCAACAAGCTTCCAAAGCATCAAATAAGCTCACACGACCAACCTACACCTCCTAGGCACTTGTATAGGCTTGTTAGAGCAAGCACGCCTCATCGAATCACGTTGTATGAGATGATTACATCTCAAACAATATGTTAGAATCAATGAAATCAACATGACATCATCATAAAAATGCATTCAATTTTTCATTAATTTTGTTTTTCATCAATGACAAAAACCTATTAGGAGACCATGCCAATAATCCCCCCCTTTGCCATTAATGGAAACCACCATAAACTTCTCCCCTTTTTTACATTAATGATAAGACATGCCTATAGCTCACCTAATTCACCTAATTTAGCATCATACCATAATTATTTGGTTAGAAAAATCAACCAAAGGTCTTAAACTAGCTCAAATTATTGATTTTTGCTTAAAAATTGATTCTTTCCTTCATTTTAGGTAGGGAAGTAACATACTCCCCTAGAATAAACACTTCAAAAATATGAACACCCAAAAATCATGAAAGAAGCATAAACACCTTATTAGGGTGAAAAACATCATTTCCAACCTATTATACATACAAAACAATCATAGATTCACCTTGTACCATGTTTTGAGCTTTTTACAACTATGTAGCAATCTATAGTCTAAGTCGGACATACTAAAATCATGCCAATAATGCCAAAGATAACCTTTCAACATCATTACTTCACCTTTTCTTGTCAATGATCCATCATTTATAGGCATATATCATGAAATTCAAGCTATATGCATACTCTTCACACCAAGAAAAATATTATGAGATAGAAATAGATGATGAAATGATGAAAGTGGAGGTGCAAAAGATGAAAAGTTGTTTCCTCGAGAGCAAAAGGATTACCTATCATATCCAGCTATGCAGAGCCTCAACTAATGATTAAAAGGGTATTTCTCACATGAAAAATAATGATTAGAAGGACTCCCAAAAATTTGTGGCATGGCATCCTAGTCATTAGTCGAGGGCCCAAGAAACATGATCAGTTCACAATTGGTCCACCTGGCAGCTTTTGGATGTGAATTTGTTAAATGTCACTTTTGAGGCAAATTGGTAACAAGCAAAGGTCCCTTGAATATTCTTCTCTTTTGGGGGAAAATTGAGTGAGAAAAATGTATAAATGTAATGAGAATACTCTTGCAAAGGGTCGAGGGTTGAATTCTTAAGAGAAAATTTGAGAAAGTTATCTTCCTTGAGAGACCAAGCCGAGATAACCTGTTATTTTCTTCTGTGTTATATTTTCTATCATGTCAAGTTGGTTGCAGATGTATAGCCATTGACAAGCACTGAGATTTCTCTGGAAGCTTTCCCCTACTAATGAATCTAAGAAATTTTGAAATTAATTTGTGTCCAATCTCTAGCAATTTGTGTCTACTTTGTTTCAATGTCTGCAAATGGTTTCTTTTGTTCCTATTGCAATCTTACATTGAAATATTTATGAAATCACACAGGATCTCATCCTTGTGATAGTTTAATGGTATTTGCAATTTCATTTCAAGAAGATCCTTCATCTTGGATGAGATAAACAAATTTAAAATCAATTCACTGTCATTTGTTGATAAATATTATATGTAAGTCTTTGGGTGTACCTTAGGCGTGATTGATAAGAGATTTTGGTGTTTAATTAAGTCTTTAAATTCGAGCCTTCGTGTTAGAGTCTCAAATATTGTGTGAAAATGTGCTGATCTGGGCCTCCATTGAAGCACACCTTTTGGTTGAAGGAACGTCCTAACTATTTTGAAGCTTTTTGTTGTTGAGTTGTTCATTGTTGTGAAGTCCCTCAAAGACTTGTTATAATCAACTTCATCCTGCTTCATCTCCCACCAAAATCATTCAAAAATCATTGATCCATTGTGAACTACCCCTGTTTTCCCTGTATATCATCAAAGGAACAAAATCTACTTACTAAAATATGCAGAACAGTCAGGATTTCTTAATGTCTTCAGTAACCTTAGCCTTGTGTTGAAAGTATCTCCATATTTTAGAAGTGAAAACTCTTAAGAGTTAAATTATGGAGTATTGACCATATTTTCCCATGGTTTTCGTCATAAAATTTATCCAAAAGAAGGATATCTCAATATCCTTCACCAAACAGAGGTTACACTAAGGGTCCCTTCACCCGGTCGAAGAGGTACGGCCAAAAGTAGTGAGGACGACAGGTAAAATCCTCTTAAAGGTGTTATCCATCTCTCCAAAATATGACCGAAAAGGGCCATTAGATCTCATCCCCGGATACAAAATGACACACACCATGATCTCTTTATCTCTAAGCTCCATGTCCAATTTGTGTTGCTTCTCGGCACGAAAGGGAGAACAAATTTGGATACTGACTCCATTGGCATCATTGCCAAGGAATCTTTGAGGTATTTGAATGAAGGTGTACACATACTGGACCACTCGTAATGCTTTTTACATTGTAAAGTGAAAATACATTGCTTTGAAACATCATTATCTATTCAGATCTGTAAGAATTATTCAAAGTTATGAGTTAAAGTGCAATATTTCTATCTTATATAGTTATTGCACTAAATTTTGTATCATCATTGATAAATTTGGGTAAAAAGAGTAGATCTTGTAAGCTTTGCATGAATATGGTATTGAATGACATTTGATAGGTCTTTCATAGTGCATTTGCACAAACTAAGGTGAAAATCCTTAGTGGCGACTCTGTGCTATTTAAATTCTTTGTAAATACAAGTGTCTTCAAATATATCAAGTAAGATTTGTCACTGATATCTGCAAAGCTAGAAGGAAGAAGATATGTCTTCACTAGGGACCCTAGTAGAATGTTGTTTCAAGAGTTGGGAAAGAATGATTTAGAAGAAGAAGAATTTGGAAGGTTGTTGAAGATCAAGTTGTAGACATCAATTTTTGGTATAGCGTTGCTCCATCATCTCACATTCTTGCAATTTCCATTCTCGTTTTCTTTTCTCAAATTAGATGAAATCCTATCATTTGTTTGATTAATTATCAAATGGGCTCCATGTAGACCCATTTGATAATTCAATTTTTGGCATATCCCCATCCTTCACAAATTATTTAATCCATGGGTATTAATACACCCATCCGACACCTTTTTAAAAATATGGAATCTTTTATCTCACCCACCATGTCAATCATGCTCCCCACTCCATCTAATAATTCAAGCCGTGGTCCCCACATGATCACATCATATCCCTAACTCAAGTTACTTTACTCAACCCTGGTTACTTGTTAACCCCAATCTAACCTCACATCTAAGTTATAAATATGGGTTTTTTCCATATTTCAAAAAAAAATACCGAAGACTTAGAGGAGGAGGAGGATATATTTTTCAAGAAGACCTGGAGATACCTAGGCCTAGAGAAGAGAAGAAAGAGCTTAATTAAGTTCTTCCAGTTTAAGGAAGAAACCTTTGCCATGGTTCATTATCTTTCCATCTTGATGTCCGGTTCATCTCCATAACAGAGCACAAGCTAAGTTCCCTTGTCATTTTAGTTACTTTTCATTTTATATTCCATTACTATTGTTCATGATCTATTATTATCTTGTCTGACATAGGGGTTGACATCCTCCAAGGGAGTTAAAATCCTCTTGGGCCACCATATCTGGGAAACCCTCGTGTATTTTTATCTAATCTTATCTGTTTCAGTTTTACATATCTAACTTCTTTATATCATACATCTATCTTATTTACGCCCATATCATCCATTGTCATTTCCAAGTACTAAGCCGTTGTATACTTAATGTTGTTTAGTGTTTCCTGATTACTCATACACTCATTTGGATGAGAAGTTGGAAACTTCGATCAACATTTAGGCGTGCCCAATGGGACCAGATCCTAGATTTGGTCATTTTGTTTGTTATTTTATTCATCTTTTCTAACTTGTTTGTTTGCAACATCTTAGTATTTTTCGATTTCAGGTCAGTATGGTCACTCATTGAAATCACCAGGAGGGTACATGCTTTGCTAATTTCTGTTGACATCTACATGCATGGGATATGAATCCAAAAATTATCCTTGTTCTTCTAGTTATTGTCATGTGATGTGATATATATTTTGTAGTTGTTATTATTTTTACTCACCTGATTACAAGGTTTAGTGTTATTACCCTCCGTGCAGTGTCACCTTTACATTCAACATGTTAGGTTGTTGCGATAATATATGCTTCTAGTTTTTAATTAACTTGTTATGTGGTCATTATATTTAATATAGAATACATTTTTATTATTAATCAAAATAAAATTAAAATTAATTACATACATAAATAACAATTAATTAAAACAAAAGAAAAAATTATGAAAGAAATTAGAATTAAATTATATAAATTTTTTTACAAAAAACAAAGCTATCTTAATTTACCTATCCCCTAACCACTTCTCCCCATAACTCTTCACTACTCCACCTTCATCTAGCTTCTTCCCCTTCTCCTCCAAAGTCCCTTCTCCTTCTCCTCGGCCACTCAATCCACTCCGCTCCCTCCTAAAACTCGCTTCACCGATCCTCCACCCCTCAATGCCGAGCTTCATCCATAGTCCCCTTGGCCGATCTCTAGACTCTCTTATCCCCAAACCCACATAGCCCACACTTAGTCACACCCCTACCTATCACGTAGATACCTAGACCCTCATACCTCCACATTTTCTTTTGCAGGGACCCCAGTTTTCTTTGAAGATTTACATTTGCAAGGAATGCCGTTAGAGTATGTATCTCCCTACACTCTATAACAAGTAAACCCTGTTGAGACTCACCAACCACCCTTTAAATCAAGTAATATCTTGTTTGGTAATTCCTCCGCTCTCTACTTCTTACTACCTTCTACCTGAACCCATCGTCCTAGTGAGATAACTATCACTGAGTTCCCCTCAAGCTCATTGTCATGAGATCCTACATCTAGGATCAAGCTCGCTATATCGAGCGGATTCCATCCTTGTCAAGTTGTCAACACTGTGAAACCATTTGTTGGGATTCCAGACTCCTGTGACTGAGATATTGGCTTAGCTCGACATGCCCATGCTGATCTCGTTAATCTCCAAAACTTCCCTTAGCTTAGTCTGACTTAATCCTGAGCTCGTGTCTACGATGTATTCCACATTCATGACTCCTTGAGACAACAATGAGCCTACGTGTTATACATTCTTAGCCCGTATAATTCTATATCCTCGAAACATAACATGTGAGGTATCACTTGTCCATTTCTTCCGCTCACTCTGAGTTATTCTCATGCCATTGCCACGACCCTCAACTTGGCTCCTCTTGTGTGGAGAGCCCCACCAGATGACTCAACGATCTAATCTCTTCTACAAAAAAATTCATGTTGACTTGGTAACCCTTAAATGACTCAACATCTAATCCTTTTAGGTACTAGAGACATCCACCGAGATTCTGTTCATAATCCCAATAAACCTCGACTAGTTGCTCCCCCTTCCCCTGAAATCTCTACAATCTCCCGACTCTGCAATTTCCTGATCCATCTTACCAAATCCTTTTCCTTCCTAACCCACCCTTGTCGGTCGAGCTATCTCCAATCACCATCGCCCCACATGGGATGTGGGGTCAAACTCCACTTTATATCATTTCACCGAAAAAGTTAGGCATCTTATTTCAAAACACAAACAAACTTATCATTTCAAACAACCTAGAGCATTTTATAGTATAAGCTATCTTGTTTATATTTTATTCTTATTTATAGTTCACTAAACAAATTAACACAATACACGTATTGATATTCATCATTTGTGTTATCAACGATCATTTTTTCGTTTTGATTTCCAATCAATGGTTTATCCTTTTATAGATTATTCTTATAGTTTTTATTTTGTTTTTTTCATTTTATAATTCATATCGTAGTTTATCATTTCGGATCCATTACCACATTGCATAGTTTTTCATTCTATAGTTTAATTCATAGTTCCTCATTTCTATTTAATAGTTATTTCATCGTTATTTCATAGTTTAGTTTATCTTCTAGTTGATTAGTTTTCATATCTTGTACATTATAAGTACATACGAATGTCAAACTAATTTTTATAAAATTAATTTTCTGTGCGTAGGGATTTCTTTTGCATACAAATATTAGAACGTTTTTTTTTTGTCTTTCTTGTACCTTTTTAACCCATGTCCACTAATTGTCTTATTTTATTTTGTAAGAAAAGTATACAAACTTGCGACCCCTAAATTACGTTGTCAAAGATCAATTGATAAACCAAACCACGCCACAAGTATCCTTTCAAAACCCCATCCGTGATCATGAATCATACGAATTTAAGGTTATCGGACATTCCCGACCACTTGATTGTAGCTTCCAAGTATGTCATTGTCAAGTGCAATCAAATAACCAGGAAAACCATTCTCCGAGTTTCTCATTTTTTCTATTTTCTCTTTTAAATCGAACTTTCCATTTCCTAAGTGTCTCAGATACATTGAATGTCACATTTCATTTTGGTATAAAATGAACCTTCGCATCCTACTTGATCATATAGCTTAAGTAAAAGAATTTAACTCTCTACATTTCACTTATCACACACTGCTTGAGACTGCACAAACATAATTAACACATCAAAAATTCCTCTCACTTGGTTAATTGATTAGGACTTAAACACCCAATAGGAAACCATCTCAGACATCTCCCAATCCATAACTACCTAAAACCAACCTTAGACTCCTTTAGGCACCTTCATTACCTACTTTTCTTTTCTGTTCACATCCTCTAAATTAATCATGAGGCTAAAAATATTTTTCTTGATTTTTTTGTCAATAATATACATAAACAGATGTTTATCTATTTCACACCTATTGGCGCTCTCTCCCAAATCGAGACAAAAAAATCTGTTTTATCGAATAAATTTACTTCCTCTCACGGTCTCGTCAACAGATTCTAAACTCAAAACCACGCCTCCAATTACTCAACCTCCAGTCTCCATGGTTTCACCTCATGAGAACCATGTCATACAAAATTCTCCCCACCTTGACACCAACCCTCATATCCCTCGTCAAGCCAATCTTCCTAAATCGATCACACCACCATCTCCTGCTCCTCTAGATACACTCAAATCTCCTCCTAACCCCATATATGACTTCTTACTTCAGAAATATCCTACAATCTCTCAATCCTCCCAATCTCCAAAATTGGTGGATCGCATTCCACCCACATCCCATTTTGACAATTCCATTAATAGGCCTACCCAGCCATCTCCAATTCTTAACACACATATCCCCGCTTATCATCATGCCCCTATTGCTCAACACCAACTTATGCAACAATCCCAATCTGTGACACATGTTAGTCTTTTCCAAGTAACTCCTCCAACACCTACATATCCACAAATTAATCAACTATCTTATCAAACCATTCCGCAAACATCCTATCCACAAACTTATCAACCACCTTATCAGACGCTTCACCAAACACCCACACACCCACAAACACATCATTTGCCTTATCAAACTACTTTTCAAACCACACAGCCAATCCAATCTCAACCTTACAACACCTCAAGTGATTCAATTCACACCTTAATGAATTGGTTGGCCAATTTAGAAACCCTTACCATACCACCCAAGAACACCTTATCCTATGAACAAATCTATAATGAACCAATTCATTTGTCGGTTCTAATTAAACCCTACCCTCCTTGTTAGAAACTTCCTTCATTTAATAAGTTCAACAATAAGGAATATCCCCAACAACATGTCCTCGCATTTAAACATGCATGTTGTCTTATTGCGCATGATTGTGATCTACTTCTTTGCACTTTCCCCATGTCTTTGTCTAGTCCCGAGTTGGAATTGTATAACAATATCCTATGACATTCCTTTTTATCTTTCACTCAACTTGAACAATTGTTCTTAAAACACTTTTCTATAAATATCACATGCAAGACAACTATTTATGATCTATATACCATTCGACAGTATGAAAACAATCCCATCGCTGACTTCGTCGCATGGTGGCATGATGTTATAAACCAACTATCCTTCACTATCCCACAAACCGAAATTGTCGACTTATTCTCGCGTTCGTGTGCCAAACATATATCATCCAATTTTCAGATCTAATTATTTTGAAACTTTGATGAAGGTTTGACAATGGCTCATAAGCTCGAAACCCGTGCCATTGAGTAAGGTCATCTTAAACTAAGTTTAACTAAATCAAAAATTGAATCTACCAAATCATTCACACATAATAACAAATTTAAGGGTATGGCCAACACTGTGGTCATTGAACCCTCATCCCCATCTACATCAAGCACATGGTCTCAACAATGATCTCCTCAATCAACAACCAACTACACTCCTTTAGGAGAATCATACAGTTTTGTATTTGATAAGTTGATGAGCGTAAAATCCATCCAACTTCCTCCCATATGACCCATGGACAACTCACAAGCTAAGACTATTTGGTATCACGAGGCCCACTTTTGTAAATATCATCGATTCAAAGGTCATAACATTAAGAGATGCCATTCTTTCAAAGATTGAGTCCAACAACTTTTAAATCAAGGGGATATCCAAATTGATACCTCCACTGCGTAAACTAATCAATCACCCAACCAATCATGTCAGCCCTTTATGTCTCAACTATCAAATTCTTGTATGGTTGACACTATCAATCAAGATCTTGTTTTGTCACCAACTCTACATGTTCCCATAGTAGGCATTATTCCCACCTCTTATTCGAACCTGTCACACCTACATCAACTTTTACTACTTGTGTTGAACCTGCACCTTCTCCTATCCTTATCATGTCTACATCAAATTCAACTATATCATCCATTTCCACCACTTCAAATACACCCCAATCTACCACATTAAATTCATCCTTAGCACTTACTTTGTCCCACTTGTATCCACACATATCCCTACATCTCCCCACCTATTTCTTCACCCACATCTTCATCAAACACACCTATTACTACACCTACATCACTTATCTCCACACTCATCCCAACTAAACTATGTTCTACTACATGCACCCTTATAACCCCACCTTCGACATCAACCCCATTAGCTAACATATCATTCTTACCCCTCGAAACATTTATGAAATAACCAGTCCCTTCTACTTCTACATCTGAAAATGCTCTTGTATTTGCTTTGCATTACCCATACCCATAAGGTATACTCCATCGGTTATCGCACTACCCACATCTCTAAATCTTCCAAAATGCCTACATCTTTATCTATTCCCATGAACCCTATGCCTATCATATCAAAAATACGACCTAGCTCTACCTTAAAACCTTACCCATGGGCACATCACTCAATATATCCCAATACTCTTTACCTAATCCTTTCATCGCACTAACCCAATCCTTTCGATGTACAACCTATTAAATATACCCCTTGAATCACCTATGTACCAAACATCAACCTAAATCAAATAAATATGCTTTACCTTCTCCCTCTACAAAATCATCTCTTTCCATGCAAAATCAAAATAATCTACATCTCAAATAGATATCATTAATCGCATCATACAAACACCTATCTATTCATTAACATCTTCATCTTGTTTTAGGAGAATTTCTCCATTAATAACCACACCACCACTATCATATCCTCTATTTGAAATTATCGTCATCCCCACTAGAGGTAAATTTTCTTGGTTGAACTCTTAGGATTAGGAAAAACATCCCCGACAGTCCGCCCACCTCCTAAGAAATATTCAGTTTTCCCTCTTCTCTCCAATGTAATGCCACAACATCCATGTTAGGATCGGTTTTTTCCATATATGACATGTTACAATAATCAAACCACATCCAAAAATATCATCCTCCAAACAAATTGGATTTATCCTCCAAAACATGAAATTCACCCATCTAATCTACATCCACGTTTTCTCCCAAATCCAAGCCGAGACATCCTATGAAAACCCATAAGAGTTACCTTCCCCATGACACTTCAATGGGGTCATACACAGAAATATTTTGACATTTAACTCAAACATCTACCATAAAACTTCCTCCTATTAAATCCTTTAATCCCTATGGTCCCAAGCCATCATGGTTCAATCCTAATTTCAATTTCACTTATCATCATACTCCTCAAAGTCATGACATCAAATGGTGTAAGGCCTTTCGGTCAATCATCCATAACCTTTTTGAGAAATATGATTTCCTCATTCAGGGAAAGTTCCTTCTCCATCTAGCTCAAATCAATCCATATCCCATCTATTGGATCTCCCATGATCCCTCCATCCACATCATTCCTTAATATCCATCCAGCCCATGTCATTCCTCCTAAGGAAAGCCTTCCATTGTTCATCAATGTCGATTATCCTACTAAGCACACTTGTGGTCTCTAATCATTTATCCCATCCAAATATAAAACCATCTCATCTAAAGTATTTCACATACTTTAACTCCTTCACATTTAACTTATTGGGGGAACAACCTTCCCTTTCACCCGAGCATCTCATCCGTATAACTCCCTTATTACTAGGGATTTTCACTCCTTGACATTGTCTTGTCTACATTCATCTGATCTAAATTATTTCTCCCCAAATATTCATATCATTCTAAGTCCTCCTTTGAGGCCATATTTGTTCTTTTATGTTTATGCTCCTTTTGGGAGTATCATCTTTTTCATTAAATCCCTCCTTTAAGGCCATGTTTGTCTCTCCATTGAGGGACCTTTTTCTATATTTGTGTCTCTCTTCTGGGGCACCATCTATTTTGAAGTCCACCATTGTGGCTATATTTGTGTATCTTTTGGGACACCGTTTATTTCATAAGTCCTCCTTTGAGGCCATATTTGTTCTTTTATGTTTATGCTCCTTTTGGGGGTATCATCTTTTTCATCAAAGCCCTCCTTTGAGGCCATGTTTGTCTCTCCATTGAGGGATCCATTTTTCTCGAAGTCCACCATTGTGGCTATATTTGTGTCTCTTTTAGGACACCATTTATTTAATCAAGACCTCCTTTCAGGCCATGATTGTCCTTCTATGTTTATGTCTCTCTTAAGGCATCATTTATTTTCATATAAATCCACCATTATGGTCATATATTCATTTCCTTCGGATATAGTTTTTGTTTCCTACTTTCCTATCATCTCATCTTATTATAGCTACACTCGTCTTCCCTCTCGTGGTGGTAAACAGAGATAGAACCTCTTAATGCATTGCATTTACGACAAGTCTCATCACAGCATATCTACTAATGAGAAATTAGCTACATCCTTAGATTGTTTTTCCATCTTTAGCTCCTTCCATTTGTCATTGTAATAATTTGAATTATGTGCTCTACCTTCACTACTTTGATATGACCCCATAACCATTACATCTATTACCTTCCAATTCTCCTATCGAATCCATGTGAAAGGGTCGAGGGTGTCTCTTGTACATTCCTTATCCCCTCTTAAGTGGTTTACTTAGCTATTCCCAGCTCTCCCGCATGTGAAACTCTAATTCATGTATGTAAAATGAAAAATCAAAGTTATTAAAAATAGACTGATCCCTCGAAGGACAGGTTGTTCATGCAAAAATACAAAAGAAAAAAATGGTATACAAATCAAAATAAAAGCAAAATCAAAAGAGATAGACCAATCCCTTGAAGGATGGCTATCATATTATTCTTGGCATCTATCTTATGTAGACCATACCCTCGAAGGATGGCTACTCTGTTATTATGGCATCTGGAAGGTTTTCCGCATTGATCGACCTTCTTTTATCAACATTTTCCAAAAGCTTCCTGCATTGATCAACTTTCTACTATTGTTCTTTCCCTTTCCCGGATCTAGGGGCATAGACTTAAGGAACACCACCTTTGGAGATCCCTCTTCCCATGTACAAGTCACATCTTTGATCCCTTTTTCATGTCAACATTAGGATTACGAGCATCTTTCATCCATATTTCCCTCATGATCTTTTGGTATAACTAACTATCGTTGGTTATGTATTAACACCTGCTATCGACAACAAGTGCAATGCTTTGAGTGGTAACCCTTTCTTATTTATCTCCAATCTAGTTTGAAACATAGTTTCCTTGTACACCCTTGCTACAACTATGTTCCATTCATCTCATCCAAATCATCTTTTATAAAAATCACATCAAATTTCACACTATGAATTTTATATCTATCCATCATCTCCATGCATGCATTTGCAAATACACTTTTCGGTTTGTGAATTCTACTTGATCACCGTTGTAGTTTGTCCTACTTAAGTGTCCTTCTCAAGGCAATTTCATTATCCTACAGCTCCTTATCTCTCAACATGTTCAATGACATATTTGAACCATTTCTCCTCACTCTCCATGTCCACTCATCACCATTTATCTCCACATCATCCTTATCACCTTTATTTCCCCTTACACGATGTGAGATATCATACTTTTCTTTCCTCTTGAGTTTCTCTTTTACTCTTCCGCTTTCGGTTTGACAATATTGCTTAGCCATCCATATAGCCAGAGAAACTTAGTTTAGGTATATCTTCTTCCCTGATCCTCCCTCTATATAATATTCTCCACCATTTCCTCTTTCAACATACAACAATCACTACCACAAACGTCTTTCTACTCCTCTTTTTCCTTCACACTTTACATCATCACTACCCCCGTGTGGGAATTCCAGTTAAGGATTTCCCTTACACTCTCCATCTACGTGACATATATTCCTCCATCCACTCATGTCACACTCCTTTGTTTCTTTATTATCACTTTAATATCACCTCCTTGCATCTCTTGTTCCATTTTGGTATACGATGTTTAGTCTTGCCATTATCATTCTTCTTCTTCGGTTTAGCAATCATACTTTACCATATCCGTCACGAGGCAATCTTACTTATGAGTTTCTTTTAAGAATGGTTAGCCATATGAGCTTTCCATCTCCCATCATCTTTTCCTCATCTTTTGTCTCATGCATCTCATCATACTCATCCATTCCAACTAACCCTTCCACACCTACATCCAATACAATGTTGTCTTTCTCCTTCCATATTATCACTACCGATTTGGTGATCTTACTTAAATTCCCCTAAGGCATGGCGATCTTACTTAAGAGTCCCTCTTAAGCATGATTGTTCATCCCGCACTCACCCACTACTCTACATTCTCTCCACCTACATTTTCTCATCATTACCCATCATCACATCCTCTCACCACCTCTTCCATTCATGCCAACACAACTTCTTACTCATCCCTTTTTCATCTCCATCATCCATCACTAGGTAATCTTACTTAATTTTTTCTTCTCTATTCATTTCGTGTCTTGTTTCTTCATTTCTCTCTCATTCATTCTCATCCATTGCATCCTCTCCTCATCTTCATCTTCCTACACATCGTTATCCCTCCTTTCTTTACTCTTTCCACTCCGTCTTCTAGAGTTCTCCCACATATCTACTCCCATGTTTACCCATCATTGTCATTGGTCTCCCTCTAACATTATTTCATCATCATCTTCTATTTCTACACTAGTAATTATCGGTGGAATTCTCCTAAAAATATCTCATCCCCATTCTACACAGCTTGAATCCTTTTCTTTGACCTCCTCCATTCTATCTTCATTCCTTCCTTTGTGTCCTCTGATCATTATTAGAGGACTTCTCCTAACATCCATTCATTGGCATTTCCCCCCATTCTTCGTTACTTTATGCCTTGTCTCATATTTTGTCCCATATTTTCCTACTCGATCATTATTGGTATATTTCTCCTAAATCCATTCACCGACATTGCCTCTCTCCTATCCTATCCTTTCTTTTTCCTCACCACCTCTCTATCTTCCATTCTTAATTTCCAATTTCTTCACTATCTTCATCATACACATTCTCTCTATTTTCTCATCATCAACATATCCTCATCGCACACATCTCTCGCTTCTTTTCCAATAAATTTCATTCCTTCCCTTAAGTTTTGTTTATGTTCCTTTTATGCTTCTCACTCTTTACCAAATATATTCATTCTAGATCCTTTCCGTCTGCATACTTTTCTTTTTTTTATCTTATCCTCCTTTCTGATTTGCATCTTATTTCACTTCTTCTACATCATTCTTCTCCCCATTTTACCTCACACTTCCCATATCCTTTATCATCATCTCACCATCCACATGCATTTCCATGCGGTCAGTTCCATATTATTTGCCTTGGATTTCCTCACTATGATTTGTTTCCTTCAATTTTATTTTCTCTATCATCTCTTTCATTTTCCATTACCTCTCTGTTTTCCTCTACTCCATCCTTCATCACACCTTTCATCTTGAATAACTCTCTCCCTTTTTCATAATTTCATCCTTTTCTCTATTCTTTTCTTGTCTTCTCTTTGTTTGTCCTTCTTCATTTCCCCCTTTCTCTATAATCCTTCTTTGTTATCTTCTTCCTCCCCTTTCATTCCTTATTTTCTCCTCCTCCATCTCCATCCCTCTATTCCATATCCATGTCACCTTCATATTCAATCTTTCTTTCTCTTCTCATAATCAACCAATCCTCTTGTCTATTCCCTTTTCTCTTTCTCAACATCCCTTACATCTAGAATTCATAGTCAATGTCAATGTTTCTCCATTTATGTATCACCATCTATCCCTTTCATTACCGTTCTTGTTCTTCTCTTTTCCACATTGACCTCTTCTCTTTTTGAGAACCATGTCACATCTTTTATCTTCATCAGTCCTCTCATAGGGACATCATCATATCCATTTCTAAGAATCTCTTCCCATATTCTTTTGACATTTTTGTCTTGGAAGATACCATAATGGCCATCACCTATCTAATCTTGTTCTCTTCCATGAATATTTTCTCTGCTTTTGTTTTGTCGCAAAAGTATCTCTATCATACTTGTCAAAGAAACAAGACTTCTTTGTCTTCTTCACCTTCTAATTTTCTAACACTTATGCATATTTCCTATGAAACATGATTGTCATTATATTTATCACCCTTTTAGGGCATTTTATCTCACCTTTCTATCCTATCTACTCATCTTGTCCACATTTATGATTATTCTATCTATGTCTTATGTTGGGGAACCTTTTCATCCTTGTACTTTTCAACACATATAACTCACTTTGTGTCTTTCTCGTGCCCTATGCTGGGGCATCTTTATCTTCATCTTCGTCCCTTTTATGGATGCATGATTTTTCACACGATTCCTCACAAACAAAGGATTGCACACATCTTTCGCATTCAGTTGCACATATTTTGATGTTTTCTTATGACCTATTGGTCATCTTAGTTTACATCCATTCTATAGTGGTCTTCACCACTCACCGGTCTATAGAACGTTATCGTCCTGTCTCTGTTGAGACAACAATTTTCCTCTACCAATGTGATATTGGAGTCACCACCATATTTTTTCATTGTTATTGTGATCCTTTTTTTCTTGAGGCATCTTTCCTTTGATCATATCTTCATCCATCTTCGACACATATCTCATCTAACCATTTTTGTTTTTGTCTCATGGCTTGCTATCACAAACCACCCAACAAAAAGGGCAAATGTACACACCAATTTTTGGTATAGCTCACCTCCATCATCTCAACTTCATGCAATTTCCATTCTCACTTTTCTTTTTCTTAAATTAAATGAAATCCTATCCATTTTATTAATTAATTATCAAATGGACTCCATGTAGACCCATTTGATAATTCAATTTTTGTCATATCCCCATCCTTCACAAATTATTTAATCCATGGTATTAATACATCCATCCAACACTTTTTTTTTTAATATGGAATCTTTTATCTCACCCACCATGTCAATCATTCTCCCCACTTCATCTAATAATTCAATTTGTGTTCCCCATGATCACATCATATCCCTAACTCAAGTTACTTTACTCAACTCCAGCCATTGTTAACCCCAATCTATCCTCACATCTAAACTATAAATATGGGTTTTTTTCCCATATTTCAAAAAGAGGACCAAAGACTTAGAGGGAGAGGAGGATATATTTTTCAAGAAGACCTCGGAGATACCTAGGCCTAGAGAAGATCGAAAGAGGTTAATTAAGTTCTACCAGTTTAAGAAAGAAACCATTTCCATGGTTCATTATCTTTCCATATTGATGTCCGATTCATCTCCATAATAGAGCATAAGCTATGTTCGCTTGTCATTTTAGTTACTTTCCTTTTATATTCCATTACTATTGTCATGATCTATATTATCTTGTTTGATATGGGGTTGAAATTCTCCAAGGGAGTTAAAATCCTCTTGGAACCAACACTATCTCGGGAAACCCCCACATATTGTGATATAATCTTATTTGTTTTAGTTTTGCAGATCTAGCTTCTTTATATCATACATCTATCTTATTTGCACCTGTATCATCCATCGTCATCTCCAAGGTACTAAGCCCTTGTATACTCAATGTTGTTTAGTGTTTCTTGATTACTCATACACTCATCTAGACAGAAGATGGAAACTCATATCAACAAAAGCATCAAGAAAAGAGATGTCCATTTGTGAAAGTGATCATCCTGTTATTAAAGATTGCAGTACTTCCTCAAGTGCTTTTGAATAAGGTAGTCCCTTTGTTGAACTAAATTATCCATCTAACTAGGGTCCTTTTGTGTTTGAAACATTTTACTCTTAATATGCTCCAATATTTTCCAAATCTAATAGATTTTCCAAGAAACAGAGCCTTTAGAGGGCATTCATTCTAAAAATTGCATCCTTGTACCACACAGACCCCTCACTCCTCATCATTATGTTTCTCTTGTAAGATCACCTCCTCGAAAGAATATGGCTTACCTACACCCAAACTCCATTTGTTGTTAATACTTTTGGTCCCATTAGTTTTAGAGGTATGGATGGCTATCTAAATGTTGTGCCAAAAGATGTAAGAAATAGATTGTACATTTCAAGGAAATAATGCAATCACCGGTGATCAACACTTGCAACTCTTTGTCAATATGATGGAGGAATTCAAAATAGAATTTGAGAATGTATACATTAATTTGTTTATTCATACTCTAGAAGAATATGCAAGGGACTGGTATAAATCTCTTCCAGATAATTCTATTGACTCCTGGACAGAGATGAAGAATGATTTTAGAAACAAAAGATGGTGATAAAACAGACCTAGGTTTCTTTTATCAAGTTTGAAAATATAAAAAATAATCCTAATAAATTAGTGCATGATTTCAATACTATATTTAACAAAACATTGAGAATACTACTTGTTAATTTGAGGCCATGTCATGAATCATGTTTGATAAAGTATTCAAATGCATTTGATAAGAAAGTTTCTTACTATTTGAGGGATAAGAACCCTGGGAATTTGAGGCAAGCCTTTACCATGGCTCTACAAATTGAGAACAACATTAAAGTAGTTGGAAAACCTCCTAAGAGGGAGGGTGTTAAAGAGATCAACCCTAAGAAGCCTCAATCAAGTACGGATGTGGATCTTGAGGAAGTTGTAAGGACTTTGGCCGGGGTTGTCAAATAAATCTCTTACAAGTTTTCGAGGGTAGAGAAATGAATTGGAAAGGTTCTCAAGGTCAATAGGCAACAAGGACAAGATAGACTTGCAAATCATCCTAGAAATGATCGAGATCTTGATGACAGAGGTAAAGAACCCATGGGAGCAAAGAAAACCCAAAGCTAGGGAAAATAGAGTAGTGCTAATCCTCTAAATGCCGAGTTGTTGTTGAAGAGACAAATCAAATGGATTGGTGTGAAACATGCTTCTTACCCCACCCGCCATGTGAAGTAGATCGGAAAGTTGAAAATTTTGATGATGATGCAACACTGATGCATGGTGGATTGGATCGCTCTACAATCTCACATCAAGGAGCAACTTCAACTAAGGTAATAAGTGCAAGAACTGCTACAAGTTTTTAGGATTGCATTCACCGGGTACCTCTTCTTCCTCCCTCTCATGCTTTAGAAATAGATATGATACAAGAATTTGAACTTCCAAATAATGATTTTGAGTACCTAAGATCTCTAATGATTAAGAAGTATGATGGAGGAATTCCATCAAGAGGATAGACATATGTTAATGAATGTTGTTGTGGTTGTTATAACACAAGAAGTAAAGCTATCAAAGGGAGGGGGCATCAAGCTAAAAAAGACCCCGCTTCTCACCAAAGTGTCCCAAAAAGAGGCTCCAAAGAAAGATGCATCTGGAAAATGCCTTATTGTCTCAAGTATAACCGGTGCTCCCACCCATGCCCAAAATGTGAAAAAATATGTGTCATCTGTTGAGTTTGTCAATCTTTCTCCAAATGCTACGTTGCCCAAATACATTCCTTATGAATTGCCCAAGTCTTGACTCATATCAAGATTTATGTCCCAATTGTGAAAATGCTTAGGATTCCCGAGCACAAAAGAGGGATTTTGAGTATTTGGGATTAGAGAAAGATAGGAGTGCCCAAGCCGTAAATACGAATAATGTAAATACTCCTCCTCCAACCATTGGAGACCTAGAAAACCACCAACATTAAAAGAGATAGGTAAACTACATGAATTTTGCTTGGGGACATCTTTGGTTGAGTCTCGCTTAAATTTTGATCCATTTTTACAACACTTATTTTTAAGGAAAGATTACTGCAAAAATTGTATGTTTGATTCTAGAGTGTCATGCAATGTTATGCCTCTGAAGTCATGAATGAATTGAACATTAAAGTGATAGCAACTTATGGCAAGTGTACTGTTGCAATAATGGATTCTAGAGAAATGCCTATTGTAGGATGTGTAAAAGGTTTGATGGTACAACTTGTAGAGTTATTCGGGTAAGAACTTGAAAATTGATGTTGTTATTGTTGATTGCCTTGCCAAATGGGGCATGTTGTTATCAATGAAGTGGGATGCAAGTGTTGGTGGAAGTGTTTAGATGGATATGTATTTTGCCACCATTCTAATTGAAGGAATACTTGTAAATTTGTATGGAGAGAAGAATATGTTGCACCTTATTGAAGATCCCAACAATGCTTCTTATGAAGTGTTGTATGTTGATGTAGTTTCGGATAACTTTGTGGGTTTTTCTGATGCCAAAGAACATAAGATTTATCAATGTAAATGTCTTGAACAAGTAGGTTTACCTTGGACCTTGTTATTTGATGGAGCCTGTTCCAAGTTTGGAAATGGTGCTGGCATTGTTCTGATTTCTCCAGGCCAAGAAGAGTTTGTCTTTTCTTTCAAACTTAACTTTGAATGCATTAACAACATTGTTGAATATGAAGCACTATTATTAAGCTTGAGAATTACATGGAAATATGGTATAAAGGATATCATTGTCAAAGGGGATTCGATTGATTGTCAAGAAAATTAGAAAATTGTATGATACTAAAAATTAGAGAATGAAACAATACACGCATGCAATTTAGGATTTGATTGAAAATTTGACTCTTTTAATATTGTGCACCATGATAGAAAGTTTAATGTTGTTGCAGAAAAGTTAGAACTGCTAGGATCTAGATTTGGGAATTATAAAGTGTCTCCATTTTGTGAGTATGATGTTGAAATACTAACAAGGCCATGTGTCCCTGATAACTTTAAAAATTGGCAAGTGTTTGATGATGATGCCCAGGTGAAAAATTTTCTACAGAAATAAGGTGAGTTTGCTGATGAAAATATAGATTAGAAACCAATGGTGTGTGATGTTGAAGGAAAGGAAACTTTATTTTGTAGAGACATCATCCAATTTAAGACAAACACGATTCCCGAGGTTTAATGGCATTGGAATCAAATTTTGATAATGTTGATTGCATTATTAATAGAAATATGTCAATTTCAAGATATGTGGAATAGCATGACCTGGTTACAAAGGAAAAACCACATAAAATATGGTTAGGAAGAAATCTCAAAGGAAGAGAAGAAGTCCTATGTTAAATTGTTGAAGAAATATCAAGATTGCCTAGCTTGGTCTTACTCGAGTTAAAGGCATACAGGGATGATTTTTCCAACATGAAATTCCTCTTGAATCTAATCCCAAGACTTTCAGAAAAATATAGGCCAATCAATCCTCTCCTTTCTTTGAAGATGCAAGAAGAAATGAATAATTTGAGGGATGGAGGGATCATTCAGCCCACAAGGTACTCATCTTGGGTTGCAAACCTAGTGCTGTCAAGAAAAGAATGCTGATATAAGGATATGCATAGACTTGAAACTCCGAATAAAGAATCATTTAAAGATAAATTACCCTCTCACCAAACATGGAAAATATGCCACAATTGGTAACTCGGTCTAATTGTTATCCACTCGGATGGTTTATCTAGCTATAATCAAGTTTTTATGAAGGGGTTAGAAAGAATAAAGACTACCTTTACCACTTCTTAGGAAATTATATCTATGGCACGATGTCTTTTGGCTTAATGAATACTGGAGAAAATTTCAAAGAGCAATGGATGTAGCATTTGCTTGGCTATATTAATGACTTCATTGTTGTTTATCAAGATGATGTAACCGTGTTTTCTAGAAAGATATGATCACTGCAACACTTGGAGAGAATGTTGATAAGGTGTAAAGAGTACGGCATATCATTGAATCCCAATAAGTGACACTTTGAAGTGCAAAAGGTGAAGCTTCTTGGTCACATTATATTAAAGGAAGGGGTCATGATTGATCCCGAGAGAGTGGAAGCCATCAACAAGGTTCTAATTCCAAGAACTAAGAATAGAATTTAATCTTTCTTTGACAAACAAACTTTATCATAATATTTTTGTCAAACTTTTTCTGAGCTTACCCCATTACTAAAGCATGCTAAAGAAGGACCAAGTTATCAAATGGGAAGATGCTTCCATTCAATATTTCAATGGGATCAAGGAAGCAATAACGCATGCCCTGTTTTGAAAGCTCCAAATTACAAAAGCCTTTTCAAGTGTTTTCTTTAATTCGAAAACACCATTGCATTTGTCCTATTGCAGAAATATTATGAAGGGGCTAAGAGACCAATTGCCTTTTTTAGTAAGGCATTGCAAGGATCTAATTTTAAATACACCATCATGGAGAAGAAAACATTTGCCTTGGTGAAAGCAACAAAGGTTTTTAGACTGTAGATCTTGAGCTCTAAAGTTGTTTCTTATGTTCCCCACACCATGGTGAAAGAAATCTTATCAAAGATGGAGGTTTGAAGAAAAAGATGCAGATGGATGAATAAGTCATAGGAGTATGACATAGATATCCAAACCACAAAATTGGTGAGAGGTTTGGGCCTAGCTAAGCTTATGGTGAGAGAAAATTATAAACTATTGAGGTGAATGGATTAGAAGGAGAAAGGAAGGTTTTCCTTGAAAAGTTAGTAAGTTCTTAATGGTACAAGGATATAATCTTTTATCTCGAGACATTTATGTTGCCTAATATTTGAGTAAAAATCAGAAAAGATATCTTAAGTTAACCTCTCAAAAATATGTCATTACTGATTTTGGGTTAGCTTAGAAGAACCCTGAGGGAATGCTCTTGAGATGCATTACTGAAGATGAGGCCCCCAAAATAATTGTTGATCTCCATGGAGGAGTTTATGGTGGACATTTTGCTGGAAGAGTTATAACACATAAAATCTTGAGGGTTGGTTATTGGTGGCCGACTCTCTTCAAAGATAAAACTCTATTGGCTAGAAATTTGAAAGTTACCAGCATTTTTTTGGAAGAATGAAATCTTCGGATCCCTTCCTTTGCATCATGTGTCAATTGAAGCCCCATTTAAGCAATGGGAAATGGATTTCATTGGAAAATTTTCTGATCCTTCCGGGGTGGTCATAAATGGATTCTAATAGCCACTTATTATTTCACTAAGTGGGTGGAAGTAATCCCCACTAAGAAAGAAACACACCAAGTTATCACGGAATTATTGCTGAATCAAATCATATGCAGATTTTGAGTGCAAGCAAAATTGTTGCTGATAATGCCATGAGTTTCGAGCCAAACCTTTGGTGGAAATTTACAAAGAGTATGGGATCAATCTGACATATGCTTATAACTACAATCCCCAGGAAATGGACAAGCTAAGTCCAACAATAAAAATTTGTTGAAGATCATTAGAATAACCTTCAAGTGAACAAAAGGAAGTGGGGTGAGAAACTAAAGTCTACTATTTGGGGACAGAATCACTGTCAAAAGAGCTACTGGTAAGAGCCCATTTGATTTATTGGTATATGGAACTCAAGCTTTTTTACCTCTGCATTTGGAATTGTCTTCATTTCATTTTGTTCAACAAATTAAAGATCAAGAAGTTAGTCCATATGATGCTCAAATCAATCAGATTATTGAGTTAGATGAAGAAAGAAGGGCATCCCATCAGTGGCATGTGAAGTTCAAATAAAAGTTGAAGATGTTATTTGACAAGAAGGTGACTCCAAGAGCTTTTATTATTGGGGATCTTGTGCTATTATGGGATAACAGGCATGAATATAAGGACAAGCATGGTAAATTTGATGCATTTTTATGTGCCCTTATTCAATTAAAATTCAAACTAGTGAAAATACTTTCTTCCTAAAAATATTAGATGGGGAACTGCTTGATTTGCATGTTAATGGAAGGAATTTGAAACATTTCCTTGATTGATTTATTAAAATCAAGGTATACTCCATTGTATAATGTATAGTTCTTTGTTCTCGTTACTTTTTGTGTTTTTGCTTGTTCTAGTCCTGGTGACCTAGTTTTTTTGGTTTCTTTGTTCATTTTTCATATGATGGTTATGGTTTCTCTACTCCATAAGCCTATTCTTTGACTCCTTTTCCGCATGGTCTGTGTTTTTCACTTTGTCTGATATTTGTTCTTATGGCACTCACAGGGAGTGCCCATCCCTAATTTGGAGCTGATGTTGGTGTTCAAATTAGTCTCACCCATTTTCATTGAAATTATTTAGTTTGACTGAGCCTCACGTGGTGTATTCTATCTCCCTATATTGATGCTTGAAGACTCTATCCTCCATTTGGTTGCCATGATCAGTCCCTTCCTTGGTTGAGGATCACTTAAAAATCTAGAATTTGTTTTTTCGTTACTCTTTACGTGTGAGAGAGGCTATAACTTGGGCATAAAACTCGGAGTTTTTCCTTTTTTTCTATTTTCCACAGTCACATTTTTTTGTCCCTGTCATTTTTGTCCCAAATACCTATGGAAACATGATTGGATGTAGCTCACGAGGATCACATTTGGGCCTTATATCATTGTGAAAACTATTTTTCCATGAAGAAAGATTCATTTTTGGGCTCAAATGGTGATTCTCCCGCATTTTACGGTTTGATGGGTTTATTTGTCACGGTCAAATTTACATCTCAAAGATCGGTGAAAACATGGCCCTTTTCACTGGATAGGGCTCCACGGGGCACTTTGAAAAACATAAGGATTTCTTCAACTCAAATCTTTTCCATGTGGAGGAGCAGAGCTCATTTGAAAATTCACCTTTTGGTTTTGCCTTGGAGTTACACCAAGGAGACATGTGGAGGTTTTTACTACCTTTCCTAGACTTAGAAAAAAATTTCATGCAGGTAAATTTTTTATAGACCATGGACATGTGGAGGGTGGTGCTCATTTGAGGATCCGCCTCGGGGGTCCCACCTTAATAATTACGACAAAAAGACATGTGGAAGCTTCCGTTGGCTCTGCTTTGTACTTAAAATTTTCAAAACAATTTTGAAAGGCTTGGGACACGTACAAGAATAGTGCCTGTTTTGGGACCGGCCCCCTAAGTTTTATTTTGAAGAAGTTCTTGAAGGACACTTGAAGCTTCCGCTACTCTACCCTTTTGCTTGGAATTTTGAATGGACAAAAAAATGTCTCGGACCTAGACACATAGCACATTCTACTAAACCTTAAACATTTTTAACAAACTCTGCAGGACTGAGAAATGTGTTGATACCACACTTGTTTGGGGTCTCTTCTTGTGGGGACCATCTCAAAATGCACCATTAAGACACATGGAGGCTTCCACTGGCTCCTTTTTACACTGAGACTTTTCAAAGGTGAAAAGGCATTTTTCTTGGGCTTAGGGTATGTGGAAGGCCCACACTTGTTTGTACTTTCCTTATGCTTCTCCTTTGCGGTTGCGCCAAGGAAAAACTTGACGGATATGATATAATGTGGAAAAGGAGAAGAATCAATTTTTTTGTGTGTCATTGCGTCTATTTTTCCAACTTTTTTCTCCAAGACTCTTGGAGACATAACTAGGCACTATTTTTCATCATTCTTTCATGAAATTCCTTGTCGTCTCTACTGTCTTTAAAGTGCCATTTGATGGATTCAAAACTTAATTTCTGAGTCCAAGGATTTGTAGGGTTGATATTTTGAAGTTGGAATTGCTCTGGCACTTGCAAAAATGGGAATTACCAGAGGAGATGGATGCGGGGAAAATTAGAGAGGAAAGAGAGGGAAAAAGGATGAAATGATGAAAGTGCAGCCCAAAAATGAAAATGGTGTTGCCTCTAGAGTGAAAAGGATTACTTTGCATATCTAATTATATAGAGCCTCCGAAAATGATTAAAAAGGGGATTTCTTGGATGAAAAATTATAATGATTAGAAGGAATCCCTAAAAGTTTTGGCCTAGCATCCTAGTCATTAGTCGAGGCCCAATAAACATGATCGAGTTCACAATTGGTCCACCTGGCAGCTTTCGGTTGTGAATTTGTTAAATGTTGCTTTCTGAGGAAAATTGGTAACAAGAAAAGGTCCCTTGAATATTCTTCTCTTTTGGGGGGAAAATTGAGTGAGTAAAATGTATAAATGCAATGAGAATACTCTTGAAAAGGGTCAGGGGTTGAATTCTTAAGAGAAAATTTGAGAAAGCCATATTTCGAGAGACCAAGTCAAAATTGTTATTTTCTCGTGTTATATTTTCTATCGTGTTAATTTGTTTGTAGATTTATAGCCATTGATGAGCACTGAGATTTCTCTAGAATCTTTCCCCTATGATGAATCTAAGCAATTTTTAAATTAATTTGTGTCCAATCTCTAGCAATTTGTGTTTGCTTTGTTTTAGAATGTCTGTAAATGGTTTCTTTTGTTCCTATTACAATCTTACATTGAAATCTTTGTGAAATCACATAGGATCTCATCCTTGTGACAATTTAATGGTATTTGCACTTTCATTTCAAGAAGATCCTTCATCTTGGATGAGATAAACAAATTTAAAATCAATTCACTTTGTCATTTGTTGATAAATATTGTTTTAAATGTTCTGGTGTGTCTTAGGTGTCATTGATAAGAGATTTTGGTGTTTAATTTAGTCTTTTAATTCGATCCTTTATGTTAGAGTATCAAAGATTGTGTGAAAACGTGCTGATCTAGGCCTCCATTGAAGCACAACTTCTAGATTGCGGAATGTCCTAATTATTTTGAAGCTTTATGTTGTTGAGTTGTTCATTATTGTGAAGTACCTCAAAGATTTGGTATAATCAAATTTATCCTGCTTCATCTCCCACCAAAATAATTCAAAAATCATTGATCCATCATGAACTACCCATGTTTTCCCTGTATATCAACAAAGGAACAAAATCTACTTACTAAAATATGCAGAACAGTTAAGATTTCTTAATGTCTTCAATAACCTTAGCCTTGTGTTGAAAGTATCTCCATCTTTTAGAAGTGAAAAATCTTAAGAGTTAAATTATGGAGTATTGATCGTATTTTCCCAAGGTTTTCTTCATAAAATTTGTCAAAAGAAGGATATCTCCATCTCCTTCATCAAATAGAGGTTACACTAAGGGTCTTCTCACCCTGGTTGAAGAGGCATGACCTAAAGTAGTGAGGAAAGGTCAAATCCTCTTGAAGGTGCTATCCATCTCTCAACAAATATGAGTGACAAAGGGCTAGTTAGATCTCATCCCTGGCTATAAAACGACACACAATATGATCTATTTGTCTCTAAGCTCCATGTCCAATCTGTGTTACTAATCGGCTTGAAAGGGAGAACAAATTTGGATACCAACGTAACCTATCTTGCGTCCCTAAAGAACCTTGTAAATTCATGTCGAAGGAATACAAGGTCATATGGAGCCTCTCACAATGTTTATAGTCATGTTACTCAAACATACTTATCTCAATTTGGAAAAAACATTACCAGGACCACATAAATAGTATATGATTAAGCATTACATTTATCATTCTTGTACTAACCTACTACACAAGCCCCTAAAACTTAACAAAAACCATGCCAAGATGTTCAAGTGGACCCATGCACTCCATAAACCCTTCTTGTAGAACAAACTAGCTCAAGTTGATTTCCAATATTGTTTGCACATGAAGAATGGTTTGACTTGAGGCCTATGACTAAGTTTGACATGCTCCTATACAATCTTCAAGCATAATAAAATCCTTTTGAACCTCGAAACATCATCAATTAACACGTAGAGGCATTGGCGGTGATCTCATATAGGTTTGGAAGTCAAACACACATTTTTTCTCCTATCGATTCTAGCAGATGCTTGAAAACTAGAAAAAACATGCTTAGCAAAATGCTCATAACTTCCTTGATACTTGCCCATTTTACATGAATTTTTTTCCATGTCCAAGCTTTGGAATTATCTATAAAAATTCCTTTTATTATTTATATGAAGGATGATCAATAATTTTTATTGGGACCTAAGAATACACGTAGCTCATTTTGCACTTCTTAAAGAACTAGCTTTGGAAAAACTTGAATAACTTCCACATAACTTTGAAAAACCTGATGATAATTGTCATGGAGCACCAAAAGACATATTTATACATGACCCATAAGAAAATTGTATATAGGTATGATTGAATTATTATATTTCATCTCATTTACCTCTACTTACACTATTAATTCTCTAAAGATATTTTGGTGGACTTTCAAATTTCTTCATCAGGAACTCAAATACATCTTGCTACTACTCACACATCCCATACACAAAATTCCCAGGCTGGTCTAATGATTTTTTCACCTTTCCATGACCTTTATAAACTTCCCATATTTTTTCGTATACCGTAACCAAGACTAAATGGGTTAGGTTTAATTTCCACCTCCACCGGATGACATGATGCACCTTGTGAGACATTTTTCTCCCTACTTGTAGTAACATTTATGACTTGAAGATCATATAAAACTAGTAATCCAACTTGAATTTTGTCTCTAGTGAGCCAAAGTTTCTTTCCTACTTTGGTTTGAGTGGACTCTCACCTTGGATGACTTGACCATGTGGACATGTTACGAGACTCATAAACATATCTCCCTCACCTCATGAACTGTGTTTGACCTTCACATGACCTTTCGAGAGATTCCTATGTCAGCTAGTCAACATGCCTATATCACTAGCTAACACTCTTAGATAACCTAGCCAACACACCTAGATCACCTAGACCACTATGGCATCAATGGACTTGACATCAATGACAACACAATTGACAATCTCTTCCAACAAACTCCCCCTTTATCATTGATGAAAACTACCTAAAAACATTGATGGCACACACACACTAAGATTTCCGTCATTTACATTTTTCTTCTTACACTTCTCCCCTTTTGACATCTATTACAAATTGTAATGCCTACCAGAACAAAACTAAAATAATAATAAAAAGGTGAATGTGTGTTCAAGTGGAAAGTGGAGATGGTCCTTTAGTGGCGCCAAAGCTTAAGAAGTAGGACTACTTAATCTAATATGGAATTTATTAACCCAATGACTGACCTTTTCCACCTTTGAAGGTAAATTAGCCATTAATGCTTAATGATGGGCACACTTATTTTTCCCTTCTTGCATTGGATTCCATGTTTCTCCTTTGTTTTTACTGACAAGTGGGTGTGTGGAGTTGTTGGCCACCTGTCTCATTTAATTTTTTAATTATGCAGGTTTTGAGCTCACATTTTGTGAGTATGAAATGCCTTTTCTATTGTTGGCCGCATGTTAATGGTTCGATGTCCCCCTTTTATTCTACCCTAGCTCCTATTTTCATGCATAAAACATCCCTCTTGGTGTAGGCTATGTGATTGCTCTAAATGGCATTATGAAGTCCATTTTTTAGGTTCCTTTTGTTTATCCTACAATAATGGTGCTTCCTTGAGGCCACGTCTCCTTGAGGAATTTTTTCAAGAATTTTACCTACCTTGTGGTTACTTAAAATTTTACATATGTGGCTCTTGGATCCTATGACTACAGCTAAATAGAATATGTTTTCCTTTATGCTTCGTTGGATGTCAATACCTTTCTCAAACCATTTCATTTTGACACAGAAAGGAGGATGTTTCTATGGTTGTGGATATTATCTTCACCCCTACCTTACATGTATTTTCATGTTGTTGGACCTTTTCAATAAACTCATTGGTGTTTTTAATGTTGTCATGGTAGTCCTTGAGCCCACAAATTGCCTTTTACGTAGATGTCACTTGAAAATGGAGCTTCCTTCCTATGCTTAAGCATGGATGGTAATGGAGTTCATGTTTTGAGCTATTATAAGAGAGGATATTCAAACTTAAGAGTTTTTTTCTTGGTCATGGGGTGTCCATGCATTGATGATAGAAGCTAGAAATTATTAAAGATAAAACTTACTAGTGCTACAATTGCTAAGATTTAACAATATCACTTCAATGTGGGGCAAAATTGGGTGAATCACTAAATTCATTTTTTTAAATTATATGCCTCATCCATTATTGAAATTGCACTCCTTCAATTTTCTAATTTAAAAAAATAATGGGGCTTCATGCCAAATAATCGATCCTTCTCTACAAAAAAATAAATAAATTGAATGGGATTTAAATTTTTTTAAATTTTAAATGGTATGTGTAATCTTCTTTTTCATTCATTAATTTTGGGAGTTGGGAGTTTTTATTTTATTTTATTTTTTTAAACACCCTTTTAAAGATAGTCTGTCTAATAAATTTAGTATGTTGTTCATAATATTTGAAACCTTTGAGCTTACACGCAGTAGCGCTACTACATATTATGTGAGCTCTCTTTTTTTGGAGATGTTGTTTTGCCATATAAAAACACAATAACATTGACCATTCTATTGCTGTAAGAAGCTCAAATTGGTGAATTACATGTACCATTTCTCCCCTCATCTGATGAATACAAATTTCTTTTAGAGGCATAGTCATGAAACCAAATTTGAGAGGATAAATTTATGTAAAGAAATAAGAACTTTATCGCAGCATTTTCCGCTGCTCTAGGTTACTTACGGGATATTATGCTTTAAACATTCATGTAGACCGTATTTTCCAGAGGAATCAAAACTCCACGCCCTGGGATTTTTATAACCATCTAGTATGTTTAGGTTTTCGGATCATATTTATTTTCATCTTCCTTTTCCTACATGTTCAAATGATTTTATGTCCTTCACACAATTTATTTTTATAATAAAGTTTCCTATATATTTAAATAATTTGTGACTTAATTCAATATCTCTTCTTAGTATGCAATATGTTTTGATCTTAAAGGTTTATAACCCCCCCCCCTCCTTTGTTATTCCTTAAATAATTGGATTAGTGGAATCAAGATGAGTGTACTTTTATTTTTATGACACGGGGTATGTTGAGCCCGAGTTCACATGGGTTATGACAATGTTTCCTTATCAAACAACCACTAGATTGTACCCGATCCTAGTTGGGAGAGACTATATATTTATGGAAATTTATTCACCCATTTTTATTTATGCCAAAAAAATGTGTAACGTTAGTTGTTTCATTGTTGTGCCCAAGATTGAGTGGTGATCTTTGTCGAGGTATGGTGGACCTCCATGTTCTCTTTTCTTGGAATAGGTAAGTGGTCACCTCGAAATCCAAACCTTCCCACAGGTTTACTAAGCTTTATGTGTGGTTGACTACCATGGTTATTTTTTGATATGAAGGGATTATTGTGGCGATGCTACCCAGTTCTTTGAGTTGTTTGCACCTTGGTTATTCCTATATAATTTATTTGGATACTAGACACTTACTCAATAGATAGATGTTGATTGGTGTAGGTCTAGATGTTTAAAGTTTTCCTTGTGGGGCACTTTGACCATTCCTTATGAAACTTGAACCGCAACTAATATTTTTCATCGAAATTTAAAATTACACGTGCATTTATGGATAGTACTCTTTCAAAGATTATTAGAACTACCGTGACTTATTCTTATACATGATGACTTTTGCTTGTATTTTCTATTTGGGCATTCCACTTGATTTTGTTGGAAATTGATAATATTTTATTCACAACTAGATGATATATGTGCTTTGAAATATATTTTTACATATGATATAAGCTGTTAAGATTATTAGGGACATCTAGGGTATTTATATAGTTAGATGCATTGTTGTTGTTAAGATAATGCAATTGATGATTTATGTAACCACAAATTTTTAGAGTGGTTTGATTTTTTTGTAATGAGATTTGCATGAAAAGGAAATTGAATTGGAAAGGGGTGATCCTTTTTTTTATTTAAACCCAAACTATAGAATTATTGAGGAAACTTCGCAAAACCATAATGTTACAAAACTTGGAAGGATGTTTAGAGTGATAACTTGCATAATGGAATCCTCCTTTACACTCAACGTTTTATTTACAACCCTCTATGCCTATAGTTTTACTTGTTTAGTGGTTAAAATTTCATTGCTTTGAGAGAATGATTCATAAGCGAGGCAAAATATTTTTTTCTTACATTGGGATGGTGAAAATTTTATTATAACTTAGGGTGTTGGTAGCGTCTAGAGTTTTGATTTAATTTTGAAATAGAATGTTCCTTTCATGATGTTGCTTAGATAATAGCGTATTATTGCTATGTGTAGTATTATCTTTCTCGAGTTCTCGTGAACTAACTTAGGTGCCTAGTTTTACTTAGATGGATTTTGTGAATAGGTGAGGGAAAGACTTTTAGGATGTTTCTTCACTTGAGGTTAAGAAATTCCTTCTATTTACTATCATGGAAGAATACTAAATTTCAACACTTTGTGTTGTTTTGACCGGTATTAATATATTATAGAATTTCTAGGGATAATATAGTGTGTTTAATCAATGTTCATACCTTCCTATTCCCTAATCATAAGTCCATAGAATTTTTTTCCCTTTGGTTTGTGCATCATGTTGGAAAGAATTGGTGTATCCATGTGTAGTATTCTCGAAGAAGTAATGGTAAAGTTTTCTCTTGGGATAAAAGTTTTTGTTTTAAACCCTTCTCGGATATGGTAATAATGTAATTCTAAGAATAATTGAGAGACAGAGAATGAAGGAGAAATAGAAGAGATTGTTTATCTCATATTATTCTATCTAACACAAAGCTCACGTACAGTATTTATAGGAAAGAAATTGTACTGGACTCCCCTAAATGAATGGAGAGGATCCACAACAGAAGGAGAGAATAATGGAATAACAGAAGAAGAGATAAAGAGATAGGATAGACACCTAAGAAATATCAGTTATCCAACGTATGCTAACATTCCCCCCCTTATTACATTATTCTTGCAAATGTGACCTCTGAAAGATTCAAATTTCACTTTTCCAAGGGATTTAGTGAGAATGTCAGCAACTTGTGCTTCAGTAGGATAGTACTGGAGCTGAATTTGATGGTTCAAGATGTGCTCTCGAATGAAATGGCAATCAATTTCAATATGCTTTGTTCGTTCATGAAAGACTGGATTCTACACGAGCTTCAACACACTCTGATTGTCGCAATAGAGAATAGGTGACTATTTTTCAGGAATTCCCAGGTCATCCATAATGCGACGTATCCATATCACTTCGCACATAGCTCCTCGTGCGCATGATATTCTAGCCTCTGTGGATGAGATAGAAACAACATTCTGCTTCTTGCTTATCCATGAGATAGGTCTAGATCCGAGATGAAATATGTATCCTGTAGTTGACTTCCTATCATCAACAGATCTAGCGTGGTCCGAGTCGACATATCCCTATAGGAAGAATTGATCATTCTTTTTATATTCCAGACCATAATTAGTTGTTCCTCGGACATATCTCAAAACATGCTTTGCTGCATTCCAGTGACATTTCTTTGGCTCCTGCATGAACCTGGAAAGATAGCTGACAACATAGCAGAGATCTGGTCTGGTGTATGTCAAATAGATGAGCCCTCCAACAAATTGCCTGTAGAGAGTAGCATCTACTTGAGGTGAGTCCTGGAATCTTGAAAGTTGCAAGCCTTTTTCCATGGGAGTGGATATAGGTTTACAGTCAGACATTCTATACTTTTCCAGGAGTGTCTTGGCGTACTTTGTCTGGAGACAAAGATGTGATGCTCCTTTTGCCATATTTCCAAGCTAAGACAGTAATGTAGTAGCCCCAAATTTGTCATGTCGAAGGTTCTTTTGAGATCATTCTTTACAATATCAACTTGATCTTCTGAACTACTAGTGATCACAAGATCATCTACATAAACAACCAGAATGACAATTTCTTTGCCTACCTTCTTTATATACAAATTTGAATCTGAGGGGCTACGAGTGAACCCATGCTGCAAAAGGTGATCGTTGATCTTGATATACCATGCCCTGGGAGCTTGTTTCAGTCCGTAAAGAGATTTGATGAGACAACATACCTTTTTAGGCTGATTTTCATCAACAAATCCTTCAGGTTGGGTCATGTATACTTCTTCTTTCAGATCACCATTTAGGAAAGCACTCTTGACATCCATCTGCTGAAGTCTCCATCCTTTCTGTGCTACAAGTGCACAAACTACTCTGATGGTCTTCATCTTCACAGTGGGTGCAAAGGTTTCTTCATAGTCGATGCCTTCTTTCTAAGCATATCCTTTGGCTACAAGTCGTGCTTTATGTTTTTCATGGATCCATCTGCTTTATATTTTGTCTTGAAACCCATTTGCAGCCTATGGGTTTCTTTCCTGTAGGTAGATTGACAAGTTCCCATGTCCGATTTTTCATGAGCGAGTCATATTCTGTTTCCATAGCTTCCTTCCACTGAGTTTGACTGAGTGCTTCACGAACATTATCTGGCTCGGAGCTATTCATCAGTGAACTCATGAGTGCAAAGTTTACCTCATTTCTTGTTTGACTCCTTGTTTTGACTCTGGATGATGTATCTGGGAGTTGTTGCAAATGTGAGTCCTTGATAGTGCTTTGTACCCACTTCGGACGAGAACTTGACTGCTTTTGAGAAGAACTGTGTCGTTTCCATGAGGATTGATGTGGAGTCACATTCTCAGTTCTCCAAGGTCAACAAATAGTTCTCCTGGTAGCATTTCTTTTCTCTGAGTAGTCTCCTCCAGCTCATCATCTGATTCAGAGACTAATCGGTGAGATGTGTTTGGAAGTGGATCTTCTGTTGATACTATTGAGTCAAAGGATGACTCGTCACAAACCACATCCCGACTCTCGTATATTTTCTTTGTCTCAGGATCCATGAGACGATACGCCTTCGAGGTAGTACTGTAGCCAAGAAGGATACACGGGAGTGTTTTTGGCTCTACCTTCTTTCTCTTCTGAGCTGGGACATGCATGTATGTTGTGCAACCAAATACTCGCAAATGAGAAATTGATGGTTTTTACCACTCCATACCTCTTCTGGCGTCTTGTTCAGTAGAATATTTGTTGGTGCCCTGTTGAGAAGATATACAGCCATTTGTACTGCTTCAGCCCAATAGCGTTCTCCTAGCTTTGCAGTTGATAGCATGCAGCGAGCCATCTCCATCACTGTGCGATTGCGACGCTCAACAATGCCATTTTGCTGGGGCGTGTAGGGAGCAGTCAGGTGCTGCTTAATGCCGTGATGGTTTAGGAAGGCCAAGAACTTCTTTGATGTGAATTCCCCCCTCGATCTGAGAGAGAGTAGAAGAAGTGGTTGTCCAGACTCTTTGACAACATGATGATAGAAGTTCTGAAAGTGTTGAAGAGCCTCACTTTTCTACTTTAGGAAATATACCCACATCTTGCGAGAGTGATCATCCATGAACAACTAGAAGTATTTGTATCCTGAAAATGAAGCAGGCAATGGGCCATTCAGATCGGTATGAACTACCTCCAGACACTTCTTGGCATGGAAAGTTCTCGCTGAAACAGGATCTCTGTGTTGTTTTCTTGCAAGATAGCCAGGTAAATAGGCAAGGAACTGGACAATTTGGGTAGTCCACGACCATTGCTTTTGAACTCATCTCGGTGCAATGAACCGACCGACAAGTGTCCATATCTAAAATGCCATAAGGCAATTGATTCTATTGTTGAAGTAGATAAAGCTACTGCAGAAGATGAAACAGTATCTAAAGCAAATAACTTATCTTTTACAAAAGCTTTAGCAAGAACCATACCTTGTCGGGAGATTAAGCATGATTTAATGCCATTTTGAACAAGAAATTCAACCTTAAGGTGATGATTCAAGAGCTGAGTAACTGACAAAAGGTTGCTAGTCAAGCCAGGAACATATAGTACCTTTGTAAGTGTACATTTTCATGGCCCCAGAGGAATGGTCACATTCCCTATTCCTTCTGCAATGTACTCTTTGTCATCTACTATCCGAACTCGATCTCCAGTTGGCTCTTCGTGTAGTGAATCAAATAGCTTCTTGTCACCTGACATATGCTTGCTTGCACCAGAGTCTATCAACCAGACTTTCTTTGTGGGCTGAGAAGTTTGAGAGATGAGTACAAGATTCTTACTACAATGGGCTCCTTCTGATGTCTCCTCATCAGAGTCATCATCTTCTTGTTGGGCTGCAAGATGTCCTTTTTGCTTTCTCCATCGGGGACATCGTTTGGAATTTTGAAAATCTTTGCACTGGATGTGCTTGTATGGCTTGAAGGCCCTTGTTTCAAGCTATTGTGCCAGTAGTGATCAGTGTCGTGAGTATTGGTTCTGCAAATGTGACACCATCTCTTTGACTTTTGATCTTTCTGTTTGGGTTGCGCTGGATTTGGCTTCTCTGGGGGACCTTTCCGATTCTTCTGGCCACGATTAGGCTTTGAGAACAAGGCTTTGTCCTGAGACTCCCCATGCGATGAAGTGATAGCCTCTTCCTACTGCAGCAAATTCACAAGCTCTTCGAATGTCACTGTTTGTTTAGACACATTCAGTGTTGTAACAAACACTCAAAATTGAGAAGGGAGTGCTCTCAAGGTGATTGGGACGAGAAGTTTATCATCTACCATTTCACCGAGTGCTAATAACTCTGATCTTAGCTCAGCCACGCGATGCAAGAATTCCTCCACTTTCTCATCAGACCCCATAGAGAGGGTGTGCAGCTTTGACTGAAGATGAAGAATCTTTGTCTGATTTTTGGCTTCATAAATGGTTGCCAACTTGTCCTAGGCCTCTTTGGGTTTCTCCGCATTCCGAACATGCGGTTGCACATCATCACTGATACTGAGCATTATCAGCATCAAGGCTTTAGCACTAGCCATGTCATATTTTATTAGTTCATCGGGGGCTGTGGGAGTAGGCACAAACCCTGTGACAATTCCCCATAATCCTTCAAACTGAAGGATTGTCTTCATTTTTGTCTTCCAGGCCACAAAATTAGGCCCTTTGAGCAACTGAGCGTCAGACAGAAGTAACTTCGGAGTAGACATTGTAATAAAAAAATAATTTATTTATTTGAAAAGTTATTACAATTTGGACTCACTGTCGAGAATTACTGGCTCGTAGATGCTCGCGATATTCGCATGCTGTGAGACAGTGACACTTTGTAGGGAATTCTTCTTCATCGTCACAATTGGTGTCGTATCCGGCTTCTAATTCTTCTCGTACTCGCTTTGCTTGGCAGCTGACATCGAAAATAAAGTATTCAAGGAGTCCTTCTCGAACTAGTTTGTTGAATGCAAGATTGCCGAATTTTGAAGCTCGTTCAGCAAAGCAAAGTAGAACCCGAGCTCTCAGGAGCTTCTCCACGGTGTTCTCTGGCTGGTGAGTTGATATTGTGGCTTTCAGCTATGGCGACCATGTTATTGACGCTCTCAATCGAGTTGTCTACACTCGACATTCGACGTAGTGTTGAAGAAACTGTTGTAGACTCAAAACTACCTCGACACTACACAGGTTGAAGGTCTCCGCGCACAGAAATAAGTTCTCTCTCCCGGCGAGACCTCCACGTTTTTCTTTCCATGCAGACAGTCTTCTCTCTACCCACGTGCTGCCTTCCTTCACTTCACTTCAGAAAATCAGTTACGCAAGAGGAATTCTTCCTTTCCACGCAACTGCAAGCTTGATTATCCACAGAATGCCGAGGCCGAGCCTGTGCAATTCGAAAACAAGGAGGAGGATGTGGCGCTGTTCCTGCACACGTCAGGGACCAACGACCCTAACCACACTCTTCCACACACAGGCAGAGGTAGAATATCGATCCACGCTGTTCTGGGGGCTCCTTCGCATGAACTACTGTGACGTGCCTCCGCAGGCAAGAGGAGGCCTGGGACCTCACACAGACCACAACTTGATTACTGTAATGTACCAGGATATCTCTCATCGAGCTGAAGAGCAAGGGCGGTAAGTGGGTGGAACTGAAACCCCTTCCCAATTCCTTCGTTGTTTTCACAGGTGATTGTCTCAAGGCGTGGAGCAATGCCACTATTCACAGCTGGTGTGCACAGAGGCAGAATATCGATCCACGCTGTTCTCACAGGATTGGCTGTGCCTACACGTGCTTTCTCCTGTCCAACGCACCAGTAGAAAAAGAAAATAGTTTCTCCTTTTCTTCTCATCAACGACAGGCTTTAACACAGTCGGACTGGTGGCTGGGATTGCAGTTGAGGAGCCGAGGGACCACCCAGACCTTGGGTGTGTTTCTTTTCCTCCGCTTAGTGATATGCTTAAACTCAGCGGGTACTCACGCCTGACCTGGGGCCGCATGGTCGCGCAGGGGTATTTTTCCTGCTCAGTGGCACAAGGCTCGACCTGACAAGGCCAGTGGCCCACTTAAACACCAGCACGATGCACTCCTGTCCAACGCACACACAAAGGTCGAGGCTCTCGATAGATCGATACCAAACTGAGAGACAGAGAATGAAGGAGAAATAGAAGAGATTGTTTATCTCATATTATTCTATTTAACACAAAGCTCACGTATAGTATTTATAGGAAAGAAATTGTACTGAATTCCCTAAATGAATGGAGAGGATCCACAACAGAAGGAGAGAATAATGGAATAATAGAAGAAGAGATAAAGAGATAGGATAGACACCTAAGAAATATCAGTTATCCAACGTATGCTAAGAATAATAAGATGGATAGGTAATCCTTTTAAAAGTTATAATATATATATATATATATAAGTAATTTAATGTAGATGTGAGCTTCTTGAATTTGGGTCCTTAGGTGATCAAAGAGGAAACCTTTATATATATATATATATATTTACCATGTCTTCCCCAAAGTTAATATATTAAACCCTTATTCTTATTGTGGTGAGTCCTTAACAACATTAAGGTGAAATAAATTGTTAGATTTTCAAAGATAATAAGGTTATAAAATGTAGGAGGAAATTGATTAAGAAACCATGCAATGTATCTCTCCCATTTGAAACATAAATTGTATACTTTTGTCAAAATCGTGAAGTGAAGCTTAGTAAAAGTTCTAATCATCGTGGATAAATGCTTTGCCCCAATAAAATCATAGTTGATAACTAATGACATCTTAAACATGAATCCAATTTGATCTTCTTCCCTAACTTCCTTTAAAAGTGATTTTTAATCTTCTCTTAAGTGTCGATAAACATTTAACCCTTGCACAAGGAGGTTATAATTCCAAATTTAAAAATACCTTCCCTCAATTGGAGATTTTGCTCACCACCTTTTGTAATCGAGGTAGGAAACAATATTCAGGTAGCTTGTGAGAAATGGAAAATGTTCTTAAATCAATGAATTAAGCAAGTTATTGACATATTATAGAATGATTCTCCTTCAGAAAACTTGATCTTAAGCTAATTAGTCAAAAGTATAAAAGAAAGAAGTTCACCTTTGTAAGAAGAATTTCTCGAATCAAAACATGAATCTCCTTGATCGTAAATTCAGGTCTTGAAAGATGTTTCTGGTAAATACATAACCTTAAAATATTTTACACCATGGGATGTCCTTAACTGTAACTGTATTGTGGTTGGAATTTTATGTTGTGCCTTGTCGAAGAGAAAGTGAACTGTTCATGATGGGTGTTGTATGATTCCTTGTTTCCTATGTGGTCAATGTTGTTTCAAACTTATTGAGAGTTGGTTGTAGCCATTTTTGGTCACCTGTGTTGTCGTGTAAACTCCAAGCAAGTCAAAAAAAAATATTTGAGTTTTTGAGTGTTGTATTTATGTGTGAAATAGTGGGTGTTACACTTGGTATTAGAGCCAATTTCATGCTCTCAAACTTATGGGATAGATTGGAGTTATGAGGGTGTTGCGTGATGGTGGTGGTGGAGGTGATTGGAAGAGTAATGTGATTTAAGCGTGATGTGAACTATGTCATAATTGTGATATTTTGAGCACACATGTTGTGTATGTCACTTAGTGTGTGACTGTTGGCATGTTGATGTGTTGGAGATGAGAGTATTCTTCCTCCTTTTCAAGAATTCAATGAGAATTCGAGTGTGAAGCATTTTCTTGTTATGTGTGTGAAAGAAATGTGATTGTTGATTTTGAAGTGTTGGATCGTTTTGGAATGTTTGATGTGTGGGTGTATACCGAAGTGTCGTATGACTATGTTGATTGTAGTGAACTGGATTTCTTAATAATGTCATTATCATTTGTATATAAATGTGTGTGTCCCATGTTATATGGAAGTTAATTGTATGTTGTAATTGTGCTCATCATAATTGTAATTCATGTGATATGTAATGATTCATGTCATGATTTAGGGACATATGGTGGGTATATGATTGCTATCATACAATGATTGCACTTGGGGTGTAGCATCTAGTGATGTGGTGTGTGGTAAATTGTGAATTTAATGTATGTGACATAACCTATATTAGTGTCATGTGTAAGACGCTATGGTAAGGTGCATAAACCACAATTGTGTTAGTGATGTAGTTGCATGTTATGTTGTGAACCTTATGCTAATCGAACGTGAGGGAAATCAGTAAAAGTATATGTCTGGAGTGAGGGAATGTGTACCATGGGCCAATAAATCGAGCTGACCTTAGGCTTAGTAGATGATGACCCGTGCTCCTCTTTTTCTCTCTCCTTATGGTTTTTGTATGGATGTAACCTAAGTGTAATTATGACTTTGTTTAGCCTTTTAAAAATGGTGGTGGGATGATTCGGATAGAGAGGTTGATAGTTGTACTATCAATATGTTATTTTACGAGATGAGGCTCGATAATTCAAGTGCTATCAACTCATTGAATATCCCCTCGGTGGCAAGATAATGCCACATAGTCATTGTAATGTGCTATTCTTATATTTGTATTTTATTTATAAATTGAAAATTTTATTTTATTTTTACTTGAACCAACAATTGTCTTGATTGGTGTCTTTTATATCTTGGGCATTTCCTTGGTTTGTGGTACTAACATATGGATTTTTGCACTAACTATGGCTATTTCGCCATTTCTTTTGCTTGGATTTTGATTTTTTTTTTAATTTTTTTTTTTTTACATCCTTTCCCAAGGCTTGTACTTTTCCACTTGGCATTTAAGTCAGATTTTTATGATGGTTCTATTTTCTTGGTGTGTGGAATAGGGTCATGGGATGTACCATGGAATACTAGTACCAATGGACCCACTTTGTTGTATGGGGTATGCCCTAAGGATTTACATATAACTATTGGGTTGTCAAACCATGAGTTATTATGTCACTTGGGTAAGGGGTGTCTAGACTCTATGTGCCTAAGACCATAGGGAAATTGATCTTTGTGCAGAGTGAAAATGAAAAATTTATTTATTTATTACCACTTAAGGAGGCATAAGAGACTTGAGGGACACATAAGATATTGAGGGAGGCATAAGAGACTTGAGGGAGGCATAAGAGATTTGTGTGTATGATTGATGATTTGGGAGGTATGTTGAGTTCTTGTGATGTCTTTGGGAGTGGTGCTATGATGTATGTGTTACTCATGTTAGTTAGATATGTTTTGTGATGTTGTGGATATGGATTTGATGCCTTTTTGACATTATGTATCTGTTGTTATTGTTATGAGTTATGTGAAATATTCATCTATGGAATTGTGGTTATTTCTAGTTGTCGTAGTACACTTTTGTTCAAGTATTATATGTTGGTCATAGATGTGTGATATGTACTATATTATGTGGACCATTCTTGTTCTCTTCCATAATTTTTTAAGCTCTTGTGGTGTGGTAAAATCATGAAAGTATGTAAAATTATGCTTGTGAATCTTTAGTGTTGTGTATGACCCTAGTAGGGTGTTGTGATAGCAGTTCATGTTGGGCACCCACAAGAATGAATAAACTAAAACTTTTCAACAATGAAATCTTAAGGGATTGAGTTTAGGATAATGTAAAGGAAAAGATATTAATTAAATAATGAAATAAGAAATAACTACCAATCTTCATAGAACTTTGAAAGTTAAATAATTTGCTAAATTTTCTAGTCTACCCTATGGTCATGTTCTAATGACAAAATCCTATCCCTAGGTGGAGCTTAGCCATTAGCTTTCTTCTTTGCTTATCACTTGATATCCTTGGTGTTGTGTCACATCGAGGATGATGCTCTTATAAGGGGAGGGAAACGTAGTGCCGACAAGAACAAAACTAAAATAATAATAAAAAGGTGAATGCCTAATAGGTGGAAAGTGGAGATGGTCCTTTGGTGGTGCCAAGGCTTAGGAAGGGGGATTGCTAAATTTAATATTGAATTTATTAACCGAACCACCAACCTTTTCAAGTTTTTAAGGCACTAAGTACTCATTAATTCTTAATGTTGGGTGCACTTATTTTATCCTCCTCGTATTGGATTCCATGTTTCTCCTTTCTTTTTACCGGGAAAGTGGTTGTGTGGAGTTATTTCCCACGTGTCTCATTTAATGTTTTAATTATGTAGGATTTGAGCTCATGTATTGTGATTATAAAACACCTTTTCTATTTCTATCCACATGTTTATGGTTCATTGTCCCCTTTTACTCTTCCCTAGGCTCCTATTTGTAGCCTAAAAACACCCCTCCCTGGTGTTAGCTATGTGATTGCTTTGGCAATGGCATTTTAAACACTCCATTTTTGAAGGTTCCTTTGTGCTTATCTTGTAATAATGGCGCTCCCGTGAGACCATGTCTCCTTTAGGTGTTTTTTTAAGAATTTTACCCGACTTATGGTTACTTAAACATTTTTCATATGTGGCTCTTGGATCCTACGACTATAATTGAATAGAAAACATTTCCATTTATGCTTCATTGGATGTCCATACCTTGCTCCAACCATTTCATTTTGAAGGAGGTGAGGAAGGATATTTTCACAATTGTGGAGCTTGGCTTTACCCCCCCTTCCTTGTGTGTATTTATTATTCCTGGACCTTTTTCAATAAATTCATTGGTGTTTCTACTATTGTCACGGCACCCTTAAGCCCAAAACCCTTTCTGTTAGATGTCACTTGAAAAATGGAGCTCCCTACCTATGATAAGCATGGATGGTAATGGAGTTAAAGCATCCAACAACTGATAGAATATTGAAACCAATCAAGATAAAACTCACCAATTCTTTAGTTGCTAAGATTTAATATTATCACTTCAATGTGGGGCAAAAATGTGTGAATCACTAAATTACTTTTTTTTTTTGAACTATATACATCATCCATTCTTGAAATTACACTCCTTCAATTTTCTAAATATTCAAACAAATAAGGGGAATCACTCAAAATAATCAAGCCTTCTCTACAAAAAAATTAAATTAAATGGGATTTTTTTTTTTGAATTGTGAATGATATGTGTAATTGCTTTTCATTTAATAACTTTGGGAGTTGGGAGTTTTTATTTTTATTTTTTTGTAAAGACCCTTTTAAAGATATTATGGTTTAATCAATTTAGTATGTTTTTCATAATATTTGAAACCTTTGAGATTACACACACTAGAACTACTACATATTATGTGAGCTCATTTTTTTGAAGATGTTTTTTTCCCGTATAACAACACAATAACATTAACCATTCCATTGCTTTGTAAGAATCTCAAATTGATGAATTGTATGTACCATTTCTCCCTCATCTAATGAATGTAAATTTCTTTGTGAGGCATAGTCATGAAACCAAATTTGAGATGCTAAATTTATGTAAAGAAATAAGAACTTTATGGTAGCATTTTCCACTTGTCCAAGTTACTTAGGGGAAATTATGCTCAACATTCATGTAGATCATCTCATTCAAGAGGAATCCAAAAACTCCACGCCCTTATATGTTTTTTTAACCGTCTGGTATGTTTAGGTTTGTCAGATCATATTTATTTTCATCTTCCTTTTCCTATATATTTAAATGATTTTATGTCCTTCACACTATTTATTTTTATATTCAAGTTTCCTATATATTTATATAATTTATGAAATTAATTCAATATCTCTTCTAGGTATGCAATATGGTTTTGATATTCAAGGTTTATAACCCTCACCCTTCCTTTGTTATTCCTTAAATAATCTAGATTAGTGGAATCAAGACCTATGTAGATTTATTTTTACATTACGGGTATGTTGACCCTAGTTCACATGGGTTATGACAAATTTGCCTTAGCGAACAACCACTAGATTGTAAATTCAGGGTTGGGAGATACTATAGATTTATGGACATTTAATCACCCCTTTTTGAGTTATGGTGACAAAATGCGTAATGTTAGTTGTTTGTTTGTTGTGCCCAAAATTGAGTGGTGATCTTGTCGAGGTATGGTGGAACTCCATGTTATTTTCTCTTGGACTAGGTAAGTGGTCCTTGAAATCCAACCCTTCCCGCAATTTTACTAAGCTTTACGTGTGGTTGAATACATCGTGGTTAATAATTGATATGAAGGGAGTATCGTGGCGATGGTACCCGTTTTATTAGTTCTTTTTGCACCTTGGTTATTCCTATATAATTGATTTGGATACTAGACACTTACTCAATAGTTCAATGCTCATTGGTGTGGGTCCGGATGTTTAAATTTTTCCTTGCGGGTACTTTGACCATTCCTTATGCAACTTGAAATGCAAGTGATATTTTCATCGAAATTTAAAGTTATAGATGTGCATTTATGGATAGTACTCTTTAAATATTAGATATACCGTAACTTATTCTTATATGTGATGACTTTTTGTGGTATTTTATATTTGGGCATTCCATTGATTTTGTTTGAAATTGATAATATTTTATTGAAAATTGGATGATATATGTGTTTTGAAATATTTTTACGTATGATAGAACTATTAAGATTATTAGGGACATGTGGGGTATTTATATAGTTAGATGTGTTGTTGTTGTTAAGATAATGGCGTTGATGATTCATGTAACTATGTTTTTTTAGAATTGTTTGAATTTTTCGTAACGAGGGTTGCATGAAAAGGAACTTGTATTGAAATGGGTGATCCTTTTTTTATTTAAAAGCGAAACTATAGAATTCTAAGGAAATTTTCAAACCCATAATGTTAGAGAACTTTGAAGGATGTTTAGAGTGCAAACTTGTATAATAGAAATCTCGTTTACACTCGACATTTTATTTCTAACCCTCCTAGCCAATGGTTTTACTTTTTTTGTGGTTAAACTTTCGTCACTTTGAGATGATGATTCATAATTGAGGTATAAGACTTTTGTAACACACAAAATAACCCACTTAAGACACCGTAGGATTAGTTAGGAAAATTATGGAAATTATTCTTTTTGTTTTAGAAAATGTTTACTGACCAGGTTCAAGAAAACAACTATCACTAACAAGTTCCATAACAATTCTAATTCACTAAAACATACTTTTTATTTTATTAATAGTTATTAGAGGTCATAAGGTCCAAAATTTAGGGTTAAAAGGTGCCATTAAGTTCGAGGGTAATTCCTCATCATACCCACTCTCCGGCAGGCTTAGAGATTCAAATTTATTTTTCTAAAACTTAACGCATTCAAAAATTTCCTAAATGATTCCCATTGAATAGGAAATTTCCTCACCTTTCCACTAATATAAAGAAGTCCTCATAACTCCTCATATTTTTTGGGTTATGGGCCAAGAGGCCCTGGGGGTGAGAATTTTCCCCAAGAGTGGGCTTGTAGGCCCAAGGGGTGAAAATTTTCCCCAAGGGTGGGGCGGGTCGGGCTTCAGGAGGCTTTTGGAAAATGTCCCATGTAGGGAAAAAATCAAATTTATGCTTGTGGTGTCCACGGGTCCTTAAGGGACACGTGGCGCTTCCTCAAGTCGGAGGAGTGGGAGAGCGGGATGATAGGGAGACATTTGAAAAATATTCCCATGCGGGAAAAAGCCAACTTTGTTCCCACACTCCCACAAGTCCAAAAGGGACATGTGGAATCTCCTAAGCCAACTTGGGAAGGTGGGGTGGTGGGGAGAAAAATTGTTTGACACCCCAAGGGAAAAAGGGTAGCATTCACCCACACCTCCATCGAAACCTCATGATGCCACATGGTAGCTTCTATTGGCTATTATCCGATCAGTGGGCAACAGGGGAATATTTGGAAAAAATTTTCCAAAATGAAAAATGAAAAAGGGACCCACTCCACCACCATTCCTCGTGACGCCACATGGCATCACCTGATTAGTTCTGACCGATGGGGAAAATTTTGATATGTTTCCCAAAACTTTCCAAGAGCGCTAAGTTAAAAGGAGATCCATTTGTCCACTAACACCTCATGGTGCCATGTGTTGGCTCTAATTAGTCGTAGGTCGGGGTGGTGGTGACAAATAGAAAAAATTTCCCAAAAAATTTCATAAGTGCTGAGCTTAAAAAGAGGTCCGCCCCTCCCCAAAAAAATCATCGTGTTGCCACATGGCAAGCTTTTGATTGGCTACAAGCAAGGTCAGATGGGATGACATGGAAAATTAGAAAAAAATTCCCAAAATTTTTCCTAAGACCTAGGAAAATTCACGCCCACGGGCTTGCAAGGAAATTTTTCCAAATATTTTTTTTTACGCCAAGAAGAAAAACTTGAACGCCATCATTTTTATAGAAATCTTAGTTTTAGGAAACCGAGGACTTTATGAAAATATATTGACATCTTCTTTATTAAACTATCATTAATTTTTAGTTTTGATAAATTTAAGGGCTCAATTTTAAGAAAACAATCTGCGAAGGATTTTACAATACAAATTGGTAGATAGATTTAACTTATAAGATTTGTTCGATTTGATCTTCTTCCACTCTCAACATGTCAAATAGACATGGAGGATTGTTCCTAGATGGATTTAAGGAGGGTTTCAAGATTCAATTTTTTTGATTGATTTGCAATTTGAACATTTCCATTTCTTGACGGAAAAATGACTGCAAAATGGTTTGAGCCCAATTTTGCTAAGTTTTCTAAGATATTCCTTAAGTGTTTTTGTCCAATTAGATTCATTTAGGGCTTACTACTTCAATTTAATCGTTTAATTTGTTATTTCCTTGTTGTGGGTTTGAACTGTTCATTTTGGATAAAGTATTTGCCAGTTTTGAAAATAAAAACAAAGATCAAATTTTAAAGGATCTATTTTCCACTTTCATCTTCCAAGTATTAGAATTCATTCCAATTCAAATCTAATACGTTTATTTGATTCAAATCAAACTATTCAAAACCCAAATGCAATTCTGATTTCCAATTTTACACATTTCAAAAGATAGAGTTCTGTATTTTCTCACACGCATTTCTTCCTTTCAAACAAAGATTTCAAATACATTTCAAAATAGATTTCAAACAATAGTAACTCCTTTTTTTTAAAGATAACAACATATATATTCAGTTGGAATGATTTCTTTCAAAAATTCTTCATTTACAATGATCAAATACAACTTACAAGGATATAATATTTCTTTTCTTTCATTCAAAAACCAAGAACATAGTGCATCACTTTCACACTTAATTACAACTTTCATAACCAATACAAACCATCTTTCCATCACAAAATATATTACATTATCATCCACTTCAAGTGGGAAAAAGGATTTACAAAAAGAACTCTCACAAGGGACTCGTCAAACTATCTTTTTCTCATCTCTCCGAGAACAACAACATGCATATTTCTCATTCTTCCAAATAGTAATCACAACAAGATTAGGGGAAAGGCAACACTCTCCACCCAACCAAGACATCCAATGAAGAGGAGATTCCATCCTTATTCATTGGTCTCCGAGCCCCAACCATAATATAATAAAAGATGTGATCCAACTCATGGAAACAACAAGCTTCCACAAATACACAAAAAACATAATCACAATAAGAACATGGTCAAAACATAAATGTAGTTCTACAACTACATTCAAACATGAAAACAATACTAAGGATTTATCAAGCAAGCCAAAGGAGCAATAAACTATGGGGGATGTTTCTTATGCCTCCCAAATGGGAAATGGGTATCACCACCTGAGAAAAAAACCACCAAAATATGTATATATATAGTATTTCAAATTCTGACATGCCCTTATGCCTCCCCCAAATACCCCTTATTCCTCACATTTCCTTATGTCTCCTCAACCTCTTATGGCACCCCATAACGAGTAAAGAAATGTAAGTTATTTCTTTGTAAGGTGGAACCTAAATCCCAACTCCCTCCACCCTTATACCTCCCTAAACACACTTGTGTCTCCCACAAAATAACCCCATAGTCTTCTCCTACACCATTCCTAGGCCATCTACCCAACAACCCACAAACAAGCCAAAACATTCACACATTAACATTTTCATAAACAAAAGAGAAGCATTTCAAGAGTCAAGCTCCTACCTCTCCATGATGGAGTTTTCAAGTTCCAACAGCAAAAAGCTTTATCCCAATGCAAGCAATAAAAATCATCCAAGCACGGAGTATGCAACAATCTTCCAAAAACCTCTTCAAAGGAAGAGTCTCCCAAAATAGCAAAAGAATTCACCCAAGAATGAAGTCTCCAAAGTGAAGCAACCCCAAAACAAGGCAAGCCATTCATGTTTTATAGAAGAGGGAAGGGAAGAGGGTTGGGTAGATCCACGTAGGATGTCATATCACACATCTTCAACCCCAAACCAAAAGCATAATAAATAGGTGGGTGAAAAAAATATGACAGCTTTACTTACACACTCCAAACCGAAAGAGGGAAAAATGATAACCGATGTTGAAAAAATACACCATAAAAAAGTTGCACTCCAATGGTTACATCAAGCTCCAATGTAATAAACAAGATTCAATTAATGGAAAGAAAATGCAAGTAAGAAAATAGGTCTCGCTCATGCTCATTGATCAAAAAAGGAAGTAAAAATAAGGGTACTATATAACCCCCATGCCTAAACAAGGAAAGAAAATCAATGACGCCATTGATGCGTATATGATGATTGATGCATATGATGCCACTAAAGGAGGAGTTAAAATTCTAAATAGGGAATGTAACTCCTATGACCTTGATGCAAATGAAATGAAAGATTCTATGACAAAATCTGACACTTTTCATTTGAATTCCTAAGACCTATGACTCTCAGCGAGATGACTCACAAGGTGACATGGATGATGACTAGGCATGCTAAACACATCAACACCCCCTTCATTGAAGCCAAGGAAGAGGCCATGGTAAGCTAGAAAGAAAAAAGACTCCCTAGACATCTAAGAAAGATGTGTCAATGGGGCCCAACAACTAAAGGCCCGATAAGGTGCCCATATATAAAAACATATTTCTAGAAAGAAGAGGAGAAGAAGGAGGAATATCTAGCATGAAGAATATGGGTGGCCATACAGACCTCACCCCAAGAAGAGACTGCAAGTGAAGAAAATTCACCTCAGTGAAGGGCTTGGAGAATATCTATGTAACTTGATTAGTTATCTTGAACATACTTTGTATGTCGGCTTGATGTTTTCATGTATCAGCTCTCGTATGAAGTGCATGCGAATCTTAATGTGTGCTTAATCATTGATGCTGAACTAGATTTCTACAAATTGAGATAGGGCTCATGTTATCATAGTAGATAATGGTAGGACACCAAAGTGGATTCCAAACTCTGTCAAGATACCCTATAACCAAATAGCTTCGGTGGCAGCATTAAGCTTCCTCTGTATTTTGCTTTTGTCAATGATATGGCAATGGCATTTTGCTTCTTGCTAGACCAACTGACAGGACCTGAACCAAGAGTGAAACTGTAGCCTAAGGTAGATCTGCGATGATCTAGATCATTGGCCCAATCTGAGTCTATAAATCCAACCAAGTCATTCTCAGTCCCTCCTAAGTAATGAATAAATCTTTGTGAGTGCCATGAACATAGTGAAGGATCCACTTTGTTGCTTTTAAAAGTAGCTCATGAGGCTCTGCATAAATCTAGATTACACGATCCCGATAGCAAGATACGAAAGATTTGGTGAGTGTGAGTCGGGTAGATCAAGCTCCCCACCAATTACTAATAAAGGGTATACTAATCAACCAAGGGGAAGGAGCAATCGGACACCCAACTTAGCCACGGAAAGAAAAGGAGTAGGTGAGGACTTGCAATCGGACATGTGAAACGAGCAAGAAAATCAAGAGATTACTTAGGATGCGAGATCATAATTCCTGAGTCAGATTGTGAAATATTGATCCCAAGAAAGTAATGAAGCAATCCTAATTCGACATGGAGAATTGGTTGGCTAAAGAGATCTTCAGAATCAATAATAGAGGAAGAGCTAGCCGTGATCAACAAGTCATAAACATAGAGAACAAAAATAATCATGGATTCATCCTAACATAGAATATACACATTTGGGTCAGAGTGACACTAAGTGAACCCTAATGTAAGTAAAAAGGAGTCCATCATGGCATACCAAGCCCGAGGGGCTTGTTTAAGGCCGTAGAGAGACTTATTTAACTTCAAAACAAGGGATGTATCATGGACATAACCCGAGGTTGTTCCATATAGATCTATTCCTCTAGGTCCCCATGACGGAAGGAACTCTTACGTCCATCCGGTTGACTTACAATCGGTTAGCGGTAGTGATGGTAAGGGTCAGTTGAATGGAAGTCATCTTCATAACTGGAGAAAAGGTTTCTGAGTAATCAACCCCAGCTACCTAGGAGAAACCCTTAGCTACAATTCACATTTTATACTTCTCAACTTCTCCATTGGCTCCATACTTTGTTCGATATATCCACCTACACCAAATGATTTTTCTTCCTTTCAGAAGAGGGGTAAGATCCCAAGTGTCATTCTTTATGAGTGAGGAATACTCCTCATCCATAGCAGAATCCCACTCAAGAATCCCGAAGCTTCCTGTTATCACCGAATCACAAAGCACCCCTATGTTTATACAAGTGCATATACTTAAACTCATGGCGTGATTGGATAACATGGGTACTATCTCCAAGTTGTGGACTTGCTACTTGAGATAGACCTCCGAGAAAGCTAGTTCTTGCTTCTAAACTACCCGCCACAATCTACTCTAATGCAAGGGAAAATAACTATTCTAATCTAAATTTCCAACGAACTTGTTGGAGAGAATGCATAAAATTAAAGCCTACACTAAAGCGGTGATACACTGAAAAGGAGGGTGTGAGAGTAGTCTTGAAATCGTGAGATATGTCAAAGTTCAACTATAGAGGGTGATGACAAGAAAAATACATTCACAATAATATTTCAAACATACACAATGATAATGGATCCCTGAAAGAACATTATAATAGACACAATATTCTGTAATCAAGGTTGAAGGGGAAAGAAGAATGCAAGAAAACACAAAGCGGGGAAGATGCATCCACAAACTTATATTTTATTTCTTCTTGATATGCACAGTTCAATCGGTTACAAGATAAGAGCCCGATCACCATGAAAGGAGTCCACAACAAGGGCCCGCAACACATTGTTTTTACAAAGCAATTTTGGTAGAGCTTTTTAAAAAAACTACCTCTTTTACTATGAGCCCAACACTCCAATTTATAGAAAAGATGAGAAGAGAGAGAGAAGGGAAAATGGAAATCCTGAAATCTGTCCTTCAACCACTTGTAAGAGGCATTAAATGGAGTAAAATTATTGTATATTACTTGCTAAAGGCTCCCCATAACCTAGAGGTTGCTGCAGCAGAGAAAGAATGATGACCATGCCTCTTAATTGCACTCCCAACTACCAAATAAAACACTATCATGAACCCGGCCAAGGATCAATATCTCATCAAATCTATAATTTATTGATTTTTGTGTGTCGGGCTCAGAGCCACAATTCCAATAGTACCAATTTTGTGTGATTTTGTTGAGAAATGCAAAAGTTATGGCCTTCTGAGTGCGGGCAGCTATTTTGGGTCCTGCAGAAAAGGTGTTTTCATCTTCATAATGAGCATTAACCGAAAGGAGCTGAATATGTTTCTTTTATTTAAATATATCTACCCTCATTCTAGAAAGTCCAATTTTGTGAAAATCCTTAGCTCGGAGTCAAAGTTTATGGCCGCTTGAAGTTCACGGGTCAAACGTTGACTTTTCTTCTTTCATAGCTATTTTGGCAAAATCGGGTCCGCGTGTCCTCCCGAATGAATTCTCCGCATCATGATTCGGGCTTCCTTGTCCTCGCTTATGGATTTTTCACCTTTCCGCGTCCCACGCGTAATTTTTTCGATTGTCCCAGGTTTAAAATCTCCAGATCCCAAGTGTTTCATGAATCGGCATTTGCGCCGCGCATACTTTTGTCTCATTATCCCAAACCGTGCAAAACAAAAACTTGATGGTTTTTATTTCCTACATCCATTTCACCTTTTCACGTCCCACGCATCCCGACGCTTCAACGTCCCCCCAAAAGCTTCATCACTGGATAAAAAGTTACAACTTAGCCAATTTCCTTTGTATTTCAGTGTGAACTTGGTATGTGAAGAAAACTCGGTATGACCCGACCGAGTACGATCCGCACCCTTAAGACCCGAAATGCTTTAAACTAATCCCGCAACCTTATTTTTGCATTTTTTCCATTTTTCTAACTCGTTGGGATTTTTTCTTGGATGGGAGAGTTAGAGGGAAGCTTCGGCCTTGAATCAATCTACTTTCTCGGGACTAAAAATTTGATGCATGTTATCAAAATTACCTTGAGGGTGAATTTTTATAACACTTCCTAGAAAGATGGTGGATCAGAAGCAAAGGAAACAAAGGTGGGGTCAATGAAACTCAAGTGAGTACATCTCTCATATGAAGGATCTCCAACTAAATCTCTAAAGACTCTATAAAAGTTTTCCTAGCCCAAAGAGGTCCCAAAGGTTCAAGCTCGTTGTCGGAAGATTCTTTAATCGATTGAGAACGGACATTTTCCTCATCATCACTACTATCAAAATCAAAGATTCAAAAAATTTAGAATTGGGAGGAGCAGGGAGAGGAGGAACTCGCTCAACAACATCATCATCTGATGAGTCAGAATCTAAATTAGTGGGACAAAATAACCCAAGTGGAAGTAAAATTCAAGGATGACTCATCAAACTTCACACTCCTCTCAATATAGAGCTCATGGGTAGTAGGGTTCCACAATCAATATCCCTTCACACCATCAATATACCCAAAAATATACAAGGTTTTGATTGTGGATCCAATGCCTTGTGTTTCTTCTTGGGAATCCGAACCATAGCCTTGGATCCAAAGACTCGAAAGTGCTCAACATCAGGCTTGTGTCCAAACTAGGCTTCAAAGGGTTTCATCCCTCTTATTGCCTTGTGTGGAACATGATTCTAAATGTAACAAGTACAATTCACTGCTTTAGCCCAATACTTTGGAGGAAGGGACTTCGAGTGAACCATACAGGTGGCCATCTCCTTTAGAGTTTTTCTTTCTTTTTACAAATCCATTTTGGGAAGGGTATAAGAAAATGTACGCTATAAAGCAATCTCCTCAAAGTTTAGAAATCCTCAAACCTATTTCTCACATACTCACCTCCATTGTTGATTCTAAGAACCTTGATAGACCATTCCACTTGTTTCTCAGCAAGATCCTTGAATTTTTGAAAATGCTCAAAGATTTCAGACTTAAGATTGAGAAAATATACCCAAGTATAACGCCAAAATTCATCAATGAAGGTTAGTATATATAGATCTCTAGTGAAATAAGGAGATGGAAAGGGCCGTAGAACAATCACTATGAACAAGATCCAAGGGATGCATAGCTCTCTAGGATTTTCCCTTATCAAAGTTTTTTCAGGGTGCTTTCCGAGGGTGCAACCCTCAAAAGTCCTTTTGAAAAATAACTCAAGGTAACCCATTGACCATTTTGTTTTGGCTCAATTGTTCATGGTAACGATAATTAAGATACCAAAAATTGTGCCATAGCTTGCTAACCTCATTTGCATGAGTGAGCAAGGCATTGGGCATCAAATTAGAAGAGAAAGTGGTAAAAGTTATACAATCATGAATGGTGATCCCCTTTCCTCACCCGCACAATGCGGGTAGTCGTGAGTTAAGATCACGAATAATCATCGAGTTAGGACAAATTCCACTCACATTCCTTCACCAAGGTGGGTGATTTGGTAAACCGATAGGAGATTGGTAGAGATATTGGGAACACCAACACTTGGTTAAATGTTCAACCTTCTATCTCTACCAATCTACTACCAAAACCGACACATGAGTGTCATCACCCAACGTGATTTGGGACATTCCACATGGTTCAATTCTATAGAAATTCAACCTCTCGAAGAATCCATGTGGTGTGAGGCATCAAATTCAATAATCCAAGTTGATGATGGAGCTGATCTAGCTACAAGGGCCTTACCTTTCTTCTTTTCATTTATAGACTCCTTTGCATTAGAAGACTCGCCCTTCTGAGCATTTTGTTTAACAAATTTAGGAACACTTATTTTATTTGTCTCAAATAAATGAGTTAAGTGATCAATTTTTTTCCAAAAACAATGATGCTCATCTTGGCCAGATTTCTTACAATAGAGCATTTAAAATTTTCTTCTTCGCTTTAGGCTCGGAAGTTGAAGTGTTAGTGTTGGGCTTATCTCATGGGTTGGTCGGATTGGTTTCTTTCTTAGGTTGATCCTTTGTTTCTTTCTTCTTTTCATTTTTCTTTCCCTTATTCGCCACAAGGGCATGTGACTTGGATTTTAGAGTCCCCATTTGAATGAGTTTGTTCTCTTCTTGAATGAGTTGGGATGAAAACTGACAAAGGAGGGCATATCAAGTACTACCCAAGGCGGATTTTTGTGCATGGAAAGTTGAAATGAAATGAATATTCATGACCTAACTTAGAAAGAATCAATAAGATCAATTAAGAGTCTTTATTTTCCACTTTACATTCCTAGAAAGAAGTCTAGTGTGGAAAAATTTTGAGAAGAAGGCTGCAGGTTTTCAATATCACTAGTTTTAACCCTAGTAGTTCATTCTCCAAATCATGTGCTCTCATGTCATCTTTCTTCCCAAACATATCATCGAGTGTTTTCCACACTTTATCAGGTGTCGAGGAAGTTTTGATGTGGAAGAGCAAGTCGGGAGAGACAGACATACAAAGAAGACCTAAGGCTTCATCACAATGGTTAAACCACTTAGATTTTTAGGTTCATCATTAGGTTCGGTCTCTAACCCCATGGCAACATGGTATAACCCTTTACTTCACAAAACCAATATAATTTTATATTTCCATTCAAAGAAGTTAAAAGGTGTGAGCACTGGTACTTTAGAGATATCCATAATGAAGAGATAGAACCAAAGGATGCAAGGAAGCATAGGAGAGAAAAGAACTAAACCACTCTAAGAATATCACACCCCCGCAAGCTTGCTTTATACTTCAATGTGTTGATTACAATCAGATGTGACTGTGTGCCAAGAACCATTCTATCACTCACCTTGTAATCAACGTAATAACACGCAATAGTGGAGACAACAATCAAGGTTCATTGGGCGCAGCAGATCGACACTACAAGAAAGCACAAGAATGAGAGAAAACAAGAAGGGGAAGAGAGGGATTTGTGAGAAACAACGTCTCATGTCACACGAAATAATCCCTTTGTTTGTAAGATTGTGGTGGATGTGCTCACAAGTCCACAAGCAATAAAAAGGATAAAACAAGGCTCAAAATGAGCTGAATTAAGCAATACAAAGACACCCCCAAAATGTGGCACTTTATAAAATAGTGCATTTACAAAAATGATAATCCCATCAACTAGAGTGTGAAAAAACATGTAACTTTGACTAAAGAAGTGCTCAAAACCAAGCAATGAGTCAAAAGTTATAGCAAAAAATAATTCCCGTAATGATGGAAAAATGCTAATAAGCCTACAAACACATTTAAAAGTTCCATAAATGCATGAAAAGTGGTGTTGTATCTATTCTAATTTGAAATGGAATCTAATTTTAGATAGGGTTTTCTTTTAATTTGAGGGTTTAGCCTCCCGCCAACCCTAAACCTCACCCTCCGTCTTCATCACCCGAAGGAGAAATAAAACAAGCAAATAGATATCTAAAAAGAAGGTTTACAATGCCAATTAAATGTTATACACCTTAAAATATTTAAAAAGGTGATTGATTTTCTAATAAGCAATCCTTTTTAAAAAAAGAAGGAAGGAGGCCCACGTTGACCGAGTGGGAGGGCCATGTGCAAGAGGGTAGGGGTAATAACCGTGCAGCTATGCAGGCTAGTCAGAGGTGAAATGCCACACTGTAGGGTAAACCATGTTATGTGCAGGGTAAAACAACACCAAGCCACTAGTAAAGGTAATGGCAGGTGCTTAAAATGGTTATGCAGAGGTTGAGTCGAATAATGCTGGCACAAGTGGCCTACTGCAAGGAGAAGAACTAGCGGGGAGAGGTGTTCACGGAGGGGAGCCCAAGGAATGGGCCGAGCTTCGGATAGGGGTCCAAAAGGGTTTACCAATGCCGAGTTGTCAAAGTTTGACTATAACCATCTAGGAATTACGTAGGCCCGGACCAAGATTACCACGTAATGTGAAGAGATCATGGCAGAATAGAATGAACAAGGTGTGAGCCATGAGCCAAGATTACCACGAATGGATAGAGATTAGGCATATCCAAAGCATAATGAGACCTAAGCTTCAAAAATAGTGCAGGTTCGATGTGCACGAGGGACTAAAGCAAAAATGAGTTTGAACAATCCAAAACAACCACGTTTAGACTAAAAACATGCTCGAGTCTAATAAAAAGAGGAGAGCCGGCAGGAATGAACCCAGTCCATGGTAGAGAGAACCCACCATGTCCACACTAAAACGTGCAAGAAGAAGAAGCTCTAAAATAAGCATTTTCCCACCAAGATGAGATTGTAAACAACAAACCCGGTGTAAAACAAACTCCGCATACATGCACAAACGCCAAAAGCAAAAAATATAAATGAAAACTATTAAAATTATTAACACGATTCCGTAATAAACATTGAAAATTTGCATGAGGAACGATTAAAAATGAAACTGAAGTAATAAGAAACTGATAAATGAAGAGTACATGTTTTACGAAATCCATCTATGATACCATGCAAGAGAGAAAATGAGAACCGATGTAAAACAATGCACCACAATGAAGTTGCACTCGATGGTAATGTCAAGCTCCAACGTAATAAGCAAGAGTTGAATCAATGGAAAAAATGCAAGTAAGAAAACAAGTTTTCTCATGCTCATAGATCGAAAAAGGAAGTAGAAATAGGGGTCATGTGTAACCCCATGCCTAAACAAGGAAAGAAAATCAATGACGCCACTAACGGATATGATATGACCGACGCATATGATGCCACTAAAATGGAGATACAATTCCAAATAAGGAATGTAACTCCTATGATGCTGTGCGCAAATGACAATGATAAATTCTATGTGAGAATCTTACACTTTTCATTTGACTTCCTAAAACCAATGACTCTCGTAAATGAGATGACTCACCGGGTGATGTGGAAGATGACTAGGCATGTCACACACACCAACAAAAACCAACCCACACCCAAAAGGACTGAAATTAAATCAAATAAGAAAATTATAATTCAAACCTACAATTTTCCTTCTCAAAAGATCATCACAAAAGTCTAATCTCAACTCCCTAACCATAGGTATCATTGGTAATTTAATTTAGAGGTATGACACAAGTTTCACTTCTCCCTCAAGCCTCCAAAATTAGCCTCCAAGGACAAATTCAAATTTCCAAGAAAGTGGAGTGTTTTATACTCAAAGTTCAATTCACACATTACTTATATATCTCTTACACATTACTTATATCACTTTAAATCATGGACAAAAACTCTCATTAATCACCTTCTTATGACATATTTGATTTATTTATTTTAACAATATAATTACTCACAATATTTACACACCATTTAATAATTAATGAAGGGAGTAAAAGCACCACCAAATAAACACATGAAAACATAAACAAAGGGACCAAAATAAAAGTAAATACATAAAACCCTTGGTCACATTTAAAGGTGATCCTCCACATGGGAATCCCTAACACACACAAACATGCACAAACAAATACTATTTGCCATGGTGACCTTGTTGAATTCATCTAGAATTCCAATGTGGTTGGTCTCCAATCCCCCATGTTTGTTGTGATATTTTTAACCTACAAAACACAAATACCTCCTTCAGCCTCGTGGCCATATCAAAACATCCAAAATAATATAAATATAATTACCAAAATCATCTAGATATATGAATCACAACAACATCAAGAAATCTAGCAATATCATTTGCAATTTTACTCAACAATTATATCATCATCCAATAATTTCCATTTCTAGGTCTACTCACAATATCCAAATATCACAAGTCCACACAACATCCACAATATAACCATATCAAATAGTATACCATTATCAATATCCAAATTCCTCTAATAATCATCATGCATCACAAATAAATCAAGTCAACAATAATCATGATCTACGCTATCATCATACTATAATAAGGTCCATAATCATGTCTATAATATAATTAGTGGTATCATGATTAGTATCAAAAGGTGTCAAAGGGAAGTGGGCACTACATCCCCTCCTTAGACTCGAACTTCCTCCCGGAAGTCACTAGAAAAATGTGGAAACTAAACTCATAAAGAGTAACATCCTCACATGTAGTGCGAGCCTCATCATATATGTCCCATCGCACCCGGACACGATCAACCTCTTTGCCTCAAGTCCTAGGTCTTGTGATCTAGGATGCAAATGAGCTCCATCATCACCTGCCCTAATCATGCACCTATAATGATGTCCAATCTAACACATGAGAAGGATCTACTAACATATCTCCTAATAACTAAAACATGAAACACATCATGTATGCGAGACAAATTGGTGGCAATGCTAGATGGTAAGCCAATGGGCTGATATGCTCCAAGATCTTAGAAAGGACCAATGAATCTAGGAGCTAACTTAGAACCTTTTCCATAACAGATAGGGATTTTATGTGTCCCGACACAAAGGAACACCTTCATGCCCTCATCAAAACTATGGTTAGTCCTATGTTGATTTGCATACTTCTTATACCTTTCTACCTCCTACTCTCTCTATCCGATCAAAACCACCTACTCCATGTCTTGTAAAAAGCTGGTCCAAGAGAAACCTTATCCTCTAACATATCCTAGCTAAGAGGTGTCTTGCACTCTTTGCCATACAAATCCTAAAAGGTGCCATGCCTATAAAGCTTTGAAAAGTATTATTGTAAGAAAAATCCCCAATTATAAGTACTCCTCCCATCTAGACCACCGATCCATCACATACATCTTGAGCATGTCCTCTAAAATCTTATTCACCCACACACACCCGTACATCTTTCTCGGGGTGATATGTACTAAAATTGATGTTTTTCTAGAGGGCATATGCATGGTAGTCCAAAAATGGGAAGTATACAAAGGATCGGGGTCACTAATGATCTTCTGCAGAATCCTATGTAACCTTACAATCTCATCCAAATATACCCATGCCACTGCACTAGCTGTACAAGTGGACTTCACTAGAGAAAAGTTAGCCACTTTTTTCAATTTATCAACATTGTGATCATGATAGTGTCATGGTGATATCTCGTGGTACCCAACAATGAATTCCATGGAAATGGTGTCCCACTTCCATTCTAGTATAGCATGAGAGAAAAGAAATCCAGTGGATGTTGATTCTCATCCTTTACCTTTTGGCACTCTAAACATCATGACATGAACTAAGCCACATCTCTACGAAGTCCTCTCTCGCAGTGATACAACTATCCCAAGGTGGCGTGCATCTTATTCACCTCAGGGTGGGTTGAATAGGGTGCTCAATGTGCATTTGCAAAGATGTCTTGCATCAAGCCTCCATCTCTAGGAACATAAATCTAGCATTTGTTCTGAGAAGGCCATCTTCCTCTAACAAAAAACCATCAAACTTCCCTCAAGGGCTCAGGGGTCTCTAAGACTCAATCTCTACTCAAACTACAATGTAGAAGGCTGCCGAGAGGAAGCTACTTTGAAGAATCTTGCTCTACAAATATGTGCTAACCGAGGTGGCCATAGCCACATATCTCCATCTGCCGAGAGCGTTTCGCCACAAAATTCTCCTTTCCTTTCATATGCTCTATCTCCATATCATACTCAAAAAGTAACTCCATCCAATGCCACTTGACGAGTGTTGAGATTAGGCTATGTGTAGAGAGGTGGTGAAGACTCGGGTGATCTGTCATGACTGTGAATCTCGACCAAGAAGAAAGTGCCTCCATCACACCAAAGTGTGCACAAGTGTCGTAAGCTCAAGATCATAAGTCATATAATTAAGTTTGTAATCTTTGAGTTTGTGAGATTCAAATGCCACTACTCTTCCCTCCTGCATCAACACACCTCCAAGCCCTACTAAAGAAGCATCTACGTAAACAAAAACTCACCCTCTGGATCCGACACTAGGAGAATATGTGTTGTAGTGAGACATTCCTTTAGTGTATTGAAGGCCTTCTCTCACTTATTTGACCAAAAAACTTATTCCCTTTCCTCTTAAGGGAAGTGATGGGTGAGCAATCGAGAGAAGTTCATGAATGAATCTGTGGTAATAAATTACTAATCCCATAAAGTATACACCTCAGTCACAGTAGTGGGTGTTGGCTAACCCATAATGGCTCTAATCTTGGAAGGATCGATGGCGATACCTTCCCCATAAATGATATGACCTAAATATTGCACCTCCAACTGAAATAATGCACACTTCTCCAAGTTCCCGTAAAGTTGCTGCTCATGAAGACACTAAAGGACTCAGGGAAGGTGCCCTTGTGCTCCTCACGTATGTGAATAAATCAAAATTTCATCTAGGAAGATGATCACGAAGTGATCTAAGAAGGTCCTAAATACCCCATTCATCAAACCCATAAACAATGCGGTGGCATTATTCAAACCAAAAGGCACCACTGTGAACTCATAGTGGTCATATCTCATACAGAAGGTAGTCTTATGAATATCCACCTCCAAAATCCTCAACTAATTGGTAACTTTGACTTAAGGTCTATCTTAGAGAAAGTTGTGGCTCCTTCATTTGATCAAAAAATCATCAATGCATGGAAGAGGATAAAATTTTGATAGTTACTTTATTCATCTAGTGTTAATGAATACACAACCGCAAGAGATCCATCCTTCTTCTTCACAAAGATCACCTGTGCACCCTAAGGGGATACACTAGGATGGATAAGGCCTTTCTCCAAAGGCCCTCAAGCTACAACTTAAAATCATAGAGCTCGGTGGGTCATCCGATAAGGTGCTCATGAGATAGGATCTACTCTTGGAACCAGATCTATGTGAAAATCAATCTCACGTGGGGTGGTAACCCTTGTAGCTCCCTTGCAGAAAGACATCGAAAATCCTCTCAAAATGGGGTGATCATCTAGTGATGGTCCACTAGACCCATCCTCCGATATGTCATTGATCAGTAACAACATACATCTAAGACCCCTTCACACACACCAATTAAGCCGCATAAGAAAGATGGTGTGAATAGAAATTGTATACTTACCCTTGAAATCACCGAATGAACTCCTAAATTATCTTCATAATATATAATCTTGTTGTAATAATCCATCTTGGCCTTGTGTGTAGAAAACCAATCCATACCCAAGATGACTCCATATGAGCCCAAAGGAAGGATACGGAGATCGAAGGTAGTGGTGAAAGGTCCCAAATTCACCACACACTCCTTAACTAAGGAGTCTATAAAGATCTTGGCTCTGAAGCCATCTCAACATCCCAACTATGACCCTACCTAACTACCACCAGCTTACATCACTCTACTAAAGATGGTGCAATAAAAGAATTAGAAGAACCAAAATCAAACAAAATGGAGGTAGGAATACCACCAATGTTACCTATAGTCTCAATAACTATACTCTAATGCTCTACTTAGTGGTTCTCGACCACTATGTACATCCTATGACTGCACCCCATATCACCAACAGTAGGCTCTGAGATTTGTGTCTTACCCTTGTTATTAGGGTTATGTGGGTAATCTCTCCAAAAATGTCTAGTAACACCACCAAAAACAACCACTTGATCCTCTCCCTTATGTAGCAGGTTCGGAAAATACTCTGAGAGGCTGTGGTGTGGATCCTAATGATCCAGCTGTGGTCTACTAAGGTCTCTACTGGTGAGCTCCTGCTAAGTGAGCTCTCTGGCACCCTATGTCTTGATGGGACCCCTAGGAGGAGGCCCCATACTCCAACCTCTCTGTGCATCGAGATCTCTATGGAAGGTTTATACGAGTTGGGCTAGGACTACTTTGCTGCTGATGTGGTCTAAAAGATGACTATGCTTGAACCTTGTCCACCATGAGGAAGAGATATTTATCCTCTTGATATGTTGTCCCGCATCTACCGTTGTATGCCACTCCGATTCGGTCCCTCTAGCCTATTGGGTCTTTCCCAAGTCTCCTTTTCTATATAGGCATTCTCAATGGCCTCACCTAATGTCTTTGGAAAATGGATCCATAATGCTCATCTAATGTCTAGGTTCAGGCCCCAATGAACCTATGGATCCACACTTTCTCATCCTATATGTAACCAACATACGGAGTAGATCTAGAAATCTACATGTCATACTCATGCCCCACTCGTAATAGATGCCTATCGAGCTCATGGAACTCATCTATCTATTGTTTTCTAAACCTCCGTGACAAGTATCTTTTCTTGAAACACTCCTCAAATAGCTCCAAGGTAACTATCTCAAAATCAACATGGAGCTTTGCCTCTTCCTCCACTGAGACCACCTCCATCCCTCAATAGATGGATCACAATATGAGCTTCCGTGTTGCTATAACAAGGACAGAGCTTGAAGTACCATCTCAATCTCACCAAAGGCCTTTACCCGAAATCCACCTATGTCACTAGAATAATGTGATGGTCAAAGCTTTAGGATCTCCCCGATGTGATATGCAGCGTGGTTTGATGACCTCTATGTCTCTCTCCAATGCTCATCCCTAAGCCTAAGGCTTCGAGACCTCTTCGTGTCCCGAAACTTGATCACCTTGTCCTCTCTATGTGGTGACTCTCTCTGGCTAACTCTCGCATGGGAGTTCTCTCCTCCATACTCCTCATGGGGTCGAGGAGATACCAAACCCTCAATGGAAGGGACTCTATCATGTCTAGCTACATGTCCTCTACTAATCCTCCGTTAGAGTGGCATTACCATCCCGAAGAGTCTACAAAATCTAGGGTAGGATGGTTGCTAAAACATGATCTAGTGGTGGTATGTCTAGGCAATGTGAAAATACCCTCGTCTATATGCGCCTCCTACGCAGATAGGGGGAGTTAGTTCACCCTTCTAAGTTTTATTCATTTCCATATTTACTAAAATATGTAATTTCTAAACTAATTTGTTTCTAGATTTAAATGTGTGATAGGTTTAAGGTTCATGTCTCAAGTTTTCTAGTGTGTCCAATGGCCAAAGATTTTGAACCACTTCTCGATACCAAGTGTAAAGTCCGCTAAAACAACCCACTTGAGACTAAAAACAACCTAGGATTAGTTAGGAAAATTATGGAATAAATATTTTTTGTTTTAAAAAAAGTCTACAACTAGGTTACAAGACAACAATTGTCACTAACAAGTTCAAGAACAATTCAAATACACTAGAAAATAATTTTCTTTTATTAACAATTATTATAGGTCATAAGGTCAAAATTTAGGGTTAGAAGGTTCCATTAGGTTCGAGTGTAATTCCTCATCATACCCACTATCCGGCATGCTTATAAATTTAACTTTATTTTTCTCAAACTTAACACATTCAAAAATTCATAAATCATTTCTATTGAATAGGAAATTTCCTCACCTTTCTAGTGATATAAAGAAGTCCTCCTTACTCCTCATATTTTTTTCAAGTTATGGGCCAACGGGCCTTGGGGTGAGAATTTTCCAAGAGTGGGCCTATAGGCCCGAGGGTGAAAATTTTCCCTAAGGCGAGTTAGCGAGGATGTATGGGAAGGCTTTTGGAAAATATCTCGTTTGGGGAAAAACCAAAGTTGTGCCCACGTGTCTGAAGGGACACGTGGTGCCTCCCAAGTCAACGAGGGGAGAGAGGAATGACGGGAGACATTTTGAAAAATCTTCCCATGCGGGGAAAAGCTAACTTTTTCCCACTCTCCCAAGTCCGTAAGGGACACTTGACATCTCCTAGGACAACATGGGGAAGGTGGGGTGGCGGGAGAAAATTGTTTAACGCCCCAAAGGGAAAAAGGGTAACATTCACCCGTGCCTCTACCGGCACCTCATGATGCCACGTGGCAGCTTCTGATTGGCTATGGACCAATGGGCGATGGAGAATATTTGGAAAATTTTCCAAAAATTTTTGGAAATGCAAAAAGGAAAAAGGAAACCGCTCTACCGTTGATGCCTCATGATGCCACATGGCATCACCTGATTGGTTGCGGCCAGCGGCGAAAATTTTGAAATTTTTCCCAAAAATTTCTAAGAGTGCTAAGTCGAAGAGATCCATCCCTCCACTGACACCTCATGGTGCCACATGGTGGCCTTTGATTCACTTGTGGGTCACCAGCCGGTGGGGACAAATAGAAACATTTTCCTAAGTGTTGAGATTAGAAAGGATCCACCCCTCCGCCGAAACCTCCACGTGCCATGTGTTATGTTTTCATGTTAGAATTTGGTACACATTCCATGTGTTACACTTGGATATTTTTACGCGATCACCTTTCCCGGTGGGTGAGTCAAGAGGGGTTCGGGGTGAAGCCCTGAAGTAAATTTTCATGGGTGGTTTATTAACCCATGGGTAATGGGTAACCATTATGGGCTGTTGGCTTTTCAGTTTCCATTGTTTTGTAAAACCGCATCTTCGGCTACCTATTGATGTACTTATAAATAAATGGACATACAATAGGATATATCAAGGTGTGTGTGAATTCAAGTGTGAATTCGGGAGGGTTTGTTGAGTGCAACTCAAACAAGATCTAACTATTGTAATTGTAAAGATTGTTGGCTTGTAATAAAATCTAAGCTATTGTTCTTGGTGGATCTAGCCCACATTAGGTGAACCACGTTAAATATTTTCTTCAAATGTTTGTGCATATTTTATTTCTATAATTCTATTCATACTTCTTATTATTGTGATTCGAGGAATTATTCCGCATTAGATTCTATTAATTCCTAACAACTAGTATCAAAGCTTTGGTTATGTTTGCTGAATTGTTGATCACGGGAAGGGTTATTAGCTTGAGTGGGAGCTATGGAAGACGTAATAGATATCGGTTTGAGAAGTTCAATGGGAAGAACTTTTGTCTATGGAAAATGCAGGATGGAGGATTTTCTCTATCGAAAGGACCTTCATATTCCACTGGAAGGTAGAGAAAAGAAACCAACAAGTATGAAGGATGAGGATCGGGAGCTACTTGATAGGAAAGCACTCGGGGCCATCCGGTTATGCATTTCATCTTCAATTGAATTAAATATAACAGAGGAGAAGACTACAAATCTCTCATGGATGCATTAGGAAGTTATATGAGAAACCTTCTTCCTCAAATAATTTTTTTGATGAAAAGATTATTCAATATGAAAATGTCCGAGAATGGCTCATGGCTCGATTCTTTGATCATTTAAATAATTTTAACATGGTTGTGAGTATGTTAAAATCTGTGAAGATTAACTTTGATGATGAAATAAGGGCTCTATTAATTCGTGCTCCTTACCGGATAGTTGGGATAGCCTAGTTATGGCTACGAGTAACTCTATTTATAACAATGCAAAATTGAAGTTTGAGGATGTTATAGGTGTGATCTTGAGCGAGGAAATGTGAAGGAAAAGCTGGGAATCCTTTTCCTCAGAATGCTTCTTTGTTAGTGGAGATTATAAAGAGATCGAGGACTAGAGGAAAAGGTAACCGTGGGAAGTCAAATGGTCACGAAAGATCTAAATCCAAGAGTAAGATGGAATGCTTTGGAACTATGGAAAGATTGGTCATGTGAAGAAGGATTGTTGGGCTCTTTGAGAAAAGAAGAACCAATGTGAAGAAACAAAAGAGGTGAATGTGGCAGAAGGTAATATCTGTCAGGATGCTTTGATTCTCTCTTTGGATAACATTGTTGAGTCTTGGGTATTAGATTCAGGGGCTTCTTTTCATGCTACTCCACATAGGCATTATTTTACTGATTATGTTCAAGGAGATTTTGGACATGTTTATCTTGGTGATGATGAGCCTTGTAGTATAGTTGGAAAAGGATGTGTTTAGGTCAAGATGTAGAATGAGAACACATAGGCTGCGACGGATGTCGAGATGTGTGCCTAAGTTGAGGTGAAATTTAATATCAATGCAGGCAGCTTTGGTATTGATGGCTTTATGGTAAGTTTTATAGTAGACTCTTGGAAGGTGACCAAGGGTGCTCTTGTGGTACAAAGTAAGAAGGTTGGTACTTTATATTTAACTAGTAGTGCTGATTATTGTAATTTAGTTGTTGTTGATGGAGATGCAAATTTGTGGAACTATAGGCTCAGTCATGAGCCAAAAAGGCATGAAGATTTTGAAGGAAAGGTTACCCATTAAAAGATATTGATCTGAATTCATGTGAGGATTGTGTGTAATGAGAAATAGAAGTGGGTAAAGTTTCTCAAGGTTTGACCCACAAGAAAGGAGAACAAGTTAGAGATGGTACATTCGGATGTATGGGGACCGGCTCTGGGTATCTTCCATTGGTGATTCAAATTATTATGTTACCTTTATTGATGATGTAATTAGGAAAGTTTGGGTATATTGCATTAAGAATAAATCTGATGTGTTTGAAACTTTCAAGAATTGGAAAGCCTTGGTTGAGAATCAAACAAGTCTCAAGTTGAAATGCCTTAGGTCATATAATGGAGGTGATTATTACAGTAATGAATTTTATGATTATTGTTCTCAAAATGGAATTCGAAGACAGAGGATGGTTCCAGGAAGTCCATAACAGAATGGGGTTTCAGAAAGGATTAATAGGACAATCATGGAGCATCCTAGGAGCATGAGGTTACATGCAGGGATGCCTCTTATGTTTTGGGTAGATGTAGTTAGCACAGCGGTATATCTGATTAATAGAGGACCTTCAATGCATTTGGATGGAGGCATACTTGAGGAAGCTTGGTCAGTAAAAAGTTGACTATTCATTTCTTAAAGTCTTTGGATGTGACGCATTTTCTCATATTGATAAGGATGATAGGACCAAGTTAGAGGCTAAATCTGAAAAATGCACTTTTATTGGATATGGTGTGGATGAATTTGGTTTATGTTTATGGAACATTAAGGATAAGAAATAACCTAATGTAGGGATGTAATCTTTAATGAAAAAGTCACGTCTAAGGATCGATTGCGAAAAATAGGGAACAAAAGAAGGAGTACACAAAGTGTTAGAAGATATTGGAGATGGAAAAGTTTTCAAGGAACCGGATCAGTACTTACTCCTTAGGAACCCCAAACTCCCGAGGTGAGAAGGTCTTATAGGGTAAGAAAAGAACTTGAACATTTTACTCCATATTTAAATTATTTATTACTCACCGACAAAGGAGAGGTAGAATTCTTTGATGAATCAATGCGGTGGATGCCGAGAAATAAGTGGGAGCTAGCCATCGATGAGGAGCATAGATCTCTCATGAAAAACCAGACTTGGGATTTTGTCGAGCTACCTGAAGGCAAGAGAGCATTGCAGAATAAGTGGGTGTATAGAATAAAAGAGGAGGATGGAGGAAAGAAAAGATACAAGGCCCGGTTGGTGGTCAAGGGGTTTGCATAAAAGAAAGGTATTGACTTTGATGAGATTTTTTCCCCAGTAGTAAAAATGAATTCTATTAGAACTGTTCTTGGGATAGTTGTAGTTGAATATTTGCACTTAGAACAGTTAGATGTGAAGACTACATTCCTTCATGGTGATTTGGAGGAGGAATTATATATGAGGCAGCCATAGGGATATGAGGTCAATGGGAAGGAGAACTTGGTGTGCAAACTGAAGAAGATCTTGTATGGATTAAAACAAGCTCCACGGCAGTGGTACAAGAAGTTTGACAGTTTCATGATGGAACAAGGATACTCCAGGTGTCATTCTGACCATTGTGTATACATAAAGAAATTTGATGATGATAGCTACATTATTTTATGTTTGTATGTTGATGATATGCTAGTAGCAGGTAAGAACATGCAGGAAATTAAGGTACTCAAGAAGCAGTTGATTGACTCCTTTACTATGAAGGATTTGGGTGCAAAAAATAAAATCCTTGGTATGAGAATAACTCAGGATAGGAAGGAGCAGAAATTGACTTTATCTCAAGAAGAGTACATGAAGAGGGTCTTTGAGAGGTTCAGTATGCAAGATGCTAAGCCAATTGGGACTCCTTTGGCAGGTCACTTCAAGTTATCAAAGGAGTAGTGTCCCAAGACTGAGGAGGAGAGATTCAATATGTCCAAGGTACATTATTCATCAGCAGTTGGCAGTTTGATCTATGCTATGGTATGCACTAGGCCAGATATTGCCCATGCAGTGGGAGTAGTGAGTAGGTTTATGAGTGATCTAGGAAATGAGCAACTGGCAGTAGTAAAAGTGGATACTTCGGTATTTGAGAGGGACCATGGGTACTATTTTGTGTTACAGTGGATCAGACACTACTTTGTGTGGATATGTTGACTCAGACATGGCTGGAGATTTGGACAACAGGAGGAGCACAATAGGTTATGTATTTACTTGTAGGTGATACAATAGTGAGCTGGATTTCACTGGTTACAGAAGGTTGTGGCTTTGTCAACCACTGAGGCTGAGTATGTTGCTACTACAGAAGCTAGCAAGGAGATGATTTGGATACAACAATTACTTGATGAGTTGGGGCATAAGCAGGAAGTTGGAAAGCTATATAGTGATAGTCAGAGTGCTATTCACTTAGCTAAGAACTCTGCTTTCCATTCTAGGACAAAGCATATACAATTGAGATATCACTTCATCATGATAGCTTTGGAGGAAGATAAGTTGAAGTTGGAGAAGATTCATACCAGTCAAAATCCTTTAGACATAATGACCAAGGTGGTCACAAGGGATAAACTAAAGCTATGTTTAGTTTTGGTTGGCCTTCATGGATGACAGTGAAGGGTTGAGAATATTTCTCAGTGGAAATTAGTCTCCAAGTGGGAGATTGTTATGTTTGTGGAGCTTGTTTTCATGTTAGAGTTTGGTACACCTTCCATGTGTTACACTTGGATATTTTTATGGCGGTCCCACTCACCGGTGAGCAGGTCAAGGGGGTTCGGGGCGAAGCCCCTGAAGCAAATTTTCATGGGTGGTTTATTAACCCATGGGTAATGGGTAACCATTATGGGTTGTTGGCTTTTTAGTTTCCATTGTTTTGTAAAACCGCCTCTTTGGCTACCTATTGATGTACTTATAAATAGATGGACATACAATAGGATATATATCAGTGTGTTTTGTGAAGGTGAATAGTGTGTGTGAATTCAAGTGTGAATTCGGGAGGGTTTGTTGAGCGCAGCTCCAAACAAGATCTGATTATTGTAATTGTGAAGACTGTTGGCTTGTAATAAAATCTGAGCAAGTGTTCTTGGTGGATGTAGCCCACATTGGGTGAACCACGTTAAATATTGTCTTCGTGTTGTGCATATTTCATTTCTTGTAATTCTATTCATACTTCTTATTATTGCAATTCTGAGGAATTATTCCACATTAGATTCTATTAATTGCTAACACCATGTGGCAGCCTCTAATTGTTTGCGGGTCGCCAGGATGATGGGGAAAACTAGAAAAAATTCCAAATTTTTCCTAATCTCCAAGGGAAAATTTAGGCCCTCGCTGGCCTCGCTAAGAAATTTTTTCCAAATCTTTTTTTTTAACGCCAATGAAGAATAACTTTAGAAGGCCATAACATTTTATAGAGAGCTCAATTTTTGGAAAATGAGGAATTTATGGAAATCTCTCAACGTCCTCTTTACTCAGGTATCATTAATTTTTATTTTTGATTAAGTTTAAGTGGTCAATTTTAAGAAAATGATCTACATGATTTTATAGTATGAATCGGTAGATTTTAACTTATAATATTTGTTCAATTTGATCTTCTTCCTCTCTCAACATGTCAAATAGACGTGCAAGATTGTTCCTAGATGGATTTAAGGAGAGTTTTAAGTTCCAATTTGTATTATGTATTTATAATTTGAACATTAACATTTCTTGACGGAAAATAACTCCAAAATGGTTTGAGCCTGATTTTGCTAAGTTTTCTAAGAAATTCCTTAAGTGTTTTTGTCTAATTAGATTCATTTAGGGTTTACTATTTCAATTTAATCGTTTAATTTGTTATTTCCTTGTTGCAGGTTTGAAATGTGCATTTTGGATAAAGTATTTTCCAGCATTGAAAATGTAAAACGCAGAGATCAAATTTTAAATGATCTATTTTCCACTTTCATCTTCCAAGTATTAGAGTTCATTCCAATTCAAAACTAATACGTTTATTTGATTCAAATCAAAATATCCAAAACCCAAATGTAATTCTGATTTTCAATTTTACACATTTCAAAAGAGACATTTCTATATTTTTTCACATGCATTCCTTCCTTTCAAATAGATATTTCAAATACATTTCAAAAAAATTTCAAAAATAGTAACTCCTTTTTGTAAGGGCGAGAGCAACATATATATTCCATTGGAATGATTTCTTTCACAACTTTTTCATTTACAATGATCAAATACAACTTAGAAGGATATAATCTTTATTCTCTTTCATTCAAAAAATGAGAACAGAGTGAATCAATTTCACACTTCAAATTATAACTTTCATAACCAATACAAACCATCTTTCCATCACAAAATATATTACATTATCATCCACTTCAAGTGGGAAAAAGGCTTTACAAAAAGAACTCTCATAAGGGATTGTCAAACTTTCTTTTTCTCAACTCCGAATAGCAATGTGCATATTTTTCATTCTTCCAAATAGTAATCAAAACAAGAGTAGGGGAAAGGCAATGCTCTCCACCAAACCAATACATCCAATGAAAAGGAGAAGCCATTTTTATTCATTGGCCCCCGAGCCCCAACCACAATGCAATAAAAGATGTGATCTAATGCATGGAAACAACAAACTTCCACAAACACACAAACAACATAATCACAACAAGAACATTGTCCAAAATATAATGTAGTTCTACAACGACATTAAAACATGAAAAACAATACTAAGGATTCATCAAGCAAGCCAAAGGAGCAAGAAACTATGGGGATGTTGCTTATGCCTCCTAAAGGGAGATGGGTATCACCGCCCGAGAACAAACCGAGAAAAATAGGTATATATATAACATTTCAAATCCCTGACATGGCCTTATGCCTCCCCCAAATAACCTTTATTCTTCATGTTTCCTTATGTCTCCCCAACGTCTTATGGCACCCCATAACGAGTAAATAAAATCAAGCTATTTCTTTATAAGGTGGAACTCAAATCCCAACTCCCTCCACCCTTATACCTCCCCGAACACACTTGTGTCTCCCAAAAAGTAAGCCCATAGTCTTCTCCTACACCATTCTTAGGCCATCTACCCAACAACCCACAAAAAACAAAAAAATTCCCACATTAACATTTTCATAAACAAAACAGAAGAATTTCAAGAGTCAAACTCCTACCTCTCCATGACGGAGTTGTTCCCAAGTTCCAAACAACAAGATTTATCCCAATGCAAATAATACAAATCATATGAGCACAAGCATGCAACAATATTCCAAAAACCTCTTCAAAGCAAGATCTCCTGTTGTATATATCTTCCCCCTCGGGTAGATATGGGAAAACAAAGAATTAGGGTGCACGACATAAGGTGTCGACATGAAGAAATTCACACTTGGTGTAGGTAAAGGGCACACGACATAAGGTGTCGACATGAAGAAATTCATGCCTTGGCACAGGTAAAGGGTGCATGACATAAGGTGTCGACATGAAGAAATTCACACCTTGGCATAGGTAAAGGGCGCACGACATAAGGTGTCGACATGAAGAAATTCGTGCCTTGGCGCAAGTAAAGGGTGCACGACATAAGGTGTCGACATGAAGAAATTCGTGCCTTGGTGCAGGTAAAGGGCACATGACATAAGGTGTCGACATGAATAAAATTGTGCCTTGGCGTAGGTAAATGACGCACGACATAAGGTTTCGACATGAAGAAATTCGCGCCTTGGTGCAGGTAAAGGGCGCACGATATAAGGTGTCGACATGAAGAAATTCGCGCCTTGGTGTAGGTAAAGGGCGCACGACATAAGGTGTTGACATGAAAAAATTCATGCCTTATCACACATAAGAGTATGTCGACATAATGATGGATGCACCGAGGTGCATCTTCAGAGGCGCACCATTTTGAGCGTTGACACCCTAACGAAAGAAACCACGACACGATATTCAAATGACCATAACTTTTCACAGGGAGCTCAAATTCATGCAAGGTTGGACTTTTCGGAAATATTACAAGGTCCTCTATCCCAATACAACTATATATCTTTAATTGGGTGAGAAAAAATTCTTTAAAATGTAAAATACAGTTCACCACTTTTTGGGTTTGCTAGGGTTCTCACCTACCACCATAATGAGATGAATTAAATGCAACTTGGAGGTGGTTGGGGTAGATTTGGAATTCCTCTCTCTTTTCTCTCTCATTATTCCTATAAATTTTAAGGATGGGCTTCTTTCTAGTGGTTGGACATTCTTTTTTTGCCCCTCCCTTCTTCTCTTTGGCAGGTGAATTTGTGGAGTTCAAACCTCCCATCTAAAACTGTAATGCAACTTTTCCTCTTGGCATTTTGTAGTGTATTGTATCAATATTTGGAGAAAATAATGCATGTCTGTGGATGATTCTCAACCCTCTATGTGTTCATTTACATCCTCCTAATCTTTCACTACAAATCTAGTTATCTGTGCATGATCTTACATCGCATTTTAATGTTTTGTGTTTATTGGCAAGACAGTGTTCTTCATTCCTCGTGTATCACCTTTGTTAGTTTAGGTTTTATTTTATGCATCTTCTTACCCCCTCCTTGGAAAGTTATTTTAGGTTTTTAGTAAACCCTCGCATTTTACATTCATCTCGAAAAGAGGAATAGGAACTAGCCTTCATCCGAGAGCTTTTCTAATTTCGCAAGGTCCCACACTTGGGAAAAGCTCCATGTTATGCAATCGCACCGAGAGTCTCAACCCATCGAGTTACGAAATTTAGGGGTGTTGTGATTTTCCATCAACAGCTCCCAAAATAAAAAAATAATTCTCCCAAGGATGAAGTTTCAAAGCTGAAGCAACCCCAAAACAAGGCAAGCCATTCGAATTTTATAGAAAGGGAAGGGAAGAGGGTGAGGCAGATCCACGTAGGGACGCCCTATCAAACATCTTCAACCCCAACCCAAAATTCAAATTTATCCTCCAATGCATAATAAATAGGTGGGTGAAAAAAATTATGACAGCTTTACTTACACACTCCAAACCAACCCACACCCAAAAGGACCAAAATTAAATCAAATAAGAAAAGTGCAATTAAAACCTACAATTTTCCTTCTTAAAAAGCATCACAAACGTCTAATCATGCAACTCCCCAACCATAGGTATGGTTGGTAATTAAATTTAAGAGGTATGGGACAAATTTATCTTGTCCCGCAATCCTCAAAAATTAGCCTCCAAGGACAGATTCGAATTTCAAAGAAAGTGGAGTGTTTCACACACAAAGATCAATTCACACATTACTTACATATCTCTTACACATTACTTATATCACTTTAAATCATGGCCAACAACTCTCATAAATTACCTTCTTATGACATATTTTATTTATTTATTTTAACAATATAATTACTCACAATATTTACACACCATTTAATAATTAATGAAGGGGGTAAAAGCACCACCAAATAAACACATGAAAACATAAACAAAGGGATCAAAATAAAAGGAAATACATAAAACCCCTTAGTCACATTCGAAGGTGATCCCCATGGGAATCCCTAACACACACAAGCATACACAAAAAAATACTAGTTGCCATGGTGACCTTGTTGAATTCATATAGCATTCTAATGCGGTTCGTCTCCAATCGCCCGATGTTTGTTGTGATACTTTTAACCTACAAAACACAAATACCTCCTTCAGCCTCGTGGCCATATCGAACATGCAAAATAATATAAATATAATTATCAAAATCATCTAGATATATGAATCACAACAACATCAAGCAATCTAGCAATATCATTTGCAATTTTACTCAACAATTATATCATCATCCAATAATTTCCATTTCTAGGTCTACTCACAATATATAAATATCACAAGTCCACACAACATCCACAATATAACCATATCAAATATTATATCATTATCAATATCCAAAATGCCTCTAATAATCATCATGCATCACAACTGAATCAAGTCAACAATAATCCATGATCTACATCTATCATCATACTATAATAAGGTCCATAATCATGTCTATAATATAATCAACGGTATCATGATTAGTATCAAAAGGTGTCAAAGGGAAGTGGGCACTACAAATTTCTTCTTAGATTGTCATGGTGGAGATTTTATTATAATTTAGGGTTTTGGTAGTGTGTAGAGCTTCACTCAATTTTGAAATAGAGTGTTCGTTTCATGATGTTGTTAGATAAGTAACGTATTGTTGCTATGTGTAGTCCTATCTTTCTCATTTATTGTGATCTCGCTCAGTGTGGATAGATTGTTGTAGAGGGAATTTTTAAGTAGATGAGGGAAAGACTTGTAGGATGTTTCTTCATTCATCATTAAGAACTTTCATTTTGTAAAAATGATGATTATGTTGTAAAACTCTGGAATGGGTTTCATGGAATCTTAGAAATGGGTCAGTGCCTTAGTATTATGTTTTGTGGAGTATTATTGTCTTGACTACTGAAACCTTGACTTATTTTTACTATCGTGGAAGAATATAAAATTTGAACATCATGTTGTTATGAGTGGTTTTAATGTATTATAGAATTTCTAAGGATAGTATAGTGTGTTGGATCAATGTTGATACCTTCTTGTTCCCTAATCATAATTCCATAAAAAAAAAAATTGTCCCTTTTTTTGTACGTCATGTTGGAAAGAATTGATGTATCCATGTGTAGTCTTCTCAAAAGAAGTAATGGTAAAAATTTCTATTGGGATAAAATTTTGTGTTGTAAACCCTTCTAGAACATGGTAATAATTTAATTCTAAGCATAATAAGATGGATGGGTAATCCTTTTAATATATAATATATATATATATATGAGTAAATTAATGTAGATGTGAGCTTCTTGATAACATTTGGGTCCTTAGGTGATCAAAGAGGAAATATTTATAAAAATATATATATTTACCTTGTCTTCCCCAATTTAATCTATTAAACCCTTATTCCCATTGTGGTGAATACTTAATGACATTAAGGTGAAATCAATGTTTAGATTTTAGAAGATAATAATGTTATAATATGTAGGAGGAAATTTATTAAGAAACCATGCAATCTATCTCTCCTGTTTGAAACTTAAATTGTATACTTTTGTCAAACTTGTCAAGAGAAGCTTAGTAAAATTTCTAATCATCCCGGAAAAATTCTTTCTTTGCCCCAAGAAATCCTAGTTGATAACTAGTGATATCTTAAAGACGAATCCAATTCAATCTTCTTCCTCTAACTTCCTTTAAAAGTGATTTGTAATCTTATCTTAAGTTTCGATAACTGTTTAACCCTTGCATAAGGAGGTTATAATTCCAAAATTAACAGTACCTTCCTCAATTAGAGCTTACACTCGTTACCTTGTGCAATGGAGGTACAAAAAAAGATTTAATAGCTTGTGTATAAATAAATAACATTGCGAAATGGAAAATGTTATTAAATTAATGAATTAAGAATTATATTAACATATTATAGAATGATTCTCCTTAAAAACTTGATCTTAAGATAATCAATCAAAAGTATAAAAGAAAAAAGTTCACTTTTGTAAGAAGAATTGCTCGAATCAAGACATGAATCTCCTTGATCGTAAAGTCATGTATTAAAAGACGTTTATGGTAAATATATAGCCTTAAAATATTTTACACTGTAGGATGTCCATTATTGTTACTATGTACGTGGTTGGAATTTTACGTTGTGTCTTGTCAAAAGAAAAGTAAACTATTCATGATGGGTGTTGTTTGATTCCTTGTTGCATATGTGGTCAAGGTTGTGTCGTGGATTATTGAGATTTGGTTTTAGCCCTTTTTTTGTCACTGTATTGTCATGTAAACTCAAGCAAGTAAAAAAAATAATCCTATTTTTTCAAAGTGATGTATTTTTGTGTGAAATAGTGGCGTTACACAAAGTTATACCTGAACTAACATGGAAACCAATAACAACCAAGCTAATCAAGACAAGCAGAGGAAAATACATCTCCCCAGATCTTGAGCACTCTCTTACTTGACTCCTTTAGTAGAATTTGAAGATCCTATGGACCTGATAAATCATGAGAAAACTACTCCCCCTTATTTTTATAATGATAGGGTCTTATTAGAGTACTTTTGAATTAATCACATTCCATTATTCTTATAATAATTAGTGATTTTGAGCTTTACATATCTACAATAAGATCTCCGAGCACTATTTCCTATCGTTTGTTGACATATACACCTCTACAAGACTTCATTCTAATGTTACATACCTAAATACACTTGCACTGACTTTGAATCCTACTTTTATATGCTTGTTTCATTGCCCCATCATTAATTACATTGTCAATCAGTTTTTCTAGTCACCATACTCACCTAGTTAGGGAGGCTTAACATACTACCCTACTTAATTATCTTCTCATCCTATGAACACTGATATAGACAAAGAAACCATGCTTCAAAAATTTATGACCATATTCAAATATCTATCACATGCATCAATGACATATATTTCCTTAATTTTCTTACCCTGACTAGTATAACTCTATTTCAGGTCATATCCTTTTCATACCTACTTGATTTAGCAATTTGGACCAACAATTATAGAAATTCCATGATTGGAGCACACTTTCCCTACCTAGAGACCTTATAGCACTCTAAACTCATAAGTACAGTCCCTTAAATGCTCTTGCATACAAATATCATTATCAAAATTTCATGTTTTTATGTCTTACACTAGATTCAACCAAAAACCTTTCCTTCCCGGAGAAAATCCCCATTTTTAGAGAAATGTTAATGACATATAATCCTGAGATGAGTCTATCGAAAATGACCTCGATTCCATAGTCTTAATATTCATGTTTCATATTTCTTAGATATTTTCTCTTCTTGACTATTCAATTTACTTGATCACACACTTTTTATGTTCTAATTATCTCAACTATCCATTATCATCATTAACTCCTTGTAATAGCTTATGTTTGTATAGTAGAAAATTTATTGTAACATCTTATAAAGCTAAATGAGGGTAATGAACCATCTAAAGAAACTTGATACTCTTCCTCTTTCATAATGACCATACTTGTAGCATATCATTAGCCCCATTATGGAAAAGATATGCCAACCTAGTCTTACCCATACTTGGAGATTATCCACCCTGAATTTTTAAGAATTCTATGTCTTTTCAAATAAGTGAACTCATCCTTTCTCGAGATTCAAATCCATCAAAAGATGATATAAACAAATTTCGTGCATACCTCCACCACCTGTAGCTACTCAAATTCAACTATGATTTCAATCATCAAGAAAAAATTGTCAAATAATTGTGATCATCTCTATGGAACTCCTAGAAAAACTATATTAAGTACAAGGAAATTTCCATACACCTTATACTTACGTGTTTACTATCTCTTCCTTATCTTGTTTTCCAATCCTATAGTATGAAATTTTTGGGCTAAATTGATCATTTCTATTCATATCGTAGTCCCCATGGTTGAATATTTGTTTCTTTTTGAATGACATTCACTCATAGACCCTATACACAAGATTTAAAGCGTCCAACAAACCGTGAATGGAGTTATCCTGTTAAAGCACCAAATCTTCCTTACTCATATTCTCTAAGCCTGTAGCAACTCATGTCAACTTTTTAATACCAACATCACTAATAGATTACAAAGATGCCTCCATATATTACAAATTTGTACCTTCTATGTTACAAACTATTCTAATCCCGACTTCTAAAATTTCTTCTTATTTCACATTCTAATATTGGTATCTTATAAAATGTTGTGTTCATTGAATTATTTTTTCTTTTACCCGATATAAATGTTATACCTTAGATCACCGATTCATACTCTTATCTCATATTTTTCAAACATGAATTTTAATTTTCATTGTGGCTCATGCCTCATAATCCTTCAAGGATATAATTATGTACTTGTTTAAACCTAGAATTTTTAGCAAACTTCGTACCTCAAAATGTATTTACGTTAGTCGAATTATTTAAGACCTTACAATATACCAACTTAGAGATTTACCTAGAAATTAATCAAAATTCTTGGATTAGAAGATTTACTTTCAATGTTTTCTCATGTTACTTTAGATCTATTCAAGATTTACTCATGCCATTTGACACAAAGTATTCTTCTATAGACCTCCTTTACACTTTTCCCACCCGTAGCATATTACTTTGGCCTTCACGGACTATTGAAACTTATTGTTATTAGTAAGGAGTTTATAAGTCATCTCATGGTTTCATTTGTCAAATTTCACCCCCAGGGGTAAATTTCGATAACATGTATCGAGTTTTATGCGAGTTCAAGCATGTAGATTGATCCAGAAAATCGAAAAAATTGGCTAAGTCCTGCTCAAGGTAGCCTTTGGGACGTGTGGGACAAAGACGCGGATCGGCTGAAAAGCCTCCGTGCAGCCCGCTAAGCAAAGGGACAAGTGGGATGGGTACGCTGGCGGCGCGAGAAGCCGATCCGCCGAAAGGAAATTGAGAAAACGATTAAGTGTTGCTCGGGGCGTCGGGACAAAAAGACTGAACCACCGTTCGGCCGAAATGGGAACAAATGGTCCAAAGCAAATGGGACATTTGGGCTGCAGAAGATGCGCAAAACCGCCATGAACCGGGTGAAAAAGGTCGAGGCAGTCCAAAACGGTTTGGGACATTTGGACCACAAGTACGTGAACCGCCAAATCAGGCGAAAAAGGTTGAGGCAGCTCAAACGGTTTGGGACATCTGGGACATCTGGACACGAACCGGCCGGTTCGGTTGAAATCAGCACAAAGAGCACCGGGACATCCGGGACAAAGGGATGCACAGGACGCAGATCGCCGAAGGAGCTGAAAACAAATGAGAAGTCGCCACGTGTCCTCACAAGGGAAAAGGTCAAAAGTCAAAGGGTCGGTTTTGAAGGGTCACCAACCAATGGGATAGTGCCACGTGTCCCAGCTTAGGGCCTGGAAATTTCAAAGGAAATGTGGAGGAGAGAGAATTATTCAGCGAATCAGAGCCTGCCACGTGTCGTCCAGGTGGCGAAGTGCGGGAAAATATTTCAAAATCCGTTTTGGTCTCTGCTCCGCCCTAAATTTTCGTGATCGTCATATCTTTTGATCCAGAGCTCGGATTTGCACGTTCTTTATATCAACGGAAAGCTGTTGAAATCCTCTACATGATTCTAGGGCTAATCTCGAGTTTTGGTGCAGTCTGTAGAGTGAAAACTGAGAAACGGCTCTGACGTATGTTCATGGCCGTGCGACGCTTTCAACAACCTGCTTTAATGCTAATGGGTCGCATTCTTCTTTAAAGACGGCCGTGAAGTGACATTTCGGTGGCCAAATTAATGCACATGGGTCGCATTCTCCTCCAAAATCACTCAAAGTGATAGGGTATGGGTTGGTAAGATCCTCCATGCTTTGATTTAATGCATCTGCAATCAATGAGGAATTGGCTTGCATGTTTTCCTATGTTTTCTGTCCTCCGGGCTCGACCCATGCATTGTATAAAGCCAAATTTGGCTCATTTTAGGGGGACATAACAAGTTGTTCATCTTTTTCTGCTCTACCCTCCCTTCTTTTTTCTTCTCGGGGTTGAAAATGGAGCTCGAACCTCCTCCCCGCTTTGTAATGGCATTTTTGCCTTTACTAATGAAATGATGTTCTATGCAAACTTCCTCGGAGCAACAAAAATGTGTTTTGTGATGGATCTGTCCATCCTTGCTCGTTCTTCGCTTGTTTTCCTGTTGCCTCTCTTCATTGCGGGTATTTGAGCATGTTTGAATGTTCATTGCAGGTATGGAGCTGTGTGTTCATGGAGTTTTGGGACATTTTCTGTGTGAAATCTATCCTTGGGCCTGTGATGCATCTATCCATCCTTCCCATTGCTCACCTCTCTTTGTCCCATGGCAGCTTTGATAGAGGTTCAACATTCTCCTTCTCTCGGTGTATCACCGCTTTAGTGTAGGCTTTTGTTGTTTTTCCTTCTCTCTCTCTCTCTCGTCTGGCATGGTTAGATTAGGATTAGATTAGCTTGCCCGCACCTTTGGAATAGCTTGTGGCGGGTAGTTTAGGAGCGAGGAACCAGCCTTCTTTGGAGATTCCTTTCTCATTTTACAGGTCCCACACCTGGAGAAAGGATTCAATGTTGTGCAATCACACTGGATGCCTGAGTGATCAACCTAGAAGCCTGATCTGCATCCAGGGGTGCTGTGATTTTGCATCAGCAGCTTTAGCACACCGGTGGGACATCACGTGGTTAGAGTTTCATCTTTCGAGAGGTGTCTCATTATCAAATAGAAAATCTTAAGCCATCGTGCGACCACTAATGATTTTGGCACACCCGGTGGGACCTTAGAGGTCTTTCACTTCATCTTTGCAGGTTGGTGTGTTCTGTGAAGATTTCAGCCTTAGAGGCACTTGCAAACACATATGGCGACTCCATCCGATCAAAGCAACCCATTTCTCCGAGCTTGCATTCGTTTCCATCCATTTTTCATCCATCTTTCTTTCCATCCCTTTCATTCTTTTCCATTCCATCAAGTTATGCAATCATGACTTCATTTCCATCATGGAATTCACATCAATAACAACAATATATTCCACCTCTAACATGTTTTACAAATCCTCCAAATCAGCATTTTGAGCAGATTCAAGATCGCATGCATACCCATATGAGCAGCAGAAAGCGGTGCCAAAGTTAGTTTGGGTATGGAGCTTTCCAAGAGCAAGAGTATGCAGACATTGAAGACCATCGATCCAAGATGATGGTCTCATTGGAGAAAATCCAAAAGATGGAGGTGGGGATGGTGCGATCCAGGCTCAAGCACAAATGAAAACTTTGGAATCGGTTGTGAGCACCCTGTCCATGGGTGGGACCTTTTCTAAGGCATTACAGCCCTCAGGAGAAGCTTGACTTCATGATTGCAACGCTGCCTTTGCTTGCAAAGTGGATTGAAGAAATAGAGGTGTATGAGAGAAGTATTCAGCAACCTTGTCAACGGGTAAGCACACCATCTCATGCCTTTTCTTTTCCTCTTTCCCAATCTGTTTCATTTCAGCAGTGTCAAGTTTTAAACCCTCCATCTGCTGTCCCAAATGTTGAATCCATGTCTCCACCTCTCAGTCTTCCATCTCATCTCGATTCTTCTTTCCTTTTCCCTTCCAAACAGTCATTCCCTCCACAAGAGCTAACAGAAATACCCCCTCCTCCAAAGAAACAAGAGGTTTCACCTCCTCCACCACCACAAAAATTGTAAAATCAGTTGAGTTTCAACCCATCGCTCTCTCTTGCATTCCCAAATCCATGTTGGGAGGATGAAAATCAGAATGCCAATCAAGGAAAACAACAAAAAAGAGAGTGCCAACAAAGAGGAAGAAATTCAAAGTCTAAAGAGTTGGGCTCTTAGATTTGGGATGACAAAGATCCCTTGATGGTTAAGCCTACGGGCGTAAGAGGCTAAGGTTGAACGAATGGTGGTGAGGACTGATCTTGTTAAAGAAGAATATCTTGTAGCCCCAACTTGTCCTCTAGAGCAGCAGAATGAAGAGTTTGACTTGACAAACTTCATGCTAGAGGAAGAGTTTTATCAAGAGCAAGATTCTCTTCAAGTAGTAGAGGAAGGAGAAGCTGCTCCAAATCCAAAAGAAGAGGAGCACAATCTAGCTGTGGAGGAGAAAAGTGCAGATCCAAGGGCTTTGAGCACAAAGCAGGCTACAGGAGAACCTTCAGTTCTTCTTTCTACTTCACCTCTCCCGAGTTATAGTGCTGAAGAGGAGTTTGATCTCTCAAACTCAATATTGGAGAGTGAAGGAAACCATGGTGGTCAAGTTGTAGATCAAGAGGACACCATGGAGGAAGTTGAACACGAACAGTGGGACAGCAATGAGGCAGTTTACCTGTCAGATTTGGAGGACTGTTTTGATGGAGAAAATCCGGTTGAGTTTTCACCATTCTCTCTTTCATCATCCACATTCCAAACACCAGAGCTCATCACATGAAGGAGAGCTTTCATTTGCAGCAGCCCGCATCTTACAGCAGCTCTTTGGAATCAAGATTGGAAGATTTTAATCTTCCATGTTCTTCATTAAAGGAAGAAAAGGACAGTAAGGATCCACCATTTCTTCCACACCATCCACCCAAGAGGGTCTACAAGAGAACTCCATTCTTGGAGTTGAAAATCACAGCAATGGGCATGCTCAACGGATCAGACCTTGCCCAATCAGGTATTTGGCTTCATTGGAGCCAAAGGAGAAGCCACAACCAGTCATGCTCACTTCTGGGCATGAGGATGAGCTACAAAGTACCAAGGATCAGCTGCCATACCTCTTCAATCCAAATGCAGAGCAACTAAAAGAGGTTTTGGATTTTTCAGTTGATACCTTGATGATTTGGATAGAAGACCAGCTTCTTGTTGATTTTCCATCCATCCAAACAACCATGATCAGTGCCAAATCAATTGCATGGCTGCCAATTTTGAAGAAAGGAAGCTATTTCTCACAACCAGTTGCAGGGTTTGTTTAGCTTACCTTTGCTTCCAGTTAGAGTAGAGTAGGTAGGTTTGCTTTCAGTAGAAGAAGTGCTTGTGCACACTCTGCATGTTCCATTTGGAGCATGTATGATTTTTAGTTACAGTACATAGTTTTGGTGTTGCTTGGTTTACGCTCTTGCACGCTGATTCGTTTCAGTGGCATTTTGGTGAGAACAACTCCATGTCCGGTGGGATTCAAGTGGCTCAGAGGGAAGTTTTCAAAGTTCAGATCAGTTTTCAGGCTTGCTTATGACTCCATGCCCAATGGATTGCTTCAGGCTACTGATCATTCACCTAGCAGGCAGGTGACCCCGCTGAGTCGTCAAAACTGTTGTCAAAATTTCACCCCAGGGTAAATTTCAATAACATGTATCAGAGTTTTGCAGTTCCAAGCATGTAGATTGATCCAGGAAAATCTAAAAAAATTGGCTAAGTCCTCGCTCAAGGTAGCCTTTGGGACGTGTGGGACAAAAAGATGCAGATCGGGGATCCGAAAAGCCTCCGGGTGGCCCGTGTAAGCAAAGGGACAAGTGGGAAAGAAGTATCGCGGCGGGCGCGAGAAGCCGATCGGCCAAAGAAAATTGAGAAACGATTAAGTGTTGCTCGGGACGCTCGTTAAAAAAGACCGAACCGCCGTAGGTTCGGGCAAGAGAAATGGGAACAAATGGTCCAAAGAAAATGGGACATTTGGGCCACAAGTACGTGAACCGATAAACCGGGTGAAAAAGGTCGAGGAAGTCCGAAATGGTTTGGGACATTTGGACCGCAGTACACGAACCGCCGAACGGGCAAAAAAAGGTCGAGGTAGCCCAAACGGTTGGGACATCCGGACATCTGGACGCGAACCGCCGGTTCGGCCGAAATCAGCACAAAGAGCACTTGGGACATCCGGGACAAAGGGACGCATGGGATGCGGATTGCCGAAGGAGCTGAAAACCAATGAGAAGCGCCACGTGTCCTCACAAGGGAAAAGGTCAAAAGTCAAAGGGCGAGTTTTGAAGGGTCACCAACCAATGGGATAGTGCCAGTGTCCTAAATTTAGGGCCCATAAGGAAATTTCAAAGAAATCCCACGGAAAGGTGGAGGAAAGAGAATTATTCGGTGAATCGTGAGCACCACGTGTCGTCCAGTGGCATAAGCGCGGAAAATATTTCAAAATCTGTTTTGGTCCTGCTCCGTGCCCTAAATCTTCGTGATCGTCATATCTTTTGATCCAGAGCTCGAATTTGCACATTCTTTATATCAACGGAAATATGTTGAAATCCTCTACATGATTCTGGGGCAATATCGAGTTTTGGTGTAGTCTGTAGAGTTAAAATCGAGAAACAGCTCGACGTATGTTAATGGCCGAAGCGACGTTTCAACAACCTTGTTTTAATGCTAATGGGTTGCATTCTTCTTCAACACGGCCAAGTGACATTTCAGCAACCAAATTAATGCACATGGGTCACATTCTCCTCCAAAATCGCTCAAAGTGATAGGGTATGGGTTGGTAAGATACTCCATGCTGATTTAATGCATTTGTAGTCAATGAGGAATTGGCTTGCACGTTTTCCTATGTTTTCTGTCTCCTGGGCTCGACCCATGCATTGTATAAAGCTAGATTTGGCTCATTTTAGGGGGTCATAACAAGTTGTTCATCTTTCTACTCTGCCCTCCCTTCTTTTCTTCTCTAGGGTTGAAAATGGAGCTCGAACCTCCTCCCTACTCTGTAATGGCGTTTTTGCCTTTTACTAATGAAATGATGTTCTGTGCAAACTTCTGGAGCAACAAAAAATGTTTTTGTGATGCATCTGTCCATCCTTGCTCGTTCTTCACTTGTTTTCCTCTTGCCTCTCTTCATTGCAGGTATTTGTGCATGTTTGAATGTTCATTGCAGGTCTGGAGCTATGTTCATGGAGTTTTGGGACATTTTCTATGTGAAATCTATCCTTGGGCCTGTGATGCATCTGTCCATCCTTCCCATTGCTCACCTCTCTTTGTCCCATGGCAGTTTTGATAGAGGTTCAACATTCTCCTTCTCTGGTGTATCACCGTTTTAGTGTAGGCTTTTGTTGTTTTTCCCTTCTCTCTCTCTTGTCTCGTTGGCATGGTTAGATTAGGATTAGATTAGCTTACCTGCACTGGAATAGCTTGTGGTAGGTAGTTTAGGAGCAGGAACCAGCCTTCTTTGGAGATTCCTTTCTCATTTTACAAGTCCCACACGCTTGGAGAAAGGATTCAATGTTGTGCAATCACACTGGATGCCTAAGTGATCAACCTAGAAGCCTGATCTGCATCCAGGGGCGTTGTGATTTTGCATCAACAATTTTGGCACACCCGGTGGGACATCACAGAAGTTAGAGTTTCATCTTTCAGAGGTGTCTCATTATCAAACAGAAAATCTTAAGCCATCGTGCGACCACTAACAGTTTTGGCACACCCGGTGGGACCTTAGAGGTCTTTCACTTCATCTTTTGCAGGTTGGTGTGTTCTGTGAAGATTTCAGCCTTTGGAGGCACTTGCAAACACATATGGCGACTCCATCTGATCAACAACCCATTTATCTCTAAGTCTAAGCTTCCATTCGTTTCCATCCATTTTCATCCATCTTTCTTTCCATCCTTTCATTCTTTTCCATTCCATAAAGTTGTGCAATCATGACTTCATTTCCATCATGGAATTCACATCAATAACAGCAATATATTCCACCTCCAACATGTTTTACAAATCCTCCAAATCAGCATTTTGAGCAGATTCAAGATTAGTATGCATACCCATATGAGCAAGCAGTGCCAAAGTTAGTTTGGGTATGGAGCTTTCCAAGAGCAAGAGTATGCATACATTGAAGACCATCAGATCCAAGATGATGGTCTGTTGGAGAAAATCCAAAAGATGGAGGTGGGGATGGTGCAGTCCAGGGCTCAAGCACAAATGAAAACTTTTGGAATTGGTTGTGGAGCACCCTGTCCATGGGTGGGACCTTTTCTAAAGTATTACAGCCCTCAGGAGAAGCTTGACTTCATGATTGCAACGCTGCCTTTGCTTGCAAAGTGGATTGAAGAAATAGAGGTGTATGAGAGAAGTATTCAGCAACCTTGTCAATGGGTAAGCACACCATCTCATGCCTTTTCTTTTCCTCTTTCCCAATCTGTTTCATTTCAGCAGTGTCAAGTTTCAAACCCTCCATCTGCTGTCCCAAATGTTGAATCCATGTCTCCACCTCTCAGTCTTCCATCTCATCTCGATTCTTCTTTCCTTTTCCCTTCCAAACAGTCATTCCCTCCACAAGAGCTAACAGAAATACCCCCTCCTCCAAAGAAACAAGAGGTTTCACCTCCTCCACCACCACAAAAATTGTAAAATCAGTTGAGTTTCAACCCATCCCTCCTCTTGCATTCCCAAATCCATGTTGGGAGGATGAAAATCAGAATGCCAGTCAAGGAAAACAACAGCAAAAAGAGAGTGCCAACAAAGAGGAAGAAATTCAAAGTCTGAAGAGTTGGGCTCTTAGATTTGGGATGACAAAGATCCCCTTGATGGTTAAGCCTACAGAAGAGGCTAAGGTTGAACGAATGGTGGTGAGGACTGATTTTGTTAAAGAAGAAGAAGATCTTGCAGCCCCAACTTGTCCTCTAGAGCAGCAGAATGAAGAGTTTGACTTGACAAACTTCATGCTAGAGGAAGAGTTTTATCAAGAGCAAGATTCTCTTCAAGTAGTAGAGGAAGGAGAAGCTGCTCCAAATCCAAAAGAAGAGGAGCACAATCTAGCTGTGGAGGAGAAAAGTGCAGATCCAAGGGCTTTGAGCACAAAGCAGGCTACAGGAGAACCTTCAGTTCTTCTTTCTACTTCACCTCTCTCAAGTTATAGTGATCAAGAGGAATTTGATCTCTCAAACTCAATATTGAGAGTGAAGGAAACCATGGTGGTCAAGTTGTAGATCAAGAGGACACCATGGAGGAAGTTGAACACGAGCAGAGGGACAGCAATGAGGCGGTTTACCTGCCGATTTAGAGGATGTTTTGATGGAGAAAATCCGGTTGAGTTTTTTCACCATTCTCTCTTTCATCATCCACATTCCAAACACTAGAGCCTACTTGTCATGAAGGAGAGCTTTCATTTGTAGCAGCAGCTCGCATCGTGCGAGCTCTTTGGAATCAAGATTGGAAGATTTTAATCTTCCATGTTCTTCATTAAAGGAAGAAAAAGGACAGTAGGATTCCACCATTTCTTCCACACCATCCACCCAAGAGGGTCTACAAGAGAACTCCATTCTTGGAGTTGAAAATCACAGCAATGGGCATGCTCAACGGATCGGACCTTGCCCGATTAGGTATTTGGCTTCATTGGAGTCAAAGGAGAAGCCACAACCAGTCATGCTCACTTCGGGCATGAGGATGAGCTACAAAGTACCAAGGATCAGCCGCCATACCTCTTCAATCCAAATGCGAGCAACTAAAAGAGGTTTGGATTTTTCAAATGATACCTTAATGATTTGGATAGAAGACCAGCTTCTTGTTGATTTTCCATCCATCCAAACAACCATGATCAATGCCAAATCAATTGCATGGCTGCCAATTTTGAGAAAGGAAGCTATTTCTCACAACCAGATTGCGGGGTTTGTTTAGCTTACCTTTGCTTCCAGATTAGAGTAGAGTAGGTAGATTTGCTTTCAGCGAAGAAGTTCTTGTGCACACTTTGCATGTTCCATTTGGAGCATGTATGATTTTTAGTTCTGTACATAGTTTTGGTGTTGCCGGTTCTGCTCTTGCATTACTCGTTTCGGTGGCATTTTGGTGAGAACAACTCCATGTCCGGTGGGATTCAAGTGGCTCGAGGGAAGTTTTCAAAGTTCGGATCGGGTTTTAGGCTTGCTTATGACTCCATGCCCAATGGATTGCTTGAGCTCTTGATCATTCACCTAGTAGGCAGTGACCCCCTGAGTCGTTAAAACACCCCAGCTGTTGTCAAAATTTCACCCCCGAGTGGTAAATTTCAATAACATGTCGAGTTTTGTAGTTCCAAGCATGTAGATTGATCCGGAAAAATCGAAAAAATTGGCTAAGTCCTGCTCAAGGTAGCCTTTGGGACGTGTGGGACAAAAAGATGCGGATCGGCCAGAAAAGCCTCCAGCGGCCCGCTAAGCAAAGGGACAAATGGGAAAGAAGTATCTGCGGCGGGCACGAAGCCGATCTCGGCCAGAAAGAAAATTGAGAAAACGATTAAGTGTTGCTCGGGACGTTCGTTAAAAAAAGACCCGAATCGCCCGGCAAAAGATTCGGCGAAATGGGAACAAATGGTCCGAAAGCAAATGGGACATTTGGGCCACAAGTACACGAACCGATGAACCGGGTGAAAAAGTTTGAGGAAGTCCGAAGCGGTTTGGGACATTTGGACCGCATAGTATGGGAACCGGCCGAACCGGCGAAAAAGGTCGAGGTAGCCCGAAACGGTTTGGGACATCCGGGACATCTGGACGCGAACCGGCCGGTTCGGCCGAAATCAGCACAAAGAGCACTGGGACATCCGGGACAAAGGGACGCATGGGACGCAGATCGCCAAGGAGCTGAAAACAAATGAGAAGCTGCCACGTGTCCTCCACAAGGGAAAAGGTCAAAAGTCAAAGGCGAAGTTTTGAAGGGTCACCTGAACCAATGGGATAGTGCCACGTGTCCCAGCTAGGGCCCATAAGGAAATTTCAAAGGAAATCCCACGGAAAGGTGGAGGAAAGAGAATTATTCAACGAATCAGAGCCTGCCACGTGTCATCCAGGTGGCGAAGCGCGGGAAAATATTTCAAAATTCGTTTTGGTCTGTTCCGTGCCCTAAATCTTCGAGATCATCATATCTTTTGATCCAGAGCTCGAATTTGCACATTCTTTATATCAACGGAAAGCTGTTGAAATCCTCTACATGATTCTGGGGCTAATCTTGAGTTTTGGTGTAGTCTGAGAGTTAAAATCGAGAAACGGCTCGACGTATGTTCATGGCCGAAGCGACGTTTCAACAACCTATTTTAATGCTAATGGGTCGCATTCTTCTTCAACACGGCCAGAAGTGACATTTCAGCAGCCAAATTAATGTACATGGGTCGCATTCTCCTCCAAAATCGCTCAAAGTGATAGGGTATGGGTTGGTAAGATCCTCCATGCCGATTTAATGCATTTGTAGTCAATGAGGAATTGGGCTTGCACGTTTTCCTATGTTTTCTGTCTCCTGGGCTCAACCCATGCATTGTATAAAGCCAGATTTGGCTCATTTTAGGGGGACATAACAAGTTGTTCATCTTTTCTACTCTGCCCTCCCTTCTTTTCTTCTCTAGGGTTGAAAATGGAGCTCGAACCTCCTCCCTGCTCTGTAATGGCGTTTTTGCCTTTTACTAATGAAATGATGTTCTGTGCAAACTTCTGGAGCAACAAAAAACGTGTTTTGTGATGCATCTGTCCATCCTTGCTCGTTCTTCACTTGTTTTCCTCTTGCCTCTCTTCATTGTAGGTATTTGTGCATGTTTGAATGTTCATTGCAGGTCTGGAGCTATGTTCATGGAGTTTTGGGACATTTTCTGTGTGAAATCTATCCTTGGGCCTGTGATGCATCTGTCCATCCTTCCCATTGCTCACCTCTCTTTGTCCCATGGTAGTTTTGATAGAGGTTCAACATTCTCCTTCTCTGGTGTATCACCATTTTAGTGTAGGCTTTTTCTGTTTTTCCCTTCTCTCTCTCTCTCTGTCTCCTTGGCATGGTTAGATTAGGATTAGATTAGCTTTCCTGCACTGGAATAGCTTGTGGCAGGTAGTTTAGGAGTAGGAACCAGCCTTCTCTGGAGATTCCTTTCTCATTTTACAGGTCCCACACCTGGAGAAAGGATTCAATGTTGTGCAATCACACTGGATGCCTGAGTGATCAACCTAGAAGCCTGATCTGCATCCAGGGGTGCTGTGATTTTGCATCAACAGGTTTCTGATACAACTTTATCACCGATATCATCTTTCCTTATACACTTGTGTCTGATGTTTTCTTGATATCATTGTAATAGTGTATTTCATCCTTTTCTACATTTGCAACCTCTAAACCTTCAAGATCAACTTTCATTTTATACCACTTAATATTGTCATCAAATCATGTAGATCATCTTCTTTCCGCCTACAAAATTTTGAGACTCGATGATTAGTGCCTTAGATTAATATAAATTATCAATGGATGGTGCCATTTTTCAAACCATCTAGGCATTCAAGAAGATTTATAAAAACTCTTTCAAGAAGTTCACTTGACATCATATTGAGAATATTTTTAAAAATCAAACTTTGTATAGATCCACAAATTTTTCCTTCACACATGACCTTCAAAATGATAATTCTCCTTGTTATGAGATAGAGCATAAAAGGTAATAACACTTTCGTATTCAAATCAAAATGATCTTATCAAGCTGAGAGACATCCATAATATCTTACATGTCACAGTATTTTGACACTTTTCATGCTACTAATACACCTTCATTATCAATCCTTAGTTCTTTAGATTCATTCTATAGAAACTTGATATGTCATTCTATCATATACTATACTATACCTCAACAAATTCATATGAGAAGAAAACATAACTCAGACCTTCAAATTATGATGCCATTTTAATAAGCCACATAGTTTGATTGAGACCATACTTTGAGAAATGTAGAACACTTTACATGAAAATATTACCAATAATCCTTGTAATCATATACAATACCCTATGAGACCTCTCAACATTTGTAGAACATGTACAATTGTTTCATTTCACACTACGAGAAAGACTAATTAAGAACACTTCTTAGACTTTGGTTGATGATCAATGAGGTAAATTTATTCATACTTCTTAGAATGACATTACAAAACCCTTTTTAAGATTGAGTTCAAGAAAATTTTTATGCAAGATGATGATACTTATGAAAATCCTAAACCATTCCATACAAGAAATTTTGATATGAAGATGAAAGACACAGAATAAGGGAACTCATTGAGACATCACAAATCCTTGACACATTTGACTCTGCAATAGGTGACTTTACTTGACTTAAAATACCTATTCACATATCACCAATACTCTTGATATGCATCAAGCCATAGCTCGATCTTAGGAAACTTATACAATACATAATGTTATGCTTTGAAGAGCAATAACATAAGAGAATTTGAATTTCTTATCAAGACTAACTATTTGAGCCTCAAAACATAACTTACATCATGAAAAATACACTCACTTGACTAATACATCACCCCCTCACTCCAAAGTTTCATTTGCACTTAAATACCATGGAGGAGCTTGATGAGAGACCTAACAAGGTCTCAAGCTCTATTTTTGCTTCTTGAGTGGTTCATTATTCTATGGTTTTTCATTTGTCACAATAGACTCTTTATTTTAATCACTCATACTCTTGGGATATTTTTGAGAATTTTGATTGGCTTCTTCATTCTTCTTGTATTTCTTATTATGCTTCTTGGGTCTTTGAATTTCTTTCTTCAGTTGACCTGCATTACAAAACCTTGCAATGTGCCCTACCTTGTGGCACCTAAAGCATTCAACTTGTCTTCTTTTGCACTCAAAATACCTATGTCCATGATTATTGCAAGCATATCAATAGAAATTAAACATATTAATACTTTGCAAGATGTCATTTCTCATGATAGTGATAACACTCAAATCCATAAATGTGTCCAATTTTTTTCTCTTCCTTCTTCCCTTCAGAGTGATGTTCTTGAGTTTCTTCTTTAGAATCTTCTTTCTTTTCCATATTAGGATTAAACATACTATCCATGTTTTGATAAGCACCAAACTTGTAGCAATTACCATGGAAATAAACATGACTAAAAGCATTTCATTTCCTAAGAGATAATATTCCATGAGATGTGAGTTTTAAATTGAATCCCTTAATTGGATGAATTTTTCCATTTGATCCTGCACTTTATTCATCTTCACTTTTCTCTATACTTTGCATGAATTTTCTCTAAAACGAGACTGTTCTATCACCATATATATTTTGTATTCCTAACATATTATACATTTTTATGAGCTCTCTTGAAAATATGATACCTTACTTGTCATGATGCTGAAATCTTTCTACATTTCTTTATTCTATTCTTCGATTCTTCTTTCTCTAGCTAGGGTTTCCTTTACTTGAGTTTGTACACACTTGAAAATTTCCACTTCATGATTCAATAAATTTTTCTAGCTTCTCTTTACATAACTCTACTCCCCACTTTAAGTGATAAATTTCTCCCATCCTTATCACCAAAGATCTCCCTCTAGCTTGTTAAAGCTACATCCAAGGGCAGGTTATGATACCAATTGATACAAATGAAAAAGGACTTAGAGGGGGGTGAATCACTCATGTAATAAATCATTTCACTTTTCTATTTCAAACAACAAGACATAAACCCTGATAAAATACATACATTGAGACTTGATTACAATTTAATATACTTCACCATTAAGTGCATACATGAAATAAACAAAATAGGTACTCAAAACCTTTCTTTATTGATGTTCGAAAGTACACCGATATGATTCACAATAACCATTGAAAATCATAAAATAAAGAGATCCAAATAAAATATTAACATCAATATAATTTCCCAACATCAAGATTCTCTTCTTTATCCAACTCTTATTACAGACACTCCATCATCTTTGTGCTACCATAACTAGCTAATAACTTGAAAAAGACTTACAAGGGTTTTTCTTTGCAGTGAGTTTTCTAAAAAAAAAAAATAAAGGGGTTTTCATCAATATCAACCATTCTAACTCACACACAATTTAAATCATCCTCTTCTTGGATGAAAAACGTCTCTTCAACTTCTCTCTGCCCTTAGTGAAACTTAGACTCATCGATTTTCTTACCTAAACATGATTCCTTGCATTTTAGCTCAAGGAAGATAAGGGAAAATAACTTGAATCTGACCATGAATATTTATCTCCCAAAACATTAATTAAGACAACTTGAAATCCTTAAACCTTATCAACTTCAAATTTTCTTGATCTTCTTGCACGATCTTAGAGAAATGGAATGGGTTTGTAACGTAGCTTGGCCTTTTTAGATTCTCCTACTATTTGTTCCATTCAAAATGTCTGGTTTTAAGCCTCTACACCATCTTAACTCCTATTTTAACTAAATTGTTATAGTTTTTCAATCTATTAAGCTTACAAAACATGAAAAAATCACTTATTGATGTCTAAATAATAGTCTTCACTTATTCAAGACTGATTTACATAAGTTGTTAACTTTTTTAGAGAATAATTTAGTCTCTTATAAGATAAAGTCTATTGCTTCCACTATCATGTGGGTTACATGCCTTTCAAATCATTTCAATACAACCATGAAGTTTAATATTGTTATTTTATATCATTTGGTATATTTCATGCACATTTTAAGCTCCTACACAAAATTATTCCATCAAGAATCGGAACCACTATCCCTACACAGTGAAGAACAACATTTGCGAGAAAAGTGTCGGAGGATTCTCCCTTGACACTTTATGAAAAAACATTATTCCTATTGCAAACTATTCGTGATAATCCCAAAAACCTCTCCTCAAATTTTTTTCCAATTTTCATTAGAGGGAAATTGAGATTCGAGCAAAAAGCTTTGGTAAAACCTAGTTTCAAGGTATGTTCATTGTATCCTACCTGAGAGCATTCAAAACAATTTTTCTTGAGCAATTTCAAATGGAAATGGGAAATTTAATATTTTGAGACCCTTTCAAAGATCATTAACCTTTCCAAGCTACCTAGGCACCATAAACAAATCCCACTTACACCCAGAATCAAAAAAATATAGTCTTTAGTGAAATGTACCCTACCAATGTAGTTACAAAGTAACCTTACAACCTATCTTGAGTGACTTAATAACCTCTTAAATACATGTTGAATGATTAAAAGGTCATGTGGATCCTCTTACATTATTTGTAGACTGTTACTCCAGCATACTTAGCTTAATTTGTAAAAACATGTATTAGGACAAGAGAAAACATATATGATTAAGTATTAAATTTAACATTCGTGTACTGAATTGCAACAAAAGCCCCTAAAAAGTAACAAAAAACTTTCTAAGATGTTAAATTTTACCCATACACTCTATAAACCCCTCTTGTAGAAAAAACTAGATGAAGTCTATTGCCAATATTGTTTGCACATGAAGAATAGTTTGACTTGAGGCCTATGACAAACTTGGCGTGCATGCACTACATGACCTTCAACCTACATTAAACCATTTTGAATCTTGAAACATCATCAATTACCACCTAGAGGCATTGGAAGTGATCTCATAGATGTTCTAAAGTCAAACACACATTTTCTCCTATTGATTGCAACACATGTTTGAAAACAAGAAAAATATGCTTACCAAAACACTCACAACTACTTTTATACTTGCCATTTAACCTAATTTTTATATATATATCTCAAGTTTGGAATTCTCTAAAAATATTCCTTTAATTATTTATTTTTGTTAGGGTTAGCACACGGGTTGTATAGAAAATATATCAAATCTAAGCATACATCCAAATAAAAGTGGATATTCTACCAGAAGAATTATACGAAACAATAGACATAAATCAACACCAGATTTAACGTAGTTCACCCAGTGTGGGCTATGTCCACCAAGAAACAAGCCAATCTATTATCCAAAGCTTTGACAAGATATACAATGAATATTTACAATCTTCCACACCTCTCAGATGTTCAGTATTGTCTTTCTTCAAGATTTTGCCTTCTTCACCAAGAATTCTCTCTCACACAATTATCTTGTAATTATGATCAATCCTCTACTCTAAACCCTAGCTTTATGCTTTAAATAGTTGTTTAAGACTTTAGGGCACTTAGCCATGTAATTACATTCATTAAATCTATTCCAATGCTAAAAATAGAAATAAATCCCGAGTTAATTAAAAGCTCATCGCACAGGTAACCGATGCGATTACGCCTAACCATCACCGATTCTAACTTGCCCTAACCAATGCCGGTCACACTCTAATCGATGACGGTCTACCTTGACTGATGTCGATTCTTCGTATTTTTCAAAGAAGTTCTAATTGCATGCTAAAACATGAGTAATATTTTTAGCTCCATACTCAACAATCTCCCACTTGGAGATTAATTACTTTGCACTATACCATGTACAAAGTAATATTCTTGGTTTCTCCTTAGCTTTGTTTCTTCCTCCTGGAGCCTCAAAATCGTAGACCAACGAAGTGGAGTGTAGCTCCAACTTATCCTTTGTTAATGGCTTCGTTAGCATATCCGCAGGGTTCTTGCTTGTATGAATCTTTTCTAGATTCAACTGTCCATCCTCCAATACCTGTCGTATGAAGTAATATCTCAACTGAATGTGTTTTGTTCTCAAATGAAATGCTGAGTTCTTTGCCAAATGAATTACACTATGACTTCACTTAACAGTTTACAATTACTTTTCTCCTTTCCCAACTCTTCCATGAACCTACTCATCCATATCATCTCCTTGCTAGCCTCTGTAGCTGCAACATACTCTACCTCTGTAGTAGACAAAGCCACAACCTTCTACAATCTCGAAATCTAGCTAATCGACGCGTTCCACCTACTATGAAAATATATACAATAGTTCTCCTCCTACCATCCAAATCTCTAGCCATATCCAAATCAAAATAGCCATGTAATGAAATATCTAAACCTGCATAGCATAAATGCATGCTAGATGTCCCTTTCAAATACCTGAGTATCCATTGGACTACTTTCCAATGATCTTTACCTAGATTAGCCATATATCTACTCAAAACTCCCATTGCTTGTGCAATGTCTGGTCTTGTACAAACCATAGCATACATGAGACTTCCAACTACTAAAGCATATGGCACTCGTGTCATGTATTTGACATCCTCTTGTGATGAAGGAAACTAATATTTACTCAATTTGAAGTGTCCAACCATATGTGTGCTAACAAGTTTTGCATTCTGCATGTTGAACCTTTCTAACACCTTATAGATATAATCCTCCTGAGACAAATACAATTTCTTTTTTTTCCTGTCTCTATGTATTTGCATGCCAAGGATTCTTTTTGTAGCTCCCAAATCCTTCATTGCAAATGTGTGAGCTAGCTTTCTCTTAAGCTCACCAATGTCCTACATACTAGATCCTATAATAAGCATATCATCCACATACAATAACAAAATAATATAGCTCCCATTTTCAAGCTTCTTGAAATAAACACAATGGTCAGATTCACATCTCAAGTAACCATGCTCATGCATAAAACTATCAAACTTCATGTACCATTGCCTTGGAGCTTGCTTGAGCCCATATAGGCTCTTTTTCAACCCGCACACTAATTTCTCCTTACCCTTGACTTCATACCCAAGCGGATGCTGCATATAAATATCTTCATCTAAATCACCATGAAGGAAAGCCATCTTCACATCTAGTTTCTCTAAATGTAAATCTTCTACTGCAACTAAAATCAATACAGTATGAATAGAAGTCATCTTAACAATAGGAGAAAATATTTCACCAAAGTCAATACCTACCTTTTGTGCAAATCCCTTTACTACAAGCCTTGCCTTGTACCTTTTATGTCTATCCTCTTCTTCCTTAATTTTGTAAACCCACTTATTCTACAATGTTCTCTTTCCTGCTGGCAATTTAACCAAATCCCAAGTCTGGTTCTGTTCCAAAGAGTTCATCTCCTCATCCATGCCATGCTCCCACTGAACATGAGTTTTATCCTGCATTGCTTCTTCAAAGCTTTCTAGTTCACCACTATCAGTCAATAATAGATAAAATAGAGAAGGTGAAAATATTTTTGGAAGTTTACTTACCCTTTGTGACCTTCTCACAGGAGTTTGGGGTACTGAGGACACTTAATCTACACCTCCTGGACATTAGTATCAACTTTTGGCTGATGGCCAAAAGCCGGTCACCTCTAACCGATGTTGGTTCAGCTAACCGATGCCAGTTCTGATCCTCTGTAACCATCGGTGGTTCATCTGACCTGATGTCGGTCAAGGCCTAACCGACCACGGTTACTGTGTATTTCTGTAGGTGTTTCTTTAAAACCCGAGAGTTCATTTTCATCAATAAACTTCTCAATTTTCTCATCCTTGGGTACCAAAATTTGATCCCTGTACATTATATTTTCATTCCATTCAACATCATGACTCCTAACAATTTTAGAATTCTCTAAATCCAAAAACAAAAATTGAAATCACCATATCCATAACCAACAAAAGTGCACCTCTTGGATTTTGCATTCAACTTTTTTCTATTTTCTCTATAAACATGCACAAAAGCTTCAACCAAATTTTTAAGAAAAGATAGATCTACCTCTTTTTCAGTCCATGATTCCTCTAGTATTCCTCCATCTAGTGAACTTAAAGGGCCATGGTTAATCAAATAAAATTCTGTATCAATTTCTTCTACCCAAAACTACAAGGGCAATCTAGAATGTATCCTCATACTTCTAGCATGTTCCATGATTGTCTTGTTCATTCTTTCTACAACACCATTCTCATGTGTTGTTCTTGGAACCATTCTTTCTCTATGTATTCACCACATATTCACCTAAACAAAATAATTGAAATCCTTACTATAGTATTCACCACCATTGTCGATCCAAGACACTTTAACTTAGAATTTGATTCATTCTCAACAAGGGATTTCCATCTTTGAAAAGTTTAAAAAACATTAGATTTGTGTTTAATACAATAAACCCATACCTTTCTTATAGCATCATCAATGAAAGTAACATAATACTTGGATCCTTCATGAGAAGCTACGTGAGTTGGTCCCCGCACATCCGAGTGTAAAAGCTTCCAATTTCTTCTCCTTCTTAGTTGCCCTAACTTTGAGAAATCTCACTCTCTTTTTCTTTCCAAAGATACAATGCTCATAGAAATCAAGATCTAAATATTTCAAATCTGATAACTTACCCTTAGCCTTTAAGATCTACATTCCTTTTTGACTCATATGACCCAACCGATTATGCCACATGCATGCATCTAAATCTGAAGTAGATAATGTAGAAAATGAATCGAATAATACATAGTAGATAAATATGATGTTCCTACCTTCTTACCTCTTGCCACAACAAAAACACCCTTGGTGACTTCCCAAGAGTCTCCCGTAAAAGTAACCATCCAACCGATTCACGTAGTTGCCTGCCGCAGAAATAAGATTCCTCCCGAGGCTTTGCACATGCCTCACATCTTTCAATACCCATGTATTTCCATTCTACAATTTTAAATGAACTTCCCTTTACCAAAGTCTACCGCAAGGTTCATCATCACCCAAATAAACATGCCCAGAATTGCCCTAGACATAATTTCTGAAATAACCCTTATTAGGGTTGCATGGAAAGAAGCTCCTGAATCTAAAACCAATGATTCAATTCTACTATCTAAAGAAAGAATAAGAACATATTGCATTACCTCTCGATGTAGCAAGATTCACCTCTTTACCTTTTTTTTGGTTGTTGGTTCTCTTTATTCTTTGACTAAAAATATTTCTTTGCATGTCCTTTCTTTCCACATTTCCAACAAGTAATTCCCTTACTACTGGATTTAGATTTGCTATCCCGACTATGATTTTCCATTACTCTTACTCTTGGATCTCTCCTTCATACACCGCCCTACTTTCTACATTAAAAGTAGTTCCAGGATGATGTTTCCTTTGTACTTTTTCTATGAATTTCTTCATTAAATATTATACTAACCACATCATCAAACTTCAAGATATTACTAGTAGATGTTGTATTACTAACAACCATTACCAAGTTGTCCCAACTATCAGGCAAAGAACATAAGAATAAAAGTGCTTTTACTTCATCATCAAATGGTATTGAAACTGATTTTAACTGATTTACAATAGATCGAAATCATTCAAATGACTAGAGGTAGATTCACCTTCATGCATCTTAGAACTAAAAAGTTTCTTCATCAAATAAACTTTATTTGAAGCACTAGGTTTTTCATATAAATTAGCAAGAGATTTCATTAAGTCTACCGTAGAAACCACTTCTATAATATTGGAAGCCACAGATGCTGCCAGGATCAATCTTATAGATCCCAAAACTTTTCTATCAAGAATCTTCCATTCTTAATCAATCATCTTCGTAGGTCTAGAATTCTCATCCAACAATAAGTACAAATCTCTTTAATATAGATAATCCTCAATTTTCATCTTCCATAATTGATAATTTCGGCCTTCAAACTTCTCTACTTTGTATTTATTATCTTTTCTCATTGTTGTAGCTCCCACTTAATCGAAAACCCTCGTGAGTAAATCTATCAACACATAACACCCTCAAACAAAGCTCTGATACCAGTTGTTGGGGTTAGCACACTAGTTGTACAGATAATATATATTAGATTTAAGCATACATGTAAATAAAAGTGGATATTCTACCAGAAGAATTATACAAAATAAGAGACATAAATCAACACCCATTTAACGTGGTTCACCCAAAGATGGGCTACGTCCACCAAGAAACAAGCCAATCTATTATCCAAAGCTTTGACAAGATATACAATGAAGATTTACAATCTTCCACACCTCTCAAATGTTTAGTACTGTCTTTCTTCAATATTTTTCCTTCTTCACCAAGAATTCTCTCTCACACAATTATCTTGTAATTATGATCAATCCTCTACTCTAAACCCTAGCTTTATGCTTTAAATAGTCGTTTAAGACTTTAGGGAACTTAGCCATGCAATTACATTCATTAAATCTATTCCAATGCTAAAAATAGAAATAAATCCTGAGAGTTAATTAAAAGCTCATCGCACAGGTAACCGATGATGTCGTTCTACCCAACCATCACCGGTTCCAACTTGCCCTGACCGATGCCAGGTCACACTCTAACCGATGTCGGTCTTCCCTGACCGATGTCGGTTACTGTATTTTCTAGCAAGTTCCAATTGCATGCTAAAACATGAGTAATTTAGCTCCATACTCAAAATTTTTAATGAAGTTGAATAATATTTCTTGGGACCTAAGAATACATGTAGCTTATTTTCCACTTCTTAAGGAACCAACTTTGGTAAAACTTGCATAACTTCCACATACCTTTCCAAAACCTGGTAAAAATTTTCATTGAGCACCACAAGAAACCTTTTTACATCATACATAATACCATTTATTACAACTATCATTTAATTATATTATTCCATCTCATTTACCTCCTGCTTTATATTGTCGGTTGTCAAAGTTAATTTTGGTGGACTTTTCAATTTTTTCTTCAAGAACTCAAAAGAAACTTCTTAATGTTCACACATCCCCTAAATAACATTCTTAGGATACTACCATTCATTTCTGACCTTTCCATGAATTGTATCATCTTCTCATACCTTATCAAGCACTAGAACCAAGCATAAATGGGCAGGTTCAATGCCACCTCCATCGAGATGACCTAATGCACCTTGTGAGACATTTTCCCCTACATGTAGAAGCTTTAATGACCTATATATTACCTAAAACTAGTAATCTAACTTGTACTTTGTCTCTAGTGATAAAAAATATCTTTCCTACTTTGGTTTGAGTGTACTATTAGCCTTGGATGAGTTGACTTGACTCAACATTTCATGACGGGACTATGTGAACATGTTACAAACTCATAGATAGCTCTCACTCACCTCAATAATCATTTTTGACCTTCATACCACCTTTGATATATTTCTAGGTCAGCTACCTAAAACTTTTAGATCACCTAGACAACGCACCTAGATTACCTAGGGATTGTGAAATCAATGACAACACAAGTGACATTATCTTCCAATAGATAGACCCCTTGAACACATGTTGGACACTTCGTAAGATCTCAAAGACACATTATATAGTTCTAACTTTGTCGAAAGAAACCATAGACAACAATCTTACCTATTGTAGCAATATTGAGATACACTGACATCTTCAACATACACCAAAACTTGGAGACACTAACACACACCAAATGACATGACCAAGATGATTTTAAACATATTGAAACACCTCTGAATAATAATAGATCAAGAAGACCACCATGGAGACAAAAGGAACACAAACACATGCATGTGATTATGCCACCAAAGAGAACATGACCACTTACATACAAGAAAAACTCAAATGAACTAGTATGCATACTAAAAACTCAAATAACATACCTTGACCTTTTGGAGGAGACATAAGATAACTTAGATAGCTCTCCCTTACTCAAATGCTTCATATTCTTTGATATACCTTCAAGAAGCATAGTGGATGTATACTTCTTCTAAGGAGACCTAAACGAAGAAGGAATAAAAGATGTCCCAAGCCTTCTTGGACACTTAAAAACTCCTTCATATGATTTTCTCTAATATGAGCACTGAAATTCACTTCTTCTTTCACAAACAAAAGCTCTTGATAGGACACTATTGTCTCTCCTAGGCTACCACACTCTTCCTTAACTTTTATTGTTCATTATTGGCCTTTGAAGGCCACCTTCTTACACTATAGGTCCTTGAACAATTTTATTCTCTGTTATAAAGCATAGTAGCGTTCTATACAACATGAAAAGATCTATTAAAACTATAACACACCATTGAATCCTTCCTCATGTAGCTCTTAACTTTTCTAAGAGGATCATTCAAGCAATAGCTGATAACGCGAACTCTCTTATGGTTATTTTAACATACCACTCTCTTAGCTTTATCAACTTCTACACTCATTTTTCCTATGACCAAATCCATTACAAGTAAAACAATAACCATTGAAATATTTTCCATACCTTGATGCATTAGGTTGCCTTATAGGATTTACTTTCACATTGTTCTTGATGAGAGTCTCCTTATTTTCTTCCTTGGTGCTTGATTCACCAATTTCCTTGCATGAGATCAGGTCCTCTTGATTCATTTATTTGTTCTTGACTTCAAATTTGAAGCCCAAACTAGCTCTACAACTTGTAACTTTCTTTAAACTTTTGAAAAGACATAGTCTTCTTACTAGCCTCTAGTAACTCAGCCCTTAGGAACTCTATATCTTCTTGATATTTTGAGCACAAACCATCTTTATCTTGTAAACTTGAAGCAAGATACTTTACCTTCTCTTCCAATAATATGATTGACTCACTTTTCTTGCTTAATTCAAATTGGTACATTTTTTTTAGCTTGTTCATATGAATTTCATAATCTTTGAATTGAAGTCTCATCTTCTTGTTCTCTTTCTCACCTTGCACATTTTTTTATTTTAATGCCTTGAAAATCATATTTGTCTATTAGAGTAGGTATTTACCTTAGCTCATGTTCACCTAGGTACATTATTTACCTTTATTGTATTTATTCTCACCCACTTATGTGTGTGGATATTTCTTTTATTTATTTAGATATTAGGAGATATTATCTAGTTGTTAGGTATAGTTTTTTCCTTGATCTATGGTATTGACTAGATCCTTGATGTCTAGTTCTCTCATAAATCTATGGACTTGACTAGTTCTTTGATGACTAGTTCTTTACATGATTTATGGCACGATCTACTGACGTTGAGTGGTTCTTAGATTGTTATTTCTTGTCTATATAAGCAAGACCCCTTCTCATTTTACTTCATTGAGTTCCATAATAATATATGATATTGTTGCTCATTTGGTTACAAAGGTTTTGTGTAAAGTTATTTTGGCAATTTTCTTTCATCTTATTGATCATAGTGTTTGATTAGCATCATGTTCTTGGCTTGAGTACGATGTGGTTATCGTTCCTTTCATGGTTTCAGAGCTATAGATGATGTATACATCCAATATATTTTCTTTGCAAGAAAGGGTTTTTTTTTCATGTATATGGAATTTGTTAGCAATTTTTTTCAGCATGCATTTTTATGCAAAAAGGAGTGCGGAATTGGATTTGGAAGGTGCCAAAACCCTAGAATCAACTATAAACTTGAGCATGTTTTGAGACAGTCAAATGGGTGCATTCTTTTATCCATTGGATATAAACGTGTACCTATTGTAAATATCTTCCCCGGATAGATATAGACAAGTAAAGAATATGGAAATCAAGAAGCTCAAACCCCGACATTTATTGCGGGTGTAGGTTAAAGGTGCACAACAAAGAATGTCAACATGTAAATGGATGTGCCAAGGTGCAGGTTAAAGGTGCACAACAAAGAATGTCAACATGTAAATGGATGCACCAAGGCACAGGTTAAAGGCAAATAGCAAAGAATGTCGACATGTAAATGGATGCACCAAGGCGTAGGTTAAAGGCACACAACAAAGAATGTTGACATGTAAATGGATGCACCAAGGCGGAGGTTAAAGCGCACAAAGAAAGAATGTCGACATGTAAATGGATGTGCCAAGGCGCAGGTTAAAGGCGCACAGTAAAGAATGTCGACATGTAAATGGATGTGCCAAGGCATAGGTTAAAGGCGCACAACAAAGAATGTCGACATGTAAATGGATGTGCCAAGGCGTAGGTTAAAGGCGCACAACAAAGAATGTCGACATGTAAATGGATACGCCAAGGTGCAAGTTAAAGGCACACAGTAAAGAATGTTGACATGTAAATGGATGCGCCAAGGCACGAGTTAAAGGTGCACTGAGAAAGAATGTCGACATGTAAATGGATGTGCCAAGGCACGAGTTAAAGGTGGACAAAAAAAGAATGTCGACATGTAAATGGATGCACCAAGGCGCATGTTAAAGGTGCACAACAAAGAATGTCGACATGTAAATGGATGTGCCAAGGCACAGGTTAAAGGCGCACAGCAAATAATTTTGACATGTAAATGGATGCGCCAAGGCATAGGTTAAAGGCACACAAAGAAGAAGAATGTCGACATGTAAATGGATGCGCCAAGGCACGAGTAAAGGCGCACGACATGAGGTGTTGACATGAAGAAATTTATGCCTTGGCACACATAAAGAGATGTCGACATGAAAACGGATGTGTCTAGGGCACACGTAAGGGTATGTCAACATGAGGATGGATGCACCAAGGCGCACCTTCAGGAGGTGCAACATTTTGAGCGCTGACAGGAAGCAGACCCTGACCTAGATATTCAAATGGCCATAACTTTTCACAGGGAGCTCGGATTAACGCAAGGTTGGACTTTTTGGAAAGCTTACAAGGTCCTCTATCCAACTACTACTAGATATATTTAATTGGGTGGGAAAAATTCTTTAAAATGCAAAATACAGTTCGCCACTTTTTGGGTTTCTAGGGTTCTCAGTACCACCATAATGAGATGAATTAAATGCAACTTGGACGTGGTTGGGGTAGATTTGGATTTCCTCTCTATTTTATCTCTCATTATTCCTATAAATTATACGAGAGGGCTTCTTTCTAAATTTTGGACATTCTTGTTTTGCCCCTCCCTTCTTCTCTTTGGCAGGCGAATTTGTGGAGTTCAAACCTCCCATTTAAAACTGTAATGTAACTTTGCCTCTTGGCATTTTGTAGTGTATTGTATCAATCTTTGGAGCAAATAATGCATGCTTGTGGATGATTCTCAACCCTCTCTGTATTCATTTGCATCCTCCTGATATTTCACTACAAATTTGGTTATTTGTGCATGATCTTGCATTGCATTTTAATGGTTTGTGTTTATTGGAAAGACAGGTGTTCTTCATTCCTCAATGCATCACCTTTTCTAGTTTAGGTTTATTTTTATGCATCTTCTTACCTTGTCTCCTCGGAAAGTTAGATTATGTTTTTGAGTAAAACCTCTACATTTTTACGTGTGCATCTGAACAGAGGAATAGGAACTGGCCTTCATTCGGAGAGCTTTTCCAATTTCGCAAGGTCCCACACTTGGGAAAAGCTCCATGTTATGCAATCGCACTGAGAGTCTCAACCCATTGAGTTACAGACACTTAGGGGTGCTATGATTCACCATCAATAGTTTTGGCATGCCCGATGGGACCAAGAGGTCATTCCACAAGATTTGAAGGAATTTTCAAGAAATTTGACCTAAAAAGTTGTAGGTTTTACAATTTTAGTTTTTTCACCTTCCAGTGAAATTGCTCAAAACAAGTCAAAATTTCACCAAATGATAGATCTGGGGGTAATCTTCAAAAGTATTCTTAGATTTTGATATTTTGACTTTCAAAATTTCATGGTTTCTTGTATTTCAGGTTTTCCCAAGTGTTTAGCATGTTCCAAGTTCCAACACAAAGGTGTATTTCGTGTTTTTAAGTTGCCTTACATTACCTAATTTTTGCACTGTACCTTTTGGGGATTAGTAGTTACACAAAAAACACGATAACCGAATTGAAGAGCTTTATCTTCTCGGGTCCTTCAAAGTTTTAAATTATTCTTTAATATTGTCGGGTTTGGTGTGTAGCTTGGTAGAATCCAACCTTTTGAGGCTCATTTCCCAACACATCGACTGACTCTAAAGGGATAGAATTCAGGTGGTGTAGCAGAAAAAAGTTGCCCGGTACATGAGAAAAATTCAAACCAGGTCGATACTCGAGAAGAGGGGCTATTTTTCCACTTGTAGCTATCACCAGGCAGAGGAAAGAGATGAAGAAGACCACAAAGATCACCATCTCCACCTAACAGGACTTTATCAACCCCTCCACCTAGTAGACCTTTCATCCAATCAACAAGGGTTCTCAGGCCAATCAGAATGGCGCAACAAAACCCTTTTGTCAACTTCACTGGCAGCAGCCCACTTGCCCTCAATGCACAAAATCCAGTTCCAATTGCAGCATTGAAGAACATTCCATTTTTCATTGGAGAAAATCATACCACTCCTGGTGATCATGTCAAAGACATTGCTAATGTCTGTGCAATCCATGAGATAAATGAAATGGATGTTCTTTGTCCAAATTATTGACATCTTCGTTCAAAGGAAGGCATTGCAATGGTTTAGGAGCCTTGGAGCCGGTTCTATCCAAAATTGGAATCAGTTATGCATAGTTCTCCATGAGCAGTTTGGAGAAAAGGGAGACAATTTGTCTCTACTAGAACAATTGACAACTATCAAGAGAGCTCCCAATGAGTAGTGACTTCAAATTCAGATTTCAAAGGTCTTGGGATAGGATTCCAGTGGCCGTTAGGCCAACAATTGAAGGTGCTTTTCTATACTATCTTAAGGCTTTGAATTCTGATATTTCTATGTTAATTCAATCTATGGGAGGCACAACCTTACTGTTGCTTATAACATTTCCATTAGGGCTGAAAACTATCTTATTCAAGCTAGTAAGCTGGCTCCTAGGCCTCCCATGCCCTTGTATCCAAACTTAGAAAATCCAAGCACTAGTCAAGCACCCACTTTGGCTCCTATTCCCACTCCTAGAAATCAAAGTTCAAAAGAAACTTCTACTTCATCCTCTAGTGCTTAAAATGAACTCCAAGAGGTTATGAAACAATTACGAGAACCTTGGAAATGAGTGGTGACTATCAAAAGACAAAAAGCTCAAAGTACTAGGCTGTATCAACCTCGGGCACGATACTAGGCTAGACCCCCATACTAACAAAATAGGCCACCAGCTCAGTCAGTAAATCAAAATCAAAGCCAAGTAAGGCCTCCCACCAATAGACCATTTCAACCCTATAGCCCCAATGTTGCATCTACTTCTAAAGCATTAGTGCCAGTGTAAAACAACATAGCTCAAGAGTGCGATTGGTGTTTCCCATGCAATGAACCTCACAACCAATCTATGTGCTTCAATGGTGCTTTGAACCAAGCCTTGATGGTGACAACTACTAGCGTAGAGGGTGAAGTGAGTTAAGAAACAAATTAGAAACAATGGACATCTCGAGAAAAACATAGCTCCAAATGATACCGCACTTGTGAATTAGCAAAGGTGAGGATTTTTGTGGCATGAATCAAACAATTTCTCGTAGTATAGTAGCTAACACAAGATCAAAGAAGAGGAATATTGGTGAAGGGAAGTCATTGGCTTCAAGTGATCTACAACCTTCCATCACTCCACAAGGTGTTGGTAAGCAAAATATAGTTCCAAACATGCAAGGACAGCCCAAATCACCTTCTAAACCAACTCAAATGCCAGTTGTTGCTGCCCATGTGCAAGAAAGGAATGTGCAGGCTAAAGGACAACAAAGAGATGTTTCATCCCCTTTCAACATCATCGATCAAATGAAGAAGACACATGTGAACATTTCAATGTGGGAATCTTTATCCATCCTAGGACAAAGAGATCTTCTACAAGCTGCCATGAAGAATTGGTCAACTTCGAACCAGCAGGTCCATATGCAAGAGAAGGTCCTCACAAATGCTTTGCTCAGCCTGAAGGGAATCATGGAGGACAACAAGGTAAAGTTTTGAAACCCCCTCCATTCTACATTTCATTAATCATTGGGGATAAACTAGTACACAATTGCATGATTGATTCTGGGGCAAGTAGTTCTGTCATGCCCAAGCAAATAGCTGATCAGTTGGGTCTCCAATATGAAGTCATATCTAAAGGGGTAGTGCAATTGGATGGGACAGCAGTAGCAATAGTGGGAGTGATTAAAGGTTTGAATCTTATCTTGCATGCATGCCCCAATGTTACCATTTTGCAAGATGTGTCAGTAATAGATTTGCCACCACTCTTTGCCCTATGCTTATCAAGGGATTTCATAGCTAGAATTGGAGGCTACTTATCTGCTGACTGGTCACACATGTTGTTTAGAACAAGATATGGTACTAAGGTCACAATCAGATCTGAACCAATTGCAAACTTTCACATTGAGCCTCATACTCCAAGCCAAATCAATGCCAACTGTTCAGCATTTGATCAAGAAGATTATCCAAGCATAGATGAAGCTGACACCAAAGTTGGAAGCATCCCATATTTGACTCTTGATGAATGGGCGAGCAAGGTACATGCTTTTGATCCCTACCAAGAAGTAGAAGAATCTGAGCTAGGAGTCTATTACATACATGAAGAAAACCAACCTATTCCTAGCATCACCAAATCACACCATAAGGATAACAACGAGGTATGGCAGTTATTTTTCGATGGATCAAGGAGTAGGCAAGGTGCAGGAGGAGGAGTTATGCTTGTTTCACCTCAAGGCATCAAATATTATTCAACTTTCCATTTCAAGTTTTCTGTTCAAATAACACAGCTGAATATGAGGCCTTGATTCATTGACTTCATTGGGCCGGAAAAAGGGCATAAAGAACTTGCAGGTGTTTGGAGATAGCGAGCTAATTGTCAATCAAGTCGGGGGATAACACGCTACAAAGAATGACCTGCTGAGGAACTACAAGAACAAGGTATGGGACCTCATTAAGGATTTCGAAGCTTTCAACATCATGTCCATACCCAGGAAGAAAAATGAAGCCGCAGATAGGCTCGCAGCAGTTGGAGCAACGTTTGATGTGGTTGACAACATCAAAGGGAAAAATGCAACCACATATCCATGTGATTGTGAGGCCAGCGATGCGGATAATAACACAAGTGGCGGTGTTTGAGAACGATCAACGGATCGTCAATTTTTGCAAGAAAAGGTGGAATTTTCAGCTAGGGATCGAGTACATACTAGAGCAACGGTATGGGGATCGAGGTAGTGCGATTGCGAGACAAACAAGATTCCCAAGGTTTTAGTAACATTGGAGTCTATCTTTAACCCTAACGACCGGTTTCGTAAGAAAAAGGATAACATACTGGTCAAGAGAGAAGATTCGAAGCCAATTCCGATTGAGGAAGACAAAACACTTCAAATTGATAAGGTGGCCACCGAGCGGGAGAAATCAGATTTCATACAACTTTTCCAAGAATTTCCAGATGTCTTCGCATGGAGCTATGAAGACTTAAGAGGATTCAATCTAAAGTTGGCACAACATACCATAGAATTGGATCCAGATGCTAAGCCCATCAGGCAGAAGTAGAGACCAGTCAACCCTCACATTGAGCCTCTAATGAAGAAAGAGTTAAACAAGCTAATAGAGGCAAGCATTATATTCCCGATCAAGCACTCAAGTTGGGTTGCAAACTTGGTTCCGATCAGGAAGAAGAGCGGAGAAATCAGGTTGTGTGTGGACTTTCGAGACCTCAATAGGGCATCTCTCAAAGACCATTACCCACTTCCTTCAATGGAACAAATATTGCAAGTAGTATCCGGTTCAGAGAGATTCTCTCTCCTCGATGGCTACTCAGGGTATAATCAGGTAATGGTGAAAGAAGATGACCAGTTCAAGACGGCTTTCACCACCAAATGGGAACCTATGCCTACAAGAAGATGCCATTTTGACTATCCAATGCTGGAGCCACTTTCCTAAGGGCAATGGATATGGCATTCAAAGGGTTGATCAACGAAATAGTTCTAATATATCTTGACAACATCACTGTATTCTCCAAAAATGTAGCGGATCACCTCTTTCATCTGAGGTAGGTATTTCAGAGGTGTAGAAGATTTTGGGTATCATTGAATCCCAAAAAATGCATATTCTTGGCTCACGAGGGAAAGCTTCTAGGCCATATTGTGTCAAAGAAGGGGTTAAAGATCGACCCAGAGAGAGTTGAAGCGGTTCGAGTGTTTCCATTGCCAAGTCACAAGAAAGCTCTTCAAAGATTTTTAGGAAGGATCAATTTTGTCCGTAGGTTTGTTCCAAGCTTTGCATCTCTCGTAAAGCCAATAACACCGATGTTGAAAAAGAGCATGGCATTTAAGTGGACAGTTGAGCCAAGGCAAGTTTTGAGGCAATAAAGAGGCTATATCTCAAGCTCCAACTCTCCCGCCAACCCGGACTTCTCCAAGGACTTCATGATATATGCCTTCGGTGGTGGAGACACAATTTCTGCAATCCTAGTTCAACAAAATAAAGAGAGGTTAGAACAACTAGTTGCTTTCTTTAGTCAAGGTTTGGAGGAATATGAAACTAGGTACTCTTTCATTGAAAAGCATGTCCTTGCAGTGATCAGGAGCTTAAAGAAATTCAAGCACCTAGTCTCAAACAACAAGATCCAATTATTGGTCTCTCATGCGGGAGTCAAGGACTTCCTTCTAAACAAGGATTTGAATGAGAAACGTGTAGGATGGATCACTCGTGTCATGGAATATGACATCAAAATTAAGATCACTAAGCTGGTTCATGGAAAGGGATTATGTGAATAGCTAGCTTTGAGTCAGCAAGTTGAAGTAGGTGATGAAAAAGAGGTTGTCTTGGTACTACAGGATGGCTAAAAATAGGAAAATGATGATGTGCCCGCTCCTTGTTGGACTCAGAATATGATATAATTCCTACTGGGTAGGCCTATGCCCTCCAGAATTGAGCAAAGCAAAAAGGAGATACTTCAGATTACAAGCCATTCCATATGTGCTTGTTGATGGTGTTTTGTTTAAAAAAGACATCAATGGAGTTCTATTGAGGTGCATTGGGACAGGTCAAATTGAGAGGGTGTTACGAGATTTTCATGATGGAGATTCCGGAGGAAATTTCACCCCATGAGTAACAGCTCTCAAGATAATGAAGGCAGGGTATTATTGGCTAACGTGTTCGATGTCGCTATCCATGGATAAGAAAGTGTAAGAAATGTGTACTCTTCACGGGAAAAGAAAGACTAGCAGTGCTTCCATTGCACCCAATTTTGGTTGACCAACCATTTATGCAATGGGGATTGGACTTCATCGGGGTCATCAACCCAAACTCAAGCCAAGGCCACAAGTGGATTCTCATGGCAACGGAATATTTCACCAAGTGGACCAAAGCGGTGCGTTGAAAGAAGCAAATGAGTCTAACATAATAGACTTTTATGAAGGAATAGTGACCAGGTTCGGTGTGCCATCCACTATCATATCAGAAAATGCATTGGCATTCATAGGTTCCAAGATTACAGAATGGGCTGTCAAGAATGGAATCTATTTGAGCACCTCTTCAAATTATTACCCACAGGGGTAATGGACCAGTAGAGTCCACAAACAATAATTTGCTAAGGATCATCGAAGGACTCGGATGAAAACCAAAGGACATGGCATACCAAGATAAAATCGGTGTTATGGGTGTGACAGAATAATGCCAAAGGGGTCTCTGGTAATTCTCCTAAAAGTTGGTCTATAGGAAAGAGCGATGTGCCTATATCATTAAATTGCCAGGCATTGAAGCTCATGAAGCGGTTGGAGTTATCGAGTTCAAACCAATGGAGGCTAGGTATATAGAGTTGATGGAATTGGAAGAAATAAGAGAGCATGCGATTAAGGCACGATTGAGAAGGATCGGGGCTTAGTAAAAAAATGGTTTGATAAGAAGGAAAGAGAAAAGACCTTCCGGGAAGGGGACCTAGTTTTAAAATGGGATCAGATTGGGAAAACCAGAGAGCATTCCCGGTTTGATGCCATTTGGAGTGGCCCCTACATGGTCACGGGATGTAAAAGTAGTAATGCCTTCCAATTGTCTACATTGGATGGAGAAGAAATCCCGATTCCGGTTAACGGAATCTATCTTAAACATTGCTACTAAAAGGAAAAGGTTTACCCTTGTAAATATTAGCCTAGATTTCAATTCCTCTAAGTGCATATGCACATTGTCTTGTTGTAGTTAGGTTTCATTTCCCTAAGTGCTTTGGCACAAGTTTTGTTTCTCTCGGGCTATTTTCTACGATCCAGCGTGCTCTCGGAGAAGGAGTTGTGGTATCGAGCTCGGATCGATATCAAGTTGGTTCTAGGTTATTGCTTATGACTCTATGCCCAATGGATTGCTAAAAGGCCACCGATCCTCTACTAGCGAGTGCAAGTGATCCAGTTGAGTCACCAAATTGTTGTAAATATATTCCCCCAGGTAGATATAGATAAAGCAGAAGAATATGGAAATCAAGAAGCTCAAACCCCGACATTTATTGTAGGCGCAAGTTAAAGGCACACAACACGAGAATGTCAACATGTAAATAGATGCGCCAAGGCACGAGTTAAAGGCACATAACAAAGAATGTCGACATGTAAATGGATGCACAAAGATGCGGAGTTAAAGGTGCATAACAAAGAATGCCGACATGTAAATGGATGCGCCAAGGCGTAGGTTAAAGGCACACAACAAAGAATGTCGACATGTAAATGGATGTGCCAAGGTGTAGGTTAAGGGCGCACAGAAAAGAATGTCGACATGTAAATGGATGCGCCAAGGCACAGGTTAAAGGCACACAACAAAGAATGTCGACATGTAAATGGATGTGCCAAGGCATAGGTTAAAGGCGCACAGCAAAGAATGTCGACATGTAAATGGATGCACCAAGGGGTAGGTTAAAGGCGTACAACAAAGAATGTCGACATATAAATGGATGCGCCAAGGCGCGAGTTAAACGTGCAATGAAAGAATGATGACATGTAAATGGATGTGCCAAGGTGCGAGTTAAAGGCACACAACAAAGAATGTCAACATGTAAATGGATGCGCCAAGGCGCAGTTAAAGCGCACAACAAAGAATGTCCACATGTAAATGGATGTGCCAGGCACGAGTTAAAGCGCACAACAAAGAATGTCGACATGTAAATGGATATGCCAAGGCACAAGTTAAAGGCGCACGATAAATAATGTCGACTTTTGTAAATGGATGCGCCAAGGCGCAGGTTAAAGGCGCACAACAAAGAATGTCGACATGTAAATGGATGCACCAAGGCACAGGTTAAAGGCGTACAACAAAGAATGTCGACATGTAAATGGATGCGCCAAGGCACAGGTTAAAGGTGCACAGCAAAGAATGTCGACATGTAAATGGATGCGCCAAGGTGTAGATTAAAGGTGCACAACAAAGAATGTCGACATGTAAATGGATGCGCCAAGACGCGAGTTAAAGGCGCACAACAAAGAATGTTGACACGTAAATGGATGCGCTAAGGCAAAAGTTAAAGGTGCACAAAAAGAATTTCAACATGTAAATGGATGCGCTAAGGCACGGGTTAAAGGCGTCTGATAAAGAATGTCGACATGTAAATGGATGCGCCAAGGCGTAGGTAAAGGGCACACGATATGAGGTGTTGACATGAAGAAATTCACACCTTGGCACATGTAAAGAGATGTCGACATGAAAATAGATGTGCCTAGGGCACACGTAAGGGTATGTCGATGTGAGGATGGGTACACAAAGGCGCACCTTCGGGAGGTACAACATTTTGAGCGCTTACAGGGAGGCGGACCACGACCTAGATATTCAAATGGCCATAACTTTTCACGGGAGCTCGGATTAATGCAAGATTGGACTTTTTTGAAATCTTCCAAGGTCCTCTATCTAACTACAATGGGATATCTTTAATTAGGTGAGAAAAATTCTAAAAAATGCAAAATAGAGTTTGCCACTTTTTGGGTTTCTTTAGGGTTCTCACGTACCACCATAATAACATGAATTAAATGCAACACGGAGGTGGTTGGGGTAGATTTGGATTTCCTCTCTGTTTTATCTCTCATTCTTCCTATAAATTGTAAGCGGGGGCTTCTTTCTAAAGGTTGGACATTCTTGTTTTGTCCCTCCCTTCTTCTCTTTGGTAGGTGAATTTGTGGAGTTCAAACCTCCCATTTAAAACGTAATGCAACTTTGCCTCTTAGCATTTTGTAGTGTATTGTATCAATCTTTGGAGAAAATAATGCATGCCCGTGGATGATTCTCAACCCTCTTTGTATTCGTTTACATCCTCCTAATCTTTCACGACAAATTTGGTTATCTCATGCATGATCTTGCATTGCATTTTAATGGTTTGTGTTTTTGGCAAGACAGGTGTTCTTCATTCCTTGGTGCATCACCTTTGTTAGTTTAGGTTTATTTTTATGCATTTTCTTACCTTGTCTCCTTGGCAAGTTAGATTAGGTTTTGAGTAAACCCTCTACATTTTTACGTGTGCATTTGAACAGAGGAATAGGAACCGGCCTTCATCCGGAGAGCTTTTCCGATTTCACAAGGTCCTACACTTAGGAAGGCTCCATGTTATGTAATCACACTTTGAGTCTGAACCCATCGAGTTACGAGACACTCATGGGTCTTGTGATTCGCCATCAACGGTACCTTCTAGATGTATTATTTTACCCTCTGGGGTATTTCAGTTTTAGATGTAGTATTTTATCCACCGGATGTAGATCTGTACCCTCTGTATGCATTCTTTTATCCATTAGATATAAGTGTGTACCTTTCGGATGAATTCTTTTACCCTCACGGTATTTATGTTTTGGATGCAGTCTTTTATCCACTTGGATGCGAATCTGTACCCTATGGGTGCATTCTTTTATCTATTGGATATAAGCATGTACCTTCGAGATGAATTCTTTTACCCTTTGGGTATTTTAGTTTTGGATGCAATCTTTTCTCCACTAGACACATATTTGTACCCTCTAGGTGCATTCTTTTATCCATTGGATATAGCGTGTACCCTCTAGATGCAATGATTTACCCTTTGGATATTTTAGGTTTTGGGCGCAGACTTTTATCCTTTGGTCACAAGCATGTATCGTGTGGATGCACTCTTTTACCCTTTGGACATTTGGGTGTCACGTGTACCTTTTAAAAATATCAACATTAAAATATTATTTTAATAGCAAAACCTTGTAGAGCTCATAAATTTTGATCCGTAGCTCGGATTAAGGTGATCTTTGTTTTGAAATTGTGTATTTTTTCAAGATCTACGCATTGGTGACATTTTTATACACATATTTCAAATATAAAAGGTACTGTTACTCATTGTAATATTTACATGCACTCAATTATAAAGTGCCAAATTCGGGAGGGTGTTGTGATCACTTGTGGATGCATTTTCGATTAAGCCCGACGTCCAAAATTTTTAGGTATTGTATTCTTATATCTATGGGTGTATACATTTATATCTCTCTTCTTTGTTGATATATTTAGGACCCGTATTTTTGACACTTTTTTGGCATGTTGACAGTCTCTCTTGTGGGGGAGCTATTTACTGGTGGAGCCTAGTGTTAGTTTGTTAGTGTTCGAGTAGTTGATTTTGACAACTCATACAGATCTGTGGTGTCACTCTACCCATTTTGCAGTATGGGAGGGTGTGGTGTTGATACTACTTCTTCGGGTTTCGTGCCCTTGCCTTGTTACCTTGGCTTTTTCTTGGATCGTGGCACTCCTATTTATTTGGATCTCGTGTCCTTGCCTTATTGCCTTGGTTTTTCTTGGATCGTGGCACACCTATTTGTAGCAGTTGATCAAATTATGTTTGGTGTTTGTTTTTCACTTTTGACATCACTCCATTGACAGTCTCCTTACATGGAGCTATTTTGGTGAAGCCTAGTGTCAGTTGTTTTTGAGTTATATGATCGAGTAGTGGATTTAGACCATAGTGTGCACCACACTTCTTCAGCATTGTACAAGTTTTAGAGTCGAGCTTCTAAGGATATCTTGCAGTAGGATTTTTCTATCTACTTTTTTATTCTTTGGGTTTGGGTACCTTGCATGTGTCCATTTTTCCTAGTTATTGCACATGGGTACCTCAACAGGCATTGTTGTTGGGACCCACCTTATTTTCTCCCACCTAGGCTATGCTTACATGAGGGTGTTAGTGTAGGTTATTATTTATCCTTTTATTTATTAGGATAATTCTTACGCTTGTGTTAGCCCTAAACTTGTTGGGTAAATGGAAGTGGCGTTTCCACGTATGATTCCCGACAACTAGGCTGATGAGGTACTCACGTACAATATATCCATGAAGAAATATCAAACTAAAAGAAGGAAAGAATCCTGCTATAAGGAAAGAGAAAGAAGAAGAAGAAGGAAGATGTTCTCACGAACACCCCCAAGAACAACTTCTAAAACCCCAAGCATGCCACGCAACTCAAGGTAGTGAGGTGATGCAAAAGGATTTGTAAAGATGTCTCCCAACCCGGTTGAGCACCAGTGGACTAAGCATATTGAGATACACATCCACTTCATTCAACAACACATTCATGATGGAGTTCTTTTCTTGGAGTACCTTCCAACTCAAAGAAGGTTACGAGACATCTTTAAGAAGCCTTTTGCATCACCTAGCTACCTTGAGTCGCGTGGCATGCTTGGGGTTTCGAAGTTGTTCTTGGGGGTGTTTGTGAGAACATATTCCCTCTTCTTCTTCTTTCTCTTTCCTTATAACAGATTCTTTCCTTCTTTTGGTTCGAGATTTCTTCATGGATATATTGTACATGAGTACCTCATCAGTCCTAGTTGTCGGGACTCATATTGTGGACATGCCACTTCTATTTTGGCCCCTAGCTTCACTTGAGGGGGGGTGTTAGAGTAGGTATTTACCTTAGCTCATGTTCACCTAGGTACATTATTTACCTTTATTGTATTTATCCTCACCCACTTATGTGTGTGGATATTTCTTTTATTTATTTAGATATTAGGAGATATTATCTAGTTGTTAGGTATAGTTCTTTCCTTGATCTATGGTATTGACTAGATCCTTGATGTCTAGTTCTCTCATAAATCTATGGACTTGACTAGTTCTTTCCATGATTTATGGCTTGATCTATGACCTTGATTGGTTCTTATATTGTTATTCCTTGCCTATATAAGAAAGGCCCATTCTCATTGTATTTCATTGAGTTCCATAATAATATGTGATATTGCTTCTCATTTGTTTGTAAAGATTTTGTGTAAAGTTATCTGGTGAATTTCTTTGATCTTATTGATCGTGGTGTTTGATTAGCATCTGTGTTCTTGGATTGGTACGATCTGGTTATCATTCCTTTTATTTCCATCCTAATCATCTCCACTATAATAATTACAATAATATGAAATAAAATATCCTAAGAAATAATTGGTTTCACTAGAAGACTTTCTAGTATCATTAGTCATGAAAAATACTCATTTCCTATGTACTCATGATCTAATTCAGATTTATAACATGAAGCACCACTCCTAGCATTAGATAATTCATTGTCTTCATTTATATAAAAACTCCTTTTGTCCCTTTTGTAATAAAACTTATTAAATATTTACTTTCTCTTATCATTATTTTTTTGTTTCTTGTCATGATCACTTTGTCATTCTCTTGTCCACCATGATTTTCTTTCTTATTTTTATCAAGAAAATTAATATAAAAATGTCCTATCTTACAACATTTGAAACATTTATAAGGAAGAATAACTTTGTACTTACCTAATCCAAACTTCATTCTTCTAGCCACCATAGCAAAGAGATCTTCATCTTAAATCTCTAGAGTGGATTCATCATCCTTCACCTTCTTGTTTTTTCACTTCATTTTAGACTTGAATGCAACCTATTTCTTGGCTTGTTTGAGATCACCTATTCTCATCTCATATCCAGAAAGGTACTATATAAATCATCCATCTTATTGTCAAATCCTTTGCTTCTTCTATAGTAGATAATTTAGAATCAAACTTTGAAGTTAGTGATCTTACAACATTTTGAACAACCATTTCTTCTTTTACTTATTCTCCTAATCCTTTCATGTGATTACAAATTTTTTCAACCCTAGGCAGATATGCGGTAATGGACTCTTCATCATTCATCTTAAGAGACTCAAACTAATTTCTAAAGGTTTGAAGTTTAGCAATTCTTACCTTTGAGTCACCTTCATATAGAACTTAAAATTTCTATGATGTTTTGTTTTCTGATTTCAAGTAAATAACATATCCCAACTTAGATTCTCCAAGACCATGAATGATAGCATTAAAGGCCTTAGAATTGTGTTCATATGCATCCTTGTCTGCTTTATCTTTAATAGGAGTGGTAAGAGGAATATAGCCATCTTCCACTATCTTCCAAACATCAAACCCTTGTGAAATAATGTAGGTATTCATCCTTAGCCTCCAAAATGCATAGTTTATTCCATCAAACATTGCATATTTGTCTATGACTTTAGCACTCACCATTTTTGCTTCATTGTCTCCTTTCAAGTAGTCAAACTTCTCCAAAAGTATCCTTTTTGATACCAATTGTTAGAATTCCAATAGATTCAGAGGAGGGTGAATCATTCCTTACAAATAAAAATTATATTTCAGATCACTCACATAAACCATTAACAATTTATCCATTCATTAATGTGTGCACAACGACATACAATAATCATCTTATAAACCAAAAACAAGATAAGAAGTACCATAGCACAATATTTAAGTGGGAAACCCTCAAGGGTAAGAAAACCCACTAAAACATTTGATGATATTACATAGAAAAATCCTCAAGTGAATATTACCCATCACAAGTTATTTCTCTAGTGAGGTAGTAACCCCACATGGAGCACTAACCCTTAAACCCTTGTTGATATTACACACAACAAGATACTTACATGAGTATGAATAATCAAACAATATTATGATGAAATATGATAACTAAAAACATTCTGATACCATAGGTTATAGTGATCCAAATATTTAGTTCCAAACTCTTTCAAACCCTTTCTCAAACCCTATGTCTTCAACTTACACAATTTATCACTTTCATCACTTCTCAATTCTTTAAAATATTACACACAACCATGATAATATTTTTCAACATGTAACTCACTTCACCTTCATTTATTTCATGCTTCAACACCTAAAAATTTAACCCACCTAGGTTGCACTTCATGCACACACTCAACTAGTTCTATAAAGCACAAAAAGCATGCTTTTATATGGTTCTCCAACTTTCAAACTTAGGTCCAAACTTATCCATTCATTTGGTTCGAACCGTAAATCATAGAAACATTTAAAATTTGAAATAAAATATCTACAAGTGACCCAATTAGGTCATCATAGCTAAAACCCCAACTACGTATGCCAAAAATGGCTCAAAACCCCATGTGCACATTCTTAAAAATTTCCTTACATTACTAACATAATTTTTCATCACCAAATACCCCTTACATATTATTAAAATATCATAAAAAAATCATTCATGGTAGAAATTAATATCAACAATTCAGAAAATTTCATTTAGTGAGCGTAGTTCCCTTTACAATTCTAAAAACAATTATTTATTTGCATCCTTCATTACCTTAGAAAATTCATAAGGCCACCAAAAATTCAACAAGAGACAAACATTCCATGTGACCACTTCATGGAAATTTAAGAGAATGTAAAACAATTCTAAGAAAGTTATAAGTCATGAAATATCCATCTATTCAAACCAAAGTTACTTTTGCCTTCAACAAAATAACCTTCCAAAAACATTGCTTCAAAAGGTTAACTCATAAAATAATTTCTAAATTCATAACATACATATAAATTGATTCTTTGGATTCCCAATTCAATCATATTCATATTCCATTTGATATAAATAATCACCCTATGCATCTCATGCTTTAAACAACATCCACTTTCACCATAACACATTCTGTCTTGAACTACAAAAATATTCTTTTTCAAAGAATTCCATGGAAACTTTTCAAATGACCACATCATGATTAAATCCATATAAGACTGGAAATATCTCTTAAACATATTTAAAACACAATTTGATTCACTTCAAAAATCCACCTGTAGCTCAAGTTATAGTCATTTCTTTGGACCCTTTTATTTGAGACCCCAAAACTACCTTTTGACAAGTTAAACTATTTGGACCTCAAAATACCGTGTATTTACATGAAAATGTCCAAAAACCTCCATGGAAATCAATAAAAAAATCCCATAAATCATACACCATTAAGTTTCAATGCTACTCCTTTTGACCATCTAGTCCTAAAACATTCTTCTTCGAAACATAGATTTTTAGGTGGGGCCCACATATTGTCACAAGATCTAGAACATAAATTTCTATAAAAATAAGTGAATAGTGTAAAACATACAATCATCACTTTTTATGAAACAATAAAAATGGGTTACTATACTTCACTTTAAGTCAACTTCTCTGAACTAATGTTTAACTAGGGTTTTAGACTTCTTTACATTCTTAATATTCATTCATAAAATCCTAAAGATCAACTGACCTCATTATTATTTTGAAAGCTTCATAAATCACCTTAGAAGTATCCCTGAAATCCATAAGTTTCCATGCAATTAATATTATCCATAACGGTAATCTAAAGTTACACTTGGAGATGGAATTTAACTTGTTTTTCAACCTCTCTCAAAACAACAACCATCTCTATAAAATAATCAATAGGGGCACTTGAAAGTTTTTTGCGATAATCATGACTAATCCTTATAACATATTTGATCGTTATAATGTTAATTCTATACCTCAATATCTCCATCCAATCTCATTTACATAGCTACACCTTACGGATTCTCATTATAGAAGATAGGGTCAGCTGAAATAATGAACTAACTAAAAATAAACCTATGAGAATGACCAAAACATACCTCATATTCAAATATACACGTGGATACAAGATTCTATTATCTCATATATCTCCAAATCACTCCATCACACCTCTAAGCTATTATACCTACTCCCAATGAGCACTTGTAACTAATTCAACCACCTATACTTCCACTATCCCACTAATATGAGGGCTCAAGAACCCTCAAAAATGTTACACATCATTTAAAAATGCTTCCCAAGAATCCAGGAAGCTCATACTACTAAGATACACCTCTTAGGCACTGTATAGGTTTTCTAGAGTAAGCACTCCTCACTAAATTGTGTTGTAGGAGCTGATATACATATGACCCAGATATGTTTGCATCAATAAAATCATCATGAAATATTCATACAACATTAAATTAGTCCTTAATGTGATTTTCATTAATGAAAACACCTATTAGGACACCATGACAATAGACACACCGTACATGAAATGCATTAGGATGTTAAACCATTTGTTCAACTCTGAATAAACTACCATGTCCACCAAACCTTAATATTTATATGGATCCTCGAAACTAAAGGATAGGATGCACTTGATGTTTTTTTGAATTTCCTCTTTTCCATTCCAACTCTATAATCTAGCTTGATTCGGTGATGACCTATCTCAAATGTCTAATCCTTTGCCGGATGTATGATAAGAAGAAGAAAAATGAACGTTAAAGAATCTTCTACATTTACCCTTAGACATCCCTCCATTGAAAGATAATCATCTCAAATAACTCCCTCGATAGAAACCATGTCTTTCTTTGATTCAATCCAAAATTGGATTTCAAATGACGAAACAAAAGTTCAGGATAAAATCCCATTTCATGCACCGACAAGGAAAATTTCATGAAAGGAGAAATAGGAAAGGACATGATAAATGAAATGAAAGACAATGAAATAAACATGTAAGATGTGAAAATAAGTGAGAGTGGATTGGTAAATACATGGAGTGACTATGCCATGACATGTTTGTAACTAATACACGATTCTAGGAGATTTAATTTAAACCTTTATTAGAAAAGGTGATGAGTTTGGCCAATCAACATATATATTACCAATATTATCACAAAATGCTTTGTTAGTACCTTGATTTTCTATTAAATATTCCTATGTGGTAGCCTCCCAATATATAAGATTTAATGTCCAATATTTAATTGATGAAAGAATTAAAAAGTAATTTTATTCACACAAGTTTTTAGATGGCGGTATTAGCAATAATACTAGAGTCGCCTCCAGTAATTAATTCATTACTATTCAATTCGTTAGCCACGATAAAAATGTTCCAGCACTTTAATTTATTGATTTATATATTTATTAATATATAAAAATTCTAGTCATTAGTCACGTTATTAATTATGAGATTATCCTTTGGAATAAGGTCACCAATTTTTTTAAGTGGCTATCTTTCCAAATAGGCTTTGAGGATTGGAGAAGGGATCCCACAAAAATTTAGCACTTAACCAAAATTTGTATTTTCCTAGTTCAAAATCCCCATTTCCCCATAATTTTTAAAAAGTGAAATGTTGACCCATTTAACAATAGGTATTTTCTCGATATCTCCGGTTCCTTTCCGTAGATAGGCTAACAAAAGTTTGTTTATTTTATCAAACACACAATTCAGGATCCTCATAATAGAAAATATATAAATAGAATGAAAATAATAGTATATCATCAAGATTAGAACAATGTAATAGAAGTTTGTCATTTAATTTTGAGTGAGAATCATGTTCAACTTCGCCCTACATCTGTGGTGGATTCATTAGGTCTATTTTATTTAAAGGATAATTTTAATAAAATATGCAAGGCTAAGATAGACATGATACTTCTTCAGGTTTAAATGATCTACTTCTACTACTATGATCTAACCTTTCCTAACTATGTGTCTATGTTTATTACATGCAATTGTTTCTCTTAGCAATATCAAAGCCTTCCCTTTCATTAACTAATAGAGCTTACCAATTGTAAATCAATTTTTAATATGAAAAGATATGAATTTCATTTTTTCAGACAATATATCAAATGATAACTACATAAGGCATCAACCTTATCGAAGGTATGCATTCAAGGACTTGGAGTCGCGAGGATAATCCAACGAATATAATATAACTAGAAATATTGACAACAAACCTATTGAGATTGATTTTTGCATTCTTAAACAGATTAAGTCGATAATATAGAGGCTAGAGGCCACTAGCCTTCTCATCAACGAATAATTGGTAAACATAAAACATGTATTGTTCTTCATGGAATCGCATAATTTGTTCATGTGTAAGATTTGTGTTCGTCTTCGCCATCAAGTTTTAGGAAATTATGTAGGAATATTTTTTTAATGGATAATTTCTTGAAATATGCAAGGAAAAGATGATCATGATACTTATTTAGGTTTAAAATATGTATTTCTTTTATTATATTTTAACTCTTATATTTATTTCTATAGTAGACAATGATTTGTATTAGGTCGATATTTTTAAAAAGTAGAAACAATAAAGCCTTATGAGTGTCAAGCCAATGATTTCAATAAGCAATGTAGCTTAGTTGTAGTCAAAAAATTTCATTGATACAAACTGACACCATAAATTCCTAGTGACCGCAATTTATCAATTCATATGAACTCTTTTTCGAGTCTTGTTGTTACGTAAGTAGTCAAGCTTAGCAATTGTTACAAGTTTTCTTTAATATGAAATTTTTATCTCTATTTTTGTAATTAAGAAATATTGTAGCCTAGATGCCGCTAATTTAGTCCTTTCGTAATAAAAATAAGACTAGAGCTCTACATTCTATAAGTATTCAAGCATAGCAAATTTTATTTAATATGAACTATTTATCGATTTCTTATTTTGAAGTAAATAAAAATTTAATTCTAGAGGTTGCTAATCTATTACTTTCTCAAATACCTTCATATCTTTCAATAGTAAACCATTTTAATATCTCACGTATTTACCATCTAAATATATTATGAAAAATGCCTAGTGACCAATAATATCTAAAGTACTATGATTTTTTATTAGAGCACTATGTTCGAAATAAGATATTATTTAGTCTAGTTGCCGCTAAATAATTCATTTCTAAAAGTATTCAAGCTTAGCGATCATGAAAGCATTTTCTTTAATATGAACTATTGTTTGATCTTTATATTCAAAATTAAAAATAAGCTCAGCCTATTAGCCATTAATCTAATCATATTAATAAGTAGTGGATCTTAGCGGAAAGGGTTTTAATTGATGCCCACTGATGTGTAAAAAAAGAAAATATGTAAATTTTTGTGCCTAACAATCACTATGATGTTATATGAGTACCCTAAAATAATTTTTAATAACCATATTTCTTCCCGATGATGAAAATACCTCCATATATTTTAACATTAAAATCTGTCCATATCTCACATATCTTTCATCGAAATATGTTATGGAAAATGCCTAGCGACCATAGATATATATTTCTCGATTTGTTATTCTAGCGTATGTTAAAAGTATGAAATGTTTTAGCCTATTTTCCACCAAATATTTCTGTATGTAAGTATTTAATCTTAGTAGTTCTTAAGAATTTTCTTTAATATGGACTGTTTAATTTATCCTTTTTAATTAATGGAGCTTAGCATTCGCTAAGTATTTTACTTGATATGAACCGATATAAATTATGTGCTAGAAATAAACAACTTATGGGTAATATGAGATGTTGTGATATTTTTAAAGGGTTTGTACTATCACACTTGGTTTTGCAAGGATTGGATATCCTATAGAATATGATTATAGTTAATGAAAAATATAAGCAATCGAATCAGTAGAGATATTTATTTACATTAACACATCTTGAAAAGGAAACCTAAGAGTTAAAATTTGGCTAGAGGTGATAGACTTATTCTCAACAAATAGATGAAAAACATTTGACATGTAGAGTAAAGCATAAATAACTCCATAAACTTGACAATGAAAAATATCTTAGAAATTTTATGCCAAATGTTTTTAATGGATTTCAGTTATATCTTAATAATACGGATTATTATAAGCATGAATAAGGAAAAGTTACAAAAGCTTATAAAATGGGGTAAGAACACTAAAAAGACACCAAAATATTTTTAAAAACTAGTTAATGGACCATCCGATAATAAATAAGAAAGGATTCATCACTTTGGATGCATTAAACTTGAAATAAACAAGCAATCTAACATATCTAGTTATCCTCTATTCTTGAGAAAAAATTCAAATGAACCTAGTAAGGATTGTAAGCAATACGTTTGTGATTCCAGGAATGGGAGGTCACCATTAATTACTTCAAGGCCAATGGTTCTTCCCATTTACTCAATGCTTGTGAGTGTAGTGTAATAACAAAGTAAAATAAATGTTATCTCAATATAATAATGAATAAAAATCTCTAATCCTAGCAATAATACTATAGTTTATCCTAGAGAGAGGAAGTGTTCTTAGAAAAGTGAGAGGGGTAGTGTGGTATTTATAGTTTTCCATTTGGGAAAGTGGGAGACTTTTGGTGCATGTGGGACAAATGAATAAGCCAAAAAAACTTTAGTAAGTCAAAGTAAGATTTGACTAGGCTTAAAAGAGGTTAATCATGGTTTAAGATTAGTTAAACTAGGTTAGGCTAGCTAAATTTGTTTAGAGAGGAATTAGGGTTCTAAAAAGGTTGTGAGAAATGTAATCAATCCAATGAAATAGATTGATAATATAGGAAGCAAGTAGAAGTAGTATAGAAGGGGATAAGAACAAGGTTTAGCCAATAAGAGGCTATATTATCAAGATTAGTTAGTTTATAGGAGGAATACGACCAAAAGGATGTCGTAAAATGGGAGTTAGATAGGTCAAGTTGATGGTGTGTTGTCAATTTACAAGGAGTGAGGTAGTTAGCACAATATTAGGAATAATATTGCTTTGACCAAACTACATGTGTCTACATTTTCCCCTCTTTGGGGTGGCATAAGCTACACCACTTCAATGAAATTAGACAAACACAAATGACTATAAAGATTTTGAAGTAGTGGAAGAAAAATTCATATGGTGAAGGATGCCCCCTCGAGTGTCGATAGGGCGATGAAGGTAGGTGATCCACAATCGAAAATAGGATAGAAGAAGAATAGTGTGTAGAAGAAGACAATGGAGATATAGAATAAATGGAGTATGAGGAAGGGGGATAGATTGAGCTATCTGTGATGATGCTTTTCCTAAGACAATGTTTGATTACATCATATTGCTAAGAATATCCATCATCGGTCCTTATTAAAATATAAACATCAGATAAAAATGTAAAATGACAAGAAAATCCATAATACAAATCTTTATCTATTACTGAAACACCATCTCGATACAAAATGCAATGCAATACAATTAGTAAATAGGCTGATCTAACAGAAAATGAGTACAAACACACATACTTAAACCAACAATGTTCAAGATAGTTTAACAAATATTTTTTTATCAAGAAGAAGTCCCCAAATGTCATTGATAAGTAACAAGGGTAGAAATGATTCCCCAAGAAAATTTTACATGTATGGGAGAGATGGAGGATACTTGGGTCCAATGCAAAAGAAGTGTATGCAACGAAACAAAGCATGCCAGAAACTCGTTGTCCCCCAGTTACAAAAAAACGTATGCAACATAACCTTTGTAAATGGTTGTAGAGTTGGGTGGTTTGAGAGTCATTCTTTAAAAAGATGTGAAAAAAATCGGTAAGATATGAGATGAGTTCCATGTGAGAGACATGAATTTTAGTCAGAAATGAGATTGTTACAAATTTTAGTCCATTTTTCAAAGTTTTATATTTTTTTTGTAATTTTGAAAGATGTTATAATTTTTAAATTTTTGATGAGTTAGAAGAATTTAGGAAATAGAAGATCATTCGTAGAGAGTTGGGTAGTTTGAGATTCATTCTTTAAAAATGTGTGAAAAATGTCAGCAAGATATGAGATGAGTGCCATGTGAGAGACACAAATTTTAGCTACAAATGAGATTGTTACAAATTTTAGTCCATTTTTCAAAGTTTTACATTTTTTTGGAATTTCTAATGATGTTATAATTTTTAAATTTTTGGTCGATCAAAAAGAATTTAGGAAATAGGAGATCATTTGAAAGCACAAGAAAATGCCCTATGCCAAAGAAATGGGTATCGGGTGACAGTAAAATGCCCTGACGAGAAGAAGAATGAGCCATAAATAATTATTTAATAAAAATAATCATTGTAATGGGAAAAATAGAAGAAGATAGAAAAAAATTGTTCCCCGAAAATTTGAAAAATTCTATAGGGCAAATAAATGAGTGCGACACATAAATAGTTCCCCAAAGATAGTGAAAAATTAATAAAAATAATCATTTTAAATAAAAATAATTATTTCAATGAGCAAAGAAATGTTAGAGGGACCAAGACAAATAAAACATGTCTTACGGGCATCGTGACAACTTAATATACCCACACGGGGGGTAGACCATCATCAGAGATAGTTAATTTCCTACAAAGATCTTGTCGATTATCACTTTGTGAGTGCTTCGTGAGCTGATTCTAGAGATGGAAAGAATTCATAGGAAGAGGAGACGAGCTTATCATATCTGATAGTACCTTTAAGATGATGTGGATAGACCCTTTGTGAGTGATTTATCCCTTCTTGTTAATTTCATTATTTATTACATAATTTATTGCATTTTACGTCATCTTTAGGTTAGTTAGGGATAAAATCAATGCGTATGGGTATGCGTATGTGCCGAATCAAGAGGCACGCATTGAAAAATGGGTACATTTATGTGTCTTGTGGGAAAAATCATATGTGTGCATGTGCGCTTTTTGAATGACACATGTATATGCTAGACTTGGCGCATATGCATCCGGGGAAAACATTTGGCACGTATCTGTTGACATGGGCGCATATGTGTTAAAGGGTAGGCATATGTGTTTTGGCCACGGATGTATTGAGAGAGGCACATATGCATCGAATAAACACTTAAACCATTTTGATAAAAATAAGTCAAGCGTATAAGAATGTAGGCTAGAAATTTGTAGAATAAAATTAGAAATTAGTGTGTTTTTAGAAGAATTATATATAAAAATATCCTAAGAAGTGTATTTTTATTTTTCAAATACAATTATCCATTCTCCATATGAGAGAGAGTGGTATGGTTTCTTAACAGCCATAGAGGAAGACTTTGATGGGCTTGATAGGAAGATATTAGATATCCTCCTATATGTGACCGGATTAGCTTATGTGGCCGATATGCCACAGATCACTTTGGACCATGACCTCTTGACGACCTTAGCTAAGAGGTGGCATGAGAGCTAGTGCTTCCAGCAACTGATTGGTGAGATTACCATTACCTTAGAGGATATATGGAGGATATAATGAGTTCCCATCTACGGCGATTTGATTCAAGATAAGAGCCATCATCTAGATATTGATCATTGTATGCTATATTTTTTTGAGCTCCGGACATACCTCATCGAGGTATGACAACTATATTGTGTCGATGTATAATAGATCTTGAGTGGATCGGTGGTAGTATACTTGATGGACTAAATTATATCAAAACTATATCATTACTATTTAAAATGTTATATGAAATCTGCAGTTATGTGTACTGTTACAAAACGTAACAGATCACATAGTCTGTAATTTCATGATGCCTTCAGCAAAAGAACACAAAAGCCCAAAGGACAGCTTGTGTTGTCTTGATGAAGACACTAAATTGTAGAATAGGTGAAGTGTTTGGTTTTGAAGCAGAAAACATAAGTACAGATACAGAAATCAGAGTTCATTACTGAATGTTACAGGTTCTTTAAACTTTTCCTTCATGATTAAGACATTCAATTATGTTACTGAGTTGTTTAGTTCATTATACAATCCATACAGAAAGTAGAAATGCAGAAAGAGATATACAACTCATTTACAAAATTCAATGCTTTATTCACAAGGAGAGTCAAATGTTTCCCATACAAGCCATGGGATGTAACTGAAAAAGTAAAGTACAACTACTTGAAAAGAAAGATACACATGCATGAAGGAGAAAGTAGAGGAGTATGAGGGTGAACCCATCATTGCCTTGTATATTCTTCTTTGTGCAGAGCATCTCCATGCCAGCCCCTTCATCCTCAAGTCATGGTACCTGAAAAGAAAAACAAATCAACCATCAGTCACGAGCTCAAGGATCAAACCATATTCCTACACTATCCTACTTCGTGCATATGAATCTTATCCTAAGTAGGAGATGTATTCTACTTGAAGGACAAACTGCATACATGCTTTTTCACTCAGAAAGAAGAAAAAAAAAAAGAAAGAAGAAAACATGGACATAAGAGAGGCCAAAAGCCTAATTATTTTCTAACTATTTTCTTAAGTGTGCAAGTACAGGTCACATGAAAATTTGGGAAGTCACAAGTACATGCTAAGAAGAAGGAAAAGTACAACTTAAAGTTCATAACATTTGCAAAATGGAAGAGTTAGAGCTCGGAGAGAATGGAAGATATAAGTATTTTCTTAGTTTGCAACATAAGAGGAAGAATCATTTTTCACAAGTCAAGCTAAAAGTAAAAAGGATTACATCTAAAATAGGATGAGAGAGAAGATTCTAGAAAAATTTAACAAGGCTTCACCATGTAAAATGGACATTTACAACTTTTCATCATGTTGTTTTAATTATTATATGCTTTAAAGAAAGCAAATCAGATAAGTGATATAGAAATCAAAAAGGCATCACATGATCAAGGTAAATAGCTAACATATTTTTCACTTTTCAATTTGCTATATCAAAATCAACAAAAAGGTGTCATTTTCTTTATTTTAGATTAGAAAATACAACTACTGTTTCTGGAATGCATGATTAGAAATATTCTAGGAAAATTTTGACAGGGATTCACCTTATAAAATCAACATTTTAAATTTTCCAGCAAACATCCAAGTAAGAAATAGTTGCAGAAAGTAAATTAAGAACTAGAAACAAGGCTTATGCCTGAAATAGTACTCACAAGTTTCAAATAGGAGTAATGATCAAGATCATAAATGCAGTTGTATCAATAAAGTATAGATATCTATGCCACAAAGCATGATACAAAATGGAAAACTTAATATTTTTAGCTCATTATTGCAAAGGGAAGATAATGACACTCAGGAAAAGTTCAGATCCAGGTGTGTCAAAGTAAAACACATTTACAGAAGAGTGAAACAAACAAGGATCTCGAAGTCAATGTAAGTATGCAAAAAACTTGAGCTTATTTATAGAAAGCAATAATATTAGGTAGAGTCCATAATAAATGATTAGCGGGATAACAAACACGAATACCCAAATAAAAAAATGATCAGATCTGGAGTTAAGGGCAGAGGAAAAATTTGTAATAGAATAATGGAGACCCAAATACATACCAATCTCAAAAATTCAAGGCTTCCATAAGGTTACAAAGAAGATACAGAAAGGAGCTACAAATTATATTCAGCTTAGAAGGCTGAAAGATGTAGAAAGGTTTAATATTTTTCAATCAAATGACTAATACCCATTTTTGGGTCATTACAAATCAAAACTATGCAAAAGATAAGGAAAATGTTTCATTCTTTCACAACTGTAGAAGGCTATTACAAAATTTTGCATGGAGATTTGAAAAAATAATGACTCACCAGTATGAATTGAAGGAAATAGACCCTTTAATTGAGAGCTTAAATGTCGAAGAAACATTTTTTGAGCTCATGTTCAATGAAATCTCGACAAAAGATCTTGATTGTCATCAAATCGAAAACCATCAAGAAGTCAAATCAAAAGAAGAAGAAATCATGATCAAAAAAGACGACCAAGGCTGAGCCTCGAAATCACTATCAAAGTATTTACAAATGAATTAACAATAATACTCAAGGATGTATGAAGTTACCTTTTCTCATTGAGAAAATTGATAGCTAAAGACCGAATATAACTTGAAATAACAAGTAAATCAAGCTTGAAACTTCAACCATGATGGCCTACAAAAATAAACAATATAGATAAAGCTCCAGAAGAAGATCAGTGATAGCGAGAAACTCACAAAGACCCCGAGTGACCAGATAAAACCGAGCCTCGAAATCACACAGAGAGATCAAAAATAAAACTCAACAAAGATTCTAAAATCAATGACAGTGAGATTCAAAAATCACTAATGGATGCCAATACGAAAAAAAGTACATAAGGCCGAGCTTCAGGAAGTACAAAAATGGTGCCTAAGAAATTTTTCTAGGGCTTCACCCACGAAACAAAAAAACCAAATGAAATGATCATTATGGGTCGAAGTCATTTCTAGTGAGAAAACTTAAGAGACGAGTTAACATAGATCAACCATGATCAAGAATCGATGGCTCAGCTTCATCAAGGACAAGATCAAATGGCGAGGATCATGCCTAAAAAACAAAGCAAATAACCATGGTCAATCTTCACCGACCACATTTAATGCCAGTGTCAGAAACCCTAACCGCATGAGTTGAAATATCAATGGCATCGAGCACAGAGGTACAAAGATCAAAGGTTCAAAATGATCATCAAATTCCAAGCAAACTCAACTGGAGTTAGGTCTTCACGACAAGTGCATGGAGGGGTGAGTCACCATGGGGAAGGGGACAACCCACGTGTCCACAAAAATTAAATCATTTCCAAGACTTATAAAGTCTAAACCATATACCATGCAATATATCAATGATAAAAAAGCCGACCACTTTGTAACCAATGATCACCAAAAGGTGATTTTAAAATTATTTTATGTGCTACCAACCATGCAAAGACCGAAAAATTATATGCATGTGTGTTTTTATCAAAAGGTGGTGGCATGGCATGTCTATTAACCAAGGTGGTCGACCCAAAATTTGCTAAGTCCACAAGGTGGAAAATCCAAATATAATGCAAAAGTGGTCCCCACTCTAGGGGAAGTAGATTGATTTACACATTGTCACTCATGTGACCACTCAGTAAAAGAAGCAAATATCAAAACATGTGCACATAGAAGGGTGGTCCCCACAAATAATTATTTTGTAAATATTGCTAAGGGTTGCAATTATTTTCTCACATGCAGAGAGTTATATTCTTGCATACTTCACAACAGACATAAATAGAGAAGAATACGAATTTACATGCTAAAAGGAAGAAGACTTGCCTAGCAAGCAAATTGTATTATTAGAAAAATTTCACCCTTCTCTTTCTTAAAAATAGATCAGTCAACTTCAGTTGACTGAGATGTAATCAAAGGCTATTAATGCCTCTTGTACTAGTTTGTATTATTTTATCCTTTTATTTATTATTAAATAAAGGATAAAATTAGGATGCATGGGCGAGTACAACCTTAGGCTATTTTTAGGAAGGGGGAGAACTTATTTTGCTATATATTGTGTGCCTTTGCAAAGCACAAGGAAATATTCCTAGAGGAATTTTTGGATATAGGAGTACTGAAGCAATTTCTGCCAGTTCTACCCTCTGAGTGTGAAGTATTTTATGCCTTTCCAAGTTATTTTGTAGTCTTGTGTATGTTTATATTAATCTTGTGAATGAAAATTCCCTGATCAACCACCTTACCCTGCTACAAATTCAGTCTTTTATGCTTAATTTTAATGTGCATGTTAACTTATTAGTACTATTGTGAATCTCCCTCAGTACAATCAAGTGTTTTTCCCTTAGATATTTTGTAAAAAAAAATTAATTGGTTCGTGCATCAAGAATCCTTCTCAAATCAGTTGTGCATTTACTCAGTCAAAGTTCTCATACAATTTTGGTGTATCACCTTAGTTTTAATTATTTTACAGTCATCTTTTACCCTAGAACTCCCGAAAGCTAGTTTAGTATACACCAACAAGGAACCGACCTTTTAATCCTAGAGATTCACCTCACAATAGGTATACCCACAGACCTGAGGTGTCTCCATTATATCTACGAGAGAGAGAGAGATCATTTTTATAGGCTTAGAAAATCTGCAGCCATCTCTCTACAGGGTGCACTTTCGAGAGATAATAGTTTTTGGCACGCTGGTGGGACAACGAATCAGATCTGCATGCAAGTTACAAATTTTAGAGCAGATCTAGAGTAGATTTACAGCAAATAAAAGTTACTTTCAGGAGCAAGTTGCAACAATTTATTCTAAATATTTTATGATCTTTTGGTGACTCCGTAAAGTTGATTTCATACCAGTATTGCAGCATGTTCCATGCCTAAAGTGACTATAAGATCATCGGTAAGAGGAATTCCTCCTGAGTTTGTTTCTTTACCTTTGAATTTTGCTAGAAGGAGAAGAGTTGGTAATACATTACCCTATAATAGACCTGGTTTTGATAACCCTCCTCCTGATATTCCTTCACCACATATCAATTTTACAATCAATATCCCAATTCTTCCAATGGCTCTTCAACCACCCAGAAATTTTGTGACCTTTACTAATGGCAGCCCATTAGTAATTCTAGTTTACCATGATATTCCCAATGCTGCCATGAAAAGTTTGCCATCATTTACTGGAGAAAATCAAGTTACACCTACTGAACATATTAAAGATGTTGCAGCCATATGTGCAGTCCATAATATCACTCACGAAGACGTAGCTTTAAGACTTTTAGCTACATATTTTAAAGGACAAGCCTTGCAATGGTATAGAAATCTAGAGATTGGAAGCATAAGAACTTGGGATAATTTAGGTGAAAAACTGTTGAAACAGTTCCAAGATAATTCAAACCATTTATCCCTCATAGAACAACTATCTACTATCAAAAGAGCCCCTCATGAGTATATGTCTAGTTTCAACATCCATTTTGCTAGGACTTGGGAAAGAATCCCAGCAAGTGTTAAGCCTCAAGCTGATCACACTTTCCTTTATTACCTCAGAGCATTAAATAGTGATATTTCAACTATGATCCAATCCATGGGAGGTGTTACTCTTCCCGATGCCTATGACATTGCTATAAAAGCTGAAAACAACCTTATTCAGGATGGAAAATTAGCACCAAGGCCTACAATGCCATTTTTGGTAGATTTAGCCCCTATTCCACAACCTATTACGATTGTAGAGCCTATTGTTGCAGCCCCATCCCCAGATATGTTCAAAGATTTGCAAACCATGGGAAATAAGATGACATCAATTGAGAACAAACTTGCATTGCCTAACAGGCCTTATCAGGCTCCTTATCAGCAAAATCAACAAAATAGGCAGCCTTACCAACAGAATCAAAATTATAGGTAGCCTTATCAGCAAAGGTAATTTGATCCGAATGTTCCTAGTACATCTAATGCTTTGGTTCTAGTTAATATGGCTACAGAGGAGTGGTGTCAACCTTGCAATCAGCCTCATTCAGCCAAAATTGCCCAAATGCTTTCCTGAACCTGAATCTTGTTGCACAACCTCAATCTGAAGCATTGTTCATGCCTCAAATGGAGAGTGGGCAGCAAGAAGGTCATGTTCAGAAAGCACCTAAACAAAATTTGGTCAGCTTCAATGAGGAAGATTTCATTGCAGTTACCACTAGAGCTCAAGAGAAGGCTACTGAAAATAAAAATAGCAAAATAGACCTATGCTACCCACTGTTACTGATAATTCAACATCTACAGCCCCAAAACTAGCTAGCAGTCCTGTTGTCCCACAAAGAACAACAAATGTTACAGCTGGTAAAGAGCAACAAAAATAGCTACAACTTGATCCAAGAAGATTATTTATTCCTTAGATATCTAAAGTTACTTGAAGCAGAATCAGTTTTTGCTAAGGCTTATGCTAAAACAGTTGAATCTATCTCTAAAATGGTTGCTTCTTTTAATATCGTTGATGTAATGAAAAAGCATAATGTTAACATCTCAATGTGGGATGCTCTAAGCATTCTAGGATAGCAAGATTTACTCTCTCATGAACTAGCTAAACTACAAATTTCTTCCAAAACAACAGAAAAGGAAGTTCAAAAGATAGATATGGTCCTTGGAACACTTGATCAAGACCACTTGAAAGGGGTTAGATGGATGGTTCAAAAATTTTAAATGCTCATGACATAAAAAAACCACCACCATTTTATCTATCACTGATTATTGGAGAAAATCTAGTTCATAACTACATGGTGGACAATGGTGCAAGTAGCACAGTTATGCCAAAAGCAATTGTTGAAAAATTGGGCCTGTAGTATGAGCCTACAGAAAAGAGTGTTTTACAGCTTGATGGGACTGCAACTAATACAGTTGGTATAATCAAAAATTTAGAGGTAATGTTACATGCTTGCCCGAATGTTTCCATCCTACAAGATGTTACTGTTGTGGATTTACCTCCATATTTTGCTTTGTGCTTATCTAGAGATTTTACAATGAAAATAGGAGGTTATCTCTCTTCATATTGGTCCTTATTTTTTACCACACGTTATGGCACTAAGGTTACTGTCAATTCAGAACCGTTGGCCAGATTTCACATTGAACCTCATTCTCCAAATGTAGTGGCCAATTATTCAGCTGTTGGATCAATCTGATTTCGATGATGTAGCTCAAGTTTCGGCATTAGAGGGTGTTTCTAACATGTTTATGGATGAAAAAACAGTTGAAGAGCATGCCCATGATCCTTTTAAGGAAGTTGAAGAACATATTTTCAGTGTATATTGTATGCATGAAGAAAATGCAACAATTCCCTTGCTGTCCAAAATAGAGAATTCAGTGGAAGGGATTTGGAAGCTTCATTTCGATGGAGCTAAGAATAAGAAAGGACAGGAGCAGGTTTGATGCTCACTTCCCCAACAAACGAAAGGTATTTCATAGCTTTGAGTCTCCAATTTTCATGCACTTGTAATGTAGCTGAATATGAAGCATTAATTCATGGCTTGCTTTGGGCCAGAAAAAGAGGTATCAACACATTACAAATCTTTGGTGATTTTGAGTTGGTTATCAATCAAGTAAAAAGCTTCAATGTTTGTAAGAATCCATTAATGAAATCTTACAGACATAGAGTTTCAGACTTAATGGAAGATTTTGAGGCTATTAATATTCAGTCTATTCCTAGAACTGAAAATAAGCACGCAGATAGACTTGCAGTAGTTGGTGCTAGTTTCAAAGTGCTAGAACAGATAGAAAACAACAAAATTCAGCCCATATTAAGCTAATTGTCAGGCCCTCTATACCTGATAATGAATCAAATTGGTAGGTTTTTGAAAGTGATGATCAAATCTATAGGTTTTTACAGCAAGAAGCTGAATTTTCTATAGTAAATCAGGATAAATTACAACATTTATATGGTGACCAGATTGTTCAACTAAAGACAAACAAATTTCCTTGGGACTTGTCACATTGGAAGACATCTTCAGCACTGATGACCAGTTGAGAAAGGAAAAAACTAAGATGTCAACTCATGCTGATAATTACGAAGAGATTTCAGTTGATGAAGGAAAGAATTTATTCCTTGGAAAGGTATGTTCCTTATCCGAAAAAATCTTTTATTAATCTTTGCACAGAATTTAAAGATGTTTTCACTTGGAGATACCAAGACTTGAAAGGGTTTGATCCCAGTCTAGCACAACATACCATTGAATTGTAGCCAAATTCTAAACCAGTTAGGTAGAAAACAGAGGCCTAGAAATCCTAGAATAGAACCTCTTATGAGGAAAGAGTTATCAAAATTGATTGAATCAGGAATTATTTTCCCAGTTAAGCATTCAAGTTGGGTAGAAAATCTTGTTCCTATTAGGAAGAAGAATGGAGAAATCAGATTATGTGTGGATTTCAAAGATCTTAACAAAGCATCATTAAAAGATCATTATCCACTACCGAATATGGATCAAATCTTGAGAACAGTTTTAGGTTCAGATAGATTATCTCTTCTAGACGGTTACAACAGATACAATCAGATTTTAGTCCAAGAAGAAGATAGATACAAAACAACTTTTACCACCAAGTGGGGTACTTATGCTTACAAAAGAATGCCTTTTGGTCTTTCAAATGTTGGTGCAATGTTTCAACGTGCAATGGACATGGATTTTCATAGCCTATTAAATAAATGCATCCTTGTTTATTTAGATGATGTTACTATATTTTCAAAAGATTTTGAAGAACATCTAATGCATTTAAGGTAGACTTTCAGTTATGCAGCAATTTGGAATATCCTTGAACCCCAAAAAGTCTATCTTTTCAGTACATCAAGGTAAACTACTTGGCCATATTGTTTCTAGACAAGGTTTAGCAATTGATCCTTTCATAATCAAAGCTATATCACAGCTATCATTACCTCATCACAAGAAGGCATTACAGAGATTTCTGGAAAAATCAACTTTGTTAGAAGATTTGTTCTAGATTTTGCATCATTGGTTAAACCATTAACAACTATGTTAAAAAAGAGAAAATGTTCTCTTGGACCAACGAAGGGAGAGAAGGTTTTGAAGCTATCAAAGTAGCTATCTCTCAGGATCCTACTCTTGCAAATCCAAATTTTGATAAAGATTTTACAATGTATGCACTTGTAGGAGTTAAAACAATCTCAGCTATTCTAACTCAGATCAATGATGAAAATATCGAGCAGCCAATTGCTTTCTTTGGATAGAGTTTGCATGATTATGAAACAAGGTACACATTCCTTGAAAAACAAGTACTTTTAGTAGTCAGAGGACTAAATAATTTTAAGTACATGCTTTCAAACAATAAAATTCATGTTCTTGTTTCTCATCCAAGTGTGAAAGCTTTCTTGCTAAATAAAGAATTGAATGAGAAAAGAGTAGGATGGATAACGAAAGGTTATGGAATATGATGTTGATATCTCGAGTTGCTAAGACAGTTCGAGGTAAAGGTTTATGTGAGCATCTAATTGCTGATATGGAAAAATAAAAGTCTAGAACCTGAAGATTTAGAACAACATGCTGAAAATTACGTATCAGCAATCAAATATCATGGTGCAACTAGAAAATCAGCAACCTGAACCTTCTCAAGAAATTCAGAATCAAGGTGGATGACTGATTTGGTTAGCTATTTACAGCATGGCACCTATCCGGAAGGTATGGATAAGAATAAATGAAGGTATTTCAGGTTACAAGCTATTCCTTATCTTTTTGTTGATGGTGTATTGTTCAAAAGAGATATAAATGGAATCTTGTATGATGTGTTGATTATGATAAAATTCAGAAAATATTGTCAGAATTCCATGAAGGACCTGCAGGAGGTCACTTCTCAGCACGTACTATAGCCTTAAAGATCATGAAAGTAGGTTACTATTGGCCTAGCATATTTAAAGACTATTTTGAATGGATCAGAAAGTGTAAGAAATGTGCTTTCTTTGTTGGAAAAGAATGTTTAGCTTCACTTCCTTTACAGCCTATTTTAGTTGATCAACCTTTTATGCAGTGGGGTCTTGATTTTATTGGCATGATAAACCCACCTTCTTCACAAGGACATAAGTGGATCTTAACTACTACAGATTATTTTACACGATGGAATGAAGCAATAGCCTTGAAAGATGCTAATGAAGCTTCAATACTATCCTTTTATGAAGGTATAGTTTGCAGATTTGGTGTTCCAACAACTATCATATCAGATAATGCTCTAGCATTTCTTGGTGCTAAAGTAACAGATTGGGCTATCAACCATGGAATCTATTTAAGCTCTTCATCTAATTATTACCCACAAGGTAATGGCTTAGCTGAGAGTACTAACAAAAATATGTTAAGGATCATCAGAAGAACACTCAAGGATAATCAAAGAGCTTGGCATCTAATGTTGAATTCAACACTTTGGGATGATAGAGTGACTCCTAAGAGATCAGTTGGTAATTCACCATACAAACTTGTGTATGGAAAAGAAGCAAGAATGCCTATTTCAGTTGAGTTACCTACATTAGATTTGTTGCATCAAATGGAGTTACTTGAAAATGAACCATTATAGGTTCATTATGTAGAATTAATGGAATTACAAGAGCTAAGAGATCAAGCTCATTTAAATATGGAAAAGAATCAGAAGCAAATGAAGAAGACTTTTGATAAAAATCCAAATTTAGAGTCTTCAATGAAGGAGATATTGTGTTGAAATGGGATGTTGATCGTGCAAAGCTAGGAAGACACTCAAAGTTTGATACACTCTGAGTGGTCCTTACATGATATCATCTTACAAGGAACACAATGCTTTTCATCTTTCAAAGCTGAATGGAGAGGAACTCCCCATTCTTGTGAATGGTATGTTTCTCAAACACTGTTATTAAAAATCTTATAGTGATTGTTAGAGTAGGATTTCCATTCAATAAGTGTAGTTTCTACACATTGCATTGTTCTTTATTTCAATAAGTGCAATTCATGCACGTGATCTAGTTTGCCAGATCTTTTCCTAGCTTTAGTTTGTTTTGGAAGGGTTGGACCTTTGGAAAAGGCATGATTTTGGTTACATATTTGGACTCCATACCCAATGGACAAGAGTAAGGCACTAGTCTACAAGCTAGCAGGCAGCTTTCCCCGTAGGATCACCAGAAATGTTGACAATTTCTACACTTGTGTAGAAATGGGCAACTCAAACTTTGTTATGATGGATAGCATTGGTGAAGTATACCTAAGCTAGGGGAAATTATATCAAAACTATATCATTACTGTTGATAAAGATTACATGAAATTGGTAGTTATGTGTACTGTTACAAAATGTAACAGATCACATAGTCTGTAATTTCATGATGCCTTCAACAAAAGAACACAAAATCCCAAAGGACAGCTGTGTTGTCTTGATGAAGACACCAAATTGTAGAATAGGTGAAGTGTTTGGTTTTGAAACAACAAACATAAGTACAGATACAGAAATCAGAGTTCATTACTGAATGTTATAGGCTTCTTTAAACTTTTCCTTCATGATTAAGACATTTAATTATGTTACTTGAGTTGTTTAGTTCATTATACAATCCATACAAAAGTAGAAAGTAGAAATGCAGAAAGAGATATACAACTCATTTACAATGTATTTCAATGCTTTATTCACAAGGAGAGTCAAATGTTTCCCATACAAGCCATGGGATGTAACTGAAAAGTAAAGTACATCTACTTAAAAAGAAAGATACACATGCATGAAGGAGAAAGAAGAGGAGTATGAGGGGAACCCATCATTTCCTTGTATATTCTTCTTTGTGCAAAGCATCTCCTTCCTAACCCCTTCATCCTCAAGTCATGGTACCTGAAAAGAAAAAAAATCAACCATCAGTCACGAGCTCAAGGATCAAACCATATTCCTACACTGTCCTACTTCGTGCATATGAATCTTATCCTAATCAGGGGATGTATTCTACTTGAAGGACAAACTGCTTGCATGTTTTTTCACTCAGAAAGAATAAAAGAAGAAAGAAAGAAGAAAACATAGACATAAGAGAGGCCAAAAGCCTAATTATTCTTCTAACTATTTTCTTAAGTGTGTAGGTACATGTTGCAAACATGAAAATTTGGCAAGTCATAAGTACATGCTAAGAAGAAGGAAGAGTGCAACTCAAAGTTTAGCAAACATTCTGCAAATGGAAGAAGTTAGATCTTGGGAGAGAGAATGGAAGATATAAACATTTTTCAAGTTTGTAAGCTTTCAAAAGTAAGAAAGATTAGGATTTTCATAAGTTGAAACTAAAGGTGAAAGAAGATTCTAGAAAATTTTTTGAAAGGCTTCACCATTTAAAATGGACATTTACAACTTTTCATCATGTTTTTTAATTATTAAATGGTTTAAAGAACTATGCAAATCAGATAAGTGATACAAAAATAAAAAAGGCATCACATGATCAAGATAAACAACTAACATATTTTCAATTTTCAATTTGCTATATCATTCCAACAAGAAAGATGTCATTTTCTATATTTTGGATCGAAAATACAACTACTTTTTCTGAAATGCATGAGAAAAATTTTCACAGGGATTTGCCTTATAAAATCAACATTTTAAATTTTCTAGCAAGCATCCAAGTAAGAAAAAGTTATAGAAAGTAAATTAAGCACTTGAAACAAGGCTTATTCCTGAAATAGTACTCACAAGTTTCAAATTGGAGCAATGATAAAGATCATAAATGCATTTGTATTAATAAAGTATAGATATCTATGCCAAAGAAGCATGATATAAAATGAAAAACTTATTATTTTTAGCTCATTTTTGCAAAGGGAAGCTAATGACACTGCGGAAAAGTTAGATCTAGGTGTGTCAAGGTAAAACACATTTACGTAAGAATGAAACAAACAAGGATCTCAAGTCAATGTAAGTATGAAAAAAAAACTTGAGCTTCTTTATGAGAAAAAAGAATATTAGGTAGAGTCCATAATAAATGATTAGTGGGATAACAAACATGAATACCCAAATCAAAAAATGATCAGATCTAGAGTTTAGGGTAGAGGAAAAGTTGTAATGGAATAATGGAGACCCAAATACATACCAATCTCAAAAAAATTCAAGGCTTTCATTAATAAGGTTACAAAGAAGATACAAAAAAAGGAGTTACAAATTATATTCAGCTCAGAAGGGTGAAAGATGCAGAAAGGTTTAATATTTTTTCAATCAAATGACTAATACCCATTTTTGGGTCATTACAAATCAAAACTATGGAGGAATAGATAAGGAAAATGTTTCATTCTTTCACAACTGTAGAAGGCTATTACAAATTTGGCATGGAGATTTGACAGAAATAATGACTCACTAGTATGAATTTAAGGAAATAAACACTTTAATATAGAGATTAAAGGTTGAAGACCCCAACATTTTCAAGCTAGAGAGTTCAACAAAAGAAAACAATGAGTAGTACATCTTCGAGTGTATCAAAACCCTCGAGAATTCATCAAATCAGAAGAAGAAGATCATGATGAGAATAAATATTCAACCAAGACCGAGCCTCAAAATCACTATCAAAGTATTTATAAATGATTTAACAACCATACTTGAGGATGTCTGGAGTTACCTTTTCTCATTGAGCAAATTGATAGATACTATAGACCGAATGGAACTCGAAAGAATGAGAAAATCAAGCTCAAAACTTCAACCATGATGGCCTCCAAAAATAAACAATATAGATCAAGCTCCAAAAGAAGATCGGTGGCATAGCCAATATGAACTCCAAGAGTACAAAAAGCCCCAAGTGACCAGATAAACCCGAGCCTCAAAATCACAAAGAGATCAAAAAATAAAGCTCGAACAAAGATCCTGAAATCAATGACAGGCAGAGCTTCAAAACTCACTAATGGATGCCAATATGAAGAGCAAGATGACAAGACCGAGCTTCAGGAAGAACAAAATGGCATCCAAGGAAATTTTTCTAGGGCTTCACCCATGAAAATAGAAAAACCAAATGAAACAATCATTATGTTTGAAATCATTTCTAGTGAGAAAACTTGAGAGATTGAGTTAATAGAAACTCAACCATGATCAAGAATCAACAGGCTCAAAATCTTTACTTCAAGCACAATGATCAAATGGCCAAGGATCATGCCCAAAAACAAAGCAAATAACCACATTCATGCATAGTCATGAAACCCTAAAACCTAACCAGAGTCATGGATCAATGGCATCGAACCAACAAGTACAAATATCAAATGCCCAATGATCATCAAAATTCAAAGCAAAATCAACCGAGGTTAGGTTTCCACCGACAAGTTTGCTGGAGGGTTGAGTCACCATGTGAAGGGGCCAACCCACATGTCCAAAAATATATCATTTGCCAAGACTTCTAAAATCTAAACCATATACCATGCAATATATCAAATATCAAAAATCTAACCACTTTGAAAATGATCACCTAAAAGTGATTTTTTTGAAATTATTTTATGTGCTACCAACCATGTAAAGATGCAACAAATTATATGCATGTTTTTATAATAAAAAGGTGTTGGCATGGCATGTCTAATAACCAAGGTGGTCATCCCCTTTTATTTGCTAATTCCAAAGGTGGCAAAGCCAAATATAATGCAAAAGTGGTCCCCACTCTAGGTAAAAGCAAATTGATTTACACATTGTCACTCATGTGATCACTCAAAAAAAGAGCAATTATTAGAACATGTGCACATGAAGGGTGGTCCCCAAAAATAATTATTTTGAAAATATTGCTAAGGGTTGCAATTATTTTCTCACATGTAGAGAGTTATATTCTTGCATACTTCACAAAAGGATAGAATAGATAAGAATAGGAATTTTCATGTTAAAAGGAAGAAGACTTTCCTAGCAGGAAAATTGTATTATTAGCAAATTTTTCACCCTTCTCTTTCTTAAAATAGATCATTCAACTTTAGTTGAATGAGATGTAATCAAAGGCTATTAATGCCTCTTGTACTAGTTTGTATTATTTTATCCTTTTATTTATTATTAAATAAAGGATAAAATTAGGATGCATGGGTGAGTATAGCCTTAGGCTATTTTTAGGAAGGGTGAGAGAATTTATTTTGCTATATATTGTGTGCCCTTGCAAGGCACAGAAATATTCCTAGAGGAATTTTTGGATATAGGAGTACTGAAGCAATTTTTGCTAGTTCTTCCCTCTAAGTGTGAAGTATTTTATGCCTTTCCAAGTTATTTTGAAGTCTTGTGTATGTTTATATTAATCTTGTGAATGAAAATTCCTTGATCAACCACCTTACCCTACTGCAATTTCAGTCTTTTATGCTTAATTTTAATGTGCATGTTAACTTATTAGTACTGTTGTGAATCTCCCTCAGTACAATCAAGTGTTTTTCCCTTAGATATTTTGCAAAAAAAAATAAATTAATTGGTTCGCATCAAGAATCCTTCTCAAATCAATTTTGCATTTACTTAGTCAAAGTTCTCTCATACAATTTTTGGTGTATCACCTTAGTTTTAATTATTTATAGTCATCTTTTTCTCTAGAACTCCAAGAAAGTAGTTTAGTATACACCAACAAGGAACTCAAGAGATAACATGACCACATTGCCATTTGTCGTCCCATAGGTGTTTTATGAGTTTTCACTCTAGAGGAGTCATCTACTATGGGTTTGGCATCAACCGGTGATGATGTGTGGCCAAATATGGGAGATACCTACCACTATTTCCATGAGTTTGATGAGCTACAATAGGATGTGATATTATGGCGGTGATACAAAAAGTTTCAATGGTCAAAGACTATTTAGAGCTTACCATAATGACAAGATAAAAATTTCATGTTTGTCATTGTAACTCTATGTGAGATTTGTACATAGTTGACCGGTGTCATGGAAAAATTGGTACTATACAAGATGTTCCATGACTAGATATGTGGTATTCTCATACAGTTCTAGAGTATACTAATATGGGGCCACATATGTTTATGGATTGGGGCTATGGCTAGCTATTTCTAGTGCGAGTACCAATTTCAAGGGTACCTATTATCTCATTTTTAGTGATTTTAGCTAAAATCGAGATAACCATAGAAAATTTTAGACAAAATCTCCTAAAAATGAAAATGAAGGAGATTTTTGGGTTTTCAGGTTTCCATCGCATGGAAACATATCCTTTACATGCTTCATGTCAATTGTTTCTTATACCCAAAACCCGATTACAAGCCGGTGTATCGTTTGAGTTTTGGAACTCAAAGAATCGAAACATACATTACAAAATGCATGCTCCATGTCACTTGTTTCCCAAAACCCAAAACCTGAAATGATCCTTTGTGTCTGGTTTTAACATGATAACATCCAAACATCTCATGCTTCATGATAGTTGTTTCTCAATCCCGATTTGATACTAAAACCTTTATATCGTCTTTTGGAAACTCGAGCATGATGAAATGGCATTAATATAGGGTTTTCTGGTAGTTGGCACACATGTCGATGAGGTGTAATTAATGTTAGGGCTTTATAAATAGTTCAATTTTACACATCATTTTTACCTAGTATATTTTTGCTGCGTGGATTTTTCATGCATGTTCCTTCGACCTCCAAACCCGACTGAACCTCTTGATCAATTTCGTGATCCATCTTCGACCATTTTTCAAATTTATTGAAGGTATTTTTCTCTTCTTACCGCTTTGAGGTCTTTGGGGTTGTTTTTGAGGTATTCATTTGGCATTTTTCCTCTTTTCTTTTTCTTCCCTCTAGGTTTAGGGTTTTGGGTTATTTTCTTCATTTCCTATTGTATTCCCATGAAACCTCTTGTTTGGAATTCACCCTTTGGGTGTTTTCTTATTTTTCCCATGGGATATACTCTTTTGATTTTTGAGAAGAATCTAAAAATCCTAACTTACAAACTTGGTGGGAATTTTACGTGTTCGACATCGTTGACACCACAGAAACCCAATTGCTCAACATCCTCCGTTTCCGGTCTTCAAGTTTCTCCAAGTGCTCAACATCCTCCACTTCCGCATGTATAGGTTTCTCCAAGTGCTCAACATCCTCCAACTTCCATAATCTATCGGGTTTTACAAAGTGTTCAACATCACCCTGGCTCCGCTTGTATCGGGTTTTGTGAAGTGCTTAACATCCCCTGAGTTCCACCTTTGTGTTGGGTTTCACAAAGTGTTCTAACATGACCTAATTTCTGATATACATTGTAGTGTGTCGGGTTTCACAAAGTGCTTTGCAAGTCCCAAAGTCTAGTTAGTGTGGTGGGTCTGTAGGGTTGCTCAACAAGCTTTCAACCCGATTGTTCAACCAGTAAGTCATCTAGGCATTCTTTCTTCAAGAATTCTCATGTCGAATCCTACACAATCTAAGGATAAGTGAGATAGGTCAGGAAAGATGAAGTACATGTACTAAAAGATGGAATCCCCTTCCTACATAGATTACAATTATGACATCCGGGACACAGAGCTTGGTAATATAGATATGGAAGAATTTTGGAATAGAATCAAGGATTCTTCTCAAAGTCCCTAGATGAAGTCAATAGCCGGCGATGGCTCCCTCTTCCAACAAGATTCCTAATGTCTTCTCAATCCCCCGAGTTCATTTTGGCATGTGCTTCTAATTATGACTCAACTTCCCACTCGGTGAGAAATCAAGCAAGAGAAACCATAGTGAAGTTGGATGGAGGTTACTTTGAAGACCTCTGTTGATTTATAATATTTGATTTAAATCGTAGATCAACCTAGGAAAAAATATCAAAATATTGCATCGTGCATGTAAATAAAAAGTTCTTCATCAAGGCCAAGCCAACCATCTCTAGGTTTCCCAAGTTTTTCCCTAGAGTGATTTCATCCTTGAAATCAATGATATCATCACCCTACTAAGTCGAGTAGTTGGACTCCCCGAGATGAGATACTTCCAAGGGTGGATCTATCAATTCATGTTCATCATAAAGAATAATGACCAAGGGATCGATTGGAGCAGGTCTTATAAGTGAAGAGATAGACTCCCGATGAAAAGATTCTTGTCTACTTGCAATTTCTATATGTCATCATATGTCACGTATGTAGTAGCCGGCATGAGAAATTATCCAGGGTTAGATGCAAATGGAAATAGGAAACATAACACATATATAGTACTTCCCTCAACTAACAATGAAGGGGTCTGAGGATAAATTTAGAAGAGTGAACAACGCTTCTTTTATGAAAACATCTTCAAGATGAACCTAATCTAAGGAAAAGAAGAGACTCTAATGAGGCATTGGTCAAAGTATCAAAATGGGGTTATATCTTTCAAAAATTAAATAAGTTCACATACCTTTAGGTGGTCATGAACCAGGTGATCCTTTCCATTTTCCCATGTTCCCGGTGATAAGTTAATCCTGATGGAGTTGGTTAGATAAGTGTTGGATTTTCACAAATTCCAACAAAGTAAGCACAAGGCCACCATCTCCTTCCTATTTCCATTGGAAGGTACACGTGCTCAACAATAGTTAAAGCCAAGAACGTGGTGCACCTCCACCACCGACAAGGAAATCTTCCACATAGAAGAGATTGGTCAACCTATCATTCCCCTTTTGGTTGGCAGCTCATCGAGGTAAGTCTTCCTCTTACCTCTCGAGCTTTAATTTCATAATCATTACCTCCTCCCATTCAACCTTCCTTGCTTGATTTCTTCACAAAATTCCTCAATAAATGGCCAACATCTTGTTGACATCTCACCTCTCCCCATAGACTAATTTAACCATGGATATGCCTCCTCCTTCGATACCTTCATTCCTTGAGTCCATTCCCATGGGTACACTCGTAGTGATCACCACTCAATAAGAAAACCTTCCCCACCATGCAGATGTGACCATAACACCTACGATGGGAGAAACTTCTTCCAATTATGCCTCAATGGCTAATAGAAAAAACCCCAAGGAAGAAAAAAGTGGTAGTTCCCCTATTAGCCGTTGATTTCAGTTCCCTCAAGGTCACTCCCTACTAAGTCTAAAGAAACCCAAAATAGTTTCAAGGCTTTCAATGGATGCCTTTTGGCATAAGTTTGTGGAGATTTCCACTCTTGTGGAAAAAAAAGGAAAAGGATAAAAGACTAAAAAAGAAATAATCATATAATGGTCACTTGATTATCGAGATCAAAAGGGTTGATCTCAAAAAGTAACAATGGAAGGAGCACAGAGGATGATGCAAGATGCCATGAATGTGTTTGCCCTTTTGGTTGAAGGAAATGACAAAGGCAAGTCTAGAGATGAGATAAAAGAGAAAGTAGAGAAGCAAGTACCTAATCATTCTCAAAACCTCCTGAATCAACACCATCATCCTCTACCCCTACTCCTATGAGGTTCGATTTCTCATCGGTACCTGTGGATTGAGAAGATTATTGAGAAGGGGAAAGAATGGTTGATGAATGGATCTTGAGTCTACTCCTACAAGGAAAAGAGGTCATTGATGACACTCCTGGAAGTCTAAAAATCCTTGAGAATATAAAGAAGGATGTCGAGAAAATGGATGATGAGTTTTTAGTAGAAATCGGGATCCTATATTAACTTTTGAAGCTCTCAATACGATAAAATAAGTTTTGTCCCATGTCTTAATCGAAGAAGGAATCATTCCACATGGGGAAAAGCATTTTCAACTAACCAAAGCCATCGAGATTTAGAATAAATAATCTTAATGAAGCTTACGGAAAATTAAGGGAATCAAGATATCAATTGATTAATGCCACAAATGACATAGAAGAATAGCTAACCAAGATCTTCACTAAAGTGTTGAATGAAAGCTTGAATATTCTACCCGCTGATGATATTTACAAGTAGATCTAAGAATCAATTCAACATGAACCAACTTATGGATTTATTCTAGAAATCATTGATAGGTTTGTGAAGATTGAACATGCTTTGGAAACGAGGAAACTCAACAAGATATTAAAGAAACTTCCCGGTAACGTGAAGATACTTATGAAACATGTGAGGTCCTAAGTGACCACTCCACCATGCATCCTGATAAAGATGAGATGCATAGGCATAATCTAAAAGTTCCAAGAACTTTGAGACAAGAAGGCTTTGCTTGAGAAAGACAAAGATGATGATGACAAAATAGGCATAATGTTTCATGTCATTTTAATCTAAAATCGACATGTATTTTTTCATTTTCGTTTTGTCATGTAGAAGCAAATTTTGACTTGGTCTCTTTAGTGAGAGTCAAGAAAAAGAATCTCATTAAAAAACTATTTTCTATGCATTTATCCTATTTTCTCTCAACTCTTTTTATTATAAATAAGGATACTTATGCATTCCAAAGGGTTGAGATTTTTGAAATATTGAGAACTATTGTGAAGAATAAAATTTTTTTAGTTTTCTTTTAATCATTTGAGGAATAGAAACCGATGCTATTTTGAAAAATTTGTGTTGTGAGATTCATCTCTCTTAAGATATTGTTCTTATGTTTAGAATCTTAAGCTATTCTTTGTTTAGAACTCTCGATTATTTTAATTGTTTCAAACATTACATTTGTTATCTAAAACTTGTATGATTATTTCATGATCTGTGTTTATCTTGAAAGAAAATACGTTCCTCTCATTTCATTTCCATTGTGTTTCCTCCATAATAATAATTTCCTTTCCAATCCATTCCATTTCTAAAACTGCAACATCTTCACCTAGTGTGGATATGGATTTTGGGATTCTATCCCAACCCCAATGGTTAGAATAGTGTGAATATTGTATATATTATTTCTGTTGTGTTTTAGATTAGTAATAAATAGGTAGCCTCACCTGTCTTTGAGGAGGGATTTAATCCCATGTAATATGGTTGAACCTCATATTTTGGCTTGAAAAAATATCCAACCAACAGTTTTTGTGACTCTGCTTTGGGATATACGGATTGATAAGACTAAGCTTATCCTATTGGTGTCTGGTGACTCATATTTGCCTTATTTTCAAAAGATCTATTTTCCAGTTCAAGCTGGCCAGAAATATCTTCACTTGGTCAAGCCGAGCCAGGGTGAAACTGATCCGTTCTTTGATTTTCTTCAACAACATAATTTCAGACTTTCACCCAACAGTGTTGCATCTAGCCGAGTGAGAAGTTCTTCACCTATCCGAAGAACTCGGGTTCTTCAAGAACAAGAAGTTTCTACAACCTACCATGCATTATTCTTATCTGATACTTGGATTCCTGTACACACTTCATTCAAAAGAATGGTAGCACAACATGTGCCTTGGGGTGTGGCTATTGGTCCTCTTTCCCTAACTCCACCGTTGCATGATCTACCACATGGGTCACGTAAGAATATTCCTAAGTTCAACGGTGATGGGAAGTAGCACCTTGATGAACACATCACTTCATTCTTTGTCGCATGTGGCATTCTTGGAGTTGCTCATGAAGATGTCTCTGTTCGAACTCTTCATTGAGACATTACATGGTGTAGCAATAAAATGGTTCTACCATCTTCCAATGCATGCATTACCAACTAGACTACCATGTGGTCTATATTCAAAGCAAGGTTCAAACCGCTGAAGACTCTCATACCTTGTTAGCACAGCTTACACACATGAAGAAGGAGTCTTATGAACCCATGCAGGATTTCATAGCCAAATTCAACAAGCTGATTCGTAAGATCCCAGAGCTAGCCATTCCCACTCTTGAAAATCAAAAGTGTTTCTTCATCAATGCTCAGCCCCCTGATGTGAGCTTCTTGTTGAGAAGATCTATTATCCCGATTTGGCCACTGCTCAAGCTACAACCACTGAAATAGAAGATGATCTTATTCTAGCCGGAAAGATCAAAAGAGAATCATCTAAGCCTAAAAATCAAAGTTCTTCTCAGAGTACTACTGATCCTATGATTCAGAAGATGGCCAATGACTTGATCACTTTAAAGAAGAAAATGTCTCAACAAGTAACCAACATTCCTTATCGGGATATTCCTAGATGGAATTTCAATAATGCCAATGATGCTCCCACAAGAGATAGGAATCGGTTGATCACTGCTCCCACTAGGCTAGCCATTGAAGCTTCTCCTATCAACGTAGTAGTTGAAATAGTTGAGGAGGGTGAAGAACTAGAAGATCAAGATTCTCATGAAGCTTTCGAAGCTTCAGGATATGCTTGATGAGTCTTTTGACGATTCAACTGGTGACTCTAGCATTGGATACTTGAGTATGAGGAAGATGAAGGTGAGCATGATGGTCAATCATTTGCATTCACTCGATCCCAATCTTAGAACCCCAGAAATCTAGTTGAAGGCTCTAAGGAGAAAAGTAAAGAAGCTCCCATGGTTATGGCTAAAAGAGGCTCTCCCATCTTAAAACTGAAAAGGAGACAACTAAAAAGGTAACTTCATCTTCTAACTCTTTTTATCCTTCTCTCAAGGCTAGTACCTCAACTCAGACCAGTGTAACTAGAACTGAGCCCTCCATCATCCTTTCTATACCACTTTCAACATCATTGATCATGCAAAGAAAACCAAAATCCAAATGTCGGAAGCCAGTACTGCAGTTCAACCCTGAGAAATTTGAGAAACTTGCCAAATTCATTAGAAGCAAGGTTGTTATTCCTTCATCTTCAAAAGGAATTTTTCCTAGCCCCACCCAACCTTTACCTCAGAGTAATATGACCTCTTGCTACTTCTTCAGAAAGATTGAACCATTTTATTTGTCCTTACTTATAAATGGTTTTAAACTCGATAATTGCATAATTGACTCAGGAGCCTCTGATAACGTAATGCCCACAAAAGTAGCTCATGCCCTTGGACTCACCTTGACTAAATATTATGGGTGGTGTTATTCCATGGAAACCAAACAAGTCCCCTTGATTGGCCAAATCAAGGATGCACAATTTGCATTTGTTTCCTTCCTTGAAAAGAGGATAAAAATGACTATCTTGATTGCTGATATCCCAAATGATTATGGTATTCTCTTGGGAAGATGTTTTTTGGAAAGATGTTGGAGGAGAAATCAACATGGATTAGACCAAATCTAAAATTCTAGTGAATGGAGTTCCTCATGTGTCCTTCACCCCGAAGCACAAGCAAAGTACCTAGTTACTAAATCAGATGATCCTAAGGCTCAAATTCTCTTTGAAGATGCAGGCTTGGGTAATTATTTCATGACATCTGAGGTGCCCTCTATAGAAGTCAAAGAAGAAGATCCTAATGCTATTTGGACCCTTGAGTTCGATGGGAGCTGTTCAACTACTGGGTCAGGTGTTGGCATGGTTCTTATATCTCCATATTTTGAGATTTTTCCTTTTGCTTTCAAGTTGCAGTTTGATAATACTAATAACATAGCTGAATATGAAGCTTTGTTATTAGGATTAGAAATGGCAAGACAAAAAGGAATCTGAAATCTTAAAGTGCAAGGAGATGCCGAGTTGATTGTGAATCAAGTAAGGGGGACCTATCAGGTAAAAAATGATCGCCTAAGACATTACAGGAACAAAGTTTGGGACAACATAGAATGCTTTGATGATTTTTCCATTAAGAAGTCTTAAGAGATTACAATGATAAAGCTGATTCTTTAGCCATATCTGCATCTCTTCTCCTTCCTCACCCAAAGTTCAAATAGGACACGTATACCATTGAGATTGTGTATCGTCCAAGTGTTCTAGATAATTCAACACATTGGAAAGTGTTTAATGATGATCAACATGTATTATCTTTTCTTGAGAAAGCTGAATAATTTTAGTGAGCTTTATTTTGAAGGATCAGAATCAGCTTTCTATGAGTCCGTCTCAAATTCATATCAAGAAATTGATGGTGAATTCATCCAGCTTAAAGGCAATAAGATTCCAAGGGATTAGTTTCTCTGGAAGGTCTATTTGACAAGCATGACTGTTTCATTCAAGATAAAAGGCAAGTTGAAGGTGCTTCCTTGTTAGAGGTAGATCAAGTTAACTTGGGCTCCGTTGATCAACCACAGATGGTAAACATCAGGAAATGTTATTCTCTGAAGGAAAGAGAAAGATTCATTTCACTCCTGAAGAGATATATAGATGTCTTGGCATGGTCCTATGTGGACCTAAAATCTTTCAAGCCCAAGGATGTGCAACATAGCATTCCTTTAAAGCCTAAAGTTAAACCCTACAGGAAGAAGCAAAGGCATTACAACCCAAAGATCTCAGGGACTATCCTTGCATAAATTTAGAAGATGTTAGATGCAAGGATTATCTTTCCAATCCATCATTCCACCTAGGTTGCTAACATTGTCCTAATCAGAAAGAAGAATGGTGAAATCTATGGATTTGTGTTGACTTCCAAAACCTCAATCAATTCATTGAAATACAATTATCCATTTCCCATCATGGACCAAGTATTACAGACTGTCACTAGGATCAGAAATGTTATCCATGCTTGATGGATTTTTGGGGTATAATCAAGTTGAGGTAGTTGTTAAAGATCAACATAAAATGACATTCACCACCCCATGGGGAACCTTCACTTACAGGAGGATGCCTTTTGGTTTGATTAATGTCGAGCCACGTTTCAAAGAGCTATGGATTTAGCTTTTAGATATTTGATGGGCAAGGTCATAGTTGTGTATTTGGATGACTTGACGGTCTTCTCTAAAAAGTGAAGTGATCATTATGATCATCTGAATAGTACTCTTAAGGTGCAGGCGTCATGGGATTTCATTAAATCCTAAAAATTCCATGTTTAGAGTAATAGAAGGAAAGTTTTTGGGTCATATCATGACTAAAGAAGGAACCAAGATTAACCCAGAGAGGGTGAAGGCCATCCAAAGCCTTACCCTACCCACAAGCAAAACTAGGGTGCACTCCTTTTTGGGAAGGTCAATTTCCTAAGAAGATTTGTACTTGACTTTTCCGATAAAACCAAGGATATCCTTGGGATGATGAAAGGTAAAACTCCATTTCATGGAGCACTGAAGGGAAGCTTGCATTTGAAGAATTCAAAAGGGAAATTGCTCACACTCCCATCTTGGTGTGCCTGATTTCAAAAATATTTCATCATGTACAACTATGCTTCTGCACATATAGTATCAACCATCCTAATGCAGGAGAATGAAGAAAGAATTGAATCTCCCATCACTTTCATGAGATTCCCATTAAAGGAACATGAATTGAAGATGTCACAAATTTAAAAACATGCTTATGTAGTGGTGAGAGTAGTGAAGCATTTCAGGTATTATGTGTTGAGTTCTCACACTCTCGTTCTTGTTCCTGATACCGCAGTTAAATCCATCTTGACTCAATAGGAGTTGGGTAGTCAACAAGGTAATCTGGATAGCCAAAGTCCAGGAGTATGACTTGGACATCAGACCTACCAAGTTAGTACGAGGAAGAGGCATGTGCCAATTGATCACAGAAAACAATGCTGAGATAGAATGCGAAGAAACTGAAGGTACTTCTTCAGAATTGCCCATGGCACTTTTTGTAAGCACAACAGATGAATGGTACATGGATATTGCTTTCTTTTTAACTTATGGTGAATTCCTCTACATTTAAGCCAAAAATAAAGAGGATAGTTAGGTTAAGGTCTGCAAGATACATTCTATGGGATAATGGTATATACAAGAAGGGTATTGATGGTGTATTCCTGCGTTGTGTTGATAAGTCTCAACAGGTAAGGTTGCTAGAGTCCTTCCACAATCTAGCATGTGGAGGACATTTCTCTTCCTCTATAATGGCTTACAAGATCTTACGGGCCAGGTACTATTGGCCTACTCTCTTTTGAGATTTAACTGAATGGGTAGCCAAGTGTGAAGCTTGTCAACATTTCGTTGGTCATCCTAAGCTGGCAACTCTTCCCTTGAAACTTGTGGTGATTGAAGAACCTTTTCACCAATGGGGAATTGATTTCATTAGAGTGTTGAATCCTTCCTCTAGTGTTGGTCATAATTATGTGCTCACCACCACAGACTATTTCACCAAGTGGGTGGAAGCTGTGCCAATCAAGCAAGCAACCTCTGAAGTGTGTGACTTTCTCAAGGAGAATATAATTGTTAGATTCAGTGTGCCTCACAAGATTGTTGTTGAAAATGCTTCCAATTTCTCATCCCATGAGTTGATAGAATTTTTTTATGGCTTTGGGATCACATTGGCTCATTCATCCGATTATTACCCCCAAGGCAATGGTCAGGCTGAATCAAGCAACAAGAACCTAGTGACCATAATCAGAAAGTTGGTCGATGAGAATCAGAGGACATGGCACAAAGCATTGTATGATGCATTATGGGCAGATCAGATTACTCCTAAGTGAGCTATTGGAATGTCCCCATTCCAAGTGTTGTATGGGATTGATGTTGAGATTCCTATCTCTGTAGAATTTCTAGCCTTACAGTTGGCTAAAGCAATTGAAGATGAAACTTTTCAAGATTCCATTGAGAAAAGGATAAGGTACCTAGCTAGGCTAGAAGAAGAAAGGAGCAAGGTGGTGGATCACATTGTATATCATCAGAGCAAATTCAAAAGATATTTGACAAAAAATCAAAGCAACGTGATTTCCAAATTGAGATCTAGTACTTCTCTGGGACAAGAGAAGAGAGTAGAAAGGGATGCATGGCAAGTTTGACTCCTTATGGAAAGGTCCTTTCAAAATACATCAGCTGAATGGTGAAAATAGCTTTTGTCTATCATATCTAGATGGAGAGTTTCTCCCTCTACCTTTCAGTGGTCAACATCTAAAGTTGTTCCATCAGTAATGCAAGATGCTCTCTTACACTGTATCATAATTTATTTTTTGTTGTGTGTTTGCTTTCTTTTCTTTCTTTCTTTCTTTGTTTTCAGTTTTTCTTCTTCAGACTCCATAGCCCAATGGATAAAGCTTTTTGATATATGAGTTCTCTTCCTTTGATGTCTCAAAGAAATTCCCCAACTGAGCCAACTATTATCTTGTTTTTAGTGATTTCAACTAAAATTGAGATAACCATAGAATTTTTTTGACAAAAATCTCTAAAAATGCCCTTTGAAGGAGATTTTTAGGGTTTTCGGGTTTCCATCACATGGAAACATATCCTTTGCATGCTTCATGTCAATTGTTTCCCAAAACCTAAAACCTGATTACAAGCTAGTGTATCGAAGGTTTTGGAACTCAGAAGCATCGAAACATACCTTGCAAAATGCATGCTCCATGTCACTTGTTTCCCAAAACCCAAACTTGAAATGATCCTTTGTGTCGGGTTTTCAAAACTTGATAACATCCAAACATCTCATGCTTCATGACAGTTGTTTCCTGAAACCTAATTTGATAGTAAAACCTTTGTATCGGGTTTTGGACACTCTGAGCATGATGACATGGCATTAATGTCAAGTTGTCTGGTAGTTGGCACACGTGTTCGGATGAGGTGTAATTAATGCTAGGGCTTTATAAATAGTTTGATTTTACATGTCATTTTTACCTAGTATATTTTCACTGCATGTGGATTTTTTGTGCATGTTCCTTTGACCTCCAAACCTGACTAAACTTCTTGATCGATTTTGTGATCCGTCTTTGACCATTTTTCAAATTTATTGAAGGTATTTTTCTCTTCTTACCACTTTGAGGTCTTTGGGGTTGTTTTTGAGGTGTTCATTTGGTGTTTTCCCTCTTTTCTTTTTCTTTCCTCTAGGTTTAGGGTTTTGGGTTGTTTTCTTCATTTCCTATTGTATTCCCATGAAACCTCTTGTTTGGAATTCACCCTTTGGGTGTTTTCTTATTTTTCCATGGGATATACTCTTTTGATTTTTGAGAAGAATCTAAAAATCCTAACTTACAAACTTGGTGGGAATTTTACGTGTTCTGACATCCCAAAAACCCGACACCTTTGTTTGAGTTTTACAGGGTGTCTAACATCATTCGGCTTCCACAGTGTATCGGTTTCTCCAAGTGCTCAACATCCTCTAACTTCCACTTGTATCGGGTTTCACAAAGTGTTCAACATCACCTCTCTAGTATATCGGTTTTGAAGTGCTTAACATCCCTTGAGTTCTACCTTTGTGTCGGGTTTCACAAAGTGTTCGACACGACCTAATTTCTGATATACATTATAGTGTGTCGGGTTTCACAAAGTTCTTTGCAAGTCCCAAAGTCCGGTTAGTGTGGTGGGTCTATAGGGTTGCTCAGCAAGATTTCAAGCCCGATTGTTCAACAAAAGTCATCTAGGCATTCTTTCTTCAAGACTTCTCATGTCGGATCCTGGACAATCTAAGGATAAGTCAGACAGGTTAGGAAAGATGAAGTACAAGTACTAGAAGATGGAGTCCCCTTCCTACATAGATTGTAATTACGACATCCGGGACACGGAGCTTGGTAATATAGACATGGAAGACTTTTGGAATAGAATCAAGGATTCTTCTCAAAGTCCCTAGATGAAGTCAATAGCGCAGTGGCCTCCCTCTTGCAGCAGGATTCCCAATGTCTGCTCAATGCCCCAGTTCATTCTGGCCTATGCTTCCAATTATGACTCAACTTCCCGCTCAGTGAGAAATCAAGTAGGAGAAACCATAGTGAAGTTGGATGGAGGTTACTTTGATGACCTCTTAAGATTGCCCAACTTTGAAGAATATGTTGATTTGAATCTTCAATCAGCATAGAAGGCCTGGGACAATGATCAAGAAGATTACATCGGAATGTAAATAAAAAATTTCTTGATCAAGGCCAAGCCAGCCATCTCTAGGTTTCCCAAGTTTTTCCCTAGGAGTGATTTCATCCTTGAAATCAGTGATATCATCACCCTGCTAAGTCAAGTATTTGGACTCCCAAGTCGAGAGACTTCCAAGGGTGGATGTATCAATTCATGGTCATCATAAAGAAGAATGACCAAGGGATCGAATTGGAGTAGTCTTATAAGTGATGAGATAGACTCCCAGATGAAAACAGTCTTGTCTACTGGCAAGTTCTATATGTCATCATACGTCACCTATGCAACATCGGTGACATGAGAAATTATCTAGGGTTGGATGCAAAGGGAAATAGGGAAACAAAACACATATATCGGTACTTCCCTCAACTGACAATGAAGGGGTCTGAGGATCAATTCAGAAGAGTGAATGATGCCTTATTTTATGAAAACATCTATAGGATGAACCCTGATCTAAGGAAAAGAAGAGTCTCTGATGAGGCATGGGCCAAAGTATCAAATGGGGTTGTATCTTCTTGCAATTCAAGAAGTTCACATACCTTTGGGTGGTCATGTACCAGGTGATCCTTTCCATTTTCCCAGGTTCCCAGGTGATAAGCTGATCCTGATGGAGTTGGTTAGACAATTGTTGGATTTTCACAAATTCCAACAGAGTAAGCACAAGGCTGCCATCTCCTTCCCTATTTCCATCGGAAGGTACACATGCTCAATAGTGGTTAAAGCCAAGAACATGGTGCATGAGCTACAGGACAAGTTGAAGAAGCACATGAAGCACAGAGATGGGTTTGATTTTTGAGGAGTCCTTAAGTCATACGGGACCTTATATCTACATGTGCCCAACATAGAAGACATTTGGGTTGATCTTCGGGATGAAGTTTCCATCCAAAGAAAGGATAATAGCAGTTAACACTTGAAGAGATTCAGATGTTAGATCTATCTAACATCCTAGAAGGCACCATGGACAATGAAAGTGTCCTTGACACCTCGTATGATGGGTTGAATGAAGACCAATATGTATTCCCAGCCATTGATTGGTCCATTGCTGAGAAAGCTTCTATCACAGGAAGAGCTACTCAAATTCTTGCTCATACTAAGGTGTGGCTCATTTCTTGGGAATGAGTTATAAAGAAAAGATTTTTTCAAAGCTAGCTACTTTGGAAGTGGACCCTCCAAGGGAAAAAAGGAAAAGGATAAGGACCCTTCCAAGAGGCCAATAAAGGTTAAATTTGTCAGAAAGGGAGAAGAGCAAGTGACCACATCATTGGCCACTCCCCACAAATGGTTGAGATACTTGATTCACCTCCACCACCAGAACAAGGAAATATTCCTTCAGGAGAAGAGGTTGGTCAACCTCTCATTCCCCTTTTGGTTGGCAGCTCATCAGAGGTAAGTCTTCCTCTTACCTCTCAAGCTTTAATTTCAGAATCATTACCTCCTCCCATTCAGCCTTCCTTGCTTCATACTTCTTCACCAAATTCCTCAGCCATGGCCAGCATCTTCTCTAACCTCTCACCTCTCCCCACTAGACCCAAGTTAACCATGGATATGCCTCCTCCTTCTATACCTTCATTCCCTGAGTCCATTCCCATACAGACACACTACACTCGCAGTGATCACCACTCCATAAGAAAACCTTCCTCCACCTGCAGATGTGACCATAACACCTATGATGGGAGAAACTTCTTCCAGTATGCCTCAATGGTTAATAGATCAGACCCCAAGGAAGAGGAAGGTGGTAGTTCCCCTACCAGCCTTTGATTTCAGTTCCTCAAGGTCACTCCTGCCAAGTCTGCCAAGAAACCCAAAATGGTTTCAAGGGTTTCAGTGGATGCCTCAGGGCATAAGTTTGTGAGATTGCCACTCCCACGGCTGAAAAAACCAAGAATGATATAATGGTCACCGATTATCAGATCACAAGGTTGATCTAGGAAAAGTAACAATGGAGGGAGCACAACAGGACACAAGATGCCATGAATGTGTTGTGCCAAAAGTTGAAGGAAATGAAGGCAAGCAGAGATGAGCTAAAAGAGAAAGTAGAGCAGCTGACAGAAGTACTACTCAAGCTCTCAAAGCCTCCTGAGTCAACACCATCATCCTCTACCCCTACTCCTATCAGGTTTGATTTCTCATCGGTACCCAGGATTGAAAAGATTAATGAGAAGGGGAGAATGGTTGATGAATGGATCTAGAGGCTACTCCTACAAGGAAAAGAGGTCATTGATGACACCATGGAAGTCTACAAATCCTTGGAGAATATAAAGAAGGATGGTGAGAAAATGGATGATGAGTTTTCAACAGAAGTCGGGAACCTAGAGTTAACTTTTGAAGCTCTCAATACTGAAAAATAGGTTCCATCCCACATCTTGATCAAAGAAGGAATCATTCCACATGGGGACAAGCATTTTCAACTAACCAAAGCCATTAGATTCAGAATAAAGATTCTCAATGAAGCTTGCAGAAAATTGAGGGAATCAAGAGATCAATTGATTGATGCCACAAATGACATAGAAGAAGAGCTAACCAAGATCTATGCTAAAGTGTTGAATGAAAGCTCGAGTATTCTACCCGACTGACAATCTTTACAAGCAGATCCAAGAATCAATTCAGCATGAACCAACTTATGGCTTTAGTCTAGAAATCATTGATAGGTTCGTGAAGATTGAACATGCTTTGGAATCACTAAGGAAACTCAACAAGAGATTGAAGAAACTTCCTGGTAATGCGAGCGATACTCAAGAAACATGTGAGGTCCTGAGTGACCACTCCACCATGCCTGATGAAGATGAGATGTAGGGCATAATCTGAAAGTTCCAAGAATTTTGGACAAGCAGGCTTTGCTTGGAGGAAGACAAAGATGATGAAACATAATAGGCATAATGTTTCATGTCATTTCAATCTTGAAATCGACATGTCTTTTTCATTTTCATTTCATCATGTAGGAAGAAAATTTTGACTTGGTCTCCTACGTGAGAGTCAAGAAAAATAGGACTCTCATTAAAAGACTATTTTCTAGGATTTATCCTATTTTCTCTCAACTCTTTTTATTATAAATAAGGGATACTTATGCATTCCAAAGGGTTGAGATTTTTGGAATATTGAGAACTATTGTGAAGAAGAAAAACTTTGTGTTTTCTTTTAATCATTTGAGGAATAGAAACCGATGCTATTTTGTAAACTTTGTGTTGTGAGATTCATCTCTCTTAAGATATTGTTCTTATGTTCAGAATCTTAAGCTATTCTTTGTTTAGCACTCTCGATTATTTTAATTGTTTCAAACATTACATTTGTTATCTAAAACTCGTATGATTATTTTGTGATCTGTGTTTTCTCGAAAGAAAATATGTTCCTCTCATTTCCTTTCCATTGTGTTTCTTCCATAATAATAATTTCCTTTCCAATCCATTCCATTTCTAAAAACTACAACATCTTCACCTTGTGTGGATATGGATTTCGGGATTCTATCCCAACCCCAATGGTTAGAATAGTGTGAATATTGTATATATTATTTCTGTTGTGTTTTAGATTAGTAATAAACAGGAAGCCTCACCTATCTTTGAGGAGGGATTTAATCCCATGTACTATGGTTGAACCTCATATTTTGGCTTGAAAAATATCCAACCAATAGTTTTTGGTGACTCCGCTGGGGAATATACGGATTGATAAGACTAAGCTTATCCTATTGGTGTCTAGAACTCCATATTTTCCTTATTTTAGAAGATCTATTTTCCAGTTCAAGCTGCTAGAAATATCTTCACTCGGTCAAACCGAGCCAGGGGTGAAACTGATCCATTCTTTGATTTTTTTAAGAACATAATTTCAGACTTTCACCCAATAGTGTTGCATCTAGCCAAGCGAGAAGTTCTTCACCTATCCAAGAACTTAGGGTTCTTCAAGAACAAGAAGTTTCTACAACCTTGCCATGCATTATTCTTGTCTGATACTCAGATTCTTGTATGCACACTTCATTCAGAAGAATGGTAGCACAACCTATTCCTTGGGGTGTGGCTATTGGTCCTCTTTCCCTAACTCCACCATTGCACAATCTACCACATGGGTCACGTAAGAATATTCCTAAGTTCAACATGGTGATGGGAAGCAGCACCCTAATGAACACATCACTTCATTCTTTGTCACATGTGGCATTCTTGGAGTTTCTCATGAAGATGTCTCTATGTTCACTCTTCATTGAGACATTACATGGTGTAGTAGTAGAATGGTTCTACCATCTTCCAATGCATGCATTACCAACTAGACTACCATGTGGTCTATATTCGAAGCAAGGTTCAAACCGGCTGAAGACTCTCACACCTTGTTAGCACAACTTACACACATGAAGAAGGAGTCTTATGAACCCATGTGGGATTTCATAGCCAAATTCAACAAGCTGATTCATAAGATTCTAGAGCTAGCCATTCCCACTCTTGAAAATCAAAAGTGTTTCTTCATCAATGCTCAACCCCCTAATGTGAGCTTCTTGTTGAGAAGATCTATTTATCCCGATTTGGCCACTGCTCAAGCTACAACCACTGAAATAGAAGATGATCTTATTCTAGTTGGAAAGATCAGAAGAGAATCATCTAAGCCTAAAAATCAGAGTTCTTCTCAGAGTAATACTACCAATCCTATGATTCAGAAGATGGCCAATGACTTGATCACTTTAAAGAAGAAATGTCTCAACAAGCAACCAACATTCCTTATCGGGATATTCCTAGATGGAATTTCAACAATGCCAATGGCACTCCCACAAGAGACAGGAATCGGTTGATCACTGCTCCCACTAGGCTGGCCATTGAAGCTCCTCCTGTCAACACAACAGTTGAAATAGTTGAGGAGGGTGAAGAACTAGAAGATCAAGATTCTCATGAAGCTTTCAAAGCTTCAGGATATGTTGATGAGTCTTTTGATGATTTAGGTGACTCTCCAACATTGGATACTTGAGTATGAGGAAGATGAAGGTGAGCATGATGGCCAATCATTTGCAGTCTTCACTCGATCCCAATCTCAAAACCCCATAAAAGCTAGTTGAAGGCTCTAAGGAGAAAAGTAAAGAAGCTCCCATGGTTATGGCTAAAAGAGGCTCTCCCATCTCAGCACAAACTGAAAAGGAGACAACTAAAAAGGTAACTTCATCTTCTAACTCTTTTTCTCCTTCCCTCAAGGCCAGTACCTCAGCTTAGACTAGTGTAACCAGAACTAAGCCCTCCATCATTCCTTCATATACCACTTTCGACATCATTGATCATGCAAAGAAAACCAAAATCCAAATGTCGAAGCCGAGTACCTGCAGTCCAACCCTGAGCAATTTGAGAAACTTTCCAAATTCATTAGAAGTAAGGTTATTATTCCTTCATCTTTAAAAGGATTTTTCCTAGCCCCACCCATCCTTTACCTCAGAGTAATATGACCTCTTATGCTCTTCTTTAAGAAAGATTGAACCATTTTATTTGTCCTTACTTATAAATGGTTTTAAACTCAACAATTGGATAATTGACTCAGAGCCTCTGATAACATAATGCCCAAAAAGTAGCTCATGCCCTTGGACTCACCTTGACTAAATATTATGGGTGGTGTTATTCCATGGAAACCAAACAAGTCCCCTTGATTGGCCAAATCAAGGATGCACAATTTGCATTTGTTGCCTTCCCTGAAAAGAGAGTGAAAATGACTATCCTGGTTGCTGATATCCCAGCTGCTTATGGTATTCTCTTAGGAAGAGGTTTTTGTAAATATGTTGGAGGAGAAATCAACATGGATTGGACCAAAGCTAAAATTCTAGTAAATGGAGTTCCTCGTGTCCTTCACCCCGAAGCACAAGAAAGTACCTGAGTCACTAAATCAGATGATCCTAAGGCTCAAATTCTCTTTGAAGATGTAGGCTTGGGTAATTATTTCATGACATCTAAGGTGCCCTCTGTAGAAGTCAAAGAAGAAGATCCTAATGTTATTTGGACCCTTGAGTTTGACGGGAGTTGTTCAACTACTGGGTCAGGTGCTGGCATGGTTCTTATATCTCCAGATTTTGAGATTTTTCCTTTTGCTTTCAAGTTGTAGTTTGATAATACTAATAACATAGCCGAATACGAAGCTTTGTTATTAGGATTAGAAATGGAAGAAAAAAAGGAATCCAAAATCTTAAAGTGTAGGGAGATGCTGAGTTGATTGTGAATCAAGTAAGGGGGACCTATCAGGTAAAAAATGATCACCTAAGACATTACAGGAATAAGGTTTGGGACAACATAGAATGCTTTGATGCTTTTTCCATTAAGGTAGTCTTAAGAGATTACAATGATAAATATTGATTCTTTAGCCATATCTGCATCTCTTCTCCTTCCTCACCCAAAGTTCAAACAGGACACATATACCATTGAGATTGTGTATCGTCCAAGTGTTCCAGATAATTCAACACATTGGAAAGTGTTTAATGATGATCAACAGGTATTATCTTTTCTTGAGAAAGCTGATAATTTTAGTGAGCTTTATTTTGAAGGATCAAAATCAACTTTCGTGAGTCTATCTCAAATTCATATCAAGAAATTGATGGTGAATTCATCCATCTTAAAGGAAATAAGATTTTGAAGGGATTAGTTTCTCTGGAAGGTTTGTTTGACAAGCATGACCATTTCATTTAGGATAAAAGGCAAGCTGAAGGTGCTTCCTCATCAGAGGTAGATCAAGTTAACCTGGGCTCTGATCAACCACGGATGGTAAACATCAAGAAATGTTGTTCTCTGAGGAAAGAGAAAGATTCATTTCACTCCTGAAGAGATATATAGACGTCTTGGCATGGTCCTATGTGGACTGAAATCTTTCAAGCCCAAGGATGTGCAACATAGCATTCCTTTAAAGCCTGAAGTTAAACCCTACAGGTAGAAGAAAAGGCATTACAACCCAAAGATCTCAGGGACTATCCTTGCATAGAAATTCAAAAGATGTTAGATGTAAGGATTATCTTTCCAATCCATCATTCCACCTAGGTTGCTAACATTGTCCCTATCAGAAAGAAGAATGGTGAAATCCAGATTTGTGTTGACTTTCGAACCTCAATCAGTCTTCATTGAAAGACAATTATCCATTTCCCATCATGGACCAAGTATTACAGACTGTCACTGGATCAAAAATGTTATCCATGCTTGATGTATTTTTGGGGTATAATCAGGTTGAGGTAGCTGTTGAAGATCAACATAAAATGACATTCACCACCCCATGGGGAACCTTTGCTTACAAGAGGATGCCTTTTGGTTTGATTAATGCCGAGCCATGTTTCAAAGAGCTATGGATTTAGCTTTCAGATATTTGATGGGAAAGGTCATAGTTGTGTATTTGGATGACTTGATGGTCTTCTCTAAAAATGAAGTGATCATTATGATCATCTAGAATAGGTACTCTTAAGGTGCAGGCATCATGGGATTTCATTAAATCCTAAAATTCCATGTTTGGAGTAATGAAGGAAATTTTTGGGTCATATCATGACTAAATAAGGAACCAAGATTGACCCAGAGAGGGTGAAGGCCATCCAAAGCCTTACCCTACCCACAAGCAAAACTGGGGTGCACTCCTTTTTGGGAAGGTCAATTTCCTAAGAATATTTGTACCTAACTTTGCTGATAAAACCAAGGATATCCTTGGGATGATGAAAGGTAAAACTCCATTTTGATGGAGCACTAAGGGAAGCTTGCATTTGAAGAAGTCAAAAGGGAAATTTCTCACGCTCCCATCTTGGTGTGCCTTGGATTTCAAAAATATTTCATCATGTACAACTATGCTTCCACACATACAGTATCAACCATCCTGATGCAGGAGAATGAAGAAGGAATTGAAGCTCCCATCACTTTCATGAGCTTCCCATTAAAGGAACATGAATTGAAGATGTCACAAATTGAAAAACATGCTTATGCAGTGGTGAGAGTAGTGAAGCATTTCAGGTATTATGTGTTGAGTTCTCACACTCTCGTTCTTGTTCCTGATACCATAGTTAAATCCATCTTGACTCAACAGGAGTTGGGTAGTCAAAGGGTAACTAGATAGCCAAATTCTAGGAGTATGACTTGGACATCAGACCTACCAAGTTAGTATGAGGAAGAGGCCTATGTGCCAATTGATCATGGAAAATAATGCTGAGATAGAATGCGAAGAAACTGAAGGTACTTCTTCAGAATTTCCCATGGCACTTTTTGTAAGCACAACAGATGAATGGTACACGGATATTGCTTTATTTTTAACTTATGGTGAATGCCCTCCACATTTAAGCCAAAAAGAAGAAGAGGACAGTTAGGTTAAGGTCTGCAAGATACATTCTGTGGGATAATGGTATATACAAGAAGGGTATTGATGGTGTATTCCTACACTATGTTGATAAGCCTCAGCAGGTAAGGTTGCTAGAGTCCTTCCACAATCTAGCATGTGGAGGAAATTTCTCTTCCTCCATAACAACTTACAAGATCTTACGGGCCAAGTACTATTGGCCTACTCTCTTTCGAGATTCAGCTGAATGGGTAGCCAAGTGTGAAGCTTGTCAACATTTCATTGGTCGTCCTAAGCTGGCAGCTCTTCCCTTGAAACCTGTGGTGATTGAAGAACCTTTTTCACTAATGGGAAATTGATTTCATTAGAGTGTTGAATCCTACCTCTAGTGTTGGTCATAATTATGTGCTCACCACCACAAACTATTTCACCAAGTGGGTGGAAGTTGCCCCAATCAAGCAAGCAACCTCTAAAGCTGTGTGTAAATTTCTCAAGGAGAATATAATTGTTAGATTCGGTGTGCCTCACAAGATCGTTATTGACAACGCTTCCAATTTCTCATCCCATGAGTTGACAAAATTTTTATGGCTTTGGGATCACATTGGCTCATTCATCCGATTATTACCCCAAGATCATGGTCAAAGCTGAATCAAGCAACAAGAACATGGTGACCATAATCAGAAAGTTGGTCGATGAGAATCAAAGGACATGGCACAAAGCATTGTATGATGCATTATGGGAAGATTGGATTACTCCCAAGTGAGCTATTGGAATGTCCCCATTCTAAGTGTTGTATGGGATTGATGCTGAGATTCCTATCTCTATAGAATTACCAGCCTTATAGTTGGCCAAAGTAATTGAAGATGAAACTTTTCAAGATTCCATTGAGAAAAGGATAAGGTACCTAGCTAGGCTAGAAGAAGAAAGGAGAAAGGTGGTGGATCACATTGTAGATCATCAGAGTAAATTCAAAAATATATTTGACAAAAAATCAAAGCAACATGATTTCCAGGTCAGAGATCTAGTACTTCTCTGGGACAAGAGAAGAGAGCAGAAAGGGATGCATGGCAAGTTTGACTCCTTATGGAAAGTTCCTTTCAAAATACATCAGTTGAATGGTGAAAATAGCTTATGTCTATCATATCTAGATGGAGAGTTTCTCCCTCTACCTTTCATTGGTCAACATCTGAAGTTGTTCCATTAGTAATGCAAGACACTCTCTTGCACTTGTATCATAATTTATTTTTTGTTGTGTGTTTTCTTTTCTTTTCTTTCTTTCTTTGTTTGTTTTTAGTTTTCTTCTTCAGACTCCATAGCCCAATGGATAAATATTTTTGATATATGAGTTCTCTTCCTTTGATGTCTCAAAGAAAGTCCCCAACTGGAGCCAGTTGTTATCTTGTTTTTAGTGATTTTAGCTAAAATTGAGATAACCATAGAAAATTTTTGACAAAATCTCCTAAAAATGCCCTTTGAAGGAGATTTTCGGTTTTGGGTTTCCATCGCATGGAAACATATCCTTTGCATGCTTCATGTCAATTGTTTCCCAAAACCAAAACCGATTACAAGCCAGTGTATCGGTTTTAGAACTCAGAAGCATCGGAACATACCTTGCAAAATGCATGCTCCATGTCACTTGTTTCCCAAACCCAAAACCTGAAATGATCCTTTGTGTCGGGTTTTGAACTTGATAACATCCAAACATCTCATGCTTCATGATAGTTGTTTCCGAAACCCGATTTGATAGTAAAACCTTTGTATCGGTTTTCGACACTCCAAGCATGATGACATGGCATTAATGTCGAGTTGTCTAGTAGTTGGCACACGTGTCGGATGAGGTGTAATTAATGCTAGGGATTTATAAATAGTTTGATTTTACACGTCATTTTTACCTAGTATATTTTTGTTGCACTGTGATTTTTCATGCATGTTCCTTTGACCTCCAAACCCAACTAAACCTCTTGATCGATTTCATGATCCATCTTTGACCATTTTTTGAATTTATTGAAGGTATTTTTCTCTTCTTACCACTTTGAGGTCTTTGGGTTGTTTTTGAGGTGTTCATTTGGTTTTTCCTCTTTTCTTTTTCTTCCCTCTAGGTTTAGGGTTTTGGGTTGTTTTCTTCATTTCTGTTGTATTCCCATGAAACCTCTTGTTTGGAATTCACCCTTTGGGTGTTTTCTTATTTTTCCCATGGGATATACTCTTTTTATTTTTGAGAAGAATCTAAAAATCCTAACTTACAAACTTGGGGAATTTTACATGTTTTGACATCCCAGAAACCCGATGCCTTTGTTTCAGGTTTTACAGGGTGTCGACATCGTTCAACTTCCACAGAGTATCGGGTTTCTCCAAGTGCTCAACATCCTGAATTCCCTTAATCCTATCGGGTTTCTCAAGTGCTCAATATATACATAGTGACTTTCACAAATTGCTTTGCAAGTAATCTATGTGGGTTTTGCAAAGTGTTCAACATCACCACCTTTATTTTAGGCTCCATCTTGTTCCGCATGATGGGTTTTAAAGTGCTTCAACATCCCTCCGAGTTCCACCTTTGTGTCAGGTTTCACAAAGTGTTCGACATGACCTAATTTCTGATATACATTACAGTGTGTTGGTTTCACAAAGTGCTTTACAAGTCCCAAAGTTGGTTAGTGTGGCGGGTCTGTAGGGTTGCTCAACAAGCTTTCAAGCCTGATTGTTCAACCAGAAGTCATCTAGGCATTCTTTCTTCAAGACTTCTCATGTCGGATCCTAGACAATCTAAGGATAAGTCAGACAAGTCAGGAAAGATGAAGTACAAGTACCAAAAGATGGAGTCCCCTTCCTACATAGATTGCAATTACGACATCCGGACATGAAGCTTGGTAATATAGACATGGAAGAATTTTGGAATAGAATCAAGGATTCTTCTCAGAGTCCTTGGATGAAGTCAATAACTAGTAGTGGCCTCCCTCTTGCGTAGGGATTCCCAATGTCTTCTCAATGCCTCGAGTTCATTCTTGGCATGTGCTTCCAATTATGACTCATCTTCCCACTCAGTGAGAAATCAAGCAGGAGAAACCATAGTGAAGTTGGATGGAGGTTACTTTGATGACCTCTTAAGATTGCCCAACTTTGAAGAATATGTTGATTTGAATCTTCAATCAACACAGAAGGCCTGGGAAAATGATCAAGAAGATTACATCAGGCATGTAAATAAAAATTTCTTGATCAAGGCCAAGCCAGCCATCTCTAGGTTTCCCAAGTTTGTCCCTAGGAGTGATTTCATCCTTGAAATCAGTGATATCATCACCCTGCTAAGTTGAGTATTTGGACTCCCGAGTCGAGAGACTTCCAAGGGTGGATGTATCAATTCATGGTCATCATAAAGAAGAATGACCAAGGGATTGATTGGAGCAGTCTTATAAGTGATGAGATAGACTCCCAGATGAAAATAGTCTTGTCTACTGGAAAGTTCTATATGTCATCATACGTCACCTATGCAGCTAGTGGCATGAGAAATTATCTAGGGTTGGATGCAAAGGGAAATAGGGCAACAAAACACATATATCGGTACTTCCCTCAACTAATAATGAAGGGGTCTAAGGATCAATTTAGAAGAGTGAATGACGCCTTCTTTTATGAAAACATCTGCAGGATGAACCTTGATCTAAGGAAAAGAAGAGTCTCTGATGAGGCATGGGCAAAGTATCAAAATGGGGTTGTATCTTCTTACAATTCAAGAAGTTCACATACCTTCGGGTGGTCATGTACCCAGGTGATCCTTTCCATTTTCCCAGGTTCCCAGGTGATAAGTTGATCCTGATGGAGTTGGTTAGACAATTGTTGGATTTTCACAAATTCCAATAGAGTAAGCACAAGGCCAATCTCCTTCCCTATTTCCATCGAAAGGTACATGTGCTCAACAATGGTTAAAGCCAAGAATGTGGTGCATGAGCTACAAGACAAGTTGAAGAAGCACATGAAGCACAAAGATGGGTTTGATTTCTAGGAGTCCTTAAGTCATACGGGACCTTATATCTACATGTGCCCAATGTAGAAGACATTTGGGTTGATCTTCGGGATGAAGTTTCCATCCGAAGAAAGGACAATAGTAGGTTAACACTTGAAGAGATTCAGATGTTAGATCTATCTAACATCCCAGAAGGCACCATGGATAATGAAAGTGTCCTTGACACCTCATATGATGGGTTGAATGAAGACCAATATGTATTCCCAGCCATTGATTGGTCCATTGCTGAGAAATCTTCTATTGCAGGAAGAGCTGCTCAAATTCTTCCTCTCATACTAAGGCGTGGCTCATTTCTTGGGGAATGAGTTATAAAGAAAATATTTTTTCAAAGCTAGCTACTTTGGAAGTGGACCCTCCAAGGGAAAAAGGAAAAGGATAAGGACCCTTCCAAAAGGCCAATAAAGGTTAAGTTTGTTAGAAAGGGAGAAGAGCAAGTGACCACATCATTGGCCACTCTCACAAATGGTTGAGATACTTGATTCACCTCCACCACCAAAACAAGGAAATATTCCTTCAGGAGAAGAGGTTGGTCAACCTCTCATTCCCCTTTTGGTTGGCAGCTCATCAGAGGTAAGTCTTCCTCTTACCTCTCAAGCTTTAATTTCAGAATCATTACCTCCTCCCATTCAGCCTTCCTTGCTTCAGATTTCTTCACCAAATTCCTCAGCCATGGCCAGCATCTTCTCTGACCTCTCACCTCTCCCCATTGGACCCAAGTTAACCATGGATATGCCTCCTCCTTTTGTACCTTCATTCCCTGAGTCCATTCCCATGGACACTACACTCGCAATGATCACCACTCCACAAGAAAACCTTCCTCCACCTGTAGATGTGACCATAACACCTACGATGGGAGAAAATTCTTCCAGTATGCCTCAATGGTTAATAGATCAGACCCCAAGGAAGAGGAAGGTGGTAGTTCCCCTACCAGCCTTTGATTTCATTTCCTCAAGGTCACTCCTACCAAGTCTGCCAAGAAACCCAAAATGGTTTCAAGGGTTTCAGTGGATGCCTCAGGGCATAAGTTTGTAGAGATTTCCACTCATGGCTGAAAAACCAAGAATGATATAATGGTCACCGATTATCAGATCACAAGGGTTGATCTAGGAAAAGTAACAATGGAGGGAGCACAAGATGCACAAGATGCCATGAATGTGTTGTGCCAGAAGTTGAAGGAAATGAAGGCAAATAGAGATGAGCTAAAAGAGAAAGTAGAGCAGCTGACAAAAGTACTACTCAAGCTCTCAAAGCCTCCTAAGTCAACACCATCATCCTCTACCCCTACTCCTATCAGGTTCGATTTCTCATCAGTACCCAGGATTGAGAAGATTAATGAGAAGGGGAGAACGGTTGATGAATGGATCCAGAGGCTACTCCTGCAAGGAAAAGAGGTCATTGATGACACCGTGGAAGTCTACAAATCCTTGGAGAATATAAAGAAGGATGGCGAGAAAATGGATGATGAGTTTTTGGTAGAAGTCGGGAACCTAGAGTTAACTTTTGAAGCTCTCAATATGCTGAAACAGGTTCCATCCCACATCTTGATCGAAGAAGGAATCATTCCACATGGGGACAAGAATTTTCAACTAACCAAAGCCATCAGATTCAGAATAAAGATTCTCAATGAAGCTTGCAGAAAATTGAGGGAATCAAGAGATCAATTGGTTGATGCCACAAATGACATAGAAGAAGAGCTAACCAAGATCTGTACTAAAGTGTTGAATGAAAGCTCGAGTATTCTACCCACTGATGATCTTTACAAGAAGATCCAAGAATCAATTCAGCATGAACCAACTTATGGCTTTAGTTTGGAAATCATTGATAGGTTCATGAAGATTGAACATGCTTTGGAATCACTAAGGAAACTCAACAAGAGATTGAAGAAACTTCCAGTAATGCGAGCGATACTCAGGAAACATGTGAGGTCTTGAGTGACCACTCCATGCACCTGATGAAGATGAGATGTAGGGCATAATCTAAAATTCCAAGAATTTCGGACAAGCAGGATTTGCTGGAGGAAGACAAAGATGATGAAACAAAATAGGCATAATGTTTCATGTCATTTCAATCCTGAAATCGACATGTCTTTTTCATTTTCATTTTCATCATGTAGGAAGCAAATTTTGACTTGGTCTCTTGTGAGAGTCAAGAAAATAGGACTCTCATTAAAAGACTATTTTCTAGGATTTATCCTATTTTCTCTCAACTCTTTTTATTATAAATAAGGGATACTTATGCATTCCAAAGGGTTGAGATTTTTTGAATATTGAGAACTATTGTGAAGAAGAAAAACTTTGTGTTTTCTTTTAATCATTTGAGGAATAGAAACCGATGCTATTTTGCAAAATTTGTGTTGTGAGATTCATCTCTCTTAAGATATTGTTCTTATGTTCAGAATCTTAAGCTATTCTTTGTTTAGCACTCTTGATTATTTTAATTATTTCAAACATTACATTTGTTATCTAAAACTCGTATGATTATTTTGTGATCTATGTTTGCTCAAAAGAAAATACATTCCTCTCATTTCCTTTCCATTTTGTTTCTTCCATAATAATAATTTCCTTTCCAATCCATTCCATTTCTAAAACTGCAACATCTTCACCTTGTGTGGATATGGATTTCGGGATTCTATCAACCCCAATGATTAGAATAGTGTGAATATTGTATATATTATTTTTGTTGTGTTTTAGATTAGTAATAAACAGGCATCCTCACTTGTCTTTGAGGAGGGATTTGATCCCATGTACTATGGTTGAAGCTCATATTTTGGTCTGACAAAATATCCAACCATGATACCTCATAGATGTAGGTCCAGATCAAGGCTACATAGTTGAGTATTCACCTTGGTATCACATAGTATTACCTCGGGATTGACAATTCAAAGAGCAACCTATGAGACAAGAGTGAAATCGCTCCAGTGGGACCTCCAGTAGTGGTGATGAGGGTGTAGGTAGAGATGATGATGATTATGAATGATGCTCCTTTGATAACCAACATCATGATGGGGGTGGGGGTCAAGGTTCTCCATCCATATAACCACATGGACGGTAGAGGAATAGTCCTAGAAAATTATAGGTGATGATAACACCCTAGGTATACATGCCTCCAATTGGGATCCCAATTGATATACACATTTCATTACAATAGGTACTTCCTAGCAAGGTCCTCCACCTCATGCTCTAGGTGGTGGTGATGATGCGTAGTAAGTTGTTCTTTAGCAATGATTATAGGTGGTGGTATCCATATAGTTATAGTGACACCGAGAGATATCAAGACAAAGTGTAGGCTATAGATTATTAGTGTACGGAGATATTAGGTGAGAGCTAACAATGTAGGGCTCATAATTTGATCATTTTACATCATGTGAAGAAATACACTCATGCCATTATTACATAGTGGGACTAGGTTTTGGGTTAGGTGTAGGACATTACCACCTTGAGGTATTATTCATTGGCCCCAATTTAAAACTATCACCTCAGATAGATATCGATAGGCTACCACACTAAGACAGGATCAATAAAATATAGGTAGGGTGACAGTGAGTGGGATTCCACTATATAGGAAAGCTACATCTTTTGGTGATACTGAGATGATACATGATATTATGAGAGCTAGTGGCAAGGCCTCGTATTACAAGTCCGCCTTTTACTATAGTGTCGGAGGGTGAAAGAGTAACTCGGTTCTATCAACATCACATGAGAAGGATATGATCGATATCATAGAGGTTAGGCAATGATGGTGAGATTAGTATAACAAATTACTGTACAATAGGGTGACACATCTAGAGCCGTGCCATCCCATTAACAACAACCTCCATTTCGGCTCCCATGCCTGGCACTTCAGAGAGAGGGAGAGTCATGGCTGGTACCTTTTTTATATGATACACCCTTTATATGTATATGTATGCCTCTTATGAAGGATTATTTTGATCGATGTATACATTTGTATGTACCATTTTGATTATTGGCCTCCTATGAAGGCTTTATGATGATCCATCCCATTTTGATGGAAATTTTTGTATGTATGATGTATATCTTTGTAGACAAAATTTTAACATGTATATATGGACATTCGATGTCATATATTCCTATGTTTTTATGTCTTATGATGCTGATTTAAGTTTATGGATGTTGATTAGATCATGATGTTGTATTTTATTTCATATGTATGTATGTATCATGATGGATGTTTTGATGATGTACCACATGTTTTAGATTTGATGATTTATCCTTAGATAAAATCATATGTTTTATACATGAGATACTTGGTAGATTAGTAGATGGGATGATATGATGATATTGGTGCGGGGAGGGTGATAGATTTTGATCATGCATAACCCATCTTTCCACCATTGGTGATATGATATGTGATGATTAACTTAGTTTTCATGCTTGATATAAAACTTATATTTTTTATTGATATATGATGTATAGATGATGTTATATGTGATGCAATGATAGGAGATAGATGTGATAACGAACAAATTTTCACGAAACAATCAAACACACAAGTAAAAGTTAACAAAACTAAACAAATATATATAGACAATACAAACAAAAACATAGTCAAACAAACATCACAACCAAATGTAGATAAGAATGAATTCAAACATGCTTAATAACATATTAAATCACTACTCAATCTAAGCAAGTAAATGAGCCTTTAATAAATGCACACAAGCAATGGTAAAAATACCAATTTGTATAAGTATGAAAGACTTAAAATGAATTCAATTAAATATCATAGTCTAAAAATGAATTTTTAATCTTAATTTTAAGCAAAATGATTTCAATCTAACTCATACAACACGAAAGGATAAAGCAATCAAAACTGTACAAATGACAACTAAAAGCAATCTAATCACTACTTTATTTTTGTGGGACAATATTAATATATTTTCTAATTTTTTTGGTGTCTGTGGAAGACAATTTTCAAGGTTAGTGTTCACATTGATTTCGAGGTTTCCATGATGACAATGTTATGATGTTAGTGTAGCACCATTTTAAAAGGAGATGTTTTGATTGTTAAGTTTTTGTGTACCATTTTAAATGGTTTTTATATTTTTAGGTGTAATTTTGAAAGCAATGTTTAAGATAGAAGCGTGGATTCCCCAACGTGATTTGGGAGTATACAAAAGGAAATATTCCATGCACATATGTGTAAGAAGCTTAAATGTGAAGGTTCCCCTAACATTGGATGGGAATATACAAAGGTGATTCCTTCACATGAAGATATAAGAACAGATGAGCCAGATCACTACTTTTCAAGATGGATTTAGTAGGATTCCTAAACTTGAAAATGAAAACGAATCCTAGATAGAAGCATGAGTTATTCATCTAATCATGAGAGTATCTTGTGAACAACCAATCTTCCCTAGGCATTGGAGACCATTTTTCACCCAAGGACTTACCTAATGTGCCATAATTGCATGGTTTTCACACTTGGATGACCTATTTTCTCTTGACTGCTTTCTTAATTTTTTGATTTTTTTGCTTGTTTTTTCTATTCTTTTTCGGTTTTATGTATTTTTAATATTTGCACCATGCTTAAGAGTATAACAACTTGAGATGTATGGTATTCATGGTCTCTAGAAGATATTCTCCATCTGAATATGCAAGTTTATAAGCTCTTGATCCATATTTAGTAATGACCACATAAGGTCCTAACCAGTTAGCCTCAAATTTGCCTTTCTTCTCTCTGTCTTTGATAGTATTTCTTTGTTTTTTTTTTCTTCGAAAATGATCACCTATATCAAATTCATGATGGATGATCCATTTGTTATATCTTCTTGATACTCGATTTTGATATAATTTTAGGTGATTAAGCACTATCATACGCTTCTCATCCAACAACTCTAGCTCTATTAGCCGAGAAACTCTGTAGTCTTCATCTTTATCAAGATATTTTTGGAGAGATATTCTCAAGGAAGGAAGCTCCACTTCCAAGGGTATGATGGCTTTCATACTAAAGACTAGGGGATATGGGGTCACACCAGTAGGAGTGTGGATGGAGGTTGGATAGGCCCAAAGGGTGGGATGTATTTACATATGCAAATTATGGCCAATATTACTAACCATTTTCTCTATGATTCATAAAAGAGTTTTGTTGGTGGATTTAGTTTGTCCATTACATTGAGGGTAAGAGGGGTGGACCACTATAGTCTAATTTGAAAATGTTGATAAAAGTACTTGATTTTTTTATTCTTGAAATACTTAAAATTATATATGATAATAATGCGGAAGGGATGTCATAACATAAAATGAGGTGATTCATGATGAACTTAGAATTTTTACACTAGTGTTGTAAGTGAGAGGCACAACCTCTACCCATTTTATAAAGTAATCGATGGAAGTGATCATTTGGTATGGTCATCTAAAGAGGTGGGATTTGAAGCTTCCTATGAGATCCAGGATCCCATCTAGAAAATAGCCAATGAGTTGCAATGTGTTGCAATTCCTATATTGGTACATGTATGACGTTACCATACTTCGGCAGAGTTCACACTTCTTGATGAAGTTACAATAATATCTTTCAAGGTAGGCCAATAATAGCCTAATCTCAATAGTTTCTTATCCAAAGTCATGCCACTAGTATGCACTCGTAAAAATGCCACCATGGAATTCTTTGATAGTTTACATAGACTCAAAGGTAATATCCAAAAACGTGAGAGATTCTCATCATAGCCATGATGATAGAGGATTCCTCCTCGGAGGGTGTTACGAGTGATATGATGGATAATTTTTCTTTTCAGTATGGCTTTTTTTTGGGAAATGTATCATCATGTAGGTAATCAAATATGATATGATACTAAGGTGATAAAGGACCAAAACTTCACATGTCAAATAAGACTCGACATGTCATATGCAGGAATTGTTGATGTGAAATTATAGCACCCCCGAATTTCCTTAGATGTGAGTGGGGCATCCGGTGTAATCTACATAACATGGGACCATCTCTCAAGCTATGGGACTTGTAGGCTTGAGATGGTCCTCTAGAGAAAGTCAAATTCTTCTTCCTAAACTACCTACCACAAGCTATTCTAATGTAGGAAAACTATCTAATCCTAATCTAACCTTCCAGGGAACTAGGAAGAGAGAGAAATTCATGAAAATAGATCCTACATCAAAAGCGAAGTTGATATCACAAAAAGTCCAACCTCCTCAAAATGGAGATAGGTGAGCAATGGAGAGGATGGACAAGATGCATCATAGACCAAAGATAAATTTCATACTGAGAACACCACTTTGACCCATTTAACATAGCTCCCAAAACCTACAATAGACATCGAGAGATATGCACGGTATACCATGCAATGATGAGAGGTAAGAAGAAAAAATAAAATAAGCAAAGGATGGGCAAAATTCATCACAAAACATATTTTATTGCTCCATGAATTCACATAAGTACATCATTACTAGGAAAGAGGAATAAAACACCATTACAAAGAAAATAGAGGAGGATTAAATTCCACATTTGAGCCTAGAGAAGAAAGAGGGAGGGGGCGGGAGAGAAAAAATTACCAACATTTAGAAAATTTCCCTTCCTTAAAATATATAGGAAGAATGAAAGAGAAGGGGGAAGAGAATTTTGAAATCCTCCCTCAACTACGCAAGAAACACATTGAATTCACCTAAAATAATGATGGATTCTAATGAAAAATTCATGCCTCCATGTATTGTTCCTTTTACGGCAAAGATAGGAAGCCCATCTTCATTATGATAGTAGGTGAGAAGCCTGACATCCTATAGTTGAGTAGCATGTCGAGAGCTTCCCAAAATTCCTCTCTTTCTCAAATCTGAGCTCCTAGTCAAAACTTATGATCATCTCAAGGTCGAGTCGGGCATTCCACCGGAATTGATCTTTGCCAATCTTTTCCAATTTTCTTTGGGTTTGGATTATATATTTTTAAGATCCACGTGGAAGCCCCGCACATCTTAATATTTTTGCTACCTTTTAGGATCCTAGAAATGTGATGTGCTTTGACACTGACATCATCCAGAACATGTTGCTTCATTCCCTTGGGTGAGTAAAGGGCCCCACTATATATAATGTCAAAACTACTTTTGGGTGGGACCTTTGTAATTAGATCCACGTGCGAACTCGATGGGCTTCCAAGACTTATCCCCTCTTTTCACTCTTGAATTTGTGACATTGGACACATGCCATCGTCTCATGAGCAGCCTGCTCTTTTCTCTTTTTGTTTTGCATGTCTCACCTATTTAGGAGCAACTATGTTGGACCCTAGACACGTGGAGGGCCATCACACATTTGGGGACCTATCTTGATTTTACCCTTAGAGTTGCATTGATGAGGCACATGGAGGCTTTACGTTGGCTCTTCCCATCCTTAAAATTTTCAACATCCGGTTCAACTTTCTCGAGCTCACCAAGTGGAGATCCTGCACTTGTTTGGGGACCCCGACTTTTTTGTGCCTTTTTAAGGTGAGTTGATGAGGCACATGGAGGCTTCTGATGGCTCTTCACATGCTTAGAATTTTCTATGGATGTTTCAACTTTCTTGAGCTCGACCATATGGAGATCCTGTGCTTGTTTTGGGAACTCACTTTTTTACGCACCTTTTGAAGGTGTACCGATGAGGCACCTTGAGGCTTCTGCTGGATCTTCCCATACTTAGACTTTTAAATGTCCATCTTAAGTTTATTAGGGCTCTAATCATGTGGAGAGCATGTGATCATTTGGGGACCCCACTTTTTTTGTGCCTTTTAAAGGTGCATAGATGAGGCGTGTCGAGGCTTCCACCGCCTTTCCATACTTAGAATTTTCAATGGTCAGTTTAACTTTCTTTGGCTCTACCACATGTGGAGAGCCTGTGCTCATTTGTGGACCCCACTTTTATCACACCTTTTGATGGTGCACCGATGACACACATGGCACCTTCTACGTGCCTGTGTTTCTTTTCTTTGATTCAAATTTATCTAGGCTCGATTTTGACTTACCTAGTTAGATTTTATTCAACATTTCGATTGGACATTAATTTTGCCACCTTCCATTGACATTGTCAAGACTGATTGTAACCTATTTTTTTAGCATCGAATGTGAGATCGCATGGCTAAACCAACCTTTCCATTTCTCCTGTGCAAGGTTTTTTCAATTTTTCCTAAGGGAAAAATTGGATAACAATTTGGTGACTCATGGGATCACCTTCCTGCTAGGTGGAAAGATCAGTTGCCTTGTTACATCCATTGGGCATGGAGTCATGAATGATAGCCCGATATTGATCTTGTGCTTGAAACCTGAACCCGAAGCTTGCACTCTTTGATCCTAAACCTGCCCCTCGCTGCTTGTGCTCTCCATTTTCATAAGAACATCTTGAAGATGAGATTTCTGAGAGTAGAAAATTGTCTTGACCTGGAGCCTTCACCTACTTCTAGAATGGATTGTTATGAAACCTGATTTTAGTTTCTTTGCATTTTATTTGTTTGAAAAATCAACTTCTCACATGCAACTATGAGGTTATTTTTGTAATAACCGAAGGACATGATGTACTACATGTATGTCTCAAGCAATGTGAACAAAAATGTACAAAAGACAAAAAAATGCATTCCTTAAGTAAGACATGTAGGGTGTGCATGAGAAATTATTCTCCCGAAAGAAAAGCTACCTACTCTACGCTAACTAGTAAGTAAAGGGAACTCAAACAAATCCTACAACTAGCAGGGATAAGTAGCCTCCCTTTCTCAAAATAGAAAGCTAGGTATATGATATGGAGCTAAACATGGCTATTATTATGAGTGAAAAACTGAAAATATGTTGATCCTTCAATCAAATCATCAAGGTATCACCTAGAAACAAGACAAATACCTCTTTTAGTTTCTCTCGCATTTGGATTAAGAGAGCCATTAGAAATGATCCTTGGTACTTTGAAAGTCATCCTCATGCTCAAAAGTAAGCATGACTGGTAGCAACTCTAATCTTGTTCTAATGAAGCCAAGTACTTCATTGGGCAAGGATTGATCTAGAATTTTCCTAAGGCATGGAAGCCCAAATTCAAGTAATGAATGTCTTCCTGCGAAAAATCTTGGGTGGATGGTGCGGAAGAGATGAGATCTTCGTGCTCTTTTCCTTCCTTTATGGCAATATGGAACTCCTCCCCAATTTTTAGCTCATTTTTATTGATTGTAACATCAAATGAAGTCAATTTTTCATCATTATAATTTGTTGAGACACATTGTTGCTACTCTAGAGTTCCTCCATTATTTCTTGAAGACTAACTTGTTCTTTGGTAGTCTCTTCCTCTAGCATGAGATTTGTCAAATGAAAATATTCAATTCTATGCTTTAGAGGACTATTTTGGGCAACAAGGTCTTCTTTGATAGGTCTCCTCTATCATGGATTCATCAATCAAATCAGGCCCTTCAAATGTAAGAAAAAAATATTCAATAATACTTTCTTCATTAAGTGGATTTAACTCTGATTCGATTTGTTCCATCTGCTCCTCTTCAATAAGACTTAGAGCTGATTGTTCTTCTTCCTTCTTGACTAATTGTGTAGATTGGATTAGATCAACATCCTCTTTAGATAAAGTACCAATATGGACACTACATTCAGAGCATATAGACTGTTGATCTTCTTGTTCCACTATTGCTACAAAATCAGCCTTAGCCACCACTAGCTCTTCAACTTTGACCTCCTCCATTGGCTTAACCATCAAGGGAATTTTTTTAATCCCAAATCTAAGAGCCAAGATTACCAAGATTTTGATCATTTCTTCTCTATTTGGATCTCCTTCCTACTTCTCTCCTTGACTGGTTGTTTGATTGTTTGTTCCCAAGATGAACTTGAGACAACAATAGGAGGGATGGGTTGGGTTACAATAGATTTTGCAATTGCTTGTGGTGGTGGGGATAGAAATTCTTGTTTGTTTGGAGGGGATGAATGCTTAGAAGGGAAAAGGGTAGAAGAATTGAGGTGAGATGGAAGATTAAAAGATGGAGAAGGGAAATCATCACTTAGGGCAACAAGTGAGAAACTAGACTCATGACATTATTGCGATGATACTAATTGAGAAAGAGGAAAAGAAAAGTAATGAGGTGGTGGACTACCCATTTACAAGGTTGTTCTCACCAAGCTCATAGGCCTCTATTTCCTTAGTCCACTACACAAGTTGAGGCAAAATTTCAACCATGAAGTCAAGCTTCTCCTCCAGGTTATAATGTCTTGGAAAAGTGCCTTCCCATGGACAAGATTCCCTAAAACCAATTTTAAAATTCTTCATTTGTGTTGTAGCCCTTAAGACGAACCATGCCACGGCTCCATTCTTTGAATCTTCTCTAGCAGATCAATATTCTCTCGTATAGATGTTATCATCATATGCGTACCCTTTCTCTTGATAAGCTCCATAGCCAAAATGGTTTTGACACTGCTCATATGGGTAAGCATGATGGTTCTGAATCTGATCATAATGTTGATTTGGAGGAGATGAGAAATACATTGGAGGTGGACTACATTTTTGTTTCTATAAGTGTGAATTCCAAATGGGAATGAATTCATGACTACACAACTTCATGAATGAAAAAATATGAAAGATGTAGAAAGAAGAATGGGTGGAAAGAAATTTTGCAACTCATAGAATGGGTTGTTGACCGAGATCGAGTCACCGCTAGATGTTCTTTTCATGTTCCTCCAAAATTGTTGATGAAATGAAGTTATAAGGTGCTTCAAACATGTCCCACCCAACGCGCCAAAACTATTGATGAAAAATTAAAGCACCCCCAAATTTCCTTATATGTGAGTGGGGCATATGGCGTAATTTGTATAACATGGGACCATCTCTCAAGTTATGGGACTTGCGGGCTTGAGATAGTCCTCCGGAGAAAGTCAGGTTCTTCTTCCTAAACTACCCGTGATAAGCTACTCTAATGCATACAAACTATCTAATCCTAATCTCACCTTCCTAGGGACTAGGAGAGAGAGAAATGCATGAAAAAAAAGCATACACTAAAGTAGTGATACACTAAAAAAGGAATTTGCCAATCAAACACCCAACTACCTAAAATGGAGAGAGGTGAGAAATGGATAGGATGGACAAGATGCATCATAAACCAAAGATAAATTTCAAATAGAACACCACTTCGACCCATTGAACATGACTCCCAAAACCTGCAATAGACATAAGAGATATGCATAGTATACCATGCAATGATGAGAGATAATAAGACACAATAAAATAAGAAACGGATGGACAAAATGCATCACAAAACATATTTTATTTCTCCATGTATTCACATAGTACATCATTAGTGGGAAAGAGGCAAGAAAATTCCATTACAAAGCAAAGAGAGGAGGCTTAATCTCCACATTCAAACCCTAGATAAGAAATAGGTAGGGGGGAAGGAGAGAAAAAATTACCAACATTTAGAAAATTTCCCTTCATTACAATATAAAGGAAGAATGAAGGAGAAGGGGGAGGAGGATTTCAAAATCCTCCCTCAAATCGCATTGAACAACAACAATGATGGTTCTACTTTGCAAACCCATGCCTCCATGTGTTGTTCCTTTTTGGGAAGTAAAGGAAGCCCATACTTGATTATGGTGGTAGGTGAGAATCCTAACATACTACAGCTTGAGTAAAGCAAACGCCGATAGCTTTCCAAAAGTCCTCTCTTTTTCAAATCCAAGATCCTAGTCAAAATTTATGATCATCTCAAGGTCACGGCGGCGCCCAAAGAATTGATCTTTCGCTAATATCTTCTAAACTATTTTGGGTTTGGAGTATATCTGTGCAATATCCATGTGGAATCCCTACACATTTGAATATTTTCTACTAGGATCTTCATTCCTTGTAGTTAGATCCACATTCCCTTGAGACCCTTTTCGTGGGACCTTTGTATTTAACTCCACATGACTTATCCCCCCCTCCTTACACTCTTGAAGTTGTGATGGTTGACACTTGGCATCATCCATGATCCTTCTCTGCTCTCTTTTTGTTCTTCCTTTCTCACCTATTTAGGAGCAACTATGTTGGACCCTAGACATGTGGAGGGCTAGCACATGTTTGGGGACCTACCTTGGATTTTACCTTTGGAGTTTCACCGATGAGGCACGTGGAGGCTTCCGCTAGCTCTTCCTATGCTTAGAATTTTTAATAGCCGCTTCAAATTTCTCAGGCTCGACCACGTGGAGAGACTTTGCTCATTTAGGGACCCCGATTTTGTAACACCATTTGAAGGTGCACTAATGAGGAACGTGGAGGCTTCTCGCCGCTAGCTCTTCCCATGCTTAGAATTTTCAATAAATGGCCTTCAACTTTTTCTGACTCGACCACATGGAGATGATGTGCTCATTTGGGGACCCCATTTTGTCATGCCTTTTGAAGGTGGGCTGATGAGGCCCATGGAGGTTTCCACTGGCTCTTCCCATACTTTGAATTTGAAACGGATGGTTGAAATTTCTCGTGCTCGACCACGTGGAGAGCTTGTGCTCGTTTGGGGACCCCACTTTTGTCACACCTTTTGAAGTTGCACTAATGAGGCACGTGGAGGCTTCCCCACTGGCCTTTCCATACTTAAAATTTTCAATAGCTAGTTCAAATTTCTCGTGCTCTGACCACGTGGAGAGTCTGCACTTAATGGGGACCCCACTTTTTCACGCCTTTCAAGGTGCATCGATGAGGCACATGGCACCTTCCGCGGATCTCGTTCCTTTTCTTCGAGTTGACTCACTCTAGCGCTCGGTTTTTACTTACCAAATTACCTTTTCTTCAACATTTCTATTGGCCATTCATTTTCCCACCTTCCATTTCCACCGCCAAGAGCTTTCCTGTAACCTGATTTTTTGGGATCGAATGTGATCTCGCATGGCTAAACCAACCTTTCCATTTCTTGTGTGAAAAGTTTTGTTTGATTGATTTTTCCCGAGGGGAAAATTGGATAACATGAACTCATAAATTCTCTACAAAGAACAAAATTTTATTTGGATGAGGTGGGAAGCATAAAAGAGATGTAATTATAGTCATAGCATCCATTGATCTCTTGTGTGACTTGGTTGTTGTTAAAAAAATTCTAAAAATATTCCTTCAAGGTCTCGACCAATTTCTTATATGGAATGGGCTTATCAAATTTAACCTTAGACTCATCATTAACTTGTTTAATGATCAGTTGAGAGTCACCAATGACTCATAGTTGTTTGATATTCCAAGTGATAGCTAACTTAAGGCTGGATAAGTGCTTCATACTCTGCAATGTTGTTGGTGCAAGGGAACCCCAAATAGAATGCCCATGGAATAACCTCACCAGCTTGGAGTTATAAGTACTACTCTAGCTCTTGATTCATGAAAATTAAATGATCCATCAAAGTAGACTTTCCACACAATAGACTCTCCAATATACATCATATATGCATCTAGAAGATCCAACACAATGGCTCCATTCCAGCAGGGAGATTAAGCCATTTGATCAACCAATACATTTACTTTTAAATACTTATGCTTAACAAAATAAATATCAAATTTGCTAAGGATAATGATCCAATTATCAATTCATCCTATAAGGGTGGGTTTGGATAAGAGGTATTTGAGAGGTTCAACTTTGGATATTAATTTGGTCTTATTATTAAGGAGGTAATGATGCAATTTCTGAAAGGTAAAGATGACTTCCGTAAGCCTTTTCAATCTGTGGATAATTTAATTCGTAGGCAATTAAGGTGCGAATGAGATAATAGAAGGCCCTTTCCCCTTGGTCAAGGTCGTACTAGGAAAGTAGTGCACTAATGGAAAAGTTAGTGGCTGAAATATATAGGAGGAGGGGTTCACTTGAGTAGGTAGAATTAGAATAGGTGGGTTAACAAGGTATTGTTTAAGGAATTCAAAGGTCTTCTAACAATTTGGTCCCAAGTTTAATGTGACATTCATCTTTAAAAGTTATGTAAATGGATGGAACTTATCCGCAAGCTGTGAGATAAAATGGTGGATTGCCTAAATTTTTCCTTGTAGACTTCTTAGTTGTTTAAGATTTATAGGTGGATGCATTTATATGATAGTTGTAACCTTTACGGGTCAACCTCGATTCCTCTATATGAAATGATAAAACCCAAGAGATTTCCTAATAGGATGCCAAAGACACACTTTATGGGATTCAAAGGGACCTTATAAACTCAAAGACACCTGGAAAATGTGTCTCAACACTTCAGGAACTCACCTCTAGTCTTTGATTTTTCTCATATGTCATCGACGTAATCCTCCTTGATATCATGCATCATGTCATGAAATATCAACGACATTGCACATTGATAGAGGGATCTAAAATTCTTCAATCTTATTGGCATAACCTTATAAAAATTTCCACCATGCGGTGATGAAAGCTATATTATGCTTATCATTTTCTACTATCCTAATTTGATTGTATCCAGAGAGGCCATCCATTAAGGAAAAATTTCATAATAAGTAGTGGAATCTAAATTCATGTCAATGTTAGGTAGAGGAAAACATCTTTGAGACATGCTTTATTGATGTCTCAAAATTCAAAGGTACATTCTAATGCCAAATAAATTCTTATGAACTATGACTATGCTTGATATCTAATTTGAATAGTCAATAGATTTAATAAACTGAAATACTAATAAAATATCAAGTTCTTATTTAACAAGAACTATAATCTTTGGATGCATCTTTCTCAATTTCTACTTGATAGGTTTTGCATCTAGGTTACCACAAGCTTGTGCACAAAAATTATGGGTCTAAACCTAGCATATCTACGTATGACCATGAAAATATGTTTCTATATTCTCATAATAGTGATATGAAAACCTTATGTTCCCGTGTTGAGAATGAAGCCTCCAGTTTTATCATTCGAGGCTCTTCCTATGAAGCAATGTTAACACTAATCATTTTTTCAACAAGTTTTTTAGAAGCATCTTCCATCCACGTAGGATCAGGGAGAAGAGTAAGATTAACCTCCATAGGTGGGGTGAGATAATCCTTGTAAGGATACTCGGATTTTTCTACAATTTCTTTGTTCTATTTTTCTACTAGTGTCTCAAAGTGCTTTTCATTGGGAGATTTATGCTTGTTTCTCTCTCAAGGCTTTTCTAAATTACTCTTTCCTTTGATTATGAAATTTTTATTCAAGCATCCACACATCTCTACTTATTCTCCAAAGTATGCGTAAGAATGTAATTTGATTGAAAACCCTTCTTGTTATCTCCATTTAGAATGAAATCCCTGAGTCCCATAAATTCTGCAAATGCTTCATCATTTTCAAATAATGCGATTGATACATGAATTTTTTGTTCCCAATCTATAAGTTCGGGATATACTAGGGTTACTTAGTGATTGGATGGGGGCTTAGATTTAGATAAGTTAAAAAAATTTAAATTAGGAAATAGGTTTGTGAAGGAAAGATCTTCGTATAGGATATATTAGGAATGCGCATCAATGCTGTCCTAACGAGATATCAACCATCCTCATCTTCTCGAAGAGGTGGTGTCTATCTTAGTAGGTGGATCGTCATGGTTCTTAATTCCAAGACCATTCATGTTTGTTTTAAAATTAGGAATAGGAATGGGTCTTAGCCTCCTTGTTCATTTATACTGCATCCATACCTTTGGCTCGATTATAGCCCATGACATACATCATGCGGTGGCCTTTAATATATTGAAGTAAACGAGCTTGATGTAATGAAACCATGGTACCATCATCTATTTTATCGGTGGGATTTTGTAACATCTTTTCCTCGTATAACATTCCAATAGTAAATAAACTTCTCCAATGGTTCAGGGCATCTATCTCAATTGTGATCCTAAATTGGATGTATGGTTTACCATGTCTCTAGGAGACACAAAATGTAAGATTTCAACAAAGATTGTTGTAGAGTGAAATCATCATCAACACCATATTTTATAGATGATGATTCCCATGATGTGAAGGGATTAACCAATGATGGGAAATTTTGATTATAAAGCATAAGTGCATCCAGATCTATATGTTCCTTCATAGCCTCTGCTTTAAAGGGAACAATAATATCTAATGAGGGACATTCATACAGCATAAAAACACGTGAAAATCATGTAGTTATCTACAATGTTTGAATTATTCCGTATCACCTAGAATGGTGATTATATATCCTTCATGACACAAATTTATACACCGATGAAAAGATGAGGGAAGAATTTCATGCATGGCATGGATCCAATTTCAACATGCTTTTAAAATGGTTTAATTTAAATTTATTTTTCTAAATCTTGATCACAAATAGGTTATGGGTACTGCCCTCTTCATCAAATCTGGAAGAATATTGCATGTTAATTGTATCATTCCTCATTCTCATAGGATGAAATGGAAATGGTATTAGCCCCTAGATCTCTGGATCCGGGAAGCTCTAAATGACCTTAGCTTCTTAACAAGCTCCGAGTGTACAAATATCTAGACCATATCCACCACCCATAAGAACTCTTTTTATTTTATGATGAGTAACAAAAACTTCTATATATAAGGGTAGGTTATGCTTTGGTTCACTACGCGGGATTTATTTTTGATCAAAGGTGATATGATCATTAGAATCAAGGTGTGTGACTATTTCTTTATAAATACACGGGATATACTTTTGTTGAAACTCCTAAGCTCTTAAGTGTTTGAAATCTATAGTTTTTTTACATTTTATGAGAAGTAGATATTTTAAGGAGATCTAGGATTGAGATTCTAGTTGGAGTCTTCTCAAACTGTTCTATTAAGTTATAATGCCCTTCCCTGGATAATTGAATGGGTAGAGGATGTATAGTATTATAAATGAGATCATCGTGTACCTACATGACAACTCTTCTCTAAGATCCTAATGGTATTAACTTGTTCATTATATAAATGGATACATCTTATGAGGGATTAAAATGGATTGTCCTTAGTAGGGAAGATATAAGAGAAAGTTATATAATCATTAGAAGTTTTTCCATGATCCTACTTCTTGTGAGTTTTGTCCACATGATTTGAAAAGGGTTAATTGAATATCCCTATATTTTTAACATGAAGAAGATGTTAGGTCCTTATCCTTAAGAAAACTCCTAAGTCAAGTGGAGAATCTACTATAATTTTACACTCTTCAATGAGGTCTTGTATAAAGTGCCTCAATATATGAAGTAACATCTGTCGCTTTTTTGTGTCCCTTTACATGATGGAAATCATTTAGTATTCATTCTCATTAAACCAACCTTGTTTAGGATGGGTGAGTTAATGAATCTTATGGATACATTACTATATTGATGTTGGATAGTAGACACCATGTTTACTATAACGTCTAGATTAAGGTAGAAAAAAAGATACTATTTATGTATAGTAGATAATTTTAAGAATCAATTAGTAGGTGTGAATGTACATTTTGTAGGTTCCTTTTAATTTTTTTTTTAAAAGGTGAGGTCCTTGTGAGAGTTTTAAAGTGGACCATTCAAGATTAATATAAGAAGATGGCTTGGAATCTCTTGCGATGTCTCTGCAAATGCCATTCTAGCTAAATTGGGAGCTATATTTTTTTTATTGAAGAAATTTTGTTTATCCATGGATTTCATCTCATGTTGGTCCTTTATAATGGGCTTGAGTGTCTCTTTTGCTATAAGATCCTTTCCTATTTGACTTCCTTTTTCTATAACCTCCTCAAGTTAGAGCCACAATGCAAGTGCATTTATAAGCTTGGAAATTCTATTTCGGTTCAATTAGGGATGAATATACTTCTACTAATTGTTTCTCTAGTAGGACACAAGGAAACGACTTGCTAATCCTCACCATCATTATAAGAATCTTACAAAGGTTTTGTTGGGTTTTTTCTTAGCATTGAATAAGTTGTTCATGGTAATATCATTCTCCATGTTTAAGGAGAAATTTCACACAAATTTACTAAGCAACTACGGACTATGTTGTGATTGATCCGTTAGGTATATAGAAGAACCACTCTAATTCCCTTGTTCTCATAAGTTATGAGGAAATAAATGTATCAAGTAGTTTTAATTTATAAATTTTTCGTAGTTGTTTCTGACCTTCATGAAATCCATGTAGAAATATTTGACGTGATCACGAGCATCACCCTTTCATAATAGAGCTTTTATACTTGTTAAATTTAGGAATGTCAAAAGTTTTTTTTTCTTTCAAATCTTTCTTCTAAATGGATTCCACATCATATCTTTGTGAAAGGGTTAAGGACATAGTTATTCGTATAAATATTTTTGACTATGCCCTATGTTTTCCTCTTGTAGATTAGTAAGTGTATTATTCATTGATTGAAACTCTAGTTGAATGAGTTGTTCTTTTTGGGTGATATCGGTCACTTTAATTTAGAAACCTTGAAATCTAATATCTTCATTACGCATATGGATCTAGTTGAAACTCACATAATATTGTCTTAATTCTATATTTTTTTAACCCAAATAGCATAAATTTACTAACTTTGGACTAAGTTTGAGTATTTGTGTTTGAATGATCTCTTCTTGTCAATCGAGGGGTCATATTATTCATCAAATCTAAGAGGTGGTGAATCCTAATGCTAACATTCAATTTTTACTTTTGTGAATCCTTAAACTAAGGCCTTCGTTTTTATAATCGTTTGTTGGTTTCATTGGATTGTTTTTAGGTGAACAGAATGTTGTTGTTACATTTTCCTAAAGTGGAAGCATATCCTATGTCAAAAGGATTATCCATGTCTATGAGGGATGGTTGTGGTTGTTCTTCTATTTTGTAGTTGATGGTTTTAATCCATTACTCGTGCTCTTGTGGTAACCTAGCTCCTAATTCAATAAATATTGTCAGTACTTGGTATTTATTATAATAAAGGAACTTGTTGAAGCAAACTACATCTAACTTGTGTTGTTCCTCGAAAGAATCAAAATCTTCTCCACTATGATCAACCAAAGGTTTTGTATCTTTGACTTGTGGAAAGAGATCCTTTAACTTATTCCAAGTGAATGGGTATGATGAAAAGGATTTTATTCTAAGTTATGCTCATCTAGTTTGGATGCCATTTTCGTGATTATAGGCATTACTAGTTTAAGTTAGCACTAGGTTTTGTCTAAATGTGTCAGTTATAGGTTCTCCTTTCTTGTATGATTCTAGGCATTACTAGTTTAAGTTAGCAATAGGTTTTGTCTAAATGCGATATGAATCATTTCCTAAAGTCATACTATCTCTAAAAATATGTCCTAAGCATGAATAACATACAAATATGCCTATATCTAGGCACATGTATGTAAATACTCTAGTATTCAAACACTCAAAAGTGAAGGTTATGATGTTCTAAAACACTTTATACCTTGAGCTATGATTTTAATGATAAGCGTCTAAATTAGATAGTGAAAATATGCTATCAACACCAGGTCAAGGTAAAATATCAACAATACCTACCACCAATTTTATATTAACGTAATCTCTCCATGAGATATACTATGACTAGTTTAAATTCCAACAAGATATAGGTTTTTGATAATGGAAGTTGTGAGAATGTGAATAAAGTAACAACACTACATCGAAATGTTCACCAAGCTTTTTGAGGAAGTAAGGTGTTAGTATCAAGATGATGCTATTGTGATATGAAAAATGTAGTATCAACACTCTCAAAGGTCCTTAGACATTGTTGGGATAAAAACTAAATACAAGTATAGGAAAACATTATTAGTCATGCGAAGAACTGTATTATGATACAATAAGGAAACTTATATCAAGTTATCAAAATATGAAAAAAATATGTACATGTTGCAATTGATATCTAAAATGTGAGTATAATAACCACTAAATTTTTCAAATGGATGCATCAAAGGGAAATGATGAAAAAAATAAAATCTTGGCAATGAAGATCATCTTGAAATCAATATTACGTTTTTGTTGGTTATCAAAGATACAGAACATACCCACACACTTTAGATGTTTAAAACTCAGCTCTTATGAAACATGGATGAGCATAAAAAAAGGAAATAACAAACACTATCTATGAAAAATCACTCTCAAAAGATGCCTTCTCTTGTCCCAAATGGGTAGAAAGAATGCAAAAGTATAGATCAAAAGATGGAAAATAAACTTGTCAAGTTATATGAAACTTGGGTAGAGTTTCACCTATCTCATCCTAAGCATGAATAACATACAAATTTTATTGTATCCAGGTGAGAAAGAAAACCAAGTGAAGTGATACATTTGTTTAATTCCGTGATGAGAGACACTTAGATCTAACTTAAGTGACTATTTAATTCATTACGATTGTTTTAAAAAAAGGGATTTGAATCCAAGTAAGTTATCACTTCAACGATGGCTTGATAAGATGCGATAATGGACTAGTAAAGTGTGCTCACTTGACAAATTGACTTTCCCAAATAGTTCACTCAACTAGCAAAAAATTATTAGTCATCTGAGGATGAAAACAAAGAATGTACATGTGTTGCAATTGTATATCAAAATGTTAGTGTCAATAGTTTTTATAATATGAGCTCAATTTACCAAGAAATTTTCAATGGCTAATGTTTTTTTATGTTGGCTTTACTTTACCCCATTCCAATATAATGAGAAACTAGTTCATTCAATTGTATTTACGTTATTTTCAATATAATGGGTTCACTATACCAAAAACTTCAAATCTAAAGTCACAATGTGAGACTAGTCAAGTGGTTAAGCAGAGATTTTCCTATTTCATCCACGAGGTTACTCAGTTGTGGATTACTATAGGGTTCCTATAACCACCCCCATTTTTGTAGCTTAATGCATTATGCCAAAGGGGTTATGTTCTAGTTGAGCGGATAGGGACGTACCCTTTTCAAAACCTCCAATACAATGTGATGTATGTGGTGTTTTTTATCTTACTTAGCTTAATGTGGATTTCATAGCACACCTTTTGGGAACCTATAATACAATACATATTAGTGGGTTTTTGTTTCAAACCTCACTTTTTTTAAATGAATTTTTCCTATACAAAAAAAGGTTAGTAATTTCAAAAGCTATCACGAAAGAGAGTTTACGTGTTGTTTTGATTCACAATATCACCTAAAAAGGTGCGAAGAAAGAACATACCTAATCATTGGCAACCACCTGGTGCATAATTGCATGATCGGAGTCTAGAACTAGTAGCTCACCATGCCCAAACAAATTGATGTACTAGGCATGTAATATGTGTCGATTGCTGTGAGAGTTGTTCACTATATGACACGATGTTAAGACCGTTTGAGATATCAAGGGACTTTAACTTACCTTCCATGCATGGCAAATTTTCTCATTCACCCAATACATATCGTGATTGATCTTCCTCCTCTATTCACCATATGTATATCATGACATTTCACCGCCAAGATGGGTGGTTATCTAACAACCGATTGGTCACATATTATTCTAAGGACTCGATACGGAACCAAAGTGACTATAAGGCAAGGACAAATCTACCATAATCATGTAGAACCCAACACCGGTAGTCCTATAAATGGGAATTACACCATCGGAGATCCGTAAAAGAAGATGTTGATCATGAGCCAACCACTCTTGTTGAAGAAGTCCCGATATTGTGCTACATGAAGTAATTGGAGATCATCGCATGATCCCTATGTTGATGTATCGGTAGAAGAAGAATCTAGTTTGTTTTTGGAAGAAATGGGGTTGGTTATATATGACATTCATAAAGAAGATACAATCATACCACATTTGGTCAAAACACCAAGCGATTATGAAGGACTATGGAAATTGTTCTTTGATGTCTTGACAAGTAAGAATGGATCTAGTGTTGGTTATATGTTCATTTCTCTAGAGGAGATAAATACTTCTCATCTTTCTCAAGTTGTAATTCATTGCACTAAAAATGTTATTGAATATGAGGTAATTGTGCAAGGAATTCATCTAGTCCATTATAAGGTAATCAAAGCCCTAACTATTTTTGAGACAACAAGTTAGTTATTCATGAAGTGACAGAACACACTACATCCAAAAATGATCTATTAAGATCATACAGAACTGAGTCTGGACTTGATTAAAGATTTAAAATCTTTTTGGGATCCATACAGCTTCCTAGAAATAAAAATTAAGATGATGATAGGCTTGCTACAATTAGCTAAAAATGACATACTTGGTTAATATCATGAAATACGGGTATCAATTTGTCAAAATGGTGATTCAACCCGTAGTCCTTGATAATGTCGACACTGGTAAGTGTTCGATAGTGACAAACAAATTGTCATTTTCCTAAAAGAAGAGGCAGATTTTTCTACGAAAAATCAAGATAAGTTACAAGAATCATATGGTGATCAAATCATACAATTGAAAAACAAAAACTACTAAAAGTCTTAGTCACTCTAGAATCCATCTTCAATTCAAATGATCAAGCCAAAAGCCAAAACTCTAACATGGTGGTCAAAGAAGAATACTTTCAGAAGTCGAGGTAGCACATGAAAATTTTGTGAAGATCGACAAAGTGTGTACTTACGAAGAGAGAGAGAATCCGTCATCAAAAATTTTCAATAGTATCATGACATTATTGTGTGGATCTATAAAGACCTCATGGTTTTTGGTCTAGGTTTGGAAAAACATACCATCAATCTGGATCCTAATTCCAAGCTAGTTCATCGTAAATGAGGCCAATTAATCCAAAAATTGAGCCACTAATGATAAAGGAGCTAACCAAACTCATCGAGGCATGTATAATTTTTCCCATCAAGCACTCCTCTTGGGTAGCCAATTTTCTTTGCCATAAGTAATAAGAATGGAGAGATTCATTGCATGTGTGCAGATTTAAGTGGTTTGAACCATGCCTCCTTGAAAGACCATTATCCTCTCCCGTCAATGGAGCAAATTCTTCAAACGGTGGCAGATCCCAAATATTTTCTTTCCCAATGAATATTTGGGTTACAATCAAATTATAGTCCAAGAATCTGACCAATTAAAAATGACTTTCACTATCAAGCGGGGCACGTATGCCTACAACAAAATGCCATTTTTATTGTCCGATGTTGGACCTACTTTCCAAAGAGCCACGAACATGGTGTTTAAGGGAATAATAAATGATATCATCTTGGTTTACCATGATGAAATAAATTTATATTATAAGTATGCAAAATACCACTTCACGCATCTAAGAAAGGTTTTCCAAAGGTGTAGGGAATATGGAGTTTCACTTAATCCCAAGAGGTGTATTTTTCGATTGCATAAAGGAAATTTGTTAGGAAATGTTATTTTAGTGGATTCACTATCTATGGATCAATCCATGATTCATTTTATTATGTCCTTATCTCTCCCAAGTCATAGGAAGGGTCTCCATAATTTTCTGGGAACCATAAATTTTGTGCGGAGATTCATCCCTCAATTCACAACATTGGCTAAACCACTGATAGCCATGCTAAAGAAAAACATGCCATTCTCATGGAAAAAGGAAGAATGAAAGAGATTTGAATCCATAAAATGGCCATTTCTCAAACTCCAATGCTAGTGAACTCCATGTTTGAGAAATAATTTATCCTTTATGCTTTTGGAGGTCAAGAGAGTATTTTAGGTATCCTCACCTAGCAAAACGACAACTTGATGGAGTAACAAATTGCTTTCTTCAGTCAATCCCTCAAATACTATGAGATCGATTATGCATTCATTGAAAAACATGTTTTTGTGGTCATTCAATATTTTAATAAATTCAAGAACATGTTTTCCAAAAACATAATTCATCGATATGTCTCATCCATGTGTTAAGGAATTTTTTTAACAAAGAGATAAAACGAAAAGTGTGTTAGATGGATCACAAAGGTGATGGAGTATGATGTACATATCAAAGTTACTAAACTTTTCAGAGGTAAAGGTTTTTGGCAACAAATTGTTACGCAGACATGGAATCAAAAGGTGATAAGGACACGATGCTCCTAAACAACTCGATGAGAATGATGATAAAGTTGACTTGTTATCCAAAATGAAAAATTTTCATTTCTAAGGAGTATATCTTGTGAAAATGGATAAAAATCAAAGAAGGATTATATAGAAGATAACGTTCTCTTTCAAAGGGATTTAAATGTTGATATCCTCAGTGAGTGGGAATAGAACAAGAATGTAAGATACTAGAAGAGTTTCACAATGGCCTATCTGGAGGACATTATTCTGCACAAACAACTCACTACCAAGATCATGTGAGCTAGCTACTATTGGCCAGATTTTTCAAAGATTCCTATCTCTGGGTAAGGAAGTGTAAGGAATGTGCCTTTTTACTAGCAAGCAAAAGTTGGCAACTCTTCCACTACATCCAATTTAAGTGGATCAACCCTTTGTTCAATGGGGTTTGGATTTCATCGAATGATTAATCCTCCATCCAGTGATGGACATAAATGGGTCCTTATTGCAATAGACTATTTTACTCGATGGATAGAAGAAGTAACATTGAAGGAGAGCAATGAGAAGGTAGTTCTTGATTTCTTAGAAGGAATAATGATAAGGTTTAGTGTCCCATTTACAATCATTTCAGAAAATGCAATGGCTTTTCTTGGTATGAAGTTGAGTGAATGGGCTGTTAAGAATGGGGTCTACCTCAAGACTTCATCCAATAAATATCTGCAAGGAAATGGATTGCCTGAGTCTAGGATTAAAAACTCATAAGGATTATTAAGCTCATAATGGAGACTATTAGGAGGACTTGGCATACATAGCTTAAGAGTGCCTTATGGGAATATCGATAACACCTAAAAGTGCCATCAGAAATTCTTTTTTCATTCTTTTATATGGAAGAGAAGAAAAACTTTTGATCTTCTTTAAGTTACCTTCTTTGGATTTAGCTTTACAACTTGAAGTTATAGAGAACGATCCTCTAACCAGCTTAGGTTTGCTTTGGACTCGTAAAGTTGGAAGAAGTATGGAACAAGGATATGAAAACTTTGGAGTAACATCAAGCTAAGGTTAAGAAATATTTTGACAAGAATGCATTTAACAAAAATTTTCAATAAGGATATTGAGTCCTCAAATGGGATAAAGACAAGGCCAAACCAGGAAATCACGAAAATATTTACACTCTGGAGTGGGTCATACATCATCACAAGTTAGAAAGAGGTGAATTAATTTCATCTATAGACCATGCTCAATGTAGAAGAACTATCCATTCATGTGAATGGGATACATATCAAAGATTGTTTTTTTTAGAAGCATTCTCGCCACTTGCTTTATGCTGATTTAATTCGATGTTTTCCTCAAGTTCTATGGACATTGTCATTGTGTGTTGTTCTTTTTTTTCCTCGTTGTTTTTTTTTTGTTGTTCTTGAACATTATATCTTCATTGAATGGTTTTCCAAGAAGAGAAATGTTCGAAGATTCCAAGTTTCATCATAAGATTTTTTGTAGTTTTCATGATACCAAACATTCATTGTATTCACTTCATTCAAAGAATATTGAAGATTCAATTTACTATAGTGTTCATTCCCAGGATGCATCACGTAAGATCAAACTACTTTCCGATTCCTCATGACTCCATGCCCAATGGGTTACTTAAGGCTACTAGAATCATGCTTAGAATAGTCATCCCCAAGAGTTCACATCTAAAATGTTGTCCATTTTTGCACACTCGAGTAAAAATGAATAATCAAGGTGCATAGGATAAATCACAAAATTTGTATGTAAATTATTTTGGAGTTCTTCTATACCTTCATGAGTCATTTGAAGGATCTTGAAACAAATGTGTAAAAGGTCTTCAAACATAACTCGGTTAAGAAAAAGAACAAGCTTAACATCTTGGCCATGTAGATAATTAACCATCCATGAGTTTGAGTGAGTCTCAACAAATGATTCAAAAATAACAATCTCAAATGTAAATAGACCTCGATTTTGTCTTAAATTTTTGAGTTAAGGAAGAAATCGTCACAACATAGTTTGATCAGTAAAAATGAACAATGAGAACGTTCTCATTGAAATTTTTCTAGATTGAGGGAAAGGTATTGGTAATGTTGATGATGAATCAAGCAATAAGTTTCTCGCAACTCGATGGGTTGAGAATCTCAGTGTGATTGCATAACATGGAGCTTTTCGCATGTGGGACCTTGTGAATCGTGAAAGTTCTCTAGATGAAGGCTAGTTCCTATTCCTCTATTCAAATGCACACATAAAAATGCAGAGGTTTACTCAAAAACCTATCTAATTTCCCAAGGAGATAGGGCAAGAAGTCCTTTAACAAAGGTGATGCAAGGATCTTCTTGGCAATAAACACATGTGAATGCAAGGATCTTCAAACATATTTGCGGTCAAGGATGCAAAACACAGAAGGGTGAGAATCATCCACATACATGCATTATTTGCTCAAAGATTGATCATTACACTACAAAATGCCAAGAACAAAAGTATTACAGTTTAGATGGGAGGTTTGAACTCCACAAATTCGCCAAAGAGAATGAAGAAGGGAGGGGAAAAACAAGAATGTCCAACCTTTAGAAAGAAGCCCCTACTTAAAATTTATAGGAATAATGAGAGAGGGAAGAGAGAGGAATTCAAATCCACCCATAACTACTCGAAGTTGCTATTTAATTCATCTAATTATGGCATGTCAGAACCTGAATAAATTTTGCATTGAAGATTCACCTAATTAAATATATCTAGATTGAGATACATCACAAGCTTTCATTCCAACCTTGCGTGAATCGATTGAAAAGTTATGGCCATTTGAATATCTACATCGTGGGTTTGCATGGCTCTGGAGTGTCAATTCGCTCAAAATGTTGCACCTGATCAAAGGCATCCATCCTCATGTCAACATTTTCTTACCCATGCTAGGGCGCATCCATTTTTTCTTCGATTTGATTAGGAACGCCAAGGTGCATCCATTTTCATGTCAACACCTTCGATTTACGCCACTACTTGTGCAGAACATCCATTTTCATGTTGAAATTTTTCTTATTGATGACATCCATTTTCATGTTGAAATTTTCTTACTCGCGCCTGTGGCATGATCCATTTTCATGTCGACACCTTCCGATTCGACCACTTTACCTGCGCCATGGCACATTATTTTCATGTTGACATTTTCTTACTGCGCGCGATCCATTTTCATGTCGACACCTTATGATTTGCACCACCTTACCTACGTCAGGGTATGACTATTTTCATGTCGACATTTTCTTACTCAATGGGATCCATTTTCATGTCGACAGCTATTCGCACCACTTACCTATGCTGGCTACGTGCATCAAGATAAATAAATGTCAAAAGTTTTGAGTTTATTTTTTTCCATTTCTTTTGTTTGTATATTTACCTGTGGGATGGAGATTATACCAAATGTAAATGTATCCAGCACGCATGGCTCGAATAATTTTAATCCTGTGATCGGTTTTGAATATGTGGGTGGATCTAGATAGGTATTTGTTGTGAATGATTTGGCTTGCTTGACCATTTAACTATCACATCGATAGAATGGAAGGCTAGCCATCACATCAACTCTTCGAAGGGTCCCAAGTTTCCACGTTAATACATAATTTTACAAAATGTGGGAATTTGAGAAATATAAGTCATACAAATTCCGCGATGGGCTAGATGGTTTCATGTCTCGAGTTTCATTATGCCAAATGAGGAGATCCATGGTTCATTCCGCAATGATGAATATTCATTCAACACACGTGAAGATTCATGCGACTTTGGCCGAGGTGTACTTGAGTCCTCCACTAAGATTCCATCCAAGCCGAGTTATATGGGAAATTGGTAGAAACACGAAACTCTGCATAATATTGATACTCTAATTAATGTAGGGGACACATAGCTCTGAATATGGTTGGAGAAAGTGGTGCATTGGTATGATAATATTTTTCTGAAATTTGAGTCATAGGAAATAGTCCCGAGTATGACGACTTAAATATGGAGGGGCTTGAATCAGTGATTATAGTGATGAAGGTGGTTGGTCTGGAAAAATCTCATTTTGAGGGAGTCATGAAAAACCAAACTTCCAATTGAGCTCGGTGCATGCTCATCATGAGTTGGGAGTTGAGCTCAACATGATTATGGTGGTGAGATAATTACAATATTTAAGGTGAGCTCGACACGAGACTTGATGATATCTTAGAGGTGATATATATGCCAACTTGGTGTGCTCTTAGATGTGTGCTCAAAGGTGAGATCTATTCGATATCGAAGACATAAGAGGAGCTCAATGTTGAGGTACATATCTCACCGAATTAGAGGAAATCAAACCTAGTAAGATCTCGGTGAGGATCTTAGTGTAGAGATCAATATAAAAGAATGGAACTTTATGCATATAGGAAGGAGAGGTGGTCCGAAGACTAGGCAAGTTATCGATGAGCTCAATGTTGACGTAGATCACTCGGTGGACAAAGGAAGTCATGCTTGAGTCGTGGATAAAAATATCGATGGCTCGTGTGTGAAGAACTTGATAGGAGATAGGGAGCTTGATGGTTTGGTGTGACACGAGAACTTAGATTGATGTGAGGTGATGTATTGGTGGTAAGTCGGGATGAAAGGCCCAATCGGTAAAAGGAGCTCGAATGGAAGCTCAGAGATATTGGCTTTATCATGAAGATGTCGAAGAGATAATTTGGTGTGGTTTGACATTGTAATGGACATCATTTTGGAGGACTCGAATAATGAAGGCGGGGAGCTCGGTGATTGGCAAAGTGAGGTATCCACATCGAGCAAGGGGTTAAGAACGGAAAGACTCTGAATTGAGCTTAGGAGTCAAAACATCAAGCACACTAGGAAACAAAGGCAAGAAGCCAACCCAAAGTGGCACGGGGTGATATGGATCTTGTCATTCATATTAAATTCAATAGGCTCGGCCACCTATAAGTCATCGTGGGTGATCATAGAAAAGGAAGGACATGAAGTAAATTATAACCCAAATCGATTCGTCATGGTGATGAACTCATTTTCATGTAGGAGATTAAGGATGCATAGGAAGTATTAGGGTTCAATCTCATGGATCAGCTCTGAGGTCATGGATGCATCAGATGGTTGAGCTCGGTCAAGCTAAGCAAGTGAAGTGAGGTACATTCAGGTTGCATTGGTGGATGTAACTTGGGTATCCGAGTTGAGGCCAAGTTTTGGCACATTGTCAAAGTAGCTTGGGGTGTTCAAATGTTGGAAAGTGTAGCATGAAATTCATAAGGCCAAGGTATTCCACTAGTGATAAACTCAAAGATGCCTTAGCCTTCACCTCGAGTTGATGATGAGGAACTCATGGAGTAACTCGACACTTAAGTCATGAGATTTAATGCATATGGGAATGGTAGCTCATCAAGGACTGGTAGTGTTAGTTTTGGCTTCAACACGATTGAGTTGGTAGTGAGCTCAAGTATTAAATCGAATGCAAAGTTTTTAACTCATCACGGTAAGGATCTAATTCCTAACAAAGAGGGGCTCGGAGAGGACAAGTTTGATTTCCCACAATGAAGGAGATAATTTTTTTGGTAGGGAGTTCTATCGAGGATCTCGTTGGTGGTTGGAATGGAGTTGATAAAAAGGCTCTATGTAGATACAAAGATAACTTGGTCGAGCTTAGGAATGAAGGAGGCATCTCCAGGAGTCAGAACCAGAGGCTAATCCCAACTCGGAGAATCGAATCAAATCCAAGTCACTCAATATTCCATGTGTGGTGAGCTCACTCGATATGCTCAAATGAGGGATAGCTTGATGTATACCAAATATAATTCTTGGGGACAATACTCTGTGGTGAACTCATGCAGAGGAATTTTGGGCTCGACGTGGAAGAATCGAAGTATATCAATTATAAGGATAGATAATTTTGGGGAACTAGGTGGTAGGAGCTCACTTAGTTGTGATGAAGGTTTAAGAGCTCAATGTGGCTAAATGGGAGAGCCTATGAGTGATTTTTTTAGAGTAATTCGATACCCAACTCGGTGAGTTGGCTCAGCGAGCCAACCACTAGTTGGGTCTTCTTTTTCCCTATTTTTATGCCTTACCCCCCTCTTCAAGTCTAATGGGTCAAGGGGGTCCCACCATTATTTTTATTAAATTGATATTTTTATTTTAAATAGTTTATTAATAAGATTTATTATTATTATTATAATATTTTATTTAAATATTCTTTTAAATAATTGAGAAGATTAGGTAAACAAAAAATTAATGGCACATAATGGAAGCTTCTAAAGTGGTTCAACCAAATGTAATAAATAAATCATGTACTTTGAATTTAGGAAGAAAAATTATGACTTCTTCTCTCCTTCCCACAACTTATTCTATAACTTTAAGTTAGAATCTCATTCCAATGGGTTGGATAGGTTAGACTCTTAAGACAAGTGCTCATTTTAAACAATCCTCTCTCTTCTACAAGTTTTACTTATATGTTGAGGGAACTTTTAGCCTCATTTCTAAGAGTGTAATAGAAACCACTACCTCTTCTAAATGTATGATGCATTGTGCAGGTTATTGAAGTAATAAAAGTGTGTGTTTTGTGACTAATATCAGTCCTTCCATCCTTATATACTAATTTGTGCCTTCCTCACGCTTGCAAGTACACTATGCAAGTTCAAGTTTCTATTGAGATTCTTGGAGTTATGTGCTTATCAAGTGGTGGATTATTGCATGCAGTTGAGTTGTGGTGCTCGTTCAACCTTCTCAAGTTCATCCTTCTTCATTAGGAGACTGATATATTGCTTTGTCTGATAAATTTTCATAAAGGGAAAGGCATGATTCTTATTCTTTGGTATTTTGTACCCTCTCTAAGTCGCAAAGAGGCTGACGTTGACTTGTGGTGCACAAAAAATCTTCAAATCAACCCTTCCCGAGTCTAGAAAGATCCTTTATTTGGTGCATCACCATCCCCTACTATAGTTTCATTTCTATAAATCTCTTTCCCTAAACCCCATGAATATTTTAGCATAGGTCTAGATAACCATTTGATTGCACAAGAGTATTATAGAACTTAGTTTAGGAAGAGGAGTCTAGCCTTCTCCGAGGTTCACCTCAAGCCCAAGTCCCACACTTGAGAGGTGATCCCATGTTACAAAATCACACCTAACGTCCTATTCACATTCTTTCCTTTCGGAGGGTGCAAAGTACGGTGATTTGGTGATAAAAATAAGCTATCTTGATCAAGTGATGACCCATCTCCAAACCCCAATCCTTCAACGTATGTATGATATGAAGATGAAAAAATAAGGTTAAAGAAACTTCCACATTCGAACTCGTATGTCGCTATAGAGAAATATAATCATCTCTAGAACTCCTTCAATAGAAACCATGTCTTGCTCTGATTCAATCAAAAAAATGGATTTCAAATAATGACGTTAAATTTTCTTATAAAATCAAATTTCACACTCTCATGTATCGAATTACATGAAAAGAATTATTGGTGTGGCCATAGAAAAAAATAAATGAGAGCTCCAAAAGAAACCCAAATGTGTGAAAAATAAGGTAGAGCACCTAGATGGAGTGAATATGTCATTGCATGCTTGTAATTAATATTAGTTTTTATCATCTTTAATATCAACATTTATTAGAAATGGTGATGAGTCTTAACAATCAACATATTTATTACCAATTTTATCATGAAACTCTTGGTCGGGCTTTCTTGATTTTTATAAAATCTACCTATTTAGTAACTACCCTAGTAGATAAGATTTAAGGTCCAATTTGGAGTTAATGAAAGGATATAAAAGGGAATTTTAATCATGCACAAATTATTTTCCCTCACAATTTTTGTTTTTTTATGGCGTGTTTTTAATAATTTGGAAGTCTCCTATAATATTTATTTCATTACTATTCAATTCATTAGTCGTAGACCAACAATGTGTCGACACTTAAACTTATTTATTTATACCTTTAATACTTTACTAAATTTCTAGTCCTTAGTCAAGTTATTAATTATGCAAATAACCTCTAGAAGAGGCATACCCATTATTGTTTTGTGGATAACTTACTATATAATAGCTTTGAGGATACTTATTCTACTATAATATAATTTTGTTACTATTATCTAAATTTTCTTGATTATGTTCCTGTTTATTACGAGAAATTGTTTATCTTAAGCAACAAAAAAGCTTTCGATTTCATTAACTAACAATTCTTACCAATTTGCAAAGCATTTTTTTATATGAAAATATATGAATTATGTTTTCTACACAATATATCAAATGAGAACTACATAAGGATTCATCCTTCTCAAAGTTATGTTGTCAATGACTTGGCTCTACCAGTGATAGTCCACCGAATATAATATAATTACAAATAATGATAAAAACCTAGTGAAATAGATTTCTTCATTGTTTAAATAGATTCATCGAAATATAGAGGTTAATGGTAATTATACTTATCATCAATGAATAATTGGAAAATAGAAAAGAAGGATTTCTCTTCACGGAATCAGATCATTTATTTTTGAGCAATATTTGTGTTCATCTTTGCCCTTTATATTTTCTAAATCATTTAGGAGTATTTTTTTAACGGGTAATTTCTGAAAATATGCAAGGCCAAGATGATCAAGATATGTCTTTAGGTTTAAAATATGTACTTCAATTATTATGCTCTAACTCTTATATTTTTCACCAGGTAAATAGCTAATTTTTATTAGATTGATATTTTGAAAACTTGAAACAAGAGCCTAGTGAGCACAAACCAATCCTATCAATAAAAATGGAGCTTAGCATTTTCTATTCATTTTACTTGATATGAACTGACATGAATTACGTGATATGTACAATATATCCAACGAGTAATACATAAGGCTTCATCCTTCGATTTTTATTCTCGAAGTTAAAATGGATTCTGAAAAATATAGAGGAAACTACCTAAGGGAAGTCATGCATCTTATAGGTTGTAAATAATTTTCCTTGAATTGATGTTCCAAGACAAGAGAAGACAATAAATATTCCATGAGAATAAAAATATTTAGGACTTTATTAAATACACGTAATTAAAAACTAAATTTTAAGGCTAGTGGCCACTAAGTTCAATATTATATTAGAAATATATTACATGTTATTCCTATCCGAACATGATATTCAAAGCCTAAAGGATGCTAATGTTGAAGATAATTACATAGTGTTGGTGGAAAATCAAAAAATTGATGTTATCGGCCGCTATGATATTTACTTTCTTGCATATAGGAAAAGTAGTAATGACTCAACCGAAAAACTAACTATACTTCATTCTTATATTTAAATTAGCAAACACACTAGGATAATTTATGTCTTGCATAAGGGAAAAGTAGTAACAATCCACTAAAAAACTAGCTATGCTTCATTATTGTCTTTAAATTTTACAACACTAACTTAAAAGACTAGTGACCTCTACAAAGGATGATTACTACATTTATTTGATGTACCAAGATAAGAGAACACAAAAATATTCCAAGTCAGAAAAATCTATACGAATTTATTGAATAGACGTAATTAAAAATAAAATTTCAAGAGAACAAAATACACGTAATCTTAAGCCTGGTTCCTGTAGGTAGATTAGCCACTGCTAAGATCCTAGTAGATGCCAAGGTTTTCCATGATTTTTTTTATTCAATCACTAATATTAAAATAAGAAACTCTTGAGGCTTGACACTAGGAAAACATTACTCTCAATTACTAATTGTTTGTAGCGTATGGTAGGCATTTTCCATTATACTAGCCGATTTGAATTATGTGATATACATGATATACCTTATGAAAAATTTATAAGACACCTAATTATAACACCCAATCACATCACGACTTGTAATATTTATTATTATTATTAAATATTAAATTCTTAACCATTATCAACCTTTTTGGATTCTATTTTTCCACAATGTTGTAGTGTAACTCATACTTGTTTTTTATAGAGATGGAAAGATAGCCATCAATCCACTATGAGGTCCTCTATCCTAAAGCTATACAAATTGTTATTTACATTGATGAAAAGATATCTTGGAATATATAAATGCTAGCAGCTGCTATTCTTCACTTTTAGTAACAAATTGAAAACTTGAAACAAACTAAATTCAATAATGATTAATTATTTAAATTTCTTAGTGAAACACATGAAAAAAAAATTATTAATGATTTTTTTAATAATTAAAGGAGGGTCAAGTATACTTTGTGAGCGCTAACCTATAAATATCCATTATTATTGACTTTTACTCTATGAAAATATTGACATCAAGATGCATCATATCCTTGCTATTGTACTATTGAGAAACAATATTTATCCTTCCCAATTACTTAAAAATTATTAATTTCTTTTATTATTTTTTCAGGTCATATGTCTTCTATTAGTCACACTGCATTCATGAAAATTCATTTGATTTAATGAACACATGATAGTAAAAGAGAGATAATGAATGGTTTATTGAACTACATTCCCAAAAAATTACCAGAGTGATCTGTGGTTAATTTTTTACATGAAGACGTTGTGAATGAAGTTGGTATGGTAGTAACTTTGAAATTTATTCATCAAAGCAAACATTGTGTATTCAAGTTGAACACATTGACATTGAAATGAATAAGTGCCTTATTTTTTACATGGAGTTGGAAGTTTCATTTTTCAAGAAACTAGAAATGAAGGCTTCTAGAGAAAGTAGGATGCATTCTTGTTCTAATCATGGTTGGAATTTGGGGATGTTCATATAGAAGAAAAAACAAGCATTGAAAATTCCCTTGAAATTCATAATAACATGAATTTTGTATTAAAATATTATAAAGAACTGAGAATACCTATTCTATTTTTCATTATTTAAATAGAAAAAAATCCCCACTAAAACATGCAAAGCTTTTTACAATGATAATTTGATATTATTTGTCTAAATTAGAGATAGATCCTCTTAAGTCAAATTTGCAAGTGCTTAAAAATAATAACAGATATGTTATATTGTTGAAGAAGAAACCAATATATTTGAGCAAGAAGAACCTTTAACCCTTGAATAAGTAAATTTGTTTTTGTTCAATGGTGATGCTTTTGTAGTTGAAGTATCTAGGTGTCATGTAACACCTCCAAAATATCAAAACTTTCATGTAAATAATTAGAATGTTTACGTTCTTCTCCAATTTGATTGTGATTACTACTATTCCTACATCGAGGGATGTAATTCATCTTCCATTTTTACATTCGACAAAGGATCTTGTGCAACTTAAGAATCCAAATGACCTAAAAAGGATGAAGTGAAGTTCTACATTCTTGAAAGCCAACATATCATTTGTGCAAAAAAAAAATTAGTTAAAAGAAAATCCAAGTCATTACATATTCAATCAAGTTTATAAAGGCTCACATTATGTCTTAAACGCTCCTAGAGAAGACATTATTTGTATTTGCAAGTAGAAAAATGAGGTAATTAAAAATAAGATTGAATTTTTTTATTGATGTAATCTACAAGGATCGAATGATTTGGAGAACCGTAGGCTATCCTCAAAGGCACGAAGTGGGAAACATAAAAAAAATGAGTGGAGTGTAAACAAATTTAATTTTTGCATTTGTAATATATTTTTATAATATGCAAAAAGTAAATATATTATTTTCTCTTTCAATCAACATTTCGAGAAGCAATTTATTTCTATTTTCAATGTTTCTAAGAGAAAAAGTGTTCATGAAAAAGCTACATTTCTATTTTTACTTGAGACATATGGAGAAAATCGACAATTATAACCATCCTAACTTTTAGGAAAATTCACTCACGAGTTCACAACTAATTCCTTCAAGGTTGTAAGAGGAATTCCCAATGAGGATATTTCATTACTAGCGAGATAAAGTGAAATCAATGAAAGTATGGCTAATTCAATCTATTCATGAAGGCATCATAAATGAGAGTTTTGATTCTTACTGACAAAGAGTGAAAGATGAAAAAGAATGATAGGAAATTTTTTAAAATATTTGAAAAGTAAATATCTAGGTAATATGTAGATGGAAAAATACATTGAAAATAGTATTATTGAAAAATTTGTATGCATGAATCTAACTACTGCTAGTTGGTGTACTATTGAGAGAAGAGAATAAAGGAAAAATAGAAGTTGATTCTAGCAGTAGTGAACAATCAACAAAAGTATAAATTAATGCTGAAGTGGTATAATTTCTACCAACACTAGCTCAAAAAATTATAGACAACTACATGATTTCAATGGAAGAACAAATTTTAGCAAGGATTGAAGACATCAAGAGTTTACTCACAATGTTCATATCCGTTCTAGACGCTCCAAGAAACAATATCATCTCTTCAATAAACTAATCGATTGAATGCATTGTTTGATCATAGATTAATGTAATTTTTCTATTATAATAACTTTCGATGCAAGAATGTACCTGATTACAATTTTCACATGTAGTATGTTAGATTGTGTAATTATTTTTCTCTTACCTTTTTCTTCTTCAAAAAAAAAAATGAAAATAAAAAATACATTTAAAAAGGTAAACACAAGGGGAATCAGTTATTGAAGGATGCTACATATTTTATGATAGCATTCGAAAATATGAGAGCTTATGACTTATGTACAAAATAAATGATGTGCAAAATTGCGATGTTGATGATGGGGATAGAGTAAAAATCACCATGGATTGGATGACCAACTCTCGCAGCAATTTTTGACTTCAAGAAAAATTGGCCTTAGGAAAAACACATCCTTTTCTTTATGAGAGATCTTATGAATTTTTTTCTCATATGTTCACTTGAGTCACTTCCAAAATTTGTTCGATAATAGTTCTTTACGGTGTTAGTGTTACATTCTTGCATGCTTTGGTTGACTCGGAGTCTATCTACGGTTTTTTATTGTTGAATAAAATTATCAAGGAAAGTTTTTAAAACATTACTATTCTCATTTGAAAAATGTACATTGATTAAAATCACATTAAACAATTCTATTAGTTTAATGTATTTTAACTGATACATACAATATTTATGCAGACAACAAACCAATAGAGGAAGACACCATCTCTTCCTCTACACATATAAACAAAGGAAATGATGTCATTCTTAACATGTCACAACCAATTCAACTTGTTATCCTCGATGTCGCTGACCATCATACCAATTAATCTATAAAAGGTGAGTGGGAAATACTCAATTTTTAAATTTATCACTACATGAATTTTTCAATTGTCATTGTTTATATATTTTTCATAAAACATCAAATTTTTATAGATTTGATGCTAAATGGGGAGGCTATTGGCATGTCATGCATGAAGTCGTAGATAGAAAATGGTAAGAACCTATAAACAAAACTATTTACAAGCCCGTCATAATCGTAGGAACCTATAAGCAGAGAAATTTATTTATTATATGTATTACCCTAGTGGTTGCTATCATACTTCTTTGAATTTGATTTATTTTGAATTGTGTAAATTTTTGTTTTACTAGTTAATACTAAATTGTGAATAAATGAAAAAAACTTATTTACAGCTTGGATATTTTTATCCACTATCCTAATCAAATAATGTCAAGCTAGACATAGTCTAGGCAATAATGGGTTAGCATAGCGCTCTCCAATATAAATCCATATATATATGTGTGTGTGTGTGTGTGTGTGTGTGTGTGTGTGTGTGTGTGTGTGTGTGTGTGTGTGTGTGTGTGTAATATTGTCCATCAAAGGTTTTTTCATTCAATAGAAGAAATTTTCTCATTAATTTAATTACATCGACATGGTATTTATTATCAACTGATTAATGTTTTTAAATTAGTTAACAATACATTGCCAAGAATTGAAAAAAAAATACTTCAACATAATTATCCATTTATAGTTTCTAAGCCCATCAAAACATTTCAACCCAAACTTAGTCTAGGCATTATTTGCTTAACCCTAGTGGTCGTTAATATACAACTACATCTATGAAATATTGTCTACAAAAGAATAAAATTTTATAAAAGTAAGTTGTATCACGCATCTTTTTACCTCGACTTATATATTTTTGCTTGAATTCATTATTATTTTTGAAAATAGAACATGCATCACAAGAACTTGTGGATGGGGATTACAAGGGAATCCAAGCCGAAATCTAAATCATTAAGTGTTAATCAATTGAATTTTTTGATTATTTGAATTGGTTAATATTAAATTGTGTATGATTAAGAAAAATTTACTTAAATAAGGTTGCCAAAATGATTATTTAAATATTTTAGATTGTGAGGGTTTTCTCAATGAGAAAAACCAATCCCACAAGGAGTTGGGAATCATGTTTGGTAAGGAGACTATCAAATTGTGAAGAGGGCTCAAGAAATTTTGAAAGATACTGGAAACAAAAATTGAAGTGGGATTTTTGTGTAGCTATCTCTCTTTTTCTAAACTTGAAAATTTGATTAAGGATTTGAACAAAAAAATAACAGTTGAATTCAAAGTTGTTCTTTCTTGGGTAAATAACATTGTTGCATAGAATATTAAATTAGAGTACAATATATCCAAAATATTTGGAGTAGAGAGGATATGATTTTCGGCTCTACATACACATTGTGTATTACAATGGGCCAAAGGAAACCCTCTTGAAAATTGTATGGTGGGGAGGAAATCCAATGAAGAAATTTTTTCAAAGATAAGTGGTTTATGACCAATTTTTACACAAACATATTACAAATATTGTCTCAAGGTTTGATTATTTTAGAGGGCACTAAAAAAAAACAAACAAAAATTATATAAATATTAATTATTTAAAAATGTTTTTTACAATGATATTTATTCGTACATTAATATGGTCACTCTTTATTTTACATATTGAGATTACAAATTTAAAAGTTGACAAAATTTATATATTCATATGATTAAGTTGATATTTTAGGTTTATAATTTGTTTGTGTGAATTAAAAATAAAATACTATCATAATAATATTTTGACCTTTTTTTTAATCACTTTTGAAGATTACATTAATTATGAGTTGTTTTTATTGATCTAATTGGGAAGCCTAAAAATTACTAGTTTTAGGAGTTAAAGGTTTGATGTTTGGAATTTCTTGTATTGGTGAGAAAATACCTCGTAATATGGTTCCATATTTTATATCAAGAAATACTAAATACTTTAAACAAGAATTTAGAACTCAATTGATAAGAACTCGCATCAAAAGATTTTGACACTACCTTATGGTATTCATTTATCGATTCAAAAAGATGATCTATATGTTCATAAAACAAGTTAGTTGGCTATGAGATACCCACTTCAAGTTCATTTGGAGATGCCACCAATGTAAGCTCAAAGAAAATATCCATCAGCAGATAGTAGACATTTTTAGTAATGTATATGATGAAAACAATATTCTTTTGATTAATCACACAAGATTCTTGTCGCAAAAATCAAAGCATAAATTAATCTCAAAACCCCAACATAATGGATATTTTATGGAAACTAAAATACTAGTTCAAAAATCAACACATACTTATGTACATGGTTGAAAAATTCAGGAGAACACAAGAACATGTGTAGATAATTGAAAACATTCAAACACACCATTGATTTTGAATTATATAGTTTTCCTCCAAATCCAACAATGTATTGTGTAATTATATGGAATATGGAATAAAATAAGTACCTTAAAGTTCTTAAAGATTTTTAGTGCATGATCATTTTTTAAATTATTTTTTACTAGAATTATTTTTCCCTAAGGGTGAAGAGTTAATCATGGATCGTGGACCACTAAAAGAATGAATTTTACCAGATCTACATAGTTTATTGTTAAACATATTTGAAATTTGTTTAGAACCTTATTCAAAATAAAAAATTAATCCTAATGCGGTCAAGCTTGACATAAAAACATAAAGATATAGTGTTTATTGTTCCACATATCGATGTTGGCTCCCCAAAATAAAAAAATGTTTTTTTCCATGTTATGCATAGTTTAATCTTAAAGAGATTTTAAAAATTATAGGAATGTTATTCCAAAGAAAAAAATAATCCTAGCGAACACTAGACTATATAAATTTGAAACATGTTATGTTTATTGATATGCAAATCCATGTTTGCTTCACAGAAATCACAAAATGATTTTTTACCGATCTTCATATGTTAATCTTAATGAAATTTTAAACATGATAAAATCTTGTTCCAAAGAAAAAATAAAGTCCAAAGAACCACTAACACTTATAGAAATGAAACATTTTCTCTTAAATAATTTACGATTGTTATTTTAATTAATTTTGGTTATTGATGTCTGGACATTGGCAAGAATGTCATATTTTGATGACATGTTTTCATCATTACTATGATAAATAATTTAGCTTGGATGTTGGAAGATTCTAGTTTATATTCATATAAGAAGATAACATCTTAACAAAAAGTATTGTTTATTGAGGATCCAAGAATAAAAACACGTCTCAAAAATCTTAGTACCATTTAGAGCAAGTATAATGCATATTTAAATTGTAAAAATACACCTATTGAAGGAAGAATTGTGGCCTATAATGCATATTATAATTCTACTTTATACATGAATTGTGGTCTATATTGCAAATATAGAAGGACATGGATGATGATGTGGATGTGTTCACGATGTCATTAAATCTATAACCCACTTACAATGATATAGTTTGTCCATATATTTATTTGATAAGACCTTTCGTATAATGTGTTTGACTATCTTTAGTAATGTAATTCTATATAATGTGTGTTTATCAATAATCAAGCCTTTATTCATAATTTATCCAATGCATGGGAAAATCTTGATGACGCCATTCATTTTTTAGTTCACCGATCTCCCTCACATGAGTCAAGGAACTACTTAATTGGGTTTTGATATCTCTCATTAGTGCACCTTGATCGAGGGATAATGCCAGTGTTCTAATATTTCTTTTCCCGCACTTTTGTAGATATAATGGAAACACCTCGGGCCATGGGTATCCCTATGTTGAGGTGAGTCTCTAGGATTACAAGGCCGGTTCCTTATTGATGTATCCTAAAACTGATTTATCGTGGGGTTTTAAGAGAAAAAATATGGTCTTAATCGATATTTACTTGCGGTGATAAACCAAATAGATGAGGGCTTTGACTAAGAAGCATGCAAATATAGTGAGAACATATTAATGAATCACGGAACCAATGGGTTTCAGCTTAAATCGTAAGGAAAAATACTTTCTATGTGGAGAGATAAATCAAAACAACACAATAGCTAACATGCACACTAAGACTATGCAGAAACACCAAATTTACATGAAGCCAAGTTAATTAATTTAGGAATTAACATTAAAAACATGTAATAAAATAATACACACCACTACAAATAATTGAAAGACAATAATTAGTTCTCATTCAAGGGAAAATCTAGCCAATGGCTTCACTCTCAATACAAAAGCCTCTTTGTCATAAAAAATAGACTAAGTCTAACTACACTTGCATGTTATTATTAACCTTCATTGTAAATAAATAAAGGATAAAATACCTTGTTGTTAGAATTAGGAAATAATACCTTTTAACTCCAAAATACATCTTTAGTCAAAGTGTACTTTGACTCATCTAATTCAGATGCAATAAAATAAATTTGGGTGAATGATTTGGCTAATATTAGCCCCTTGCTTGATGTGACATCTCCATTGCAAATAATAAGGAATTTTGGAAAAGTTAAGGTAATAAAGAAGCAAGGTTCTTACTTTATCTTCTTTATTCTCATTTTCAATACATTGTGCACCTACTAAAACAATATCCTTATTTGATATCATTTTCTCCCTGTAAGAAGTTTTCTTTATCAAATTTTAAGATAAACTTTTCAAAGTCTGAAGTAAAGAATTGTCCTTGACCTTACTTCATTCACGAACATTGGTCTCTTTTTGACTTGGTAATGGTACATATTATTATTGGCCCTCTTGGAATCGCATATCACATGATAATATTTGGCCCTCTTCGTCAACATATAATGGGATTTAAATAATCATTCGTGTCCCTTTTACTTGCATGACATATATTATTATACCCTCCTTTTGATTATTATGCATACAGACCACAAAGGATATGGTCTAAAGCTTTCATCGTTTCATAGGAAATGTTGGTCTCCCTTTGATAATTCCATGGAACATACTACTTGGTATTTTATATGACAAAGACCATTATATAATAATAATCGTTGTTAATGATTTAGCTATAGTGCCCACTTCCCTTCGACCTCATTTCATTTTGTTGCTTTCGAGACCGATTACTTCACTATGGATTTATTATGGCTTCTTGATTTAGCATGCTAGTAGATATCATAGACATATGGACTGTTGATTTGATCTTTATATGATGCACATGGTTCACCGGTGGACATTTGATGACGATTTGTATACTTTTGACAGGGTTATTTATCTTAATTCGACATGTGATATATTTAATCATATTTAGTAGAACTTGATAATTTGACTAATGTGATGATCGTTTTGATATAAATGAAATGTGGAATAGAAATGTGCTAGAAAGTGTAAGTGATATCGTACTTGCCTGATGATAGTAAATCATGTGTCGTTTATTTTAGATTATATTGTATATTTTGCATGAATGTTTTAATGCGGCCAATGCAATCAAGGAGGTATTTTCTATTCTCGGTACATTATATTCACAACAAAATTGGGGAGTGGAGACCAACCACATCGAAATTCGAGAAGAATTCAGCTAAGGTCACCATGGCAACAAGTAATTGTGTGTGTGTTAGAATTATCTGGTAAAGGGAAAATTGTGACCTAGGGATCATGTGTTGTTTTGTTTTAATTTTTCCCTTTTATTGTGTTGGTATGTGTTGCTCTTAGTAAGTGAAATTTTAGTTGTGTTCTTATTCATATTCTTTGATTGGAGTTTACCCCCTTTGTTAGCCATGGGTTGTAGTGGGTTAATTAAGTTAATTTGAAATTGTGCTAAACTAATTAAAAGATGTGACCTAAGAGAGTTCATTTATTAGGATTTGATTTACTTGGGATTTTGTTTGATTGATGTGTGTTTGATTTTGAGTGTAGCACACTCTACCCCACATGGGAAACTCGAATTTGGCCTTGAGGCCAAATTTCAAAGCTTGTGGGACAAGTCAAATTTGTCCCACACCTCTTAAAACCCCATGCCAACCCTACCTATGGGATGGAAGGCCAAATTTAGGGTCTTTTAGGTGTTTTGGAGGGATAAAAAGGGTAAAATATTAATTGCACTTTCTTTCAAATTTAATTTTGTCCTTTGGGGGGAGTAGGCTTAGTTGGAGTGTGTAAGGTGCTTGCCTTTCTTTCAACCACCTATTAATGGTGCATTGGAATTTGATGTTGACCAAATGATGTGGAGTGGAGGGAAAAGGAGGTGGCATCCTACTTGGAGCCACATCATCCCTCCCTCTCTTTTCTCTATTTATTTGATCCCCTTGTTTGTTTTGGGGTTGGAAGTTTCATTTTTTAGTCTTGTGTTTTTGGAGGAGAGGAATTGGAAGGAGTTTGTGGATTTTGGATCTTGTTGATACTTGTGGGAATTTTGTGGAGCTTGTGGAGGCTTGCTTGACCTTTGGAGGGATTTGAGACTTCATACTTGGAGCAAGCTCTACCATGGAAAGGCAGGAGCTTCACCTTTGTTTGCATTATGTTTCCTTTTTGTTATGTGAATGTATATTTATGTTGTGTTGAATGTTGTTGTTTGAAATGCTTGTTGGGAATGGGTAGAATGCCTAAGTTGGGAGTGGGAGGAGACTATGGGGAGTTTAATTGAGGGAGGCATAAGAGATCATGTTCTTGAGGAGGGAGTTTGGGTTGGGTGCCCACCTTGTAAGAGAAATGCTTTCCTTTTTTCTTGTTTTACTTTGAGGAGCCATAAGAGTTGAGGGAGGCATAAGAGTGAATGGAGGGATAAGGGGTACTTGAGGGAGGCATAAGAGTTGTTAGGGGTATTGTGTTTTGCATTGGAGGCTTTTAGGTGGCACCCATTCCCATTGGGAGGCATAAGTGGCCTTCCCATATGTCTTACTCTTGTGGCTTGCTTGGTAAGCCTTGTGACTTTTGTTGTGATTGCTTTTCCTCTTGGTGTGTTGCTGATTTTGTTTTGAAGGATTATGGAAAGAATGTCAAATTTTATGTTGAGTTATGTGGAAGCTAGTAGTTGCCATGAGTTGGATTTTTTCTCCCATTGTGATGTGGTTGTTTCTGCTCGGGGCCAATGGAGAGGATGGCTTCTCTCTCCATTGGGTATCTTGTTGGGAGGAGAGCGTTGCCTCTCCCCCTTATTTTGTTATGAATCAAGCAAACTATGGGGAGCCACCTTGTTGATGAAAATGTGAAACCACCATGTATGTTTACCCACCTTGTTGATGACAATGTGAAACCACCATGTATGTTTACCCACCTTGAGTGGAGGAAAATATAATATTGCCTTGTATTTTAGCTTCCATTATTGTAAAATGATCCCACATTAAGTGGAAAATGTTGTAACAAGTTTTTGAAGGAAAGTTGTTTGAACTTCATTAGTAAGGTTGTAATGTGGATGGAATTAAAAGTTGCAAGAAAGACAATCCATTTATTCTCCTTTAACTTGGCTTGGAACCTCTTATAAATGTGTTGATCTTGTTGAAATGTTGGTAGATCTTGTTTAAAACTTAATGGAAATATTGTAGGACTCTTTTGTGGAATGTTAGGAAAATTACAAAAAAAATATACATATTAGATTTCATTTTGTTGCTTAAAAGAGATGTATTGAAAGGTGGAAATATTGGTGCAATCTCTCTTCTTGTAAAATAAATAAAAGTAGTTTATAAATAATTGGTTGCATACATAGTATAAAATCTTTTCCTTTGCATACTTAGTATAGATCCATTCCTACATAATACACGTGAAAGAAAATATAGAAAAGTGGAAAACTAATGGAATAAATTATAAGCAATAAAGTATTCAATGCTACTAAAATAGAAACAAATATACAAACTTAAATATTTGGGAAATAAAACTTTGGAATAGTATCTAATGGATATACATGCTCTAGATTTTGGCTACTTATACCTCCAAATGATTATTTTATTTGTTGGCAAAGAAAACGTTTGGAAGCATGGAAATCAAAACTTTTAGCTGTCCCGTTACAATCTGTACAGGCGTCTCTTAGTTTTCGCACTAATTTTTGCAAGCAGCCTGTGCTTCATTGAGTAATCTGGTTTGAATCAAACCCCCTCCACGAATAAGACGTCCCTCTCATTGCAAAGCAAACTACGCTTCATGCATTGCTGTTATGAAACAGATCCACCTCTACGAGGCTCTTTCCACGAGCTACCCCGTAAGTGCGACAGGATCTTAATAGAAGATCTACGCATTAGTTTTCCACCAGGTCTTCTAATAACACTCTCACTGTCCCTCAATCGATTTTGATAAAAATATCACGAGGGAGAACTCTAAAATTTGAGGTGCATTCGACATCAAGATAACAACATAGTTGGACACCTACTTGTTTTAATCACTCACAGAAAAAAAGGGCTTTGTTTTGTTACTGCGAGGACCGGACACAACAGTGGTAGGAGGATGTACAGAACGGAGCTCTCACATATAGCTGCCTAAGTTCAGTACCACGATGGGTTAAATCAACCCTGTTATGGATCTAACCAGCCTTACACTCAGAAATCGAAGTCTGTAACTCAATATCTCCTCGTTTTATCATATCAACCGACTAAACTGGATCTAGATGTGCGTCTGAAGCAAACTCCTTCCTGCTGTTGTTTGGGTGTCATATGCAGGAGAAGAAAAAGAGGATTGTGCTTAGGGATGTCTTTGCAGACTTGGTGTAACGCATGGCTGTATTAATTTTCTTCATCTGTTTTTCTTGATCACCAGGAAAACGTACCCACACAACCACCTTGTTCAACCGCGCGGCCAGGGAAGAGTTAAGACAGTTGGGTAGACCAAACAGGAAGGCGATAAAGGAGAAGATCTTCGTATCCTTTTAATGAAGTGTAAAATTAGAGATTTGCAAAATCTAGGTGGAGGATTTGGTGTTATGCGGCCGGTTGGAAGAAGTTTGCACGCAAGGAGGGAGTCTTAATGGTTGACAGGTGGTTGTTGAGACACCCACCGTCCCCAACCATAGTGTTACACATAAGTTTGAAATGCTTTACTTTTCAAGTTAATGAAAACATGGATAATTAGTTAGGTTAGTTAGGTATCAAATACTATATAATATCATAGTGGTATGATATGTAATATAATTTTCATATAATAATCATACTAGATATAAATAAGGTGTTATGTATATCTAAACATATAAAGTCATACAATGTAATAAAATAATGTCGAAGTATATATCTTAATGTATGATTTATTTTATATATGTATATATATATATTATAATGTATTAAATTCTTGAGATAATGTAATATAAATGGATAATAAATAAAAATAAAAATTGAGTGGTTAGTGTATTCATTTCATAATAAATTATATCATACCCTAAGGTTAACATCTAGAAATATTGTTATTACGATATTATCAGCCATTAGACTTTTAACTCGAAGACGACCCATCTCAACTTTAGTGAAACGTCGAATGAGATAAATTTAAATATCCTTAACCTTGAAGCATCATCGTGACTTCTGTAGTTTCGAGCCTGTATGCAGGCACACCCTTCAAAAAAAATTATTAGTCGCATTTTCGGGTTGTATGTTGTGGAAGCAAGTTCTCTTCGCCATCTTCGTTCATTCATTTTTACGGTGTTACATTTTGGTATCAGAGCCAGGGGTTCGAAGCTTGGACCCTTGGGCACACGTAGAAAACATGAAACAGGAACATTTAACTTAGTACAGAGCTAATTCTTTTAAAATATAAAACCACCATGTTGATAATTATAGTAAACAAAAAAATTTAGAAAACCACACAAGACCTAGAACAATGAACTAACTCTCGCCTTGATCTATGCGGGCGTGGATCGGGCGAGGGGTCTCTTCATATAGACCTAGACATACCACCATCGGCAGCCGAAAGCCGTAGCCCATTCTACCTCGATCTTGTAAACACTCTAGGATGTCAATGCCGCTATACGTAGAGAGCCCTTGGGAGGATGACTTGCTAGACATAGTTTGGAGCCATCGGTAGATGCCCAAGAATCCCCTCGACACAACGAGGAGCACAGGGTAGAGAACTTCCGTGTGAGTCGGCTAGGCGAGTCACCACAGAGAGGACATGGGGACAAGATCTTGGGACATGGGGACGTGGATCTCGGGGACATGGGGACAGGATCTTGGGACATAGGGACAAGTCTCGAAGCCCTAGACAGAGGGAGGAGCTTGCAGACGGACCTAGAGCTTGTAGTGACCGTTGAAAATTTTGACCATGGGCAGAGCTAGCAGAAATCTCCACGTGTCTCTTTCAATGCTCTTTCAAAAGTAAAGTTTAGGGGCAGGTCCCCAAACAAGTGTGGGCCCTCCACATGGAAAATATTTGAGTTGAAGTGGGCCAGGGTGTTTTTCACATTTTGTGTTAGTTAAAGAAATTGTGCATTTTTGGACAATTTGGCCCGCCCATCTGCTTTTGATATGGGCTTTACGTGTGGCTTTCTTGGGTGTCGATGGGGCTGCAGCTTACTTTAAGACTTTCATTATTTTTCAAAACAAATATGAGAATCTCAAAATGCCCCGGCGATATGCCTCCCATATTTTAACTTTCGATAAGGGCATTAGCATGGTTACACTTCACTTTTATACTTTATTCCTTTTTCATAATAAAGCTAAAAGTTCCAAACACCTTTGGTGACGCACCTTCCCTCTTTGACTTTTCAACGCCCAGACTCAAACATGTGACATTATTTGGTCCTCAGTGGAATCACGACTCATTTTATAATATTGCTCCATTTTAAAAAACCAAGATAAAATATTCAAAGTGCTCCAACGATCCGCCTCTCTGCCTTTGAATTTTCAAAATGCTTGATTTATGACAGGTGTACACTTTTCAGGGCCAAAGTAAGAAATTTCTCTACCATGTCATATTGTTGAATAGCGAATTAGAAACTATCGGTGCTATGGGACCAATTTGGCATTTTTTACAATTGTGAAAAAAGTGACAAGTTTACCAAATAGACCCACCGAGCCATGTCCAATTAGAAAACACCACGGATCCACAGATGTTGGGACAAGATTTACATAGGATACACAATCATGGAAGACGTGAAACAACAAAAAATTCCCCAAGGATAGAAGAATGTAAATAATACCAAGACTCAATGTGATCCATGACCCAAGGAAAGGACTAAATATTGCAACCAAATGAATGATAAGTATTTCATGCATCCATACAGGAGATAGAGATCAATACTTCAAACGATGTGGACTGAGAAATTTTGAACAAAAATGTGAGATTAAATTGAACACCAAAGATTGCCCGAAGTCGGGATGGGCACTCCCTACGAGTGCCTAAGAACAACAGACCATGTTTCAAAATCCATTAGGTAACGTAGTCAAGAAAAATATTACAAAGCGAAAAATAATTTCCAACCTCACAAGAACAAACTAAGAAACCAACAAAAACTAGCCGCCAAGGACCGGGATGAACCAAAATAGAAAAATGTAGAAACAAAAAGAACTAAAAGACTATACACTGTATAATGATGTGTGCCTTGATTCTAAGAAATCAATCAAGGAAATGTTTCAAGTGCCTACCATTTTGAGTACGACCAAGCCAAGAAGTCTTGATACTTTTTTAACAACTAGACATATGCTTGTTTTTCTTCTCTATCCAAGTTGCTACCTAGCCATATTTTCGAGGTTTATCTTTTGTGCCTTTACCAAATCTAGAACAAACCCCATCAAACATCATAGTCTAGGAAGAGCCAATATGCTCTGGATAATTGTTCTCATGAAATTTATTCTCCTTAAAATCAACATGACCCAAAAACGTTGTCAACATCGACATCTGCATACAATACTTCATAAGAAGGATTGTTAGGGTCACAATGAGATATAACATTTTCTTCTCACCATAGAACTTCACAAGGTTCCCCTTAATTGGTATGGTAGCATATGTCATGTCCATTTTCATGCTTCCACCAACACTAGCTGCCCATTTTCTCGGATAATAACATCCCCCATTTGGTAGGAAAGTCCACAATAACCACATTCATGGTTAAGGACTTTCCTGTAAAAGCCGCCAACCGCACTACTAATCCTCGACATACCCAACTACCGGTACTTCTCTTAAATCCATAGCAGAAACTTCCCCAAAGCTCATTGTTACCTTTTATATTTAACTCATTAATGACCTCAAGAGGCATTACATTACATGAGGCTCCCGAATCAATAATGTAGTTATGTACCATCCTATATTTAATAATCAAAGTGGTAAAAAATGGATCCACATTAAGTTGAGATTCAACTAGAGAAGTTCCCAAATACACCTCAAGTGATTCTCCGATTCCTCCAATACCTATGGTATTTCGATTCTCAATAATAGAAGGAACCCGTACATTTTTCACACTCTTGTCTCCGGGTAATCTTTTCTTCCTTAAATCCCAAATACTTGAATTCCCTTTTATTATGCTCAGGGATCCCGACTAACTCAACAATGGGAACATTAACCTTGATCCGACTCAAGATTTGGGCTATGTCACAAGAAATATATCCGGGTAGCACAAAGATTAGGAGGAAGATTCACAATTTCATTTGATAGTATAAGATTTTTAAGAATCTAGGCATGGGCGGGAGCACAAATTTTATTTGGGGTAATTAGGCCTTTTCTAGATGTATCTTTCTTAGGGTTTCTTTAACACCCACTAAGAACACGCGTTAAGAGACTCAAGAACAACCTAGGTTTACTTAGAGATTTTGGTTTTTTTTTTTTTGAAAAGCGCTCCAAAAAAGGCTTCAAAACTATAGTTGTCACCTTAATGTTTTAAGGTCCATTAAATTTAATTAATAACATTTTTCCCGTTATAACAAATTAGTCATCCCACATTAAAACTAATTATAAAATTAGCCCAATCATGGTTAAATTCTCTCTAAGTGTTAAATTAATAAACAATTAAATTCCTACAATAGTTAAATATTCCATAGTTACATTTAGAGGGTTAAGGGGCCAAAATAAATGATTAAATACCCAAGGTATTTACTCCTACAAGGTTTAATTAATAACCAAGGTCCCCATTTACATGGGGTTAGAATAACCACTCCCTTACCCCATAAAATGACCCCTTAAAAGTCAACCCATATTTTGAAATTAAAACATTTAAATTAAAAAGGGTAATTTCCATTCACCCACTCTCCACCTATTTTTTGTAGGGATGAATCTCATCCCTTGGATGGATTCAATTGGGTCCCTTGATGTGGAAAAAGGGTAACCAACCCTAAAACGTCCTTATGAAGTCTTCGTCCTCTTTAAAAATTGTCTCATTCCTTTATTTTGTTTTGAAAGTTGATTAGAGGAGGGAGAGAAGCCATTGATACAAAAGCAATTCTCATTCCTTTATTTTGTTTCCTTATTTTATGTATACCCTCATTAGGGTTTCAAAAGCAATTCTATATCTTAGCATACTCCATTTCAACAATCTTGGTCCAAAAAGGCTTGTGGGTATTTACCCTATTTTAGTTATTTAACTAGATTTCCATATGTTTTCATTCATATATATATATAAACTAACTTTCTTTACTAGGTAAACCCGAAATATTTTATATGAAAATACTTTAATGGGTAACCCGAAATATTTTATAAAAACATTCTCTAATGGGTAACCCAAAATACTTTATAAGAGATTATATATACACCAAAGAAGATTTGGCCGCCAATCCGAAACATACAATCCGTTGTAATAGATGGACAGGGGGGAAAGTATAATCCTAGCTGCAGATTTCTTTTATGCTAAAGTAGGGAAAGCCACGTAAGGGGGAGTGATTAGTGAGGTGAGCGTGTAATATAGTGTAAAGAGGTTTGGAAATAGTTTAGGGTTAACGGGGGGTGGGGAAATTGACCCCACCTCCGTTTCTTTTGGTCTGCACACCCACATGTACCACGCCAAGGAGGGTCTCTTTTTTTTAAAGTGTTTTTTTTTGTTAAAATTTTTCTCCTTTTTTTTTAATCATCAAAAGGAAGAATTTTTGTATAATATAAATTTATATGGAGACATTTCATCAAGCAAATAAAAGTACTTTTATTACTAGAATACTACTAAGAATCTATTAAGATAATAAGAATAGTATATTAGTAGGATTTCCATATTAATGTATTATCATAGTAATAAATCTGTTATTATTAAGACATTTTATTATTAGTACTAATGATAAGATTTGTGTGAAAAATAAAATAAAATAAGTGGGCTTAAATTTCATTTCTCTTAGCAATTTGCAATGGATGGATTTACAATAAATTCTTAAATGAGATTAATATACTAGAGCTAGAACTTAACTTACTTCATTGGCCTATTGAGGACTATTTAAAACATAAATTCTTTCCATCAACAATACAAGAAAAATGCACTAATATTTTAACTTTTCCAATACATGCCTTATAAGTAACACAATGAAAGTTATTATTTCTTAATACAAAGTTCCTAACAATCCGCAAGAGGTTTTACAACAACATTTCCATTAATATATTCTAAGACAAGAGAAAAAAACACACTTAATGAAGGTTTTCATTCCACTAAAGAGAGTAACAAACTATTTTCCAATTCACCCTTTTATTATATCAACTAACTTCACTAAACGAACCTTTCATTTCCACATACATTACAACAAGGACTAACCCTACAAAGACAATTCCTTCCTTCCTTTTTACATACAATACAATAACAATAACAACTATTTGAATACAAATTTCCTTTACAAATTCATTACAATGTCCTCCACTTGATGTGGGAAATCATACAAAAATTGTAAATAAAGAATGAACTACATTATTACAACTTCTTCCACTCTAAGTGGGTAAAATGCAAGGAAGTTTTCACATGGTCACCAACAAGAATCCAATCTTCAACACCAACAATATAGCTCCTCCAAGAATTTTCTTGATTCACAACAAAATAGGGGGAGAGGCAACGCTCTCCACCCAACCAAGACATCCAATGGAGAGGAGAAGCCATCCTCTCCATTGGCCCCCGAGCCCCAACCACATTACAATAGGAGAAGATCCCAACTCATGGTAACTACAAGCTTCCACAATACATAGCATATAGTTTCACATTCATTCCATTTACATATAAACACAACAACAACTCAACAAGAAAAATACAATCAAAACAACAATATAACAAGGCTTATCAAGAAAGCCAAAAGAGTAAGACCTATGGGGAGGCCACTTATGCCTCCCAATGGGAATGGGTGCCCACCCAAAAGCCTCTAATGCAACTCAAAATTTCCCCTTACAACTCTTATGCCTCCCTCAAGTACCCCTTATACCTCCATAACTCTTATGCCTCCCTACATATTTTATGTCTCCCTCATGAAAAAGAACAAAAGAAAGGAAATGCAAGCATCCCTCAAAACGAGGTGGGCACCCAACCCAAAATCCCTCCATAAAAAGGGTGAACTCTTATGCCTCCCTACATAAAACTCCCCATAGTATCCTCCCACTCCAAAACTTAGGACTTCTACCCACACCCAACAAGATTTTTAAAGAGACAACAATATTTAATACAACATATACACACATACAATAAAACAAATAACATAATTTAAACTAAGGTGAAGATCCTACCTCTCCATGGTATAGCTTATTCCAAGTATGAAATTCCAAGCATCTCCAAAGATAACGCAAGCATCCATAAGGCTCCAAAATCCACAAACTCTCTCCAAATCCTCTTGCTCTCCAAAAATTCAAGAGACTAAAAATGATCATCCAACCCCAAAAAAAGCAACAAGAATTCAATAAATAGAGAAAAGAGAGGGAGGAATGATGTGGGCTCAAGTAGGATGCCACCTCATTTCCTCTCCACTCCACATCACTTGGTCAACATCATATTCCAATGCATAATTAATAAGTGGTTGGAGGAATGAAAATAACCTTACACACTCCATCTAAGCCCACTCCCCCAAAGGACAAAATTAAATTTTTGAAAGAAGGTGCAATTAACATTTTACCTTTTAACTTCTCAAAACACCTAAAAGGACCTAAATTTGAACCACCCAATCCATAGGTAGGGTTGGCATGGGCATTTAAGAGGTGTGGGACAAGTTTGACTTATCCCACAAGCTTCCAAATTTGGCCTCTAAGGCCAAATTCGAGTTTCCATGAAGGGTAGAGTGTGCTACACTCAAAACTCAAACACACTTCACTCAACACAAAATCCAAGAGTATATTAATTCTAATAAATGAACCGATGGAGGATAACTTAACAATCAAACAAATATATGCTGAGACAAAATACACAAGAGACAAAATAATTGATCAAAATAACTCCTGGATGATTTTATTCAATAGATAGTGATCTTTTATACAAAAGCTTGATCCTAATATTTAGGATTCAAATCTTATCACTGGACAACTCACACAATCCCACTAATATCTCTGAGTTGTTTGGTTGACAACAAATTACAACCTTTATTTGTTTCACACTAACATTATCTAAATTTCGTAACATTCACCCCCTTAGTGTGAACATGGGGAAGGTTTCATCCTATACTGCATCTAACAATGACTGTGTGATTTTCCAAGGATTCACAAACCTAAGTATGGTTTTTCCATGGTTACCATAAAACCAGATGAAGGTTTATCCATGGTTTACCAACAACCAATTGGTTTTACTGGTTTACCAAAAACCATGTCATTTAATGCCAGTATCCCTTTAACCCCCATCACATCCTGACTAATGCAGGTGATACAATCATGTACTTGATTTAACAAGTTTATTTCCAGAAATGAAACACACAACAGAAAATAAATATCACCAATACAATGCAACATTCTCTTTGTTGGTGATTAACAAGAGATGCAGATTTGCCTCCTCCTCCTTTGCCTCCTGCCTCCAATTACTTTATTTAGAATAGAAAGTCATCGGAGTTGTAATCAGGTTCTTCTGGTGTTGGTTCTTCTTCATATTCTAATTCTTCAACAACTACATTGGCCTCATCCATTTTGAGTTTCCCACTGATGACATCTTTTGCTCTGATTTTGCAGAATGGAGACTTATGTCCCTTTTGTTTACAGTAGAAGCATTCTACTTCCTCTTTGTTCCTGTAGGTTTTTGCAAATTTTTTCTTGACATAGAGAGCAGACTCTTCCTGATTGTCTTCTTTAGTTCTCTTTTCTTCACTTAGAAGTGCAGATATTATGTCTTCTAGTGTTTGTGTGGGCATCTGTTCGAGAGTGAACACAACATTACTGTATTTTGGTGGGAGACTGTTTAGAAGTATGGATTTAGCATCTTCATCTTCTATTACAGCTTTTACTTCTGCAAGTTGTCTCAAAAGGGACCTTAGTTCATTAATGTGACTTGACATTGTCACACTATCACTCATCCTTAGTTTAAAGAGTTGCAATTTTAGTGAAAATTTAGCATTTGTTGCTTTTGACCCAAATGTTTTGTTAAGAAGATCCCATATCTCTAGTGATGATTTATCTAAATCCACATAGTGTAATTCAGTATCTGATAAAGCAAGTCCAATAATGGATTTTGCCTTGTCATCCCTGCTATGCCATTCTAGTAATTTAGCAGCATCAGTTGGTTGTGTTTCTTTTCCACTTACAATCCCCCATAGGTTTTTATGCATTAATTGCATTTGGATTTTAACTTTCCAAGTGTGAAAGTTTAATCCGTTGAATTTGTCTAGCGGAATGTCCATTATACCTTAGAGCGTCGGTTTCGACCGAAAATGCACTCTTATGGGAGTCGGTTTCAACCGATATTGCTCCCGATTTATACTATGTATTTAAAAAGTAATAAGAACAAATTACTTTTTAAATTTTACATGGATATTTTGACAATATTCTATTCTAATTTCTAATATAGCTGAAGGCTATACATTAGAAATAAATACTGTCTTTATTAAAGTAAAATAAAGTAATTTAAAATAGACTATATAAAACAAAAACAAAACATTAACGCAGTTTAGAACTGATCCAAGGATCCACGTTTTTTTATTGTTGATGCTCTTGTAAAAAAAAATCCTTCACGCGCAGAGTCCCTGAATCACTCCTCCCACGCAGATGAATTCAGACTGCTCCTTTCACGTGGGTTTTCTCTCTTCTCTACTCAGCGTAGCATGCAGAAGTTTCTACTAACTCCACGCAGATCTATCAAATCATTTACAAAACGGATCCTGAGATATACCAATCCCGTCACTCAAAATTTGTCTATTTTCCAATGAAAACTGCTCTCAACCTGTAAATCAATATCAAAAAATATTTCTGGGTTTTGTTCTACATGATGTTAGCTTTCCATAACATTTTGAATCACCCAATTTCATTAAGAAACGTGAAAGATATCATAGTTTTAATAACCTGCGTCAAGCTTCAAGTAGCAAACCTGCTACATGTCTTTGTCTGAAAATTTCTCCATTTCTTCCTCAAATCTCTATCCACCTCTCTAGAATAGCCACGCTCTGATACCAGATGATGGAGAATAACCAGAACAATCAAACAAATATATGCTGAGACAAAATACACAGGAGACAAAATAATTGATCAAAATAACTCCCAGATGATTTTATTCAATAGATAGTGATCTTTTATACAAAAGCTTGATCCTAATATTTAGGAGTCAAAGCTTATCACTGGACAACTCACACAATCCCACTAATATCTCTGAGTTGTTTGGTTGACAACAAATTACAACCTTTATTTGTTTCACACTAACATTATCTAAATTTCGTAACATGAACTCCTTTTAGTCACATATTTAATTAGTTTAGGATAAATTCAAATTATCTTAATTAAGACACTACAACCCATGAATAATAAAGGGGTAAACACAATCCAAAAATCTAAATAATAAAACAAGTGAAATTTCATTACTAAAGAACAACACATACTAACATAATAGAAAAGGGAAATTAAAACAAAACAACACATGACCCCTAGGTCACAATTTTCTCCTAACCAATAATTCTAACACACACACAATTACACATTGCCATGGTGACCCTAGTTGAATATTTCTCGAATTGCGATGTGGTTGGTCTCCACTCCCCCGATATTGTTGTGAATATAATATACCTGCAAAATAGAGAATACCTCCTTCGGCCTCGTAGCCATATTAAAACATTCATGTCAAATATGCAATATAAATCCAAAATCAACTATATATGTATTAGTATCATCTATGCAAACACAATATCACTTACAATTTCTAGCACATTTTTGTTCCAAATTTTATCCACGTCAAAACAATCACAAAATTAATCCAATTATCAAAGGTCTACTAAACATGATTAATAGATCACATATTAGAAATACAGATAAATAATCATGTCAACAGTATATCAAGATCAATATCAAATGTCTCCAATGTCCATATGCATCATATAAGAATCAAATCAATAGCAGTTTAATATCTCTGATATCTACTAACATGCTAAACCAAAAATCCATAATATATCCATAAGTGTAGTCGATAATAATGGAATCGATAATAAAATATGTGTCGAAGGAAGTGGGCACTACATCCCCTCCCCTTAGACTCGACTTCTTCTCCTTAAAGTCACTGAACAGTTATGGAAATTGTACTTCTTAAAAATGTAGCATCCTCCCATGTAGCTACGGGCCTCTCATAATATTATACCACCGCACCCGAACCTATTCATATCTGCTCAACCGTGAAGGCCTGTGGTCTGCGCACTCTATAATGTAGATGGGATCCACCATCACCTACCCCCTCATCCCGCACCTAAATGCGGTCTAATCTAGCATGTCCAGAAGGATTAGAAATATATCTCCTAAGCACAAAAACATGAAACAAATCATGGATGTGAGACAAGCTAGGTGGCAATGCTAGATGATAGGCCAAGGGACCGAGGTGCTCCAAGATCTCAAAGGGACCCAAAACCTAGGAGCAAGATTAGAACCTTTTCCATAATGGATAGGGCTCTTATGCATTCTGACATAAAGAAACACCTTCGTGCCCACCTCAAAACTATGATCTATCCTATGCTAGTCCACATACTTCTTTTGCATCTGCGCACTCCAGCCCGTAATCTCGCTCATCAAGGTAACCTGTCGCTCCATATCCTCGTAATAATGTTGGCCCAAGGAAAACACTGTCCTCAATCCTATCCCAACTAAGAGGTGTCCTATACTCTCTACCATATAATGCCTGAAAAGGAGCCATGCCTATCAAACTTTGGAAACTATTATTGTAGGCAAACTCCACCAAACATATAGATACTCCTCACATCTCAATAGGTGATCCATAATGTACATCCTAAGCATGTCCTCTAGGATCCGATTCACCCACTTAATTTATCCATCTATCTCAAAGTGATATGTTGTGCTGAAATTTACCCTCGTCCTAAGAGCATGCTTTGCATGGTGGTCCGTAAATGGGAAGTGTATAAAGGATCGCGGTAACAAATGATCTTCTAGCGATCCCATGTAATCTAAAGATCTCATCAAGAAATACCCATGCCACACACATTGGCGTATAGCAGGTCTTCACCGGTGAAAAATGAACTACTTTCATCAATTTATCCACCGTGACCATGATAGTGTCATGGTGGTATCTCGATCGGTAACCCCATGATGAAGTCCATGGAAATGGTATGTCCCACTTCCACTTCCTATATGGTGTGAGGAAAGAGAAGACCAACTTGATATGCTCAACTTTCACCCTCGACACTCTAATCAATGCGACACAAATTGCGCATGTATCTCCAAAGTCCGCTCCAAAGATAAAGTTGTCTCAAATTGGCATGTATCTTCTTCACCCCGGATGGGTCCTAAGGTCACGATGAGCCTCTCACATCTGATGTCCGCTCAAGCCTCCATCTCAAGGAACATATATCTGACCTTTATGTCTAAGAAGGAAATCTACCTTTAAAGAAAAACCATCAAATTCCCCTCAAGGGGTCTCTAAGACTCAATATCCGCTCACATGTGTAAGGTAGAAATTGTCCCTAAGGAAGTTGCTACAAAATCCTGCTCCATAAATCTATGCCCACTGAGGTGGCCATAGCCACATGTCTCCATCTACTCAAGGTGTCTATAACCACATTCTCCTTCCCCTTCACATGATCTATCTCCATGTCATACTAAAACAAAACTCCATCCAATGCCATTGATGAGCATTGAGATTGGGTTACGTGAAGAGGTGGCGAAGACTCAAGTGATCAGTCCTGAGTGTAAATCTCGACCAAGAAGAAAATGTCTCCACCACACTAAGGCATGCACAACTATTACAAGCTCAAGATCATGAGTTGGATAATTGAGCTCATAATCCTTGATTTTGTAAGACTCAAAAGTAACTACTCTGCCCTCCCCGCATCACACACACGTCCAAGTCTTGCCAAAGAAGAATCATGTAAATGTCAACTCACCCGAGGATCTAGGTACTACAAGAATAGGTGTTGTCATAAGGCATTCCTTCAATATACTAAAAGAATTCTCACATCTATCTAACCATACAAACTTCTTCCCTTTTGCTAAAGGGAAGTGATGGGGTGCACAATCTGAGAAAATTCTTGAAAAAATATCTTGTAATATCCTGCTAAACCCATGAAGCTACACACCTCGATCACACTAGTGGATGATGGTCAATCCATGATGGCTCGAATCTTGGAAGGAATGTTACGATACCTTCCCCAGAAATGATGTGGCCCAAATACTATACCTCTGTCTGAAAGAACACACACTTCTCCAAGTTCCCATAATGGTGATGCTCACGAAGACACTGAAGAACCTAACGAAGGTGCTCCTGTGCTCCTCACACGTACGTGAGTAAATCAAAATGTCATCAAGGAATATGAGCACGAAGAAATCTATAAAATTCCTGAATACCCCATTCATCAAACTCATAAACATCATGCCGGGGCATTTGTCAAACCAAAGGTACCACTATGAACTCGTAGTGGCCATATCTCATGTGAAAAGCGGTCTTATGAATATCTACCTCCGTAATCCTGAGCAAATGGTACCTTGACTTAAGATCTATCTTGGAGAAAACTATAGCCCCTTCATCTCGATCAAATAAGTCATCAATGCGTGGAAGGGGGTAATGATTCTTGATCATTACTTTATTCAGCTAATGATAATCAATACACAACCATAGAGATCCATCCTTCTTCTTCATGAAGATCACTGTGCACCCCAAGGGGATACACTAGGATAGATTAGGCCCTTCTCCAAAGGCCCTCTGATCTGAACTTGAGATCACATAGATTTGGAGTAGTCATCCGATAGGGTGCTCGTGAGATAGGCTTTGCACCCGGAACTAGATCTATATGGAAATCTATCTCACGTGGGGGAGGTAACCTCAGTAGCTCTCCTAGAAACACATCAGAAAACTCTCTCAAGATGGGATGGTCATCAAGGGATGGTCCACTAGACTCATCCTCTGATCTGTCACTAACCGTATAATAACATACAACTAACAACCCTATCGTGCACACCACTTAAGCTGCATAGTGGAGATGGTGCGAATGGAAACGAGCCTCCTAACTCCTAATATCACTAACTCCACTCCAATATCATCTATGCAAGTAATAGTCTTATGGTAACAGTCCACTCTAGCTCTGTGAGAAAACCAGTCCATGCCCAATATGACACCATAAGATCCTAATGGAAGGATTCAAATATCTGAGGTAGTGGTGAAGGGTCCCAAATCCACTACACACTCCTTAACTAAGGAGTCTATAGAAATTTTGGCTCTCAGAAGCCATCTCAACGTCCCAACTACAACCCTACCTAACTACCACTAGCCTACAACACTCTACTAAGGATGGTGCAAGAAAAGAATTAGAAGAACTAGAATCAAATAATATAGAGGTGGAAACACCACAAATACTACATGTCATCCCAATCACGGTACTCTGGTGCTCAACCTAGCGGTTCTCGACCACTACATAGATCTGATGGCTTTGTGCCATATCACCAACAATAGGCTATGAGATCTGTCATCTTACCCTTGTTAGGGTTCTGTGGGAAATCTCTCCAATGATGTCCAACAACACCACAACCATAACAACTGCATAGTCCTCTCCAGTGGGATGTAGCTCTAGCCGGTACTCTAGATGTCTAAACTATGGATCCTGATGATCTAGATATGGACTCCCGAGGTCTTTGAGCTCCTTGGTTGAGCTCTCGGTGCACCTATGTCCCGAATGGGACCTATGGAGGAGGCCCCATACTCCGTCCTCTCTACGCATCAAATCTTTGAGGAGGTCTGTAAGGTGGATGGGTCTGCTGCTGGTCTTGTTGTTGTGGTGGCCTGAATGAAGCTTGTCCTAAACTCTATCCACCCCATGTAGGAGGAACTGACCCGCTTCGATCTACCATCTACATCTACTGGATATGGCTCAACTCGTCTCTATCCTTCGTTGTGTGTTCCCCATGTCTCCTCTATAATATAGGCCTTCTCCATGGCCTCTACTAATGTTTGTAGGAAGTGAATGCACACTGTACCACCCAAATCCAAGTTCAGGCCCTGATGAACCTATGAATCCATACCTGCTCATCCTGCATATAGTTTACGTATTGAGTAGATCCAAAATTGACTCTCATAATCAGCTATAGTCATCTATGCCTGATGGAGGTCATGAAACTCATCTATCCGCTGATTGTATAAACCTCCTGGGAAAATACCTGCTCCTGAAATGCTCCTCAAATAGCTCCCAGGTGACTATCTCTCGAATCAAAGTGGAGATTCTGCTCCTTTTCCTCCACAAGACTCCTGCTCCATCCCTCGGAAGATGGATCACAACATGAGATTTCATGTTGCTAGTACAAGGATAGAGCTTGAAGCATCCGCTCAAGCTCACCAACCAGGCCTCTACTCGAAAACCTCCTATATCACCTGAATAATGAGATGGTAATAGCTTTAGGATCTCCTTGATATGGTCTGCTTGCTGATGTCTCGATAATCCATAGGTTTCTCTACATGCTCCTCCCTCTATCTAGGGCTCTAGACTGTCCCATGTCATGAGATCTTGTCCCCATGTCCTCTCTATGGTGATTTTTTCCTAGCCGACTCTGCAGGAAGTTCTCTTCTCTATACTCCTCGCTGTGTCGACGGGATGCCTGAGCCTCTACTGATGGCTCCATGCCATGTCCAAATCTCCTCCCAAGGATCTCTGCGTATGGTGGCATTGACGTCTTGAAGCATATGTAAAATCGAGGTAGAATGGTTGCTATAACTTGCTCTACGGCGGTGGTTTATCTAGGTCTATATGGAAAGACCCTCACCTAATCCACACCTCCTCATGCATATCAAGGTGAGAGTTAGTTCATTGTTCTAAGGTCTTGTTTCAGTTTTCTAAGTTTTCTATTTAATACAATTATTAGAAATTGTGGTTTTCTAGATTTAAAAGAATCAATTTTTCACTAGGTTAAATGTTCATGCTCCATGTTTTCTATGTGTTCCCAAGGGTCCAAACTTTGAACCCATGGCTCGATACCAAGTGTAACACCACTAAGAATGCCTTCACTTAGAGACTTAAGAACAACCTAGGTTTAGTTAGAGAGATTATGGAATAATTTTTTTGAAAAGCGTGACCTCAAATAGGCTTCAAAACTATAGTTATCACCTTATTGTTTTAAGGTCCATTAAATTTAATTAATAACTTTTTCATGTTATTACAAATTCTTGATCCCGCATTAAAACTAATTGTAAAATTAGCCCAATCATGGTTAAATTCTCTCTAAGCGTTAAATTAATAAACAATTAAATTCCTACAATAGTTAAATATTCCATAGTTACATTTAGAGGGTTAAGGGGGCCAAAATAAATGATTAAATACCCAAGGTATTTACTCCTACAAGGTTTAATTAATAACCAAGGTCCCCATTTACATGGGGTTAGAATAAACACTCCCTTACTCCAAAATGACCTCTTAAAAGTTAACCCATGTTTTTTTTTTGAAATTAAAACATTTAAATTAAAAAGGGCAATTTCCATTCACCCACTCTCCACCTACTTTTTGTAGGGATGAATCTCATCCCTTGGATGGATTCAATTTGGTCCCTTGATGTGGAAAAAGGGTAACCAACCCTAAAACATCCTTATGAAGTCTTCCTCCTCTTTTCATTTGTCTCATTCCTTTCTTTTGTTTTGTAGGTTGATTGAGGAGGGAGAGAAGCCATTGGAGACACTCTTAAGCTTTTGGAAGTGGCCTACAAGTTTAATGATTTCCTTATTTTGTGTATACCCTCATTAGGGTTTCAAAAGCAATTCTATATCTTAGCATACTCCATTTTAACAATGTTGGTCCAAAAGGCTTGTGGGTATTTACCCTATTTTAGTTATTTAACTATATTTTTATATGTTTTCATTCAAATATATATATATATATATAAACAAAAAATAAATTAATGGGTAAACTCAAATATTTTATAAGAAAATTCTTTAATGGGAAACCTGAAATATTTATAAAAAAACATTCTATAATGGTTAACCTTAAATAATTTACAAGATATTTAATATATATACCGAAAGAAGATTCGGACACAAATCTAAAATATACAGTCCTGATAATAGATAGATGCGCAGGGGGAAAGTATAATGCTACCAAAAGATTTATTTTATGATAAAGTGGGGAAGCCATGTAGTGGGGGTTATTAGTGAGGTGATGAGCATGTAATTTAGTAGAAAGGGGTTTGGAAATAGTTTAGGGTTAATGGGGGTGGGGAAATTAACCCCACCTCCCTTTCTTTTCGTTTGCACACCCTGCCACAAACAAGGCGGGTCTCTTTTTTTAAATTGTTTTTTTTGTTAAAAGTTTTCTCCTTTTTCTTATCATCAAAAGCAAGAATTTTATATAATATAAATTTATATGGAGACATTTCAATGGCTAAATAAAAGTACTTTTATTACTATAATAATACTAAGAATCTATTAAGATAATAAGAATACTAGTATATTAATATAATAATATTAATAGGATTTCCATATTAATGTATTATCATACTAATAAATCTTTTATTATTAAGACATTTTATTATTAGTAATAATGATAAGATTTGTGTAAAAAATAAAATAAAATAAGTGGGGCTTAAATTTCATTTCCCTTAGCAATTTGCAATGGATTTACAATAAATTCTTAAATGAGGTTAATATACTAGAGCTAGAACTTAACTTACTTCATTTTCCTATTGAGGACTATTTAAAACTTAAATTCTTTCCATCAAAATATAAGAAAAATGCACTAATATTTTAACTGTTCCAATACATGCCTTATAAGTAACACAATGAAAGTTATTATTTCTTAATACAATTTTCCTAACAATCCACAAGAGGTTTTACAACAACATTTCCATTAATATATTCTAAAACAAGAGAAATAAAACACACTCAAATGAAGGTTTCATTCCACTAAAGAGAGTAACAAACTATTTTCCAATCACCCTTTTATTACATCAACTAACTTCACTAAAAGAAACTTTCATTTCCACATACATTACAACAAGTACTAACCCTACAAAGACAATTCCTTCCTTCCTTTTTACATACAATAAAATAATAATAACAACTATTTGAATACAACTTTCCTTTACAAAGTCATTCAATATCCTCCACTTGATGTGGGAAATCATAAAAAATTTAAATAAATAATGAACTACATTATTACAACTTCTTCTTCTAATTAGGTAAAATACAAGGAAGTTTTCACATGGTCACAACCAAGAATCCAATCTTCAACACCAACAATATATCTCCTCCAATAATTTTCTTGATTCACAACAAAATAGGGGAGAGGCAAACGCTCTCCACCCAACCAAGACATCGAATGGAGAGGAGAATCCATCCACTCCATTGGCCCCCAAACCCAACCACATTACAATAGGAGATGATCCCAAATCATGGCAACTACAAGACCTTCCACAATACATAGCATATAGTTTCACATTCATTCCATTTACATATAAACACAACATCAACTCAACAAGAAGAACACAATCAAAACAACAATATAACAAGGCTTATCAAGAAAGCTAAAAGAGTAAGACCTATGGGGAGGCCACTTATGCCTCCCATGGGAATGGGTGACCAAAATCCTCCAATGTCAACTAAAAATTTCCCCTTACAACTCTTATGCTTCCTTCAAGTACCCCTTATACCTCCATAACTCTTATGCCTCCCTACATCTCTTATGTCTCCCTCATAGCAAGAATAAAAAAGGAAATGCAAGCATCCCTCAAAACAAGGTGGGGCACCCAACCCAAACTCCCTCCACAAAAAGGGTGAACTCTTATGCCTCCCTACATAAAACTCCCCATAGTCTCCTCCCACTCCAAAACTTAGGCATTCTACCCACACCCAACAAGCATTTCAAAGAGACAACAACATTTAACACAACATATACACACATATAATAAAACAAATAACATAATTTAAACTAAGGTGAAGCTCCTACCTCTCCATGGTAGAGCTTGTTCCAAGTATGAAGTTCCAAGCCTCTCCAAAGATCAAGCAAGCATCCACAAGGCTCCAAAATCCACAAACTCTCTCCAAATCCTCTTACTCTCCAAAAATTCAAGAGACTAAAAATGATCATCCAACCCCAAAACAAGCAACAAGAATTCAATAAATAGAGAAAAGAGAGGGAGGGATGATGTGGCTCCAAGTAGGATGCCACCTCATTTCCTCTCCACTCCACATCACTTGGTCAACCTCATATTCCAATGCACAATTAATAAGTGGTTGGAGGAATGACAAGAACCTTACACACTCCATCTAAGCCCACTCCCCAAAGGACAAAATTAAATTTTTGAAAGAAAGTGCAATTAACATTTTACCTTTTTAACTTCCCAAAACACCTAAAAGGGCCTAAATTTTACCCCCCAACCCATAGGTAGGGTTGGCATGGGCATTTAAGAGGTGTGGGACAAGTTTTACTTGTCCCACAAGCTTCCAAATTTGGCCTCTAAGGCCAAATTCGAGTTTCCCATGAAGGGTAGAGTGTGCTACACTCAAAACTCAAACACACTTCACTCAACACAAAATCCAAGAGTATATTAATTCTAATAAATGAACTCCTTTTAGTCACATCTTTAATTAGTTTAGGATAAATTCAAATTAGCTTAATTAAGACACTACAACCCATGAATAATAAAGGGGTAAACACTATCCAAAAAATCTAAATAATTAAACAAGTGAAATTTCATTACTAAAGAGAAAAAACATACTAACATAATAGAAAAGGGAAATTAAAACAAAACAACACATGACCCCTAGGTCACAATTTTCTCCTAACCAATAATTCTAACACACACAATTACATGTTGCCATGGTGACCCTAGTTGAATTCTTCTCGAATTCCGATGTGGTTGGTCTCCACTCCCTCGATGTTGTTGTGAATATAATATACCTGTAAAATAGAGAATACCTCCTTCAGCCTCGTGGCCATATTAAAACATTCATGTCAAATATGCAATATAAATCCAAAATCAACTATATATGAATTAATATCATCTATGCAAACACGATATCACTTACAATTTCTAGCACATTTTATCACATTTTATCCACGTCAAAATGATCACAACATTAATCCAATTATCAAAGGTCTACTAAACATGATTAATATATCACATGTCAGAAATACAAATAAATAATCATGTCAACAGTATATCAAGATCAATATCAAATGTCTCCAATGTCCATATGCATCATATAAAATTAAATTAATAGTAGTTCAATATCTCTAATATCTACTAACATGCTAAACCAAAAGCTATTATATATCCATAAGTGTAGTCGATAAGGGAAATGATAATAAAAAATTTGTCAAGGGAAGTGGGCACTACGGTTTTGTTCGGGACACTTGTAAGGATTAGAGTCTTTGGCTTGGTTTATGGCTCTCCCACTTTGACAACCTTACTTTTGGTGTTATATTCATTCTCCGATAAACTACTGCATTACATTCATCAACAATTGCATGTCCTCTTCAGAAGGGATCCCTCCATCATACTTTTTAATCATCAAAGACCTTAAGTATTCAAAATCATGATTAGGAAGATCAAATTCTTACACCATATCAATTTCAAAAGTATTAACATGAGGAAGAGGTAATAATCCGTTAACACAATCCCATAAATCTTTAGCATTTCGGCACTTTATCAATTTTGTTGAGGTTATCCCCTATCATGAATTTTCAGGCTCTCCATCATGCACAAATCATCATATGTCTCATCATCATCAGCTTCATCAACTACCCGATCTACATCGCATGGGGTGTGTGGTAAAAAAACCTATCACATGAATTGATAACCTTGGCCTCATCCATAGTAGCAAACTTGATAGTCAAAGGATAAGTAACCAATCTATTCTCCCTAGGGTGGGTTTGTTTGTTCCTTATCCCACGAGCCCTTTCCTCTGTCATCTAGTTTGTGATCACCTCTAGGGATGATTTATAGATCTCTCCCCGACCTTGTGGCTTGTGATGACCTTGGGAACTTTGTCCTACCCCTTTTTTTCTCTGGAAATTTTATAGGACATCTCTTTAACTTCTCCAACCAAAGTTTTTACAACCTCTTCTAGATCGAAAATTTGTTTCATTGAGGCCTTTCAAGATTGATCAACTTAACACCTTCCCTTTTAGGAGGCTTTCCAACTACTTTGATATTATTTTCTATTTGTAAGACCATGGTGAAATCCTACCTCAATGTTCCTAGGTTCTTATCTCTCAAGTAATAAGCAGCCTTTGTATCTAAAGTGTCAAAATCTTTTATCAAACATGACACATCACTTGACCTTAGGATTGTAGGTAGCCTATCCATGGTCTTATTGAATCAAGTATTGAAATCATGGACATATTCATTTCATTTTTTCTTTATATTTTCAAATTTAGATAAAAGTAACCTAGGATCTATCTTATCCCCATATTACAATTTAAAGGAATTTTTCATCTCGGTCCATGAATCTATTAAATTATTTGGTAAAGACTTGTACTAGTCACGTGCATCCTCCTCAAGAGTATGAATAAACAACTTTATATACACATCTTCAAACAAAATTTCAAAATCTTCCATCATGTTGACAAATAGTTTTAAATGTTAGTCACTAGTGATGGCATTATTCCTTGAAACTTTGGCAACCTATTTCGACATCTTGTGGCACCATATTAGGATTCCATCCATACCTATGAAATCTATAGGTCTAAAAGTGTTGACAAAAAAAAGGAGGTTTGGGTGGAGGTTAGGCCATATTGCCTTGAGGTGGTGAATTTATACAAGAGAAACATAATGATAGGGAACAAGGGATGTTTGGAGCATAAGAGTATAGATTTCAAAATAAATATTCTCTAATGACTTAGTTTCTTGGAAAACCCTATCAACCTTGGCAAAAATAGGGAAAACCGAGAGGCACAATTTTCGAGACACAAATGATGGCCCCTCTTTAGTTGGAGAACTCAAATTTATATAAAGGTTATTTGGTTCAAAATCACTTGAAGACATATGGTAATCTTCAACATAGATTGATCACCTTTCGTAATCGATAACTCCTTTTTCGACTCATGATCTCCTACTACTTTCCAAATTCATCTTCCTTCTAAATTTTCCTTTCCCAGCTCTAGAAATAACTTCCTAGTAGGGTCCCTAGTGAAGAAATATCTTCTTCCCTCCATCTTTGCATAGATTAATGACAAATTTCACTTGAATAGGTTAATACAATGGTAATCATCAAAATTTCAATTCAACATGAAGTCACCACTAAGTATTTTCACCTTAGTTGTGTAGATGCACTATAAGTAACTTGCCAAGTTTCTATCAATGCTTAATTTCCACAAAACTTAATAGATCCAACCTTCCTTTACCCACATTTACAACTATTGATGAAAATTTAGTGCAATAATCACTAGATTCTATAAATACTTGCATAATGAACTTCTAATCTTGCAAAAATCTTACAAATATCAACAAAGGATGATGTTTAAACAACTTATTTTGTACTTAAATCATGCTAGAAACATTACTAGGGTTGGTATGTGTATGCATTTGTAAAAATAGTCCCCGAAAACGATGCGCCACTTATGTGTTGTTTGTGGTGTTCAAATAATCCTCTGTAATTCAAATAATCCTTAACAATGACACCACTTTAGTGTTGTTGCCACACAAATCCATGGAAATGATGCCACTTGGGTGTTTTTCCAAAAAATAGGTCCTAGTGTTCAAATAATCACTGGAAACGACACCACTTGGGTGTTGTTTCCCACAAATAATCCCCAGTGACAATGCCACTTAGGTGTTGGTATCCAAATTGATTCTCCTGTGAGGGATGAGTAGCATCACGAAACTGGTAAGAGGCTTAGAGACAAATGAATCATGATATAAGTCATTTTATATCCCGAGAGATGGGATTAAGGGGACTTTGTGTCACTAAGGCATTTGGAGAAATGGATAGCACCTCAATGAGGGTTTGATTTACCCTCACTACTTTAGGTTGTGTCTTCAACTAGGTGAGAGGACCCGTTCTATAACCCATGTTGGTGAAGGATATCAAGAGATCCTTCTTTACACAATTTTCATGAGGACCTTGAGAAAATATGATCAATACAACACAATCTAACTCTCACGAGTTATCACACTACAAAGTGGATATTTTTCCTAGACAAGGTTTGGGTTAGTAAAGACAATAATTTAATCTGATTGTTTTAAAGCATACTTTGGAAATGGAATTTGTTCATTTGTGGATATATATTACAAGCAAAGGGTAGTTCATGTAGGATTAATTGTTTGAGAAGTTTTTTTGGGAAGTTAAGCAAGACAAAGTTGGTTATACTGATCTTTGAGAGCCTTTACAAATATTGAAAAATCACAAATAAAATTATTCCTTCAACCAAAAGGTGTGTATAAATACAGATCCCAGAGATGCATGATTTCATACAATCTTAAATAATTCAACTCAAAGGATCATGCTAAAGACTCAATTAAATGTTAAAGTCCCTAATTTGTCACGCCTAAGATAACTCATAGGCTTACAAACAATCTTTATCAACATAATGAGAGTAAAGTGATTTTATATTGTTTATTTTCATTACAAGATGAAATCTCTTCTCATAATGAAATTGCAAATGCCACAATACTAATACACATGCCAAGATATTGTGTGATTCGGAGGATTTCAAGATTAAATTGCAATAAGAACAAGAAAAACTATTTGAAAACATTATGAAATGAGACAAACACAATAATGCTCATGATCAACAAAGACTCATTCAAGGTTCATTAGATTTACCATCGGGAAATTTTCCTCAACAATCTCATAGCTTGTCAATGGATTTACACTTGCAACCACCTTGATGTTATTAAATCTAAACCACAAAAGATAAACATAGTTTCTCGAGATGGTGTCTCCGGAAATGGTCTTTCTCAAAATTTCTCGAAAAATTAACCCCCAACCATTTTAAGAGTATTCTCATTACATTTATACAATTTCACTCACTCACTCATCCCAAATTTCCTCCCAAAAGAAGAATATTCAAGGAATCCTTTTTTTGTTACAAGTTTGTTCTAGAAATTTATGTTTAAAAATTTATACCCAAAAGTTTCCGTGGATAAATCATGAACTCATCACGTTTCTCGGTCCTTCAACTATGACTGGGATGCCATATCATAACTTTTGATAGTGTTTTTAATCATTCTTTTATTGTGTCATGTAAAAATCCCCTTTTAATAATTCTCGGTGGCTCCATATGCCTTGATATGACAAGCAATCCTTTTCACCTTCATGCGAATACACCTTTAGGAATTGATACATGCATCCATACCTCTCAGAAATAAGTGTTTATGCATGGATTATACCACATATCTACATGGAAAGTCCTAGTTGACCAAGTGTAAAGAGGAGCCAATGGAAGCCTCCACGTGTCTATTCGACACAACTTCAAATTTGGAGTCTAAAGGCGGCACATCAAATGAGCATAGTTGGATCTCCACATGACTGGGCCCAAAAAAGTTTCCCCGGCCATTGAAAAAGTCTCAGTATAAAGAGGAGCCAATGGAAGCCTCCACGTGTTTCTTCGGCACACTTCTTATATGGTTCCCAAAACTAGAGACCCCAAACAAGCATGGCTCACCATGTCCAAACCATTGAAAACGTTTAAGAACTAGTGGAAGGTCCCATGTGCCTAGGTCCATGAGAATTTTACATCGATGCTTTAAAAGTTTAAGTATGAGAATATCGAGCGGAAGCCTCCATGTGTTTCCTTGGTGCACTCCAAAGGTAAGACCCCGAGGCAGATCCTCAAATGAGTGTAGGCCCTCCACGTGTATATGGTCTAACAAAGCTTCACCACTATTGAAAAGTAAAAACATGGGTAGAGCTAGGGAAAACCTCCACGTGTCATCTCTTTGGCTCTCTTTCAAAAGTAAAGTTCAGGGCATGGTCCCCCAACAGGCCCGCCCTCCTTGTGGAAAATATTTGAGTTAAAGCGGGTCAGGGGTGCTTTTCACATTTTTTATGACTTAAATAAATTGTGTATTTTTGGAAAATTTGGCCCACCCATCCACTTTTGATATAGGATTTAATCGTGGATTTCTTGGGTCATCGATACATGGGTGACTTACTTTATGACTTCATTATTTTTCAAAACAAAGCCTGAGAATATCAAAATGCCCTGGCGAACCCACCTCCCACTTTTAACTTTCAATGTGTTCATTAGTGGGACCATAATTCAATTTTATATTTTATTCCTTTTTCATAATAAAGCTAAAATTTCAAACACCTCCGACGACCCACTTTCCCGCTTTGACTTTTCAATGCTAACTCAAACATGTGACATTATTTTGTGCCCAACAAAATCATGGCTAATTTTATAACTTTACTCCATTTCAAAAACAAAGATAAAATCTTCAAAGTTCTTCGACGATCCGCCTCTCCGCCTTTGACTTTTCAAACTACTTGATTTATGACAGTATATACACTTTTTGGGCCCAAACTAAGAATTTTCTCGCCACTTCATATTGTTAAATAGCCAATTAGAAACTATCGTTGTCATGTGCAGGAGTAAATTGGCATTCTTTACGATTGTGACAAAAGTGACTATTTCAGCAAATAGAACCACTAGGATGCGTCCACATCTAATCGAAAAAGATCATGTATCCACAAATGTTGGGATAAGATTTATAGAGGATACACAATCGTGGAAGACACTAAAAAAAAATTTTCTCTATGGAAAGAGGATCAAATAATACCAAGGCTCAATGTGATCCAAAACCCAAGGAAAGGAATAAAAATGGAAGCCAAATGAAGGAGAAATCTTTCACACATCCATACAGGAGACAAAGAATACTACAAACCATGTAGAATGAAGAATTTTTAACAAGTAGGGTGAGATTAAATTGAGCAAAAATAATTGTGACTACTACTTTCATGAATTTGTTTATTGCTAATTCATATCTGATTTTTCATTCCATTGTTTGTTTGTTGTTTGGAGATCTAGGTGAGCTTATATTCTTTATTTACTTTAAAATATGATGCTTTCCTTAATGAAAAGAAAAAATTCAGATGTACCTTGTGCATTCTTAATCATAACTTTTCTATCAAGAAAATGATATTTATTATTCTATCATAAATGTTGCTTACTAAGTCCTTTCTTCTTCCATTAGATTTTTTGAATTATTCTTTTGATGCATGATTTTTCATGTGAGACTGAAATATATATTTAAAAAAATTGTTCCTTCATTGGTCGTTGGTAAAGACTTGATCCTTAATTATTTTCAGAAGTTGAATCTTTCTATAATCATTCTTTATTCTTCGCAGTAGCATTTATTCACCTTGGTTGTATTTTCACTATAACATTTATTCACTTGGTATGTACCTTTACATGTACATGACTTGAATACAAATTTACTTCTTTATATCTAGTTGTACCTATACTCGAATAAAATGGACAATTTTGGTCCTGAATGAATTCATGTTGCATCAAAAGGATTGTTAAAAATATAGAAATGATCTTTGTAATATGGTAAATTTGTTTAAGTGAACTTGAACAACTATACTTTGGCAAGTTGAACTATATGTATTTAGTTGTATTTCATCTTTGTATTTATTTTAGTCCTTTATCAAATTTCAAGTACTTTGAGCAATTAAACTCTTGAATGCTTCCTTGGAGAGAATGTTTTTCTTTAAGCATTTATTTCCAATGTTGTAATATATTTCATTTTCAATCAAAAGTACTTCATTTCGTACATTCACATTGAAAAAATAATTAGAAAATAAAGGCTTACAACCTCTCTTGTATCCTGTAATGATTTTTTTCTATTTTCAATCATGATTCTCGAATCCGTACATGTGATTAGTACTTTCTTGTTTGAGTATCTAGCTCTTTTTATGAACCTTATGCCTTCTTAATTTAGGAATTTTATCTTCCTATATTAATATCACAATATTATTCAAGGTTTAAAACACATATCTCTAACAAATCATGTTTCGATAACAAGTACATGCGTTGTTGAAAGATGAAGGTAGAGTGAAGATGGAGTTGTAGCTGAAGACAAAAATACACAAGAAGACAAAGACAAAATAACCCTAGGCAATGATGGAGTATACCTTTAATATTTTTCTTTGATTTTTATGTATATGTACCTCTTAATTTGAGTAAACATAAGTTACATCCCATGGCTTGTGTGGGAAACATTGATTTTTTTCATTAATAAATGACATAAATTTTTGTAATTGAGTTGTCTATTTCTTTATGAATTTATCTTTGTAATAAATATTGATTGTATAATGAACTAAACAACTTAATACATAGTTAATAACATTTAAACATAAAGAAATTATAAGATTTTAGATACCTATAAATCAATAATGAATTCTTCTATATGTAAACTACATCTTTTTGTTGTTTCAAGTCCAAATCCTACATCATTTTTATCCCTGCATTCATCAAGGCAATACACTAGTCATTTGGGGTTTCTACATTTCTTTTTTCAAGAGGAATGTGAATGAAAACATATGTCATGTGTTGCATTCCCTAATAGCACACAAAGCTACATGTTTCCTTTTCTGTTTCAATTTTTATAACTCAAAAAAATAAGAAACATTCCTTCCTTATCCTTAGTTAGGTCCATCATAACAATCATTTCAATCTTAAATGAATTTTTGAGTTTACATGAGTGTAAAATTGTCAACATTTAAGATCTACGGGGGAAAGCTAATCAGCTTTAATACTTTCTTGCTCTTTCGGGAATGGATTCCAAAGCCTATAAATAAAATTTGTGCTTTTGTGAAAAACCAACCTTTCTGAAAAAATAAACTAAAGCTAGGAAAGATTTGGTAAACTTGATAACGTGTAGAAATGCACGTATTGAAATTGAAAGTTGTAATGTGCATAAATTACACTTATTGAAAGGAAATCCTAATATAACCTAATATAACAAACAAAAAATTCAAGCTAAACAAACCCCAAAACAGGGAATGAAAAATAACTTCCTTTTCTAAAAAACCAAGACAATAAATGCAGCTTGGAAAAAATGTAACATGAAATAACTGAAAATGAGATGTGTACCTGGAATTTATTTCCAAAAATCATTCCAAGACATGAAAAACTTTTCTAACCGATCTCGCAAACCATTATGAGGGGTTTTAAAACTAATTCTTGATAATCTGATGCTCATTTTTGTGTTCTAAGATAAGCATGAACTTAGGTACTGCTGTAACTTGATGAAACATTGACCAAGTACCTAATAAAACAAGGCCTCCTAGCAAACAATAAGCTGACTATTTTGATTTATACTATATCATTGTCTTCCTTTTTGTCTTTGGGTATATTTAGAGGCTGATTTGAGATGTAGTGCCCACTTTCCTTTGACATCTTTTGATACTAATCACGATACTTCGATTATATTATAGACATGATTATGGACCTTATTATAGTACGATGATAGATGTAGATCATGGATTATTGTTGACTTGATTCAGTTGTGATGCATGATTATTATTAGAGGCATTTTGGATATTGATAATGGTATATTGTTTGATATGATTATATTATGGATGTTGTGTGGACTTGTGATATTTGGATATTGTGAGTAGACCTAGAAATGGAAATTATTGGATGATGATATAATTGTTGAGTAAAATTGCAAATGATGTTGCTAGATTGCTTTGATATTGTTGTGATTCATATATCTAGATGATTTTGGTAATTATATTTATATTATTTTGATGTTCTGATATGGCCATGAGGCCGAAGGAGGTATTTGTGTTTTTATGTTAAAAATTTCACAACAAACATTGGGGATTGGAGACCAACCACATTGGAATTCTAGATGAATTCAACAAGTTCACCATGGCAACTAGTATTTGCTTGTGTGTGGTTGTGTGTGTTAGGGATTTCATGGGGGATCATCTTTGATTGTGACCAAGGGATTTTATGTATTTCATTTATTTCAGTCCATTTTTTTATGTTTGCATGTGTTTATTTTGTGATGATTTTACCCCTTCCATTAATTATTAAATGGTGTGTAAATTTTGTGAGTAATCATATTATTAAAATACATAAATCAAAATATTTCATAAGAAGGTAATTAATGTGAGTTGTTGGCTATGATTTAAAGTGATATGAGTAATGTGTAAGAGATATGTAAGTGATGTGTGAATTGACTTTTGAGTGTGAAACACTCACTTTCTTGAAATTCGAATCTATCCTTGGAGGATGATTTTAGAGGCTTGAGGGACAAGTTAAACTTGTCTCATACCTCTTAAATTTAATTACCAACCATACCTATGGTTGGAGAGTTGAGATTAGACTTTTATAATACTTTTGAGAAGGCAAATTGTAGGTTTTAATTGCACTTTTCTTACATGATTTAATTTCAGTCCTTTGGGGTGTGGGTTGGATTTGAGTGTGTAAGTAAACTGTCATATTTTTCACCCACCTATTTATTATGCATTGGAGAATGAAGTTGACATTTATGTTAGGATTGAGGATGTGTGATGTGGCATCCTACGGGGATCTACCTCATCCTCTCCTCTTCCCTCTTCTATAAAATTCAAACTCCTTGCCTTGTTTTGGGTTACTTCATTTTGGAGATTTTATTCTTGGGTGAATTCTTTTGCTGTTTTGGGGAGCTCTTGATTTGAAGAAGTTTTGGGAAGATTTTGGCATGCTTTTGCTTTATTGTTCTAGATTGCTTGCATTGGGATAAAGCTTGTTGTTTTGAAACTTGGAACAAATCCATCATTGAGAGGTAGGAGTTTGACTCTTGAAATGCTTCCTTTTGTTTATGAAAATGTTAATGTGGGAATGTTTTGGCTTGTTTGTGGGGTGTTGGGTATATTGCCTAGGAATGGTGTAGGAGAAGACTATGGGGTTATTTTGTGGAGACACAAGTTTGTTCATGGATATATAAGGGTGGAGGGAAGTTGGGATTTGGGTTCCACCTTACAAAGAAATAGCTTGTATTTATGTACTCATTATGGGGTTCCATAAGAGGTTGGGAGACATAAGGAAATGTGAGGAAAAAGGGTACTTGGGGAGGCATAAGGGCATGTCAGGATTTGAAATTTTATATATATATATATATATATATATATATATATATATATATAATATATTTTGGTGGTTTGTTCCTGGTGGTGATAGCCATTTCCCTTTTGGGAGGCATAAGCAACATCCCCATAGTTTCTTTTCCTTTGGCTTGCTTGATGAAACCTTTGTATTGTTTGTCATGTTTTAATCTAGTGGTAAACTACGTTCTATTTTGGACTGTGTTTTATTGTGAAAATGTTGCTTGTGTGTTTATGGAAGCCTATTGTTTCCATGAGTTGGATCACATATTTTATTGAATTATGGTTAAGGGCTTGGGGGCCAATGAAGAAGGATGGATTCTTCTCTTCATTGGATGTCTTGGTTGGGTGGAGAGCATTTCCTTTCTCCCACTCTTATTTTGATTACTATATGGAAGAATTAGATATATGCACATTGATGTTTTGGAGTATGAAAAAAAGACAGTTTGGAGTCCCTTGTGAGAGTTCTTTTTGTAAATCCTTTGTTCCCACTTAAAGTGGATGATAATGTAATAAATTTTGTGATGGAAATATGGTTTGTATTGGTTATGAAATTTGTAATTTGAAGTGTGAAAGTGATGTACTCTGCTCTCATTTTTGAATGAAAGAAAAGAAAGATTATATCTTTGTAAGTTGTAATGATCATTGTAAATGAAGAAGTTTGAAATAAATAATTCCAACTAAATATATATGTTTTTCATTTTAAAAATAAGTTACTATTTTTTAAATTTGTTTTGAAATATATTTGAAATCTTTGTTTGAAAAGAAATAAATCCATGTGAAGGAAAATGTAGAACTCTATCTCTTGAAATGTGTAAATTTGGGAATCATAATTGTATTTTGGTTTTGAATAATTGGAATTCAATCAACTAAAGGTACTAGATTTTAATTGAAAAATTCTAATACTTGGAAGATGAAAGTGGAAAATAGATCCTTTAAAACTTGATCTTTTTTTGCATTTTCAAAACTAGAAAATACTTTATCTAAAATGCATAGTTCAAACCCGCAACAAGGAAATAATAGATTAAATGATTAAATAAATGTAGTGTGTCCTAAATGAATTCAATTTGAATTTAAATTTCAAGGATAATTCCTTCAAAATCTTACAAAATTAGGCTCAACCTCTTACAGGCGTTTTCCGTCAAGAAACATAAATGTTAAAATTGTGAACTAATCGGAAAAATTGAATCTTCAAACCTTCATTACATTCTAGGAAAATTTAACATGTTAAGAGAGGATGAAGATAGAATCGAACAAATCTTATGAGTTAAAATCTAATTTGTACTGTAAAATCCTCAGAGATTGTTTTCTTAACATTAACCCCCTAAATTTATAAAAATAAAAAATTATGTATCCCTAAGTAAAGAGGATGTCGAGAGATTTCTAAAAGTTCTCATTTTCCCAAAACCGAGCTCTCTATAAAAGTTATGGCTTTATGATGTTTTTTTCTTCTTTGGGATTTTTAAGAAAAAAATTGTGAAAAATTTCCTTAGCAAGGGCTCGCGATCTCAAATTTTTCCATTAACTCCTAGGAAAGTTTTTAAGATTTTTTTCTAATTTCCCCCCAAACCATAAACCAATCGAGAGGCTACCATGTGCATCATGAGGTTTCAATGGTGGGATGGATCTCCTTTCAACTTGCTTTCCTAGAAAATTTTGGGAAAAATTTCCAAATTTTCCCCATCGACCCGCATGACCAATCGGTGATGTCACGAGGCATCACGAGGTGTCAGGCGGTGGAGAAAGTCCCTTTTTTATTTTTGTGTTTTAGAATTTTTGGTAAAATTTTCCAAATATTCCCCACTGCCCGCCGAGCCCACACCCAATTAGGAAAGCGCCACATGGCATCATGAGGTGCCGGTGGAGGCATGGATGAATGCTACCCTTTTTCCCTTTGGGACGTTGAACAATTTTACTCCCCACCACCTTGCCTTCCCCGCGTTGGCTTACGGAGACACCATGTGTCACTTGTAGACTTACGGGAGTGCGGGTGCAAAGTTGGCTTTCATCCCATGCGAGAGGATTTTTCAAACTATCTCCCGCCCCCGCTCTCCCACTCGTGCTTCTTAGGAGGCGCCACGTGTCCCTTGGGACCCGGGTGTGTAGGCACAACTTTGGGTTTTTTCCTGCGTGGGATATTTTCCAAAAATCCTCCCCATGGCCCACCAACTCGCCTTTGGGAAAATTTTCACCCCCGGCCCGTAGGCCCGCTCTTGGGAAACATATTCACCCCAAGGCCCATCGCCCATAACTCAAAAATATGAGGAGTCGGGAGGACTTATTTATATCAATGAAAAGGTGCAGGAAATTTCCTATCCAATGGGAATAATTTAGGAAATTTTTAATTTTTAAGTTTGAGAAAAATCTAGTTGAACCTCTAAGCTCACTGCTAGAGAGTGGGTATGGTGAGGAATTACCCTCTAACCTTATTAAACATTCTAACCCTAATTTTTGGACCTTATGACCTCTAATAATTGTCAATATAATAAAAGTATGTTCTAGTGATTTATAATTTTTCCGGGACTTGTTAGTGACAAATTGAGGTCTCTTGTAACCCTTATTGTAGAGTCTTTTAAATAAAAAAATTATTGCATAATTTTCCTAATTAATCTTAGGTCATTGTTGCATCTCAAGTGGGTTTTTTTAGTAGGCGTTACATGAGATCTCTTTTTCCTCTTCAAACTATTGTAACTCATTAAAATGATGTTCCATTTCCTTCTCAGGAACATTTTAAGACTTATTTGATATATTTTTCTACCTTTTTCAAGCTATTGTTTATCATCTCATAAGATGCTCTACCATAAATCATATATGAATGATTTTTAGTTGTAATGTAAAATTCTTCTATTCTATCCATATTCACCATGTAGCTCAAAGGTTGTTGCTCATCCTTCATGCAGGTTTTTGTTAATATTTGTAGCATCACTGGAAGTCTCTAATAATGTAGCAATCTCCATGAATGCAACACAATCAAGGTCTTCACATTCAATTGCATCATCTTGATTAAATCGAAATTGTTATATCTTCTTTTCTTTCTCATTAAACATGAAATCTTATAAGATGCAAAAATGTTGCTCATGGATTAAATATGTTGATTTATCTTCAAACCTGATATGTAAATCCTCTTTTAAAACTTGTTCTTCCTCTTTAGATGACTTTGCAAGTTTCAATGAATCAAGAATTAGTATGAGCATGGTTCCTTTGTGTACACTACACTTGAAATATGTAGATTTTTGATCATCTTGCATCTACTTTTGATCTTTTGAAAAATAAAAATGTACCTTTTACATGGGTTCTTTCACTAACTTTGGAATAAAATAAAATTGAAACTTTGACACCCATCCTTGCAAATTTTTCAAGAATTCCATCCTGTTGTTTTCTTTGATTGGATATTCCTCCTAGAAAATTTTATGATCTGGACCTTCATGAATTGATATTATGGATGAAGGAGGAGGGGAGGTATGGTTTTAAGCTTGAACTAGCAATTTTTAAACAAATAACTTTGGTGCAATGTCTTGATTTATAATAACAAAGAGAAAAAAATCTTGGACACTTAAATTTGGATTCATTACATGATTGTGGAATACATGTAGAAAAATTTGTAGTAGAGCTTGAAAACATGTAAATTGATGAATGGGATGCATTAGGCAGGAAGGAGGGTATGCAGCAATGGATTGTAATGTGGAAGGTAAGTGGGAACATCCCATTGATAGGGTTTCTCAACCTGATGCCTATCATTCTCCATTGGTTGTGACTTTTCAAAATACTCCTTGATAGCTAAATATGTCTACTTAAGCTCATTAAAATCAAACTCAAGATCTTTCTATTATTCACAATCAAGATAACCATCTGCATAACTTTGACCTTGAATAACATAATGATCATCATATTGATTAGAGAGGTTCGGATTATAGGGATATTCATTCGATATGGATCATATACCGATCTAAAGGTGAAGATGGATTAAAACGATGGTTATTTGGGTGGTAATACTTGAAAATGGGGATTCATGGCTGCGAGGACCTCATAAAATATAGAAATATGAAAAAGAAGTCTATTGCCCATGAAAATAGATGATAAAATAAAATTAACAGATGTATAATTTCTTTTAAATAACCTTAAAAAGAATGCAAGCTTAAAAATTTGTTGAATCTTGGTCTCAAATCAGATCTACGGACTCGCTAGAGGAGTTCTTCTTTGGATCTTCAATCTTCAGAATGCATCAATAGTAGTTATTGTCTCACCAGTGTGCTAAGAATTGTTATCTCTCGGAAGTGCACCCTCATTGACTAATAACAACAGTGTTCTAAGCTTGTTTTTCCCTCATTCGTAGATATAATGGAAACACTTCAAGCCCGTAGGTATCCCTATGTTGAGGTGAGTCTCTCCGGGATTACAAGGCAAGGTCCTCATTGATGTATCATAATAATGATCTACCTGTGGGGTTTAAGGGTACAAATATGAATGTAACTGAAATTTAAATGTGTTGATACACCAAAATTGATAAGGGATTTGACTAATAAACAGCACAATATACTCGACAATGATTAATGAAGCACGAACCAATGGGTTTAAGCTAATTCCTAAGGCAAAACAATTGTGTTGAGGGATAAATCACAACAACACAACAACTAACATGCACACTAAGACTATGCACAAAACACCAAATTTGTAGCAAGGTAAGCTAATTAATTCAAGGAATTAACATTCACAAGAGATAATAAAATAATACGAGACCACTACATATAATTGGAAAGACAATAACTAATTCTCATTCAAGGTAAAATTTGGCCAAAGTGGCTTCACTTATCAATACAAAAGTCCTCTGTCATAAAAATTCCCCCTTGTGCTTTGCTAATGCACACAATATATAGAAAAATTATTCACCCAACCCTAATGAAAAGACTAAGTCTAACTACACTTGCATGTTATTATTAACCTTCATTGTGAATAAATAAAAGAATAAAATAGCATGTTATTACAATTAGGCAATAATAGCCTTTTAACTCCAAAATACATCTCTAGTCAAAGTGTAGTTTGACTCATCTAATTCTCGATGCAATAAAATAAATTTGGGTGAATAATTTGGTTAATATTAGCCCCTTACTTGATGTCCAAGTCTCCTCTAATATGCATGCAAATAATTATGTCTTGTAACTCTGATGCTACAATTACATTTATTCATCCACCGATGTGACATCTCCTTTACAAATAATAAGGATTTTGAAAAATTAAAGTAATAAAGAAGTAAGAGTCTTAATTTTTCTTCTTCTCTGTTCTCTTTTCTTGTGAATACACGCACATGTGCACATGCTAAAATAATATCCTTCTTTGATTTCATCTTCTCCCTCGCACAACGTTTCTTTACAAAATTTTAAGGTAAACTTTTGAAATTTTTAGGTAAAGAAGTTTTCCTCACGTAACTTCGTTTACCATCATTGGTCTCTTTTGACTTGGTCATGGCACATATTATTATTTCCCCCTTGGAATTACATGGAAGATGATAATATTTGGCCCCCTTCATTGGCATATAGTAGGATTTAAATAATCATTGGGGTCCCTTTGACTTATATGGCACACATTATTATATCCTTCTGTTTATTATTATGTGTTGGGACCGAAGAATAAGGTCTAAAAATTTAATCACTTGATAGGAAATGTTGGACCCCTTTTGATAATTCCATGGAACATATTACTTGGTAATTTATATGATAAATAGCATGGTATAATAATCATCATTGTTAATGATTTGGCCCCCTTCACGAGAACTCAATCCATGAGGTTTTTCGGTGGGAATTCGCTAACCCCGATCATAATTAGGGTTTCTTTTGTTTTGACACATATGTATCTTGACTTTGGTGAGTTAGCTTAACTTAGACCACGAGTTGGGTAAGTGAAACATGTCAAACCGTAATCATTTGCATTATACATCGAGGTCTGTGGAGAGTTACGAAAAACTCTGCCAAAATTTATATCGGCGGCCATTGTCAAAACTGGAAGCTCTGGTTTGCACTTTTCACTGCTTAAGGCACGTATTTCCTGTTAATTTTGTATGGCCGTGGACTGCTGTGGTAGTAGTTGAAGGTGAGCTTTAATCTTCGAGCTCAACCCGCTTTATCGAACTCTTTTCCCTGTGACTTTTACTAAATTTCTTGCTGGTAATGAAATGAACGACCGTTATTGAGAGCTCTGGTCTCTGGTCTGTCATGGGTATTTTAACATTTTCTTGTTTTGATGGCCGATCTGGAGGGATTTTAGTGTGTTTGACCCTTGCTGGATGCACGGTGGAAGCTTGTTTTCCTTATCGAGTTCTGGGTCTTCATTATTGAGTTCTGCGAGCTCTAATGGCCACTGTTAAAGTGTCAGGTTCTCAGATTTTCATTGTTTATTGTGAATCTTCAATTTTCACGTGTTTGAACAACTTCTAACAAAAATGTTCTTCTGTTAGTGATGAGTCTTCATAGATTTTCGAGCTCTGTAACTCCATTTAAAGGTCTTGGTTTTCATTTTATGCTAAAGCTCGTTGATTCCTTCTAGATCTGGATACCCGAGATGGGTTAGCATAGGGTTTGTTGTTTTGGTATTTTCAAGCTCGTATTTCTGGCTTCATTTTTAGGTAAGCATTCAAACTTCCGAGCTTCACTGAAATATAATCCTCGAAATGATTCAATGCTTCTCGTTGTTTAGGTGTTTTGTACTTTGCTTAATGTATCATGTTGTTCTCCGTTCTTTGCGAGATATGGAATGATTTCAGTGACTTTGGTGGCGGCGGCCATAGCGGTTTTCTTGAACTCGTACTGGTCTACTCTGTAATATTTCAATGTAGTTTCATATTGCTTCCTATTGAATTCAAGGAACTAGCTGTATTTTAGTGCTTTGTCACTTGAACAAGCTCTGTTTTTCCCTTTTCGAGATGGATTCTGAATGTGAAAGAAACCCGATCTGTTCTATATCACCAATAAAAAATTTCTATTCTATTTATCATTGCAACTATCAAGTCTTCTTTGTTTTCAGTTCATGACTTCTCATTTTGAGGTCTGAGTTCTGTTAAAAATGTGGAGATGCTCGTTTGCTTCACTTGTTCAGATTTGAGTTGTATTTCCTGCTATGCCCAATTCGTGATTTTTAATATCTAAATTTGGGTTGAGATATGTTTGATAGAAACCGTGTTTTCCATTCAATGTCAAGGACAACTCAATCTACAGTTGATTGCTCTATGTTGTAGTTTCAAACCTTAAAACTTAACAGTGAACAATGTAAGCTCCATATTTGATGCATCTCTTAGAACTCTTTCGTAACTATGCATGTGCTATTTTTTGGAGTATGGAACCGTTGTAGATGATTTTTAGAACTCTGTTGTTAATTTTATCTTCATTTCAAGTTTGCAACTTGAATGGATCTGGGTGTTTATTTTTGAATGAAAACTCGATGTAATAACTCGGCCATACAAATTTTCACTATGTGCATCTCGTAATCGATTCTTTGTTATTAAGGGTAATCTACCAGATTTTGGTACTATCGTTGGTAAAACCGTTTGATCTCTTCCGTGAATGCTTGGACTACTTGCTCTACTTGGTCATCTATTAGTGAAAGCACAATTGTAATTGATCATTATGACTACTACTTTCATGACTCTGGTTATGGCTAACTCATATCCGATTTTTCCTTCCATTGTTGGCTCGTTGTTTGGAGTTCTGGGTGAGCTTATCTTCTCTATTTTCTCTAAAATATGAATGCTTTCATTAACAAAAATACAAAACATTTAGATATACCTTGTGCATTCTTAATCAGAAATTTTCTATCAGGAAAATGATATTTATTATTTTATCATAAATGCTGTCTGTTAAATCCTTTCTTCTACCATTACAACTTTCGTATTCTTCTTTTGATGCCTGGTTTTCCAAGTGAGACTAAAATATATATTTTAAAAATTCTGTTCCTTCAGTTTTAAGTGGTAAAGAGTGGATCCTTAATTCTTTTCATAAGTTGAAGCTTTCTGTAATAATTATTTATTCTTCACTGCAACATTTATTCACTTTGGCTGTACCTTTCACTATAGAATTTATTCACTTGGGATGTACCTGTTGTTGTACATTACTTGAATAAAAATATACTTATTTATCTCTGGTTGTTTCTATACTAGAATAAAATGGATTGTTTTAAGCCTGAATGAATTCCTGTTACATTAAGAGGATTGTTGATAATCTGGAAAAGATCGTTGTAATCTGGTAAATTTGTTTAAGTGAACTTGAACAACTTTACTTTTGGAATATGAACTGTATTTGTTTAACTGTATTTCAGCGTTTTATTTACTGTAGTCCTACATATAATTTCAAGTACTTTGAGAAATTAAACTCTTGAATGCTCCTTGGAGAAAATGTTTATTCTTTAAGAATTTATTTTGAATTTTGTTAGGTATTATATTTTCACTCAAAAATACTTCATTTCTTGTACCTGCACATTTAACAAAACAGTTAAAAATAAAGGCTTAAAGCCTCTCTTATATCCTATAATTATTTTTGTTCTCTTGTCTGTCATGATTCTAAGAACCGTACATGTTCTTCTGCAAGATAGTACTTCCTTGATTCAGTATCTAGCTCTTCTGATGTACTTTATGCCTGCTTAATTTAGGAGATTCATTTGCCTAAAATTGATAGCACAATATTCAAGATTTAAAACCCTGATCTCTAACAGATCATTTTTCTTATCATAGGTACTTGTGTTGTTGAAAGCTGAAGGTAGAGCTGAAGATGGAGCTACAACTTAAGATGGAGCTGTAGCAAAAGATGGAGATACACAAGAAGATGAAGACAACGAGAACCCAAGGCAATGATGGGTTATACCTTTAATCTTTTTCTTTCAGTTTTATGTATATGTACCTCTTAATTTGAGTAAACATAAGTTACATCCCACGGCTTGTGTGGGAAACACTGAATTTCTTCATGAATAAATGACATTAATTTCTGTAATTGAGTTGTCTATTTCTTTCTGCATTCAACTTTATGATAAATATTGATTGTATAATGAACTAAACAACTCAATACATAGTTAATAACACTTAAACATAAAGAAATAATGATATTCAAGTTAGCTATATCTCAATAATGAATTCTTTTGTATGTAAACTGCAAGTATGTTTGTTGTTTTGGAGGCCAACTCCTAAATCTTCTTTGATTTTTGCCTTCATTAAGGCTATGCATTAGTTGTTTGGTGCTTCTACATTTCTTTGTTGGAGACAAATGTGAATGAAAACACATTTGAGGTGTTTCATTCCACAAAAACACACACAACTTCATGTTTTCTTTTTTTTTTTCAATTTGTTGCAACTCAAAACATTATAAAACCTTCCTTCTTGTCCTTAGTTAGGTCCATCTCAATAATCCTTTCAATCTGAAATGAAGTTTTGAGTTGGGCATTTTGCATGAGTGCGAAATTGTCAACAAGTTTATATTTTTGTTTCCCTCACTCATTTTCTCATGTTTCTCTCTGTTGTTTTCCCCTACCCTATCATGGCATCTACCTATGTTCCTTTCATCTTCTTGCACAACAAGAAGATGGAAATGTAACTTTCTCTCTTGTGTCTTCCACTTGTATTTACAATGTCTTCCACATAGGCTGGACACCATTTACTGAATGTGATTGAGAAATTTCTTGGCATGGATTATCTCAAGAGCACCGGGAGAGCTCGTGTCGACTTGGAGATTGGAAGTGTCTTTGTGTTCCATTACCTAGTGCTATGTGTAGATAAATTAGTGGTCATGGAGGTCCCATACAATTTCATTTACGAATCATTGTATGGGTAGGGTCGAAGCTCTAGTAGAAGTATGCCTTCCTACTTTATTTGCCAATCTGTATCCATTTCCATCTCCTTTACTGCGTTGACATAAGGATTTGTGATGCCCTTGAATTGAAAATTCGGGACCTCCATCAATTTTCCAGGTTTTTTCAAAGCATTTGTTGATCTTATGGGGCATCTATCTCCAAAGTGTGTCATCTCTAGACCTACTCGAGCTCGAAAAACCATCCCCACCCCTTCTTGATCGTGTGCTCTAGTTAAAACGTATTGTTGGATCATCCTTTGAGTTTCTCTCTAAGATTGCAATTTTTGGCTCAATGGACCAATTAGAGGTGAAACCCTAGGGTTTTTCTATCATTCCCCCTTTTTATATTTGTTCATAGCTCTATGTTTTTTTAGGCTTCGTTATTCATGTTACATTTAACACTACAACCAACAATCACTTTTTACAACAATTATTCTACAAAATTTCATCATTTTGTCATAATTGTAGAATAATTATGGCATCTTTATGATGATGTAGTTAATTTTTTTTAATTATTGTGGTTTTTCTATAATATATTTATTTTGTTTATAATTTGTAGAAAAATCACATCCTCAAAATTTTGTTATAGAAATTCCACATTCTTTATAAAATAATAATTCCACAATTATTCCACATAATTTTCACAATTTAGAAGAATTGTAAGTACTTGTAGCATGTAACACCCGCTAAAAACAACACACATGAGACCCGAAAAAAAAAAAAACTAGGATTAGTTAGGAAACATTATGGAATAATGTTTCTTGTTTAGTTTAAAATTGTCTACAACCCTCCTACAATACATACTTGAAGTTGACATAAACAAATGTCAAGGTCAAAGCAAGTAGGTTACAATAATCATTTAAAATTAAAAAGGGAAATTTCTCACTTACCCACTCCCAAAACTCTCTTAAAAGATTCAACCTGATTTTTCTCATAATTAACGCACTCAAAAATTCCTGAAAACACTCCCATTAGATAGGAAATTTCCTCCCCTTTCCGGTGATATAAAGAAGTCCTCCTAACTCCTCATATTTCTCAAGTTATGGGTTAGCGGGCCTTGGGAGGAAAATTTTCCCAAAGGGGGTCTGCGGGCCTGGGGAAGAAATTTTTCCCTTAGCGCTCTTGGGAAAAAGCACATTTCACCTCCGCGCTCCCATGACATGGATTCGTGCCCAAAGGAATATTTTGAACTTGGGGTCCGCTAAGGACACGTGTTCAAAATCCATGCCTAGGCGGGAAGCGGGTCTCCGAAGGTAAAACATGATTTTGACTTAATTTAAAAAGGACGAAAAGGAACATTTTAGCCCACTCCTCCTTGATGCACCAAGATGCCACGTGCTAACCAATGATTTTATGTGGTCCTAAGGAGAAAAATTTTCCCAAGCGGGTGTGTGGGTCTGGGGGAGAATTTAGCACTTTTGCCCTTCGGGTGAAACGTGAAGTTTACTCCGCCTCGGCGTGCGAAGGGCAATGTGTTAGCTCCTTATTGGCTGTAGGTCGGTGGGCGATGGGGATAATTGGGAAGGTTTAACCTTTGAAGTGCAAATTTTAAACTACTTTTGCGCCTCGACCATGGCGTCATAGAGGCACGTGGCAGCCAACCATTGGGCTGCAGGCTGACCGAAATATAGAAAAACTTTTCCAAATTTACTTTTGGACTTAAAATTTTTCCACCAAATGGGAATATGCGAGGCTTGCGAGCTACGGGAATTTTGTGACCTTTTTCCAAATTTATCTAAGTCAAATTCAGGCCCGTGGGTTCGATTAACAAATTTTTTTCCGCTTAGCTAAATTTAAAATTTGAGCCGAGATGAAGTAAAAACTTCAGAAGGTCATAATGTTTGATTTGGGAACTTGGTTTTGGCAAGCAAGTTCTTTTGGAAAGTATCGAAGTCCTCTTTGCACAAGAAGCTTAAAATTTTAATTTTTATAAACTTTGAAGGGTCAATTTTAAGAAAATGATCGATAGGATTCTAAAATTTGCACTAAACATTTAACTTATAAATTTTGTTCAAATTTGACACTATTTCTTTCACAAGATGCCATAAAGACATGGGGAATTGAGATTGGGAGAATTGAGGATGGATTGCAAGGGTTAAATTGTTTGATTGATTATCCATTTGAAATTACCCAATTCGAGAGCAAAACGACTGTAAATTTTGACTATGCCTAATTTTGAAAAGTTTTATTAAATTTTCTTAAGTTGTAAATTCTATTTAGGATCATTTTGGATCATCTGAAAGCTCAATTTAACGTTTGATTTCAATTTCCAAGGTTACTGATTGTTACTGTACATTTTTAATAAAAAGAATATTTGTCGGTTTGAAAATTATCTAATAGAGGTCTACAAATTCTAACTCGAATTGATCAATTTACATTCATCAAACTATAAAATCTGAATACATTCTAAGCCGATATTACTGATGTTACATTTCCTTCAATCAACAATGTGAAAAGAGAATGTAGTATGACTTTCCGAAATCAATGTTTCAAATGAAGTAGAGTAATATATTTTTGTCATACGTGTTTCCTTTTTTCAAATTTCCAATAGAGATTTCATATCAGGATTTCAAAGACATATTTCCAATGAAAACAATATCATATGAACAAGGCAATTAACACTTCTACTAATTCAAAGGAAATCTCTTACAACTTCTTTCCCATTTATTTTCAAAATACAAAATACCAAATGCATATCTTTCTTTTGTTCACAAGAGTGAATACAAGATATATTCTTCCATAATCAATTTCAACTTTCATAGCTAAAATAGAGTATTCTTTCTAACACAATAATATGCAAGATCATCCACTTAAAAGTAGGAAAAGTTTACAATAAGAAATAATCTCAACAAGGACTTTCAAAGTTGTCTTTTTTTCTTTTCTCTAGAACAACAACATGAATTTCCTCAATTTTCTTTAATTCAATTTGATCACAAAAAGAACAGGGGAAAGGCAATGCTCTCCACCCAACCAAGACATCGATGAAAAGGAGATGTTGTCCTTCTTCATTGGCTCCAGAGCCCCAACCACATTACATAGAAGGTGTGTTTTCAACACATGGCAACAACAGATTACACAATAAAAACACAAATTTCTCAATCAAAACACATTCCAAAACAAAAGTGCAGTTTACAACAACAGAAACAAACAAAAATAACGATACTCAGGATTCACCATATAAGCCAAAGGAGCAAGAAACTATGGGGATGCTGCTTATGCCTCCTGAGGGGAAATTGGTATCACCACCTGAGAACAAACCACCAAAATATACACATCATATAAAATCCCTAACATGCCCTTATGCCTTCCCCAAGTACCCCTTATTCCTCCCATTTCCTTTTGTCTCCCGAACCGCTTATGGCACCTATAACAAGTAAAGAAATGCCAACTATTTATTTATAAGGTGGAACCCAAATCCCAACTCCCTCCACACATATCACTCCCCAAAACACTTATGCCTCCCACAAAATACCCCATAGTCTTCTCCTACACCATTCCTAGGCCATCTACCCAAACAACCAACAAATAAAACAACACATTCAAACATTCTACCATTCACGTATGCATAAAAATGAAAGGAGAACATTTCCAGAGCTAAGCTCTTACCGCTCCATGATGGAGTTTGTTACAAGTTTAAAACAACAAGATCTCCAATGCAAAACAATCCAAGAAATCAAAAATCAATGTAACGCCACTAAAAGGCGACACCACGCTCACAACGGTGCCAACGATGACGCCACACGACAACCAAACAACCCGAAAATGTGACAATTTTTTTTAAATAAAAAGGTGCGCTTGAATCTGAGTTCGAACTAAAAGCAGTCCGTAATGCTTCGGGAATGATGATGATTCTAGGTTAAGGATATTTAAATTCATCTCGTTAAATCGTTTCACCAAAGGAAGGGAGGGTCATCTTTCGAGTTGCTTTGTCGATGTCTGGTAATATCGTGTTGACAAAATGTCGAAAGGTAACTTGAGAGGATGATATAATTTATTTTGAAGTGAATGCGTTAAACACTTCAATTTTTTATTTTTTTACTTTATTGTTCAATTGTATTACGTTATTTCAAAATTTAATACATTATAAAATATATACATATATATATATATATACATATATATATATACATATATATATATATACATATATATATATGTATATATATCTATATATACATATATATATATGTATATATATCTATATATAGATATATATATATATATATATGTATATATATATATATATATGTATATATATATATATATATATATATATATATATATATATACATATACTCATGTATAATGGAAGGAGTCACACTTTACGATAAACATACTTTGGCACTAACCTATTTCATTGCATTTTATGATTTTATATGTTTAGGCATACACATTACCCTATTTATATCTAGTGTAATTATTATATGAAATTTTTATTACATAACATACCACTATTACCTAGTATAGTGTTTTAATACTCAGCTACCTACCTTTATCCCTATTTTCAATAACTTGTAAGGTATGACATTTCAAACTATTACTAAATGCCATGGTTGGGGCGGTGGGTGGTTCAGCAACTCCCGACATCCATAAGACTTTCTCTCCCACACCTTGCGTGCACGCCTCCTTCTACCGACCACTAAAACATTGAAAAACTTTAATTTGCACATGAAACACTTCCACAGCCGCCCGAGTGCCGTGTGGAAACGGGTGAGGAGGATGGGAGCAGACCACAGTGTACACAATGCAGACCTTTTTTTATCTCCTTTCATCCGCCCATGGCCGTGCGTGTTGCGGGAGGTGGATAATCAAGTCATAGGCGCGTGAGGGGGAATTTCTTCCACTTTCGTTAGGTGCTGCAAGTTGAGAGTAGGGAGAATAGGTTGAGAGGACGTCTAAATGAGCGGCGGTTCAACTATGTTGTTATTTGTAAAGTATCGAATGCAACGTCCAATCCAGGGAGCATCGACCTCTCTTGGTCTCGACTCCTCTCTGCGCATTGTATTACAAATGCGGCTTTGGTGGTTCGAGGATTGTCCATTTAGATTATTTTCTGTCAAATCCTTAAATTTTGAAAAGATAAATTCTTAAAATAGTCGACACTTGGTTTAGACACAACACCCACATTTTCGAATCAAATTTTAATCATTGACAAATGAATAGAAATATCTCTCGAGACAAGTGTTTCTACTTACAATTCAATCGGTTTAGGCAGATTGGCGAACATCGATATTGGACCAAGGTCGAGCGTTATTTGCTAAATCAAATTTAGCAAGAGCGGAGAGATAGCAAAAGCTTGCGGTATCGTGCCAATCAGTCCCTTTTCCGAAGGATTCACGAAATAATCCTGGGTGATGAGTCTTGAGTGCAAGTCACCCAATCCCAAGAATATTGCATTGGTAGACAAGGATCCCCGTCCACTCTCTGTCCAGATTTAGATGTGTTACTGCGATGTCATGCAAGTGCACCCGCATCTTCACTCTGAGTTCCGTTTATTAGCAGGCTGCTAAATTGGTACAATTCTCCCGCATTTAAAACAGTTCCCACTATCGATCGATTTGTATGATCTAGAGAGAACTCTAATTTCTCTGCCTGAGTTTGATATTCCATATAGAAAATTTCCACTATCGTCCCCGCCCCTTGAAGAGTGAATCTCACGGAGAGGTGGATCGGTTTCATGCCATAATATACACAGGGGTGTAATTTATTTTATTATGAAATTGTGTATTCTTTATACAACCTCCATCATATAAAATCCATCCATGCAGTTTAAAAAGTTAAAAACATCCATTTATTTGAAAATAATGTAAGATTCAAATAATTTATCTAATCATTGATCTTTCACTAAAAAAAATAATTAATTCATATGCTTGTAAAACACAACCCATGGGTCCAAATTACACTACAACCATAGATGTTAGATGAATACTAATAAACTATAAAATTTCGTATAGTTAATATCCACTTTCCATATTATATAATTTGTATTTGATATTAGAAATTATAAAATAGGAATGTCGATTTACAATCCATGATATGAGTTGATGGGGTTTGGCTCTAAAGATTTTGTGTTTGAAATCTCATGGATAAAAAAACATTGTTTCATGAATTTTCATAAGTCCATATGTATGAAGAAAAGAAAAATATTGTAATAAATATAAATTTGCATTTTTAAGAAAAAAATTCCATACATGCATGTACATCACACAAATTTAATTTTATAAACATAAGTTATGAATAAAAAAATAAGGTATGTTGGTAAGTGATTTCGTAAGAAAATACAATTGAACACACATCCAACAATTTAAACTTTATCATATATGTTTATGATATACCAACATACCACAGAGAATCCAACAACATTTCCAATAAATCTTTGAGTAAGAAAACTAACATCTCAATACAACTTTCCTTCAATATTTTGTTACAACACTTTCTATTTCATGTGGAAATAAATTTGCAATAATGTAAGCTAAAGAAAGTAAAGCAATATTACATTTTTTTCTCCACTCAAGGTGGGTAATTACATGATGTTTTAACATTGTCAACAACAAGGTTCTTGTGCTCCAAAGTGTTCTTCATCCATGCTCCAAGTTCCAAGTAGCTCAAATCACAACCAAGATAGGGGGAGAGGCAACACTCTCCTCCCAACCAAAACTCAATGGATAAGAGAAGCAATCTCCTCCATTGACCCCGAGCCCAAACACAACACAATGAAGGGTGGTCTCCAACTCAAGGCAACAATACTTGCTTCCACAATACAATTTTCTTCACAACATTCAAGGTAAAAAAGGAAACAACAAGGAAACACAAATAACACAATACTTTTCACAACAAGGCTTTCATCCAAGCCAACAAGAGAAGGAACAATGGGAAAGTTTTCCTTATGCCTCCCCATTGAGATGAGATGCCCATCAAAACCCTCCACAATAAAACTCAAGCCCTATGACTCTTATGCCTCCCTCAGTACCCCTTTTCCTCCCATACTCTTATGCCTCCCTCCTCTTATGGCTCCCTCAAGAACAAGGTAAGAATGTAAACATTCTCACGCAAGATGGGCATCCCTCTCAAACTCCCTCCACAATATCCTAGTCTACTCTTATGCCTCCCTCATGAGTATTCCCATAGACCTCTCCTATACTACACAATAAGCATTCTATCCATTTTTCACAATACACCAAAGTAAACATGCATTATTCACAAATTTAGCATAGAAGCAACAATAATATGAAAGCAAAACAAAGGAGAAGGTTTCCTACCTCTCCATTGGAGAAGCCTAAACCAAGAAATTTTTCCAAGCTCCCTCCAAAACAATCCAAGCATGCAAGTCCAAGCACTCTCTTTTTCTCTTTCTCCCAATTCTTTTCTCTCCCCAAAAATAACAAAAGAGAACTCTTCAACAAAACAAAACAAAACTCCAACCCCCTCAACATGAGAGGAAATTTCCATAAATAGACAAGAGGAAGAGTGAGGGTGATGTGGCTCCTTGTAGGATGCCACATCACACATCCTCAAGACCACCTCCCTTTAGTCAACTCAAATCCCAAAACACCATAAATGGGTGGTTGGGTTGAATGACATCTTTAATCCAAATCCATCCCTTCCCCATGTGTCCTAAGGCACAATTAAATGCAAAAGAAGACAAGTGCACTCCAAAGTCACATTTCCCTTCCCAAAACAATAAATAATCCCCTTTTTGGATTCCCAACCCATAGATATGGTTGGTAAGGGGTTTTGGGAAGTGTGGGACAAGTTCAACTTGTCCCACAAGTCCCCTAAAATTGCCCAAAATCTCAAATTCGAGATTCAAAGGATTTGGAGTGGTCAACACTCAAAACCAAACATTCAATACATGAGGAAACACGAGGCTCAAGGAGCCAACCACAAAAATTAATTACACCCACTAGACTTCCTCAAAAGCTTAAAAATTAAAACAAGATGTTAATTAATCTAAACACACTTAGCAAAGTAATTTTAAAAAGAAACATCACAAATAAAATCACCTACTAAAGTAAGTTAAAACAAGTAATTAAAATTCTTACCCCCTTGGTCACATTAGAAAATTTCCCCCTCATGGAAATTTTCTTAACACATAAAAGAATAAAGGTAACACAATACAATTTACTAGTTGCCTTGACGACCAAATGTTGTAACCACCCGACATCTGTTGTGTTTGGTTCCCAATCCCCCTCATGGTTGTGATCATGTTGTGTTTCTGAAAATACAAAATACCTCCTTCGGCCTTCTGACAGCATGTCAAAATGTCTAAAATAATTATATGCATGAAATTTATTAACATCTATACATAATTCAATTATCCATTATTCCAGGTTTAAATCACAACTTAATCATGCATTTCATCATTATCCAAAGTTATAGTAATGTAAATTCGAACAACTACATTCTATTAAGCATGGTGAAGAAATCCAATGTTAGAACACATGTAATATATCCATATAAAAATAATATCGGTATCGATAGTACATCCATGAGTCAGTGTAGATCATACTGAAAACAAAATCCAATCATAACCTAAATGCATCTAGTCACAAAACATCATGCTAATCAACGTAAGTATAAGTCATGTCCATATCCAAAATTCTGCATAACTCAAAATGATAATCAACTAAGTGTCATAGGGAAGTGGGCATTACATCCCCCTCCTTAGACTAGACTTCCTCCGGAAGTCACTTGAAATAAGTGTGGCCCTCGAGCTCGCAATGATGTAGCATCCTCCCAAGTAGCAGCCGGTCTCATCGTACCTATCCCATTGGACCCGAACACTCGATCTCTCTCTGCCACGAAGGCCCGGGTCCTGCGATCTAAAATGCGCACTGGGCTCCACCATCACCCGCCTGATCCTTCACTGCAATGCAGTCGATCTAGCACATGAGAAGGATCGAAACATATCTCCTAAGCACGAAACGTGAAATACATCATGGATGCGCGATAAGCTAGGTGGCGGTGTTAAGCGATAGGCTAAGGGACCAAGGCGCTCCAAGATCTCAAAGGGACCCACAAATCTAGGAGCAAGCTTAGAACCTTTTCCATAACGAGATAGGGCTCTTATGTGGTCTGACACGAAGAAACACCTTCGTGCCTACCTCAAAACTGCGATCAGTCCTATGCTTTGGTCTGCATACTTCTTCTATCCATCCTGTGCCTCTTGCAATCTCTGCGATCGGGTAACTTTGCTTGCTCCATATCTTGTAATAAAGGCTGGCCCCAAGGGAAACCACTGTCCTCCATCCTGTCCCAGTGAGAGGTGTCTGCACTCTCTACCATATAATGCACGAAAAGGAGCCATGCCTATAGAACTTTGGAAACTATTATTATAAGTGAACTCTACTGCAAATACGGATACTCCTCCCATCTCGACCGGTGATCCATCACGTATATCCCGAGCATGTCCTCCAAAATCTGATTCACCCTCTCTGTCTATCCATCCATCTGTCTCGGGGTGATAAGGTGTGCTGAAATTCATCCTCGTTAGGGGCATCTTTGCGTGGTGGTCCGAAACTGGGAAGTGTATAAAGGGTCGCGGTCGCAAATGATCTTCTGCGGAATCCCATGTAATCTGACAATCTCATCAAGGTATACTCATGCCACAACACTTGCTGTATAGGTGGTCTTCACTAGAGAAAAATGAGCTACCTTCATCAATTTATCCACCGTGACCATGATGGCGTCGTGATGGTATCTCGACATCGCAACCCAACAATGAAAATCCATAGAAATGGTGTCCCACTTCCATTCCTGGCATGGCATGAGGATAGAGAAGGCTAGGCCGGATGCGATGCTCGGCCTTCACCCTCGGCACTCTAAACAGCGGGATATAAATGAGGCTATGTCTCTCTGAAGTCCTCTCCAAAAGTACAACTATCTCAAGGTGGCGTGCATCTTCTTCACCCCGAGATGGGTTGAGTAAGGTGCACGATGGGCCTCTGTCAAAATATCATGTCTCAAGCCTCCATCTCTAGGAACATAAATCGACCTCGTGTGCGAAGACCATCCGCCTCTAATGAAAATCCATCAAATCTCCCTCAAGGGGTGTATACGAGACTCATCTCTGCTCTCTGGTTTACAAGGTAGAAACTATCTGAGGAGGCTGCTGCAAGATCCTACTCCGCAAATCTGTGCCCGGTGGGGTGGCCATAGCCACATGTCTCCGCCTACTCAAGGCATCTGCACCACATTCTCCTTCCCTTTCACATGCTCTATCTCCATGTCATACTCGAGAGTAACTCCATCCAACATCGCTAACGAGCATTTAGATTGGGCTGCGTGAAGAGGTGGCGAAGACTCAAGTGATCAGTCCTGAGTGTAAATCTTCGGCCAAGAAGAAAATGTCTCCACCGCACTAAGGCATGTACTACTGCTGCAAGCTCAAGGTCATGGGTCGGATAATTGAGCTCATAATCTTTGAGTTTGCGAGACTCAAAGGCAACTACTCTACCCTCCTGCATTAGCACTCCTCCAATTCCTGCCAAGGAAGCATCTGTGCATACGAAAAACTCTCCATGAGGATCCGGCACTGCAAGGATAGGTGCTCTCGTAAGGCACTCCTTGAAGATGCTCAAGGCTTGCTCACATCTATCGACCATAAAACTTCTTCCCTTTCCACTAAAGGGAAGTGATAGGGTGCGCAATCGAGAAAAGTCCTGAACAAACCTCCTGTAGTATCCTGCTAGACCCATGAAACTACGCACCTCGGTCACACTAGTGGGTGCTAGCCAATCCATGATGGCTCGAATCTTGGAAGGATCGATTGTGATACCTTCCCTTGAAATGATATGGCCCAAATCTGCACCTCGAGGCTAAAGAATGCACACTTCTCAAGTTCCGTAAAGGTGCTTTCCTTGAAGACACTCAAGAACTTGCGAAGGTGCTCTCGTGCTCCTCACGTGTGCGTGAGTAAATCAGAATGTCATCAAGGAAGATAAGCATGAAGCGATCAAGGAAGGTCCTGAATACCCCATTCATCAAACTCATGAACACTGCGGGGGCATTCGTCAAACCGAATGGTACAACTGTGAACTCGTAGTGGCCATATCTCATGTGGAAAGCTGTCTTGTGAATATGTCTCTCAGTAATCCCGAGTGATGGTATCCTCGACTTAAGATATATCTTGGAAAAAAGCTGTAGGCCCCTTCATCTGATCAAATAAATCATCAATGCGTGGAAGGGGGTAATGATTCTTGATCGTTACTTTATTCAGCTGACGGTAGTCAATACACAACCAAAGAGATCCATCCTTCTTCTTTATGAAGATAACTGGTGCACCCCAAGGGGATACGCTAGGGCGGATTAGGCCTTTCTCCAGAAGGCCCTCAAGCTACAACTTGAGCTCACATAACTCAGGAGTAGTCATCCGATAGGGTGCTCGTGAGATAGGCTCGTGCTCTAGAACTAGATCTATATGGAAGTCGATCTTACGTGGGGAGGTAATCTCGGTAGCTCCCCGGAAACACATCGGCGAACTACGATAAGATAGGATGATCATCGAGGAAGGTCCCCTAACTCATCCTCGATCATCACTAACTATAACACCATACAACCTGTTGCAACCCCGTCACACACACGCTTAAGCCTGCATAAGCGGAGATGCTGCGAATAAAGCGGGTCTCTTAACCCCCGATATCACTAATTCCACCCCAAGATCATCCATGCAATCAATAGTCTTATGGTAACAATCCACTCTAGCTCTGGGCGACACCCAATCCATGCCTAAAATGATGCCATAAGATCTTAATGGAAGGATCCAAAGATCGAAGTAGTGGTGAAGGGTCCCAAATCCACTACACACTCCTTGGTAAGAGTCTATGAAATCTTGGCTCGGAAGCCATCTCAACGTCCCAACTACGGCCACCGCTAACTACCATCAACCTCTGAACGCTCTACCAAAGATGGTGCAGTGAAAGAATCGGAAGAACCCAGAGAATCAATAATATAGAGGTGGAAATACCACCAATACTACCTGTCATCTCAATCACAGTACTCTGATGCTCAGCCTGGCAGTTCTCGACCACTGCGTAGATCTGATGACTCCGTGCCATATCTCCAACAGTAGGCTCTGAGCTCTGTGTCTTACCCTTGGTAGGGTTAAGTGGGAAATCTCTCCAAATATGTCCAACAACTCCACAACCATAACAAATGCTGGTCCTCTCCGGTGGGAGCAGACTCCAGTGGTATTCTAGATGATTGAGATACGAGATCTGACGATCCGGCTATGGACTTCGAGGTCTCTGGCGAGCTGACTTGAGCTTGGCCGATCGAGATCTCGGTGCACCACTGTGTCTGATGGGACCCCTAGGAGGAGGCCCCATACTACGTCCTCTCTATGCATCGAATCTCTGAGGAGGTCGGTAAGGTGGGCGGTTCTCTTTATTCTTTTGCTGCGGTGGTGGCCTGAATGAAGCTTGCCCTGAACTCTATCCACCCCGTGGAGGAGGAACTGATCCCTTCGACCTACTATCCTGCATCTGCTGGATACGGCTCCAAACTCTGTCTCTAGCACTCTTTGTGTTTTCCCCGTGTCTCCTCTGCTGATATAGGCCTTCTCCATGGCCTCTGCTTGTAATGTCGTGGGCGGTGAATGCACACTACTCCACCTAGATCCAAGTTCGGGCCTCGGATGAACACCGTGAATCCGTACTACTCATCTGCATATAGTCGACGCGTCTGGAGTAGGTCCGAAATCGACTCTCATACTCACTCTTTCATCAATGTGCGAAGGTCATGAAACTCGTGTATGCGCTTCTTTGAATAAATCTCACAGGTAAATACCTACTCTAAAACACTCCTCAAATAGCTCCCGGGTAATCATTTACGAGTCTACATGGAGCTTTTGCTCGTCGGTCCTCCACCGGACTCTGCTCCATCCTTCGGAAGATGGATCGTAACACGAGCTTTCGTGTTGCTACTGCTGAGACAGAGCTTGAAGCATCCGCTCAAGCTCACCAACTAGGCCTCTTTGCCTTAAAACCACTGTATCACTGAATACTTTGAGATGGTCGCAGCTTCGGGATCTCACATGGTCTGGTACTGCTGATGTATGATGAATCCTAGGTCTCTCTGTATGCTCCTCCCTCTGCATGCAGGGCTCAGAGACCTGTCCCTATGTCTGAGATCCTTTCCCCATGTCCTCTCTGTGGTGACTCGCTGCCTAGCCGACTCGCACGGAAATTCTATGCCACTGTGCTCCTCGGCCGTGTCGAGGGATGCACAGGCATCTACCGTGGCTCCAACTATGTCTAGCAAGTCATCCTCCCGAGGGCTCTCCGCGTATAAGCGGCATTGACATCTGGAGTGTCTGCAGATCTGGGGCGAGAAGGGCTGCATGTCTGCTTTCTGGCGGTGGTATGTCTAGGTCTATGTGAAGAGATCCCTCACCCAATCTGTGCCTCTGCCGGATCAAGCCGAGTTAGTTCATTTTACTAGGTCTTGAGTCGAGTTTTCAAAATTTGCTTTATTTACTTATAATTATCAACATTATGGCTTTATACTTTAAAAGTGTTAGTTACGTACTAAGTTGAAAGTTCTGTTACTGCGTTTTCTGCGTGTGCCCAAGGGTCCTAGCTCCAAGCCCACGGCTCGATACCAAAATGTAACGCCATAAAAGGTGGCGCCACGCTCATGGCGGTGCCAATGCATTACGACGGCGCGCATGACAACCAAACAACCGAAAATGCGAGAATTATTTTTTTTTTTTTTTTTTAAAAGGTACGCTTGCATACGAGTTCGAACTAAAACAGTCCCGAATGCTTCGGGAGCGATGATGACTCGAGTTAAGGATATTTAAATTCATCTCGTTTGTCGTTTCACCAAAGGAAGGGAGGGTCGTGTTTGAGTTACTTTGTCGATGTCCTGTACTATCGTGTTGACAAAATGTCGAAAGGTAACCCAAGAGGATGATATAATTTATTTTGAAGTGAATGCGTTAACCACTTCAATTTTTATTTTTTTACTTTATTATTCAGTTGTATTACGTTATTTCAAAATTTAATACATTATAATATATATATATATATATATATATATATATATATATATATATGTATGTATGTATGTATGTATACATATACACATGTATAATGGAAGGAGTCACACTTTACGATAAACATACTTTGGCACTAATCTATTTCATTGCATTTTATGATTTTATATGTTTAGGCATACACATTACCCTATTTATATCTAGTGTAATTATTATATGAAATTTTTATTACATAACATACCACTATTACCTAGTATAGTGTTTAATACTCAACTACCTAACAGTTATCCCTATTTTCAATAACTTGTAAGGTATGACATTTCAAACTATTACTAAATACCATAGTTGGGGCGGTGGGTGGTTCAGCAACTCCCTGACATCCATAAGACTTTCTCTCCCACACCTTGCGTGCACGCCTCCTTCTACCGGCCGCTAAAACATTGAAAAACTTTAATTTGCACATGAAACACTTTGCGTAGTCGCCCAGGCCACGTGGAAACGGGTGAGGAGGATGGGAACAAACCACAGGTGTACACAACAAACCTTTTTTTTATCTCCTTTCATCTGCCCATGGCCGTGCATGTTGCGAGGAGGTGGATAATCCATCCACGGAGCGCGTGAGGGGGAATTACTTCCACTTTCGTTGGGTGCCGCAAGTTGAGAGTGGGGAGAATAGGTTGTGAGGATGTCCAAATGAGCGGCGGTTCAACTATGTTGTTATTTGTATAGTATCGAATGCAACATCCAATCTAGGAGCATCGACCTCTGCTGGGTCGACTCCTCTCTGCGCATGTGTATAGCACAGTAGTTCGAGGATGGTCCATTTAGATTATTTTCTGTCAAATCCCTATATTTCCAAAAGATAAATTCTTAAAATAGTCGACACTTGGTTTAGGCACAACACCCACATTTCTGAATCAAATTTTAATCCTTAACAAATGAATAGAAATATCTCTCGAGACAAGTGTTTCTACTTACAATTCAATCGGTTTAGGTAGATTGGCGAACATCAGTATTGGACCAGTCAGAATGTTATTTGCTAAATCCAATTTAGCAAGAGCGAGAGAGATAGCAGAAGCTTGTAGGTATCGTGCCAATCGGTCCCTTTTCCGAAGGATTCATAGAAATAATCTGGGTGATGAGTCTTGAGAGCAAGTCACCCAATCCCAAGAACATTGCGTTGGTAGACAAGGATCCCCCGTCCACTCTCTATCTAGATTTAGATGTGTTGCAATGTCCGCAAGTGCACCCGCATCTTCACTCTGAGTTCCGTTTATTAGCGAGTGCTAAATTGGTACAATTCTCCCTCATTTAAAACAGCTTCCCACTATCGATCGATTTGTATGATCTAGAGAACTCTAATTTCTTTGCTGAGTTTGATATTCCATATAGAAAATTTCCACTTGTCGTCCCCCGCCCCTTAAAGAGTGAATCTCACGAGAGGTGGATCGGTTTCATGCCGTAATATACGGGCGTAATTTATTTTATTATGAAATTGTGTATTCTTTATACAACCTCCATCATATAAAATCCATCCATGCAGTTTAAAGGGTTAAAAGCATCCATTTATTTGAAAATAATGTAAGATTCAGATAATTTATCTAATCATTGATCTTTCACAAAAAAAAAAAAAACAATTAATTCATATGCTTGTAAAACACAACCCATGGGTCCAAATTACACTACAACCATAGATGTTAGATGACTACTAATAAACTATAAAATTTCGTATAGTTAATATCCACATTCCATATTATATAATTTGTATTTGATATTAGAAATTATAAAATAGGAATGTTGATTTACAATCCATGATATGAGTTGATGGGGTTTGGCTCTAAAGATTTTGTGTTTGAAATCTCATGGATAGAAAAAAACATTGTTTCATGAATTTTCATAAGTCCATATGTATGAAGAAAAGAAAAATATTGTAATAAATATAAATTTGCATTTTTAAAAAAAAACTTCCATACATGCATGTACATCACACAAATTTAATTTTATAACATAAGTTATGAATAATAAAAAATAAGGTATGTTGGTAAGTGATTTCGAAAGAAAATACAATTGAACACACATCCAACAATTTAAACTTTATCATATATGTTTATGATATACCAACATATCACAGAGAATCCAACAACATTTCCAATAAATCTTTGAGTAAGAAAACTAACATCTCAATACAACTTTCCTTCAATATTTTGTTCTGACACTTTCTATTTCATGTGGAAATAAATTTGCAATAATGTAAGCTAAAGAAAGTAAAGCAATATTACATTTTTTCTCCACTCAAGGTGGGTAATTACATGATGTTTTTACATTGTCAACAACAAGGTTCTTGTGCTCCAAAGTGTTTTCATCCATGCTCCAAGTTCCAAGTAGCTCAAATCACAACCAAGATAGGGGAGAGGCAACACTCTCCTCCCAACCAAAACTCAATGGAGAAGAGAAGCAATCTCCTCCATTGACCCCCGAGCCCCAAACACAACACAATGAAGGGTGGTCTCCAACTCAAGGCAACAATACTTGCTTCCACAATACAATTTTCTTCACAACATTCAAGGTAAAAAGAGGAAACAACAAGGAAACACAAATAACACAATACTTTGCACAACAAGGCTTTCATCCAAGCCAACAAGAGAAGGAACTATGGGAAAGTTTTCCTTATGCCTCCCCATTGAGATGAGATGCCCATCCAAAACCCTCCACAATAAAACTCAAGCCCCTATGACTCTTATGCCTCCCTCAAGTACCCCTTTTCCTCCCATACTCTTATGCCTCCCTCCTCTTATGGCTCCCTCAAGAACAAGGTAAGAATGTAAACATTCTCACCCAAGATGGGCATCCCTCTCAAACTCCCTCCACAATATCCTAGTCTACTCTTATGCCTCCCTCATGAGTATTCCCATAGACCTCTCTATACTATACAATAAGCATTCTATCCATTTTTCACAATACACCAAAGTAAACATGCATTATTCCCAAATTTAGCATAGAAACAACAATAATATGAAAGCAAAACAAAGGAGAAGGTTTCCTACCTCTCCATTGGAGAAGCCTAAACCAAGAAATTTTTCCAAGCTCCCTCCAAAACAATCCAAGCATGCAAGTCCAAGCACTCTCTTTTTCTCTTTCTCCCAATTCTTTTCTCTCCCAAAAATAACAAAAGAGAACTCTTCCACAAAACAAAAACAAAACTCCAACCCCTCAACAAGAGAGGAAATTTCCATAAATAGACAAGAGGAAGAGTGAGGGTGATGTGGCTCCTTGTAGGATGCCACATCACACATCCTCAAGACCACCTCCCTTTAGTCAACTCAAATCCCAAAACACCATAAATGGGTGGTTGGGTTGAATGACATCTTTAATCCAAATCCATCCCTTCCCCATGTGTCCTAAGGCACAATTAAATGCAAAAGAAGACAAGTGCACTCCAAAGTCACATTTCCCTTCCCAAAACAATAAATAATCCCCTTTTTGGATTCCCAACCCATAGATATGGTTGGTAAGGGGTTTTGGGAAGTGTGGGACAAGTTCAACTTGTCCCACAAGTCCCCTAAAATTGCCCAAAATCTCAAATTCGAGATTGAAAAGGATTTGGAGTGGTCAAAACTCAAAACCAAACATTCAATACAAGAGGTGAAACACAAGGCTCAAGGAGCCAACCATAAAAATTAATTACACCCACTAGACTTCCCTCCAAAGCTTAAAATTAAAACAAGATGTTAATTAATCTAAACACACTTAGAAAAGTAATTTTAAAAAAAACATCACAAATAAAATCACCTACTAAAGTAAGTTAAAACAAGTAATTAAAATTCTTACCCCCTAGTCACATTAGAAAATTTCCCCCTCATGCAAATTTTCTTAACACATACAAGAAATAAAGGTAACACAATACAATTTACTAGTTGCCTTGATGACCAAATGTTGTAACCACCCGACATCCTGTTGTGTTTGGTTCCCAATCCCCCTCATGGTTGTGATCATGCTATGTTTCCTGCAAAATACAAAATACCTCCTTCGGCCTTATGGCCATGTCAAAATGTCCAAAATAATCATATGCATGAAATTTATTAACATCTATACATAATTCAATTATCCATTATTCCAAGGTTTAAATCACAACTTAATCATGCATTTCATCATTATCCAAAGTTATAGTAATGTAAATTCAACAACTACATTCTATTCATCATGGCGAAGAAATCCAATGTTAGAACACATGCAATATATCCATATAAAAATAATATCAGTATCCAATAGTCTGTCCATGAGTCAGTGTAGATCATACTGAAAACAAAATCCAATCATAACCTAAATGCATCTAGTCACAAAACATCATGCTAATCAACGTAAGTATAAGTCATGTCCATATCCAAAAGTCTGCATAACTCAAAATGATAATCAACTAAGTGTCATAGGGAAGTGGGCATTACAATCAACAAGTATGCAACCATCTCCAACTTTCTCCCAATTTTCAAGAGCTCCCAAAACAACCCCAAAGCAAGTCGCCAAAATGAAGTGATAAAAGTGAAGGACCCCAAAATAAGGTAAGGAATTCAAATTTTATAGAAGAGGGAAGAGAAGAGGATGAGGTGGATCCATGTACAATACCACTTCACACATTCTCAACCCCAGCACAAAAGTCAACTTCATTCTCCAATGCATATTAAATAGGTGGGTGAATAATATGACAATTTACTTACACACCCAACACAATCCCACACTCCATAAGGACTGAAATTAAAAATATGTAAAAAGTGCAATTACAACTTACAACATGACTTACAAAAATTCTTAATAAAGAAAAGATTTAGACTCTCCAACCATAGGTAAGGTTTATATGCAATTTTCAGAGGTATGTGACAAGTTTAACTTGTCCCAAAAGCCTCAAGGAAAAATTCAAATTTCAAAGAAGGTGGAGTGTTTCATACTCCAAAAATAAACTTACACATCACTTAACACTTAATACAAGAGCCATCAGCTCTAATAAATGCAATCTTATGACCCATTTTATTGCTTAATTTTAACAATATGATTACTCACAATAGTGACATGCAATTTAATTCAATAATGAAAAGGGAAAGCTGATCACTTAAAAAACACTACAACATTAAGAAAGGATCAATTAAAATAAAAACATAAATCCCTTGGTCACATTTGAGGGTGATGCCCCCATGGGAATCCCTAGCAACAATCAAACACACACAAAAAAACAAGTTGCCATGGTGTCCTTGTTGAATTCATCTAGAATTCCAATGTGGTTGGTCTTGATCCCCCGATGTGTGTTGTGATATTTTTTTAAAGCCTCTGAAAACACAAATACCTCCTTCGGCCTCATGGCCATATCGAACATCAAAATATATATAATTATAATTCAAAAATTATCAATATATATAAAAATCACAACAACAGCCATAAAATCAACAATATCATTTACAATCTCATCAACAACTATATGATAATCACATTTAATTCAATTTTCTAGGTCTACTCAAGATATGAAAATATCACATGTCCGAACAACATCCATAAATATAACCATGTCAACAACTTGTTAATATCCATATAAATTTCTCTAATAATCCATGCATCATATATGAATCAAATTCAATAATAATCCATGATCTTGGTAAGTGCACCAAGTTGGGGGGCCAAAAGGGGGTCTTAAGTGGACACATTTTTCTGAAGAAAAAAAAATCTTCAACTTGTACAAGTTTTTCAAAATAGTTACACTCAAAATTGGAAGATGTTGTAAAAATATGAATCGTAGCATTTTGAGTCTAGTTTCTAAGCTACTAAATTTTATTGAAAACAGATAAGATTAAGTGGGTCAAACAACTACCAATGAGATTCTCCTATTTTTGTTAAAAAAATAATAGAGTGACTTTCGTGCCCCCACCATTTTTAGCACCATTTAGTAGTTTTGAAAACCCTTTGGTATAAAGATAGCTAGAGCATCTAGTTTGGGCTCCATTTTTTTACATTTTTATAGAGAATATTTTTTTATTTATGATTTTTATAGTACAAAATTTTTATGTTTTGAAAAATAACAGAGAGCTCCGACCGTGTTCCCCCTAACTACCTCAAAATATCAAAATTAGATTTTGTTTGTATAGAATTATGCCTAGTTTGGGCTAGTATAATTTTTTTAATTTCGATCCCCTAAAAAAAGATACACCATGAAAGATAGACATATTTACACTTCAAATAATAGCTATCAAAATTCATTGTTAGAAAATAAATAATATGGAAACCTTATATTAGTCATAAAATTTGAAAAACTATATTTTTAGAAAGAAGAGACTCTGCTCTACATCATGGTATAATTTTTTTAAAAATGGATTGATTGTTTTATTTTGATTTTCATAGAGGAAGTGGCATTTTTACATTTCCTTGTAAAAACACACTATTTGTTGTGTTTGTGCGGAGTCCATACCTCGGGCTTGGGGATCAGGCCAGATCCCAAGCCTTGAGGCATGGCTTGAAAGAAGAAAACGTAAACGCGTAAGTGTTATAACACACACGTGTTACATACCACATACACATTTTTCTATGTTTTATATTGTGCCCCCAATGTCCCTTTCATCTGCTTCATGGGAATTCTTCAAACATTTTGTTTTGTCGCAATTTTCTCTACATTCTTGCACGATTTTTAGTATTTCATTTTGTCCCCTACCCCACTAGTTGATTTTTTCTAATCATGGGTGATAAACATCAAGCTAAGGACAAGAGGAAAGTCAATAATAATACACCGAAGCAATTGGAAGAGAAGAGAATGAACAAATTGAAGAGAATCCAAAAACTTTGAGTAGGGAAAAGTACATATGCTATATTAAATCTAGCTAATGTATTAGAAAATGGGAATGAAATACATAACGAAAATGTAGAGAATAATGATTTTCCAATGAATAATGCTATTGAATTAAATGATAATGTTTGTATGGATGAAGAAATTGATATGAATCCAATTGTTGAACCCTTACTTGAGAATCCAAATGTTAACCCTAAAATTTGTATGAAAACACTTTGAATGAAGAAAGTAATATTGTAAATGAATCTTCGCCTCTAAGAACACCTACTTCTATTTCACGAAGAAAACCAATTCACTTAATTGAAATTGATGAAAACATTATAAAACCAATGCCTAACAAAATGTCCTGAAAGAAATGCAAGAAGAAAAGCTAGTGAAATTTGGGATGATTACATTGAGAATTTAAATGACACACAAAGATGTCAATTATTTTTTTCATTGATGCAATTAATTAAGATGAGACCTATAATGGAGACCCTAGAGTTAAGAACATCTAATGTTGTTGATCAAAATGTGTCAATTGTTGAAAACATACATAAAGCATACCAAACTATAGGTGGCAAAAGACACACCAAAGATAGTAATGCTACACGACGTGCACTAACTAATTGTATAGTAAGTGATAAAATAGTTAATAAACACTTGATTAGAAAAACAAGCAATGCTTTGAAGCTAAACAAAAAAACACTAATGAAAGTAATAGAGAGACGTAAACTTCTTGAGTTAGTCAATAACAATGACTATTGGGCTTTCTCTAGCAGAATTCCATGAAAAGATAATAATACATCTAATATTCTAAAAGAATTAATTGTAAAATTTTGGAATGAGAACACAAGGGTGTCACCAATAGAAGAGATACAATAAAAATAAGAATAGGTTTTTGTAATCGTGAATCATTTGCAAAACATTTATTAGATATGACTCAAACAGAATTGTTCTCTAATTTTAAAAATGAAAATCCAAAAATTAACATTAGCCAAATATTCTTTGAAATGAGAAAACCATTTTATGTGAAAATCAATCACTCACATACCACTTGTTGTTGTAGGCATCATGTTGAATTTTCAATGTATTATGATGTTTTTTGTCAAATATGTCACGTATTTACATACTAACATCATGTTGCGAGTGTGGAATAAATGTCCCACAAAAATCTTCAAGAGAATTTATTCGACAATATTTTGTGAAAGATCAACAAGACAATTTTGTTATAACAAAGCATGTTTGGATGGAACGTGCAATGTATGCGGTGGCTTGCCAAATCTAAAAAGTTGTATCGAGGAGGAGATTACATATTCAATAGGAAAAGAATTATTTGATTTCACCAAATATAAATCGGTGGCATATCAATTAAAAGATGGAAAAGAATCTAAGAGGCGTGAGCTTATTAGAAAACAACTACTGTATCATAATATATGGACAAATTCGTAGAGGAAATTTTTATGAGTATGCAAGGCACACACATAGAGCTCGATGGTTGGATGAGAAATTCAAGTTAAGAAAGGACACATTCCCACTGGTAATGCTTGTCATTCCAAAGAGTTGAATTCGTAGATAATTACACATTGTATCCACAAATGGAGGTTCGATATCAATATTATAACTCAAAGGTCAAGTTTCTATTTTCATGCATATAACATTCATGCACTCTCCTAAAAGCACCGAGAAAGATCAAAAATATTAAGAGAGTATCATTTCTACATCGGTGATGATCGGACACATTCTACGTAATATGTCCAAGGGTGCTTTCAGGTGTTTTATGCGAACTTGAATGAAAGGAACATTAGTTTCGATCAACATTATATTTGGTCGGACAATGCACGTCATAATTCAAGAATTCACAGATGTTTTATTCGCTAAGAAAGATGCACAAAGAAACAAATGTACAACATATCTATATTTTTACTAAGGTAGGGAAGGGAAAATAAGCGCATGATGGTGCGAGGCCCATGTGTGAAAAGAGCACTTGGAAGAGAAGAGTTAAAGTTCAAGGATGGTACTAAATTTACAGATGCAAAAATATTGTTGATTGGTGTGTTAAGAATATGGGACATGAATCTAAAGAGAGATAAATGGTTCATAGATATTTTTGGTTGAAAAAGGAATAACATCTGGCAAACTTTTAATATCATATGACAAATGTAGGATCAAGTGATATGCACTCATTCCATAGTTCAAATGCAAATGCTTGGACTATTTATACTAGGTGCATGACATGTTTTTGTATATCATGCATTGATTTTACATGGAATTAATGTGAGTCATAGTAGTGGGTGGATGAATGGACTTCTATACCTCTAATTACACTCAACACACATCAAGTTCCATGATCATTGCAACTTACGGGGTCTACGAGATCAAATGACAACATCACCTGACTTTGACCAAGTCTCTGATTTAGTGCAACAAGGTACATACATATATGTACATGCCATGTTTTAGATTTATAAATTATTAAATGGTTAACTCTTAATGTATTTATAAATTGACTGAACAGTTTTACTTTGTGATACATAGGGCACGTTTTTTTAGCTATTGCGATGGAATTTAATGAAGAGGGAACAAACTACTTATTATCTCATTGTGTATAAGGGAAAAAAATTGACTTCCACAAAGAATTGATGGTGAAGACCTTGAGTATCCCACTAGATCGGTGGTAGTCACTGGAACTTGGCTTCAATGATATCCTCTCAAAAAATCATACATTTGGTTATTTGAAGAGTATGAAGTACATCGAAAAATATTTCACTATTCACATTTGGTCCTTGCAAAAAATATTAAATTGATAAAATATCGAGGTCGGCCATCAAACAAAAATCATGTAAGGTTTATGAATCGGATCACGAAGCAATTCTTGCTCTTTATCAAGAATATATTTGATCCTTGCATTTCATTAGATTGAATTTTCAAAGGTATGTTCTTCATGAATTTAATTTTAATATTTACTTAAATGATTTTGTTTAAATTTTGCATGATTTAAAATTCTATTTAATTACTTACTAACATGTTTATGTAGGTTAGTGGTTCCAAAAGGGATTCCACCTTCACGTGGTTGGCATTGTAAGTAGAGAATTTATTATTCTCAAAGAAAAGTGAAGCTAAGAGAAATTAAATATTAGAAATGAACAACAAACATAAATTCTCATTTCACCACCTATATTGTAAAACAATCTTATTAAAATTCTCATTTCACCACCTATATTGTATGAACAACCTATATTATTCAGGTGATTAGCAATGAACAACCTTACACTAACTCAGTTTGAATGGAGATGGAGAAAACCATGAGAGGATTTCATAGAGGGCCTGACGTGGAGGTCATGGATCTGACGAAATGTCTCTAGGTGCCACAGAGTCTGAGAAATCACTTGTCGAAGATATGGTGTGTTTGGGCCTCAGGGCTCCTAAGGGACTACACCCGGACAAGGTAGCCTCGAAAGCATGGGGAGCATAGGAAACCAAAACAAATTCTCCACTAGAGTTCACTAGGCCACCCCGATGTGTTGGCGTAGTTGGTTCGGTCCCACGAGCTTCCATTTGCAAACTACAGCCTCTGACAACCCTACACTGACTTAGACTGCATTATTTCACACATTTGCAAACAATAGCACAACAAGAGAACCAGATGGAGATGGAGAAAACCATGAGAGAAATTTTTAGAGGGCCCCACATGGAGGTCATGGATATGACGAGACATCTCTAGGTGCCATGGAGTCTGAGAAATCACACGTCAAAGATATGGCGTGGTTGGTCCTCATTGCTCTTAAGGGACTCTACCCTGGATGGGGTAGCCCAAAAGCATGGGGAGCATAGGGAACTAAAAAAATCCTCCATTATCATTTACCGTGCTACATGGATTCATTTCTGTAGTGGGTTTGGTCCCATGACCTTCCATTTGCGAACTATAGCCTCTAGCGACCTACACTAACTTAGGATGCACTATTTCCAATGTTTACAAACAATAAAGCAATGACAAAAACTAGATAAAGACGAAGAAAACCGTGAGTATCTTTCATAGAGGGTCTTGAAGTGAAGGTCTTCAATCTGATGAGACGTCTCTATGTGCCATGGAGTCTCGAGAAATCACACATCGAATATATGGCATGTTTGGGCCTCGGGGCTCTTAAAGGACTATGCTTGGATGAGGTAGCCCGAAAGCATGGGGAGCATAGGGAACAAAAATGAAGCCTCCAATAGCATTCACCAAGCCACCCTAACATGCCGGCATAGTTGGTTTGATCCCATGAGCTTTTGTTTGCAAACTACAGCCTCTCAGTAGACCTACACCGACTCAAACTGTACTATTTCGAGTGTTTACAAACAATAACACAACGCAAGAACCGGATGGAGACAGAGAAAACCACGAGAGGATTTCGTAGAGGGCCCCAAATTAGAAGTCTCGATCTCGACGAACTGTCTCTAGGTGCCACGGAGTTTGAGAAATCACTCGTCAAGAATATGGTGTGTTTGGGCCTCAAGGATATTAAGGGACTACGCCGTGCGGGAAGGTAGCCTTTGAAAGTATGGCGCACATAGGGAATCAAAATAAGCCTCCACTAGTGTTCACCAGCCACCTTGACATGTTGGTGTAGCTGGTTCGGTCCCATGAGCTTCGTTTGCAAACTACGACCTCTGGCAGCCCTATACTAACTCTTAGTTCACTATTTCACGTGTTTGCAAACAATAGCATAATGAGAGAACCGGATGGAGACAGAGAAAACTGAAAAATTCTTTCGTATAGGGCCTCGAGGTGGAGGTCATGGATATGATGAGATGTCTCTAGGTTCCATGGAGTCTGAGAAATCACCCGTCGAAGATATGGCGTGTTTGGGCGTCGGGGCTCTTAAATGAGTACGCCCACACAGGTTATCCCGAAAGAACAGGGAGCCCCAATGTGTTGGCGTAGTTGGTTTGGTCACATGACCTTCCATTTTCAAACTACAGCCTCTGGCAGCCCTACATTGACTCAAATTGCACTATTTTGGTCGTTTGCAAACAATAGCTCAATGAGAGAACAAAATGGAGAAGGAGAAAACCATGAGAGGATTTTGTAGAGGGCCCCGGCATGGAGGTCTCGGATCTGACGAGACATCTCTAGGTGCCACAGAGTCTGAGAAATCACCCGTCAAAGATATAGCGTGTTTGGGCCTCGGGTCATGTTTGCGCGCCTATGCCCTGGACAAGGTAGCCCAAAAGCATAGAGCATAAGGAACTAATATGAATCCTCCACTAGCATTCACCTAGCCACCCCGATGTGTTGGCCTAGTTGGTTTGGTCCCATGATATTTTGTTTGCAAACTACAACGTTTGGCAAGCCTACATTGACTCGGACTATAGTATTTCACATGATTGTAAACAATGGCACAAGAGAGAACCGGATGGATATAGATAAAACCATGAGAGGCTTTCGTAGAGGGCCCCAAAAATTTTCCATGTTAGTACTGAAGAGCTTCAAACATTAATTGAATGACTATAGAAATCTAACCTAAATAGTCAGAGTAATAAACTAAATCAGCATTTTATTTCTCACATATAAAATTAATTTCTTCCTTCAAAAAAGAAACTATGGGTGAATGATCAATCAAAAAATAAATTACAATTCTAAATGAGTTTCAAACTCAATTATCAATACTTCATTGCAGTTTTTCTTGCCAGTATGCTGCTTTTGGAACTACCTGGTTTGATTTGTGAAGTTGAAGTAGCTAGGATTAATAAAAATAATCAACTTGGCATGTTGTCCTTAAGATTATCCATGATTCTATCGACAACATCACATAGATCTTCCATTCTAGTTAAGTTGTGATCCTTCCACACTTCCCATTTTTCCTTTTCTTTTACTCATATCTTCTTTTCAAGTTCTTCCGGATGCTTTTGGTTAATCAAGTTGACTCTTTATGAATTTTAGGAGGCATTTCTTCTTGAATCATAGTGACATCTTCACCTAATTTTTTTCCTTCACGATGTTTATTGTCATCTAAAGTTGAAGACTGAATATTTATATGGCCTTTGGCTTCTTTTTGACACAAACAACCTTTTGTAATGTCAAAAAATTCGGCTCTTCATTCTCTATTTGATTGAGCATATTCATTGTTTCAAAATGAACAGTTTGGAACATTGGTGGTCTCCCAACAAAACTAAATTCATAGTCTACATAGTTGCATCGTGTGAAAAAATCATTGAACATTGGTGGTTTCCTTCACCCGTGCTTTCGCTACCTCATCCGGCGTAGTCCCTTAAGAGCCCTGAGGCCTAATCATGCCATATCTTCAACGGGTGATTTCTAAGAATCTATGGCACCTAGAGACATATCTTTAGATCTGAGACCTCCATATTGGGGACCTCTACGAAATCGTCTCGTGGTTTTTTCCATCTACATATAGTTCTCTCATTGTGTTATATTTTGCAAATGCGTGAAATAGTGATGTCTCGAGACAACAGAGGGTTGTCGGCGCTTGTAGTTTGCAAACGGAAGCTTGTGGGACCAAACCAACTATGCCAACACATCGAGGTGGCCAAGTGAATGCTATTGGAGCATTCATTTTTGTTTCCTATGGTCCCCGTGCTTTTGGGCTACCTCGCCTAGGCGTAGTCGCTCAAGAGCACTAAGGCCCAATCACGCCATACCGTTGATGAGTGATTTCTCGGACTCCATGGCACCTAGAGAGATCTCGTCGAGATAAGAGACCTCCACGTCAGGGGCCTCTACAAAATCCTATCATGATTTTATTTATCTCCATTTGGTTCTCTCGTTGTGCTATTGTTTGTAAACGTGTGAAATAGTGCGGTTTGAGTAAGTGTGGGGCTCCCAGACGATGTAGTTTGTAAACAAAACCTTGTGGGACCAAACCAACTACACCAAAAATTGGGGTGGCCTAGTGAACACTATTAGAGGCTCTGTTTTGGTTCCATATGCTCTCTATGTTTACGGGCTACCCTATCTAGCGTAGTCCCTTAAGATCCCTGAGGCCCAAACATGCCATATCTTCGACGGGTGATTGCTCGACTTTCTTATCCAAAATTCACCGCCGAGATAAATTTTGATAATATGCATCGATTCTTGAGCCCCGAGAAAGTAAATTGATTCAATGCCCAAAATCATGTTTTTTAGACCCTTTTGGGTTCTCTCTAAGTCTCCCATCTAAAAAAAAATCCCAATGAGTTAGAAAAATCGAAAAATGCAAAAAAATGAAGTCGTAGGCTTGTTTTAATGCATTACAAGTGTCATAAGGCTACGGGTCGTGACTCGTAGGTTTGTTGTATCACGCTTGGGCTGAAATACAAAGAAAATTTGCTAAGTCGGACATTTTTTTGTCCCAAGCGATCCTAGTGACAGCTTGGTACGCTTGGTACGCGCGGCACACGAATCGGCCGATTTTTCGCAAGTCGATCAATCATGGGCGGTGCGTAGATTTTTTCCGGGAAATTCGGGAAAAAGTATGCATGGGACACAAGAGACATGCAAAGGTGAAAAGGCCGCAAAAGGGGACAAGGAAGCCCGAATCGGCCGATGCGGAAGAATGTGTCTAGGACAGCTGGGACACGCGGACTCAATTTTGTCGCAATACCCACAAATTTGAAGGAAAATTCAACATTTGACCCATGAACTTCAAATGGCCATAAATTCTCGACTCGAATCTTTCTCCCTAATGTTATTGTTAACACACATATCACATCCAAACATCCAAACAATCCAACAAAGACAAACCAAAATATCACACCAATTTCATTAGCTTGCTTCGACTAATAATACATCTGCCATAGCTTATCTCGAACAGCTATATCCAATCGATATTGAGTGACTAGCATTCACTCCCCATATCGTCAATCGCCAATCGTCAAAACATCCTTCATAGCTTGTTTCCAGCTATATCAAACTAATATTGGGTGACTTGTTTGAGTTCACTCATTATTTTTTCCACCATCACGTTTATCCAAATCACAGCCAACACAAATCCTTTCATAACTCATTTTGAGTTATATCACAACCATATCACGATTAACCTGTTTGGGTTACTCTCCCCAACAATCTAGAGCTTGTTTAAGCCAAATCTCAACCATTTTCATTATAGCTTATTTAAGCTATCACATATTTATCCTAAGTAGCTTGTTTAAGCTTGCTCCTTATAGCCTTACTTGTTAAAACTCGATTGAGCCAAAACAAAGATCACAATCAATAGGTTGAGTTCTTCATCACACCTTTCTTTGTTCTCCCTCTCTTTCAAACATGATGAATTCACGAAAAACATCACACAATGAGCTATTAGAAAAAATTAATAAGATGACAACACAACTCTCTCATATGGCTACCCAAATTAGTGAGTGATCACCCAAAAAGCCGATCATACAACCTCACGAAGAAATCAGTTCACGTAAAGTCCAACGTCAGTTTACCCCCCTTGGAGAAAGTCTCTCTAGTGTTTTTCATCAACTAAAAGAGGCTAAACTGATAAGATATCCAATTACAAAACCCTTTGTCAAAGGGGAAGCTAAGCCATGTTGGTACAAACCTAACACATACTGTGACTTTCATCACATTGATGGTCATCACATAGATAAATGTGTGCGATTTAAGAATTACGTCCAAGACTTAATTGACGACGACATCATCTCTGTAGAACTTGATGACAATGCTCTTGCAACCAACGACACATCCAATACCACAACTTTCCATGAAGAGCTGACTACTGTCGAAACTCCTATATATACTGAAATTCCACGAGATCATGATGACAACAGTCAAGACTCTCTAATTCCAAACCAATCCATATCTTCTTCAAATTTCCTTCCATTAGTTCAAACATACATTGAACCTATTTTGGACAACAACATTCTTCCAACATCTAATGAGAACTTGACCTTGATTCAAGACTCTCTTTCAACCCAAACATACATTGAACCTGTTTTGGACAACAACATTCTTCCAACATCTACTGAGCACTTGAACTTATTTCAAGACACTCTTTCAACCCAAACATACATTGAACTTGTTTTGGACAACAACATTCTTCCCACATCTACTAAGCACTTGAACTTATTTCAAGACTCTCTTTCAGCCCAAACATATATTGAACCTGTTTTGGGTGACAACATTCTTCCAACATCTAACGAGACCTTGATCTTGTTTCAAGACTCCCTTTCAAACCTTGATATTACTGTAGACACTACAGATGAGGTTCCATCAATAGGTACCATTAAGTTTGATTATATTCTTCCAATATTGGCTCTTATGCCTAACATCTCTAGCCTTTTTGTCGAAACACAACCACATCGAGTTTGGACACTTGCGACAATGCAACCCATCGTGTCCATCATGCTTTCAACTATCGATCTTGCAGGCATCTCATCACTAATTAGTCTCACCTGTCAAGACTTCTACGTGCATCCATTCTACGAGGTACTTATACCCAGGAATATCTTTACACAACCTTTTCCATCTTTAATTGTGAATCTATCATCAAAACAATCAATTAATGGACAAATAGAAGCAAAAAACCAAATAACACAAACCATCATTATCAACACACATGGAAGCTATTGGCTTAACCAAATCTATCCCACTCTTTGGGCTTACCGCACATCTTATCACACACCTATTAGAGCCACTCCCTTCTACTTTATTTATGGTTGGGAAGCTATTTTACATGTCAAGGTTGAATTTTCATCCTTCATAATATCCTTCAAAGATGTAATCAATAAAGATTATTATCAACAATCACGCCTTAATGAACTCGAGCTTCTTGATGAAAAACAACTTAATGCCCTAGATCATCTTCAAGTATATCAAAATCAGCTACGACATAGCTACCATAAAAAATTCAAACCTAGAAAATTTAAGGTCAATCATTTCATTCTCAAAGAAAATCGAAAGAACACACCCAAAGAATGAGACAAACAAGACAAATTTGAGCCCAACGAAATCATAGATAGTTTTGGGTTTGGAGCTTATAAATTGGCCATTGACACAGGCCAAGATCTTGATGAACCAATGAATGCAGTTCATTTAAAGAAATTTTATCCTTGAGATGTTCACTATTCCAGGATACAACGTGTACATTGTTCCTTTTGTCTTGCTTATTTCTGAATAATTTAAATTTATTCATTTCCATTGGCAGATATTTTCTTTATCAAAATCACATCTTCATATTTATCATCATGAGACAAGTGCTAATATAAATCCTATTAAGTTTGTGAGCGTCATACTTCTTCCATTTTCAGTCGCTTTCCTCTATGGTCATACCTAGAAGCTTACTGATGGTAATATATTCCCTTCAAATACATTCTCTCTTTCATAACAAAGCTCTAAACTTCGTTTGGTCGTCCATCTCAGTCTTCGGTGTTGAACCCTTGCGTCCTACTAGTCGTGTGGGGCTGAGATTGGGGGCAGACATTTCTTCCCAAATACAAAGCACTATTGTAAAAAAATCCATCAATTCAATAACTTATGAATAATTCATTGACACATCTTTCGTCCTTCATAGTCTTTGGTGTTGAGCCCACACTTCTTACTGGTAGTGTGAGAGACTCGGAAATGGAGGAAGGTTCCCTTACTTGTCTACGTCTTGTCTTCGGTGATAAACCCTTTCCTCTTACAAGTGGCATGGGGCAAACCGTAGGGGGTCATTCTCATAAAAGCATAAAACATTGTAAAATATTCACAAAAAAACAAAACAAAAAGGAATTCACTCGCCTATATTTTTCCTTCGTGATGAGCACTTGCTTCTCACTAGTAGCATGGGCAAGGCATAGGGAGTCATTTCAAAAATACAAAATCTTACAAAGGCTTACAAATTATAGAATCCCCAAACACGTAATTTAGATGCCTAAGTGAAGAGAGAACTATCCCTTAACCTCATATCTTATCAATCAACAGGCCACATAACTGTCTAAGTCTAGCATGTGACTCATAAAGTGAAAGCCATTTTTGAAACTGATTCAATACCATTATGAAGAATGGAGTCACAATTTCCCAAAGGGATTTTTGTTAGCATTTGTCTCTATATTCATTATCTACCTCCTACGTCCTTCTTGATTCTTGGTGATGAGCCCACACATCTTACTAGTTGTGTGGAGTCAAGAATGGAGTTGGAATTCTTTTCATCATATCATCACCACCATATCATGCAAATGGAAAGTGAATTTATGTTATTTTGAGCATAAGTGACAACACGAGAACACGGTACATCGTCTCTAAAAATAAGTCTCGCACTGGGTCCATAAATTTTCAATCACAATATAAAAATCCAAAAACAATGTAAAATTGAAAAATCCAAAAACAATGTAAAAATCTAAAAATCTAAAAACATTTGAAAATTTTCACAAAACCCAAAAACATTAGAAAGATTTGTCAAAAATCCAAAAACATTTGAAAATCGTCAAAAATCCAAAAACATTTGAAAATCGTCAAAAAAATCCAAAAACAATGTAAAAATCTACAAACATTTGAAAATCATCAAAAATCAGCAACATTTGAAAATCGTCAAAAATCCAAAAAACATTAGAAAATCTATATATATATAAAACAAAAATAAAAATAATAATAATAAAAAAATATTGTAAACTCCACAAAATCGCAAAAACTCTAAAATAACCAACACAATTCAACCTTTGAACTATTATCCCCAACGAATGATCCAATCACCTTATGACTACCAAATTCAAACCACTTCTCCTTGCGTGAATCCTCGCTTGGGGAAAATCTGGCTCTCATTGCTTCCTTGTTTGAGGACAATGACCCAATATTTTACTATGTCCTCGTGCCCCTGCTTGGGGGCACATCCAATCAATCCTCACTGTGGAACACGTTAGGGACATGTTTATTGGTTCTTGTGTTGCATTATTAGTTGTAAATTATTAATTGCTTTCTTGCATCTTGATATATTACAGGGGGCATCTTGATTTTATGTATCCTGGTGTTCTCTGTAATATTCTTATGTTATTTGATTGCATGTCGTACTGGGGCATCATACTTTCTTGATGGCCTCTAGTCTATGCTCTCTTCCATTTGCATATCGTATCGGGGCATCAAACCTTTTTGATGGCCCCTATCTATGCTATCACGCATATTACAGTCTAGTCATCCTGATCTTTTATATCACGATGCATCTTGTTATGTGCTATATTAAAATTAATATGCTTTTCATCACGTGAGTATCTTCCTGCATGATCAACATCCTACTTTGCACTCCATCTATTCACCCATACTAATGCATTCTCGATCACTGGGAATCCTACTTGATCACCGTTGCAGTTTGTGAATCCTACCTGACGATCTTTCTCAAGTAGCATTACCTATCCAGCAGCTCCTTCTCCCCCACCATGATCACCATGTATTTGATCCATTCATTCTCGCTCCTCATTTTTACTCCTCCACCACTTATCCCCATATTACCCTTCTCACCATTCTTGTCCCCTCTCACCCATTTGTATTCTTTCCTTTCACACTTTTCCTTCCCACTTGACAATCTTACTTAATAACCCCTTCTATATGGAATCCTCAGTGGAGGTTTACCCTCTCCCTAAGATCTTCCCGCTGTAGAAGCTTCTTCACCACCTGCCCTCTCATCAAACAACCATCACCACCAAACACATCTTCCCACTCCACCTCTTCTACTTCTCATTCTCACATCATTACTCTCACCACGCGGGCATCCCAATTAAGGATTCCCCTCACACTCTCTACCCTCCACTACATATATTCCTTCATCCATTCATGTTACACTCCTTTGTGTCCTTTCTTTCTTATTATCACCTCATCTCATATCATATACCACTTAGGCATACCTCACTCACTCTTTTCTCATCCTTCCCCAAATCCACCTTATGCCTGGTCATCCTACTTACACGCTCTCGTAGTATGGAAAATTCACTTGAGGGTTCCCCTTCAGTCCATTTTGTCATACCCTATTCCCACCAACTCTAACATCATCCTTCTTCTTCCTCAGCTTGGTGATCTTACTTAACCATTCCAGCCGCATGACAATCTTACTTAAGACTTCCACTTAAGGTTGATCTACCCTATGGCCTTCCCCCATCCCATCATATTTCTCCCATCTTATTTCTCCTACCTCTCATCGTGATCATCTTCTTCACCCTACCATTCCACCCCTATCCCCAATATCATTTTGTCTTTCTCTTTGCATATCATCCCTGTCGGTTGGGTGACCCTACGAAACCTCTCCAGTAGTATGACGATCTTACTTAAGAGATTCTCTTAAGCATGACATGTCATCTTACACTCGCCCATCACTCTCCAATCTCACCATCCATATTTCCTCTTCATTCCCCATCATCACATCTTTTTCCCACCACTATTACCCTCCTCTTCTTGCAATATTACTTAACCACTCACCCAAAGATGGTGATATCACTTAAGAGTCCCTCTTAAGGATGATCTGTCTCCTTGCCTTTCCCCATCACTACCCACCCTTCACCCTTCATTTTTTCTCGGCATTCCCCATTATCACATCCTTTCACCTCCTTTTCGATTCTCGCAAACACCACTTCTCACTTGACCATTTGTCATCTCCAGTTTTTCTCACATGGCAATCTTACTTAACCACTTCCGTCACATGACAATCTTATGTCAGGGTCCTCCCTACACTTAACTTGTCATCGTGAACTTCTCCCCACCTCATTCTTCGTTCACTTTGTTGATCACTTCTTCCACCTTGTATCTCCTACTACCCACTTTTTCCTCCTACCATTATCCTTTCTCCACATATCCTCTTACAACATACAACTAATCTCTTCCACCTACAATCACATTCTTTTCCCCCATTTTCCCCTCCTTGATCCATCATCCTTCATACCGTTTCTTCCCATTCTTTTCATGTCTTGGTTCTTCATCCTCACCTCGTTCATCCTCATCACCCCCATCCTCTCCTCACTTTCACTTCGTCCCAACTCCTCCCTCCCATCTTCTTCACTCTTTCCCCTTCATCTTCTCACATTCCCCCTACATTTCTACCCACACACATATTCACCATTACTGTTAACACTCCTATATCATTCTTTCATCATCATCTTCTCTTCCCGCGCTCATAATTGTCAACGGGTTTTCCTAAAAATTATAAATCCTCATTCCGCACGACCTCATTCACTCCCTTGGACCTTCTAGAGTTTCCCTTCATTTCTTCCCTCCTCTAAGCCCACCACTCATTGGCAACGGGTTTTCCCTAACGTCCCTTTGTTGGCGTTACCCTTTCTAGTCCTCGTTCGCTTTCTCTTTTTCTTCATTTTTTCTTTCACCCTTCCCCACCACTCATCATTGTCAAGGTGATTTCCTAACGTCCCTCATTGGAATTGCCTCTTCTATCCCCCATTCTCTTTTCTCTCCTATTCTTTTCCCTCACTCCCACCCTTTCTTGTCGCTTCTTACCCATCTCTCCATCTCCTCTTTGCCCTCTTCACTATCTTTATTGTCTTCATCATACATCCTTTTTCTATTTTCCCGTCATCCTAGTATCCTCATTTCATGCATCTCCATATCTTTTCCAATCGATGTCATTCCTCCCCTCTTTCTTCTTTGAACATTCCTTCTATCGTTCCCTTTCCACTTATTACCCCCTTTCTGTATTCCCTTCCTTCTCCATCATTTTCTTTGTTATCCTCTTCTCTCTCCCACCCCTCGTCTTATTTCCCTTCCCCTATATCATCTTCTTCCCCTTTTTCCATCACGTTTCCTCCTTACATCCCCATCGATAACCTGGTTGTTCAGCGTTGTCCTGTCTTTTTTATCATCCCACTCTCCACATGCATCTCCATACGGTCTGTTCCATATTCTTTTCCTTGGTCTTCCTCGCAATGACGCGATTCCTTCAATCTTCTCCTTGTATTCATTCTATCTTCCTTTCCTCTCCCCTAATTTTCACGTTTCTTCTGACCACTTCCCCTTTTCTCTACCACCCCTACCTTTTCGTTCATTCTGTATATGTTTCTCTTCCTTTCTCTCCTCTTTTTCACACTTTCCTCGCCCCTCATAGTTTCTTTTTTTTCTCCGTTCTACTTCTTCTTTCATCCTCTTTCTATTTTCCTCTATTTCACCCCCTACTCCCACCTCATTTTCTCCTTCTTATTTATCCTTTCCCATTTCCTGCTTTTTCACTTCCACGCATCCCTCTTTACTATCTCTGTTGCTTCCTTCATTTTGCACATCTCTCTATTTTATCCCCTTCACCCTCTACTCTGTCACTTTTTTGTTTTTGCCTTGTTTGTCCTTCATCATTCCCTTCTTCCCCTATCATCCCTCTCTCTTATTTCTACTTCTTTCATTCCTTTTGTTCCCCTCCCCTATTTCCCTTACTCTTCTCATAATCAACCCCCAATCCTATCCATTCCCTTTTCTCTTTCCCACACACCCTCACACCTAGCATTCAAGGTCGATTGAATCCTTCCTCCATTTGCGTCGTGCGGTCATTCCAGTCTCTTCCACTCCATTATCGTCCTCTTCTCCACCAAATCCATTTCCCTTCTTTTCGAGAGTTCTGTCGTATATTCCATTCTCGTCAGTCCTCTCGAGGGGGCATCACCACATCTATCCATAATCACATCTTCTCATGAAATTTTTGTCTTGGAGGATACTATGACATCCGTTACTCACCACTTTCTACTCTACCTTTTAAAACGTAGATTGAATTCTTCCCCCATACTGTCTACTTTCTTTGAAAGGACACTACTTTCATAGTACCCTTCCAAAGAGGGGCAAATGTAGACACCCCAATTTCACATCTATCCTAAATCAATTAATTCCCCTTCCTCATTTCCCACAAAAATACACTTCGAATTAATCAAATATAATTTGATTAATTATCCATTTCAAAAATCTAAAAAATAACCCAATCCTCATCACATGTCATTATTCTCCATGTTTTTTCACTATTGAATTAAAAATTCAAATTCAAATCCTCACCCACCCTTCGTGGTCCCCACTCACCTAAAATCCTCCACTTATGAATTAAAAATATAATTCAAATCTTCACCCATTCTTCGTGGCCCCCACTCATCTAATCTTGCCCACATTTTCAAACCACTCACCTAATCTTGCCCACATTTTCAAACCATGATTACTTAAATTAATTTAAGTTAATCACTCCCTCTGGCTATAAATACAACCTTACCCCTCCCCTCTAAAGACACGGAGAATAAGCTTGCATGCCATATCTAAGTTCTTGCATCCTTTGAGCAAAGAACATCATTTTGCCTCGTCCTAATGCCAAAATAGCCTCATAATATTTTTTTCCCATCTCGGTGCAAAGTAAGAGGATCATTGTTGCGGAAGGCCTTGCTCGTCTTGAAGAAAAGCACCTACATATCACAAAATCGGGGCTCAATCCAAGTTTCTAGCCCATTCGAGGTTCGCTACATTTAACACCACGAGGAGGTATGATTATTGGTATTTTATTTCCTTATCGGTAGTGTATTTTTCCGAGCTTACAAAAAGAAACATATTCAGCTCCATTTAGTCAATGCTCATTCCCATCAAATGACAGAAAACACCTCGCATACCCAAAATAGATGCCCGCACTCATAAGGCCATAACTTTTGCATTTCTCAACAAAATTACAAAAATTTGTACCAAAGGAATTGTGGCTCAGCCACGACATACGAAATAAATAAGTTTCAGATTTGATGAAAAATCGGTGGTTATTTTTCATAAAAATTGTCTTGGTTCATAACGAGTGTTTTATTTGGTAGTTGGGAGAGCAATTAAGAGGGATGGTCATCATTCCTTCTCTTGCACAGCACTGGGACAGTATGGGGAGCCTTTTGCAAGTAACATACAATCATTTTACTGCATTTAATACCTCTTACAAGTGATTGAACGATAGATTTTGGGATTTCCATTTTCCCCTTCTCTCTCTCTTCTCATTTTCCTATAAATTGGAGTGTTGGGCTCATTGTAAGAGTTAGTTTTTGTAGCAAAGATCTCCAAAATTTCTTTGTGAAGCCAATGTGCCGCAGGACCTTGTTGTGGAATTCTTACATGGTGATCCAAGCCCTTATCTTATAATAGATTGAATTGTGCATATCATGAAGCAATAAAATATAAGTTTGTGGGTGTATCTTCTCTTGTTGTGTTTCCTTGCCTTCTTCTTACCCCTTCAACCTTGATTACAAGTTTATTGTGTCTATCTTTATACTCTTGCAAGGATCCATTATTATTGTGCATGTATGAAACATTGTTGTGAATGCATTTTCAGATTGTGGAGAACTGTTATCACCCCTTCTAGTATGCACTTTACTCCTAGTTTTCACATATTGGAAGATTACTCTCACACCCTCCTTTTCTCGGTGTATCACCGTTTTAGTATAGGTTTTCATTTTATGCAATCTCTCTCCTTGGTCCCATGGAAAGTTAGATTAGAATAGTTACTTTACCCGCATTAGAGTAGATTGTGGCGGTAGTTTAGGAGAAAGAACCAACTTTCTCTCGGAGGCCTATCTCAAGTAGCAAGTCCCACAACTTGGAGATAGTACCCATGTTATCCAATCACACTTTGTGAGTTCAAGTATATGCACTTGTGTAAAAGGGTGTTGTGATTCGGTGATAACAGACTCCATGGCACATTGAGATGTCTCATAAAATTTGAGACCTCCATGTTAGGAACCTCTATGAAAGCCTCTCATAGTTTTCTCCATATCCATCAAGTTCTCTCGTTGTGTTATTCTTTCGCAAAAAGCGAAATAGTGCGGTCTGAGTCGGTATAGATAGGACTGCCAGGCTATAGTTTACAAAAAGAAGATTTTGGGACCAAACCAACTATGCCAACACATCTAGGTGGCCTAGTGAATGTTAGTGGAGGCTTCATTTTGGTTTCATACACTCCTGTGCTTTTAGGCAACCCCTGCTCGGGCATAGTCCCTTAAGAGCCCCGAGGCCCAAATAGGTAATATCTTCGACAGTGATTTCTCGGACTACTGTGGCGAAAGAGACATCTTGTCGATAAGATACCTCTATGTCGTGTCCTCTATGAAATCCTCTCACATTTTTCTCTGTATCCATTTGGTTCTCTCTCATGTGCTATTATTTACAAACGCGTGAAATAGTGCAGTTTGAGTCGGTGTAGAGTGCTGCGGACGATGTAGTTTGCAAACGGAAGCTCGTGTGACCAAACCAACTATACTAGTCACATTTGGGTAGCTTGGTGAATGCTAGTGGAGGATTTTTTTGGTTCCCTATGCTCCCAATGCTTTCGGGATACCTCGTGCCAGGCATAGTTACTTTAGAGACACGAGGCCCAAACATGCCATATCTTCGACGCGTGATTTCTCGGACTACTGTGGCACCTAGAGACATCTCTTTAGATCTGATACCTTAATGTTGGGGTCCTCTATGAAATAGTCTCGTGGTTTTCTCCGTCTCCATATGGTTCTCTTGCGGTGTTATTGTTTGTGAACGCAAAAATAAAGTGCAATCTGAGTCAAGTGTAGGGCTGCCAGGATGTTGTAGTTTGCAAACGGAAGAATGTGGGACAAAACCAACTATGCCAAAGCATGTTGAGGTTACTTGGTGAATGCTATTTGAGGCTTCATTTTTATTCTTTATGCTCCCATGCTGCCGAGCTACCTCGTCCGGCGTAGTCGCTTAAGATCCTTGAGACCCAAACATGTCATATCTTCGACGGGTGATTTCTGACTCAGGCACCTGAGACATCGCGTGAGATCTCGAGACCTCCATCTCAATGCCCTATATGAAATTCTCTCATGGTTTTCTCTGCCTCCATCCATTTCTCTCACTGTGCTATTGTTTGCAAATGCATGAAATAGTGCATTCTAAGTCGATGTAGGGCTTCCGGATGATGTAGTTTGCAAATGAAAGATCGAGGGACCAAACAAACTACGCCGACACATTGGGGTGGCCTAGTGAACACTAATGGATGCTTACTTTTGGTTCTCTACGGTCCCCGTGCTTTCAGGAAACCTCGTCTGGCGTAGTCCCTTAAGAGCCTTGAGGCCTAAACACACCATATCTTTGACGGGTGATTTCTCGAACTCCATGGCACCTAGAGATGTCTCGTCAGATCCCAGATGTCCATTTTAGGTCCTCTAAAAAATTATCTCATGGTTTTCTTCTTCTCCGTCTGGTTCTCTCGCTATGTTATTGTTTGCAAACGTGTAAAATATTGTAGTTTGAGTCAGTGTAAGGTCACCGACGCTATAGTTTGGAAACAAAAGCTCGTCGAGACGGAACCAACTACGCCAACACATATATAGACACACACACACACACACACACACACACACACATGTATGTGAAAATTGTACACAATTAACATTCTAAATTTCCTTTGTGAATGTATGTGCATGTAGGTGCTATGGTCGGGATGAAGATGTGCCTCCTCGCACTATAACATCAATGCATGTATATGTAAAAATATAATTATTTCAAAAATTTAACATATATAAGTAAATTAGGTACTCCAAACTTTTTGTAACACACATTAAAAACATAACAAATTTACTCTGCGAAGGTGACACTTTGATGAATGTAATCGAAATGTCTCACTCAAAAGGACATCTCACATATTGACATTATTGTGTTCACCCCTAGCACCAGTGCACCAAAATTAGTATGTATGAATGCATCGTCCTCCTCGGCCCCCAAACATATGCTACCATATGACGAGAAAAGATGTGGCCTCATGCTAGTACTCCATGAGGGACTACTCAGGTACCTCTCGCAAGCATCCGGCTCGAAATATCCTCAGTATGTCGAACAAGAGTCGCTATTATCTCCCCGAAGCATGTGGAGTGTATCAATCTCTACTATCTCCTTCACTGCTTTAGGGACAATCTCAAGGTGAGGGGGCTTTTGTGCGGGAATCTACCCTGCTGAATAGGTGCACATTGTGCACCTAGTCTATCCTGTGCAGATCCTTTTCCTCGGCCCTGGAAATCTTAGAAATGAAAATAATTTGCGATCTTGTCAAGGATAAACTTGTATTAGATATTCCTCGGAAAGTATAGTGGAACCTCATTGTTATTACAAGGTGGAAAATCAAACACCATCCACCATCGGTCCTAAAATTTATTTTTAATCAAATCACTATTGCACAAATGGATGGGAAAATTTTTAGATGAAAACGGAACAAAAAAATTAGTGCGGGGGTCCATGAATAAGGCACATATGAGGTCTTTTGAAATTTCTTTTTCTTTACATCCACATATGACAATTTGTTGGAATAATAAACCCTACAACCCTCTCTGTAAGTTGTCCAATGATCAATTTTCCCCATTTCCATATCAATTTGAACAAGTAATGCCTCCAATGTGTTTGCAAGAGAGGCACAGTGAGGGTTTGTAGATTGTGCATCCCTCATTTTTTTGATTAAATCCTCAATTCCAATTTTGTTTTCAATCATTTGGGCTGCTAAATTTTCTTGACTACCCGAGGGATGTTGAGCAATTGTGGGATTGTTGGGAGGGATGACAGGAATAACAGGGTTTGGTTATGGTTGATTCCCTCGAACATCTAATTGTAACAATAAAAATATGTATTCAATTCAAATTTTAATCTATAATTATCATATTTCAATGCAATTTTGAGAAAATAATTGTGCTTACCTCTTCTCCATGGCACCATCATCGATTCAGATCTTCCGATGATCCATAAATGATCCTTTGAGCTTTAGATCCACCAATGAAAAAACATGAGGGAACGGTTACGCTCGAAACTTGCATTTGAGGGAGATAAAATGATAGAGGCTTAGGCCTCTTTTTTTTTTATTGTAGGCATAACACATACATGTTATGCTTTGGTGATTCCCTGAGCCAAAAAAATTAAAATGTGAGCGTGTTTTACTTTTTTGGATTCTTGTCCTCTTTTTGGCCCCCAATTTCGCGCACATACCCATCTCGACATCTAACACCATACTAAATCAAAACTATAATAATGTCCATAATATAGTCAGTAGTATCAGGATCAATATCAAAAGTGTCAAAGGGAAGTGGGCACTACATCCCCCTCCCATTAGACTTGACTTCCTTTTGGAAGTGACTGTAAAGAGAGATAGGAACAAATGCACTAGAAAAAGGATCACTCCATTATGGGATTGCTTGCTTCAAACAAGTGTGGGTCCACAAAACCCAAGTTTGGTCCAATGTAATTTAGCAAGAAGAAGGGAGATTGTAAGAGATGAGTTCTAAACTTTCTTCATGCAAGGCTACGAACATTTAAATCTAGAGAGTAACTTTATGCTATCAACCAAGATACGACACATAACAATATAACATGAAGAGTTCAAAAGAGTATTAAGAGTAACCACCAAGTATATGAATAATAAGGAGAATTCCGTGAGTTTGAGAAAAATGACATAGTTTCCGTTAAGGTTTCCACTAAGATTATGTTATGTTTTCATAGTTCATCGTTATACAAGGCTAATAGAATCAACCATGGCCAAAATTTTGTATGAGGGACATGTCTACTCAAGGTCCCACAATTTGAGATCACACAAGATGAGGTTAATCAATAAGGAAGGACACCTAAAATAGAAAAAAATTTACAATCGAGGAAACTATTTATGGAAAGAACTTATATAACTTGAGAGGGTATAGTCAAATTTTCATGGTAATACTAAGCAAATTCATGACCACAAGTTTTCCTATAGTCTGATTTTTACACTTTTTTTTTTAAGAACCGAACACACCACACCAACCAAATCTAGAGACATCAACCATTTAGCAAAAGAAAAAGATATATATCTCCCCTAGCAACTAACATATCAATACAAGAAGTACCATTCTCAATAACACAATGGGATTTATTTATCTTATTTCCTTCTCAAGCTCGGAATAACCATAAAGAGGGCACAAGAAACACCAAGGAGCACTCAAGATAGCTAGGGAGAAAAATAAGTAACAAGGGGGTCCAACTACAATTCAAGGTGCATCATGACAAAAGCGAATAACATCATCTTGCACTTTCCATCCTAACGACAAGGGGAAACAATAACAAGGTGACACAAGAAAATATGAAGAAAAGAAGACTTCCCAAAGTTATTTTATATCCTTAACATACGTTGCCTTAAAATCACAATGATCTAGGTTATCAAGGACAAGACAACACACAAGGAGGTTGCTCCTTAAACAAGAGGTAAGTCTCAATCCAAAAGACCACAACTCACACTCATCAAGCTATGGGATGATAAGGGTATGATGACCCAAAACTCTCACAAAGAAAGGCACATACATCTATGAATAAGAAAGTACTAAGCAACTAGAACACATTACTATCCACCAGGTGTTTCACAATTCTAGGTAGGTGACAGAACTACAGGTTCAACTATACATTGCATTCAATACACATAAATCTTACTTATTTTATAACTCAACTAATCAAGTCAAAATTTGTAGTTTCATTTGTTAAGCACATTCAGTTATGAGTTATATTAATTAAGCTTCCTCCTATTATGACATCACAAGTTTGTGTTATAATGACCGCTAAGGGGCATGATAACTCGTCATTCTGTAAAGGAGGAAAAGAAAAGAAAATATTTATTTTACTCCTAGGGAGGTATATGGACAAAGTTTTCTTTTATCCTTTATATTCTTCTACATGGTTTTATTTCTTCTATTAATCTACCAAGGTTAAAGTGAGGACCATTTTCTCTTTCTATGTTCCAGTTTATTTTCTAAACTTTAAGGCCAAATCTCCTCATTTATAGTTTTATGATGTTTGGGTGAGTAAAATTGTCAACTAAAATTTTAATGAGAAGGAAGGGTAAACATATCACACTATTACTTTTATGGGAGAGAGAGGTAAATCAACACATCACATTTTTAACTATGAGGAAACAAGGGACATTCAACATAGAAAACGCATTATTATATTTTTAGGAACGAGGAAGTAATCAACCAACATGGATCACAAAAATATTTAAGGATTTTTATACTAATCACAAGTATCATAAAACATTCCTAGTGGGTTCTACAAGTCTCAAAATAAGTTACAAGGAAATCCCATTAAGGGAACATAATTACTTTAACAATGTTTGTTGTTTTGGTGAAAACATTTTACTCACATGATAAGACAAGGAAAGTTTTCAAATCTACACCCAAATTACAACAGGATACCACCAACCAAGAAATCAAAATGACAAGGAAATATTTCAATTATAAGAACACCACATACTTACTATGAAAGGAACGATAACCAGATCGTACCAAGCCAAGAACACAGATGCTAATCAAACACCACGCTTTATAAGATGAAAGCAATTCGCCAGAATAGCTTTACATAAAACCTTTTCAAATAAATGAGAAGCAATATCATATATTATTATGGAACTCAATGCAATACATTGAGAATGGGCCTTGCTTAAATAGGCAAGGAATAACAATCTAAGAACCACCATCAAGGTCATAGATCAATCCATAAATCAAGGAAATAACTATTCATCAAAGAACAAGTCAAGACCATATATTTAGGAGAGAAATAGACATCAAGGATCTAGTCAATACCATAGATCAAGGAAATAAGTATACCTAACAACTAGATAATATCTCATAATATCTAAATAAGATAAAAGAAATATCCACACACATAAGTGGGTGAGGATAAATACAATAAAGCTAAATAAAGTACCTAGGTGAACATGAGCTAAGGTAAATACCTACTCTAACATACTAGAAAGCATCAAATGTAAGCAGACAATCAACTATCTATTCAACATGGCTTTACGACCAAGAGTTACAGTTTTGCAAGAAGAATCACATTATAAAATACCACCGAGATTAAATTATCAAGGTCTAATTATACTAACATCACCAGTGGCATGGTCCAAAAGACTCAAAGCATCCATAAGTGTCTCCACATAACCCCAAGATTGATAGGTCAATGTGAGAAAAACAAACACACTTAATTAAACACACTACCCGAATGGGCTTAAATCTAATCATAATTACCAAGATGCATACAATCCACAAGTCAATACTTTTTATAATGAAACATGGAAATCATGATAAAACTTAGCATGCCATTGATGAAAGGTCCTACCAAACAACCATCTTTCCACTAATATCCACAGCCATCCAAAAGCAATCCGATCCTAACATAATTCATCAGCCCACAATTAAACACCTCTACTCTGACGAGGTTCAAGCTCTTACCGGATTGTAAGAGAATCACCACCACCATTAACAGACTACCAACTAGAATACACAAAACAAAAACTCTATATCTTGACAAGGTCAAGCAATGAAAAATTCACTCTAAGATCCTAGACACACTCAAGGTTCTGTGCATCTAAAACCAAGGCATAACTTTAAGCACCTAAGAGGACATTCAAGACACCTAGGGTGTACCCCCATATGACAAAATGTCACAAGGAAACAGCATAGAACCAACTCAACAACATGCAAGTGAGAATCACGTAACATTTAGCTAAGTAGCCAACGATAAGGAGATCTGAGTCACCAGTCAAAGTAAAATCTAAGAAATATCGGTGATCAAGGAAAGTGGCTAAGTAGCCGCATTGCAAAGTTTGAAAATTCTCGCAAAATATAAATAACTAAAAGAGCCTTAGCTTCTCAAATCAATCATAAAATAAGATGTTGGTCCTTGATAAAATAACACAAGATTACGAATGTAAAGCACAAAAGTTAACACCACATTCACTCCACAACCCTTCATGGCCGCCAATAGGGGTACTCTTCCTTAAGGTTAGTTCCAAGGACACATACATAGGATTGGGTCATAAACAACACCCAAAATTAATGTCCACTCTCCCATACGGGTAACAAAATAAAAAATCTGACAACTAGACCATCTTTCCTAACCACTGAAGGAAGGAAGCTCTAAAAAACTTCTAATTAACTCTTCCCGACCCCAGATCACAATCACTATTGTCCAACCACAAGAATCACACCATACAATTTATCATTCCAACCACTCTAATAAGCAAGGGTCTTAAAAGGGCTTAACGCATCATACAATTAAATCAAGATTTAGGACTTGTAAAACAACACATTTTCAAAGGGGAGCCAATTTTCCACTACACTAGAAGCTCACAAAAATAAATTTAATTTATCATTCTTGGTTACCTGGTTTAGAAAAATGCCACTAAGCAAAGCACAACAATTTAAAAAAATTATTATTTTATTATTATTTTAATTCTGACTATTCAGAGTAATGTAATATTTCTTCATACGTATTTCTTTTTTCAATTTTCAAACAAGGTTGTTTTATAGATTAAAAGTGTGATAGTTTTACAGTTCATGTCTCAAGTTTTCTAGTGTTCCCAATGGTCCAAGCTTTGAACCCACGACTTTGATACCAAGTGTAGTGCCAACTAAAGAAACCCCTTGAGACCCATGAAAACAGTAACTAGGATTATTTAGGAGAAATTATGGAATAAGTTTTGTTGTTTAAAAGTGCCTAAAACCCTCCTACAATAACAAAGTTGACACAAGAAAGTATCAAGGTCAAATCTTAGGTTAGAATAATCATTTAAAATTAAAAAGGGTAATTTCTCACTTACCCACTCCCAGAACTCTCTTAAAATATTCAACATGATTTTTCTCATAATTAGCACACTCGAAATTCCTTTAAATAGTACCATTAGATAGGAAATTTCCTCCCCTTTCCGGTGATATAAAGAAGTCCTCCTAACTCCTCATATTTCCCAAGTTATGGGCCGGCGGGCCTTGGGAGGAAAATTTTCCCAAAGGCAAGCTCTGCGGGCACTGGGAAAATTTTTTGCCCTTAGCACTCTTCGAAAAATTGCATTTCACCTCCATGCGGCCGCACGCCTGCTGTGGCAGTAACTTCGTTCCCAAAAGGAAAATTTTTAACTTGGGGTCCGCTAAGGACACGTGTCCAAAATCCATGCCTAGGCGGGAAGGTGGGTCGCCGGAGGTAAAATAGGATTTTTGACTTAATTTAAAAAGGGTGAAAAGGAACATTTCAACCCACTCCTCCATTGACGTGTGGAGACGCTACGTGATACTCAATGATTGGTCAGGGGCCTGGGGAAACATTTTCCCAAGTGGGCGTGCAGGTGCAGGGGACAATTTAGCACTTTTCCCTTTGGGTGAAACGTGAAGTTCTTGTGTCGTGCCTCCGCTGACGCCTAAGGGGGCCACGTGTCAGCCTCCTTATTAGATACAGGTCACAGGTTGATAGGGATCATTGGGAAGGTTTAACCATTGAAGAAAAATTTAAATTACTTCCGCGCCTCGCCATGGCGTTGTAGAGCCCTATGGTAGCCATCCATCGGGTCAGTGAGTGATGGGGCCATTTAATGTGGAGAAAACTTTTCCAAATTTACTTTTCAGACTTAGGAATTTTTTTGCCAAATGGGAATATGCAGGCTTGCAGAGTCGCATGGAATTTTGTTTCTTTTTTCCAAAGTTCTCTAAGTCAAATTCGGGCCCGCGGGTTCGATTAACAAAATTTTGCCCTTAGTTAAATTTAAATTTTGAGCCCGGTATGAAGTAAAAATTCAGAAGGTCATAACTTTTGACTGGGAACTCAATTTTTTACAAGTGAGGAATTTTGGAAATCTTTCAAATTCCTCTTTACACGTAAGCTTAAAATTTTAATTTTGATAAAATTTAAAGGGTTAATTTTAAGAAAATGATCTCAGAGCTTCTAAAATGTGAAGTGGATTTTTAACATATACATTTTGTTCAAATCCAACATTCTTTATTTCACAACATGCCATATAGACTGGGAAATTGCACTTGGGAGAATTGAGGATTGATTGCAAGATTTAAATTATTTGATTGATTATCAATTTGAAATTCCCTAGGTCGATAAAGAAAAACGATCAGTAAATTTTTACTATGCCCGATTTTGAAAAGTTTTATAAAATTTTCTTAAGTTGTAAAGTCTATTTAGGATTGTTTTGGATCATGCAAGTTGAATTTAACATTTCATTTCATTTTCCAACGTTGTAGGGTTGTTTTGTACATTTTTGATAAAAAGAATATTTTCCAGCTTTGAAAATTATCTAACAAAGTTCTACAACTTCTAACTCGAATTGATCCATTTACATTCATAAAACTATAAAATATGAATACATTCTAAACCTATATTACAATTTTATATTTCCTTCAATCCAACAAAGGTGAAAAGAGAATGTAGTACCACTTTCCGAAATCAACGTTTCAAATGAAGCGAGTAATATGTTTTCTTCATACGTGTTTTGTTTTTTCAATTTTCCAATGAGATATTTCATATCGCATTTCAAAAAAATATTTTTAATGAAAACAATATCATATGATCAAGGCAAACACTTCTATTAATTCAAAGGAAATCTCTTACAACTTCTTTCCTATTTATTTTCAAAATAGAACATACCAAATGCATATCTATCTTTTATGTTCACAGGATCGAATACAAGACATATTCTTTCATAATCAATTTCAACCTTCATAGCTAAAATAGAATAGTCTTTCCAAAACAATAATATACAAGATCATCCACTTCAAAGTGGGAAAAGGTTACAATAAGAAATAATCTCAACAAGGACTATCAAACTTGTATTTTTTTCTTTGCTCCAGAACAACAACATGAATATCCTCCATTTTCTTTATTTCAATTTGATCACAATAGAACAGGGGGAAAGGAAACGCTCTCCACCCAACCAAGACATCCAATGAAAAGGAGAATTTATCCTTCTTCATTGGCCCCCGAGCCCCAACCACATTGCAATAGAAGGTGTGTTTTCAACACATGGCAACAACAGGCTTCCACAACACAAAGACAGATTTCTCATTCAAAACATAGTCCAAAACAAAACTGTAGTTTACAACCACAGAAACAAAATGAAAACAATACTCAGGCTTCACCATGCAAGCCAAAGGAGCAAGAAACTATGGGGGATGCTTGCTTATGCCTCCCGAGGGGAAATGGGTATCACCACCGAGAAAAAACTACCAAAATATACACATCATATCAAATCCCTAACATGCCCTTATGCCTCTCCCAAGCACCTCTTATTCCTCCCATTTCCTTATGCCTCCCCAACCTCTTATGGTACCCCATAACGAGTAAATAAATGCAAGATTTTTCTTTGTAAGGTGGAACCCAAATCCCAACTCTCTCACACACTTATACCTCCCCAAAACACTTATGACTCCCACAAAATACCCCATAGTCTTATCCTACACCATTCCTAGGCCATCTACCCAAACAACCAACAAATAAAACATCACATTCAAACATTATACCATTCACATATGCATAAAAGTTAAAGGAGAACATTTCTAAGAGCTAAGCTCTAACCTCTCCATGATGGAGAAATAGATTAAGGTCGTAGCATGCCCTTCCCGTTCAAACCAACATTTTCCTCAATGTTGAATAATCCTGGATGTTGTTGCAGAAAAACCTTCATCCTCCCGTGACGTCTTCTATGCTCGATTCTTCAACTTGATCAAATATTCCTTAATGTCTCTGGTTCTCAGCCTCTTAGTACATGTTTGTAGAATCTTCTCTGGCTCCAAAATGATTCTTCCTTCCTCGTCAAGTTCTAGTAACTCTTTCTGGGCTTCAAATTTCTGTCCAATAACCTTCTTCAGGCATGAAACATGGAATACTGGGTGTAAGTGTGAAGATGGAGACAACTCTAGTTTATAAGCAATACTACCAATTTTCTCTAGAACCTAATAAGGGCCATAATATTTAGGAGAAAGTTTGTTTTCCTTTTTCTGATTGCTTTAGGGACATCTGTTTGTAAGGATGGAGATGTAAAAAAACCCAGTCACCAATTTTAAAATGTCTTTCACTATGGTGTTGATCTGCTTGTTGTTTCATCCTGTTTTGTGCTAATGCTAAATTCTCCTTCAAACTAGCCAAAACTTGTTGTTGATGTTGAATGTGTTCCTCAACATCTCTCGACCTTAGTTTTCATCCTTAAGGAGGAAGTGATAGAAGGTGGATGGTAACCATATAATGCTAAAAATGAGGTCATTTGAGAAGAGGTATGAAAATATGTGTTATACCACCATTCTATCAAGTGGTAGCCATTTAATCCACCTTTCCCGCTTATTTGATACAAAACAATGTAAATACCCCTCTAAGTATTTGTTGACAACTTGTTTTCCCATCGGTTTGAGGATGATAAGATGAACTCAGAGCTAGCTGATTACCCAAACATAAAAATAATTCCGTCCAAAAATTATTTGTGAAAATAAGATCACGATCACTTACAATTATCTTTGGGGTTTCATGTAGCCTTTGATCTGTCTCCAAAAAAGTAGCTTCGATCAGATGGCTGCGAAATGGATGTGATAGGGCACAAAAACGGGCATATTTTTGAGCCTATCCACAATCACGAAAATAACATTCTTACCCTCTAAACAAGGCAATCCAGTGATGAAATCCATGGAGACCTCCTCCCATATTTGGCTAGGAATTGGTAAGGGTTGTAATAGACCTGGTGTCTTAATTGTTTCCCCTTTGTTCTGTTGGCACACTAAACACTCTGATACAAAATTTTGTACATCCCCTTTAGTCCTTCCCAAAATAATTCTCTTTTATTCTATGATATGTCTTCAAAAACCCAAAGTGTCCTCCAACAGTGAGGCATGTAGCTCTGAAAGAATCTTATGCTTCAACTCGAATATTTACTCAAGTATAACCTATCCTTGTACCATAGGAAATTACCTTTCCACTCAAATTTGTTAGATGTCATAGATCCTTGCTTGATATTTTCTATTAGAGATTGTGTATCCTTATCTTGATTCCATTCTAGTATTTCTTCATCCACCCAATCGGCACAACATGGACATTCCACATAGTAAGGCATCTGCGGTTGTATCCCTTCTGGACAATGCATTAGCTACTACATTTTCTTTACCCTTTTTGTATATGATTTCAAAATCATAACCAAACATTTTTTTAACCCACTTTTGTTGTTCCTCAAATGATAACCTTTGCTCCAAAAAGTATTTGAGACTATCATGATCAATTTTTACCTTGAAGTGTCTACCCATGAGATAGGGCCTCCATTGCTTGACCGCATGAAGAATAGCCATCATTTCTTTCTCATAGACAGGTTTGAGTAGATATTTTCCTTTGAATTGGTGACTCTCAAATGCAATTGGCCTTCCTTCCTAAATTAAAACTGCTCCCAATCCTGATCTGAAGCATCACATTCAACAATGAAGGTTTTTGAGAAGTTGGGAGTAGCCAAAACTGGGGTGTTGCACATGGCTTCCTTTAGTTGCTCAAAGGATTTAGTGGCTATGTCATCTGTCAATGGAACGCATCCTTCTTTAGCAATGCGGTGAGTGTGGTTGATATTCTACCATATCCCCGCACAAATCTTCTGTAAGTACCACTGTTAGTCCTAGGAACCCATGAATATTTTTGAGATTTTGGGCCTTAGCCATTCCACCATAGCTTTGATCTTTTAAGGATCTACTTTGACGCCTTCATGGGATACAATATGACCCAAGTAATCTACCTCTTGTACACCAAAAGAAAATTTGGATGGCTTTGCGTATAGAGTATGTTTCTCCAAAACTTCCAACACTTTATTTACATGTTGTAAGTGTTCTTCCCATGTCTTACTTTGTAAATCAATATGTCATCAAAGAAAACTAATACAAATTTCCTTAAAAACGGTCTAAAAATAGTGTCCATAAAGCTTTGAAAGGTTGAGGGCACATTTGTAAGACAAAAGGAATTACCAAAAATTCATAATGGCCCTCATGAGTTTTGAAATCCATTTTATGAAAATCTTCCTCTTTTATCCAAATTTGATGGTACCCGAACGAAGATCTAATTTTGTGAAATAAACACACCATGCAATTCATCAAGTAAATCATCAATTATTGGAATAGGAAACTTATCTTTGATGGTGTACTTGTTGAGTTCTCGTAATCTGGACACATCCTCCATGTTTCATCCTTCTTACATACCATGACCACTGGTGAAGAATATGCACTCTGGCTATGCCTGATGATACCTGCCTTCAACATTTCCTCCACCATTTTCTCAATCTCACTTTTATGGGAATATGGGTATCTGTATGGTCTGATGTTAGGTGTTTAGCTCCCTGGAATCAACTGAATGGCATGATCATGATCCCTAACTGGTGGTATTCCCTTTGGAATTGCATCAAAAATAGATGAGTGAGCATCCACAATCTTCTAAAGATCGGGTGGCATTGAAGACTTTGTATTTTGTACTCTATGGAAAATAGCTTTGCTATAAAGCCATCGAATCCTTTTATGATGACCTTCGCATCTCGATGAGAGCTAATAATCTGTGGAGACTTAGCTACCATCCCATTCAATTGTATTGTCCTTGCATCTAAATGAAATCGCATGAACAATTCTTGGAAATTCATCTCTATAGTACCCAAGGTTATGAGCCATTGGACACCCAAAACAATTTCTACCCCTCCCATAGAAATAACAAACATAGGTGAGTCTAACATGTAGTCTCCCATGGAAAGCTTGGTACTATGACACTTTCCTATGCACTTGACTATCCCACTATCCATAATCATGACTTGCATTTCGGAGTGGGTAAATAAAACAATTGAGGCGGGCAACTAATTTACTATTTATGAAGTTATGAGTACTCCCCGAGTCAATCAACACCATGACCTTCTATTTTTGAGATAGCCAATAACCTTGAGTGTTTAAGGAGTACTAATACCGACAATGCATGGAAAGAAATTGTAGGTTGGTGATCCTCTACTTCATCTTCTACTGGTTCCTCGACCTCTCCTATAATTCCAGCTTCCGCATCATCCTCATTACCTTTGTCAATATAGAACAACTTCTTCTCAACACATTTATGTCCTAGTCCATATTTTCTATCACGCTTAAAACATAATCCTTATTCTCTCTTTTCTTCCATTTGTTGAGGAGTCAATCTAATTGGCCTACCAAATGAAGGGGAAGAGATACTACGGTCTCTGGTGTTAATGAAAGGTGGCCTCCTACTATAAAGAATTTTTTTCTCTGCATGATGTGCCATGACAATAGAATCGAAATATTGAGTGGATTAAACATACGTACATCATGCTCGATGTGGCCTTTAAGACCCCTAAGAAATAGGTCATTCGATTCTCTTATAGAATATTCTCCACCCTTAAGGATAGGTTTTGGAATTGATGCACATAATCTTTGACTGATCCTATTTGCATAGTAACTTTGCTAATTAACTAAAGTAGTTCTACAAACATTGAAACTATAGTGCAATTGCAACTCCTCAGTAAAAATTGTCCAAGTGACACCTAGACCATTCTTCTGCCTCTGAGCACATAACCATCGATACCAAACAAATTGGTAAGGTTTAAGATATAGGGATGCCAATGTCACCTTTTGTCCTGATGGTGTTTTATGTAACTCAAATAATTTCTCCATTTGATTTATCCAATTCAGGATCCTTACCATCAAATTTGTGCATATCCACTTTCGGCATCATGGTGCGTGGTTGCGAATAAGTTTGATTTTGATTGGATTGGAAAAGTGATCCAATATGGTTAGTTTGTCCATGATTTTGAATTGAAGGTCCTCCTTGGTTGATATGGGCTGGATTTGGGCCATACTGTTACCCTTTACATGTTGCATGATATCATCAAACCGATGATTGATTTGGGCTATCTCTATTAGAAGCCATCTCGGATTCTACATTTCTGCACTCATACTCAAGTTAGCTCACCTTATGATCAACTCGAGGTAAACTCTATTGTTGAGGAATCTGTATTTACCCCTTCGACTCAATCTCTTCAATCACTACCCCATCTTTATCTAGGGTTTTACCCAAAACTGATTCCTTTTGCTCTTGTGGAAGGCCCCGCCATGATGTCAAACCTTAGGGTTTAGGGTTTTGATACGGATTTAATTTGAATAGGAAAAAACACAAAGAAAATACTTATACTGTTTTTTTTGAGAGCTTTCTCGACAATGTAAATAACTTGAAAACTTTCCACAATTTGCGTCCTGAAGCGATTTTATGAAAAACCCTAAATTTGTAATAACTTTTGCAAAATAAATTTAAAAAGTCTGAATTTTTAGGTAACCTTAGTTGAAATTTTTCTCAACTTTGGTAAAAATATCTCCTACTAATTCGCTCTGGTTCATGCAATATGTTGTGGAAACAAAAATTAGGTTTTTTCCCTAATTTTGGCCCAGAGATCACAACTCGATACCACTTGTAATGAAATTACTTGTATAATTCAGATTAATAGAAACAATATAATACCAAATAACACAATATTTTAGAATAATGATCTCAATATGCAATTAGAATAGCTTTTCCACTTCGAGGGAGGCAACCTCCAAACCATATAATAAGACTCAAATGCTCAAATGATAATGATATACTACCTATAATCCCCTATATATACTATTCATATGCTATGTCCATCACCAAGGCTGACCTATTAAGCATTAGAAAGTATAAATTATATAATAAAATGATATGGTAAGCCATAAGTCGGCTACTCATATCCTAATACAAAAATAGGTTAAGGGTGTAGCGTAAAACATCACATTCAAACATTCTACCATTCACATATGCATAAAAATGAAAGGAGAACATTTCCTATGAGCTAAGCTCTTACCTCTCCATGATGGAGTTTGTTACAAGCTCTCCGATGCAAAAAAATCCAAGAGATCATAGATCATCAAGTATGCAACCATCTCTAACTTTCTCCCAATTTGCAAGAGCTCCCAAAAAAACCCCAAAGCAAGCCACAAAAACTGAAGTGATAAAAGTGATCCCCCCCAAAACAAGGTAAGGAATTCAAATTTTATAGAAGAGGGAAGAGAAGAGGATGAGGTGGATCCATGTAGGATGCCACTTCACACATCCTCAAGCCCAACACAAAATTCAACTTCATTCTCCAATGCATATTAAATATGTGGGTGAATAATATGAAATTTAACTTACATACTCCAACACAAGACCACACTCCATAAGGACTAAAATTAAAAATATGTAAGAAAGTGCAATTACAACTTACAACTTGACTTACAAAAATGCATAATAAAGGCTAGATTTAGACTCTCCAACCATAGGTAAGGTTGGTATGCAATTTTAAGAGGTATGGGACAAGTTTAACTTGTCCCACAAGCCTCCAAAATCAGCCTCCAAGGACAAATTCGAATTTCAAAGAAGGTGGAGTGTTTCATACTCCAAAAATCAACTTACACATCACTTACAACACTTAATCCAAGAGCCATCAACTCTAATAAATGCAATCTTATGACCCATTTGATTACTTAATTTTAACAATATGATTACTCACAATATTGACACACAATTTAATTCAATAATGAAAAGGGAAAGCTCATCAATTTAAAAAAACACATACAACATTAATAAAGGACCATCTACAAGAAAAAAACATAAATCCCTTGGTCACATTCGAAGGTGATCCTCCCCATGGGAATCCTTAGCAACAATCAAACACACCCAACAAAAAAAAGTTCCCAAGGTGTCCTTGTTTAATTCATCTACAATTCCAATGTGGTTGGTCTCGAATCCCCGATGTGTGTTGTGATATTTTTTATTTAAACCTCCAAAACACAAATACCTCCTTCGGCCTCATGGTCATATCAGAACATCCAATATATATATAATTATAATTCCAAAACAATCAATATATTTGAATCACAACAACATCCAGGACAATAAACAATATCATTTGCAATCTCATCAACAACTATATGATCATCACATTCAATTTAATTTTATAGGTCTACTCAACATATAAAAATATGACATGTCCGAATAACATCCATAAATATAACCATGTCAATGAGAATGTCAATATCCATATAAATATCTCTAATAATCCACATGCATCATATATGAATCAAAGTCAATAATAATCCATGATTTGACATCTAACACCACACTAAATCAAAACTATAATAATGTACTTAATATAGTCAGCAATATCGAGATCAATATCAAAAGTGTCGAAGGGAAGTGGGCACTACATAGCATTTCTACGAAAATTTCATTAATTCGGTTTTTAGGTGGTGTGAATGTGCTTCTACTGATTTAATTTTATTGATTGCGATTTGTAGAGGGAATTACATATCCAAACCTTCTTCATAGAAAATCCAAATGTTTACTAAATAATTACAATAAAATTTATCACAAAATTACCCACCACAATTACCTATTAAGGGAGTTTTAACAACATTAAGTTAAACTTATATCGGTATTTAAATTCCACATTAAATACTTTGAAAATGCCACATTACCCAAAATTTAGATTTGCTTACATAGTTTAAAAAGGCATGAAATTCAAAAAAACTGAAGTACTAGATTTCACATATTTCAAAACGGCTAATCTAATATTTAATTAATATATAAATGTCACAATATATATATAATTTTGTCAATAATTAATATAAATTAATACATTTAATTATAACATATAAATTAAGTTTAAAATTAATAACTAGTTAATAATATTTTTCGAAAAATTGTGTTACGAAGTTTAATATAAGTTTTCTATATAATATTATTTAAATATGTTAGTTATATTATTATTTTTAGTTATGTTTTCAATGCATATTATGATTATATATATATATATATATATATATATATATATATATATATATATATATATATATATATATATATATATATATATATATATCATTTTATCTAAATTTCAAATTAATTACACATGTCATTTTAAATAATTTTTAATACATTAACAAATAAAACTAAGAAAGTTTCATATAATTATTGATAAATATTTATAAAATAATATATTATACAAAACATGTTGGAGGAAGTCAATAGTAGAATACTTAAATTATGTGTTCAAATTTATCAAAGAAAAATAAAATACAATAAAAATTTATGACACTTGTTATTGATCATTCGTCTTGCATGTCTTCATGATAAACATCAAATTCATCTTGAGCCAACTCTTGGTATTGCTCTGAAATAACATCAAAATATCCTAAATTAATAAACAAATTTATCCTAGAGTCTTCTCTCTCTTCCATAATATCATCGTCCACAAGATTATTATAAATTGTTGGATCATATTCATCAACAATTCTTTTTTCTCCCCAGTTTGTTCTCCATCACACTCTTCTTGACCTACTTCTTCTTATATATCTTCATATGTGTTCTCAACACGTTCTAACTCTTATTCCTGTACATGTTCTTCTATATCGTCCATTATTTTAACCTCCTCAATACTATGTGTTCCATACTCATCTATATTATCAACATTATTTTTGTTTAAAAATGATGCATGCGATTCCACCTTGGATTGTGCTCTATGACAAAAGATCAATTTTTATTTTTATTTTACATATCTTGGATGATAAAAATTTGTTCACATTGCTCAAAGGAATACATATTGCTCATTTGTGTGTATAAAATTTGATGTTTTAATCATAGGAAAACCATTTCCATGCATATAAATTGTTTTACTATTTCCTTTCTCAATCAATGAAAACCACTTGACTAGAAATATAACCTTCGTAAAGGTCCTAAAGTCAAGTTCCATAATGTCCTCCAAAATTCCATAGTACTTCATCTTTGTTTCAATTTCACTAGAGTCCACCACATCAAAATATGTTGATATTCCACAATCAAATGTACACCTAAGCTTATCCATCTTCTCAATTCGAAAGTGCTTTCCATATGCCCACATTGATTTATAATGTCTCACCTACAAAATTAAAATATTTACATTACAATGTTAATAACTTTTTCCTAGATCTTGATTAAAATACATTTTATTATTGAATAGAATTTAAAAGGAAATAAAATATAAGCATGCACATACCATCCCTAGATTTATTCCATTTACTATTTCTAATTCTTCCCTTGATATATTAAGAGGATCCCATTGACTTTCTTGAATAATATTATCTATCAACCAATCCCATGGGCATTTATCTAAATCTTCTATTTTTATGATTTTCAGGTAGCTCATAGGGATTTGAATCATTGATCCAATTCTTTTATATGCGATTGTGTCACTTATTCCTTCTTTGATTTGTATAGATCTATCCATTTATCCATGCATTTTACGTGATGAGCAATATAGAGGTGTATTTTCTCATACTCATTTCCATCTATAAGTGAAATTTCTTAAATTATAATACTTTATATAAGGATATATAAATGATAAACTATATAACCACTAAATATTTTATAAACCATGATGCATACCTCGTACTTTTCTCAACCTCCCTCTTCTTTGTAGTACATTTCTTGTTAGTATATCTAGTTGAGAAGAACCTCGAGATGCTTTGCATACTAAAATGAAAATATGGTAAGTAATTAGAACTGACATTCACCATTGCTTTGAATGTGATGTAACCCTCCGCAATGGAACCCTCTGGTCGAGCCTTTTGTCACAAAAAATGCTTCATTACCTTCATCAAACGCTCAACAAGCCACATTGATCTTGATGCGACTGGACCACAATATTCTATCTCATTAACATATAGTAGGAAGATAATATACTTGTGGATCAAAATATATAGTAGGAAGATACTTTTGAAGTGTACACATTAATATAGGTACTTTATCCTTCTAATATATAAGGTATTCAATTTTAATCTCTTTTGAGGACATAAACCTAAAATATAATGTTTAACTAACATTAATTTTGAGTTATAAGTAATTTATAATTGTATATAAATAGATATATTAGATAGAATTAAATATTTTATGCTTACTTGATATATTTTGATAAGAAATATATAGCATTGGTTATATTTTGATTAAAGGTTCTTTGGAATAACAATGGGAAGTATAACATGTCACAAAGAAGTGTACATTTATATATATATATATATATATATATATATATATATATATCAATGAAATTTAAAGAAAATAAAAACATTTTAACTTTAAATATAAAACTCACCTTAATCAGGTTGTGCCAATCATGTGTTTTTAGTCCTATAAGATCCTCATTTCTTGCTCTAGAGAAACAATTCTTGATTGTGGCACCATAACTTTGACGGAACCTTATTTACTTTATGGCTTCATTGATATGATTTTCCTCCTTAGTGCTCAATCTCCAAGGAGAAGGGAGGAACATGTTAACATCAGGGTTTGGCCATAAAGGACGCATGACTTTACTCACTTCAAGGTCTTTCCTCAACCATATTCCATCTTCCTTTTTTCCAATGATAAGATTCCATAGTGATCTTGATACATTGCATCCAATGTGCATAACATCAAGAGGTGTAAAATGGGCATACTTCTATAATACTCAAGATCATAAAATATCAAGTACATTTTCATGCACGGGGTAGTTGTTATTCACACAAAGAAAACAATTATAAATTAGTGTTATACTCAATAATGGTTTTAAAAGTATCAAAACAATATCTATATTTTTCCTCACCTCGATTGCATTCAAAGGAGATTAATTTATTTCTATGTCTCAAACATACAGAGAGCATGCCATTATATAGGCGCTGGAACAGAAGGTGTAGGCGGTTACACGGTTATGAAGAAACCATGGAGACAATGTATTAACTAAACAAATATTAACTAAGCTAACATTCCCCCCCTTAATACATTGCTCTTACAAATGTACCCCCTAAACAAATCAAACTTCACCTTGCCGAGAGGCTTGGTGAGAATATCTATGACTTGAAAATCGTAGGGGTGATCTTGGAGCTGAATTTGGTGGTTCAAGACTTGTTCACAAATGTAGTGACATTCGACCTCAATATGCTTTGTTCATTCATGGAAAATAGGATTCTTCACAAGCTTCAACACACCTTGATTATCACAGTGAATGATGGGAGGTTTCTCTTCAGGAATCCCTATATCTACAAGAATGCGTATGTAACCAAATTGCTTCACACACACACGACTCCTCGTGCGGTGGTATTCAGCCTCAGTGGATGAGAGAGAAACAATAGTTTTCTTCTTGCTAATCCACAAGATAGGTCCAGATCCGAGATGAAAAACATATCCTGAAGTGGATTTCCTGTCATCAACGGATCCTGCATAGTCTGAGTCTATATATCCCTGTAAGAAGAACTGAGTGTTCTTCTGATACTCCAGACCAAAGTCAACTGTACCTCAGACATATCTCAACACATGCTTTGCTGCTATCCAATGACATTTCTTCGGCTCCTGCATAAATCTGGCGAGATAGCTCACTGCAAAGCAAAGATCTAGTCTGGTATAAGTCAAGTAAATGAGACTCCCCACAAGCTACCTGTAGTGAGTGCCATCTACCTGTGGTGAATCCTGGAATCTAGATAATTGCAAACCTTTTTCCATAGGTGTGGACATTGGTTTACAATCTGACATTCCATACTTTTCCAGGAGTGTCTTGGCATATTTCATCTGGGAGATGAAGATATGATTCTTCTTCTACCATATCTCTAAGCCAAGACAGTAGTGAAGTAGCCCCAAATCGGTCATGTCGAAGGATTTCTTCAGATCATTCTTTACATCATCTACAAGATTGTCAGAACTTCCTGTGATCACAAGATCATCTACGTACAAAACCAGAATGACAATCTCTATTCCTACCTTCTTGATATACAAATTTGTATCTGAGGGGCTACGAGTGAATCCATGCTGCAATAGGTGATCATCAATTTTTATATACCATGCCCTAGGTGCTTGTTTGAGTCCATAAAGAGACTTTATCAGATGACATACCTTGTGTGGTTGATGCTCATCTACAAACCCTTCAGGTTGGGCCATGTACACTTCTTCTTTTAGATCACCATTTAGAAAAGCACTCTTGACATCCATCTGCTTGAAGTTTCCATCCATTTTGTGTTGCCAGTGCATAGACAACTCTGATGGTTTTGATCTTCACAGTGGGTGCAAAGGTCTCGTCATAGTCAATTCCTTCTTGCTGAGCATAACCCTTTGCAACAAGTCGTGCTTTGTGTTTGTCGATTGAACCATCTGCCTTATATTTTGTTTTGAAAATCCATTTGCAGCCAATGGATTTCTTACGGAGGCAGATTGACAAGTTCCCACGTCTGATTCTGAATTAGGGAATCATATTCAACATCCATAGCTTGTTTCCACTATGGTTGGTCTAATGCCTCACGAACAGTGTTAGGTTCGGTGCTCTCAACAACTGAACTCATGAGTGCAAAATTTACCTCATGTCTAGCTTGACTTCGTGTTCTAACTCCTGTAGAAGTACCAGGAAGTGAGTTCAGGTGTGCATCCCTAATAGTACTCTGGACCCATTTCAGACGTTGGTGCTAGCTGATGTGAAGATGTGTTTTCCAGAGTGTGCAATCAACAAACAAGTCTCCACTCGGCTCTTCTTCTCTCTAAGAAGAATCATCTTGCTCATCATCTGGATGTGTGAGCAATCTATGTGAGCAGGTCGGTCTTTGGATCTCCATTGTGTGGCGAGGAGTCAAAGGATGACTCATCACATACCACATCTCGACTCTCGTAGATCTTCTTCTCGGGATCCATGAGGCGATATGCCTTTGAGGTAGTACTATACCCCAAGAAAAGACATGGCGATGTCTTTGGATCGATCTTCTTCCTTCTCTTATCTTGGAACATGCATATATGCGTCTGACAAAAAAACTCTCAAATGATGAATAGAAGGTTTACGACCAGTCCATACCTCTTAGGTGTCTTGTTCTGCAAGATCTTCGTGGGTGCCCGGTTGAGTAGATACACTACTTGTCTTGATTGCTTACTTGCCCAAAAATGATCCTCCAACTTGGCGGTCGAGCATCTGACGAGCCATCTCCATGATAGTCTGTTGTGGCGCTCGGAAATCCCATTCTAATTGGGGTGTAGGGTGCGAGTCAATGTTGTTGAATGCCATGCTTTGCTTGGGTATGCTAAGAACTTCTTTGACACAAATTCCCCCTCGATCGAGCGGAGGAGAAGAAGAGGCTTCCCATTGCCTTGGTGGCTTGCTTTGGTAGAAGGTTTGAAATTTGCAAATGCCTCACTCTTCTTCCGGAGAAATATACCCACATTTTTCGTGAGTAATAATCATCAATGATAAGTGGAAGTACTCAAAACCTTGGAAAGCTAGCTGGCGAAGGTCCATGGATCGGTGTGAATGACTTTGAAGATGCTCTATAGAATGATAAGAACTCTGTTTGAATGGACCTCTATGTTGTTTTCCCATAAGACATCCCAAGCAAACAGGTAAGGAATGGGAGAGTGGAGGAAGCCCTCTTACCATTTCCTTGGCACTAGAGTGATGCGAGCCCTAGCAGAAAGATGACCATATCAAAGTGCCATAGTGCAGTGGACTCCGTCGTTGAAGCAGAGAGAGCAATGCTAGATGAAGTGACCGCATCCAGTGCAAATAGATGGCCCTTCAGAAATGCTTGAGCAATGACTGACTCTCCCTGGGAAATGATGCAGGACTTGACCCCTTTCTCAACAAAAAATTCAACTTGCATTCGATGGTTAAGAAGTTGACTCATAGACAAAAGATTTGAGGTCAAACCTAGAACATATAGCACCTTTGTGAGTGTACATCTTCGTGTTCCAAGAGGAATGATGACATCACCAATCCCACCGTAATATACTCTTGATTGTCTGCAATGGTGATCCGATCTCCAGTGGGCCGGTCACTTAGAGTATGAAACAACTTCTTATTGCCAGTCATGTGTTTGTTGGCGCCTGAATCAATCAACCAGACATCTTCTGATGGTTGTGAAGTCTGTGAGACTAGAAAAATGTCAGAATGAGTCGTGTCTGGTACCTCTTCATCGGAGGTGGCATCCTGTTGAGCAGCAATGTGGCCCTTCTGCCTCTGATTACGAGCATGCCATCGGGATTTCTTGGAATATCCTCGGCCAGAAGTGCTCTCTTCACCAGAGTTTCCATACTTGCGACCGTTGTAATAACGATTCACGATCATCGTGTGCGTATCCGTGGAGCAAATGTGGCACCACCAATCCACCTTGTGATTATGCTTTACTTCAGGGTGGCTCTTGTGGTGGCCAAAGATGGTTCTTGAGGATGCTTTGCTTCGATTACAGGGGGCTGATTTGCCCTTTCCGAGGCTTATGTTTTTGCCTCGTGATGAGAGCCTTGTCTTCGAAGGCTTCTTGTACATTTTGCATGGCTTCTTCCTGCTGGAGATAATTCACCAGGGTGGAAAAACTCACCTCCTGTTGAGTGATGGTCAATGTGGTGATTAGTGTCTGAAACCGGGAAGGAAGAGCTCACAAGGTGAGCGGGACTAGCAACTTGTCATCCACACAGTTCACCGAGGAAGAGAGTTTCTACGTAACTTAGCCACACGCCGCAAGAAGGCTTCTACTGATTCGCCATCATGCATACTCATTGTATGAAGCTTTGTCTGAAGATGTAACTTTTTCATCAGATTCTTAGCTTCGTAGATGGTACACAATGCGCTCCATGCCTGAGAAGAAGCGGTTGCTTCCCGAATGTATGGCTGCACCTCATCAGAAAGGCTCAAGGTGATAAGCATTAGTGCTTTCGCATCAGCCTTTTCATATTTTTCCAACAGATCAGCGTCTGTGGGAGGGGCGTCTTTGCCAGAAATGATCCCCCAAAGATCTTCGAACTGAAGAATCATCCGCATTTTGGTTTTCCATGCGGTGAAATTTGGCCCTTTCAAGAGTTGGGCATCGGATAGCAATATTTTTGGAGCAGACATTTTCAAAAACTCAAAAATGTATTTTATTTATTTATTTATTTTCAAAAATGGCTACAATGCTTACTGAAGGAATCTGTCCCAAAGATGGGCTCTATAGGCTCATGCAGTGAGACACCGACGCTCCTGTGGGCATTCTATTTCACGTTCATCATCTGCATCATAACCACGTTCAAGTTCTGCACGAATCCACCGTGCTTGACATCGAACGTCGAACCAAAAATATTCCAACAGTCCTTGGCACACAATCTCATCAAAGAGAATGTTCCCAGTGTTGTGTAGCTCGTTGACCAAGGCAAAGAACAACCCAGTGGTGTCTTCGTTGTCACTCAATGCCCAAATATTTGGTGCATTGCTCGCGGTGCTTTGTGCATCCGAAAATTGTGACATACGCGGGCTGGTCTCGATTCGAGATCACTTTGCTGGTGTTGACGTTCTCCTTGGCTCCTGGGCACTCTTCTTTCTTCTGTCACGCTCCTTTTATTCTCCACGTTTTGCTTACACAAAGTTTTCTCGGTTAAAGCAGGTCAAAACGTATGTGCTAGATTTGAATGAATCAAGACAGTAGCAAATGAAATCTTCTCTTCACTGCTACTTCCTTGGTCACTGTCCACACAAGTCACTCCATCCAAGAACAAATCACAAAAAAATGCCAAAGTAGATTTGCCAAGCTTAAGGCGATTAGAGGAATGAAATAAATTGGTACTCACTGGCACCAATCTTCACGGCAATGTGCAAACAATTGTCCACGCATAGAAAACAAACTCTGATACCAATGATGGCATTTGAAGGAGATTAATTTATTTCTATGTCTCAAACATACAGAGAGCACGCCATTATATAGGCGCTGAATAGAAAGGTGTAATGCATTACAGCGTACCACGATTATGAAGAACCATATCGAATACGTGGAGACAATGTATTAACTAAACAAATATTAACTAAGCTAACAACCTCCACCATCATGATAAGCAATCTACTAGTCATTTGGAGTCAAAACCTTGAATTGGTTCGCGTATTGGTTTGGTGTTAAAATCATTTCATTTTCTTACTCTGTATGGATGATTAATAGGCAAGAATTGTCTATATTCATAGTATATATCCTTCTTTAAGTGTTTTGAGTGTCTCACAATTGTTTGAAATCCACATGATGGACACCCAACTTTCCCTTTTGTTTGAATACCTATAGTCATGTATTATCATTATGTCAATGTAAAATTTTGAATATTTTCAAAAAGTATAAAATAATTCACAATATTAAATCTCAAGAATATATTATATATCCACTAACCACAACATAAAGATAACCTTGGTGCATCATGAATGGTCCAACACATCATTCCTCGAAAGAAGAAATCTCTCCTCCCAATAGGCCTTGAAATGTCATGCATTTCAAATCCCACCCATAATTGTTTAAGCTCATCAATGAGGGGCCTCAAGTATACATCCATATTACGTACTTGATACTTTCCTATAACCATAAATAAGTTTAAAACAATTAGATATGATTATAAATTTAATATTTCTTCGACACTAAAGAAATCAAGGATATAAGTTATGAAGGTTAATCACCTAAAACAATTAGAGTCAACATTATATTTTCCTTCTTTATCACCATCCATGGTGGGATATTATTGAGGATTATAACTTTGGCCATGTAGACCATCCCGATGATTGAATTGAGAATGGATTAATCCCATCCATAGCTATTGAAATTATGGCATTTCGTTTCTCATGTGAAAAATCGCCATTTCTCCCAATTTATTTCCATGCCTTACCATCCCCTACTTTTTAGGAAGGTTTTATCATTGCTTCCATTCTCAAAAATCCAACCCAGAACTTTGCTGAATGCCTTATATTTAAATTTTTTTTTCTTAAGTTGGCGAATTAAAGGAAAATGGTGAAGAAATTTTCGAGGAAATGTTTTTGACTCAACAACACCTTGATGCTCATATCTACTAGTATGACATACATCACATTCTTGCAATGATTCTTTCTCACCATAGTATAAAATACAATCATTAGGACATGCATGGTAAACATTATAGTTCAATCCTATATTTTTAAAGAGTGTTTCACTTCCTTGTAGGATTGAGGAAGATGATTCCCTTTGGAAGAACCTTGATACAGAAAGAACTCTACATGATAAGGATACACCAATCAATTAGAAACAAATAATATGTAATTTTTGTGTATTTATTAATAATCGTAAAACATGTTTAACATTGTTGATATAAGGAAATGTCAAAAAATGTAATATTTAATTAGTAAAATTTCATACCTCAACAAAGTAGTAAAGCTAGTTTATGACCACCCAAATATAGCCTTTATGTTCAATAACAAATTTTGTCGATAATATAGATATTTCATCACTTTCATACAACATTTTCCTTGCCATTTCATTAATTCGGAGTCCTTTTTTTAGTGAAAATGTCATGAAGTAAACTATCGATAGTTGGATCCATGTTTGGAACTTCATCATTCATTATGTTGTCTTGGTTTATATTCTCCACATGTGTATTTGTTGTATTAGGTAGAATAATATTGGGAACCTATAATAATATTTTATATTACTAAATAATCCACAAGGAGTGGGTGAAAGAAAATCATTCCAGATGACTAAATAAGACAAGTAAAAATAATTTTTCAACATACCATGTCAGTAGGCTCCATATGACCATTTACTTTTAAGTGAGAAATAGCTATAGAATGTCTCCATCTTCTACGCCCTTTACATTTGAAGCATTCACAATATATACTTTGCTCATACCAGTCACTAGTGTAGGGTTGAGGACCACCACTAGAATCACTATCACTTGAACTACTAGGCATTTTAAAATCTACAAAAGTTCAAAATAATATATATTAATGATAAATTGTAAAAATGATAATTCTTTGAGCGTTTAATACAATTTCTAGATAACAAATGAAGAATTTTTGAAATATATAAATAATTTGTGTATATAAAATTAATAGAATATGATTCTACAGAGCTAGTGCCAAATTTAATGGTTTAATTTTTGTCAATAAGAAGACCACATTTGAATTTTGTTTTTTACAATTTAATGAAAATATTAAAGATAATTCCACATAAAATGTGTATATAAAACGTAAAAGAATTTTTATGACTTAATTTTGTGGTTTTCAAAATATTTGTACTTCAATTATTTAAAATGGCCTCCAATAATAATCATTATTATAAAGAAAAAATATATAACTAAGTAAAATAATATTTTAACCACTCTCATTATTTATTAGTTATAACTATTATTCAAAAATTCATGAGTGATTAAATTTTCTATATTTCAATTTTTTTCTATAAGATTATTATAAATATAATTATTTATATTATTGTACATACCTTTCTAATAATTAATATTAGTTGACCTTTTCATAATCATTGTAACCAACATTAATAAATACTACTTGTTTCATTAATGATAACTCTAACTACTTTTGTTATGTATATGTCAAATTGGAGTCTATCCATAATTTGTGGTATTCAATTTATAAGAGCCTTTCCTCGTGTCCATCTTCCAAATCATTCCATAATTTATGGTTTAAACCTACCAAATAAACATTTCAAAGACATATTCTTATTCATTTAAGTTGCAGACATTGAAATCTTCAGTTGATCATGAAACTAGGAGAAGGTTTCTAGCCTCCATTTTTAGCAGTCGTGCTTGATATGCTCACTCGGATACACAACAAAATCTCACATCAACTTGAAAGGAAGATTAAGGTACATACTAATATTTTTAATGTTCTTATTATGTAAATTATGTATAGTTTTTATCAATGTCCTATAATAACGTTTGTATAAGCTCGATCTAGTCAATTATTTACCTAAACTATTTTGTTGTAAGCATTATTTTATTTAGTTTTAGAAAATCCAATGATTGATGAAGAGAGACTGCCCTAGGTTTTTAATGGATTCTTTTGCTCTTATTATTTATTTCAAGTGTTATAGGTTTTTAAATATTTTAAATATTTTTGTACGGCCATACCTAAAGGTGTACCTGGCTCCAAAATAATATTTTGTACCGGCATATCGACCCTTGTACCTATACCTGTATCGGCGACCTAGATTTTTATAGATAAAATTAGCAAAGATTTTAATTTTTTTTTTTGTTCTCTCAATACAATGAAGAAAAAAATTAGTGGAGTGGCTTACTGAATAATCAACATTATTTCCCTTTCCAATTCAGTCCTCAAATTGATTTTTTCAAGTAAAAAGAGGAAAGACGGTACTTCCAAAATTGGTTTAATCCTGCAGACATTGCATTGTCAGCTGTCAAAATGTCCTGAAAGAGACAGAATGGGGATCGAAAAGAACCATAAAAATGATTGATTTATAGCAAAAAAATTTATGTTATAAACTCTGTTTTCGCTTCACATCAGCTAAACATAGTAAAAACAAGAGCAGGTTAAATGTCAAGTTTGAAATTGCAGTGCAGGTTAAATGTTGAAGTTATAAGAGCAATTACATGTTTCTTTTCAGTTTTTTAGAAAGGCCTCTTCTACATTTCTTGGTTAGTTGCTTGGCTTTACTTCCTTTGGAGAGTTTTGTTGTCTTGCGCTGATGTTCTCCCTTACTATCGTGGCATTATATTTAATTTGTAGTTGATAAAAAAATTCTATTGTTCAATAATAAAAAGTGAGGCATATTTGATACAAAAAGATTTTCTAGAAAGGATTGCCAAGTAGGACATTCAATGATGCAGTCAGGGATAGGGGGGCATGTTAATGGCTATCTTGTCCTTGTAGCCCCAAATCATTGGAGTCTCTAAACTAATTCACATAGCGTGAAATATATCAAAGCAATACAATACAACGAAGACCTTTCAAATATTGGTAATACATAACAACAACATCAACAACACCATTTATCAATCTTTATATGGAAAATAAAAAACACACTAACAACAACATCAATATCACTCTAGTGACCATCAAATTAAAAAAATAATCAAATTATTAAACAAAAATAATAAATTGGAGAAATGGCAGCATAAGTGAAATTATTGAGGTTGTTGAAGAAGTAATAATGGTGGTTGAGAATGTAGAAAGGAGGCGTGTTGGAGGAGATGTATGCGGGAGGACTAGAGACATCTTTTTCAGAGAGATAGGGCATGGTATTACAAAAAATCTAAGGGATAATGAATAAGTCTGAGAGTTCTTCAGATATTTTAATATCATTGTAGGGTTGTAGGTGTATAGGACACCTGACAGATCCTTTCCCTGACATGCATCCTCACCAACTGTGTCAAGTTAGTATTTTTAGTAAAAATAATTGGACTTGTTGGAGATTCCATGAGAACTACAAGCAAATACATTTGATAGGTGTTTATTTGATTGGATTTCCTTGTCAGCTGCTCCTCCCAGCTATGCCAAGAATGTGTGCTTTGAAACAGAGCATGGAATCCTTGAAAAATTCCTCAAAGAAACGTAGTTTCATGGAATGTTTTGCTTGTTGGATATGTATGAAAAATGTTTGAGCGTAGACAAGGCATGCACATTATTTGATATAAAACCTCAGAGAAATGTTATATCTTAGGATGCAATGGTTATTGGTTACAAAATTTAATTATATTGTTGAATAGGCATGGTAAAGGAGAGGTATTTATAGATCAATGTGGTATTTGGTGCTCCCGCACTTGTTTTTTTGGGGTTCTGTTTCCAAACAACTCACCATTGAAAGTGCTTTTAAACTCTCTACTTTGGTGGCTCGCTATTGTAGGCTCGTTCAAGAGCTCGTGATGGGTCTCTCTTTGTTGGGTTCGCATTTTTGGTTGCAACCATTTCTTATACTCTCTCTACAACCTTGAATTTCATAGGGTTTTGTGGTTTTCTCCTTCTTGGGCTCGATTTTTTCATTGCCAACACATATGAAATTAGCAAAATGGATGTCCACTGTTAGTTTCTTCTTCTCGCTGCCTAATTATATGTACTCAACTTGGTGATTTATTCCAACTGACGGATCGGTTTGTGCCCATCTTGTGAGCCATCTCCATATCACCCAGCTGATTGAGCTAATTCTCCATTTGGGATTTATGGTGAGGGTTTTGTTCGAGTTTGTTACACCTGTAGCTCACCGTTCCTCAAATCGACCAGCTGGACCTGTTTGTGACACTGGTCACACTTTGTTCAAATTTTTGAAACCCAACATAAGATGTGGACATGTTGGCGTACGCTGCGCTAATCATTGTTTTGTTGGCTTGTCATGAAATTGCTACCTAAGTTTCCAGTTGGTATGTGGTGACTTGGTCGTGCTTGGCTTATGGCTTTCAATGGGTCACTCTTAACCTTTATAGCTCATTCCATTGGATTCTCCCAACTCGTTTTGCTTCATTTATTTGTTAATTAGGTGAGTTCTCTGATCTACCTTATTTTTGTAAAACCTAACTCTATTTTCTCTTATTTGTTCGATGATTTAAAAAAAATTGGAACTCGTTACATACTTCCCACAAATTGACTTTAGTAACTAACTAGTTTGGTACCTAAGCTCTATTTTTCTTTGTTGTATGGAGGGTTGTGGATGCATGCAAGTTGTTTGAAAAGATCTAAAAGTGTCTTGAGCCTTGCAGGAATGTGGATGAACCCACTGGAGCACCATTATGACCTTAGGGATGATAATATTTTCTAGGCATGGTTCATCTCTCCTTATCTTTCATAATTCTCATACTGTAGTTTTCCATTTGAAATGAAATAAATTTTAAAACTTACATTACCATACATTTGATTATTTGTTTCAAAACAATAAGATCTCATATCGTAACTTACGCAGTCCAAATATCCTTGGTAGACAAGAATGAACTTAACACCTCGTTTTGAAATGATCTAGTATGTTTCTAACCAAACTAGATTTCTACAACGTTTTTAGAGTGAGGTTGAGTTCTTTCTTATGTTGACCTTCCCTTGTAAATCTAAAAATTTTTTAACATTTTGAAACTAGGAGGAAAATTACGTAAAAGAAAGTTGTTCGGACCCCTTTCGGGTTTTTGAACTCACCCTGAGTATGTTACATTGTGTTGTAACTTTTTTAGACACATTAAAATAAAAGTTTTTCATAAACTCTTTGATAGTTATCCATTTTGGTAACCTGTGAAATTTTTACTTTTGACTAAATGGTGTTTCTCTCTCTTTCCCTTCTAGTTTTCTTTTTGGTCTCCTATTGCAATTTCACAAGAAATGATGAAATAAACCCATTGAAACAAAAATATATGTCTCTAACAATTCCTTTAGAATGAAAATTATTATTATTATAATGTAAATGGGAAACTAAAAAAAACGTTAATTATGGAAATTTCTTGGAACTTTAGGTCTATTTGTGGATGCAAATGTCATTATTATTTATCACTAAAGGGTCATTTTATGCTCACATGGTTTCTCTCTAGGATGGAAGTTTAAATGACGAAAAGGCATGGTGAAATTCATTACTTATTATTGTAATTTTATATATTTTATCGAATGTATATATGTTTAATGTAAATTGAAAATTAATATATCTAATAGTTTATATTTGGAATTTGGTAGTATGTATGAGATGCTAGTTTTAGGAATGTCTAGGGAAATGTGCATTTAATCATACGTTGAATTTGATGATAGTTACATATGGTAAATAATTTGATGTGTGTGTGTGTGTTTTAAATGAATTATGAATTTAATATCTTAGCATGTTTATAGTGTTCAATAGATGATTAATTAATTAGTATGTTGTATTCTTACCTTGTAAATGTAATAAATAAATCTAAACGAAACACTCAACCCTAGTATAGGACTCATGTATAACTACCTTTCATGCGTAAATCCTTTTAGTGTAGAAAACTAAAACCTTATGATAAAATTCAATCTCTACCCTCGATGTTAGCCTCCTCGCATGATATTTCTTATCCCAGAAGAAATTGAAACCATAAAATGAACTTAAAATTTTGTGCTCGATGGAACCTCCTAGCTTAGGTAAATAAGACCCCTAGTTTGTGTTATCATCATGGTCAGTATGTTTAGCATTATTGTCATGAACACGATGGTTAGGAGAAACTGGACAAACTTTACCTCAATAACACAAATTAACACCTTCTTAGTATCCTAGTCATCTATCAAGTCTTACGAAGTTAGATCCAAAATTAACTTCATGATTGAATGAATTTCCTTGTGGGATCATGATGAAACAAATGGAGAGAGTGAAATAGTTGTTCTATGACTTAAACTCTTGTTAATGATCTCTTTAGTTCATTACAAATAAATGTTTACGTTGGTATCGTTCTTAAAGGTCGTTTCAGAGGCTTTTAATTTTTGTCCTCTTATTTTACCTTAAACTCATATTTAGTTGGGTAGATGACCCATTAGTGTTTTAGAATTAAACCAAACCTTGGTTGATTAAGGGTTTAACTTGCATGTGGAAATTGTTCATAAATATTAGAAAATGGAATTGTATTTAAAATATATTGACTTAAGAGAAGTGCTAAAAACCAAAAAAGTTAAAAGAAAAAAATGGTCTCGTTATCCCTTATGCCTACTTTCCCTTTTACAGACAAAGTAGTGGCCCAAAAACCAAACAAAGGTAGTAGGTTATTCCTATGATTGATCTAATGGTGGGATTTAAATGACACAAGTGGTTTTCTTGTTTTCACTTGTGTTTATTTTGTTGTTTATAATGGAAAAGAAATGGGATGTCTCATGTTAGGTTACACTCCTTGTAGTAGTGAATCCATTAGTGAAAAGTATGTGTTATTTTGTTTACAAATGTTATAAAACAATGCTAATAATGAGACCATAGTGAGATGTAAGAGTAAAGCATATAAGAGTAAAACAAGATTTGAAGTTAGGAATAATGTCACTCTTGGAGTCCTTATAACTCAATTAGATATTTTCATGTGTTAAAAAGAATATGAATTTCCCTGGTGAGATCAAACTTCGAGAAAACAAAATATATATATATATAAATCCAAATAAAATTTCTTGATGTGGAAATGTTGAATGGATTCTACAAGTTATGGAACTATTTCAACTATGATAGAGAAATAAGGATACCATGATTGAAAAATGTTCATGGGAAAATGCATTTTGAACCTAAATCTCCCTCAAATCCTAATTTTTCTTCCTTGATATCATGTCAAATTCACTTATGTAGTAAGGGAAAAATTTAAACTTTGTATAAACATTTTAGAAGTATAATCTTAACATAAGAATGAGAGAATTAGGAAATTTGTATGCAATTTGAAATATGGCAAATAATTACATAAGTTATGGAGATTTTCATAAGGGATTAAGAGCCAAATTAAATGGTCAAACTGTAAGTTGAATATGAAATGAATTCAAGAATCTATAGGTGAAAAAAAAAGGATAGAAAATTATCCTTGCATAATAATGTTTTTGTGAATGTTAATCGTAACTAAGATGTAATCATGGTAATGATGTGTTGTGGTTTTTCCAATCCTTGGGTCTCTTTTTATGGTTGGGTCATTGCTAGTATTCATTCATTGGGGAAAGTGTGGCATAGACATGTATATGGTTTTGTCATGTGTCTATGAGAGTTGATGAATTGTGTAAGTGTCTTATGTGGTGTTAAATTTACCTATTGGAGCTCATGTGGTGTTGTGTAATGAGCATTTAAAGTCAAAAAAAATTATTCCGGTATTTTTACTATTGTATTTGTGTGTCCAAAATGTGGGTGTTACATTTGGTATCAGAGCGAGGTTCATGCTCTTGAACCTCTAGGATAGATTGGAGTTTTGATGGTGTTGCATGATGGTGGTGGATATTGAAGAGTAATGTGATTTAAGTGTGATGTGAACTATGTCATAATTGTGATATTGTGAACGCACATGTTGTGTATGGCACTTAGTGCATATTTTTTTATCATGTTGATGTGCTTGTGATGAGAGTATTCTCTCTCCTTTTCATGGATTCTATGAAGATTTCATGTGTGATGTACCACCTTATTGTGTGTGAAAAAATGTTATTATGGATTGTAAAGTGTTGGAGCATTTTGTCATTATGTGATATGTAGGTGTATTGATGTATTGCATGACAAATTGGTGTAAAGTGAATTAGATTGTATCATGATGTCATCATTGTGTTGTGAGGAATCGTGTGTATCACCATGTTGTATTGTAATTGACTATATGTTGTAAAGTTAGACATTGTGTTCCTCATATGTATAATTCATGTAATATGTGATGGTTCATGTCATGATTTAGGGGCATATGGTGAGTGTATGATCCCTATTGTACAATGATTGCACTTTGGGTGCAGAATGTGGTAATGTGATGTATCATAACCCGTGAAAGTAATTATTGTGTTTTACCCTATATATATACTACCATGCGTAAGATATTATGGTTAATTTGTGTGAATCACCATTGTGTTAGTGATGTAGTTATGTGTTATGTTGTGGACCCTACACTAACCGAACCTAAGGGAAATCGGTAAAAGGTGTATGTTTGGAGTGAGGAAATGTGTATCATTGACCATTCACTCGAGCCGAGTATGAGATAGGAAGTGGAGCCTTACATAGGCTGAAAACCCACTTTTTTTGTTTGGTATGTGTGGAACTTGCTCAATGGGTTTCATGCATATTGTGTTTCACGGACACCTTAGGCTCAATAGATGGCGACTTGTACTCCTTTCTCTCTCCCAATATGGTTATCGTATGGATTCAACCTATGTGATTTTGACTATGTTGAGCCTTGTCAAAGTGGTGGCGGGATGATTTAGATAGAGATGATGACAATTGTATTATTGATATGATATTTTACGAGCTGAGGCTCGATGTTTCCGAGTGCCAACAACTCATTGAGTACCCCCTTGGTGGTTGTATAAGGCCACATAGTTATCATAATGTGTTATTCCTATACATGTATTTTATTTGTAAATCGAACACTTTCCCTTTTCTTGCTAGAACTAACAATTTTCTTGACTGACATGTTCTTATATTTTGGGCATTTATTTGGTTGTTGCACTAACATTCAGATTTTGCACTAACCATGGCTAATTATCCATTTGATTTTCTCAGTTTTAAATTGCGTATCAAGTTTAAAATTTTTATAGCCTAGCCCAAGGCTTGGGATTGTTGCCACTTGGAATTTGATATGGATTTTTATGTTGATTCTAATGTCATAATGTGTTAGAATAGGGTCATGGGATTCACCATGGAGTGGTGGAACCTATGGACCCGCTTTGTTGTATGGGGGTATGCCCCAAGGAGTTACAGATAACTAGTGGGTTGTTGAACCATGAGTTATTATGTCACTTGGGTTAGAGGTACATGGACTCTGTGCACTAGGACCTTAGGGTGACCGACCTCTTTTGGGAGGAAAAGGAAATTTTGTCTTTATTTTATTGCTTGAGGAGGCATAAGAGACTTGAGGGGAGACATAAGAGACTTGAGGGAGGCATAAGAGACTTGAGGAGGCATAAGAGATTTGTGTGGGTGTGATTGATGCTTTGGGAGCTATATGGAGTTGTTATGTGATTCTTGGGAGGTATATGTATTTGTTTTGTGATGCTTGGGAGGTATATGTTGTTGTTTGTGATGCTTCGTTAGGCGTATGGATTTGGTTGAGTTTTGTGTACTCTTGATATTATGGTTTATGTCTTGTGATGTTGTTTCCATCTTGACACTATGTAGCTATAGTTATGGTCTAGAGTTTTGTGAAACCTTCATAAATATACCTCTAGGAATTCCATGTTGTTGTAGCATGCTTATGTTACAAGTACTTGTTGTGTCAGGATCATGTGTGACAAGTAATCTATGTGTGAGGGATATGTATGTTATTTATGTGGTTTGGTTGAGTTCTTGAGATGTGATCTAGTCGTAAAAGTATGTAGCAATATGTTCTAAGGACCATTAGTGTTGTGTTTGTCCCTGATGTGGTATTGTGATGTCAGTTATATTGGGCACCCATGAACATAAGAATTTTTTTAAAAAAATTCTAAACAATGATTATTAAGATCTCGAGATAAGAAGTATTGTAAAAGAAAATATTAACTAAGTAATAAGGTAAACTAGAATTACAAATCTTCACAACACATTAAAATTTAAGATAATGTTGATTTTAGATTGCTTCCTTGTGGTCGTGTTGTATCGAAAAGTTGTTTTGTTAAACAACATGTGTAATTATTGAATTCCTTCCGCACCTAACCTTCAAACTTTGGTTTTGTGTCGCATCGAGGACGATGCTATTATAAGGGGAGGGAAATGTAGTGCCCATCAAATTAAAAAAATTAAATTATTAAACAAAAAAAAATAACTTGCGAAATGGCAAGAGTAGTGAAATTACTAAGGTTGTTGAAGAAGTATTACGGTGATTGAGAATGTAGTTAGATTAATTAATACATTGTTAATTAATTAGTTGTTAGTGAACAGTTATGTAACTGTTCCTCCTGTCCTCCCTCTCGCGCAGCCTATATAAAGGTGTGCTCCTATATTATGAAATATAGGAATATATAAAATATCATTGGGCGCCTTCATTGGTATCGAGCCTCCCAGGAGACTCTGGCTTGGAGGAGCCCATGTGTGGAATTAGTTGATGCATTGCTGATGTGTGGAGGAATTGTTTCATGTGGATGAAGAAAGCTTATCATTGGCATTTGGAAGGAAAAAACATTGTTGATTCTTGTGCGTGGAGGATCCTTGGAGAAGCGTGGACCAGAAAAGCAACTGCTTGCGTGAAACCGCCTTTCTTTGGCTTTGCGTAGAAGACCAAGACGAGCGAAGTGACTGATTTGAAGCTTGTGATCTTGGGAGGAGCATTTGTTGTTGGAAGAATGGAGACTCGGTCAGTCACTGTTTTCTTGATAAACCCAGTGTGTTGGAAGACCACAAGAACGTGACATTTTCTTTGTGCATGGTACCAGTGTATGTTATGCATGGAGGAACAATGTGCGGGTGAGAAAAGTGGTGTGTATCTTTCATTCTCTAATGAAGTCTGTCCTCTTCCTTTGAGATATTAGTTTGCTTTGGTTCTTTGTATTAGTGTGCGTGGAAGGAGACATTTGTCTTGCAGTGGAAGGAGACATTGTTGGCTCAAGCCAGTGCCATCTCTAGCCATTGCCATCATTTGCAGAGTGGAAGACAAGAAGAAGAGAAAAAATATGCGTGGTAGGAGCCCTCAAGGAGCCCTCAGTGACAGTTTTGTTCTTCTTTGCTCCATTAAAAAAGCAGTGGAGAAAGTCTAAAATTTTTGAAACAGTGTGTGCGCGTATGCCACAAATTTCTGATGCACAAAGCACCATGAGCAATGCACCAAATATTTGGGCATTGAGTGACAATGAAGACACCACTGGGCTATTCTTTGCCTTGGTCAATGAGCTACACAACATTGGGAACATTCTCTTTGACGAGATTGTGCGCCAGAGGACTGTTGGAATATTTTTGGTTCGACGTTCGATGTCAAGCACGGTGGATTCATGCAGAACTTGAACGTGGTTATGATGCAGATGATGAACACGAAATAGAACACCCACAGGAGCGTCGGCGTCTCACTGCACGAGCCTATAGAGCCCATCTTCGGGATAGATTCCTTCAGTAAGCATTGTAGCCATTTTTGAAAATAAATAAATAAATAAAATACATTTTTGAGTTTTTGAAAATGTCTGCTCCAAAAATATTGCTATCCGATGCCCAACTCTTGAAAGGGCCAAATTTCGCCACATGGAAAACCAAAATGTGGACGATTCTTTAGTTCAAAGATCTTTGGGGGATCGTTTCTGGCAAAGATGCCCCTCCCACAGACACTTTGATCTGTTGGAAAAATATGAAAAGGCTGATGCGAAAGCACTAATGCTTATCACCTTGAGCCTTTCTGATGAGGTGCAGCCATACATTCGGGAAGCAACCACTTCTTCTCAGGCATGGAGCGCATTGTGTACCATCTACGAAGCTAAGAATCTGATGACAAAGTTGCATCTTCAGACAAAGCTTCATACAATGAGTATGCATGATGGCGAATCAGTAGAAGCCTTCTTGCGGCGTGTGGCTGAGTTACGTGCAGAACTCTCTGCTCTCGGTGAACCAGTGGATGACAAGTTGCTAGTCCCGCTCACCTTGCGAGCTCTTCCTTCCCGGTTTCGAGACACTGATCACCACGTTGACAATCACTCAACAGGAGGTGAGTTTTGCCACCCTGGTGAATTATCTCCAGCAGGAAGAAGCCATGCAAAATGTACAAGAAGCCTTCGAAGACAAGGCTCTCATCATGAGGCAAAAACATAAGCCTCGGAAAGGCGATCAACCCCCAAAATCAAGCGGCATCCTCGGCGGCCATCTTCACGGTGGCCACCACCACGGCCACCCCGAAGAAAATAATCACAAGGTGGATCGGTGGTGCCACATTTGCTCCATGGATACGCACACGACTGCGAACTATTATTACAACGGTCGCAAGTATGGAAACTCTGGTGAAGAGAGCACTTGGCCAAGGATATTCCAAGAAATCTTGATGGCATGCTCGTAATCAGAGGCAGAAGGGCCACATTGCTGCTCAGCAGGATGCCACCTCCGATGAAGAGGTACCAGACACGACTCATTCTGACATTGTTCTAGTCTCACAGAGACTTCGCGGCCATCGAGAAGATGTCTGTTGATTGATTCAGTGCCCGGCAAACACATGGTGCAATAAAAGTTGTTTCCATACTCTAAGTGACCGGCCCACTGGAGATCGGATCACCATTGCAGACAATCAAGAGTATATTGCGGCGGGGATTGGTGATGTCATCATTCCTCTTGGAACACGAAGATGTACACTCACGAAGGTGCTATATGTTCCAGGTTTGACCTCAAATCTTTTTTCTGTGAGTCAACTTCTTAACCATCGAATGCAGGTTGAATTCTTTGTTGAGAAAGGGGTCAAGTCCTGCATCATTTCCCAGGGAGATTCAGTCATTGCTCAAGCATTTATGAAGGGCCATCTATTTGCACTGGATGCGGTCACTTCATCTAGCATTGCTCTCTCTGCTTCAACAGCGGAGTCCACTGCACTATGGCACTTTCGATATGGTCATCTTTCTGCTGGGGCTCTGCATCAGCTCAGTGCTAAGGAAATGGTAAGAGGGCTTCCTCCACTCTCCCATTCCTTACCTGTTTGCTCGGGATGTCTTGCGGGCAAACAACATAGAGGTCCATTCAAATAGAGCTCTTATCATTCTACAGAGCATCTTCAGGTCGTTCACACCGATCTGTGCGGACCCTTGCCAGCTAGCTTCCAAGGTTTTGAGTACTTCCAGCTCATCATTGATGATTACTCATGGAAAATGTGGGTATATTTCCTCGGAAGAAGAGTGAGGCATTTGCAAATTTTCAAACCTTCTACCAGCAAGAAGCCACCGGGCGATCAGGAAAGCCTCTTCTTCTCCTCCTCGAGATCGAGGGGAATTTGTGTCAAAGAAGTTCTTAGCATACCTGAAGCAACATGGCATTCAACAACATTTGACTGCACCCTACACGCCCCAATAGAATGGGATTTCCGAGCGCCACAACAGGACTGTCATGGAGATGGCTCGTTGTATGCTCTCGACCAAGTTGGAGGATCAATTTTGGGGAAGCAGTCCAGACAGTAGTGTATCTACTCAACCGGGCACCCATGAAGATCTTGCAGAACAAGACACCGGAAGAGGTATGGACTAGTCGTAAACCTTCTATTCATCATTTGAGAGTTTTTGGTTGTACTGCATATATGCATGTTCCAGATAAGAGAAGGAAGAAGATCGATCCAAAGACACTGCCATGTCTTTTCTTGGGGTATAGTACTACCTCAAAGGCATATCGTCTCATGGATCCTGAGATGAAGAAGATCTACGAGAGTCGAGATGTGGTATGTGATGAGTCATCCTTTGACTCCCTACCACACAATGGAGATCCAGTACCGACCTCGTCACATAGATTGCTCACACATCCAGATGATGAGCAAGATGATTCTTCTCAGAGAGAAGAAGAGATGAGTGGAGACTTGTTCGTTGATCTTGGCACATTGGAAAACACATCTTCACATCAGCAGGCACCAACGTCTGAAATGGGTCCAGAGTACTATTAGGGATGCACACCTGAACTCACTTCCTGGTACTTCTACGGGAGTTAGAACACGAAGTCAAGCTAGACATGAGGTAAATTTTGCACTCATGAGTTCAGTTGTTGAGAGCACCGAACACAGCTTTGTTGTGAGGCATTAGACCAACCACAGTGGAAATAGGCTATGGATGTTGAATATGATTCCCTAATTTAGAATCGGATGTGGGAACTTGTCGATCTACCTCTAGGTAAGAAATCCATTGGCTGCGAAATGGATTTTCAAAACAAAATATAAAGCGAGATGGTTCAATCGACAAACACAAAGCATGACTTGTTGCGAAGGGGTTATGCTCGGCAAGAAGGAATTGACTATGATGAGACCTTTGCACCCACTTGCGAAGATCAAAACCATCGAGTTGTTTGTACCTTTGCGGCTAGCACAAAATGGATGGAAACTTCAGCGAGATGGATGTCAAGTGCTTTTCTAAATGGTGATCTAAAAGAAAAAGTGTACATGGCCCACTTTGAAGGGTTTGTAGATGAGCATCAACCACACAAGGTATGTCATCGATAAAGTCTCTTTATGGACTCAAACAAGCACCTAGGGCATGGTATATAAAAATTGATGATCACCTATTGCAACATGGATTCACTCGTAGCTCCTTGGATACAAATTTGTATATCGAAGGTAGGAACAGAGATTGTCATTCTAGTTTTGTATGCGTAGATGATCTTGTGATCACGGGAAGTTACGACAATCTTGTAGATGATGTAAAGAATGATATGAAGAAATCCTTGACATGACCGATTTGGGGCTACTTCACTATTGTCTTGGCTTAGAGATATGGCGGAAAGAAGAATCATATCTTCGTCTCCCAGGATGAAATATGCCAAGACACTCTGAAAAAAATATGGAATGTCGGATTGTAAACCAATGTCCACACCTATGGAAAAAGGTTTGCAATTATCTAGATTCAGGATTCACCACGCGAGTAGATGGCACTCACTACGGGCGAGCTTGTGGGAGTCTCATTTACTTGACTTATACCGGACCAGGATCTTTGCTTTGCGGTGAGCTATCTCGCGGTTATGCGAGGAGCCGAAGAAATGTCATTGGATAGCAACAAAGCATGTGTTGAGATATGTCAAGTACTGATTGACTTTAGTGCAGAGTATCGGAAGAACACTCGAGTTCTTCTTACGAGGATATCTGAGACTCGGACTATACGGGATCCGTTGATGACGGAAATCCACTTCGGGATATGTTTTCATCTCGGATCTGGACCTATCTCGTGGATTAGCAAGAAGCAAACTGTTGTTGCTCTCTCATCCATTGAGGCTGAATACCATGCCACGAGGAGCTATGTGTGAAGCAATTTGGTTACGTCGCATTCTTGCAGATATAGGGATTCCTGAAGAGAAACCTCCCATCATTCACTGCGACAATCAAGGTGTGTTGAAGCTTGTGAAGAATCTTGTTTTCCATGAACGAACAAAGCATATTGAGGTCGAATGTCACTACATTCGTGAACAGGTCTTGAACCACCAAATTCAGCTCCAGTACTGCCCTACTGATTTTCAGGTTGCAGATATTCTCACCAAGCCTCTCGGCAAGGTGAAGTTTGATTTGTTTAGGGGGTACATTTGTAAGAGCAATGTATTAAGGGGGGGAATGTTAGATTAATTAATACATTGTTAATTAATTAGTTGTTAGTGAACAGTTAGTGAACAGTTATGTAACTGTTCCTCCTCCCTCTCGCGTAGCCTATATAAAGGCGTGCTCCCTGTATTATGAAATATAGCAATATATAAAACATCATTGCAGCGCCTTCATGTCTTACACCAAACCGTAAGGGATAATGAATAATTCTAAGAGTTCTTGAGATCTTTTAATATCATTGCGGGGTTGTAGGTGTATAGGATGCCCAGCGACAGATCCTTTCCCGACATGCATCCTCACCAACTATGTCAAGTTAGGTTTTTAGTAAAAATAATAATAATTGGACTTTTTGGAGATTTCGTGATAACTGCAAGAAACTACATTTGATAGGTGTTTATTTGATGGATTTGCTTGTCACCGCTCCTCCCAACTATGCCAAGAATTTTTGCTTTGAAATAGAGCATGGACTCCTTGAAAAAATCCTCAAAGAAACATAGTTTCGTGGAATGTTTCACTTGTTGGATATGTATGAAAAATGTTTGAGCATAGACAAAGCATGTGCATTTTTGATATAAAACCTCAGAGAAATGTTATATCTTAGGATGCAATGGTTACTGGTTATGATATTTAATTATATTATTGAATAGGCATGGTAAAGGAGAGGTATTTATAGATCAATGTGGTATTTGGTGCTCTCGCACCGGTTTTTTATTGGGGTTTTGTTTCCAAACAACTAGATATTGAAAGTGTTTTCCAAAATCTCTACTTTGGTGGCTTATTGTTGTAGGCTCATTCAAGAGCTCGTGATGGGTCTATCTTTGTTGGGTTCACATTTTTGGTTGCAACCATTTCTTAAATTATCTCTACAACCTTGAATTTCGTAGGGTTTTGTGGTTTTCTCCTTCTTGGGATCAATTTTTTTCATTAGCGCGACAAATATGAAATTAGCAAAATGGATGTCCACTTTATTAGTTTCTTCTTCTCAATGGCTAATTATACGTACTAAACTTGGTTATTTATTCAAAGAGATAGATGAGTTTGTGCCCATCTTGCGAGCCATCTCCATATCACCCAGGTGATCGAACTAATTCTCCATTTGGGATTCATGGTGAGGGTTTTGTTCGAGTTTGTTACACTGTAGCTCACCATTCCTAAAATCAACCAATGGACTGTTTTTATGAGACTAGTCAAAATTTGCTCAAATTTCTAAAACCCAACATAAGATGTGGACATGGTGGCTTGGGCCTGCTTGAAATCTTGTTTTGTTGGCTTGTCATGGAATTCTTTACCTAAGTCACCGGTTGGTATGTGATGACTTGGTCGTGCTTCGCTTATAGTTTTCAATGTGTCACTCCTAACCTTTATATCTCATTCCATTGGATTCTCCCAACTCATTTTGCTTCATTTATTTGTTAATTAGATGACTTATCTATTAGATACACCTTATTTTTGTAAAAACCTAACTCTATTTTCTCTTCTTTGTTCAATGCTTTAAAAAAATGGAACTTGTTACGTACTTCCCACAAATTAAATTTAGTAACTACTTGGTGTGGTACCTAAGCTCTTTTTTTCTTTGTTATATGGAGAGGTTTTGGATGCACACTAGTTGTTTGACAAGATCGTAAAAGAGACTTGGAGCCTTGCGGAATGTGGATGAACCCACTGCGAGTGTCGTTCGCACTAGGGATGATTATATTTTCCAGGAATGGTTCATCTCTCCTTATCTTTCATAATTCTTATACTGTAGTTTTCCATTTGAAATGAAATAAATTTTAAAACCTTAGGATTACCATATATTTGATTGTTTTAGATAAACTTGTTTCAAAACAATAAGATCTCATATCATAACTTACGCAATCCAAATATCCTTGGATAGATAAGAATGAACTTAATACCTCATTTTAAAATGATCTAGTAAACTTCCTAACCAAACTAAATTTCTACCGTACCCTTTATATTGACAAGTTGAGGTTGTGTTCCCTCTGTATATGTTGACCTTTCCCTTGTTAAATCAAATAAATTGATATTTTTAGAGACTCGAAAATAATTCTCCGTAACTCTAGAAAGGAGATACAAAGTTTCCTTTATGTACCTTGTTATGAGATGAGTCACTTCAATCCTTAGTATGACATTGATTGATCATCTATGATATTTTGGATGCTCCCCTAAGAGCCATGTTACCTTGTATTGTACTTTTAGGAAGTTAACATTGAAAACTTGTATTTCATATCGACACGCCATTTGAACAATGAACAACAAAATTCTTATCCACCTTTGTAAAATTCTAGTATTTTTACAAAATAATTTCCTAGAACCTTTAGTTTGGGGAAAAACACTCTTATAGAGAGTTTAGAAAGGGTATTTTGTAGGCCTCGGTCAAAATTTGATTAGGTCAAATTTTACCAATTACGACCCAGAGTGGCTCAGGAAAACACATCACCAGGTTGAAACCCATTTGGTAGTTCTCGGTCTCGTCGACTTTGATGAATTCTCATAAATAGGGGAACTTGTAGGAAATTTCTTGTGGCGTGTTTAACCATTGAATGTTAGTTTTGGACATGGTTTTCTAATCCCTCGAGCTAACTTTTGATCATTTTCAACTAGGTCAATTATGATCGATGGCCTCGGAAAACTAGTCACCAATCGTAAACCATTTGCTAGTTCGGTATAGCATGTACAAATTTAACCGTGGTGTGTTTTCTCACTAGAAGACAACATTTGAGAGTGGTTTCTTAGCCTTCGTGTCTAAATTGAACATTTTTAAAACTAGGAGGAAAACGTAAAAAGAAAGTTGTAGGACTCCTTTGGGTTGCCAAACCACAATGGAAATTTTTGACACATGTAAATAACTATTTGAAACTCTATAGTTTAACTTTTTGTGTGAAATGGAACTTTTGACTAAATGGTGTTTCTCTCTCTTTCCCTTCTCTTTCTCTCTTTGGTTACTAAATGATGTGAAATGAAACGAGATGAAAACATGTGTCTCTAACCCTCTCCTTTAGAATGCAAATTATTATTATTATAATGTAAATGGGAAACTAAAAAAATGTTAATTATGCTAGATCTAGGTGGATGCCATGCCAGCGATTTATCATTGATTTCATGCTCACATGGTTTTGCAAGATGGAAGTAAGATGGCGAAAATGTGTGGTGAAATTCATTATTTATTATTGTAATTTTATATATTTTATTGGAAAATGTATATATGTTTAATGTAATTGCAAAGTAACAGAAAAGTTTATATTTGAAATTTGGTAGTATGTATGAGATGCTAGTTTTAGGAATGCCTTGGGAAATGTGCATTTAATCATAGGTTGAATTTGATGCATAGTTACGTATGGTAAAAAGGTTTGATATATATCTATTAAGTGAATTTGAATTTAATATCTTGTAGTGTGTTTCTAGTGTTCAATAGATGATTAATTAATTAGTATGTTGTATTCTTACCTTGTAAATGTAATAAAGAAATCTAAACGAAACACTCAACCCTAGTATAGGACTCATGTATAACTACCTTTCATGCATGAATCCTTTTAGTGTAGAAAACTAAAACCTTATGATAAAATTCAATCTCTACACTCGATGTCATCCTTCTCGCATGATATTTCTTAGCCCAAAAGAAATTGAAACCATAAAATGAACTTAAAATTTTGTGCTTGATGGAACCTCCTAGCTTAGGTAAATAAGACCCCTAATTGTGTTATCATCATGGTCAACATGTTTTAGCATTATCGTTGTGAACCTAACGGTTAGGAGCAACACTGGACAAACTTTACCTAGAATAAGCATAACTAACACCATCTTAGTATCCTAGCCATCTATGAGGTCTTATGAAGTTAGATCCATAAATTAACTTCATGATCGAATGAATTTCCTTGTGGGATCCAGACGACACAAATGGAGAGAGTGAAATAGTTTTTCTATGACTTAAACTCTTGTTAATGATCTCTTTAGTTCCTCACAGATAAATGGGTTACCTTGGTCCTTCTTGAAGGTCGTTTAGCATAAATTTTTTCCTCTCACCTTAAACTCATATTTAGTTGGGGAGTTGACCCTTAGGTACGATTGGAAGTAAACCAAACCTTGGTTGATTAAGGGTTTAACTTATGGGTGGAAATTGTTCATAAATCTTAGAAAATGCAATTGTATTTAAAATATATTGACTTAAGAGAAGTGTTAAAAAGATACTAAAAAAGTAAAAAGAAAAAAATGGTCTCGTTATCCCTTATGCCTACTTGCCCTTTGTACCCTAGTGAGTGGCCCAAAACCAAACAAAGGTAGTAGGTGATATTCCTATGATTGATCTCATGGTGGAATTTAAATGACACAAGTGGATGTCTTGTTTTCAGCATGTGTTTATTTTGTTTTTTATAAGGGCAAAGGAATAGGATGTCTCATGTCTAGTTACACTGCTTGTAGTAGTGAATCCATTAGTGAAAATTATGTGTTATTTTGTTTACAAATGTTATAAAACAATGCTAATAATGAGACCATAGTGAGATGTGAGGGTAAAGCATATAAGAGTAAAATGAGATTTGAAGTTAGATATAATGTCACTCTAGGAGTCCTTGTAACTCAATTATATATTTTCATTTGTTTAAAATAATACGAATTTCCTGGCGAGATCAAATTGTTGACAATTTTTTCACTTGTGCAAAATGGGAAACTCAATTTTTTTTTACGATGGATAGAATAGGTGAAGTATACCTAAGCTAGGGGAGATCACATCATATTATGTCATTCTTGCTGATTTATTTTAAAAAGATTACATAAAATCTACAACTATGTGTCTTTGTTACAAAATGTAACATATCACATAGTCTGCAATTTAATGATCATCCTTAGAAAAATAACATAAGACCCGAAGGACAGTTGTGTTGTCTTGATGATAACATCCAATTATAGAATAGGTGAAGTGTAAAGTTTTGGGATAGCAGACACAACCGCAAATCACAAGAAATTAGAGTTCATTACTAAATGTTACAAGTTGTATTTAATGTTATTTCCTTTATGGTTAAGACATTCAATTATGTTCTTGAGTTGTCTAGTTCATTATACAATCCATACAAAAAGCAAATGCGAGAAAGAGATATCTGACAACTCATTTACGAGAATTCAATGTTTTATTCACAAGGAGAACCAAATTCTTCCGACACAAGCTATGGGATGTAACTGAAAAGTAAAGTACGATTACTAAAGCGAAAGATACACACACATGAAGGAGAAATAAAAGGAGTACGAGGGTGAACCCATCATTGCCTTGTATATTCTTGCTTGTGAAAGAGCATCTCCTAGCCAATGGCTCCTTCATCCTCAAATCATGGTACATGAAAAGTAAAAAAATCAACCATCGAATACGAGCTCATGGATCAAACCATATTCCTACACTATCCTACTTCGTGCATATGAATTTTCCCTAAATTGGAGATGTATTCTACTTTTAAGGACAAACTGCATGTATGCTTTAATCACTCAAAAAGAAGGAAGTGAAAAGAAAAAAGAAAACATGGACATAACGAGAGGCTAAAAAGCCTAAATATTTCCTAACTATTTTCCTATGTGTGTAGGTAGTACGGAGTTGCGACCAAAGATAGAAATAAATAAGTCATAAGTACATGCTAAGAAGAAGGAAAGGTGCAACTCAAAGTTCAACAAACATTCTCGCAAATGGAAGATAGAAGTAGATTTTTTAGTTTGCAAAGAGGAAGAAGAATCAGATTTCAACAAGCTGAAGCTAAAAGCAAAAGGATTACAATTGAAATAGGATGAGAGAGAAGATTCTGAAAAATTTTGGCAGTAACTTATGATGTAAAATCAACATTTTAGATTTTTCATCATACATATCAAAGTTGTAAATGAAAGGAAATACAATATATAATGCAGAAAAGAATTCTTTATAACTTAAATAGCTGAAGTGAATTGAAATTCCAAGATTATCTTACAAATTTCAGCTTTTCTAAGTTGTAATTTTCAAAATAAAGTAGATATGAGAACACAAAATTACTACAATGTCAATGAAGTACATTCATTCAAGCAAGGTAGTACTCATCTACAACATAAGTAGAAGCCATTACAGGTGAACAAAAGAATCTATCTCATGATGACATTAAAAGTAGATACAGGAACAGTTTGAAGTAAGCTACAGGTCTTCATGAGCTCAAATTTTTCAGAATAAGAGGGGATACTTGCAGCAAGGAACATGTCCAGGTTGAAGATGTTTTGAAAAGAGAGATAATTCTGGAAAAATTTGGTAGGGCTTCGCCATGTAAAATCAACTTTCAAAATTTTCCAACATGCCAGAAATACTACTATCAAGGAAATAAAAGCATCTAAGTAAAAGAAGCAAGTTGCGATTGCAATAACGCATCTAAGTCAATGCTTATGCCTAAAAATTGTGTTATTCTGAAGATTGAAGAATCGTTTACAATTTCTAAAAAGCCGCTTACAATATTATAAAGGACCATCTCGAAATTTGAAATAAGGGAATACAAAGATCGTAGGTTCGGACTTGCATTTAGGAAATCATTAAATTCAATTTTTTTTTGCAAACAGTAAACAAGATACCTCATCTTAACAAGAACAAGAAGGAAAGCATGTAAAACATCATTACCTTTTCTAGGAGAAGATTAAACTTGGATTAGAAAGGTTAAAAGGTGCATCGAGATCATCATCTTGAGAATAAAAGGTTAAAAACATACAAATGGCTCTCATATCCATGTCAAAGAGTTACAATGAGTCAAGGATACAAATATAGTTTCGAATAAGATAACACTTTACTTTCTTGAAATAACTATATATTAGGTCCCAAGATGATGCGCGAACTAGTTTCGAGTTTGAAGGGTTCGAAAGTACAGCCAATGAGATATGTACAAGAAAATATTCAAAGTGAATCCACTATTCCATTCCAAATAACAAGACTTCATCGTTAGAAAAATTCACAACTACAAAAGTTATAATAACCCGGATCTAAGTATAAATATCTATTCAGAATAGGGATATCATTTTAGGCTCGGAGTAAAAGGGATGAGTATAACTCAAGACTGTAATCAAAGAATTTACTCTCAACCAAAGAACATAATTTCCTTAATGAAGGCAGTCTTGGAATAGCATTTTACATTAATATAACTGGAAGAGCTACAAAAAATGGAAGATACAGGTGTTTAAAACAGCCTCCAAGTAATGTATCAAAGAATAACATGGTACAGAGCTCCAAGTGATCAAAACGTTGGCTACTTCAAATAAAATCTCGAAAAGGAGGAAAGGCCGAGCTTCAAGAAGAAAATGGTGGCCATCGTGGAATATAGGACTCCATGGCAAACAGGTTTTAGAAGAAATCCATATCAAAACCCCTGCAATCACACAATGGTGATAAACCCACATGGCCATAGAGGAATAAGCAAATAAATCACAGAGAAGACTAAGTGGAGCGACTATCAAAGGTTAAGAATGTACAAATCCAAAAATAGGATACAATTTGAGACTTATTTATTACAGATTTAAATTTCTGGTTTGTCTTTTGAAATATCTTAATCAGGGTATGAGTAGATTTTGTAACCAACATACACCTACAGTCACCATTTTAATGCTAGAGAAGTCAAAGTATAGAAAAAACGCAGGCCCATAAGAACATACAGATAAAAATCTCAATGAAAAATCTAGATCCAGAGATAGTCAAGCAAAATATGAAATACCCAAAACGTAAACTATCTAGCAAACTCTCCATAGACGGTTCGAGAAAGCTAACAGTAATAACCAAGAAAGTTATGGTGACACAAGCTTATCAATATCAAGCAAAACAGAGTATTTATACTACTGAGCCATCCATAAAAGGGGTGAATCCAGAGTTACCTCTAAACCGTGGTCAAAAGAAGTTCAAACAATAAAGGACGAATTCTTGAAGATAAAGGAGCAACAAATTCGATCGGATCTTTGAAAAGGAATAGTTGAAAACCAAAATGGTACAAGCATGTATTCACAGTTGCACAGGGCTAAGCTCCAAGAGAACAAGAATGGTGGCCTCAGCGAAGAACACAGAGGGTCTTTTCCATAAAGGCCAAGCTCAAAAAGAAGAAACCGAGCTTCAAAATAACCACACAGAGCTAATAAGGCCGAAACAAATCAAAATCAAGCTTCGAAGCCCCAACAATGGCAGATCTCAGAAAAGAATAGAGATAAACACTAAAATGTAGAGGCAAGAAAGATTCATAATACCAATCTGAGGGCAAAGCCGAATTAACAGAACTCAAAAGGAATAGAAATGGTGTCCAAAAGTCTCACTGAGTTCCAAAAAATCATAAAAACACATTCACAGGAAGGAAACCCTTTTTCATCAGAAAATCCGAGCTCGTCGATACAAGACGGATACTGAAATATCACATGAAGATTTTGAGGACATAAAATGAGCAGAGCCGAGCTCAAAATTTTAACCATTGTAATGCCCCCCCTCTACTGGGCTCGGCCCAACTTCATCTCCTTGGCGTGGCGGTGGAGCTTTTATTGTACGACGTGATGGAAATAGATTTTTATTTGACCTTCCTTGTGTTTGTCTCCCTCTTGCCATGGCATTAATGAGCCACCCACCCTTTTTCTTGGCGTGTTCGATTTTCTTCTGGTTGGTGGCCGCATGCCCCAGATCATTAATCCTTTTACTTGCAACCCACTGGTGCCTGCTGTTTCTACCCAAAAAACCACGAATGCTTGTTGCGCTCCATCAAATGCTGAAACAGATGAAATTGCTTCAGCGTGTTCTGGACAGTGGATTCATTAATGGTGAAATGAAGGTCTGTCTCCCTGAGGTTGCAGGGTGGGTTTGGCTTCGATAATTGTCTTTGTCGCAGGCAGCTACAGTGAAGCGAGGGTGGACTGTTCTCCTGAAATTGACAGCGATGGCCAAGATTTCATACATGCTCCTCCCCTTGTATCGACTAAGCAGCAGGCATTGATTCAGAGTGAATGCATCCGGCTGTATAACGCCCATCGGCGTAAATAATTCAACCCAAACATATGCGCATGTGATCAACCAGCTCTGCAATGTAGGTTTGTTGACGTTCGATGTTACGGCGTATAACACAACGAAGCTGTTCCACCCGAGATCGAATCTCTGCGCCCCTTTCTTCGTTACCCATCACCACACGCAACGCCTCGCACACATCCTCTTTGGAAAATGATCTGCCCTCCTCCCCTCTTTCCACTTCAATTCCCGCATTTAATTCCAGCGCCTAGCCCATGGGTTTGATACGGTGGTTATAGATGAAGCTTCAAGCTAGGGAAGTAGGCGTGTTACCTCCACTTTCCTTGGGAGCTGTAAGGTGTGTTCTTGTTGGGGATCCACAGCAACTGACTGCAGCAGTAAATAGCCAGGAAACGGGCTTATTACAGTTGGTGGAAGCCTATGTGAGCATTTCCAAAATGAGCGGGGTTGTCCAACTATGTTGTTTTCTGTGTAATATCAATGCATCCTCTGAGTCGGGACTCTCCTTCAAGACATTCCTGTCAAAATCGACCTTGTGACAGTGAGAGAGTTACCAGGAGACCGGATGAAAATTATTGCAAGGATTCTCTTTTGAGACTTTACTTGTTTTACGCTGTAACTCATGGAAGAGAATCTCTTAGGCGTGGATCTGTATCATGTCAGAATATTCATGAAGCACAATTTTCCTTGCAACTATATGAGCATCTTCTACGAGTCACTAAGTTGGCAGGCATAAAGGTTTGTTGGAATTATCACACCTTTCAAGCTACAGCTGAAATGTTTGCACCGAGTGTTTGATGCTGCCCTCAAATCTGCTGAAGAAAAAAGGTTTATCCATCAATACGGTAGATGCCTTTCAGAGCCAGGAGCTCTGCTATCTTTCTTGCCTTTTGGGTTGTCGTCAAATCTGCATTTTATGGTGCCCTTGACGCTGGGCTATAGTTCCATGCTGCTTTGTGCAGAAGTCCTTGTGGGCGTATCACTTTTGTGGCTGCTTTTGCCTATCTCTTTGGCTGCCATGTTATTATATGAGTGGGGATGCTTGGAAGGAAGGAGGGATTGATGGAACTGGGGCTCTTATGGTCTGGACACTCAAAGTCTTTTCTTGTGCGGTCAACTACCAGGATGGGTCGTCAAAAGCAGAGGATAAAGCGGAAGGCGTGTGGCTGTAGCAGTCCCTGCTGGATGTTCACGACTGGTGGATGCGTTAAAACAGGCAAGATAGACTAACCATATACATAATATGCTAGTATCTAATAACCTCTTGAAATGAAACTTTTTCTTTCTAGAAATTGGTTTAAATCTGTGATTTTGTGGATTTGCGTTCAGTACATGGTTAACAGTTTGTTACTTTTGGATTTTCCTCTGTTGTTTGTTCTTGTTGACATGATCAACCCATTTATATATATATATATAAAACAAATAAAGGTTCTCAGTGTATGCTTTGATTGATCACATGGAATATATATATATATATATATATATATATATATATATGTATATATAATTTTAAAGTTACTTCCTTCCAAAAATGTCAATGTTTCTTTTGTGAACTCAGGTATGTAATCGCCTAGAACGTTGCGGCGTTGACTAGTATTGGTTTCCTATTATGTTGTTGCCTAGAGGAAAACATACGGTTAAATTATTATTATTATTTTTATGATAAGCGTGATTATGCACTTCGTGCATTGTGCAAATTATTAGGGCTTTTGGAAATTAGAAGTTCATTATATATGCTTGTTAAGAAGGAAGTTTTGGCGAAAATAGGTCTTGGGTTGATAGAAGGGAATAAATTATTGATAGAACCCCATTTTGATTCTACTCTTTCTATGAGTAAAATTTGATAAAATTAATGACCTTTATGGTGTTAAGATATGGTATGTTGATGATTCCTGTGTGATTGATTTAATCATGTGTAGACATAATGCCTTGATGGAGTAAGGTAGTATCTTTCACGGTTCGTGAAAGTTAAGGTTTTCATCAAATGCTTAAGGTACCATGAAGTTCCTTAATTTAGTCAAACTTGTTTGTACTTCCTTCTTGATGAGTGACCTTTCATTGCAAATTTAGAATGATTGTGATGGAAGGTCGTAGAATGTATTTTGTTGTCAAAAAGGAAAAGAAGTTATGGAATAGTTTGTTTATGTGTTGAATGTAATAATTGTGATTACATCGTTATAGAGTTCATTATTGGAGGATATCTATATTTAATGGTATATTATGTGTTTAATCTCTGCATAGGTTACCATAAACTTAGTGATGAGATGTAAATTAAGGAGAGTTGAGAGACCTTTTCTGGTATACATCGTCATGATATTAGGAAGTGAGTTGACGTCGGAAAATTTCAACCAAGTCTAGATTCATGGTTATGTTCCTCTAGAACGGGAGGGTTATAAATCTAAGGTATTATGAAAATTGCAAGGATGTGTTTAGAGTACTAGATTGCCTATTAAACTTGGGTATTAATGAGGCTTGTCACTATTCCGGCCCTGGTTATGTTCAGTAGGTAAGCTGTTAGGCAATACCTATTTCAGACATTCTTACCGTCCTTTCCACTCATCCTTATTAGCTATGAAGTCACTTATTACCTAAGATATAATGGTTGTGGGTTTGAATATAAGATTTTCATCCTTTAAACCTTTTTGATTACATGATGGAGCTTTGTTTTTACCCTCGTTGTTCGTTTATAGCCTATTAGACCTATGGCCCTATGGAACGATTCCAAAACTTTATCCTTTTGGCAGCTAAGATCGGGTCTGGTTTTTATCTTTTGTCTTCACCTTGAGAATGTGGATTGATGGGTTACACTTTATATTTCAATCACATAATCTACGGGATTAAATGATTGAAATCCTAATACTCTCAACTCTTGTGTCTAATCTTTTAAATTTCATAGTCTTACGTATTGGTTGTCAAACTTTTGTAGTTTTAGAGGTATCTTCATAACTAAAACTTATGGTTTTCTTCTTAGTTGATATGTTGAAAATTATATCTTGTTTCAAAAGGTTGTTAGAGGTTATAACTTTGATCCATTTCCTAAGATAGAATGTTTCCTTTCATGGTATTGTTAGCTAGTAGCTTATTGTTGCTATGTATAGTCTTATCTTGCTCAGTTCTCGCGAACTGACTCAGGTTATTAATTGTTGCAGATGGCTTACATGGTTAGACGATGGAAAGACTTGTAGATTACTGCATAAATCTTGGTTATGATGTTCCTTTGTATGAATGTGTATTATGTTATAAAATTTGGAAAGGGCCTTTCGACATTTTAGAAGAAGGGTCGATGCTAGTAAATGTATTGTAAAGTATTGTTGTTGATCTGTTGAAACTTTGGCTTGTTGGTTATCATGTGAAAGATGAAATTTTGATTACCGCTTGGTTATGTGATATTCTAGTAAATTTTAATCCTTAGAATAGTAGCGGGGCATGTCCCATGTTATTACTCTCTTGCTCCTAGTCATGGTTCAATAGAGATAGTATGTCCCTTTGATTTGTGCATCATGTTGGAAAGAATTGATATAACCTTGTTTTGTTTCCGCAAATGAGTACTGTTAAACTTTTCTCTTGAGTTAAAACGTTGAGTTGTAAATCCTCCTAAGGCATAGTAGCAATGAGTTTGTAAGCACTATAAAGTGAACTGGATAGTCCTTATAAAAGTAAAACTAAAATTTATATAGATGAATATATTAATGTAGATGTGATCTACTCGATAGCATTGAGACCTGGAACAATCAAGAGGAAACTATCTTTGTAACGAAATATGATTACTTATTTCTTTCCCGAGCCAAACCAATAAACACTATCCTTTTTCAGTGAAACCTTAAATGATCTCATGGTGAAATCAATGGTTAGATTTTAGAAAATGATAGGATTTAATAAGTAGGAGTGAAAGTGATTAATAAAACCTTAAATATCTCTTTATCGTTTGAAATGTTCCCCTTTGTCAAACTTAATTAAGTAAAGTCTAGATGGAACATTTAACCAATCTCGATAAACTCTTAACTTCAATGAAAGTTTGATAGTAAACAATGTGACCCTGAAGCTAAATTCTGCTGTCCTGTTCTGTTAATCCTTGCCTTGATTCATGGTGATATTTCTTAAGCAAGGTCAAAGTTTGATCCTTAAACAGAAGGTTATTGTTATGAACCCTAAGCGGTACTTCCCACTCAATCGGAGCTTATGCCTTCACCTGCAATAGAGGTGTGGAACATGTGTTAGTGACTTGAGCAAGATTAATTAACCTTGTAAGAAATGGAAAATGTTCTAAAATCAAATGAATAAGAAAGATTTGGACATAAAATTTGATGATCCTAGTTTGGAAAGCTTGGCCTTAAGCTATTTAGTCAATAGTTGAAAATAAATAAGTTCTCCTTGTGAAAAAGAATTGTGTGAATCATTACATGAAATTTTATAAGAACGTAAGTTAAGAATTAAGAGACACTTTAGTAAACAAGAAAATTTAACAAGAAATTCCTCATGGGTTGCCTAGTGTGAGTGTGTCATGTGGATTGGACTTCCATGTTGTCTTGTCAAAAGAAGAGTACAATGTCCTTGATAGGTGTGAACATTTCGTGGCGACCTTGTGGTCTCCCCCGTAACAAGTAGTTCCTAGTGTTGGTTGTAACCTTGTGACGACATGTTGTGTCGTGTTGTGTCAAAGCAAGTCAAAAAAAAAAATTTATCTTGTATTTCACTGTGTTGTCCTTGTGTTGGTATTTTTGGTGTGTTACACTTTGGTATCAGAGCGTAGGTTCATGCTCTCGAACCTATGGGCCGGATTGGTGTTGTATGGTGATGTTACATGGTGGTGGTGGTGTTACATGATGATACTGCGTGATGATGATGATGTTGCATGATGGTGGTAGATATTGGAAGAGTAATGTGCTTTAAACGTGATGTGATTATTGTCGTAATTGTGATATTGTGAATGCACATTATGGGTATGTCACCTTATGCGTGTTTGTGATCATGTTGATATGTTGGGAATGGGAGTATTCTCTCTCCTTCTTGTGGATTCTAGGAATAATTCACGTGTGAATTATTGTTTGTGATGTGTGAAAAGAATTCTAATGTGGATGACGTAGTGTTGGAGCATTGTGGGCATATTGTGATATGTGGGTGTATCAATGTGTTGTATGACTAGTTGATGTTAAAAAAACTAGTTGTATCATGATGTTTTTTTACCATGTTATAAAGAAATGTGTGTACCACCTTGCTATGTTGCAATGGATGTTATGTTGTGATGTACTATGTTCATCGTATGTATGACTGTGCAAATAGGTAATGCTTCATGTTGTGATTTTGGGTCATATGGTGAGTGTATGAACCCTATCGTATGGTGATTGCGCTTTGGGTGCAGAATGTGGTAAAGTGATGTATTACGCCCTGTGGATGTATGATTGTGATCTACCCTGTATGCATACCATACGTGAGACGTTATGGTAGTTACGTGTGTGCCACCGTTATGTTAGTGATGTTGTTGTATGTTATGTTGTGAACCTTACGCTAACCGATCCTGAGGGAAATCGGTAGAAGTGTATGTTGAGAGTGAGGAATGGTGTACCATGGGTCAATAACTTGAGCTAAAACTCGGTTTAGTAGATAACATGTGATTCTTTCCTCTCTCCCTATGTGGTTGTATGTATGCAACCTTAGTGTATCTATGACTATGTTTAGCCTTGTCGAAGGGTGGTGGGATGATTTAGATGGAGGTGATGACAGTTGTATTATTGATATGTATTTTACGAGCTGAGGCTCGATGTTCTGAGTGCTAGCAACTCGTTGAGTACCCCTTTGGTGGCTAGATAAGGCCACACAGTTATCGTAATGTGACATTATTATAAGTTGATTTTATTCGTAAATTGAGCTTTTACTTTATTTTGCAAGGACCAGCATCTTTTCTTGATTGCAATGCTTTACAATTTTGGGCATTTCCTTGGTTTGTGGCACTAACATGGGGATTTTGATACTAACTTTGGCTATTTGGCCATTTATTTTAGCTTGATTTGGGGTCTTCTTTTAAATTTGGAATTTTTACCACCTTGCCCAAGGCTTGTACTTTGCCACTTGGCACTTTGACTGGATTGTTGTGTTGGTTCTAATGTCGTGATGTGTGGAATAGGGTCATGGGATGCACCATGGATTGGTTGGACCTATGGACCTGCTTCGTTATATGGGGCACGCCCCAAGCGGTACATATAACTAGCGGGTTGTTGAACCATGCATTATTATGTCACTTGGGTTAGGAGTGTTCGAACTCTATGTGTCTTGGACCATAGGGACAACCGGCCTCCTTGAGGAGGCATAAGAGTTCGAGGGAGGCATAAGAATTTGAGGGAGGCATAAGAGTTTGAGGGAGGCTTATGATATTTGTCCTGTATGGTTGATGTTCCGGATATATGTTGAGTTATTGTGATGTTTGGTAGTGGTCTTTTGATGTATGTGTTACTCATGTCAGATGGATATGTGTTGTGATGTTGTGGTTATGTCATTGATTCCCTTGTGGACACTTTGTACATGTAGTTTTTATGAGTCTTGGAAAATCCTCATACGTGGAATTGAGGAAATGTCTGGTGGATTGTAGTACTCTTTGTTTGAGTATTTTGTATGTCAGTCATTGATGTGTGACGAGTACTATGTTATGTGGACTGCAATGCTATTATTTTCCATATTTGAGTAACCTTTGGTGGTGTAATACAATCTTGAAGTATATACTTGTGTGCTTGTGAATCTGTAGGGTCTTGTGAACCTGATAGGGTGTTGTGTTAGCAGCTTCTTGTTGGGCACCCGCAATAAGGAATAAATCAAAACTCTTCCATGATGATATTTTATTTTAAAAGAAACTAAAACTAGAAATAATGATAATGGAAAGAGACTAATGAAATGATGAACAAGAAAGAACTGCCAATCTTCACAGAACTTTGAAAGTTAAAAATTCTACCAAATGTTCCTAAGGCTACCTTGTGACCGTGCTTTAATCAACTAAAATTTTATACCATAGGTCTCGTCTTCTTCTTTATCTATCCCTTGTTGCGTACCATTTCCTTTCCTCTATGTAATGTCGCATCGAGGACGATGCTTTCTTAAGGGGAGGAGAATGTAATGCCCCCCAACCTACCTGGGCTCGGCCAACTTCATCTCCTTGGCGTGGAAGGTGGAGCTTTTATTGTGCGACGTGATGGAATCAGATTTTTATTTGACCTTCCTTGTGTTTGTCTCCCTCCCGCCATGGCATTAATGAGCCCTGCACCCTTTTTCTTGGCGTGTTCAGTTTTCTTCCTGGTTGGTGGCCGCACATGCCCCAGTCATTAATCCTTTTGACTTGCAACCCGCTGGTGCCTGCTGTTTCTACCCAAAAACCACGAATGCTTGTTGCGCTCCATCAAATGCTGAAACAGATGAATTGCTTCAGCGTGTTCTGGACAGTGCGGATTCATTAATGGTGAAATGAAGGTCTGTCTCCCTGAGGTTGCAAGGGTGGGTTTGGCTTCTCATAATCGTGTTGTACAGGTAGCTACAAGAAGTGAGGGTGGACTGCTTCTCCTGAAATTGACAAAATGATGGCCAAGATTTCATACATTCTCCTCCCCTTGTATCGACTAAGCAGCAGGCATTGATTCAGAGTGAATGCATCTGGATGTATAACGCCCATCGACGTAAATAATTCAACCCAAACATATGCGCATGTGATCAACCAGCTCTGCAATGTAGGTTTGTTGACGTTCGATGTTACGGCGTATAACACAACGAAGCTTTCCACCCGAGATCGAATCTCTGCGCCCCTTTCTTCGTTACCCATCACCACACGCAATGCCTCGCACACATCCTCTTTGGAAAATGATCCGTCCTCCTCCCCTCTTTCCACTTCAATTCCCGCATTTAATTCCAGCGCCTAGCCCATGGGTTTGATATGGTGGTTATAGATGAAGCTTCAAGCTAGGGAAGTAGGCGTGTTACCTCCAATTTCCTTGGGAGCTATAAGGTGTGTTCTTGTTGGGGATCGACAAAGAATCGATCGGGCAGCTGCAGCAAATAGCCAGGCAACGGGCTTATTACAGTTGGTGGAAGCCTATGTGAGCATTTCCAGCGAGCAGGTTGTCCAACTATGTTGTTTTCTGTGCAATATCAATGCATCCTCTGAGTCGGGACTCTCCTTCAAGACATTCCTGTCAAAATCGACCTTGTGACAGTGAGAGAGTTACCAGGAGACCTGATGAAAATTATTGCAAGGATTCTCTTATGAGACTTTACTTGTTTTACGCTGTAACTCATGGAAGAGAATCTCTTAGGCGTGGATCTGTATCATGTCAGAATATTCATGAAGCACAATTTGCCTTGCAACTATATGAGCATCTTCTACGAGTCACTAAGTCATGTACATAAAGTTTTCTCGTTGGAATTATCACACCTTTCAAGCTACAAAAATGAAATTTTTTTATGCACCGAGTGTTTGATGCTACCCTCAAATTTTCTCGAAGAAAAAAAAGGGTTTATCCATCAATACGGTAGATGCCTTCGTGAGCCGAGCTCTGCTATCTTTCTTGCCTTTTTGGGTTGTCGCCAAATCTGCATTTTATTTTGCCCTCGACTGGGCTATAGTTCCATGCTCAGTCACGCGAAGTCCTTGTGGGCTTATCACTTTTGTGGGTCGCTTTTGCCTATCTCTTTGGCTGCCATGTTATTATATGAGTGGGGATGCTTGGAATGAAGGAGGGATTGATGGAACTAGGGCTCTTATGGTCCTGGACACTCAAAGTCTTTTTCTTGTGTGGTCAACTACCAGGATGGGTCGTCAAAAGTAGAGGATAAAGCGGAAGGCGTGTGGCTGTAGCAGTCCCTGCTAGATGTTCACGACTGGTGGATGCGTTAAAACAGGAAAGATAGACTAACCATATACATAATATGCTAGTATCTAATAACCTCTTGAAATGAAACTTTTCTTTCTAGAAATTGGTTTAAATCCGTGATTTTGTGGATTTGCGTTAATTACATGGTTAACAGGGCCATACTTCGGATTTGCCTCTATTGGTTGTTCTTGTTGATGTGATCAACCCATTTATATATATATAAAACAAACAAAGGTTCTCAGTGTATGCTTTGATTGATCACATGGAAAATATATATATATGTATATATAATTTTAAAGTTACTTTTCCTGCAAAAATGTTGATGTTTCTTTTGTGAACTCCGGTATGTAATCGCCTTAACGTTGCAAAGATTGACTAGTATTGGTTTCTGTTATGTCATGTTGCCCTAGAGGAAAACATACGCTTAAATTATTATTATTGTTTTTATGATAAGCGTGATTATGCACTTCGTGTATTGTGCAAATTATTAGGGCTTTTGGAAATTAGAATTTCATTATATATGCTTGTTAAGAAGGAATTTTTGGGCCAAAAATAGGTCCCTGGTTGATAAGGGAATAAATTATCGATAGAACCCCATTTTGATTCTACTCTTTCTATGAGTAAAATTTGATAAAATTAATGACCTTTATGGTGTTAAGATATGGTATGTTGATGATTCCTTGTGTGATCAATTTAATCATGTATAGACATAATGCCTTGATGGAGTAGGTAATATCTTTCACGGTTCAGAAAGTTAAGGTTTTCATTAACTCGCTTAAGGTACCATGAAGTTCCTTAATTTAGTCAAACTTGTTTGTACTTCCTTCTTGATGAGTGACCTTTCATTGCAAATTTAGAATGATTGTGATGGAAGGTCGTGAATATATTTTGTTGTCAAAAAGGGAAAAGAAGTTATGGAATAGTTTGTATATGTATCGAACGTAATAATTGTGATTACATAGTTATAGAGTTCGTTATTGGAGGATATCTATCTTTAATGGTATGTTATGTGTTTAATCTCTGCATAGGTTACCATAAACTTAGTGATGAGATGTAAATTAAGGAGAGTTGAGAGACCTTTTCCCGGTATACATCATCTATGATATTAGGAAGTGAGTTGATGTTGGAAAATTTCAACCAAGTCTAGATTCATGGTTATGTTCCTCTAGAATGGGAGGGTTATAAATCTAAGGTATTATGAAAATTGCAAGGATGTGTTTAGAGTACTAGATTGTGTATTAAACTTGGGTATTAATGAGGCTTGTCATTATTCCCCCCTGGTTATGTTCATGAGGTAAGTGTTATGCAATACCTATTTCAGACATTCTTACCATCCTTTCCACTCATCCTTATTAGCTATGAAGTCACTTATTACCTAAGATATAATGGTTGTGGGTTTGAATATAAGATTTTCATCCTTTAAACCTTTTCGATTACATGATGGAACTTTGTTTTTACCCTCGTTGTTCGTTTATAGCCTATTAGACCTATGGCCCTACGGAACGATTCCAAAACTTTATCCTTTTGGCAGCTAAGATCGGGTCTGGTTTTTATCTTTTGTCTTCACCTTGAGAATGTGGATTGATGGGTTACACTTTAGATTTCAATCACGTAATCTACGGGATTACATTATTGAAATCCTAATACTCTCAACTCTTGTGTCTAATCTTTTAAATTTCATAGTCTTGCGTATTTGGTTGTCAAACTTTTGTAGTTTTAGAGGTATCTTCATAACTAAAACTTATGGTTTTCTTCTTAGTTGATATGTTGAAAATTATATCTTGTTTCAAAAGGTTATTAGAGGTTAGAACTTTGATCCATTTCCTGAGATAGAATTTTTCCTTTCATGGTATTGTTAGCTAGTAGCTTATTGTTGCTATGTATAGTCTTATTTTGCTCGATTCTCACGAACCGACTCAGTTATTAATTGTCATTGCAGATGGCTTACATGGTTAGACAATGGAAAGACTTGTAGATTATTGCATAAATCTTGGTTATGATGTTCCTTTGTATGAATTTGTATTATGTTATAAAATTTGGAAAGGGCCTTTCACATTTTAGAAGAAGGGTCGGTGCCTAGTAAATGTATTGTAAAGTATTGTTGTTGTAGAATCATGTTGAAACTTTGGCTTGTTGGTTATCATGTGAAAGATGAAATTTTGATTACCGCTTGGTTATGTGATATTCTAGTAAATTTTAATCCTTAGAATAGTAGCGGGCATGTCCCATGTTATTACTCTCTTGCTCCCTAGTCATGGTTCAATAGAGATAGAATGTCCCTTTGATTTGTGCATCATGTTGGAAAGAATTGATATAACCTTGTTTTGTTTCCGCAAACGAGTACTGTTAAACTTTTCTCTTGAGTTAAAACGTTGAGTTGTAAATCCTCCTAAGGCATAGTAGCAATGAGTTTGTAAGCACTATAAAGTGAACTGGATAGTCCTTATAAAAGTAAAACTAAAATTTATATAGATGAATATATTAATGTAGATGTGATCTACTCGATAGCATTGAGACTGGAACAATCAAGAGGAAACTATCTTTTGTAACGAAATATGATTACTTATTTCTTTCCCGAGCCAAACCAATAAACACTATCCTTTTTCAGTGAAACCTTAAATGATCTCATGGTGAAATCAATGGTTAGATTTTAGAAAATGATAGGATTTAATAAGTAGGAGTGAAAGTGATTAATAAAACCTTAAATATCTCTTTATCGTTTGAAATGTTCCCCTTTGTCAAACTTAATTAAGTAAAGTCTAGATGGAACATTTAACCAATCTCGATAAACTCTTAACTTCAATGAAAGTTTGATAGTAAACAATGTGACCCTGAAGCTAAATTCAGTTGTCTGTCTTGTTAATCCTTGCCTTGATTCATGGTGATATTTCTTAAGCAAGGTCAAAATTTGATCCTTAAACAAGAAGGTTATTGTTATGAACCCTAAGCGGTACTTTCCACTCAATCGGAGCTTATGCCTTCACCTGTGCAATAGAGGTGTGGAACATGTGTTAGTGACTTGAGCAAGATTAATTAACCTTGTAAGAAATGGAAAATGTTCTAAAATCAAATGAATAAGAAAGATTTGGACATAAAATTTGATGATCCTAGTTTGGAAAGCTTGGCCTTAAGCTATTTAGTCAATAGTTGAAAATAAAGAAGTTCTCCCTTGTGAAAAGAATTGTGTGAATCATTACATGAAATTTTATAAGAACGTAAGTTAAGAATTAAGAGACACTTTAGTAAACAAGAAAATTTAACAAGAAATTCCTCATGGGTTGCCCTAGCTGTGAGTGTGTCATGTGGATTGGACTTCCATGTTGTCTTGTCAAAAGAAGAGTACAATGTCCTTGATAGTTGTGAACGCGTTTCCGTCTTGACCTTCCTCCGGTCTCCCCGTAACAAGTAGTTCCAAGTGTTGGTTGTAACCTTATGACGACATGTTGTGTCGTGTTGTGTCAAAGCAAGTCAAAAATATAAATTATCCCGTATTTCAATGTGTTGTCCTTGTGTTGGTATTTTTGGTGTGTTACAACCATCTTCATTGTCAAGAAAAATTTCTAGGGCTTCACCCTCAAAACCAGATGCGAAATGACCAAATGAGGGACTTCAAGTTGTTTTAACTCACCCACTTGAGCTCAGCTTAACCTAACTCACCTGGAGTTAGTGATCAACGATAAAAAATATCAAGTACATAGATCAATGGTCTAGAAATGAGCTCAGAGATCAAAGAATAACCATGGCTAGCCTCCCACTGACCACATTAATTGCCGGTTTTAAAACCCTAACCACAGGTTACAGATCAATGGTCACCATGGAAAAGGTATAGAGATCGACGTCCCAAGATGATCACCAACTTCCACACAGACCCGAGTTACTCTCTTTTGATCAGGGGTTAGTTACAAATGCCACCGACAATATTTCCAAAGGGTTGAGTCACCCTTAGGAAGGGGTATGTGCCAATACGAAAATCATTGCATTGACTTCCAAAGTCTATAATATAGTTTATACAATCAAATGACCAAAAGGGACCGATCAACATTATGTGCCCAATGATCACCTAAAAGGTGAATTTCAAACTACATGCTACCAACTATGCAAAACCGACACATATATACATGTGTATAATTATCAAAAGGTGGTGGCTATGGTAGCATGTGCCATATCTAATGGTCGACCCTTGAATCTTATGCTAAGTCCACACAAAGGCAAACCATGGTGGAGTGCAGAGGTGGTCCCCACTTCAAGGAGGTTGGGTTGAATTTCAAATTTTATCCATGTGATCACTAGTAAACAGAATGGGTGTCAGCATCAGAGACAAAGGTGGTCCCAGTCAGATTGTTTTGGATGAATTATTTTGCAAGTATTGCAAATAAATTTAATTATTTTGCTCACATACAAGGAGTTGTATTTTTGCATGTATTGATAAAAGGACGAAATAGAGAAGAAGACAGAGTTGCATTCTCAAAGGAGGAGACATGCCTAGCAAGCAATCCTATTTTTGGCAAAATTATTCACCTATCCGTATTAAAAATATAACATCGACTTAAGTTGGTCAAATGTAATCAAAGGCTATTAATGCCTCTTGCACTATTTTGTATTATTTTTCCTTTTATTTTTTATTAAATAGAGGATAAAAATTAGGTTGCATGGGCGAGTACACCTTAGGCCATTTTTAGGAAGGGTGGGAAAATTTATTTTGCTATATATTTTGTGCCTTTGCAAAGCACAAGAGAGATTCTTTGGAGGACTTTTTGATATATGAGTCTTTGAAGCAATTTTTGCTACTTTTCCCTTTGAGTGTGAAGTGTTTTATACCTTTCCAAGTTACTTTGTAGTCTTGTGTATGTTAAATTAATCTTGTGAATGCAAATTCCCTTATCAACCAACTTACCGTGGTAAAAATTTTAGTCATTTCTGCTTAAATTTTAATGTGCATGTTAACTTATTAGTACTGTTGTGATCCTCCCTCAGTACAATCAAGTGTTTTGCCCTTAAATATTTTACAGAAAAACTATTGGTTCGTGCATCAAGAATCCTTCACAGATCAGTTGTGCATATACTCAATCAAAGCCCTCATACAAATTTGGTGTATCACCTTAGTTTTAATCATTTTTTCAGTTATCTTTTACCCTCAAACTCCCAAAAAGTAGTTTAGTATATACCAATAAGGAACCGGCCTTGATCTGAGACTCACCTCAAAATAGGTATACCCATAGACCTGAGGTGTTTCCATTGTATCTATGAAAGAGAGAGATCATTTGTGCAAGCTTAGAAAACCTACAGCCATCTCTCTACATGGTGCACTTTTGAGAGATAACACAAACTTCAAGAAAACAAAAGATATATATAAATCCAAATAAAATTTATTGATGTGGAAATGTTGAATGGATTCTACAAGTTATGGAACTATTTTAACTATGATAGAGAAATAAGGATACCATGATCGAAGAATGTTCATGGGAAAATGCATCTTGAACCTAAATCTCCCTCAAATCCTAAGTTTTCTTCCTTGATATCATGTCAGATTCACTTATGTAGTAAGGGAAAAATTTAAACTTTGTATAAAAATTTGAGAAGTATAAGCTTAACATAAGAACAAGAGAATTTGGAAATTTGTATGCAATTTGAAATATGGGAAATAATTACGTAAGTTATGGAGATTTTCATAAGAGATTAAGAGCCAAATTAAAATGTCAAACTCAGTAAGCTGAAAATGAAATGAATTCAAGAATCTATAGGTGAAAATAAAAGGATACAAATATATCATTGCATAATAATGTTTTTTCGAATGTTAATCGTAACTAAGATGTAATCATGGTAATGATGTGTTGTGGGTTTTCCAATCCTTGGGTTTCTTTTTATGGTTGGGTCATTGCTAGCATTCGTTCATTGGGGAAAGTGTGGCATCGACATGTATATGGTGTTGTCATGTGTCTATGTGAGTCGATGACTTGTGTAAGTGTCTTATGTGGTGTTAAGTTTATCTATTGGAGCCCATGTGGTGTTGTGTAATGAGCATTTAAAGTCAAAAAAATTATTCCGGTATTTTTTTACTGTTGTATTTGTGTGTCCATATTGTGGGCATTACAATCACAATTTATCGTGTTTATACAAAAACTAAATAAAAAACTAATATGACTCAGGGTCTCTTCAAACAAATAGGTTCAGTGTCTAGGCTGAAATCTCACACTTACCTTCGTATTATCTCTCTAACCCAGATTTATTAAAATACAGATAGAAATCCATTCCCAGCAGAGGCCAAATTGGATATTTGATAGTAAGATGGTCAGGTTGACACAAAGAAACTACAAAGTTGGCTGAAGTTGTAAGAGGTTTAATTTGGTTGTCACCACCATGTAATAAACCAAAGATTCAGTTTCATGGGCTTAAGATGACATCATGCACTGGTTTGGTGATAGCATTTGCAAAAGCAAAAACAGGTACCTATGATATATTAGGAGAATGTTAAGCACCTAAAGAGGAAACCGGCCATGAGAAGGTAATTAAAATCATTAGGTCGCAGTATTTCCAACAACGACAAAGGTGCAATATCCAAGACAATACTTTGAAGTCTCATAAATAGACATTACTTGGTTGGCATTGACTGATTGTGATGCATAGCTGTAGTAAATTAGTAGCTTATAGGGACAAACCCAAAAGATTTTGGATTGTTTTATGTTCAAACAATAGATAAAGTCTTCCCAAAAGTGTTGTATCTTGAGGCAAAGGTAAGAAGTTTATGGAATCCACGGAAACATCTAAGGCATCTACACAGATAGAGGTGTAGATGAAGAATTTGACAACAAAGATTTGCAGGAATAACAGTAAGGCCAAAATGAAGATTTGTTAATATTTACTGAAGAATGGTCACATTGAGGATCAATGCTAGTCATTGCATCGAGAATTAATTCTGGAGGACAAAGTCAACAAGAATTTTTGATTTTTCTAGAATGCACCAAGCACAACAAAATAATAAGTGTGTGGGTATTGCAACTACAAGTTTTATAATCAATTGAGAGTTAACCCTAGATTTTATTAAACTCTTACATAAATTCATTGGATTTTGATTTTAGAAGCCAAATGCATCACTTATTTCAAGTATTACCTCTGGCTTGTGCAGTCAAATTAAATCATAATTATAGCTAAACTTTGACATTGTATGTCCAATAATGTCACTCAGGTACCTGAAATTGTGGCACTCAAATTTACTTTGGATTCACCTGACATCTACATTTCGTATAGAAATAGGACTCCTTTCCTACCTACTGGACCGCACTATCTATGTATGTTTTCACTATCGCTCACTCCTCCCACAGATTTGATTTAGTGGCTCTAAAGAATTTTTATGCTATGGATTATGAAGGCCTGCAGTCATGGATACCAGTGCAGTTGCAACAACATATAAAAAAATTCCTCTATCCATACTTTGTTCCAAAGCTCTAATTTAGGCTCAGGCTGGGAATATGTTGGCAAATTTAAATCTATCAGATTGGATACCTATTTTTACATACAGTACTGAAAAGATTTGATTATCTCGTGAGGAAACCTATGTACTTCAGTTACCTAAAGAACCAGCTTTGGAATATCCTTACAATTTTTTTAGGGAAATATATTTGACTAGTACAGAAATATCCTTACAAATCTATTTTTGTAATCTATACTGTTATAATAGTCAGATTCAGCTTGCATGTGGACGTCTGCTTCATACGATCTATTTTTATATTATTAATAAAATATTTCAAATTCTTAATAGTCATATGATCTTAAAATTCTCTGCTAACAATCTCATTACAAATTATATAAATTCCCTACAATCGAAATAGAAATTTCTTAATACAATTTTTCCTTTTTTATAGGCGTTCAGTTATTGACTAGTTTTTCATTAATTTGATTTATTCCAAGGATTAACATTTTATATGCCAATGTATGCTAATGTGTAGAACGTGAATAGAAATTAACCTTAGAAATGTTCTGAGTAAGTGATATTAAGTAATCTAGTAAATTCTATTAAACAAATTGTCAAATCTAGTGAATAATCATTGAATGGGAAACCTGTAAGCATATGCCACTAGTAATCTTTGGTTTGGCAATCTGTAATAAATTTTCATTTAAAACATATTATTTGTATATCTTTCAGATCATACATTAATTTGAAAGAAAATTATTCTGAATGAAGTTAAAATACAGTCGTGGAATTTTACAAAACAAAAATAAATACAAAATTTATAAACAAAAACTGTATACATGGTTTCATCTATTAAAAAAATACCTGTTTATTCTGTCTGTATCTTCAATCCCAAATCTCCTAAAAGTGAAAATACATTGTTTTAGTATAAAGACGAAATATTAATAGATTTGAGATGAGACGTGCAGCATGTGATTTTGCAGGAAAAGCTACAAATTAAATTGTTATTTGAATGAAAGCCTTAGTAATCTATTGTTAGAACAAGATAAAATTAGAACTACACATTTAATTTGGAGTAATAGTTTAAAGCGATTATTGTATGTCGACATGCATTAAATATAATTAAATATTTATTTTAGTAATTATTTATAGATTTATTTTAAAATTATATAAAACATTAATTATTAATTATTTTTAATAATTATTAACTATTTATAAAATTGGTATAAAATTATGTTAAATATTGATTTTATTAAAAAAAAATGATCTTTAATAGTTTAAAATTTATTTATATAATGATGTTAGTAAATATTAGTTTTATATTTTTCAGCATGCAATTTGAATATTTTTATATAATTCATATTTTTATTCTTTATTTTAAATTTTGTATTTAAATAAATTTTTTTGTTGAAGTTATCTCATTAGAATGTTTAAAAATTGTGAGTATAATAATTATCTAGTTTTATTATATTTTAACAAATGAGATAAATAATGTTCCGATTTTTAATAAGTTTTTACTTTTAGAAAAGTTCAAACTCTTTATTTTAAATTGTCACATTGTAAAATATTTATGGATGATGTTGCGGTACACAATCGAGAAATCAAATTCAAATTCTATCTATATTTTTCCATCTATCTAAAGAAATGACACAAAATCAAGTAATCAATTGTACTCACTTCCTAGGATGAATTTAATATACAAATGAATAAATAAATTCATTTTCTTATTTACTATCATACATTCTTATAATTTAATAACTTATTTTTAATATTTTAGTTGGTTATAATATTCATGTATATTTGAATCCAATATATTATAATTGCAAATTTTCTATTCCACAGGTATCTATAAACATTGACCTAGATCATGAAGAAATAATTCTTCAAATGGAGGAAAGAAAAATTGCAACCCAAAGGGAAATGCTAGAAATTCAACAAAAAAAGTTAGAACTTCAAGACAAAGAGCTAGAAATGAGAGAGCGTGAGCATAGACTTAACATTGGATTTTCATTACCAAATGAAATTCCCAATTGTCCTCCTAAACACAACAATAGTCAAATAAATAGTGTCACAGATACACATGTAATAAATGATAACATGAATATTGTAACAAATCCTTCATCAACCAATGAAGAAATCAATTATGGACATTCAAATATCCCTTCAAACAACACACCTATTGTGATAAGAGCACCTCATCCTACCAATTGCGATCATACACCTAATTATATTCCAGAAAAAAACACCCTCTCTCTTAATTCTGTAATCCATGCTAAAACATTAAATGTACAGAAGGTAGAGTCCATGGGGAGAAATAAAGCAACACTTTATGTGGACAATAAAGGAGAGGTCCTAAATGTGGAGGGTGTGATATAATTTTAACATACATTATATGATTATACAATGAGGTTATTTGGACCAACAATTGACAATCCTTTGCCACAACATTTGAAGGACAAAAACCAGGAACTAGAGGAATTTATGGCTACAGAATATGGTCATAGTTTTGATAAGAGGTGGATGAAGTCAATGGAATGTAATCAACTTCATAAAAAAGAGGATATTTCAAAAGGTTTTAAAGAAGGATGGAAAGACACCCCCTGAGCCATATGTTGGAAAAGAATCATGGAATGTTTTAAAGAAAGAGACAAAGCATGGTAGAAAGGATAAAAAATATGAACATTTAAAATATGTTACTAGAGATTGAGTCCAAGCACATGGGTACATGCACAAATTGGGAAGAGGTGGCGTATGAGCTTTAAAAGCTACAATGGTGAGTATTTCTAATTTTTCTAATTTTTGAACTTTTCAATTTATCTTAATATTTTATTTAAAATTTCATGAAGTGGAACCGCTATCAAAGACTTCCTACTGAAGAAGAGATCAAATTTGCTGGAAAAGAGGGTTTTATAAAGATGAGGAATGAAAAGATGGAAAAAGGAATCAATCAAATGAAAATAGTGATACGTCAGATTCGGTAATTTTTTTATAAGAACTATTTTTGTGTTGACATATTTACTATTAGAAATATTCTCTTTAGTTTATGAACATAAAATTCTTACACTATTAATCCTTTCATTTTCTTAATACAACAATCAACACAACGATGCCTCAAAGGAGATGATAATTTTGAAGGAGACGATATAAATATTGGTATAGACAATGCAAGAGATGATGTAGCAACCAATGGCCAAAATTCTATTAGAAGATCTGAATAACAATAGCCATTAATGGAGTAGATTTTTGGTTTATTAAAGTGTTGTAAGGATTTTTCAAAGACAATAACTAACTTGGGAGTTATCTAAATCTTACATTTATTTCACAATATTAATAGAGGAAAGTTTTAAAATATAATGTTGATGTGTACTCTTTCTATAATAAATAGAACATACTTTCTATCCACATGATCTTTTTCAAGTTTTTTTTTGTTTTTTGATATTTTGTATTATGATTTTTTTAGTCAACGATTACTTTGAAATTAAAAAATGAACAAATACATAGAGAAAATAATAGATTGTTAAATTGTATTTTTAAATCACATAATATGAATAGTAAACATTTATTTTAAATATATTTCTCAATATATAAAAATGAAAAAAAAAATTCTAAAAATATATTCCAATTTAATTATAAAATTATATATTTTTGTGTGTTTTAAATGTACACAATCCACATAAAGAATTATCTAAATGAATATGAAATTTGGTAGTAATTGTAACTTTTCTACATTTTTGTAAAAGATAATTTCACAATTAATTATTTTGGCAATCAAATTGTAGCTTCCACCTACAAGTTTTATGTGGTAACGAAAATTGAAGAAAAAATTGTTGAATTTTCTACATTTAAAAAAATATAATTTCACAATTAATTATTGTGGCAATCAAATTGTAGCTTCCACCTACAATTTTTATATGGTAACCAACATTGTAGAAGAAATTGTGGAACTTTCCACAAATATAATGTTGAAGAGAGGTACAAATAAACCAAATTGTTGAATTTCTACAATGATTAAATCTATAAAAAAACTACATTTTTGGTGAAAATTGTGGAATACTAACAAAAACAAAAATTGTAGAAATGTTACAAACATCATGAAATGTGGACAATATACAATTTCAAAAATGGAGGTTAGCTATAAATTTTATAAATTGTGGACTATCCACAGTTTAATGAATTGTGGAAAAACTACAATAATGTATCAAATTGTGGATTAGCTACAATTCCAATGCCACAATTTTAATTTTTTAAATACTCTATAACCACAAAAATATTGTTGAAAAATTGTGGCAAAAGGTCTAGTTTGTTGTAGCTTGGCCTCATTATTTACATCTTTGCATCTTTGGTTTTTGGTTTTTATATGTAGCCCTTCATCGATCAAATATTTTTATACTTTTAGGAGGGGACTCCCTAACCCTATGGTTCATAGCTTTGGTCAAAATTGTTTAACTATCTAATAAGAAAGTTATGTAATTTGTACCTAAATTTATTTAAGAACAACTTTTTGTATAATGTGTGTGACTATCTTAATAATGTGAATATGTATAATATGCGTGACTATATTTAGTAATTTAATACTATGATAAAGGATTTAAATGATAATAGACATATTAATATATATAAAAAGTGTACCTAACATTTTTATTTCTAGAGAATTCCAATTCGATTAATGTTAATTTACCTAGATAAGCTACACTAGCATTACCTAATGCGGCGTTAATTTTTTTCCTCTCTTACTTCAAATTATCCACAACACAAATTGGTCACATTGTTTTAAGCAATTTATGCAATTGAAAATTTCTTAACAACTTCAAGAATCAATGTGTTTATAGATATCATGTTAATAATTTTATTTTACTATTATTTATTATCACAATTTGGGATTCAAGTGTGATGACTAGTTTTACAATGAAATTCAAATAATTCTTTAATGTATTTACCATAATTCTACCTTTAGAAAAGGAGTTTCAATTTATTTCATACGTCTATTTTATTACAAAAATATATCCTCCTGATAAGGGGAGTAAGGAGAATTTTAATTGTCATTTAAAGTGTTAGGTGTGGGAGGAAAATTTCCCTAGTGATTTTATGTCCCTTCTTTCGAGGCACGCAAGGATGGTGGAAGGTGATGTGGGGGTTTATGATGAATGTCATCGCACATTAATAACTATTAAGGGGATTTTATTTTATTTTATAATCTGGATTTATTCCTTTATTGGAATCGGGTATATAAATATTAAGGGGATGTTAATGTGAATTTATGCCTCTCTTAAAATATTGATTTGAGCTCTTTCCCTTACAGGTACACACTTGAGTTCTTTGAGTTGCGCAATTTTTTACATCCTTTCTAACTAGCAACCCTCTTTGGGTAACCCCACCTACCAATGGCTAAGGCCGACAATTCCTTGTCCGGCGGAGATGTGTTGTCCTCCCTCTCTTGCTCTAAGGGAAGTGTGGTTCTCGTATTTTATCGTATCTCGTAGTAAGAAGGGTGATCACTATAGAATTGTAATGTGGAAGGATAATTACCTATTCTATGAGCTATAATATGTTTCCCCAAAAACTATTGATGCCATAATTAAAGAAATGGACTTTAAAATTAAGTGGTACTTGAAATATGCAATAGATAAATAGATGTATTATAAAGGAATTGGGTTGGTTTCTTTCTTTTTTCTAAGAAACATGTTCTCATAAGAGTGTCTTGCTGACATGTATGTAGAGATTTAAGGACCCTATATTATGTACTTCAACACTCACAAATAAGATTATCCATTATTGATTATACTCAATAGGTATCCATTTAATGAAGACATTATTTTTTAATTTGTAGGGTGATTTGACTATCTACGAAACCCTCCCGATTTAATCTAGATGCCCGAGGATTTTCCAACTTTTCCCATTTCTTGAGTTAGGTATGACATTGATGTCATCTGACAAAGTGAGATGTAGAATACTTGAATAGGAGGATAATGAAGATCTATAATTTCTACTTCCACCGCTAAATATCATCGACACGGAAAAGAAGATTGTCAAATACAAGTTCAATGAGTAGGAACAAAATGTGGTTCACACCATTACCATGGGAATGTACAAAATGGTGAAAATACACCTTAACAAATGCACTCTCAAGAACAATGAGAGGGGAAAGTTTAGCATCACTTTCAACTAAGAAAACTACTAGAGTGACCCACTTACTGAGATCCAAAGCCAATGAATCCAAATTAGAAAGAGATGCACTATGCACCATATCTCTCTCTAAGGAAAGTGTGGTGCTCATAGTTTTCATATCTACAGTAATAAGGGTGACCACTACACATCAAAATTCCCTTACGAGGATCTCGCAAACACCTAAATAATGGATAATACCATCAAGGGTCACACCTTTTATGGAAGAATCATTGATGGGGCCATTGCTTCCTTCGCTATTGGTATCCTCCCATTCTTAGGGCCGGTGTGGACCACTCCAGCAATAACATGCACCTTAGAAATGATGAAAAATTTGTGCATGTTACCAGTATTACCGAGGACCTCGAGGAATGTCAATCTGCATTAGATTTTTAAGTATTTTATACAAATCACACATGTCTATGTGGACAAATAAGAAGATAGTGTAACAAGGGATTTGGTTTTGTTAATTTCATGAACATGGAGGACACTGCGAGAGCTATCAATAAGCTTAATGCCTATGGTTATGACAATATTATTTTCAAAGTCGAATTGGCCACACCAATGTAGAAGTTTTTTTATAAAAAAATACTATAGCAAGGAGGGCATAAAATAAGGCATCTTTCCTTCTTTTTATGGAGTCTTTTAATTATTTATGCTTTAGGTTTTATAGGGTTTTTGTGTTGATAAGATCTGTTGTGTTTCACTTGAACAAAATGATTATCCTTTTGTTTTGAATTGCCTCATTTAGTATAAGGAATTATTCATTTTCACTAAAGAAAACCTATCAATATTATATGTTGTTGACTAAGCTCAACAGTTGTCCACTTTAACAACTACATTTGTATATTTTTATTTATAGGCCTATTTGAGTATTTCCAAACCATTAAAATTTATTCGAAAGTGTGAGGATTCTGGAATTTGTCTATTTCTTGAGTTAGGGATGAAATTGATGTCATCAAACAAAGTGAGATACAAGGAGCTTGAATAGGAGGATAATCAATATTTTAAATTTCATCTACCACCGCCAAATATCACCGAGCTTAGGGAAGAAGATATTCAAATAAAATTTCAATGAGTAGGGCTAGAAGGTGGTTCACACCACTTACTATGCACATAATACAAGTGGCCAAAGTGCACCTTAACAAGTGTTCTATCGAGTGGAATAAGTTCAGCATCGATGCTAACTAATAACCCTACTTGAATGATACCACCTTCCGAGATCCAAGGTCGATGATTATGAGTCTAGGAGAGATGTGTAGTTTTACATCTCTCATCCTAAGGGAAGTGTGATGATCATAGCTTGTTGTATATATAGTTAGAAGGTCCATCACTACACATAAAAATTCCCTTACAAGGATATTGCCCCCACCCATTCATTATACACCTTAACAAGGGATAAGGTTGTTAAGGGTCTCACCTTCGACATAAGGATTGATGACGGGATTACAACTACATCTACTACTAGGAACCTTATAATATCGGAGGCAGGCATGGACCACTCTAGCAACATCATATGCCATAGAAATGATGAAAATTCTATTCGAGCTACGGTCTATTCGAGGACCATGAGTAATGTCAATCTACATGATTTCTTCACATTTTGACACATAACACATGTCTACATTGCCATGGATCGAAGGTGAAATATAAGGGGATTTGGTTTTGTTAATTTCGTCAATAGGGAGGATGCTCGAGTTCTATCAATAAGTGCAATTCATGTAGTTATGATAATATTATAATCATATTTAAATGGGCCACTCTAAGGTAGAATTTTTTTTTAAATTGAAGCAAGGAAATGGGAGAAATGTATTTTCTTTCGAGTAAACAGAGCACGAAATAATCATACGAGTTTTAGATCACAAATATAATGTTCGAAATAATTAGAAACACTTGAGATTCTATGCGAAGAATAGCTTTAAGATCATGAACATAAGAACAACACATGTCTTAAATAAGATATATTTCACAACACAAAGTCACAGTAAAACAATATCAACTTCTATTCTTCAAAATGATTGAAAGAAAACACAAAGTTTTTCTCCTTTCCAATAGCCTCTCAATATTCCAAAAATTCTCGACCCTTTTGAATGCACAGGCATCCCTTATTTATAACAAAAGGAACTAGAGATAAAAGCAGGCAGATCCTAAAAAGTAGCACTTTAACTGGAGTTCAGTTTTGCATGACTCTCACGCAGGAGATCAAGTCAAAACATGATTAAAAAATGACAAAACGAAATAAAAAAGACATGTCAATCTAAAAATAGAAGTGACATGGGGCGTTGGGACTTAATCCGAATCATCATCCTTTGCTTCTTCTTCTTTCTCTTCCTCCATTTGAGAGTGTTTGTTCAAAACTCCTGGAATTTCGAATAATGCCTTGCATTTCATTTTCATCGAGTGCGAGTGGAATGATCATTCCACATTTCGAGTCTCATGAACATCATTTGGCGGTCTTAGGCCGGGAAGCTTTCTTCAATCCTTTCTTTGAGCTTTCTTAAGGCCTCCAAGTATGCTCTATCCTTACAAGTGACTAATGACTTCAAGGTCAAATCCGTGTATAGGTTCATCTTTGAGCAGATTCTTGGACTTGTTTGAAGAGATCATCTGTGATAGGATACGAGTTCCCAAGCGACACCTTTGGACAAATCTTCAGCAATTCTTCTTCCAGATCACTTTTCCCATCGATCAATTTATCCCTTGATTCTCTCAACTTGCTGCAGGCTTCGTTGAGAATCTTTACTCTGAACTTGATGGCCTTGGTCAGCTGGAAGTGTTTATCTGTATGTGGAAGAACGCCTTCTTCTACCAAGAGATGTGCTGGTATTTGCTTTAGCACTTGGAGAGCTTCACAAGTCAAATCAAGCTGTCCAATTTCTTCAGTGAATTCCTCATCCATCTTCTCTCCTTCCTTCTGAATCTCCCCCAAAGACTTATGAACCTTCACCACGTCTTGAATTACTTCCTTCCCCTGTTGGAGCAACTTTTGGATCCATTCATCAACCACCCTTCCTTTTTTAGCAATCTTCTCAATCGTAGGCACCGATGAGAAATCGAATCCGGCAGATACAGAAGAAGATGGTATGGATTCCAGGGGTGTTGAGAGTTTAATCAAAACCTCTGTCAACTGCTCCACTTTTTCCTTAAGCTCATTTCTGCTGTCCTTTGTTTCTTTCAACTTTTGGCACAACACGTCTATGGAAGCCCGTGCATCTTGTTGCGCTCCTTCTGCTGTCACTTTCCCTAGAGCCACCTTGGTTATCTGATAATCAGAAGCTGTTATATCCTCTCTAGTTTTGTCAGCCGAGGGAGTGGCAATCTCTGCGAACTTATCTCTGAAGCATCTACCAAAACCCTTGAAAGCTGTTTTGGGTTTCTTGGCTGATTTGCGGTAGGAGCCTTGAGTGAGCTGAAATCAAAGGTGGTAGAGTGCAATTACTTTCCTCTTCCTCGGAGTTTGCTCGAGTAGCCATTGTGGCGTATCGGAGAAATTGCCAATGTTGTAATGTAAGCTGTGTATTCTACTCTCGGGGAGAAGATTCTACTATTGGAGGAACAACGGCCAACGTGGTAGTAGATGCAACAAAAGAGGACGAGGTTGGGGCGTCTTGGTGATCACTTGGGTTCCAGCGAGAGAGGGAGTGAGTCCGGAGAAAATACCGGCCATGCTTGAAGAAGTGGATGGGGAATGAGGAGGTTGGAGTGGTTGTTGAGGGGGAGGCAAAATTCGAGACTCCAAAGCCTTGAATGATACGAGAGACAAAGGTCTCTCCGGTTGATAATCAACAAATGGTGAAGTCAGAAGGCTTCCTCCTTCTTCCAAATTAATTTCTCCTATTTACGGTGGTGTTGGTGATTACGCACAACCACCGTTTGAGTGGAGAAACAATTGAAGAGATTTGTCTTTCTTTCCTCTTCTTGGGAATCTGATTTTTATAGGCCCCAGAGATTCTTTGTCCTTTTTCTTTTGGGAGGCCCCACCTCAAAGCAACACCAACTTGGGAAACTTGTCATCTTTAAAATTCATGCCCCAGAGGAGAGCCATTTTTGGTGCGGCAGAATGAGAGCCGACCTATCTGTAATAGAGGCTTTTTCGTTGGCTGACCAATCAATAGGTGGAAAAATGTATCGATCTTCGTTAAGCCCATCATAGGACATATCCAACACACTTTCATTATCTGTAGTGCCATCTGGCAAATCAGAAAGCTCCAGCGTCTGAATCTCATTAATAGTCAACCTACTATTATCTTTTTTGCGAACATGACTTCGTTCGTGAGATCAACCCATATATCCTCAATGTCGGGCTGTGCAGATGTTGAGCTCCATAGGCCCGAAGCACTCCTCGGATGTCAAAACCATCCCGAGATTTCATATGCTTCTTTAATTTCTCCTGAAGTTCACATTCGACATTTTTGGCCTTTGCCTTTTGTCGAGCAAGTATATCTCCCAATAGAAATTGGGAAGGATACTTGCCTTTATCTTGCTTTGTTGGAATTTGTGAAAATCCAACAATTATGTCGACCAATTCTATCAATATCAATCTATCCCTGGATAGCGAGGCGACGGAAAGGCTCTCCAGAGTATATGACTTCGAAGATATGTAAACTTCTTGAATTGCAAGAAGATACACCCCCATTTAGATACTTCAGTCCAAGCCTCGTCTGAGACTCTTGTCTTTCTTAGCCCCGGGTTCAGCCGGCAGATATTCTCGTAGAAGAAGGCATCATTTACCCTTCTAAAATGCTCTTTGGACCCCTTCTTCGTCAATTGAGGGAAATATTTATAAACTGGGTTTGTCGTTCTGCTTCCCTTAGTATCCAGCCCGGGATAGTTCCTCATCCCGGCTGCTGCATAAGCCACATATGAAAACATATAAAACCTTCCAGTCGATAAGACCGTCGTCATCTGAGAATCAATTTCATTGCTGATAAGGGTTCCCCAGTCAATCCCTTGCTGATTCTTCTTGATGGTGACCATAAACTGATACATCCATCCATGAAATAAATTTGATTCAGGCAAGCCAAAAACCCGGCTCAGCAGGGTGATAATATCATTGATTTCTTGTATGAAATCACATCTAGGGATAGTCCTTGGAAATCTAGATACTGCTGGTTTAGCCTTGACCAGGAACTTCTTGTTGACATCCTTAATGCAGTCTTCCTGATTACTGTCCCAGGCCTTCTGAGCCGACTTGATGTTTAGGTCCCCATACTCTTCGAAATTAGGTAGTTTCAGGAGATCATCAAAATAAGCTCCATCTAGTTTGATGACTACCTCACCAGCCTGATTCCTCACGGAACGAGAAGCCGAGTCGTAACTAGATGCACAAGCCAAAACCAATTCTGGACATTGGGCGGATATGGGAAAGCCTGCTGCAAGGGGCAAGCCACTGTTAGCTAAAGCTGTCATCCATGGGGTTTGAGAGGAACTCTTCACCCTATTCCAGAAGTCATCCATATCTATATTGCCAAGTTCAGTGTCCCTGATATCATAATTGCAATCGATGTATGATGGGGATTCTGGCTTCTTGAACTTATACTTCATCCTGCTAGACTTCTCGGCCTTCTCCTGAGATGGACCAGGGTCCGACATGAAGAATGTTGGAGGGAGAAAGGCTTGAAACTTAGGAGATGTTGTCTATACTGAAAATCCCGATTGACTGAATACGCTGGAAGAATAGAAAAGTCCGACAGGAACAGAAGAGGATGTCGGAAAACCCTGAGAACCCGACAAGTTTGATATGTCGGAACTTTGGCAAATCCCGACACTTGCTTTTGATATGGAAACTCGGAGATGCCCGCACTCACTTTGATCATTGATGGCGGAAAGCGGGAGAAACCCGCACTTGTTGTGATGGCGGAAACTTCGGAGATACCCGGCACTTGCTTTTGAGGTCGGAACGTTGAGAAACCCCGACACTTCAAGCTTCCAATATACTTCGGACCTTTGAATCTGCAAAACAGTCTTCAAAATTCCGAGAAGCAAAAACAGAGTCTTTCTTGAATTCCAAATATACAACTTCCTTTTTCTTTTTTTGTTACCCATGCATCATGCATATAATTAGAATTTGGAAGAAAAGAACACCATGATAGTCTCAAAAAGAGATAAACCCTAAAAACCCAAAACCCTTTCCAAAACAACACAGAAAGAAGAAGGAAAGAAAACCTTCAACAACTGGCAAGAAATTGGGAAGAAAATACGCGCAATCGATCCATAAAAATCAAGAATAAAGAAGGAAAGAAAAATACCTTCAATTCGAGAAATGTAAGATCGAAAACAAACGATCCAATCGGGCAATGCGAGTTTGCGGGTTTTGAAAACGGAAGAGCACGCGAATAATCCACGAATTAAAAATATGAATGGTAAGAATGACGTGGAAATCCGCGTATTTATAAGAAAATTGGTAATAATACACTTCAGCTCGGCACGTGCCAACTCACCGACCACTCGGCATGAATGCCATGTCAGCATGTTGGAGAGGTCTGAAAACCCGACACGAGGAGATTTAGTGCGGTCGGGTTTGGGTTTGGAAAACATGATGCATAAAGCATGAGGTGCTTAGATGCTACATAGCCCCGAAAACCCGAATACAAAGGATTGAGCGGACTTCGGGAATCGGAAAGCATGGAGCATAAAACATGTTTTGGATCATGGATGTTCCGATGCTTTGGGGTTCCGAAAACCCGAATACAAAGGATTTTCTCAATACAAGGCGGGTCTCGGGTTTCGGAAGTCAGACGACACAAAACATGTTTTAACTTAGGTATGTTCCGATGCGTTGGATGTCCGAAAACCCGATTTTCACAATATGAGGTAGGTTTCGGGTTTCGGAAGATATGAGACATAAAGCATGTTAAAACTTATGTCAAACTGTTGGTAACACCCGAAAACCCGATTCTCTTTAAAAGAGGCCATAATGCAAAATCACTTCGAAAATTTCGTAGGGGTTATCCGATCGTTTTGTCGTGAACTCAAAACGGGGATAACAGCTGGCTCCAGTTGGGGACTTTCTTTGTAATACCAAAGGAAGAGAACTCAGAATCTCTGGTCTTATTCATTAGGCTACGGGGTCAAGAAGAAAACCAAAACAACACAAAACGAAGAAAGAAAGAAAGAAAACTAAAAGCAAACACACAACAAAAAAAAGCAAAATATATACAATGCGAGAGCATCTTGCATTAATGGTGGAAACGACTTTAGATGTTGTCCACTTTGAAAGGCAAAGGGAGTAACCCTCCATCCAGATATGATAGAAGGAAACTATTTTCACCATTCAACTCGTGGATCTTGAAAGGTCCTTTCCATAAAGAATCAAACTTTCCATGCATTCCTTTCTGTTCTCTCCTTTTATCCCAAAGCAACACCAGGTCTCCAATCTGGAAGTTGCGCTGCTTTGATTTTTTATCGAAAATCTTCTTCACCCTGCTCTGATGATCTGATATACGATCAACCACCTTGATTCACTCTTCTTCTAGCACAGTTGGTACATAACCCTCTTTTCGATAGAATTAAAAAGCTACATCTTGACCGCTTTCGCATGCTGCAAGGCGGCAATTCTCTTGAGATAGGAATTTCAGCATCAATCCCGTATAGCAATTGAAAGGAGACATCCCTATGGCTCGCTTTGGAGTGATCCGATCAGCCCACACGCATCATACAATGCTTTGTGCCATGTCCTCTGATTTTCATCTACTAGTTTCCTGATTATAGTAACCAGATTCTTATTGCTGGACTCAGCTTGCCCATTGCCACAGGGATAATAGTCGGATGAATGAGCGAGTAATGCGAATCCATAGCGAAATTCATCAATTCATGTGATGAAAGTTAGAGGCATTATCATTTACAATCTTATGAGGCACACCGAATCGCGATTATATTTTCTTTCGAAACTTGCAAACGACTTGAAGTTGCTTGCTTGATTGGTGCAGCTTCTACCCACTTGGTAAAATAATCATTAGCGATCGGCACATAGTTGTGTCCAGCACTTTGGAAGCGAGGATTCAATGTTCGATAAAATCAATCCCCATTGGCGAAAAGGTTCTTGATCACCACGGGCTTGAGAGGAAGAGGCTGCTAGCTTGGGGCGACCAACGAAATGTTGACAAGCTTCACATTTAGACACCCATTACTGCTGAATCCCGGAAAAGAGTAGGCCAATAATACCTAGCCCATAGTAGATCTTATACGCTTTATTACTGAGAGGAAAAAATGTCCTCCACATGCTAGGCTATGAAAGGATTCTAATAACTTTTCCTGTTGCGATTTATCAACACAACGCAAGAAGACACCATCGATACCTTTCTTGTATATTGCATTATTCCACAAAAGGTATTTTGCAGATCTCAACTTGACGGTCCTCTTCTCCTTTTGATTTAAATGCGGAGGGCATTCACCATAAGTTAGGAAGAAAGCAATGTCCGTGTACCATTCATCGGTCGTACTCAAAAAAGCACCATAGGCAGCTCTGAAGAAGTATCTTGAGTCTTTTCATACTCTGCTTTGGCATGATTTTCTGCAATTAATTGACACAGGCCCCTTCCTCGTACCAACTTGGTAGGTTTGATGTCTAAATCGTACTCCTGAACTTTAGCTATCCAAGTACCTCGTTGACTTCCCAGCTCTTGTTGAGTCGAATGGATTTAACATGATGTCGGGAGCGAGCGAGTATGGGAATTCACACATAATACACTGAAATGTTTCTTTGCTCGTACACCACTTTGCGTAAGCATGTTTTTCAATCTGTGACATCTTGAATTCATGTTCCTTCAACGGGCAACTCATGAATGCGATAGGAGCTTGATGCCTTCTTCATTTTCTTGCATCGGGATGGCGACACCTGTGTGGCGCGAAGCATAGCTATACATGATGAAATCTTTCTTGAAATCTGGACATACTAAGGCAGGAGCGCAAGCAAGCTTGCCTTTTGATTTCTTGAATGCCGCTTCCCTTCATGCTCCATCGAAATGGGACTTTTCCTTTCATCATTCCAGGATATCCTTGGTTTTGTCGTAAATCGGTACAAATCTTCTCAAAAATTAACCTTTCCGAAGAAAGAATGAACTCCTGTTTTACTTGTGGGCAAGGTAAGGCTCTGAATAGCCTTTACCCTCTCTGGGTCAATTTTAGTTCCTTCTCTAGTCACAATATGACCCAGCAGCTTTCCTTCTGTTACCCCGAACATGGACTTCTTAGGATTCAATGAAATTCCGTGACGTCTGCATCTCTAAAGTACCTGTTCTAAATGATCATAATGATCACTCCGCTTTTTAGAAAAGACGGTCAAGTCATCCAAATACACGACTATGACCTTGCCCATCAGATCTCTGAATGCTAGGTCCATAGCTCTCTGAAAAGTAGCTCCGGCGTTGATCAAGCCGAATGGCATCCTCCTGTAAGCAAAGGTACCCCATGGGGTCGTGAAAGCTGTCTTGTGTTGATCTTCTGTGGTTACCTCGACTTGATTATATCCCGAAAACCCGTCGAGCATGGATAACATTTCGATCCGATGTGATTTGCATACGATCCATGATAGGCAAGGGATAGTTATCCTTCAGCGAGGACTGATTCAAGTTCCGAAAGTCAACACAAATCCGGATCTCGCCATTCTTCTTTCTGACAGGAACAATGTTTGCAATCCAAGTGGAGTGATGGATTGGGAAAATAATTCTAGCATCTAACATCTTCTGAATTTCTGCCAGAATAGTTCCTGAGATCTTGGGATTGTAATGCCTTTGCTTTTGTCTATACGGCTTCACATCAGGCTTGAGGGGATCTTGTCTTTGTACATCTTTGGGCTTGAAGGATTTCAAATCTGCATAAGACCAGGCCAACACATCGATGTATTTCTTCAAAAGCAAAGTAAATCTTACCTTCTCTTCAGGAGAACAACATTTACCGATATTCACCATCCGAGGTTGATCAGATGAACCTAGATTGATTTGATCCACTTCAGAGGAAGAAGCTCCTTGACTTGCCTTTTGTTTTGGATAAAGCGATCATGCTTGTCAAACAAGCCCTCCAAAGAAACCAAACCTTTGGGTATCTTGTTGCCTTTCAGCTGGATATATTCACCATCAACCTCTTGATATGGATCTGAAATAGTTTCACGAAAGGCTGATTACGAACCTTCAAAATATAACTCACTGAAATTGTCAGCCTTTTCTAGAAAAGCCAACACCTGTCGATCATCATTGAACACTTGCCAGTGAGTTGCATTATACGGGGGATACTAGGGCGATATACAATCTCGATAGAGTATGTATCTTGCTTGAACTGAGGATGAGGAAGAAGAAGAGATGCAGATACGGCCAAAGAATCAGCCTTGTCATTATAATCTCTTAAAACTGCCTTAATAGAAAATGCATCAAAGCATTCTATACTATCCCAAACTTTATTACGGTAATGTTTCAACCGATCATTTTTACGATATATACCCGACGACACGATTAACAATCAGCTCCGCATCCCCACTTGAACCTTGAGATTCTGATTCCCTTACATCGGCCAATTCTAATCCTAATAACAGGGCTTCATATTGGCCGTGTTATTAGTATTATCAAATTGCAACTTATAAGTGATGGGAAAATCTCGGAGCTAGGAGATATGAGAACAACACCGGCGCTGATCCGGAGGGTTGAGCAGCTACCATCAAATTCGAGAGTCCAAATAGCATTGGGATCTTCTTCTTCGACATCCACAATTGGTATCTCTGAAGCCATGAAATAATTTCCAAAGCCAGCATCTTCAAAAAGAATCTGAGCTCTTGGATCATCTGATTTGGTCACCAAATACTTTGCCTGTGGTTCAGGATGAAGAACTTGTTGAACCCCTTTGACTGGGATCTTGATTTTGGTCCAATCCATACTAATTTCTCCTCCGACGTCTTTACAAAATCCTCTACCCAAGAGGATACCATAAGCCGCAGGGATATCGGCAACCAGAATAGTCATTTTCACTCTCTTCTCAGGAAAAGCAACAAATGCAAACTGTGCATCTTTGATTTGACCAATCAGAGGGACTTGTTTAGTTTCCATGGAATAGCACCGTCCATATGACTTAGTCAAAGTAAGCCCAGGGCATGGGCCACTTTTGCGGGCATAACATTATCAGAGGCCCCTGAGTCGATGATGCAATTGCTGAGTTTAAACCCATTTATAAGTAGAGACAAATAAAATGGTTCAATCTTTCCTGAGGAAGAAGCAGAGGTCAGATTATTCTGAGGTGTGGGTTGAGTAGGATTTGGAAGGAGACCTTTTGAAGGTGATGGAATGGCCGCTTTACTTCTATAAACTTGCGACTTTTCAAAGCTGTTCGAGGATTTGGTTGAAGGTATTACCTTGACATTTGAATTTTGGTTCTCTTTGCATGATCAACAATATCAAAAGCAGTATAAGAAGGAATGATGGTAGGTTCAGTTCTAATTACATGAGCTTGTGCTGGGGCACTGATCTTAGGAGAAGGAGAAAAAGGAGTAGCTACTTTTTTGGTAACCTCTCTTTCAGTTTGCACCGAAATAGGGGTACCCCTCTTAACTATGGATACAGGAGGTTCCTTATTCTTCTCCTTAGTGCTTTCAAGAGGTTTTCTGGGGTTCTGAGATTGGGACCGAGTGAAGACAGCAAATGACTGACCATCTGGCGCACATTCATCTTCATCATATTCCAAATACCCAATGCTGGAGTCGCCAGCTGACTCATCATAAGACTCATCAGCATATCCTGAAGCTTCGAAAGCCTCATGGGAATCTTCTTCTTCTGGTTCATCTTCTTCTTCAAGTATTTCCTCTTTTTGCATTGATGGGGGAGGAGCTTGATTGCTAGTCTCGGTTGAGCGAGGAGTTAACATCGTGGCCTATCTCAGCGGGTGCACCATTGTTATTAAAAATTCCGCCTAGGTATATCCCGATATGGAACATTGTTCACCTGCTGAGACATTTGCTTCTTTAAAGCAATCAAATCATTAGCCATTTTTTGAAACATAGGATCAGTATTACCTTGAGAAGAACCTTGATTTTTGAGTTTGGGTACGTCTTTCTTGATCCTTCCGGCCAAGATGAGATCATCCTCTATTTGATGGCCGTTGGTGACGGTAGCCAAATGCAGGATAACCGACCTTCTTAATAAAAAACTTATATCGGGAGGTTGGGCATTGATGAAAAAGCATTTTGATTCTCCGAGTAAGTCTGACTATTTACGGAATCTTCGGATCAGCTTGTTGAACTTAGCTACGAATTCCCACATAGGTTCATGCGATTCCTTCTTCATATGTGTGAGCTGAGCTAACAAAGCATGAGAATCTTCAGCTGGTTTGAAACGTGCTTCGAACTTAGTCCGCATGGTAGCCCAGTTTGGGATGCATGCATTTGGAAGGTGATAAAACCATTCAGCTGCTACTCCCTGCAACGTTTCAACGAAGAGTCGACGGAGACATCTTCGTGGGCCACTCCGAGGACACCGCATGCAACAAAAAAGATGCAATATGCTCATCGGGATCTTGCTTCCCATCTCCATTGAACTTGGGAATATTTTCACGAGATCACGTGGTAACTCATTGATGGAGGAGTCGAGAAAGAGGACCAATAAGCTGCACCCCAAGGCACGGGTTGAACCGCCATCCTTCTGAAAAGAGTGCGTACAGGGATCCGAGTATCAGACAAGAGTAGTGCACGACAAGTTGCAGATGCTTCCCGTTCTTGAGGATCGGTTCTCGAGCAGTGAAGAACTTGGTTCGGTTAGAGACAATCTTTGTTGGGAGAAAGGCTGAAATTGTCTTTGTTGCGGTAACTCGAAGAGTGGATCAATTTCACCTTGAGCTCGGCGAGACCAGTGAAGATCTTCTGGCCAGCTTGAGGCGAAAGGAGATCTTATTAAAAATAAGGCAAATATGGAGTCGCTGGACACCGAGAGGATAAGCTTTATACTATTGATCCGTAGTCCCAGTGGAGTCAGTCGCAAAAGCTGTTGGTTGGATATTTTGTCAAACCAAAATATGAGTTCAACCACGGTACATGGGATTAAATCCCTCCTCAAAAGGCAGTGAGGCTGCTGTTTATTGCTAATCTAAAACACGGTAAATAATATATACAATATTCACACTAATCTAACCATTGGGGTTGGGATGAAATCCCGAAATCCACATTCACACGATTGAAGATATTGCTTTCGTAAATGAAATAGGTTAGAAAGCTGTTACTGATGAAAGAAGCACGGTAGAAAAGAAATGGGAGAAACGTATTTTCTTTCGAGTAAACACGAGCACGAAATAATCATACGAGTTTTAGATCACAAATATAATGTCAAGATAATTAGAAACAACTTTGAGATTACTATGCGAAGAATAGCTTTAAGATCATGAACATAAGAACAACTTGTCTTAAATAAGATATATTTCACAACACAAAGTCTGTAAAACAATATCAACTTCTATTCTTCAAAATGATTGAAAGAAAACACAAAGTTTTTCTCCTTTCCAATAGCCCCTTAATGCTCAAAAAATTCTCGACCCTTTTGAATGCACAGGCATCCCTTATTTATAACAAAAGGAACTAGAGATAAAACAGGACAGATCCTAAAAAGTAGCACTTTAACTGGAGTTCAGTTTTGCATGATTCTCACGCAGGAGATCAAGTCAAAGCATGATTAAAAAAATATGACAAAACGGAAATAAAAAAGACATGTCAATCTAAAAATAGAAGTGACATGGGACGTTGGGACTTAATCCGAATCATCATCTTTTGCTTCTTCTTCTTTCTCTTCCTCCAGTGAAGGCTGTTTGTTCGAAACTCCTGGAATTTCCGAATAATGCCTTGCATTTCATTTTCATCAGTGCGAGTGGAATGATCATTCCACATTTCGCGAGTCTCATGAACATCATTTGGCGATCTTGCAGGAAGTTTCTTGAATCCTTTCTTTGAGCTTTCTTAAGGCCTCAAAGTATGCTCTATCCTTACAAGTGACCAATGACTTCAGGTCAAATCCGTGTATGCGGTTCATCTTTGAGCAGATTCTTGGACTTGTTTGAAGAGATCATCTGCGATAGGATACGAGTTCCCAAGCCCGACACCTTTGGACAAATCTTGACAAATTCTTCTTCGAGATCACTTTTCCCATCGATCAATTTATCCCTTGATTCTCTCAACTTGCTGCAGGCTTCGTTGAGAATCTTTACTCTGAACCTGATGGCCTTGGTCAGCTGGAAATGTTTATCTGTATGTGGAAGAACGCCTTCTTCTACCAAGAGATGTCTTTGGTATTTGCTTTAGCACTTGGAAGCTTCACAAGTCAAATCAAGTGTCCCGAATTTCTTGATGAATTCCTCATCCATCTTCTCTCCTTCCTTCTGAATCTCCCCCAAAGACTCATGAACCTTCACCACGTCTTGAATTACTTCCTTCCCCTGTTGGAGCAACTTTTGGATCCATTCATCAACCACCCTTCCTTTTTTAGCAATCTTCTCAATCGTAGGCACCGATGAGAAATCGAATCCGGCAGATACAGAAGAAGATGGTATGGATTCCAGGGGTGTTGAGAGTTTAATCAAAACCTCTGTCAACTGCTCCACTTTTTCCTTAAGCTCATTTCTGCTTGTCCTTTGTTTCTTTCAACTTTTGGCACAGCACGTCTATGGAAGCCCGTGCATCTTGTTGCGCTCCTTCTGCTGTCACTTTCCCTAGAGCCACCTTGGTTATCTGATAATCAGAAGCTGTTATATCCTCTCTAGTTTTGTCAGCCGAGGGAGTGGCAATCTCTGCGAACTTATCTCCTGAAGCATCTACCAAAACCCTTGAAACTGTTTTGGGCTTCTTGGCCGACTTTGCAGTAGGAGCCTTGAGTGAGCTGAAATCAAAGGCTGGTAGGGGTACAATTACTTTCCTCTTCCTCGGAGTTTGCTCGAGTAGCCATTGTGGCGTATCAGAGGAAATTGCCAATGTTGTAATGCTTGGTATTCTACTCTCGAGGGAGAAGATTCTACTATTGGAGGGGGAACAGTAGTCAACGTGGTAGTAGGTGCAACAAAGAGAGTACGAGGTTGGGGCGTCTTTGGTGATCACTTGGGTTCCAAGAGAGGGTGAGAGTCGGAGAAAATACGGCCATACTTGAAGAAGTGAATGGGGATTGAGGAGATTGGAGTGGTTGTTGAGGGGCAGGCACAGATTCAGACTCCAAACCCTGGGTTGCAAGAGACAAAGTTTCTTCAGTTTGATAATCAACAAATGATGAAGTCAAGAGCTGGCTTCCTCCTTCTTCTAAATTAATTTCCCCTATTTCTGGTGGTGTTGGTGATTCTGGCACAACCACCGTTTCAGCTGGAGAAACAATTGAAGAGATTTGTCTTTCTTTCCTCTTCTTGGGAATCCTGATTTTTATAGGCCCCCCAGGAGATTCTTTGTCCTTTTTCTTTTGGGAGGGCCCCACCTCCGAAGCAGCCAACTTGGGAAACTTGTCATCTTTAAAATTCATGCCCCAGAGGAGAGCCATTTTTGGTGCGGCAGAATGAGAGCCGACCTATCTGTGATAGAGGCTTTTTCGCTGGCCGACCAATCAATAGGTGGGAAAACGTATCGATCCTCATTAAGCCCATCATAGGACATATCCAACACACTTTCATTGTCAGTCGTGCCATCTGGAAAATCAGAAAGCTCCAGCGTCTGAATCTCATTAATAGTCAACCTACTATTATCTTTTCTGCGAACCGCAACTTCGTTACGCAGATCAACCCATATATCCTCAATGTCGGGCCTGTGCAGATGTTGGGCTCCATAGGCTCTAAGCACTCCTCGGATGTCAAAACCATCCCGAGACTTCATATGCTTCTTTAATTTTTCCTGAAGTTCACATTCAACATTTTTGGCCTTTGCCACTGTCGAGCAAGTATATCTCCCAATAGAAATTGGGAAGGATACTGCTGCCTTATGCTTGCTTTGTTGGAATTTGTGAAAATCCAACAGCTGTCTGACCAATTCTATCAATATCAATCTATCCCCTGGATAGCGAGGCAGACGGAAAGGCTCTCCCGAGTACATGACTGTTCGAAGATATGTAAACTTCTTGAATTGCAAGAAGATACACCCCCATTTAGATACTTCAGTCCAAGCCTCGTCGAGACTCTTGTCTTTCTTAGTCCACAGGTTCGGCGGCGAGATATTCTCGTAGAAAAAGGCATCATTTACCCTTCTAAAATGCTCTTTGGACCCCTTCTTGGTCAATTGAGGGAAATATTTATAAACTGGGTTTGTCGTTCTGCTTCCCTTAGTATCCAGTCCGGGATAGTTCCTCATCCCGGCCGCTGCATAAGCCACATATGAAAACATATAAAACTTTCCGGTTGATAAGACCGTCGTCATCTGAGAATCAATTTCATTGCTGATAAGGGTCCCCCAGTCAATCCCTTGCTGATTCTTCTTGATGGTGACCATAAACTGATACATCCATCCATGAAATAAATTTGATTCAGGCAAGCCAAAAACCCGGCTCAGCAGGGTGATAATATCATTGATTTCTTGTATGAAATCACATCTAGGGATAGTCCTTGGAAATCTAGATACTGCTGGTTTAGCCTTGACCAGGAACTTCTTGTTGACATCCTTAATGCGGTTTCACGATTCTTGTCCCAGGCCTTCTGAGCCGACTTGATGTTTAGGTCCCCATACTCTTCGAAATTAGGTAGTTTCAGGAGATCATCAAAATAAGCTCCATCTAGTTTGATGACTACCTCACCAGCCTGATTCCTCACGGAACGAGAAGCCGAGTCGTAACTAGATGCACAAGCCAAAACCAATTCTGGACATTGGGCGGATATGGGAAAGCTTCTTTGCGAGGGCAAGCCACTTTGTTAGCTATAGCTTTCATCCATGGGGTTTGAGAAGAACTCTTCACCCTATTCCAGAAGTCATCCATATCTATATTGCCAAGTTCAGTGTCCCTGATATCATAATTGCAATCGATGTATGATGGGGATTCTGGCTTCTTGAACTTGTACTTCATCCTGCTAGACTTCTCGGCCTTCTCGTGAGATGGACCAGGGTCCGACATGAAGAATGTTGGAGGGAGAAAGGCTTGAAACTTAGGAGATGTTGTCTATACTGAAAATCCCGATTGACTGAATACGCTGGAAGAATAGAAAAGTCCGACACGCTTAGGAGGATGTCGGAAAACCACGAGAACTTCGACAAGTTTGATATGTCGGAACTTTGGCAAATCCCGACACTTGCTTTTGATAGCGGCTTCGGAGATACCCGGCACTCACTTTATCGATGGCGGAAGCGGGAGAAACCCGGCACCCACTTTTGTTAATGGCGGAAACTTCGGATACCCACTTGCTTTTGAGGTCGGAACTTTGAGAAACCCCGCACTTGCTTCCAATATACTTGGACCTTTGACTGCAAAAACAATCTTCAAAATTCGAAGCAAAAACAGAGTCTTTCTTGAATTCCAAATATACAACTTCCTTTTTCTTTTTGTTACCCATGCATCATGCATATAATTAGAATTTGGAAGAAATAGACACCAATTGATAGTTCAAAAGAAAAAACCTAAAAACCTAAAACCCTTTCCAAAACAACACGAAAGAAGAAGGAAAGAAAACCTTGAACACCGGCAAGAAATTGGGAAGAAAATACGCATGCGATCGATCCATAAAAACCAAGAATAAAGAAGGAAAGAAAAATACCTTCAATTCGAAAATGTAAGATCGAAAACAGAGCGATCGAATCGAGCAGATGAGTTTTGGGTTTTGAAAACGGAAGAGCATGCGCGAATAATCCACGAATTAAAAATATGAATGGTAAGAATGACGTGGAAATCCGCGTATTTATAAGAAAATTGGTAATTAATACACTTCAGCTCGGCACGTGCCAACTCACCGACCACTCGGCATGAATGCCATGTCAGCATGTTGGAGGGGTCCGAAAACCCGACACGAGGAGATTTAGTGCAATTCGGGTTTGGGTTTCGGAAAACATGATGCATAAAGCATGAGGTGCTTAGATGCTACATAGCCCCGAAAACCCGAATACAAAGGATTGAGCGGACTTCGGGAATCGGAAAGCATGGAGCATAAAACATGTTTTGGATCATGGATGTTCCGATGCTTTGGGGTTCCGAAAACCCGAATACTGAAAGGATTTTCTCAATCAAGGCGGGTCTCGGGTTTGGAAGTCGACGACACAAAACATGTTTTAACTTAGGTATGTTCGATCGTTGGATGTCAAAAACCCGATTTTCACAATATGAGGTAGGTTTCGGGTTTGGAAGATCTGAGACATAAAGCATGTTAAAACTTATGTCAAATGTTGGTAACACCCGAAAACCCGATTCTCTTTAAAAGAGGCCATAATGCAAAATCACTTGAAAATTTCGTAGGGGTTACGTGTTTATTGAGTTACAAAGAACAATGATGGCGTTAACAAAGTGAGATCCAAGGAGATTGAATAAGAGGGTAATGAAGATATAGAATTTATTTTGTCGCCACTAAATATTGTCATGTTGGAGAAATAATATAGTCAAATACAATTTCAACAAGTACATCCAAAAGGTTGTTTGCAAGCCTACCATGCACATCGGAAGGTGGACTACATTTAATTATATTCTCATAGCCTTGATCATCACCCTCTACTAGTTTACTTGGAATATCTTCAAGATAATTGTCTAGTTATATTGAGGTTTAATCACATCATGGTAAATTAACCTAGAAGTGTCTCACATCTGTTGAAATTTATTATACTATCGGTTGCCGCCACCCATATAAAAAAGAAACATGACCGATTTATTGTTTTTCAGACCATTATTGGCTTCAATGAAATCATTAATATATTTTCCCTCGATCTATATAGTTTAATGTTATTGACGTTTTAAAATTTATAAGAACCATCTTCAAAAGAAGATGTTAAAGCCTAGTGATCATGCGAGCCCTTATAAAACAAAACATGTTATGTTTATTGTATTGTAAATCAATGTTGGATTCCCTAAAATAATTAAACAATATTTTAAATAATTGTGTAGTTTAATCTTAAGGAAATTTTAAAATTTATAAGAAACTTATTCCCAAACAAAAATTAAGCCTAGTGGCTACTAGCCCATATAAAAAGGAAACATGGTTAGTTTATTTTTTTGCAGACAAATGTTTGCCTCCATGAAATCATTAAAATATTTTCTCAAGATCGACATGGTTTAATGTTAATGACATTTTAAAACTTATAAGAACCTTACTCAAAAGAAAAATTAAATCCTAGGGGTGACTAGCCCATAAAAAAATAAAACATATTATATTTATGGTTTTGCAGATCAATGTTGATTCCATAAAATATTTAAACTATTTTCCAACAATTACATAGTTTAATATTAAATAAATTTTGAAACTAATAAGAACCTTCAATTTAAAGGAAGAATTAAAGCCTTATGACCACTAGCCCATGTGAAAGAATAAAAACATAATCTATTTAATATTTTGAAGATCTATGTTAGATTCTAATATTTTGATTTTAGGATTCAAATTTTTGGGACTTTGGAGTGTAGTGAATTCCATTATATGTTATTTTGCATTCCAAGATATGTGATTTAGGATTCTAATATATGTGATTCTGGATTCTAATATATGTGATATTGGATTCCAATATGTGAAATTTTGGAGCCCAAATAATTCCAATATTTAACATTTTTGAATCCAAAACTAGTAATTTTAGATTCCAATATTAGCTATATATTTTTGTTGCTCATAATGGAATAAGTCCAGATTTAGTGAAATAAGTGTTGTATACACAATTTCATATAGTCGCAAGGAATGAACAATAACTTACTTGTTATTTTTGTGATGATTAAAAACTAAAAATAAAAAATATGGATAAATGAACCTCTCTAAAAGTACAACTTCCTTAACACTTAAGACATTTCCAATCTCTAATCTGATTTTCTTGGTGCTTCAAAATTATCAATTCGGATGTATGATTAATTTCTTGTCTCCATCAAGACCTTGCAGAGTCTCGCATGGGTGATGCATGATCTTCCTAGAGATAATAAATCAAAAGGCCTCTTATGTGAGGAATGAGCAACATGGAACAAAAATCATACATTCAAATGGCCTATGATATGCCAAATCTCCCAATGAAACTAAGTGACGTGAAATTTTTATTCCTCAACCATGGTGACCAAAAATGCTCAACCTATTTGGCGGCCATACTCGACTGATTTCCCGCTAATGAACAATAACCCTCTTATCTTATATTTTCCATCCATGAAAGAAACCTAAAATGTTAATTCAATCTTGACCAAACATGAATAAGGCTACGAAGCAGTGATAAAGATTGATAATACTCCATGAAAAACTTAAAAATAATAGAAAAAACTTGTGAAAAATAAACTTGGAGGAAGGAAACAACAAAACATGATTAAAAATCATACGTTCTCAAAGTTGAATATGCAAAGTGTGCATGAGAAATTATTTTATAGAAACATAAATATACACTAACCTACACTAACTAAAATGAGAAGTAAAATAAATCCTGATAGAGCAAGATATAATAAGCTTCCCTTTATCGGAAGATGTGACCATGAGATCAACTTAAGAACTAGATCACATGGAAAAATTTAAGACATGGCTTAATCATTTAATTTTCTCTAAATATCAGTCCAAAACAAAATAAATACCTCTATAGGATCTACAATTTTCTTTAGGAGGTACCTGGATAAATTTTGAGAATATGAAGGTCTCATTTGTGCTCTCAATCAAGAACCAAAACTCGTAATACTAAATTTGAATCCAAACAATTTAAGTATCATATTGGACATGGTCTAATCCTTCTAATTTTCCCTTCTTTATTGCATCCAAAATAAAGAATGCAATTAGTAAAATATTGTTTATTTCCTTAGAATGTCTTGAAGATTATTTGAAACTCTTTCTACTTCTCTTAACTACTCTATCTCTACCATGATTACTATTTAAGATATAATGTCAACATTCCCTTCCTTATTTTTATTCATCATGAATTTTTAAAGGTAAAAATCATCATTTTACTCTTCTTGATGACCGATCTGGGTAGCATGATATTATTTGATATCCTCTTCCATAGAAAATTCATTAAAATAAATAGTTTTATCCAAGGATGAATGTGAAGAAAAATTTTAATTTTAATTTTCAAAAGTAAGAAAAAGCTTTCTATGATCACTACTTATTTAAAAATATTTTTCTTTTCCATGTCCTCATAAGCTGATTTCTTTTCCTCCATCACTATTGTTGTGAACACAAATTTTCAACCTTGTTGAGAATGTTCCCAACATGCACACTGCACTCGTAATGGAGAGATTTATTATGATCCTCATCTTTCAAAAATTCTAATAAGTTGAGATCATCATGTTCATCTTCATGAGGAAGCTCTAAATTTGTGGATTAATCCTTTTTAAGGTCTGATTTATGACCATCACTTAAGGGAAACTTATGATGCATGGTTAGAAAATTCTTATTCTCAAAATATTCATACAAATAGGAAACTACTTCTATTTTTTTCATTTATTAGAAGATGGTATAACCTCAGGATTTCTGATCTTATTTTTAGAATCTTCTATTCACTCATTTAAATCATTATCTTTACTTTGTAGCTCAAGAGAATGAAGAATTTTTTTCATAACCTTTAGTTAATGATAAATTATTTATGCTTCTCTAAAACCTCCATTTTTTCCTCGCATTCCTTCTCCATATATGGAATATGATTGAACTCAAATTTTGGAACCCAAAACTGTAGTTGTTTTGTAAATTCATCTATTCTAGTTATCCAGGTGGCTTCCCTCACTAACTAATTTTTTTACCATCTCGTCTCCTAATTATTCTTTGGAATTTGATATGAGGGGTATAATGGGTTTGAAACTTGTTTAGGAATGTTTATATGAAGGGGAAAGGTGTAAAATATGTTTGGGAAGGTGTGGGGGAAAAATTATCAACATTGGAAAAACATGGAATTTAATAATTGGGTTGTGATGGTTGACGATGAATGGACATTACATTCTGAATGGGAAAATAAGTGGGAATACCCAATTGAATGGGTTCCTCCAAGTTTTGTTTATCATCATCTAATGTTTGTAAATATGAAATAAAATAAACCAATTGAGGGAGATAGTGACTTTTTACCTCAAGCCTATGTTGTGGGATAAACTAACTAGGTATATAGGCTCCTAATGACACATATTATCTAAACTAGGAGATCTAGCATGAAAATTTATAGTTTCACATTAGAAACCTACCGCATAAGCTGCAATTTCTAAACATCACTCTCAAAATATTCTTCCGGTAGGAATTGTTCCCATAAGCTACATATCCTGCATACAATGCATATCCATTTTTGTGACATAATGATCATAAGGATAACCATATTGATTTTTAAGGTTTGGATCATGGACATATTCGTGTTTGTAAGTGTTATAATACTAATATAAGGGATGATTTTGGTAATAAAGAGGTACATTTGAATGGTAAATCTAGTGAAAGTGTGGAACCATGAATGACATGACCTCATTGAAGATGAAAAAATGGAAAAATAGGTCTTTCGATGTTTAATATGGTTTGTTTGGAAAAACAAGTTACTAGATATATTTTAAAATACCCCTAAAGGATGAAATTTTACCAAGAACAAATCAAACTTGGAAATATTATGAAAATATAGTCCAGAAGTTATGGAACACCTTAAAAAAAATATGAATCCGATCCTCCTATTGGGCATGCTAAAAATATTATCAATCTGAAGCAAACTTTAGATGAAGAAGTGAAATCATTTTTCTACTTCGGTTGATATAATAGGAAATCCTCTTAGTTGTGGGTGAATCGGGTTGAGTATAACCTCTAGAGACATCTATTCCCCTAGTAGAGTGCTAGGGTAAACACAATTTACATAAAGTATGTATTGTATTTTGCCTTAGTTATTTTATTGTTATTGAGGTAGTTTAGTTGATCATGTGGTAACTACGTAGATTGTATTATTTGGTGTATTGATATATTTGTATAACCATTTATATTTATAATATTTTATTTATGTAGGTTTAATTTTTATATAGTTATAACAATCATTTTTTTTATTATAGTTACCGTATAGTTTAAGTTTGTACTGTGTAACTTATTCTTTATTTGTACTCGGTTGTACAATATCTATAAATATTATTCCCATCTCTATTGTACCTAATTTGATCACATGTAAATATAATTATGAGGCTTCCATAACTCTTAAAAATTTGGTATCAAAGTAATATATGAGAGTTTGTCGGGTTGGAGAGAGGTTGTAGAAGGTAGAAATATTTTGAGAACAATTTTGCATTCCAGGAGACCTACACTACCTCTAATAACTTCCCGAACATCCTACATCCCCACAATCTCTTTTAATTATTCAAGTGTTTGAATTTTTTTCTTAGCACTAGTGCTTCTTACACCAGGAAAAATTTAATTGTTGGACTACATATCTGGTTTCTAAAAACTCAAATTCAAAATACAAAAAAATTATATAACAACACTAGATCTATAAAAGTCTCCCCATTAACTTTACTAAGAGCTCCCCTACCAAAGCTCCTAGGTAATCCAAGCATCAAATTGTTGCAATGAGTTAATTCTTGAGCTCTGTAACACCCACAACTTAGATGCCATAAAAAACTACAATTTCCACACCAAATACCCTAAAACTCATGACCATATTTTTTTGGTTTAACTAAAGTGTGTTAAGCTAAGTTCCACTAACTAAATTATGGAATTTCAAAATATAAGTTTGTTTACATTCTAAATTACATATTACCTTATAAATTTATTGATTTACTCAATTTTTACTTAAATAATTTAATTCCCAAAGTCTTAAGAACTTTCTAATTTTCCCCAATTTGTTTTTATATAAGTTATTTTGATTAAAATCATTTATTTACTAAGGATTATAATCGAACCTCATCTATAACATACAATAAGTAAATTATTACTATTGATTAACCCCTTAGATTAAATTTTATTAATTTCACTTAACAATATTTCCAAGGGTACCTTCTTAAGACCCCTTTAATTTATTTCCTAAGCCATATTAAAAATTATCCCAATATTAGTTCCCACACGTCTCTTTTAATTTAATTATTTAAATCAACACCCACACCCATAACTTTTAAATCCCCTTTATTTAATTTATTAAAAGGCACCCATCCAAATTTTTAACATAAAGATAAATAGATTTAGTTTAAAAGAAATAATATTCTAACATGTTTACTCCCTCCCTACACATCCATTTAGGTTACTTGATGGAAAATCACACATGTCACAACTTAGGTTAGACTTAGCCTTATTTTCCCAACTTATTTATTTTAACTTTCCTATTCCTTTTCTAAAAATTTCTCCAAAACCTAATATAACTTTCCAAGGAGTGATAAGGATTAAAAATGAACCTCATCTACTATTCATGAATTTAATCCTCAAACCATTGATTCCATGCAAGATATCTTATACTTTGCAATGAAATATCTAAACATCCTTAGAGGGTGAGAATAATCATATTCATTATTTCTCTCTACACTATAAAATTCCAAGAGGCAAAGTTCCATTACCATTTTAGATGGGAGGTTTGAACTCCACAAATTCCCGCGAGAAGAAGGGAGGCACAAAACAATAATGTCCAACCTTTAGAAAGAATCCCTCCTTATAATTTATAGGAATGAGAGAGGGAAGAGAGTATTCAAATCTACCCCACCACCTGTTGTATGCATCTCATTATGGCGGTAGGTAAGAACCCTAACAAACCCAAAAAATGGTGAACTGTATTTTGAATTTTTAAAGAAATTTTCTCACCCAATTAAAGATATCAAGGAATAGATGACCTAAAGATTTCAAAAGTCCAACCTTGTTTAAATCCGAGCTCCCTTATGTCCATTTGAATATTTGGGTCTTTTGCTTCTGTCGGGTGTCAACGCTCAAAATGTTGCTTTGAATTATTTCTCATGGTTTTGAATTTTAAAATGTGATGTTGGCCTTCTAACCTACCAAATTTTTCCATGTCTACACCTTCTATTATGTGCCTCCAACTTTGTGCACAATTTTTCCATGTTCTTTATGTGCTCTTGATTTTTGTCGACACCTTCGTAGGTATCACAACTCACTACACCTTCGTTATGCGCCCATGATTGATTATATGATATATCTTAGATTGAGAGTTTCTTTGAAATGAATAGAAGATATATAAATGTTTTTCTATCTTAATGTTTTATCTAAAGTTGTATAAATGCGAGCCTGTTTCTTCCATGTCGACAGGTCTTTCTGCTACGCACTTTACACTGAGGCCATAATGGCTCTACGTGTGCTTAGAACTTAATCATTATGATCTTATACCCAAACATCCCGATACCTTTCATTGATTTGAGTGAGGCTACATGGAATAAGGATGGAGGAAAGAGAGTATGGAAAGTAACTATGTTGCTCATGACAGATCGTAGGGGGTTTTTCCCCGCCTTTTATCTTTTCCTTTGAATTATGGTTTTGAATTTTAACTTATGTTATATTGGTTGGCATTTGATTTTTACTTGGGGTTTGATTATTATATGATATATCTTAGGGGGAATGTTTTTCTATCTTAATGTTTTATCCCCTCCCATAATGGCTCTTGCTTAGAACCACGATTTGTAAAGAGAAGTGTGGAGGGTAGCTGGATGCCTTTGCCATTTGGGGGGTGGCCCCTCCTTGCCCATAAAAAGTGTGGCTGCCTAGCACCAGACACTTAAAAATAAAACCCCACTTTACCATATTACAATATTTGTTTTTAATTAGAAAAACATGTTGGTGTATATGTAAGAGTATTAGATTTTATTATTTTTTTGTAATCTGATCAAATTTATCTAATATGGCTTACATAACAACTTTCAATTCTTTTAAAAATCATTTTTAAAAATATTCTATCTTGGTAATTTTTACTACACAACCGATTAGGTTTAATTTTAATTTATATTTTTTTAGTTAATATATTTAATTAGTTAATTAATTATATATATTAATATATAAATTATGATTAATATATACATGAGCAATTATAGTATGAAATTACCATATATATATATATATATATATATATATATATATATATATATATAATAAATAAGGTGGAGGGAATAATTTTATTTATTTCTTTTAATTAAAAAGAACCAAGTTGTATTTTTTTGCATAACAAGAAATTAAAAAAATCCAACTAGATTACTATCAATTTCCATTCCTATTTTAAATAAATACAAGCATGAAATGATCAAATGAAATTTTAGTTTCCTTTTACAACCAAAATTGATAAGAATACTCACGGAAGTAAGAACATTTTTCCATTTATTTTGAATGTAAGAGGACCATTTTCAAAGTGAAATATACAATGTAAAAATCTTTAATTAAATTTCATATTTGAAAGAGTTACATTCCAAATAATATACAACCTACAAGTTCTTCCTTCCATCCATTTCAAATACATGGTTTGATAATCTAAATTTATAAGAAAAAAATCTTTAAAATACAAGTATATACAAGCCTTCCACCCAAACGTGGAAACAAAATTATCAAATTTAAATAATATGAAATCTTCCATAGGATCAATTCCACACAAGTATTCATATAAATAATTTCTCCCATATTCATAGCTTCAAGTTTGCAGTCATTCATCTCTTTTAATTTGAATCATAATACAAAGAAAGGGGAGTAGGCACTACTTTTCACCCAACCTTTAATCCAATAAGAGGAGAAGTCATCCTCCTTATTGGCCCCCGAGCCCCAACCAAAGAACAATAAGGTGTTTTCCAACTTTTCCAACTTCACAATAAATGTCTTCCATAATACAACAATCATACAACTATTTTCACATTCATACAATATATCAACACTCAATCATATTTTCCAAGAAAGATCAACAAGGGTAGTTTTACATTCTTTTCAAAGCAACAAAAACAAAATTTTTTTCAAATATTCATCACAATCACAAAGGCTTAATAGTAAGCCAAATGGAGAAAAGAACATGGAGTCTTCTCCTTATGCATCCCATGTGGGAAGAGGGTCCACCCAATGCCTCCAAGTGCACTATCAATAACACACACAACATCTTATTTTTCCCTTTTCCTTATGCAAAAAAAATATAAACCCTTTTACCTCCACATATGTGGAGCACCTCTCCCACACTCCCTCCAAATTTTCCTCACTAACTCCCTTTTTCCTCCATTTTTGTCTCCCACACCACTATAAAGGAAATCTACCCATCCCCAACATATTACATTCACAACACACATACATATACTCAAGCAAACACAAATTTAACATCTATATTCATAAATAAAGGAATAAAAATAAGTGAATGTCTTACCTCTCCATTAAGATTCAAAAATATTCACTCAAAAGATTCAAACACCTTCAATCCAATAAAAATTCAAAAATAAAACTCTCAAAAGCTCCAAGCATGCAATCCCAAGTAGAAAAATTCCAAAAATGCTAAGCAAAAATGAAACAAGTAACCCCAATTACTCAAAATTCACCTAAATAAATATAAAAGGAGGTTAGGATGATGAGGTGGATCCATTTAGGATGCCACTTCATCATTCCTCAATTCTAACCGAACAAGTCAAAAGACAAATATCAATTCTAATAAATGAACAAGTAAGGCTGTGACATGCATAAATGTACACTTTAACATGCACCGCATACCTTCCAAGGACATATTCAATATGGTAAGTAGAAAAGTGACTTTATTTATTATTTTACACTCAATAAATGCATTAAAAGGGCTAAAATTAGCTCCATATGTCAAAAGTATGGTTGGTAGATGAGTTTGATATTTAAGGGACAAGGCTAACTTGTGCCTCAAGTCTCAAAAAGTGGCCTATAAGGAAAATTGGAGATTGGGAAAGAAGGAAGAGTACACACCTCTAAAATGCAATTAATTCATTCAACATGAAGTATAAATCATGGACCATATACTCTACTAATTATCCAATTGTCACATCTTTATTTTTGTTTGCATTTTAGTTAAATTAATTAATTAAAAACATATTAACAAGTACTAATTAAGTGACTAGATTTTAAAAATAATTAGATACATGCACCACAAAATAAAAAAATGAAAATTAAAAGAGGAAAACATCACAACCCATGGCATGATACATGAGGTCACCCTCCGTGGGAAACCTCCTAACCAAGCATAACAATCAAACAACACAAACATAAACACAACTTGTCAAATTTTCCTTGTTGCAAACAACCAACATTCTTTAGGGTTGGTACCCTAGCCCTTTTTGGTTTATAATGATATAATTTTACTACAATCACAAACAACAATACCTCTCGGCCTCAAGGCCGCATCAATAATATCAAGAAATAACACATGCATATCAATAAATAAATATCATAAAAATTCATCAATTCTATCAATTTTCTATAATTCCTAATTAGTTTGATTCTACCATTTAATAACATCAATGAAATCACAAGATTATTCTAAACATCCAAACATAAGAAATGCATCACAAATATAATGTGTCAAGATAAAATAATAACAAAAAATCAACATGTATCAAACATTCCACCGGTTTCATCTAGCATATCATAATCCAAAATATGCATCACAACATATCGATTATCAAATGTCTATATAGTTCATCACCCACTAATAAAAATATAATAATCATAATGTCAATGTCTCTAATCAGCAAAAAAAACATCATAGTGGATAATTGTCAAAGAGGAATGGGAATTAATGGATTTTTCACTACTTGGGAAAGTTTTAAAGCCTTAAAGAGCTCTACAAAATAGGTTGGTGGGTTGTAATTTACAACGTTCAAGATATACAATTCCTCTAGGGAAGTTCTTATGGGTAAATCCGTTGTGACTACTATTGCACATAACACCAAATATAGTTACAATAATGTCATCTGGGCATCATCCCTATAAATCAAAGGGAATAAATAAGAACACAATGCACATACTTTTATCCATCCCATCCATCTATGAATGATCGCAAAACATAATTTAGACATTGATATTATCTCGAGTATATAGAAACTTTACATGCACACATGGTGATATTTCTTTGAGCCGTGTCAATAATCACACAGCCCCTTTCACTATTATTTTGGTACCATGTATCAAATTATTTCACAAAATTTAATGCCTCTTTCACGTCTTCATTGGGTATATCGAATGGGTGAGATTATTCCACATATGGATGGGTATATCGTAACGAAAAATATATAGAAAGGTTCAAGTATATCAAACTGGTAGTATATAGATTGCAAACCTTATACATGGAGTAATAAGGGCCTTAATTGCTTATTTCACTAAATTGGGACATATTCTAGTGAATTGAGAATCTAGTATTTCAATTATTAGAAGAAATCCATCTCCATTTTTTTCTTATATTGGATTCCATTTTTGGCTATACTGGATTCCATTATTAGCAATATTTGATTCCATTAGTAGTAATATTTGATTCCAATATTGTCATTATTGGACTTATTTGAGTTCCAATTTTTATTTGTTTCACTTATTGGATTCCAATATCCTATTGTTGGAATCTTATTTTTCTATTAACTAGATTCCAATACAACTATTATTGATTCAAATTTTGCCAAATAAACTTGATGCCCGCCACTTACATAAGCCTAGCAGTTGCTATCTTATATAACCCAAGTGGTTCCTAGCTTAGGTAACCCAAGAAGTTGCAAACTTACATAAGCCAAGTACCCGCTAACTTACATATTCCAAGTGGCAGCTAACTTGCATATGCGAAGCAAAACTAACTTACATATGACAAGTAACCACTAACTTACATATTCCAAGTGACTACTAACTTTAAGATAGTGCTTAACTAATTATTTTCATTTATGCCACATATCAATCTTAATATATTCATATATATATGACTATTCATGCATACCTTTTTCAAATAAATAAACTTTTATGTTGAAAATCCCTTCCCTGAACTTCCTTGAATGGTGTTAAATTTGACGGTTGTTTAGACATTTTTTCATGATTGTAAATGTAATATATTCATAAATATTTTCTACAACCGCACGTGTGACTCTCATGTTTAAAAGGTGACCATAATTATTTAGATACATTTATATGAATAATTTATTTTTATTTATTAAGCATAGTTATAAAAATCCAACATTTTCATTTATAAATTTTGTAAGTAGTGTGTAAGTGTGAGTGATCACACTTACAAGTATAATTGGTCACACGTGTAAGTACGATAGGTCAAACATCTAAGTGTAAGATTCAAGTCACACATCTCTCAAATTACACTTTAAGTGTGAGTATCTAATGACATTGCTAAGTACGAGTATCAACATGCACTTCTAAGTGCCAGTCTTGACTCACACTTCTAGGTGTGAGTCTTGATTCGCACCGCTAAGTGCGAGTCTTGATTCACATAGCTAAGTGCGATAACTCACTTGTCAAACAATTTTTGGGTAATGGTAATTTGTCAACACTACCCTTTAAAAATACAAAATAATGTTTATTTATACCAATTATTCTATATAAATTTCATTATTTTTAATATATATTGATGTAAATTTTGATAATTTTTGTAATTTATATATAAATCTATATTAACAATTGACGGTTAAATATTAAATATGTGATTCACATGTGACATTTTATTAGAAAGAATTTAAAGTATTAATTACAAATATTTGCAACTATTTGTTGTATTAATGATAACCATTTTTAAGGAAACTTGCTAATTAAGGTTTTCATTTACCTCAACATTAATTAGCCATTAATTCAAGCTATGTAAAATTCCCCATTTAAAAGTACATATGACATTCAAAATATGTGTGTTGTTTGGAGAATGTAACTATTTTCAGCCAAGAAATTAGCCATTTAATGAAAATAAATGTAAAATTATGTGTGTGCCCTCTTAAATTCAATCGTCAACAAAATTCATAGTTGGATTTATTTACATGTCACTATAAGTAGACTATTTTTAAGTTTTAATTTTTAAAATTTGGCCTTCTATTCTCTTCGTCATTGCATAAATGTTATTCATCAATAGAAAAATATCATCATCGCAAGTGTGAAGAATTTTGTGCTTGAGTTCTAGAAACGTTGTGATTTCCTCTCCGTGCAAAAATTGGTATGAATTCCGACCTTCAGTTCCTCAAAAATTAAAAAATTCGATTAATGTAAAATTTTCCATAGCTGATTAGGGATTACATCCATGTAAAATTTTCCATAGTTGATTAGGGCTTATATCCATGTAGGGATTATGTAGATAATTAAAGAAAAGTAAATGTGTTATTCAATATTTTGATGAAGGTAGTTTTTTAATCATATAAATAATTTTGTAATATAGTAAACATTTGTTAGAGAAGTGAAAGAGAATAGAATGGAGCACGTCTTTAGAAAGAAACGACGTAACATAATACATAATAACATGAGAGGAAGATTTACAAATTTTTTAAAAACCAAAAACAACTGCCAAGAACTTGTTTGGTTGAGTCTTGATTAAGAAGCATGGTGGTATGGATGGTGGTTCAATTTTCATAGTAAAAAATTGAATATTGGAATTGATTTATGGTCATGGTGGTGTGTAGGAATAGAAGAGTAGATGTATTTTATAAAATTGATATTATTGTGTTTTTCTTATTGTTTTGTGTAAATAGTCCTCTGCTAACATACTAAGCAAAATTCATTGGCTACTTACATCGTTGACTTTTCAATAAAAATATTTTAGAAGATATTCATGTTATGAATGAGTTTCCATTGAATATGTTGATGTTAGATTATAGTGACCTATTTGTGAAAAAATATGGTAATGTAAAAATAGGAGAACCAAATAGATTTTGTAGAAAAAAAATGAATACAAATTTGTGAAAGGAGAATTGAGGAACAAGGAAACTCTAAGATGCTCCTACTATGGAATCAATAGCTATACTCAAAAATTTTCACAAAATGTAAATTTTCTTTGTTTGCATCATGGTTATGTGGCTTTTTGTCTTTTTCTACCTACGTGATTTCTCTCTTCTATGCTTTAATGTCATATTATTCCTTAAGGACCTTTTGGTAAAAGGATGCGGGTCCTTTAAAAATCCCCATATTAACCCTTATAAAAAAATGGACATAGTTTTTGTACATCAAAATATGTTGTTGTGGCTTAACCTATCTGACTCTATGATGACAATATCTTACTTTATTTTGTTAATTCCTATTGATCGATAATATCCAATTAATATGGTGTCACATAAGCTAGCGTACCCTAAGCTAAAAATAATATTATTTGACTTGTTAAATGCTAGTGATCCATAAGATCAAAATTTTATATTGTGGAAGTATTAGGTTACCTTAGCAAGTGTTAAGCTCAAAACATCTTACTTAAAATTTCTCCTCAATCCACCACTCAAAATAAAAAAATTCTATTAACTTTTCAACTTTCTAATGTTTGTAATTTATTTAAATAATTTTTTACACTACGAAACTTATTTATATTTTTCTTTATTTGCTAGTTAGTATTGATTTGATAAATATGAGGCCTTTTTGCAACATTGATTTATTCTATTTAATAAAAATAATAATTATAAAGAAACAATCGCACAACTAGTACATCTACCATCCGTGAGGCATGAACTTAATGTTTTTTTTGTTTAATTTATAAAGTTTTTCAAAAATTACTATTAACAAGTTTTATTAAATATACGTGAACATAATGAATGCTTACTATATAAAGGGATTAAGGAATGCAAAAACTTACAATAAAATGCATCATGAGCATCACCAAGAGTGAAAAAAAAAACGTGACAAAAATGGATAAAAAAATTTATTCCAAACTACATAGTCCAACATATCAATACAAGGAAAATAACAAAACATGGGAGGAAAACATCCCAAATGATGAAGTCTAAAAACAAAAAGTAAAGAAAAATCTCTAAGATCCAATGAACTACTTAGTCTTCAAATGTGTTTACTACTCTCTGGTTGATGCTCCTCATGTCATTTAATATTATCATCCTACTTTCTCATGATAGGGATGTGGTCTTCAACCTGATCTTCTTCATATGAAATATTGACGTGGATATTATATTTGCAAATTATTTTTCCCTTCTCTAGCTTAACCAAAAGTCCTAACAACTCCAAAAAAAAACTTTTGATCTCTACCATATTGGCCTTGATAGAGTTTTGGTGATGCAAAGTTTATTAGAGGCATCGATGAAATGCATGAAATTGTTTCCCATATCCGTTCTAACGTCGCCTAAGGCCTCCATATCCATTTCCACCTGACTCACTCTGAGAGAAATTTTCTCAAAATCTGTATTCCAACCTAGCTCCGCTCTGTCTTTCCCTTTAGATGATTCCTGTTCCTTATCAAAAAGATAACCTATGTAGCTCGAAAGACAAAATTTTTCATTCCCATTAGGTACCTTACTCTTCTTTCTCCATAGTTTTTTCATATCGTCTCTGCAAGAGTACAATTTTGATTTGAATCCCATAAGTTGGGCTCTAATTACATTATCTCTCAAAATTTCACCCTTTAGAGAGAAGACTGCATGGGTTCTAAGCTTGCTCTAGATTTATCTCTTTCGTATATATAATGGAAACACCTCGGTATGTGGGTATACCCATTGTTGAGGTGAGTCTCTTGTATCAAGGCCGGTTCCTTCTTGATGTATCCTAAACTAACTTTTAGGGTTTTGAGGTAAAAAAAGATGACTGTAAATGAATTGAAAACTAGGATGATACACTAAACATGTTGAGGTCTTCGATTGAGTACATTCACAAATATTTGAGAATGGATTTTAGATACACAAACCAATAGTTTTCAGTATGAATATTAATGCAAACACACTTGAGATAATGAGGGAATGATTAACAATAATATTGATAAAATAAACATGCACACTAATAATATGCAAAAACAACTAAATTTGCAGCAAGGTAAGATGATTAATTAGGGAATTTGACATTCACAAGAAATAATAAAGTATACACAACACTGCAAATAATTTATAAAGGCAAAAATCAATTCTCATTTAAAGGGAAAACTGCAAAATCTTCTTCAGCACTCATGTGTCCAAAAAGTCCTCCTTGTGCCTTGCAATTATACACAATATATAGCAAGATAATTCATCCTATCTGCCCTAAAAATAGACTAAGGTTTGTAATCACCCATGAATTATATTTTTATCCTTTAATAATAAATATAATAAAAATAACATGCAATTACAAATTAGGATTTAAGGCCTTGAGTACAAAAATAATCATTCTTAGTGTAAAATCACAAAGACTTCCTAAAATGAACTTGTTCAAGTGGGAATTCAATGTGATTGCAGAACATTGGACCATCTCTCAAGTTATGGGACTTGCGAACTTGAGATGGACCTCTACAGAAGGTTGGTTCCTAATTCCTAAACTACCTGCCATGAGCTACTCCGGTGTAGGAAAAACCTATTCTAATCCTAATCTAGCCATTCCAAGGGGACATGGAGAATGAGAGATAAAGAGAGCCTACACTAAATGGTGATACACCGAAAAAGGAAGTGGCTGATCACATATTCGGTTTCCTGAACTAGAGAGAAGTGAGAAGAGGAGAGGGTGGAAAGGATGCACCATAGACCAAAGGTAGATTCACACAGAACACCACTTTGAGACCCATTAAGCATAGCTCCCAAAACCTGCAATAGACATTAGATTATGCATAGTTTACCATCTAATGATGAGAGGTAATAAGAGATAGTAAAATAAGCCCAAGGATGGATAGATGCATCACGAAAAATGTTTTACTCGCTCCAAAATGTTACACGGTACATCATCAGTGGGAAAGAGGCAAGAAAATGCCATTACAGAGCCATGAAAGGAGGATTAGACTCCACATTCTACCCTAAGGAAGAAAGAGAGGGGGGGCAGAAGAGAAACAATGACCAACCCCTTCGAATATGCCCCTCCATTACAATATATAGGAAGAATAAGAGAGAGAGGAGGGAAGAATTTGAACTCTGCTCCAACCACTCCTGGGAGAACATTGAATTCACCTGAAGGCTCAACCACCAACCATAAATGCCCCCTACAAATCCATCCACAATATGTCAATCCTAGTTCCCCACATTTATTTGCATGTTAAAAAAGGAAGAATGAAGGAACAAATCAGATATGATCTAGTTGTTGGAGCAATCGGATCACATATTAATGGTCTAAAAGATGTTTTCTTATTTTTACCCACCAAGGCCAAAAAATAATATTTTATGTTTCCATGGTGTGGAGGAGGTTGATACCTTTCTAACGGGTCCTTTCCCGCTAAAAACTGATCATTTAGTCAAATATATGGCCGTCGTATGAAGGTTTAGGGTTATGGGTTCACAATATTCAAGAGTCTGTCGATACAATGTCCATGTAGTAGCCTTTACGCATCTTGAACATTCATTTCCTCCCATTCACTTCTGAAATTGTGTCGATTGAAATGTGGCAGCTTCTATGGGCTCCTCTATGTTCCTTTGTGTTTTTTTTTAGTCCCTCTTGTTTGCAGAGACACTGTGTCAAACATGAGACATGTGGAGGCTTTGTGCTCATTTGGAAAATTCTCCCCAGATTTTGCTTTTAAAGTTACATGCACGAGATACATGGTAACCTCCACATGTTCTTTAACTTTTCAACACCACCCTCACTGTTCGGACCTTAACCATGTGGTGGGATGGAGCTCGCTTTGGATACTACCTTTCGGGTCACGTGTCTTTGAAAGGTGTGCCATTTGGACATGTGGCGGCTTCCATTGGCCTATGACTTTTCAATTATCGATAAGACTCCATGGGATCATGGGCCTACACTCCAAAATTAAGAAATTCAAAAAAATAAAAATGTTTCAAACTCCCCCACAAACCCTCTTTCCCACTTTATATTTGGAAAAATTTCCTCCGTGGCCCCACATACCCACGTTTGGCAAAAATCCCTCTAAGGCCCACTCGACCCATAACATAAAAAATATGAAGAGTTAGAAGGAATTCCTTATATCTCTAGAAAGGGGAAGAAATTTCCTATCTAATGGAAATGCTTTCAGGGGCCTTAATATGTAAAAATTCATATTTAAGCATAGAAGGGGAAAATGGTGTCAGTTGACCTAAAATAAGTGTGAGCTTATTTTTGTCAACAATTTGGTGACTCATGGGGATCACCTACCTCCTAGGTGAAAATATTAGTGGCCTTAAAGCATCCATTGGGCATGGATTCTTCCTGGTAAACAAAAATTTTATCCTTGAACTTTGAAAATATGATCCTGAGCCACCTGAAAACTGTTGGAACTGGAGCTAATCCTGAACTCACCCCATTGTTTGCACTATTAGGTTTTCAAGAAAATCATGGAGATTTATTTCTAAGATTACAAATTTTTCTTTACCTGGGGCTTTTACCTATTCTAGAAATGGAATGTAGGCACACTGAGCTGCATAGTGATACAACCTTGGAGCAATAAAACACCATGACACACTATGTACAAAACTAGAAATTATACATGCTCCAAGTGGAACATGCAGAGTGTGAAAAATATCTTCTACTACGAGAAAAAAAACCTACTTCTACTCTACACTAACCGGAGAGAAAGGGGACTCAAAAAAATCGCAACCTGGAAAGGAGAAGTATCTTCCCTTCCTCAAAGTGGCAACCATGTAAATGATTTGATACATCGAATATGGTTTCTTGCATGAGTGAAAAACTGACCTTAAGCTGATCCTCCACCCATATCATCAAGGTATCAACTGGAAGCAAGACAAATACCTCTTCATTCTACTACTCACTTGGTTCCTAGAGGTACTTTTGTTGATCCTTGGCACTTTTATACTCACCCTCGTGCCTTGAAGTATTCATGAATGATTTTGTCTTCTCCTTGGTTCCAATGAAGCCAAGTACTTGATTGGGAAAGGTCCGATCCTTTGGATGTGTCCTCGCTATGAATTTTAACTCCAGAATGGATTATTCTTCCTGACCTTCCTGGATGGATGGTGTGAGAGGGATGATGACATCCTCTTGCTCTTTCCCTTCCTCCTCCTGAGAGGAACATGGAAGATTCATATCTTCCAACCCTGGTTCCTAGAGGGCTATAATGAAGAGTAGGCTGTTGTTCTTGAATTCTCTCCTTCATGGCAGTAGACTCGTGTGCTTGGAAGGTGGAAGATGGAGGAGAAAATGATGTGATCTCCATGGGCTCCTCTCCATCAAAGAAATCCTCCAAGTTTGACAGCAAGTTTTGCCTCCTTGTTGTCTTGCATGCCTCCTCCATGGAGTCCTATTGATCTACGACTAGCTCAACATAGTTCCCTTCATCCTCAAACATGAAGTTTGAAAGCTCAAAATCCTCTTCAACATTAGATCTTGAAGGGGATGAAGTGGGAGGAAGAACTAAAGGTTCTTCTATGGCCTGCTCCACACTTAGAGCCTTTCAAACTGTATGGTCCTTCTCCATCATGGGTTCATCAATCAAATCAGTGCCCTTAAAGTTATAGCAAAAAAATTTAATGATGCTTTCTTCATTGAGTGAACTAAACTTTGATTTTATATCTCCTAGTTGCTTCTCTTCAATGGGACTTAGAGCTGGTTGTTGTTCCTCCTTGAATAGTTGTGTAACTTGGATTAGATCAACATCCTCTTCAGAAAAAGTGCCATAAACAGACTGCTGATTTTCTTCCTCTTGTTCTTGGTCTTCTTCTTCTCAAAAATGAGCCTCACCACCACCGGCTCTTCAACTCGACCTCCTCTGTTAGCTTAACCATCAAGGGGATCTTTGTAAACCCAAATCTGGCAGCCCAACTCTTTATATTTTCTATCATTTCTTCTCTGTTGGGCTCCCCTTCTTGTTATTTTCCTTGACTGGATTCTTGAGTCTCTTCCCAACATAAACTTGGGAAAGCAAGAGGAGTGGCAGGTTGGGGTTCAACCAGTTTTGCTATTGTTTGTGGTGGAGAGGGGAGTGGAACTTCTTGTTTGTTTAGAGGGAATGACTTCTTGGGAAGGAAAAGGGGAGAAGAATTGAAATGAGATGGAAGACTAGGAGATGGAGAAGGGAAATCAACACTTGGGGTAGAAAGTGAGGGGCTTGACTCTTGATCATGTTGAAATGATAAATTTTGAGAAAGAGAAAATGAAGGACATGGAGCTGGTGATTGACTTACCCATGGACAAGGTTGTCTCACACTTTTCTCATATGCCTCAATATCCTCAATACACTATGCAACTTGAGGCATCCTTTCAGTCATGAAGTCGACCTTCTCATGAGGGCTGTAATATCTTGGCATAGGGTGGGCCCATGGACAACGTTCCCCTAAACTAGTCCTAAATTCCTTCATCTATGTTGTAGCACTGGACTACACCATGCTAGCCTCCATCCCTTGAATCTTCTCCAGTAGATCAACACTTTCCATGTAGATGTCACCATTATATGCATCCCCTTGTTCTTGATAAGCTCCATAGCCAAACTGGCTTTGACACTGCTCATATGGGTAAGCATAATGGTTCTTGAATTTGATCAAAATGTTGATCTGGAGGTGTTGGGAAGTACATTGAAGTGAACTATACTTCTGTAGGTGTGAATTCCATGAGGGAATGAAGTCATGTTTGCACAACTTCATGGAATGGGAGAAAATGAATGATATAGAAAGGATAATGGATGAAAAATGGATGGGAGAAGGTCTACAACTCATGGATGGGTTATTTTGACTGATGGAGCCACTAGATGTGCTTTGTATGTTCCTCAAAATTCTAAATCCTAATAGGAACACACCAACCTGCTAAGATGAATTGGTAAGGTGCTTCAGACCTATCCCACCAGAATTCCAAAACTATTAGTGCACTAAATCATAGCACCCCCGAATTTCTAAGTCTGCAAGTGGGGAATTCGGTGTGATTACAAACATTGGACCATCTCTCAATTTATCGACTTGTGAACTTGAGATGGACCTCCGAGAGAAGGTTGGTTCCCGCTTCCTAAACTACCTTCCACAAGACTTCAATACAAAACAAAACCTATTCTAATCCTAATCTAACCATTCGAAGGGGATAGGAGAGAGAGAGAAGAAAGATAGCCTACACTAAGCGATGATACACCGTAAAAGGAAGTGGCTAATCATAGATCCGATTGCCTAATGTGGAGTGATATGAGAAGAGGAGAGGGTGGACAAGATCCACCAAAGACCAATGGTATATTCACATAAAAACCACTCCAAGACCCATTAAACACAACTCCTTTAATAGAAATTAGGGTATGGACAAATACCTGCAATAGATGCATCACGAAACATATTTTATTTCTCTAAAATGTTACATGGTACATCATCAATGGGCACGAGGCAAGAAAATTCAATTACAAATCCATGAGAGGAGGCTCAGATTCTACATTCTACCCTAAGGAAGAAAGAGAGAGGGTGGCGTAAGAGAAAAATAACCAACCCTTCGAATGTGCCCTTCCATTACAATATATAGTAAGAATAAGATAGAGAGGAGGGAAGAATTCAAACTCTACTCCAACCAATCCTGGGAGAACATTGAATTCACGTGAAGGCTCAACCACTAACCACCAATGCCCACATACAAATCTTCCCACAATCCTTCAATCCTAGTTCCCATGTTTATTGGTGTCTTAAAAAGGAAGAATGGTGGATCAAATAGGATTTGATCTTGTTATTGGAGCAATCGAATCGCATATTAATGGTCTGAAAGATGTTTTCTTATTTTCACCCACCAAGGCCTATTAAAATAATAATTTATTTTTCCATCACGTGGAGAAGGTTTCTACCTTTCCAACAAGTCCTTTCCCACTCAAAATAGAGCTTCCAATCAAAATACATGGCCGTCTGAAGGTTCAAGGTCACGGGATCACAATATTCAAAAGAGTATGTCCATACAGGGTCCACGTGGCAACCTCACACATCTTGAAGATTTAGATCCTAACTTTCACTTTTGAAATTACATCGGATTGACACATGGTGGATTCCGTAGGATTCTCTTTGTTCTTTTGTGTTTTGTGTGAATCCCTCTTGTTGGTAGAGACACTGTTCCTGACATGAGACAAGTGGAGGCTTCGCGTTCATTTGGAAACTGCCCCCAGATTTTTATTTTAAAGTTACATGGATGAGACATGTGGTAACCTATCCAGGATCTTGGAATTTTCAATGGCTTCCCTCACCTTTTCAGAATCTTAACCACGTGGTGGGATGGTGCTTGTCCTGGGACTACCTTTCGGTCGTCGACCTTTGAAAGGTGTTCCATTTGGACACGTGGTAGCTTTTACTGGCCTCGTGACTTTTCAACTAATGATAAACTCGTATGGGCTCATGAGCCCGCACTTGAAAGTTGTGCCATTTTTACAAAAATTAAAAAGGTTTCAAAGCCCCCATAGACACCTTCCAACCTGCTTTATATTTGGGCAAAATTTCCTCTGTGGCCCCATGCACCCACTTTTGGCATGAATTCCCTCTAAGGCCCATCGGCTCAGAACTTAAAAAATACGAAGAGTTAGAAGGAATTCTTTATATCTCTAGAAAGGGGAAGAAATTTCCTATCTGATGGAAATTCTTTTAGGGGCCTTAATATGTAAAAATTCAGATTTAAGCATAGAAGAGGAAAATGGTGTTAGTGGACCCGAAATAAGTGTGAGATTATTTTGGTCAACAACAACTCATTTAAACTCAAGTTGACTGATCTATTTTTGTTAGAAATAAGATGAATAATATTCACTAAAAATAAATCTTTCTTGCTAACCAAGCCTTCCAATATAATGCAATTTGTCTTCAAATCTCCTATTCTTGGAAGTGCATGCAAAAGAGATCACTAAATGAGCAAAAAAATAACTTTTGCAATATTTGAACCAATGTAGGGACCACTTGAGCTCTGATGTTGACTTTTAACTCATCACAAGTGCATGTTAACCTCCTCCTTCTCCTCCCTGTAGGAACCACCCGAGTGTTGTATTTTCCTTTTTATTTGGCCACCTTTTGCCAAGGTTAAGGTTATTTAATTATTTTAAGGTATTTAGCCTTTTTCACATGTGAGTTGTAATTATAAGGAAAATTTATATTGGTCGGGGGACCACCTTATAATAGTTCAAAAATATAATAATATGACTATAGTGGATAACTCTAGTCATTTTATTATATAACTATAATCCATCGACTATAGTCATTGTAGTGTCCACTTCCCTTCGACACTTATTACTATTGTTTTCGATACTATTGACTATACTTATGGACATTCTACATTATTTTTACTTAGCATGATGTTATATGTTAAAGATAATTTTAGACTATTGCTGGATCTCGACTCATAGTATGTGGTGTGTGGATTATTAGTGACATTTTATATTGATGATGATATGTTGTTGATGGTTATATATTTCAAACATGCTATATTTTCATCATATTCATAGACCTTAACAATTGAACTAAAATTTTGATACTACTAATATTGATGAAATGTAGAATCAAGATGTTTTTAGAAATCAGTAAATGATAACGTTACTTTCCTAGATGATGATTTGATTGATTCATATATACATTATTGTGCATTTATATTTTATATTTTATTTTGGATGTTTTAATGTAGCCATGAGGCCAAAGGAGGTATTATGTGTATTGCCTGTCAGGGTAAACCTATCACAGCAAAAAATGGGGAGGATGGGATACCACCACATTGGAATGCTAGATGAATTCAACAAGGGTCACCATGGCAACATGTATTTTGATGTGTGTGTGTGTTTTTTTGTTGGGGGATCACCTCCAATTGTGACCAAGGGGTTGTGTGTTATTATTTTATTAGTTTCCTTTATTTGATTTTAGTATGTGATTTTATAGTGATGTATTCTCCTTTTATTAATTACTTGATTTGTGTCTAGATTAGTAAATTAATCTTTTTACTAAACTAAATATTGGATGGGTCAAAAGAATTCATTTATTAGATTAGATGGATCTTGGATTATGTGTTGTAAGTTGAGTGCTTGTGATCTTGAGTGTTGTACACTCTACCCCTTCATGAAAATTCGGATTTGGCCTTAAGGGCCAATTTTGGAGGCTTGTGGGACAATTTAAACTTGTCCCACACCTCTTAAATTGCTATACCAACCCTACCTATGGATTGGGGGGTCAAAAATAGACCCCATTATGTGTTTTACGAAGATAAAAATGTAAAATTTTATTACACATTCTTTCATGTAATTAATGTTGTCCTTAAGGGGTGTGGGCTTGAATTATGTGTGTAAGTAATTTTTCATTCCTCTCACCCACCAATTTATTGTGCATTGGGGGTTGAGGTTTTACTTATGAGGAGGAGTGGAGGATGGTTGATGTTGCATCCTACATGGAGCCACCACACATTCCTCTCTCCCTTTTCTATTTATTCAAGTTATTTTTCTTGTTTAGGGGTTACTTGAATTATTTTTGTGTTCTTCCATTTTAGAGTTGGAGGATTTATGAGTGCTTGTGGATCTTGTTGGAGCTTGTTGGTGATTGTTCAGGCTTGAATACTCTTGGTGTGTGACTCTTGGGATCAAGCACTACCATAGAAAGGTAGGATCTATACTCTTGTTAAAATATCTCTTTTACATTGTGTATATGTGCATGTTTTTGAATGTTTTCGTATGCTTGTTGGGTACTTGGGTAGATTGCCTAAGTGTGGTGTGGGAGGGTACTATGTGGATCTTACATGTAGGGAGACATAAGAGTTTATTTCATATTTTGGAGGGAGTTGGGTTGGGTGCCCCGCCTTGGAAAATAAAATTCTTAGATTTCTTACTTTGTTTTTATGAGGAGAGACATAAGAGATCAGAGGAGGCATAAGAGGTTCTTAAGGGAAGCATAAGAGTGTGTAGGGTTTTTAGATGTATATTGGAGGGCTTCAAGGTGGGTATAATGATTTCCCATTGGGAGGCATAAGTGAGCCCCCCATAGATTCTTGTTCCTTTGGGCTTTACATTTTCAAGCCTTATATATATTTCCTTCTTGTGATTGTAGTTTTGTTTTTTTGAGTTTTGGTTTGGTTGTTAAAACTTGGTTTTGTGATGTGGAAGCTTGTTTTGTTTCCATGAGTTGGATCCATATTTCATCAAGCAATGTGGTTGGGGCTCTGGGGTCAATGAGGATGATAGCTTCTCCTCCTTATTGGATTATTGGTTGGGTGGAGATTTTTCCTCTTCCCCTTCAAATGAATCATAGTGGAGATATCTTGTTGGTGATGTGAAACTTGGAGCATGGTTGGTATCCTCAAGTAATCCTTCCTTAGGAGAAACCTCCTTTTTATTCCCACTTAGGGTGGAAGACTTGTAATATTGTGTTCTTTTTAGATTTCATTCATGTAAGTTTTCCCACATTAACCGGAAGATATTGTATTAATCTTGTGAAGAAAATTTGTATTCATTATTGGACATTCAAGTTGTATTGTGTTTTGAAAAAGGGAAAGAAAGATTTGTTTTTGTAAATTTAGTTTTGTTGTAAAATTGAAATGAAGGTTAAGGGGAAAAACAACTTATTCCTCCTTTTCACTTGGCTTGTAACCTCTTGTAAGTGTGTTGATATCATTGGGACAGCTTAGTAACTCCTCATTTTAAAACTTATTAGAAATCTTGTAAAGTTTGGTTGTGAGAATGGTTGTAAACTTGTATGTTGCCTTGTTCTAAATAAATTATTTGAAATATTATTGAAACTCTCTTGTGGAATGTTAGAAAATTTCATGAAAAATATTACATTTCATTGTGTTACTTGAAAGGCATGAAAAAGAAGAAGTTGGATTATCTTGCTCATTTTCTTGCATTGTTGAAAGAAATTTAAACTTTATTCAAGTGGATGAAAAGAACTTAAATTTTAATGGTGATTTGCTTAAAAAAATAGATTAATCCCAAACACTAGTAGAGAAAGGAAATTTCTTCATCAACTAACTTAGGATTTAGTCTCATTGGAAGGTGCAAAAAAATATTATTAAGATATTGTAGAAATTCTTACAAACCCTTTTGTGACTTAACATAACAATAAGTTATATTAGACTTGTTTCCTTTCAAACCTCTTACGTAAACACTATATATCCCACCAAAGAAATTTTAGTAGGTAATTGAATTGTATGTATTAGAATAGGATGTTGTTAAGTATAATTAGTAGTAGCGTCCGATAGAAGATAACGGCGCCACAAGACGATGCCACCAATAATGTGGAGTACGGTAATACCAAAGTACAATAGGAATGTTGTAAAAAGTAAATATTTGTCGTAAGTGGTCCGGTAATGTTAAAATGTCAAAGTTGGGTAATTAGAGAAGTAGGGTCTACATGATTAGGAATTAGAAATATTATATTGGTAATAAGGACAAGGAGTGAGGTCATAAATATTTTGTGTATTTTATTTGTAAAAAGTCTAAAAATGTGGAACCCATGTAAATGATAAGGTTTATCTTATCTTAAAAGATAAGCTTACATGTACAGATAAGAGTTAAGGTATGGAATATGATTCGTCAGAGTGGATTTCTTATCCTATCTTAGAGATAAGATGGATAAGCCTGAAGTTCTATAAATAGAGAGGCCACCCCCCTCATTTAGCATAGAAGGAAGTAGTGAGAAATATTGTAGGAAGTGTGCGAAGGAAGCCATCAGTTTAAAGGTGTGTCAAGAAGCCATTAAGAGGTGTAATTGTAAAGTTTCTCCCATAGTCTCAAAGTGAAAGGCAAGTGAAGTCAATAACACTTGAAGTACCTCATGGGTGAGATTGTAACAATTTCATGTTAATATTATAATTTACTTTGATATTTCAGATTTGTCATCATTCCGTCTTATCATAGTCGATGGTATTCTTGTGTTATGTTGTTGTTTTGTTTCCGATTACATCCACCAAACTAAAGGTCATGCATTAGTAAATAATCATAAAGACGAGGAGTTCCCGTGAAGAATTATCATAGTGCCGATTGGTGATGACATTTTGGTTCCGCTGCCGACCATTCCTCGTTGGTGGATTTTCTCGAGAGATATTCCCACTTAGTCAAAAATCAATCGAGGGTAACCTTGTTTTTACTGCAGGCATAGTAGCTACCATGGTAAAGTCATTTTTGCCATGAATAGTAGTTACCATGGTAAAGTCATTTTTGTCAGGAATAGTATTTACCGCAAAGAAAGTCACTTTTTACCGTGAATAGTATTTACCGCAAGAATTTCACTTTTACCGTGAATAGTGTTTACCACAAGAAAGTCAGCTTTTACCGCAAAGAAGTCAAGTTTTACCATAGTTTACCATGGTCATTTCTATTTTACCGTAGAAAGGTGTAAAGTCACTTTCTAGTATAGTGATTCCAATTATTTGTGCACATAAGTCTTGTTGATCAGTACTTGTGGGTTGGTATTTCACTGGTGGTTACTTTTGAAAATGGGAAAGATTCCTGCTTTTTTCAGCTCAATCTAATGAAGATGCTTCTTCTTTCATTCAAGAGTTTAAACGATCTTGTATTTGTAATGGCCTTATAAGAAGGGAACAATGGACTGAATTTTTCCTACCTTTTTGGATGGTTCAAAGACTTAGGTGGTTCAAACACTAGGTGATAATGTGAAAATTCATGGGATTTATTAACCAAAGTTTTCAAGAATTTGGTGAACAACAAAAATATGCAGATCTCATGATCGAGATCACAAAGCTATCCCAAGGAGAGAAGGAGAAGATAAGGGATTATCATGCTCGTGTTCTGTGAGCTAAGGAGGAAGCTCGATGCCCGATCCGAAGGAAGGATTAGCGGATGGGTCGATGAATGGCGTGGATAATCTCCTATGTAAGCACTTCATTCTTGGGATGAAGCCGAGATCGACAACGAGTGAAGTATGACCGCCCACCTACCATCAACAAGCAAAGGAGATCAAGAAGGCAAGAAGAAAGCATGGAAGAGGAGCCCAAAGAAATTGTTGCTAAAGTAGAGCCTACACCAAAGACCTTTGGTCCAGAATCCACAACCACTCCCGGTGAGCACAAATATTTCTCCTAGTACATCTACTGAGTATGAAGATCTGCTCAAAAAGATGGGTCAATTAAACTATTAATCTTCTTCAAGGAAAAGAATTTAGTTCTCAGGAGGAGATAGAGGTCCAAAAAGAAATATTTCTGAAGTTGTATGTTATGGTTGTTATAAAAAGGGTCATTATAAGTATAATTGTCCAGATAGAGCTTCTACATCTGGTAAAGGAGATAATGATAAAGGAAAAGCACCTGTGAATTCTTTTGATGTAGTAGATAAGAGCAAAAATAATGAAGTAGATGTGTTTGTAACAAAAAGAAAGAAAGAAAAAGATAATCAAGATGGAAATGATCCTAAGAAGATGAAAGGAGAAACTAGTAAGAAACATAGGAGAAGAAAGTTGGGTGTGCAGGATTTTCTGATTTCACAGGGGCAAGGACCATACTCCATCTTGGAAGATCTGTCCAAAAGGCCTGCAAATATTACATATGGTCAACTCTTGGCTATGTCTTCTGAGAAGAGGCGGGAGCTGCGAAGTGGACTCAATGCTCGACGAAGGAAGGAGGTTGAGGTCCCTGTTTTGGAGGCAGAGGCGGATCCCTATGCTCCACAAGCTGAGGTATTATGTAATGGTATTTCAATTCATGATGTCTTAGTTGATGGAGGTGCGCAGCTTAATGTAATGTAATGACCGAGTCTCAGTAATGAATATGTTGGGTTTAAAATTGATCGCCCTTCAACACTTATGTTAAGGTCATTAAATAAAGGGAAAACTAAACCAAGGTGTAGTTTCAAATGTGGCAATATCTATATGGGTGTCAGATGTGTGTAGACTTTCAGTGATGAAAATGGTACTGTCAAGACCCAATGTCACTGGGAAGACCATGGCTAAGGAGAGTTCATGCAAGAAACTACCGGAATGAAGGTTTCATGACACTTGGACGTGGTAGAGAGGGGTGAAGATAAACGTGATCCCTCGACATCATAAAGGCGTAACCTCGTGGATTCAAGTGATGAAACCGATGATCGACATCCTCTCGATTACTCTAGTACTAAAGTGAAGTGGACACCTAAGATGAAGAAAGTGAGGTTGATGTTTCAGTCATGGATATCCTTCCAGTCACACCAACTCATGACCCCATAAAATTATCTGAAGAAGAAGTTGATGATCGTCTCCAACAAATAAAGATTGGTGATGCTGTGATGGAGAGTGAGAAGGAATCCTACCTCCAGCTCTTTCGAAGGTACATACACCTATTCACTTTTGATTACAAGGAACTCCGTCAAGTAAGTTGGGTAGAACATTCTATTGAGCTGGTAGATGGTGCTAAGCCCATAAAGCAAATGCCATATAGAATGAATCCTAATTTTTCCAAGACTGTAAAAGAAGAAATAGATAAGTTGCTTGATGCAGATTCATATTTGCTGTGGAGAATTCATAATGGGTTTCTCCCATTGTGATCTCAATAAAAAAGAATGGGAAGCTACGCATTTGTGTTGATTACAGAAGCTCAATAAGGCAACAAAGAAGGATCATTACCCTCTTCCATTTTCAGATCAGATCTTGGACGAAGTAGCTGGCAGAGTGCTATAGTTTTGCTGATGGATATAATGCTACAACCAAGTTCGTATAGCAAGAGAAAGATCACCAAGACCACGCTCACCACTCCTTGGGGAACGCTTTGCTTATAGAGTTATGCCTTTTGGGTCAGTGTAATGCTCCAAAGAACATTCCAAATTTGATGAATAGGTGTTCAACCCTACATCGGGACCTTCATCGAGTATTTCTCGATGATTTTTACATCTATGGGAGCAAGTCGACCACCCGCACTGAATGGAGACAACATTTCAAAGGTTAGATGAAGCACAAGCCTCACTAAACCCTACAAAGTGTGTCTTTGGATGTTCTAAAGGCGTTTTGTTAGGGCATGTCAGATCCAGAGATGGTATTGGTACTCGATCCCGATAAAGTTTCAAAATCAAAGATTTACCATTTCCTATGAATAGAAGTAAGTTGAGATCATTTTTAGGCCATGTGGGTTACTATAGAAGGTTCATCAAGAATTTCTCAAAGATTGCACACCACTAACCCAGCTTCTTGAAGAAGGATGTTACTTATGAACCAGAAATAAGGCGCATGAAGCTTTTGACAACTCAAGGAAGCCCCGTGTCTTCACCTGCTTTTAAGAATCCAGATTGAGCAAGCCATTCATCAGTGTACACTCGATGCCTCGATGCAAAGACTAGGAAGTACTTTGAGCCAAAAGGATGAAAATGGGAATGAACATCCAATTTACTTTGGGAGCGCATAAAATGAGCAAAGTTTGATGAGGTAAATTATACCAGAATCAAAAAGAGGCTCTAGCTATCATTTTTGTATTAGAAGAAGTTTAGAAATTACTTGCTAGGGAAAAAAATTTCTAGTCAGAATAATGCATCATCGCTCTAAAATATATTGTAAATAAGCCTAACCCATCGTGTGAGGATAGCAAGATGGATAATTTTGCTACAAGAATTTGAATTTGATATTATAGATAGGCCAGAAAGAAGCATGTCAATGCAGATGCACTCTCTCGAGCCTATGATGGTTTAGGATCATCTTGTGATGATGATGATTTCCCGATGCAAAGATTGTTATCCTCGACACAATCCCTAGTGAATACATAGATATTTGGAATTATCTCAATGAATTCAAGTTTCCCGATGGTGCCAATGCAAAGACTAAGAGAAAGATTACTCAAGCCACCATCCCATATTCTATTCTCGCATGGAGTATTATTTCGAATAGACCTCGATGGACAAGATAAGAGGGCAATGGACGTGATCAAGGGAAGGAACTGCTAGAAGAATTCCACAATGGTACATGTGGAGGGCACTTCTCTGACAACTTACAAAGAAGAAGGATCTTGATGCAGTTATCACCGCCCACTCTTTTTAAAGATTGTTATAATTATTGTAAGACATGTGATATTTGTCAAACACATGGTAACCGTAAGACTTCATCACCTCCATTATGCCCTATTCTTCCACTTGGTCCCTTTGAAAAGTGGGGAATAGACATCAGTAGGTCCACTTCCAACTACCTCACGCCAAAATAAGTATATCAGAGTTGCCACATTATTTAACCAAGTGGGTCAAGCTAGGCCATCAAAACAACTTCCATGGATGAAGTGGCAAGGTTCATATATGAACGCATTGTCACCGATTTGGTTGTCCATTAGAAATTGTAATGATCAAGGAAGCCACTTCATTAATGAGGTGGTAGAAGCCCTAGTCAATAAGTTTTCTATTAAGCACAGTGAAGGCAACAACATACAAGCAAGCCAAGCACAAATGGACAGTGGAACGAACAAATTTTGTGTTGTGTCAAATTCTAGCAAAAGATGCAGCCTTCAGCAGTACATAAATGGGATAAAAGGATTCATGCAAAGATTGTGGGCATATAGGGCAACATCAAAGTCAGCAAACAGGATACTCCCATTTCAGCTTGGCCTATGGCATTGATCCAGCTTCTTCCTATTGAGTTTGATATTCCCACCGTGAGAGTTATGAAAAATGAAAGGATGGATGAAAGTGATTCAGTAAAAGAAAGGTTGGTACATCTTCATTTGCTAGAGGAAATGAGGGAAATAGCAAAGGATACAAGCCATAAGAAGAAAATGAAGCAAAAGGAATACTTTGATCAAAAGATCCATTGGTCTCCATTTCATGTGAATGACTTGGTTCTAGTATATGATTCCAGATACAAAAAAAGAAGACAGAGAAAATTTCTTCCAAAATGGATGGGGCCCTACAAAATAAAGAAATTGTGCATGAAAATGGTACGTACACTGACTGAGGAATTGATGGCACTCCCATTACGAAATGGGTCAACCACGACAAGTCAAGATTTTCCAAGCACTGTAATAGTCTACTCCGAGGACTGAGTAGAAGCTTTGTGAAGGGGGAAGATGTCGACACTAAAATTTTCCTCCATAATTTCTATTTCATTAATGTATGTATTAGAATAGGATGTTGTTAAGTATAATTAGTAGTAGAAGTCCTCGATAGAAGATAACGGGCACATGCCAAAGACGACGCCACCCAATAATGTGGAGTACGGTAATAATACAAAAAGTACAATAGAATGTTGTAAAAAGTAAATATTTGTCGTAAGTGGTCCGGTAAATGTTAAAATGTCAAAGTTTGGGTAATTAGAGAAGTAGGGTCTACATGATTAGGAATTAGAAATATTATATTGGTAATAAGGACAAGGAGTGAGGTCATAAATATTTTGTGTATTTTATTTGTAAAAAGTCTAAAAATGTGGAACCCATGTAAATGATAAGGTTTATCTTATCTTAAAAGATAAGCTTACATGTACAGATAAGAGTTAAGGTATGGAATATGATTCGTCAGAGGATTTCTTATCCTATCTTAGAGATAAGATGGATAAGCCTCGAAGTTCTATAAATAGAGAGGCCACCCCCTCATTTAGCATAGAAAGAAGTAGTGAGAAATATCAGTAGGAAGTGTGCAAGGAAGCCATCGCTTAAAGGTGTGTCAAGAAGCCATTAAGAGGTGTAATTGTAAAGTTTCTCCCATAGTCTTGTGTAAAGGCAAGTGAAGTCAATAACACTTCAAGTACCTCATGGGTGAGATTGTAACAATTTCATGTTAATATTATAATTTACTTTGATATTTCAGATTTGTCATCATTCCGTCCTTATCATAGTCGATGGTATTCTTGTGTTATGTTGTTGTTTTGTTTCCAGATTACATCCACCAAACTAAAGGTATGCATTAGTAAATAATCATAAGACGAGGAGTGATGACACCACTTTTGGACTACACATTTTTTTGGTAAGGTAAAAAAGTATGGTGGGGTGGGGTCACCACCCCCCATAGTTTTGTTTATTATTGTTAATCTCAAAAATTGCCACTTATTCTTTAAACCACCGTAAGGTTCCCAAACTCCGTGCTTTGAACATTTTGTGGACTGACACACTTGTCGTGGCTGAACCCTTTTCAAATCGTGTGGATGTGTGTGTGTGTGTGTGTGTGTGTGTGTGTGTGTGTGTGTGTGTGTGTGTGTACATTTTCACATACACAAATGAAAATATGAATCAAACTTAACTAAATCACAAACTGGGACAAACCCATTTGCCTTCTTGGGAAAATATTATTGAAAGGAAATAAATAAATACATTTAAAACCCTAATGAGGGTATAAACAAATAAGAAAAATAATGGATCTTGTATGCCTCCCCAAAAGCTCAAAGGGCCTCCAATGACTTCCCCATCCTCCTCTAACAACCTGCAAAACAAAAGAGAAATAATAAGCCAAAAGAAAAGGGAAAGTAGTTTTCTTAAGCATACTTTAGGGTTAGTGGAATCCTCCCTCATCTAAGGGTCCTAAGTGAATCCATCCAAGGGATAAAATTCATCCCTACAAAAAGTAGGTGGGGAGTGGGTGAGTGGAATTTGAATTTAAATTTAAATATTTAAATCTAAATACATGGGTTGACTTTTTAAGGGGTCACTTTATGGGGTAGGGGTGTGTTTACTATTTCAACCTTATGTCTAATTGAGGACCTTGTTAATTTTTTTAACCTTGTGGAATTAAATAACTTTAGTATTTATTTATTTTGACCCTTTCACCCCTTGAGATTTAAATGTGGGATATTTAACTATAGTGGAATTAAATTGTTTATTAAAATAACACTTAGGGAGAAATTAACCATGCTTAGTCTAATTTAAGTTCATTAAAGTATATTGTGGGTTTTTAACAATTTGTTATAAAGGGGAAAATTTTATTATTAAATATAATTGACTTAGAAACATTAATGTGACAACTGTTGTTTTCAAAACCTTTTGTGGGCACGTTTTTCAAAAAAAAATTATTCCATAATTTTCTAGCTTGTCCTAGGTTGTTTTTGGGTTTCATGCAGAAAAATTTTAGCGGGCGTTATAGTCATACAATTATATACATCAACATCATTGGATTTACTTGCTTTGGTATTTTTGGCAACGATGTGGTTTGGTCGAGGATAAGGTTAATGTGATAATTTGAATAAAGCAAAGGGGATGGCCCCCTCTCCACGGTGACTCGACCCTTGTGGTCCTTAGCTGGCACTTGCATTGATTTTCATTGGTTCCTTTGAACCATATGTGACCATTGATCTTTTTGGATGACTCCCATCGTTGATTATTCGTGCATGGCCTACAACGCGATTGTTGATCCTTACCATTATTAAACACAATTTTAAGTAGATGTGTGCATGGTCTTAGTGGTTGATCCTCTGCCATTTTGATCTCTAACATTGATGCATTTGGCCTTTGGTTGGCCTCTGACTCGATTCTTGGTTGTTGATCTTATCAACCCTAATCAATCAAGACCATCGATTGATGGGGTGGTTGGAATTGGTCTTTTCGATGTAATCTTGCATTGATTTCATTCCACATTGATCTCTCCCATTGATGTATAACCCGAATGAGTTAGGGTTAGTTAGTGATTTTCACTTAGGTATTAAGGTAAAATAAATTATCCAAAACTCATTATTCTTCCTATGATTTGGACTTGCAGTGAAGCCTTGGAAAAATTTCTCCCACCTCCATTACTTATATTTGTGAGCTTATTTTACCTCTGTGATTGCTGGTCATTTCTCATTTTATGGTCTTCTGCATAGAGTATCTTGGAAACTTTGGCCATTTAATCGTCTCTACAATGCATCATTTCCATTCGGCCATCATGTTTGAAGGTATATAAACTTTAATACTTCTGGTCCATTCTATATTGAATGAGTTAATACTTTGGCTATATTCTCAGTCATTACCTTGGTGTGGAACCACTGGTTCATTTGTAACTCCTATAGTTTCCTATCTGTGCATGCATAATATGATTCTTTTGGGGTGTATGCTTTGATTCTTCTGATTCAAATTTTTCCATGAAAGGTATACAAATTTATTTTATGGTTTCTCTATATCGACTCAGTCGTGGTACGCTTTGAAGCCATTATCCTTTTGTAGGCATTCATTGATATCCGAAAGATATAATTATTGCTTTCGATGTATGTATTTTATGACTCGAATTTTCATTTCTCTTGAACCCCCATTAATGAATTTTTGAGATTTACTTTGGCCTGCGAAGAACCCGTGAGCATACTATAAAAGAAAACTTGTGACTTTGAAATATATTTTGAAAGTTTTTATTCTTCTTCTTATCATTGTGACATGATTCTCGTTTAAAGCCATAATGAAGTATGAAGCTTAACTTTATTAGTTCCCTGTTATTTTTCTGTGGTTTCCTCCATTCTCACAGTCATGTTATACCTTGTAGCCATTGTTCCTCTGAAAGAACCTTATTATTTAACTGCATACTTTAAGATAAACATCACCACAACTCATGGGTCTTCTTATGAGATCTATAATTGAGATATTTTGTAATGGTATCTTTGAATATTATTGGTGCTCAATTTGATATCACCCCTTTTTCTAAAAATTTCCCAATCTACCTAGTTCATCGTATTTTCTATCTCCTCGAATGGATGCGTACAAGTTTTATCTTTACCAGGGTGTTATTGTAAATCCTTCTCTATGGTCGTGGATTGTTGTCGAGCCATGAATTATTTGCAAATTCTTTGTCCTTGAAGAAAAATTCAATCCTGGGCGCAAATGGTGAAGTTCCCCTATATTTTACTATTTGAGGGCATGTTTTCCCCATCAAATTTTATCTCAACATCTACAGATACGTGGTCTCTTTTGATTGGATGAGGCACGATGGATCTATTTTATAAACTTGTCACTTTTGCTACTTTTGCAAAAATATCAAATTGGCCTCATGGATCCATTGATTTCTAATTGGATAGTCAAAATTATGAGGTGGTAGAGAAAATTTATTATTATTTCCGTGAAGTTTTACACATGTCGTAAGTTGAGAAGTCGAGAAATCGGCCTTTTTGTGTTTTAAAGGTGTTATGGCAAAAAGAGTAAAAAGGTAAAAGCAATGCCTAAGGCCCACAAGAGGACACATGGCCGCTTGTAAGACAAAAGTAGGAAGGTGGGCTATCGGAGCACTTTTGAGTTTGTATCTTTGTTATGAAAAAGGAATAAAGTCATAAAGTGTAGCGCGGCCCTGTAGGGTAACAGAGAAGGGCACGTGGTGGTTTGAAAAGTCAAACACGGAGGAGTGGGTCATCAGAGCATTTTGAAACTTTGACATTATTTTTAAAAGGAAGTAAAAGTATAAAAATGAAGTCTCGCATTAAAAGTCAAAGGCGAGAAAGTGGGTCACGGGAGGAAAATATGAAATTTTGACGTTTTTGTAAAAAGTGTAAAATTGTAAAATGAGTGCGACTCCCTCAAAGGCCCGTGATTAAGCCACATGTCAAGCTTTATTTCAAAGGTGGAGGGGCAAGAAAATTTGAATATTTCACATTTTCTCCCAAAGTCATAAAATTCAAAAGGCACCTCGAGGCTTGTTTTAGCTCTAATCTTCCACGTGGACACTCTAATTCAAAGTTATGAAAGGGCATAATTAATGGTTATGGTACGATGTATCTAGTTTTAAATCCATTAACGTTCCATGACTTTAGGAGATGTAAATACGCATCATTTTTCATGGTGAATCTGAATGATTTCTTATCATTTCTATCAGCAAAGTGCAATTGAAGTATTGTGGAGCTCAAATTTGTGAATCTAAGGAAGTGCAAGAGTTGATATTTTGAAATAGAGTTACTCGGCACCTATAGAAAATGAATTTCTAGATCTAGCAGAGAAAATTGCAGAGGAAAGAATGAGGAGAAGGAAGCTATAGGTGTAAAGGATGAAAAATGTGTTTCTAGAGGAGATGACTGGATGCCCCAGTTAAAAAATGATGGAAATATCTGAAATGATTCACCTTTTGAACACTTGACAACTTTTTGTTGTAAATCATTAAACACCACTTTCTCGAAATCATGATCAAACATGTAACAAAAAAGGTTCCTCGAATATTCTTTATTTGGAGGGAGCTTTAATGTAAATGAGTGCTATAAAGGGAATGAATTAGTCATGCAAAAGGTGGGTTTTAATTTTTATGTGAAAATTTGAGAAAGCCCATCTTCCCGAGAAACCATCCGAGAGACCTATTAATTGAGTATTCAGCTCAAGACTTCATGTTGAATTCTTAAATATTGTGTGAAACCATGCAGATCTGGGCCTCCATTGATGCACACCTTCTAGTTGAAGGAATATTTTGGCTATTCTGAAGCATTATGTCTATTAGTTTTCCAATTGTTGTAAACATTCTCAAAGATCTGGTGAAATCTATTTCATCTTTCTTAATTCCCCACAAAAAATTTCAAATAACCATGAATCCTACCTGAAGTACCCATGTTTGTGTTGTGTATCCACAAATGAACAAATTCTACTACCAAAATATACATAAGCAATCAGGTTTCAATGTCTTTAGTAACTTGAGCCTTGTTTAGAAAATATCTCCATCTTCTAGTGTGACAAATCGTGAGAATTAGATTTTGGTGTATTGATAATATTTTCTCAAGGTTTTATTAAAAATTATGCAAAGAAGGATATCTTGATGTCCTTCACAAATAGAGGTTACAAAATGGGTCCTCTCACCTTGGTTGAAAGGCACAACCTAAAGTAGTGAGGATAGATCAAATCATTAATGATGGTGCTATCCATTTCTCCAATGCCCGAGTGACAAAGAGCCAGCTGAATCCCCTCCCTAGCTACAAAATGACTTATACCATGATTTTTCTGTCTCTAAGTATCTTGTTAAATTTGTGATGCTTGCTCATCTTCTAAGGGAGAATCAATTTGGATACCAACACTAGATCGGCACGTTCTTTGGGATTGTTTGAGTTGCAAAAGATTATTTGAAATCTAGGATCTATTTTTGTAGCAACAACACCATTGTGGCGCCATTGCTAGAGGATTGTTTGAATTGCAGAAGGATTATTTGAACTCCAGGATCTATTTGTGTGGCAACAACACTAGATTGGTATTGTTTCTAGGGACCTTCAAAGGAATTCTTATATTTGTCCCTGGTAATGTTTCTTACATGATCTAAGTGTAAATACGTTGTTTAAATGTCATCTTGTGTTGATATTTGTAATATTTTTGCAAAGTTACAAGTTCTATGTGTAATATTTCTAGTTTCTAGTGGTTATTGCACTAAGTTTACATCATCAGTGATAAATATGGGCAAAGGAAGGTCAGATCTGATAAGATTTGTAGGAATTAGGTATTTATAGACATTTGATAGATCATTTATAGTGCATTTGCACAACTAAGGTGAAAATCCTTAGTGGTGACTCCGTGTTGTTTTAATTTTTGATAAATACCAGTGCCTTAACCTGTTTTAAGTGAATCTGTCACTAATCTTTGCAAAGATAGAGGGAAGAATATATTTCTTCATTAAATACCCTACTAGAAAGTTATTTCCAGATCTCGGAAAAGAAAATTCAGAAGGTAAAAGAGTCTGGAAAGTTGTTGGAGATCAGGAATCAAGAAAAGAGATATTAGTTTTGAAAAGTGATCAACCTTTGGTTGAGGATTACCATTCTTCTTCAAGTGATTCTGAATTAGGTAATCTTCATATAGATCTGAATTCTCCAACTAGAGAGGGGCCTTCATTTGTGTCTTATAAGTGTGCTTCTCAATTTGTCCCTGTGTTTTCCAAATTTGATAGGGTTTTCCATGAAACAGAGTCTTTAGAGAACATCCATTTTGAAAATTATACTCTTTTGTTCCAAATACCCTTGTCCCTCATCATTTTGTATCTCCCAGTAAGATCACCTCCTTAAAATAATATGACCCACTCCACCCGCACCTCCTTTTGTTGTGAATACTTTTGGTCCTATAAATTTGAAAGGTAAGGATGGATATCCAAATGTAGTGCTAGAAGATGTTAGAAATAGACTACCAAAATTTCAAGGGAATAATGCTATCACTGGTGATCAGCACTTAAAACTTTTTGTCAATATGATGGAAGAATTTAAGATTGAATTTAAGGATGTGTATATAATTTTTTTATTCATACTCTTGAGGAGGATGCATGTTCTTCGTATAAGTATAAGTCTTTACTAGACAACTCAATAGACTCATGGATAGAAATGAAGAATGCTTTTAGATTGCAATATGGGGATAAGACAGATCCCAAGTTTCTTTTGTCTGAATTTGAAAATATAAAGAAGAATCCTAATGAATCTGTTCATGATTTCAATACAAGGTTTAATAAGACATTGAGAAGGTTACCTGTAAACTTAAGGCCATGTGATGAATCTTGTTTAATAAAATATTTTGATGCTTTTGACAAAAAGGCTACCTATTATTTAAGGGAAAAAACCTAGAACTTTGAGGCAGACCTTCACCATGGCTTTGCAGATTGAAAATAACATCAAGGAAGTTGGTAAGCCTCCTAAAAGGGAAGGTATCAAGCTGATCAATCCAGAGAAGCCTCAATCAAGTAAGTCTATGGATCTAGAAGAGGTTGTAAAAACATTGGCTGGAGCTATTAAGGAAATGTCCTATAAACTGGCTAGAGTAGAGAAGGGGATTAGAAAAGGTTCCCAAGGTCAGCACAAGCCACAAGGTCAAGAAATATTTGCAAATCATCCCAGAGGTGATCATAGATTAGATGATAGGGGTAAAGGGCCCATGGGATCAGGAAATAGATAGCCCCAACCCTAGGAAAATAGATTGGTGCCTAATCCTTTAGCTGCTAGAGTTGCTACTATGGAAGAGGTCCATGATATGGAGTGGTGTGATAGATTTTTCTTGCCCCATTCCCTTTGTGATGAAGACAAATAAGTTTAGGAAGCTGATGATGATGAGACAAGATGATGATGCATGCATGATGGATTGCTCTACAAGTTCATAGTAGGGAGAAACCTCAATTGAACTAATAAGTGCTAGAACTACTATTGATTTATGGGATTGCATTCACTAGGTTTTAACCCTTCCTCCCACTCATACTTTTGAAATTTTATGGTATAAGATTTTGAGTTGCCTAATAATGATCCCGAGTACTTAAGGGCATTAATGATTAAAAAAATGATGGAGGAATTCCTTCAGAAGAGGACACACAGTTGTTAATGAATGTAGGAGTTACCCAAGAAAAAGAATATAATACAAGAAGCAAAGTTGTCAAAGGGGTAGGGCCTCAGGAAAAACCAAAAATTCCAAAGTGCTTACTAGTATCCCTAGGGAAACCCCTATAAAATATTCATCCGGAAAAGCCTTTTTCCGAAATAAAACTTGTGTATCCTCCCCATGCTCTCTGACTATGACAACTATCATGGCATCATATAATTTTAAATCTTCCTCCTAATACCGCCTTACCCAAATATGCTCCTTGTGACATAGCCCAAATCTTGATTCAGATCAAGGTCACTATTCCTATTGTTGAATTGCTTAGAATCCCTAAGCATAAGAAGAGGACGTATGAGTTTTTGTGATTTAAAGAAGAAAAGGTTACCCAGGCTAAAAATGTGAACAATGTAGAGGTTCCTCCTACCATTGGAGTATTAGAAAAACCACAAGTTGGTGCTCAATTTGATCTCACCCCATTTGTTCTAAAAAATTCCCAATCTCCCTGGTTCTATCATATTTTCTATTTTCCCAAATGGATGCATGAAAGGTTTTCTTCATTTGTATGTTGTTTAAGATCCTTCTCCATGGTCGTGGATCACATCTGGGCCTTGTATCATTTGCAAATTATTTTTCCTTGAAGAAAAATTCAATTCTGGGCATAAATGGTGATTTCCTTGAATTTACGGTTTGTGAGTGCATTTTTACCCGTAAAAATTATATCTCAGCATCTTCATCTATGTGGTTTCTTTTGATTGGATGAGGCACGTTGGGTCTATTTTATAACTTGTAACTTTTTGATATGTTTGCAAAAAGATCAATTTGGCCGTCGCAACCCGATAGTATCGATTGGCTATCCAACAAATATGAACCGGTAGGGAAAAAGTCCTACTTTGATACCAAATATGGACACGTGGTATTTTTCAAGTCACAAGTAGGAAGGTGGGTCGGTAGAACATTTTAAAGTTTTTTTCCTATTTCTTGAAAAAGGAGAAAAGTTATAAATTGATCCACAACCCCGCATGGGACAGAATGATGTCACATGTTTGACTTAGCATTTGAAAATTCAAATCGGAGGGCGAAGCACCGAGAGAAATTTGGAAATTGTGCCTTATTTTGAAAATGGGAATAAAGTCATAAAGTACAACATGGCCCCATGAGGAGACCGAGAGAAGGACACATGGAGGTTTGAAAACTCAAATTGGCAGGGGCCGAGTGTCGGGAGAAATTTGAAAATTTTGCCTTATTTTGAAAAGGGAATAAAGTCATAAAGTACAAAGCGGCCCCATAGGAGACCAAAGAAGGACACGTGGAGGTTTGAAAATTCAAAGGTGGAGGAGCAGGCCGTCAGAGCATTTTGAAACTTTGGCATTATTTTGAAAAGGAAGTAAAAGTACAAAAATGAAGTCTACATTGAAAAGTCAAAGGCAAAGAAGCGGGTTCTTAGGGGGAAAATTGGAAATTTTTCCTTTTTCTAAAAAAGGGTAAAATTACGAAATAAGCTATAACCCCATCCATGACCCGATTAATCCATGTGTCAAGTCCATATTTTAGAGGTGGAGGGGTGGGGAAAAATGTGAAAATTGTGCATTTTCTCCAAAAGTCATAAAATGCAAAAGGCAATCGTATGATAGAAAATTTATAGGTGAGCATGAGAATCATCAAGCAACTTTTCTCCATACCCGACCTCCCGAGGTCATGCCGAGACAGCCGGTGAAAGTGGAATATATACGGATATGGAAAAATTAGTTGAGCAATCCTAAATCCTCTATACGCAATAATGGGATCTACGAATCTAAAGCGAGGAAAGCTCTTCTAACCTGAACTAGTGTTATGGATTAGTTCAATACAATAGTTTTTCGGAGGCTCCAATCGATGTCAAGCTCTATCGAGATTTTGTCTATTAGTTGTTGGACTCTTGGAAAATGACCTGTGGGTGCTTCATGTATGTTTCTGAACAGGGTCATGAAAGTGATGTCAAGAGTTGTAGAGGATCTATAGAACACTATGGATGATTTTTTGGTCGACCCAAATTTTTTGGCTTATTTGGTTTCTACGTCCAAGACAAAATTTATTCAATGATACCTTATAGTAGTAGTGAGGATCTAAATACTAGCGTACATAAGCCAGTGTCAATATTTGATTGGTTTGTAGGCCCATTTGGTTTGTGGGACCTAGGGATCAAAATCATGAATTCATGGTTGTTGTGGACCTTTTATGGTCATGTGAAGAATCAATCCCATCTTCCGACTATCCAGTAGTTGTAAGCTTTCTCAGCCTCTATATTCAATATTAGGAGTTGTGCGATCTTCTCGGAATACCTCACAGGTGTCCTAGCAACTTGTATGCGTAGGCCTATATCTATGTCGTGTGAAGGTTTCTGCACATAGCTATGGAACTAATGGGTCACAATGAATGTTTGTTCTCTTTCAGGTTCTTGTATGGTCATGTAGATGTCCTATCAAGGCAATCTATAGTTGGGTTGGTTTGACCAGAATTTGTGTGCTTTGTCGTCTTCAATGTTCAATTCTCTTAACTGTTCACTAATTGCTTGTTGGTTTGTAGTTGTTTGGAAGATGTGGATCCTAAGTCCTTGATCTATATCAGCTAAGGCCGTGCAGAGATTCGGCTGGGGTATCACTGGCTCAAATACATAATCCCTGGGCTCTCTTGGTCCCGTGATAGTCATGCAAATATAAACAAACTTAACTAAATGAAAATAAACTAATTATGAAAATGAATCTATGCTATGCTTGTTTTTGTGTTTTCAGAGATATAAACTTGAATAAATTCAAAGAGAAACTAATCTAGGAATAAAGCTAAAAAAAGCAAGCTAGCCAGATGTAGCTATTTGCTTGTGCATTTTGTGAACTAATGTAAGTACAAATATTTAACAAATTTGACTGAAAAGACCTTTAATCCTACCTCAGAAGTGAGAAACAAATCATGTCTTCTCAGAAGCTATCATTCCCCACAGCTTCCCGGAAATATTGAACGCAAGCATTGATCAAAATAAATCATTTACTACTCTAGTTGATATGTTGTAAATGAAAACTTTGACAAAACAAACCCGGAGCTTGCGGATAATGCTGCTGGAAAATCAGTTGTATCATAGCATGTTGACCGTTAGTGTGATTTCTTCATTCATTTGTGTTCTCATGAATCTAGAAAAGTAAGGATGTGACAACGGCAATAGGAGAAGATATTTGAATAATGGTAGCTTGGAGGTAAACCAAACGAAATGCAAGTAGGAGAGAGATAGTGCAAGAGAATAGATCTTGGCTATGTGATTCCTAGTAGGATTGTTGCAGGGATATGACAAGACACACCTAAAATTCTAGGACATATTCTTCCTGTGATGAAACAAAACATACAATTCTAAGCGGAATTAAGTTACAAATGAATTTTAATCTAGTGAATTTGAACTAGAGAGATCAAGTGATCTCTAAACCAAGAAAATGAAGAGCCTTGATCCGAGAGATCTAGGAACATATGTTAAGTCCTTAATTGCAGAGACTTATGGAGGAACTTAAAATACACTGAATGATAAAACATAGAGACAAAGCTTGCCTTTGCTTGTTAAAAATATGGGTATTTATAACATTTCTACTTACCAGAAGGCAAGTTCAAATTGCCATGCTTTATCATTAAAAATGGAGCACTACTATTACAAGTGGCTGGAAACTCTAAACAAAGCAGAAGCGGCTGAGAGTTGCGAATAAAACTTGATTTCTCACGTTGTTTAGTGTGCTGGAAGGTTGTACGAAAAGGTAGGCATGACCGCTGCCTGAGCAGGTGGAGGTTCAGGTGGACCGCCACTGTCTGGGCGGCGATCACAGACCGCTGCCCAGGTAGGGTGGTGGTTCTCTAACTTAAGGACAAAAATGCAAGAAAAAGGGGGCATAGGTTTGAATGAAGCATGTAAGGGTTTAGCAAAGCATTTTAGGATGAAAATGTTCTACTTGGCAATCTTTCTAGATTTCAAACACCTTGCGAAGAGATTTGAATCATCATTGGGTTTTTGGTAACCAATTTGTGACTGTATACCACACATACAATTTTGGGTACGTACATATTGCCCACTCAGAGAATCATTTTAGCCATGAAGAGGTGTAAAATGGTGGGTCCAAGTATGGTGGTCTCAAAATGGGGAGTTAGAAGCTATACACGACATGTTCGTGTGCCAAAATGTTGCCATCCAAGTTCCCGCTATCTGTAAAACAAAAAAAATCAAGTGTAGATAGATAAAATAAATTGAAAAATAAATACTAAGTTTAAAATAGAATGAGGACTTACCATTTACATGGGGGATAATGACTTACCTCCATCGGCGCTCCAACCTACATGAAAACACTCAAAACAAGGTTAGAATGTTATATATTTATATAGAAGACGAACTCATTTTACTATTCATTTACGTGTATTGATTTGATAGTTTTGAGCTCTCAGGACCCACGGTAATGGTTTTTAGTGAGAGTACATCAAATAATTCATTGTGAGATAGTGATCATGCCTCTCGAGAGCATAACATCGACCCACAAATTCTTAGGTTAGTTCTTCTTGATTTATTGTTTTAAAACCTAAAATGTAGAAATGTAGAAATATTTGTCTTGGGGATTTATTTTTAAAATTTTAATGTTAAATGAGTCTCTAGGGGGTGCATATAGGGTACGGTCTTTTTAAAAGAAAAATGGTGTATTTTCATCTTTTTAGTGTTTTTAGGGCCTTTTGAGGCGATCGCGCGATTCGAGACATGACCATCGCCTGCACAGAGCAGTGGCGATCATGGGACCACCGCCTTGCCCTATGATGGCAGCGATTCACAGACCGCCAACCCATAGGGTGGTGGTAATAAAACCATGCCTTATAAGGCGACAGTTATGGAACCACCATTTTGCATAGGGTGGCGGTTACGAATAGAATGCAAAAAATTTTAAATAATTGTTTTTGTATTTTTGATATTTTTACATGTTTTTGGTAATTTTTCTAGTTCGTTTATGATACTAACTTATTCCTTTTCTCTATTTTGGGTGGATTCGTAAGGAGGAGTACATTAGATAGAGTAGAGAGAGAGGCGTGTGTGATTAGCTCCCAAAGTGTGTTAGATGCACCGACTCGGGTGAGAGAGATATTCTATAAAGGGTTAGGCATTTGGAGGATTGCATAGGTTCCTCATTCCACCCGCTAGTCACATATTGTGTGACTTCTTATCGTATTGGGATGTACACTAGAATACCTTCTAGTTACAAAGTGTTAGGGGGTGAGTGGACCATCACCTGGAGATGTCTATCGTATATTGGGGTCCGATTCTTGGGAGACGGTTGTCTCTTAAGACAGCAGTATCGAGATCTCGAATGGTTCAGATGGGCCACCTAGAAGGGAGATGTTGTTTTTCCATAGGGTCAAAGAAGGGGTGAGGGTCCGCTCCATTGTTGATTCCGATATCCCCGTGCTCCGCTGAGGCCATTATGGGTATTCTTTCCTCATGGTTGGTTGGGGACAAGGGAGGGATACTCTCTTATATTCTCGGGCTCCCATTGTTGCATAGATTGAGCCATATGGCCGTGTTTACACTTGGAGAGAAGACATCCTTTGACCACCTACAACAATTTATAGGTTGGTTAGATTACAAGGATAGTCACTGATTCACCCTACTCTGGTTATGAGTTGGGTGTATGAGTGCATCATTCCCTATGGGAGAGGTGTATAGGTAGAGGATCCTCGGGGTTGTCAAGATAATGAGGTGGATAGGGATGATCGTACTCGGGATGCCACACACAGCCGCATGGCTTCTTTGATTACTTCTAGATATGGAGGCCACTCCTTATCGAGGCCATTGCGAGGTTATTGGGAGAGGAGACACACGTACTGATTTCTTGCTCTTCCATAGGTCAGTTGGTAGATAGGACGGGGAAGTTAGAGGCCCACACATTTGATAGAGTGCCTCAATAGTTTGGCCTCCCCTATATTGACATGTTTCCTCCAAGAGGCCAGGTATCTGGTGTCTATTTGTGAGGCCAAGGGGAGGTCCTAGAGGCCACAGCTTGGACTATGGTTACATTGTATATATGTCCCTCCCTGTAAATATAGAAAAACAAAATAATATGGAAATCAAAGAAATTCAAAACCCAACATTTATTTATGCCACCTCGCAGTTGGAAGGTGCAGGTTAAAAAATGTCGACATGAAAAAGGTTGCATGCAGCGCGAGTTAAAAATGTCGACATGAAAAAGGTTACACCTGGCATAGGTTAAGTTTTGTAGGCACCACATTTTCAGCGCCATGGCACATCTTCGAGGCGAACATTTTGAATATTGACACCCTGAACCCGACGGTAAAGCAAACCCCGACCCAAATATTCAAATGGCCATAACTCGTGTTCACAAGGAGCTCGATTCATGCAAGGTTGGACTTTTTGGAAATCTTACAAGGTCCTCTACCCAACTACGACTACATATTTTTAATTGGGTGAGAAAAATTTCTTCAAAACCGCAAAATACAGCTCGCCATTTTTTGGGTTTTCTAGGGTTCTCACCTATCGCCATAATGAGATGAATTAAATACAATCTAGAGGTGGTTGGAGTAGATTTAGAATTCTCCCCTCTTCCCTCTCTCATTCTTCCTATAAATTGTAAGGAGGGATTTTTCTAAATGTTGGAAATTCTTTCCCCTCCCTTATTCTCTTTGGTAGGCGAATTTGTGGAGTTCAAATCTCCCATCTAAAATTGTAATGCAACTTTGCCTCTTGACATTTTTGTAGTGTATTGTATCAATATTTAGAGAAAATAATGCATGTATGTGGATGATTCTCAACCCTCTCTATGTTCATTATAATCCTCCTAATCTTTCACCTTTGCAATTTGATTATTTGTGCATGATCTCGCATTGCATTTTAAGGGTTTTTGTTTATTGGCAAAAGACAGTGTTCTTCATTCCTCGGTGCATCACCTTCGTTAGTTTAGGTTTATTTTATGCATCTTCTTACCATGTATCCTTGGAAAGTTAGATTAGGTTTTGAGTAAACCCTCTACATTTTTATGCATGCATCCGAACATAGGAATAGGAATCGACCTTTATCTAGAGATCTTTCCCGATTCTACAAGGTCCCACACTGGGAAAAGCTCCATGTTATGCAATCGCACCGAGAGTCTCAACCCATCGAGTTGCAGAGACATTTAGGGGTGTTGTGATTCACCATGAATAGTTTTGGCATGCCCAAAGGGACCAAGAGGTCATTCCAAAAGATTTGAAGGAATTTTCAAGAAACTTGGACTTAGGAATTGAAAGTTTTACAATTTCAAATTTTTTTCACCTTCCAGCTGAACTCCAAAATCGATTTTCAATGGCTTAAATTGCTCAAAAACAAATCAAAATTTCACCAGTTGATAGATCAGGGGATAATATTCAAAAGGGTATTCTTAGATTTTTGATATTTTGAGTTTCAAATTTTCATAGTTTTTAGTATTTCAGTTTTCCCAGTGTAAATCATGTCCCAAGTTCGACACGGTGTATTTCAGGTTTTGTAAGTTGCCTTGCATGACCCGAATTTCACCTGTACCTTTCAAGAATTAGTAGCTACACAACAAGACCCAATAACTAAATTGAAGAACTGTATCTTCTGGGTCCTTCAAAGTTTTAAACTCTATTTTAATATTGTCGGAGTTTGGTGTGTAACTTGGTAGAATCCAAATTTTTGAGGCTCATTATCAAACACATCTAGTGACTCCAAAGGGATAGAATTCAGTGGTGTAGCAGCAAAAGTTGCCCAGGAACATGAGAAGAATTCAAACCAGTCTAATACTTATAGAAGAAGGGCTATTTGTCTACTCTAACTATCACTTTTGATAGAGGGAGGAGAGGAAGAGGACCACAAAGATCACCATCTCCACCTAACCGGACTTTGTCTACACCTCCACCTGGTAGACCTTTTCTTGCATCAACCAGAGTTCTTACGCCAATCATAATGGCACATCTACCACCAAATCCCTTTTTCAATTTTACGAGCAGTAGTCCACTCACCCTAAATGCTCAGAATCAGGTTTCGGTTGCAGCACTAAAGAATATCCCCTATTTCACAGGAGAAAATCATACTACTCCTATTGACCACATCCAGGATATCGCCAATGCATGTGCAATCCATGAAATAAATGAAATGGATGTTTAGCAAGTTGTTATTTCATCTTTTAAAGTTAAAGCCTTACGCAAAGGTTTAGGAACCTAACAAAGATGGTCTATTATGAATTGGAACCAACTTTGTTCATCTCTTTACAACCAATTCAGAAGAGGGCGGATAATTTCTCTTTATTGGAACAACTCACGACAATCAAAAGAGCTCCTAACAAACAAATGATAGATTTCAAATTCAGATTCTAATGGACACGGGACATGATACCAATAGTTGTTAGACCAACTACCTAAGGCACATTCCTTTATTTCTTAAAGGCTATAAATTCGAACATAGCCATCATGATCCAATCAATGGGAGGGACAATGTTGCCGGGGCCTATGACATAGTGTCAAAGCAGAACTGCTTTTGATCCAAGTCGGCAAGCTTGCACCAAGGCCACCAATGCCTCTCTATCTAGATACGGAAATCCTACAACCAAAGTGAAGCACCGAGAGTGAATCCCATTACAACTCCTAGAAATCAAAGCAATAATGAGGCATCGACTTCTTCAAATACTTCAAAGGAATTGTAGAAGGTTATGAAATAGTTGTAGAACCTTGGAAATGAGTTGGTGACTATCAAAAGAGAACAAGCTCAAAGTGCTAGGCCGTATCAACCTCAAGTGCGATACAGTGCTAGGCCCCATAACAACAAAATAGACCACCAAGGGCATGTCAGGCTACAAATCAAAACCAAAACTAGGGACAACCTCAAGTTACAGGCCATTTCAACCATATGATCCAAATGCAATGACATCCTCAAGAGCCTTGGTTCTAACACAAAACAATATGGCAGATGAGTACGATCATTTGGTGTTACCCTTAAACTACCTCACTGTCAGTCCAAAGATGTTTCAATGGTGCACTAAATCAAGCCTTGATGGTGCTAACCATTGGTGTGTCTCAAGAACCAATCAAGTAGGGAATCAAAGCAATAAACACAACAAGAAGCACCTCCAATAGAAACCACGTTGGCCAATTGGCAAATGGAAGACTTCGTGGAGTTAACCAACAACCTTTTCAAGGTGGCTGTCATCAACACGATCAAAGAAGAGAAGCATAGAAGAGGGGCAAACCGTCTAATCCCTGATTGTTTCTCAATTGTACTCCTACACAACAAGGGTCAAGAGACCAAATGCAGTTCCAAATGTGCAGAATCAGCCTAAGGTACCTATTATAGCAACACATGCACTTGTTCAAGCTCCAGAAAAGGTTGCGCCAAGTAAGGGACAAAAAAGATAGATCATCCCCTTTCAACATCATCGATCAAATGAAGAAGACACATGTGAAAATTTCCATGTGGGAATCACTGCAATCTCAAGGCAACAAGATTTATTGCAAGCTGCAATGGCTAATTTGTCTGCCTTTAAGTCGAATGTATCAAACCTGGGGATAGGAGAAAGTTCTCACTAATGCAACAGTAATCGGGTGGGGTTAACCAGCAAGAATTTGAAGCCTCCACCATTCTATATGTCATCAGTCATTGAAACCACTTGGTACACAATTACATGATAGATTCAGGGGTAAGTATTTCGTTGATGCCGAAGTAAATAGTGGATCAATTGGGTCTAAAGTATGAGCCAGTGTTGAAAGGAGTAAGACAAATGGATGGAATAGCAATGAACAGTTGGGATCATAAAAGGGTTAAGCCTAACACTACATGCATGTCCTAATGTTACAGTTCTACAAGATGTGTCTATGATTGACCTTCCACCACTCTTTGCATTGTGTCTATCAAGAGACTTCACTACAAAAATTAGTGGATATTTATCTATAGATTGGTCACACATGATTTTTAGGATGAGGTATGGGGCCAAAGCAACAATCAGGTTAGAACCAATTGCCAATTTCCATATTGAACCTCATGTGCCAAGTCCTATCAATACAAATTTCTCAGACTTTGATCAAGAGGAGTGTTCAAATGATCTAGAAAGCAGATAGTAAGGTCAAGGAATTCCTTATTTTACTTTGATGAATGGGAAAACAAGAGTCATGAATTTAACCCATACAAGGAAATTGAAGAATCTGAATTGGGCGTGTATTGTGTACACAAAGAAAATTCACCCATTCCCGACATCATTCAAAGAACAAAAGGATGACAACGAAGTCCTGGAAACTATTTTTCGATGGTTCGAGAAGCGAGACAAGGTGCTTGGAGGTGGTGCAATGTTGATTTCACCACAAGACATCAAATATTTTTCATCTTTTCATTTCCAGCTTTTTCATGTTCAAACAACACGACCAATATGAGGCATTGATTCATGGACTTCATTGGGCTAGAAAAAGGGCATAAAGAACTTGCAGTGTTTCGAGGATAGCGAGCTAATCATCAACCAAGTTAGGGGACAACATGCTACAAAATTTAAGAATGAGCTGGCTGAAAAACTACAAGAACAGTAAAGTATGGGACCTCATTGAGGATTTCAAAGCTTTCAACATCGTGTCCATACCTGTGAAGAAAATGAAGCTACAGATAGGCTGTCAAAGCTTGACTGGAGCAACATTTGATGTGGTTGACAACATCAAAAGGGAAAAAACATAGCCACATATCCATGTGATTGTGAGGCCAGTAGTTCCAGATAATAACACAAGCTGGCAGGTGTTTGAGAATGATCAACATATCGTCAATTTTTTTACAAGAAGAGGCTGAATTCTCAGCTAGAATCAGATAGACTAGAGCAAAGAAGTACAGGGATCAAGTAGTGCACTCCCAGGATAAATAAGCTTCCCAAGGGTTTAGTAACATTGGAGTCTATCTTGAACCCTAACGACTAGTTCCAGTAAGGAAAAGGATAACATATGGTCAAGAGAGAAGATTCAGATCCAATTCTAATTAGGGAAGGCAAAACACTTCAAATTGGTAAAGTGGCCACCGAGCGGAGAAATCAGATTTCTACAGAACTTTTCCAAGAATTTCCAGATGTTCACTTAGGGCTATGAAGGCTTAAGATAATTCAATTCGAAGTTGGCACAACATACCATAGAATTGGATCTAGATGCTAATCCCGGGTAGAACCAAGGAGACCATTCAACCCTCACATTGAGCCTCTAATGAAGAAAGAGCTAAACAAGCTAATAGAGGCAAGCATTATATTCCCGATCGTGAACTCAAGATGGGTTGCAAACTTGGTTCCAACGAAATGTAAGGGTGGATCACGTCTACGGGAAGAAGAGCGGAGAAATCAGGTTGTGTGTGGACTTCGATACCTCAACAGGGCATCTCTCAAAGACCATTACCCACTTCCTTTAATGGAACAAATATTGCGAGTGGTATCCGGTTCAGAGAGATTCTCTCTCGTAGATGGCTACTCAGGGTATAATCAGATAATGGTGAAAGAAGATAACCAGTTCAAGATGGCTTTCATCACTAAATGGGGCACTGTGCTCTCAAGAAGATGCCATTTGGGCTATCAAATGTTGGAGCCACTTTCCAAAGGGCAATGGATATGGCATTCAAGGGATCGATCAATTATATAGTTTTGATATATCTTGATGACATCACTATATTCTCCAAAAATGCAGCGGATCACCTCTTTCATTTGAGGTAGGTATTTCAGAGGTGTAGAAGATTTGGGGTATCATTGAATCCCAAAAAATGCATATTCTTGGCTCACAAAGGAAAACTTCTAGGCCATATTGTTTCAAAGGAGGGGTTGATGATTGACCCAGAAAGAGTTGAAGCAATTCGAGCGTTGCCATTGCCAAGTCACAAGAAGGCTCTTCAAAGCTTTTTTAGGAAGGATCAATTTTTTCCGTAGGTTTGTTCCCAAACTTTGTAGCTCTCGTAAACCCAATAACGTTGATGTTAAAGAAGAGCATGGCATTTAAGTGGACATCTCAAGTGAAGGCATGTTTTGAGGCAATAAAAGAGGCTATATCTCAAGATCTCGACTCACAATCTAGAATTCTTCAAGGAATTCATGTTATATGCCTTCGGTGGTGGAGACACAATTTCGTAATCCCGGTATAAAGCAAAACAAAGAGGGATTAGAACAACCAGCTCCTTTCTTCGGGAAAGGCTTGGAGGAATACGAAACTAGGTACTCTTTAATTGAAAAGCATGTCCTTGTAGTGTTCCAGAGCTTAAAGAAATTCAAGCACCTAGTCTCAAACAACAAGATCCAATTATTGGTCTCTCATGTGGGAGTCAAGGAATTCCTTCTAAACAAGGATCTGAATGAGAAACGTGCAGGATGGATCACTCATGTCATGGAATATGACATCGAAATTAAGGTCACTAAGTTGGTCCATGGAAAGGGATTATGTGAACAACTAGCCTCAAGTTAGCAAGTTGAAGCAGGTGATGAAAAAGAGATTGTCTTGGTACTACAGGATGGTCAAGAACAGGAAAATGATGATGTGCCCGCTCCTTGTTGGACTTAAAATATGATACACTTCCTATGCAGAGACATGTGCCTACACCCTCCAGAAATGAGAAAAGCAAAGAGGAGATACTTTAGATTACAAGTCATTCCATATCCTTTGTTGATGGTGTTTTGTTCAAGAAAGACATCAATGGAGTTTTATTGAGGTGCATTGGGACAGGTCAAATTGAGAGGGTGTTGCGAGATTTTCATGATGGAGATTCTGGAGGACATTTTTCCCCACAGATAACAACTCTCAAGATAATGAAGGCATGGTACTATTGGCCCAAAGTGTTCATCGATCGCTATACATGGATAAGAAAGTGTAAGAAATGTGCACTCTTCACAGAAAAGAAAGACTAATTGAGCGCTTCCATTGCACTAAATTTTGGTTGACCAACCATTTATGCAATGGGGATTGGAATTCATCGGGTCATCAATCCAAACTCAAGCCAAGGCCAAGTGGATTCTCACAAAGAACAAAGTATTTCACCAAGTGGATCACAAGTAGTGCTCAAGAAGCAAATGAGTCTAACATACTAGACTTTTATGAAGGAATAGTGATAGGGTTTGGTGTGCCACCCACTATCATATCGAGACAATGCATTGGAATTCATAGGTTCTAAGATTACTGAGAATGGGATGTCAAGAATGGAATCTATTTGAGAACTTCTCCAAATTATTACCCATAGGGTAATGAGCAGAAAAGTCCACGAACAAGAATTTGCTAAGAATCATTAGAAGAACTCGGATGAAAACCAAAGGACATGGCATACAAAGCTAAAATCAGCGTTGCAGGGCCGACAGGTGAGATAATGCTAAAGAGGTCTACGGGGTAGTTCTCCCTACAAGTTGGTCTATGGGAAAGAGGCAAAGATTGCTATATCATTAGAATTTCCAGCATTGGAGCTCATGAAGTAGTTGGAGTTGTCTCGAATTTGAACCAATGGAGGCTAGATATGCAGAGTTGATGGAATTGGAAGAAATCGAGAGCATGCACTTTTATAATTGATAAGGATTAGGCCTTAGTAAAAGATGGTTTGATAAGAAGGCAAGAGCAAGTGACCTTCTAGGAAGGGGACCTAGTTTTGAAATGGGATGTAGATTAGGAAAAACCAGAAGGCATTCTAGGTTTGATGCCATTTGGAGTGGCCCCTACATGGTCACAGGGATGTAAAAGTAGTAATGCCTTCCAATTGTCTACATTAGATGGAGAACTCCCGATTCCGGTTAATGGAATCTATCTTAAACATTGCTACTAAAAGGAAAAGGTTTACCCTTGTAAATATTAGCCTAGATTTCAATTCTACTAAGTGTGGATGCACATTGTCTTGTTGTAGTTAGGTTTCACTTCCCTAACCGCTTCTCGGGGCAGTTTTGTTGCTCTCAGGGTGAATTTCTACAGTTCAGCGTGCTCTCGGAGAAGGAGTTGTGGTATCAGGCTCAGGATCAGATATCAGGTTGGTTTTAGGTTATTGCTTATGACTCCATGCCCAATGGATTGCTAAAAGGCCACTAATCTTCTACCTAGTAGGTAGGTGATCCCGTTGAGTCACCAAATTGTTGTATATATCTCCCTCCCAGGTAAATATGGACAAACAGAAGAATATGGAAATCAAAGAAACTCAAAACCTGACATTTATTTATGCTTTGCCATGGTGTAGGTTGAAAAATTTCGACATGAAAAAGGTTGCGCCCTAGCACAGGTTGGAAGGCATAGGTTAAAAAATGTCGACATGAAAAGGTTGTGCCTACGGCATAGGTTAAAAATGAAGACATGAAAAAGGTTACGCCCTAGCGTAGCTTGGAAGGCGCGAGTTAAAAATGTCGACATGAAAAATTTTGCACCCTAGCATAGTTAAGAGGAGTAGGCACCACATTTTCAGCGCTATGGCACATCTTCGAGGGATGCAACATTTTGAGTGTTGACACCCCGACAGGAAGCAAACCATGACCCAAATATTCAAATGGCCATAAATTTTCATAGGAGCTCGGATTCCCGCAAGGTTGGACTTTTGGAAATCTTACAGGTCATCTACCCAACTACGACTAGATATCTTTAATTGGGTGAGAAAAATTCTTCAAAAATGAAAATACAAAGCCATTTTACATTTTTTTGGGTTTGCTAGGTTCTCGACCTACCGCCATAATGAGATGAATTAAATACAATCTAGAGGTGGTTGGGGTAGATTTTGAATTCCTCCTCTTGCCTGTCTCATTATTCCTATAAATTTTAAGGAGGGGCTTCTTTCTAAAGGTTGGACATTCTTGTTTTGCCCTCTCCCTTCTTCTCTTTGGCAGTGAATTTGTGGAGTTCAAACCTCCCATCTAAAACATGTAATGCAACTTTTCCTCTTGACATTTTGTAGTGTATTGTATCAATATTTGGAGAAAATAATGCATGTATGTGGATGATTCTCAACCCTCTCTATGTTCATTTGCATCCTCCCGATCTTTCACCGCAAATTTAATTATATGTGCATGATCTCGCATTGCATTTTAATGGTTTGTGTTTATTGGCAAGACAGTGTTCTTCATTCGTCGGTGCATCACCTTCGTTAGTTTAGGTTTATTTTATGCATCTTCTTACCCTCGTCTCCTTAGAAAGTTAGATTAGTTTTTGAGTAAACCATCTACATTTTTATGCATTCGTCTAAACAGAGGAATAGGAAATGACCTTTATCCAGGAGCTTTCCTAGTCGAAGCGTCGTCAAGCTTTCATCGAGAGCTGGTCTATTCATAGTGGAGAGAGCGAGGAGCCTATTGATGTGGACTCGCACTCATGGAGTTCACAAGAAAGGAGATACAGGAGAGAAGATGGAGGGAGGTGAGACAAGTGGGATGGCTAGGGATGATAGTGACTTTGAGTGGCATGAAACTTCGAGTATCACGAAGGTCGAGAGGGCGGAGGAGAGTGTAGAGAAGGTGACCCTGATCTTAGAGGAGTTTCCTTCTCGGGACATTGGGGGAGATGATGAGTCCGTGGTAGGACGTCACTTCTTTCTAGATTTAGGGAGGCTCCACATAGTTTATCAGACATCGGTGGTAGCACAGTCCTGAGATTCCACCTAGATGCTGGAGATCCAGTGAGTTACCACTCTTCTCTTGATTCTGTTAGCTAGAGATGTTTAGTTGATATTTTTGTTGTTTTGCTTTTTTTTTTTTTCATAGATAATTTTATAACTTGTTCTCTCTCTTTTATTTGCAAAGAATGTTGAGGGATGGCAAGACTTGATTCAAAGATCAGTATGTGTGGATACCTTTATGCTCCCCTCGGAGATAACATGAGATAAGCTTACTACGGATGTGGGAGAGCCTTCAACGGCTAGCTGGTAGGCATACTCGATGTCTTTACCCCTATCCTGGCATGAAGCAAAGATCATGACTTCTCTCCATCTTTGAGGTAGTTGGGTATAGGACTCGCGATAACTTGATGAGGAGGAGTCATTATCACCATGAGACGACAACTACTAGCTGTAATTGTGAGCCCTCATTTCATTCGGATCACTATCATAGTGAAGGTCCTAGATGCATTTATGCACTCTCTTAGCGAGGGATCCCACGAGGATTGAGAGAACACGATGTGTTTTTGGGGTGATTTTGTAGGATATTTATATGAGTTTTTTTGTATTTTTCGGGCTCATTGAGCATTTTGACCATGCCTAGTGCATGATGGCATTGTATATAAAACATGATATATATATATATATATTTTGGATCTAGATCTTCTTGCATCTAGAGTTTTCTGTGGTTTGTTTCTCATTTGTATACTAGATGTTTTGGAATCTCTATTTTTATATGTTTTTCAGAATGTATGTAATGGATGACTAGTGATAACAAATGTTTGGAAAGAATGTTTCTCTTTTTGTTTGTTTTTGCAATGCTGATATGAGATGATACAAACATATTGTAGTACTAAAATTTTGAATTCTTTGGGCAATATTCATTGCTTCTTATTGTTTTGGAAAAATGTGATGAATATGTAGTGATAATGAGATGAACTTGCCCCATTCTTAACTCCACGCAACTAGTAAGATGCAAGGGCTCAACACCAAGAGCTGGGAAGGGCACAAGTTGTATGATTTTGAATGAATGGCAGTAATGAGAGAAAGAAAAATGTATTGATAGAAACCAAATTTAGACCTACACACTTACCTTACTCAAACTTGCTACATAGCCTAGAATGCAACTTACTTTCCAGTTTATCTAGACTTAGATCCATAGATGGCAACTTGGTTGACAAAATCATGGTTTTGAGGATTTGATCTCTTTGGAACTTGGATGCTTAATTTCACTTTTCACAATACACTTTGTTTTGAATTTTAAAACACTAAGATTCATTAATTTGCGTGAATGGACCCCCTATGCCTTGCCCCATGCTACTAGTAAGAAGTATGGGCTTATCACCGAAGGTAGGACATAGGTGAGTAAGGGCACTTCCTTCCTTTCCCAACCTCGCACCACTAGTAAGAGATGCGGGCTCATCACCAAAGATTGGTAGGGCAAAGAAGTGTGTAAAAATAAAATATTCTGTTTTGTTTATAATTTTTATTTCAATTTGACTTTGACATTTGTGATCTATAATTTTGGAGTATCCTTGTTTCAAAGAGACATAAGAGGGATAGATGTGACACCAAGAAGCTTCTAGAATAGACCGTAGGTAAGAACATCTTAACCTAGTAGAAGAAAATGAGTATGACCAAGTATGTAGGCCTTGGTATGGTTTTTGTCAAGATTTTGTCTATCAAATTGATGAGATGATTTTGAAATTTTTGATGATATCATGAAAATTGAAGAGATATGATTTGAGTACTTTTGCCAATATTTTCAGAAGCTTGTAACCAATTACTTAAGAATAAGTTCCTTGACTACAACATTTACAAAACAAGCGAACAAAATGAATTAACTAAATGACTAATGTGATGCAGGTTGACATAATATACAAAGAGGAATGTTTGGTTACTTATGCGTGAAACCGTTTAAGATGTAAGGAATTGATAGTTTCCTTAAATTCCTCACCTTCTAGTGTGCTTAAGAGATACGCTCCATTTCTATAGTCCTTCATGACTCGGTATGGGCCTAGCCACTTGGGCTGGAATTTCCTTCCTTCACCGGTTTTCTTATCAATCCGGCTATCTAGTCTTAGAACTAGATCTCCTTCGTAGATTTCTCATTTGTAGACTTTCTTGTTATACTTGGCACATTCGGTTAGCGTAGGCTTTGTGCCTTTTCTCGGTGTTTAATCTAGCCTCATCAAGAATTTCTAATTGGGAGAGTCATGCCTCTCTATAGGCTTCTTCTCCTAAGATCCCTTGTAATGAGATGCAGAGGCTAGGTATTTCAACTTCTATTGCAGAACTACTTCTGCTCCAAATACCAATGAGAAAGGGGTTTCCCCTGTTGGTGTTCTTATTGATGTTTGATAGGCCCACAAGGCTAGGTATAGCTTTAAATTCCAATCTTGTTTGTTCTCCTTAACTATTTTGAGGAGAATGGTTTTTAATGTTTTATTTGTGGCCTCAGCCTATCCATTGGCTTGGGGGTAATAAAGAGAAGCCGTGTGATGGTTTATTTTGAATTTACTACATAGTTCATGGACTTCATCATTTTTGAAGGATGTTCCATTATCTGAGATAATGACTTGTGGGACACCATACCTACAAATGATTTGATTTAGAATAAACTTAGCTATTACAGAGCTTGGTACAGTGGTAAGAGGCATAGCTTCTACCCACTTTGTAAAGTATTTTGTGGCCATTATTATGAAGTTATGGCCATCGGTTGATGAGGGAGAGAATTTCCCTATCAATTCTAGGCCCCATGTGGAAAAGGGCCATGGGGTTGCGATTGGTTGTAGAGCTTGTGCAGGCATGTGAATCTCGTGAGAGAATTCTTGGCATTTGTGGCATTTACGTACAAACTCTACTGCATCATGCTCTAAGGTGGGCCAAAAATAGCCCATCCAATGTATCTTTTGAGTAGTGGCATGACCTCGAAGTGGCCTCCACATACTCCGCTATGGGATTCATAAATAATCCTTATGGATTCTTCCGTGTCAACACATCTTAGTAACATTCCGTCAAGGCTCTGCGATACAACACTTGTTCCAAGATGATGTATTTAGCAACAATGATGCATAACCACCTTCTTTTTTGGGATGTGGCCCCTTCTGGGTATGTGTGGTCCATGATGTAATTGATTATATCGGTGTACCAAGGGCATGTAGAGAGGGGGTTTGGTTTCGACAAAGTATATGCACTCGTTGGGAAAGTCTAGATTTACTAGATTACCTCCATCTAACGGATTGTCAGCTAACCAGTCTGCAATGATTTTTCCTTTAACTGGATTTTTGGTTTATAAATGTTAATTCAAATTCACCCATTAGGGTTATGAAGCGTCCTACCTTTTTAGACAAAGACCCTTGTGTGAGGAATGTTCGTAAGTGATCTGTCTTGATGATCACCCTTGTTTCTTGATTCAACATGTAATGCCTTAAGCATTTTGTTGCAAAGACTATGGCAAGGCATTCTCTTTCTACCTACGTGTAACATGTCTCATAGTTGAGCAACATCTGACTAATGAAGTAAACTACACGTTCTCATTTATCATCATCTTCTTGAGCCAACATGCAGGCTAGTGAGACATCAGTGGCCCATGAGTATAAGATCAAAGGATGATCGGCCTAGGAGGCATTAGCGTGGGTGGAGACAACAAGAAGCGTTTGACTACTTTGAAGGCCTTGTTGCATTCATCTGTCCAATAAATGCTATAATATTTTTTTAACAAATTGTTGATTGGATGGATAACAAAACTTAAGTCCAGGATGAATCTTCGAATTGCACCGAGTTTACCAAGAAATGATCTTATGCTAGATTCATCTAATGGTGGAATCATTTCAAGAACAACCCATATTTTAACTGGATCAACATCAATCCATCGTGAGGATATAATGTAACCTAGAATCTTACCTCCCATTACATCGAATACATGTTTTTTCAATTGATCGACACATATTTGATCAATGATAATGATACAAAGTACTTCTAGGTGATCACAACAATTTTGGCCTTGGCCAACAAGTCATCCATGTAAGATTCTATGATCTTATGAATAAGGTAATGGAATATATATGTCATTTCCTATTGGTATGTGGCACTAGCATTCTTAAGTCCAAACGGCATGATAGCATAATAAGAGGTTCCCAGGAGTTATAAACATGGTTTTGGCTTGATCTTCCTCTAATATTTTAATCTGATTATACCCTGAGAACCCATCCATGAGGGATAATAGCTCAAATCTAGTTGTTGCATCAACAATAACATCGATGGATGGTAAAGGGAAGTCATCTTTGGGACAAGCTTTGTTAATGTCCCGAAAGTCTATGCAAATGCATATCTTCCCATTCTTTTTGAGAATGGGGATGATATTAGATACCCATTGAGAATAGTCAACTGGTTTGATGAACCCTACTTGGAGGAGTTTCATCACTTCCTCTTTCACCATGAGAGCCACTTTTGGCTTCATTGGTCTTGACTTTTGCTTAATTTGTTTTACATCCAATTTAGTGACAAGATTATGTACTTTATGCGATATGTGGTACAATTCCTATCATTTCTTTGTAGTTAAATGTGAAATCATTTTGATGTTCCTTGAGGATTTGGGTATGTATTTATATCTCCTCTATAGTTAACGAGGATCCCAATTTTAAAAAATGTGATTCTTCCTCCGTTCCAATACTTATGTCAATTGTTTCTTCAATTAAGGAAGTGTTGCCTTCTTCAAAATTTAGGCGGGGCTAGAGGTAGTTCCAAAATTTCTCCATCGTCTACCCATAGATATTGAGATCTTTTTGTGGAGGAGACTCCATCATGGGATTCCCAAAATAGGAAGAGGAATGTGGAGTTAAGTAAAGATCTACTATGTGATGAATGAGATGTAGCTCTACATATGTGTTTAGATATTTGAGAGTGAATCTATCACTTTCAAAGTGACCCGGGATAGAAAACTCATTCTCAACCTCTATACATGAGTTGGGAGTGGGTTTGTTTATATTTTAAGCACCAATGACTCGGTCAAAGTGATACCATGAAACTTGTATCTTCCAACTCACTGTTTGGAGTGAAATGGGAAGCTGAGGTTGTTATTGAATCTATGAGAAGGTTCTTCTCTCATGGGTTTTCTTTAATTGATATCAAGTTGAATCCTTTGCTTAGATCTAATACCACCATTTTGTAGAGTTCAAAATGTTCATCTCTAGTATCATATACTTCGAGACTTGGTTTGCAACTAGTTGTGAGTCTCCTAGCACTCTAATGTTGTTGACACCCATCCTTTTGGATATGATGAGGCCAAGGAGGAGGGATTTGTACTCAACCATGTTGTTTGTACATTCAAATTTTAATTTGAAAGTGAAAGGTAGGATCTTATCCTTGGGAGAAGTAAAGATCACACACCCCCAACTCCAAATTGACATCTAGATCCATCAAAGTGGAGAGTCCAATAATAATTTGGAAAAATGGAAGTTGGGACACCCTTAGTCTCTACTTCCCTTGTCTCAGTTACTTCCACCATACAAACTTCGTCCGCAGGTATGGAACCAATTCCTAGGGTATGTCCTATACCCATAGAATCAAATGGTAGGAGAATAGGTAGATCTTTCTCTAGTAATTCGACAATTTTTGTAGTGGTTCCTAGTGAAACTATTTCTATAGTGATGGACTCATCTTTGATTGTTGGGATGCCTTTGATTAAGTTTGTGACTTCTAGTTTTGTCATAGGTACTAGCTTTTCTTTTGGGTTTGTATTGACTAGTTTGTTGAGCTGATTTATTGGGAGCTCAAATTCAGAATGAATGTCAGGTCTTTTCTTCAAGTCTGCTAGGTGTATGTCAAAAGGTTTTGGGTCACCTTGTGCTACAAAGACCTTTCCTAGGTGTAGAAACCTTACTTCTTGAAATAACGTGGAAGGGATTGCCTTCATGTGATGTATCCAAGGGCGACCAAGAATCATATTATAGTTGGTTTCCCGATCTATAATATAAAATTTGGTGAGGATTGTTTTGGGTCCTAAAGTGACTGGTAGCACTATAGTCCCGATTGAAGTTGCCTTGAGGCTATCATAGCCCCTTAGCATGTTTCACGTTGATGAACAATTTGTTTCTCAATATCCCATGATTTTGAAGAAAAAGTGAAGGGGACTATGTTAACTACTACCCCATCATCGATCATTGCATGCTTGACATAGTTGTTATAAACCCAGACCTACAAATGTAAGGGTGGATCACCTCTACGTGAGATTTCAGCATCTGTTGGCATCTTACTTATGTCGAATATAAACTCGGTATCTCTATCTAGTTGTCCCTGGAGGGTAGACATCAAATTCGACATGGTTTACTTGTATTTTGGGGGGGTGATGTTGGCAAGATGACCGAGACCCAATGATTCTAAGAGAGCAGCTCTGTGAGTAGGAAATTTCTTCAAGAAATCCAAAAAGGAAATGTGAGAGAAGGTCTTTGTTAAGTCATTAATTAAATCATAGGTGCCTACTGGTTTTATTGGTGTTTGTTGAGTGTTGTTTGGTATTAGTGAATAGGTTGGAACTAGGCTGAGAAGAGTAGTATCATGTTCTTGTTATAGTTTCTACTGGTAACTCAGTGTCTAATTCTACTAATCCAACTATCTTGGCTTGTGGTCGAGTTCCTAATTGGGGTGTGACCGTTGGATTTGATGAAGTCAAAGCTTCATGATTGTTATTCCCGTCATGATACCTTTGTTTGTTCCATTTGGATCTAACCCATTGTTGCTAGAATAGTTTGGGAGAGGATCATTGAAAATCTTGATAGGAAGAACGTTTTGAGGATATACCGATCCTTAGTAGGTATCTGATGCAGTTGGTGTGGAATTTGTGAGAAATATATCTACAAAGAGTTATATTTGGTCTTCTAGTAAACGTTCCAAGAATTTATTGTAATCATGGCAAGTTCTAGTATCATGACCTCGGATTTTATGGAAGCCACAGTATAAATTAGGATTATAATTTCGTGGTCATTGGTTTAAATCTTGTTGTGGCCCAAAGTTTCGATTGGGCTGCTGATTGTTATAATTGTAATTTTGAGGTTTTTGCCTTTTTTTTGGTTTTGATACTCATTTGGGCCTTGGCGTGGCCTTGTGATTGGATTTGCTGCTGTGTAGATGTTCTTGTTGTTCTTTGTAGGCTGTAACTGTGGGGGATGATTAAAATCCACCACATTGATCACTGGAGCAAAGTTATTACTGCGTTGATTATTAGCAGGTGTCGGGGTATTCACAACATTTGGTCTTTTGACTTGATCAGTGACTCCATCTATTGTAACCCCATGGTTTTTGTTAAGGATCTTGGGTCCTTGATTGGTACCCCCTATATTGGGAAAGGTCGTAGTGTTTTGATTGGGAGTAATTAATCTCCCGTTTGTTCCATAAGTTTTACAACCACTATCTATTGCCGCTTGATCTATTCTTAGAGCACTCTCAAGTACTTCATCATAAGTTCTCAGAGGGAACTTTTGGACTTCTTCCTTTATCTCTCTGCTGAGAGAATGAAGGAATAAATCACATAGTTCCATTTGATCCATATTTGGAGCACTTGCTGAAGAGTATAGAACTGTACGCCATCTTTGAATGAAATGGGCAAGCAGATTCATTATGCTCTTGTTTAATATGTAAGAATTATGTGATGCCCATTCTTAATAGTTTGTTCATGTCAAAATAATTTATGAATTTTGACACAAGTTGATTGAATGAGTGTATTGAGGCTTCGGTATTTTGATTAATACTAGTCAAGGCGATACCCACTAAGGTTTAGGGAATATCTTAGCAACAACCCCATCCCAAGGGGAGTAGTTCTCGAATGGCTGTGGTATAGGCCTTGATATGCGCATTTGGATCTCCCTCCCCTTTGTATTTGGGTAAATTAGGAAGAGGCATTGGAAGCATGAAACTTTGTATGGTGAAGTCTACGGGATCTTTTAAATATTACAGTAAGTCCCTCTTTGCATAAGTTTAAACCATTGATGGTTCTGCGGAGGGTGGAGGTGGAATGGGTTGTTGATATGGCATAGCATATGTATTCGTAGTGGCCTAAGGAAACCCTTGTGGTTGAGTGAACATCTCGGGAGAAGAGAACATATCTCTCTATGGTGATTTTGAATAAATGTTTAAGTATGGGGAGCATTGCTCTGGTATGGGTTGTTTGGTATTAAACTGAGGTATCGTATTTTCAACTGGAGCAACATTTGAAAACACGGTTCTAGTTGGTGTTTGTTGCAGATAACTATATGATTTTGAGTGACAAGCCCAAAGTGCCTATTCCCGTAAGGAGGTCAACTCGCTATGGTGATCTTGGGGGTTAGGAGTTCTGCTTTCTCGAAATGTGAAGCTTGATTCATTTGAGCAAGCTCTAACCCTCTAATCCTTTCAAAATAGAGATGAGATGACTTTGATTGGTGATGATGCAGTGTTATGTCGTGGTAGTTGTTGTGGCACCCCTTAAGGTTATTGAGGGTATGGTACCCTCTTATGAATTAATCGTTATTCTACCAAGCCTCACCAAGTGTGTTCTTCATGTGTGGAGGAATGGGGGTGTTTTCTTGAAGAAGGGGTATCAAGTTGCGTTTGCAAACTTCCTATAGGTTGGTACATGTTTGGAAGCATTTCTCACTTCGGCGTAGCTTGCTAAGTACTCCTCTTCTAACATGGGAGTGGGTATGACTATCTCCACGATTTTTGTCCGAACAAAAATCAAGGAGATGAAATGGATTCTCCAAAGCAACATCATATTGTTAGAGCCCAAGAGCTATGGTTGTTGTGTTTGTGTAAGTGGTCCAACTCCTCAATTCGGAACAAAGAACTAGAGCTAGTTCTTTGAGGAGGAGTTTGTGAAGATAATTAATTGCTTGAGTAATTGTCATCCCACACGAAAGCGATGGTGTCTATTTTCTACTCATCTATCCATAATATGTTTGAGACACAGAGCGAGTCTGTCATATGTGTCATATCCCAACATATTCGGGGAGTATATAAATACCCACAGAATAATGGGAAAGAGCAAAGGTGGATGAAAGAAGAGAAAATAAAAGAGGAACAATTCTTTGTTTCATGTCGAGTTCACCAATTTTATTGGTGAAGCCGATCTGAAGGCTAATGAGGTAGAGAAGATAAAAGTGAATCAAATGGAAGAACAAGTAGGAATCTGACTCCAGATTAGAAGGTTGCATGTTCGTTCACGTCAGTTTCACCAATTTTGTACAATCGAAAAGTTACTGAGTGAGCATGAGAATCATCAAGAAGCCTTTCTCCGTACCCGACCTCCCGAGGTCATCTTAAAGACAACTAGTGAAAGTGGAATATATGTGGATATGGAAAAATTAGTCGAAGCAATCTGAATCCCTTATACACAATAATAGGATCTCGGGAATCTAAAGTGAGGAAAGCTCTTCTAACCCAAATTGATGTTATGGATCAGTTTAATACTATAACTGTTTGGAGGCTCCAATCGATGTCGAGCTCTGTCAAGATTCTATCTATTGGTTTTTGGACTCTTGGGTGCTTTGTGTATGTTTCTGAAAAGGGTCATGAAAGTGACGTCAAAAGTTGTAGAGGATCTATAGAACACTATGGATGATTTTCTTGTCGACCTAGAAAAATGTTAGCTTAATTGGTTTCTACATCCAAGAAAAATGTTGTCAATGATTTCATGTGGGAGTAGTGAGGATCCGAATACTACCGTACATAAGCCAGTGTTCATATTTGATTGGTTTGCAGCCCATTGGGTTGTGGGACACGGGATTGTAATCGTTAATTCGTGGTTGTTATGGACCTTTTATGTTCATGTGAAGAATCAATCCCATCTTCTGTATCGGCCGAATAGTCGTGAGCTTTCTCGGCCTCTAAATTCAATATTAGGAGTTATGTGATCTTCTCGGAATACCTCACTTTCACTCGGATGTCCTAACAACTTGTATCCATAGGCCTATATCTATGTCGGTGAGAAGGTCTCCTTTGCACGGCTATGAAACTAATGGGTTCTGAAATGAATTTTTACTCTCTTTTAGGTTCTTGTATGGTCATGTAGATGTCTATCAAGGAAATCTATAATTGGGTTGGTTTGACCAAAATTTTTGTGCTTTTTGTCCTCAATGTTCAATTCTCTTACTGTTCACTAATTGCTTATTGGTTTGCAATTATTTTCAAGGCGTGGATCCTAAGTCCTTGATCTATATAAGTAAGGCCATGCGAGTTTTAGATGGGGTATCATTGGCTCAAATACATAATCCCTGGGCTCTCTTGGTCCCATGTTAGTCGTGCAAAGTATAAACAAACTTAACTAAATGAAAATAAAGTAATTGTCAAAATGAATCTACATTATGCCTATTTTTGTGTTTTTAGAGATATAAACTTGAATAAATTCAAAGAGAAACTAATCTAGAAATAAAGCTTAAAACAAGCAAGCTAGCCAGATGTAGCTATTTGCTTGTGCATTTTGTGAACTGATGTAAGTACAAATATTTAACAAATTTGGCTGAAAAGACCTTCAATCCTACCTCAGAAGTGAGAAACAAATCACGGCTTCTCAGAAGCTATCATTCCCCATAGCTTCCTTGGTAATATTGAAGGCAAGCATTTACTTGAAAAGAAATGATTTACTACTCTAGTTGATATGTTGTAAACTACAACTTTGACAAAACAAACCTAGAGCTTTGCAAAATAGTGGAAAATCCGGTTGTATCGTAACTTGTCCCCTCAGTGTGATTTCTTTGTTCCTTCATGTTCTCGTGAATCTAGAAAAGTAAGGATGTGGCAGTGGCAGCAGGAGAAGATATTTGAACAATGGTAGCTTGGAGGTAAACCGAATGGAATGCAAGTAGGAGAGAGATAGCGCAAGAGAATAGAGCTTGGCTATGTGATTCCTAGTAGGATTGTTGCAGGGATACGACAAGACTCACCTAAAATTCTAGGACCTATTCTTCTTGTGATGAAAAAAACCTACAACTCTAAGTAGAATTAAGTTGCAAATGAATTTTAATATAGAATTGATGTTGTGATATGCTAAACTATTTACTTGTAGAATAAAAATGAAAATGAAATTAAACTAGAGAGATCGAGTGATCTCTAAACCAAGAAAATGAAGAGCCTTGAACTGAGAGGCTGAGAACATATGCTAAGTCCTAACTTGTAGAGACTTATGGAGGAACTTCAAATACACTGAATGATAAAACATAGAGAGAGAGGGGCCATTTTCTTGTAAACAAGTTGGGTATTTATAGCATTTCTACTTACTAGAAGGCAAGCTCAAATTTCCATGCTATATTATTAAAAATGGAGCACTACCATTACCAAGTGGCTGAAAAACTCTAAACAAGTAGAAGCAATGGAGAGTTGCAAGTGCAACTTGATTTCCACGTTCTGAGTGAGCTGAAGGTTATGGAAAATGCGGGAAGGACCACGCCTTGAGTAGGGTGGTGGTTACGGGGCTGCCACCACCACTGTCTAGGTGGCGGTCATAGGAACGCCGCCCGAGCGGGGGTGGCGGTGCACTAACATAAGGACAAAAATACAAAAAAGGGGTGGAAGAGGTTGGAATGAAGCATGTAAGGGTTGGGAAAAGCATTTGAGGATGCAAATGTTCTACTTTGCAAGTTTTACGGATTTCGAACACCTTGTGAAGCGATTTGAATCATCATTGGGTTTCTTTGTAACCAATTTATGACTCTACAACACATATAATTTAGGGTAAGTACATTAACCCCAGCTGCTTCAAATCAAATTTTTCCACATGGATAGCTCTAATCTAAAGTTGAGAAAGGGTAAAGTCAATGGTTGTTGTGCATTACATCTAGTTTTTCCATCATTAACATTCCATGACTACTAGAGATGTGAATACGCATTGTTTTTCATCATTTTTGATGAAATTCCTTGTCGTTTTTGTCAGTAAAGTATAATTAAATGAATGTAGAGGTTAATTTGTGTGTCCAAGGAATTTAAAGGTTGATATTTTTGAGTTGGAATTGCTTGGGCACTTGCAAAATATGAATTACTAGAGAAATTGGATGCGAGCAAATTTGTAAAAGCAAAGAATGGGAAAAGGAAGAAATGATGAAGGTTATATGGATGAAGGATGAAAATTTTCTCCCAATTAAAAAAATAATGGAGATATTTGCAATGATTCACCTTTTTGAACAACTGATAAAGTTTTGTTGCACACTTTTTAAACATCATTTTCTAGAAATCATGATAAAAAATGTAACAAAAAAAGGTTCCTCAAATATTCTTTTCTTGGGGAAGCACGGATGTAAATTGGGTGTTATAAAAATAATGCTTTAGTCATACAAATGGTTGGTGGTTAATTTGTGTGAAAAAATATGAGAAATCCCATCTTCCTAAGAGACCATCTGAGAAACCTATTAATCTCTTATGTTTTAGATTTAATCATGTCAAGTTGGTTGCAAGTGTACATCCATTGACAAGCTCTGAGATTGTTCAAGAAACCTTCCCCTGCTGATGAATCTAATCAACTTAAAATTAATTTTTGTTAATCTTGGGAAAAATTTTGTCTGCTTTATTTTCAAATGTCTAGAAATATAATTTCTTGTTCTTATTGCAATCTTGTGTTAAAATCCCACATAATCACACATGATATCATCTTTGTGATAGTTTAGTGGCATTTTCAATTACATTATGAGTAGAGCCTTCATTCTGCAATGAGATAAACAATTTAAAATCACTTTATTGTCATTTTGTTGAAAAAGATTGTCTAAAATCCTTTGAGTGTATCCTAGGCATGAGAAACTAGGGGTATATATTGTCTAATTAAGTGTTTAGTTCGAGCCTTCATGTTAAATTCTTGGAGATTGTGTGAAATCATGCAAATATGGGCCTCCATTTATGCACACCTTCTAGTTGAAGGAATTTTTAGCTATTATGAAGCATTCTGTCATTTATTTTTCCAATTGTTGTGAAGGTTTTCAAATATCTAGAAAAATGAATATTATCTGATTAGACTCTCACCAAAAATTATTCAAAAGAAATGAATCCTACCTGAACTACCCTATTTTCCTATATGTCGAAAAATGAATAAATTCTACTACCAAAATATGCAAAAGCAATCGAGGATTCCATAATGTCATTAGTAACCTTAACCTTCTTTAGAAAATATCACCATTCTTTAGAAGTCACAACTCGTGAGAGTTAAATTGTGGTGCATTGATCATATTTTGTCAAGGTTTCCTTTCAAATTTGTGCAAATAAGTATATATTCTTTCTCCTTTACCAACATAGGCTACAAATGTGTCCTCTCACCTTTGTTAAAAGGAATTACCCAAAGTAGTGAGGATAGATCAAATCCTTTCATATGGTGTTATCCATTTCTCCAACATCTGAGTGACAAAGAGCCAACTGAATCACCTCCCCAAATACAAAATGACATACATGATGATTTATTTGTCTCTAGGATTCTTGTTAAATTTGTGATACCACTCAACTTGCGAAAGGAGAATCAATTTGGATACCAACACTTTTGGTGCCATTGATGGGGAATCTTCAAATGTATTCTTATATTTCACCTTGGTAATGTTTCTTACATGCTCTAAGTGCAAATACATTATTTAAGCGTTATCATTTGTTGAGATCTATAAGATTTATGAAGTTACAAGTTACTGTGTGTAATATTTCTAGTTTCGTTGGTTTTTTACACTATGTTTACATCATCAATGTTAAATCTTGGTAAAGGAAGGTCATATTTGTGAGGATTTGCATGGATCTAGTGTTGATAGGACATTTGACAAATCAATTTTAGTGCACTTGCACAACTAAGGTGAAAATCCTTAGTGGTGATTCCATGTTGAATTAATTTTTGTTAAATTTCGTGTCTTGACCTCTTTCAATTCAAATTTATAACTAATATTTAAAAATCTAGAAGGAAGAATATATTTCTTCATTAAAGAACCTACTAGAAGGTTATTTCCAGAATGGGAAAGACAAATTTTGAGGGAAGAAGCATCTAGAAAGTAATTGGAGATCAAAAATCAAGAAAAGAGTTATCAATTGTGAAAATTTATCAACCTCTCATTAAAGATTTCCATACTTCCTCTAGTTCTTCTAAATCAGGTAGTATGTTTATAGATCTGAATTCCCCATCTAGAGAGGGGCCTTCATTTATATTTGAAAAGTTTGCATCTCATTCTATCCCTGTGTTTTCCAAAGCTAATAGGATCTTCCAAGAAATAAAGTTTTTAGAGAACATTCATTTTGAAAATTGTACTCCTATGTTCCAAAGACCCCTTGTCCCTCATCATTTTGTATCTCCTGTAAGATCACCTCCTCAAAACAACATGGCCCAACCCCCACCCAGACCTCCATTTACTTTTAATACCTTCGGTCTTATAAATTTTAGAGGTATGGATGGATATCCAAATGTTGTGCCCTAAGATGTTAGAAATATACTACTTAAATTTCAAGGAAATAATGCTATTACTAGTGATCAACACTTAAAGATTTTTAAAAATATGATGGAAGAATTTGAGATTGAATTTGAGGATGTGTACATTAAATTGTTTATTCATACTCTAGAGGAGGATGCACGGGACTGGTATACATCTTTGTGAGAAAACTCTATTGATTCATGGACAGAAATGAAGAATGCTTTTAGATTGTAGTATGGAGATAAAACACACCCTAGGTTTCTCTTTTCTGAATTTGAAAATATTAACAAGAATCCTAATGAATTTTTCATGATTTCAATACTCGGTTTAATAAGACCTTGAATAGGCTACCTATAATCCTGAGGCCAAGTGATGTTTCTTTTTTAATAAAATAATCGATGCTTTTGATAAGAATGTTTCCTATTATTTGAGGGCTAAGAACCCAACAACATTGAGGCAAGCCTTCACCATTGTATTGTCCACTTCGCTTCGATACTTTTGATATTGATCATGATACTACTAAGTATATTATGGACATTATTATAGTTTTGATTTAGTATGGTGTTAGATGTCGAGATCATGGATTATTGTTGACTCTAATTCATATATGATGCATGATGATTGATAGAGACATTTTATATAGATTTTGACATGTTTTTGGACATAGTTATATATATATATATATATATATGTTCTAGACGTGATATTTCGATATAGTGAGTAGACCGAGAAAATTGAATTTAAAATTGATGATTATATAGTTGCTTGATGAAATTGTAAGTGATATTGTCGATTTCTTGGATGGCTTTTGATTCATATATATATATATAGTGATGATTTTAAAATTATAATATATTCATTTGGATGTTCTGATATGGTCACGAGGCCAAGGGGTATTTGTATTGTGCGGGTTAAAAATATCACAACAAACATCGGGGATTGGAGACTAACCACATTGGAATTCTAGATGAATTCAAAGTCACCATGGCAACTTGTATTCTTCATGTGTGTTTTTTTGATTGTTATGGATTCCCATGGGGGAGATCACCTTTAAATGTGACCAAGGGTTATGTGTATTTATTTATTTGGTTCCTTTTTATTGATGTTTGTATGTGTTTATTAAGTGATGTGTTTACCCCTTTCATTATTTATTAATTGTGGTAAATTAATGTGAGTAAACATGTTGTTAAAATTAATTAATGAATTTGGGACATAAGAAAGTAATTATTAGAGTTGTTGGCCTAAAATTAAAGTGTTGTAAGAAATGTGTAAGTGATGTGTAAATTAATTTTGGAGTATGAAACACTCCACCTCCTTTTGAAATTCGATTTTATCCTTGGAGCCTGCTTTTGATAGCTAATGGGACAAGTTAAACTTGTCCCATACCTCTCAAATTTATATGCCAACCTTACCTATGGTTGTAGGGTTTTAATATAGCCTTCATTATGCATTTCTATAAGTCAAGTTGTATGCTTTTATTGCACTTTCTTACATGCTTTCAATTTTATTCCTTATGAGGTGTGGGTTTTATTTGAGTGTGTAAGTAAAACTGTTATTTATTCACCTACTTATTTATTGTGCCTTGGAGATTGAAGTTGACTTATGAGTTAGAGTTGAGGATGTGTGATGTGGCATCCCAAATGGATCCACCTCATCCTCTTCTCTTTCCTCTTCTATATATTCAAATTCCTTGGCTTGTTTTTTGAGTTTTTTTTTTTTTTTTTGCTTCACTTTTATCACTTAATTTTTGGTGACTTGCTTTGGTTTTTGGAGATCTTGCAAATTGGGAGAAATTTGGAGATTGTTGCATACTTGTTGATTATTGATCTCTTGGATTGTTTTGCATTGGAGAGCTTGTTGTTTTGAACTTGGAACAAACTCCATCATGGAGAGGTAAGAGCTTAGCTCTTGAAATACTCTCCTTTTATTTATATGCATATGTGAATGGTTGAATGTTTGAATGTGTTGTTTTATTTGTTGGCTGGTTGGGTAGATGGCCTAGGGATGGTGTAGGAGAAGACTATGGGGCATTTTTTGGAGGCATAAGTGTTTTGGGGAGGTATAAGTGTGGAGGGAGTTGGGATTTGGGTTCCATCTTACAAATAAATAGCTTGCATTTCTTTACTCGTTATGGGGTGCCATAAGAGGTTGGGGAGGCATAAGAAAATGTGAAGAATAAAGGGTACTTGGGGGAGGCATAAAGCGCGTGTCAAGGATTTTAAATGATATATATTTTGGTCATTTGTTCTCAAGTGGTGATACCCATTTCCCCTTTGGGAGGCATAAGAAGCATCCCCCATACTTTCTTTTCTTTTGGCTTGCATGATGAATTTTGAGTGTTGTTTGTTGTTTTGTTCTATGGTGGCAAATTGCAGTTTTGTTTTGGATTGTGTTTTGAATGAGAAATTTGTCTTTGTGTTGTGGAAGCCTATTATTACCATGAGTTGAAAAAAAACATTTCTTATTGCAATGTGGTTGGGGCTTGGGGGCCAATGAAGAAGGATGGATTCTCCTTTTCATTGAATTTCTTGGTTGGGTGGAGAGCGTCACCTTTCCCTATTCTATTGTGACCAAATTAGAGAATGATGGAAATTCATACTTTTGTTTTGGAGCGAGAAAGAAGATATTTTGACAATCCTTGCTGAGATCATTTCTTAGTGCTACCTTTTCCCACTTGAAGTGGATGATCTTGTATATTATTTGTAATGGAAATATGGTTTGCATAGGCTATGAAAGTTGTACATTGAATTGTGAAAGAGATATACTCGGTTTTTCTACTTTTGAAAGAATGTGAAAGAAATCATATTCTCAGTATATTGTAATTGAGGAATGAAAGAAGAAATTTTAAAGGTATCTCTTTGAATCAATAAAGGATTTTATTACTTTACTCAAATGGAATTATTAGATATGGAAATCTAATTGTTGAATGTATTTTGAAATTATGTTGGAAGGATGAAAAAGTGAATATATATGGAGATATGTCTTAATACTCTATTTTTTTGAAATAAATGTTTTAGAAATCAGAATTGTAATTTGGCATTTGAATACTTTGCTTGAGTCATCTTAGTATGTTAGATTGGGTTTGAATGAATTCATAGTTTAAAGTTGGGAAATGAAAATAAATCCATTTGAATTTGAGCTCTATTAGATAACTTTCATACTAGCAATTATTAATCAAAAATTGAATAGAATGACCCTGCAACATCAAAAAGACAAAATGAAATATCAAATTTTATTTTTAAGGTCAAAATGACCTCAAACATACCAAAATACTTCTAAAAATTTTATAGAACCTTTCAAATCAGGTAAAGGCAAAATTACAGACTTCTTGCTGTATAAAATTGATAAATTTTGAATGTAAATCAATCAAAAAACTTAAACTTGCAATCTATCCTAAAATCTTCCAAGTAAAATCCTCCATGCTTGTTTGGTAAGTGGAGAAAGAATTAACGAAAAATTTGAACGAAATTGATAAGTTAAAAATATCAATTCACTTTCTAAGTGACAGAAAGATGTTTTCTTAAATTTGAACATTTAAAATTTATCAAAATAAGATTCCTAAGGTTACTTTGTGAAAAGAGGACATCGAGATATTTCCAAAAGTCCTCATTTTCTAACAACTGAATTCCTAATTAAAATTTATGGCTTCTTAAATTTTTACTTCATTTCGGGCTCAAAATAATCTAATTGTCAAATTTTAAATGAATAAAATATTCTTGGGTGAACCCATGGCTAAAAAAATTTCCTTTTTTTTTTTTTTCCCAAAATGTGCAAAGTCATGAAATTTCCCTCCACTCCACTAATCCGTAAGCCTTCATTTTTTCTCAAAATTATCTAAGTCCAAAAATTTAATTTAGCAATTATTCCTCCGTGGCCCTGCCACCTCGTAGCCAATCATTGATCAACACATGGCTTCGTTGGGTGTTAGCGGAGGCTCGGATCGATTTTAACCTTAAACACTTTCAAAAATAAATTTGAAAAATTTTGTAAGTTTTCCCCAACGCCCTCTTGGCTCATGAAGTAATCGTGTGCCCATGGCCACATGGCATCAGTGGAGGAGCAGATCTTTTTAAGCCTTAACACTTTAGTAAAGTTTTGGGAAATTTTTGAAATTATCCTTGCTAGCCCGCCAGTTGATTGCAGCTAACGGTTGGCTTCAACACATGGCATCTTCTCACATTAGCGAGAGGTGCGGGTTACTTTCAAATTTTGCGCTTCCTTTTGAATAGTTAAATTTTCCAAATGTTCCCCATGACCCTCGACCCACAACAAATAAGGAGCTTCCACGTGCCCTCCCAGGCATCGGCGAAGTGCGGGTGTAAAATTCGCTTTGTCCTAAAAGGGAAAAAGCTGCTAAATGCCTACCCCCTCCACCGCCCACGCCTAGGAAAAGTTTTCTTCCTTCTCCGCCGGTCCAATTTTCTTTTCCGGTTGAATTTTCTCTCACAGAAGTGTGCGGGATCAAGTTCGGGAAAATTTTCCTCCCAGGCCCATAGGATCGTTCTCTGGGAAATTTTCACCCCAAGTTCCGTCGAGTCCATAATTTGAGAAATATGAGGAGTTAGGAGGACTTATTTACATTACGAAAAGGTGAGGAAATTCCTGTCTAATAAGAATTTTTCAAGAAGTTTTAATTACATTAATTATGGGAAAAATCTAATTGAATCTTTAATCAAGTTTTAGGAGTGGGTAAGTAAGAATTTACTCTATTGATTTTAAATATGTATTCTTTTCCCCACTGTAATTAAACCTTGCTCTTGTCTTATATCTTGTGGAATTAAATACCTTGGGTATTTAATTGTTTTGGTCCCTTAAACCTAAAATTTTAATTAGGGAATATTTAGCTAAAATGTCAATGTAATCAAAGTGATCAAATTAATCCCTAAGGAGATTTGAGCTAGGTGTGGAATTATTACACTTGTTGCTTTATAATATGGAGTTAGTAATTATTGTAATGGGAAAAGTTATCGGATTGAATTTAGTTTTCCTTGATATTTTGGTTGTTAACACTTTAAAAAAATATTCCCTCATTTTTTCACTAAACCTAGGTTGTTCATGTGTCTCAAGTGGGAGATTTTAGTAGGTGTTATAACCATGGATTTGCAGATTGAAAAAACATTAAATTAATTGGTAAAACTCCTAAGAGAGAAGGTATTAAATTGATAAACCTAGAGAAGCCTCAATCAAACAAGGTTTTCGATCTAGAGGAGGTTGTAAAAACTCTAGCAAGAGTTGTTAAAGAAGTATCTTACAAGCTAGCTTGAGTAGAGAAAGTAATTGGATAAAGTTCCCAAGGTTATCATAAGGCACAAGGTCAAGAAATATTTGTAAATCATCCTAGGGGTGATAAACGATCTGATGATAGAGGCAAAGGACCCACGGGGTCAGGAAATAGAAAGCCCCAACCCCGAGAAAACAAATTTTTCTTGATCCTTTAGCTACCAAAGTTGTTTTGTGAAAGAAGTCAATGAAATTGAGTGGTGCGACAAGTGTTTCTTGCCACATGTCCCATGTGATGAAGAAAAAGAATTTGAGGAAGATGATGATGACACTGATGATTATGTGTGCATGATGGGGTGCTATACAAGCTCACGGCAAGGAGCAACTTTGACTGAATTAATTAGTGTCAGAATGTTGTAGATTTCTGGGATTACATTCACCGGTATTACCCCTTCCTCCCTCTCATACTTTTGAAATAGATATGGTAAAATATTTTGAATTTCCTAATAATTATTTTGAATACTTAAGGGCATTAATGATTAAAAATTATGATGGAGGAATCCCTTATGAGGAGGATAGGCAATTGTTAATGAATGTTGTGGTTGCCTAAGAAAAATAATATAACACTAGGAGTAAAGTTGTCAAAGGGGCAGGGCCTCAAGCCAAACCAAAAACTCCAGTTCTCACCAATATCCCAAAAGAAAATCCTAATAAAGATACATCTGGAAAAGGCCTTGTTTCCCCAAACAAAACCGGTATCCTGCCCATGCTCGACCATGAAAAATACTTTCTTTATCGATGTGTTTTTAGTCTTCCTCCAAATGTTTCCTTTCCCAAATACGTTCCTTATGACATTGCCCAAGTCTTGAGTTAGATCAAGATTTATGTTCCAATTGTTGAGCTTCTTAGGATTCTTGAGCACAAGAAAAGGACCTTTGAGTATTTGGGATTGAAAGAAGAAAATATTACCCAAGGCAGAAATGTAAACAATGTTGAGACTCCTCTTACCATTACGAGTGGAAAAACCCTAGTCTTTGAAGAAGTAGGTGAACCACTTGAAGTATATTTGGGAACATCCTTGGTTGAGTCCCAATCGAATGTAGATTCATGTTTCACTACTCGATTATCGGGGACACTTTGTTACACAACTATATATTTGATTCTGGAGCATCATGCAATGTTATGCCTCTTGAGGTCATGAATGAATTAGATATCAAAGTGACAACAACTTATGGGAAGTGCATTGCCATGGATTCCAGAGAGGTGCCAGTGGTTGGATGTGTCAAGGGTTTGATAGTGTAACTTTCAGCCTACCCAAGAAAGAACTTAAAACTATATGTTCTTATTGTTGATTACCTTGCCAAATGGGGAATGTTGTTATCAAGAAAATGGGTTGATAGTGTGGGTGGGAGTGTGAAAATGGATATGTCTTTTGCCACTATACCTATTGAGGAAGTATTGTAAATTTATATGGTGAAATAAAGATGCTACATCTCATTGAGGATCCTAATAATGCTTCCTATGAAGTGTTATACACTGACATTGATGCTGATAACTTTGTTGGATTTTTTGATGGTAAAGAGCACAAAATCCATCAAATCAAGTCCCTTAAACAAGTAGGTTCTCCTTGGACTTTTTTTTGTTTGATGGGCCTTGCTTTAGATTTGGAAATGGTGTTGGTAGTGTTATGATATTTCCAGACTAGGAAAAGTTTGTTTTTTCTTTTAAACTCAACTTTGAGTGCACTAATAATATTGTAGAATATGAAGCACTCTTATTGGGTTTAAGAATTGCTTGGAAATATGGTGTTAGAGACATCATTGTTAAAGGAAATTAAGAGCTAATTGTCAAGTAGGTTAGAAAACTATATGCAAAAAAATCAAAGAATGAAGTAGTATAAGCATGTAGTCTGGGATTTCATTGAAATGTTTGACTCCTTCAACACAATACATCATGATAGGAAGTACAATACTCTAGCAGATAAATTGGCTATATTGGGGTCCAGATTTAAAAGTTGTATTGTATCCTCCTATTATGAGTATAATATTGAAATATTAACTAAGCCATCTGTTTTGACAATGTTAAACACTGGAAAGTGTTCGAAGACGATGCCTAGGTGAAAATATTTTTGTAGAACCAAGGAGAATTTTTCGATCAACGTATAGATTGGGAGCCAATGGTTTGTGTGGCTAATGGAAAGGAGACTTTATTTAGAAAATACATCACTCGAGTTGAAGACTAATACTATTCCCATAGGTTTGGTAGCACTTGAATCAAACTTTGAGAATGTTGATTGCATTATCAATAGACCCATGTCACCTCGAGGGATGTTGAAGAGCACGACTTAGGCACGAAGGATAAACCACGTAAGATTTGGCTAGGTAGAAATTTGAGCAAAGAAGAAAATCAATCATATATCTAATTGTTGAAGATATACCAAAACTTCTTAGCATGGTCTTATTATCAAAAAAGAGCATATAGAGAGGATCTTTTCTAGTACATTCCTTGGAATCTTTTGCTAAGTTGTTTAGGTAGAAATAAAGGCTGATCAATCCACTCCTTTCCTTGAAGATGTAATAAAAATTGAAATAGTTGAGGGATGGAGGAATCATACAGACAACAAGGTGCTCATCATGGGTTACAAACTTGGTACCTATCAAAAATAAGAATAGAGATATAAGGATGTGTGTGGAATTTAGAAACTTGAATAGAGCATTAATGAAGGATAACTACCCTTTGCCAAATATGGACAATATGTTACAATTGGTTACTGGATTGGAATTTTTATCCACCTTGGATGGTTTTTCTAGATATAAGTAGGTAGTTATGAAGGAATCAGAGTGAACCAAGAATGCCTTTACCACCCCTTGGGGAACATATGTATATGTCGAAATTCCTTTTGTCTAATGAATGTTGGAGAAACTTTCCAAGGAGTAATGGATGTAGCTTTCTCTAGGCTATATTAATGATTTCATTGTTGCATATCGAGATGATGTGACTTTTTTCTCTAGAAAAGGAGTGACCCCCTAACTTAGAAAAATGTTGTTAAGATGCACGGAGTATGGTATTTCACTAAATCTCAAGAAGTGTCAATTTGGAGTTCGAAAAGCAAAGCTACTTTGACACATTATGTCAAAGGAAGGGGTTATGATTGATCCTTAACGGGTAGAAGCCATCGGTAAAGTCCCTATTCCAAGAACCAAGAAGGGAATTCAATCCTTTTTTAGGAAGATTGATTTTATTATTAGATTTATCTGCAACTTTGTTGAAATAACTATCCTAATCACTAGCGTCTTTGAAGAAATATCAAAGTATCAAATGGGAAGAAGCAATTATTCAAGATTTTCTAGGATCAAAGAAGCATTAAATAATGCCCTTGTTTTAGTAGATCCAGATTATAATAAGGCTTTCCAAATGTTTTCTTTTTCTTTAGAAAGTACTATTACATCTGTGTTGTTGCAGAAGGATGATGAGGGAGCTAAAAGACCAATTTCCTTTTTTAGTAAGGCATTACAAGGAGCTGAGATAAAGTATACTATCATGGAGAAGCAGGCATTTTCTTTGGTAAAAGAAACAAAGGTCTTCAAGCCATATATTCTGAGTTCCAAAGTCATTGCTTATGTTCCCCACACCATGGTGAAAGATATCCTATCAGAAATGGAGGTTTCAAGCAAGATATGCTGATGGGTAAAAAAATTGTAAGAGTATGATATGGATATCCAAAAACAAAGTTGGTTAGAGGTTTGGGACTACAAAACTTATGGCAAAGAAAATCTGCGAGATAATTGAGGTAGATGAAGTTGAAGAAGAAAGGCTTAATGTCCTTGAAAAAATAATAAATTCTTAATGGTACAAGGACATAATTTTTATCTCAAACATCTACAATTCCCTAAACATTTGAGAAAGAATTAGAAAAGAAAACTTAAGTTATCTTCCCAAAAATATGTCATTACTTATTTTGGGTTAGCTTGGAAGAACCCTGAGGGAGTTCTCTTAAGATGCATTACTGAAGTTGAAAACCCTAAAATAATTGTTGATCTCCATGGAGGAGTTTTTGGGGGGAATTTTACTGGAAGATTCATAGCTCATAAGATCTTAAGATCTAGTTATTGGTGGCTAATTCTTTTCAAAGATACAACTCTGTTGGTAAGAAAATTTGAAAGTTGCCAACAATTTTCTAGAAGATAAAATCTTGAGGCTCCCTTCCCTTGCATCCTGTATCAATTGAATCCCCATTTAGGCAATTGGGAATGGACTTCATTGGTGAGGTTTCAGATCCTTCAAGTGCTAGCCATAAGTGGATTTTAGTAGCCACTTTGATTACTTCACCAAGTGGGAGGAGGCAATCCCCATGAAGAAAGCAACTCACAAAATTGTCATGGATTTCATTATGAATCATATCATTTGCAAGTTTTGAGAGATCACTAAGATAGATTCTAATAATCCCATAAGATTCCAGCTAAATATTTTGTGGCCATGTGCTATGAATATGGAATCAATTTGACAAATGCTTCCAATTATAATCCCCAAGGAAATGGACAAGCAAATTCAAGCAATAAAAATCTATTGAAGATAATTAGAAGAACCTTGGAGTTGAACAAAGGAAGTGGGGTGAGTAGTTGAAGTTTACTATTTGGGGTGAATGAATCGATGTTGAATGAGCTATTGAAAAAGCCCATTTAAATTGGTGTATGAAACTCAAGCTCTATTGCCCCTACATACTCAATTGTCTTCATTTCAATTTCTTCAACAACTAGAAGATCAAGAGGTTAGTCTCTATGATTCCCGCATCAATCAGATTGTGGTGTTAGATGAAGAAAGAAGGGAATCCCATCGAGAGACATGTAAAATTCAAAGAAAAATTGAATAATTTTTTAATAAGAAGGTAACTCCAAGAGCTTTCAGGTGTGGGATATCTTGTGCTATTTTGGGACAAAGCAGCACAATGATAAGGAAAACATGGAAAGTTTGATGCATTGTGGATGGACCTTATTTGAATGACATTTGAGTTGGTGAACATACCTTCTCATTAAAAGACCTAGATGGGAAATTGTTTGAGTATCCTATTAATGGCAGGCATTTGAAACATTTCCTTGATTGATTTCTCATAATCGAGGTATACACCATTGTATAGTGTATAGTATTTTGGTTTCTTTCTAATTTCATTTTTTTGTTTCGGTTCTCATCTGGTCCTTAGTGGTCATTTTTGTTGGTTTCTCAGTTTGTTCCTAGAGGGTTGGCTCATGAATTCATTTCCCAATGGTTTATTTTTGGCACTTGGTCTGCTATTTGTTCTTATGGCACTCACTAGGAGTGCCCATCCCCAGTTAGAGCCGATGTTGGTGCTCAATTTGATCTCACCCCGTTTGTTCTAAAAATTCCCCAATCTTCCTAGTTCTATCTTATTTTCTATTTCCCGAATGGATACATGAAAGGTTTTCTTCATTTTTATGTTGTTGAAGATCCTTCTCCATGGTCGTGGATTAAATCTAGGCCTTGCATCATTTGCAAATTACTTTTTGTTGAAGATAAATTCAATTGCAGGCACAAATGGTGATTTCCTACATTCTACGATTTAACGGGTGTGTTTTTCTATAAAATTATATCTCAAAGATCTTGACTACATGGTTTCTTTTGATTGGATGAGGCAAATTGGGTCTATTTTATAACTTGTAACATTTTGCTATGTTTGCGAAAGATAAATTTCACCCGCACCCCGATAGTCTCGATTGGCTATCTAACAAATATGAAGTGGTAGGGAAAAATTCTTACTTTGACCTCGAAGATGGACACATGGCCTTTTTCAAGTTACAGTAGGAAGAAGGCGGTCAACGGAACATTTTAAAGGTTTTACCTTTTTTGTGAAAAAGAAGAAAAGTTATAAAATGATCCACAACCCTACAAAAGACAGAATGATGTCACATGTTTGAGTAAGCATTTAAAAATTCAAATCAGGAGGCGAGCATCGGGAGAAATTTTTAAATTTTGCCTTTTTTTGAAAAGGGAATAAAATCATAAAGTATAATGTGGCCCCAAGATACCATAGAAGGACACGTGGAGGTTTGAAAATTCAAATCGGGAGGGCGGAGTGTTGGGAGAAATTTTGAATTTTTGCCTTATTTTGAAAAGGGAATAAATTCATAAAGTATAGTGCCACCACGCAGAGACCGAGAGAATGACACGTGGAGGTTTGAAAATTCAAAGGTGGAGGAGTAGGCGGTCGAGAGCATTTTGAAAATTTGGCATTATTTTGAAAAGAAAGTAAAATTACAAAAATGAAGTCTGCATTGAAAAGTCAAAGGCGGAGAAGTGGGTCACTGGAAGAAAAATTGGAAATTTTGCTTTTTTTGTAAAAAAGGGTAAAATTACAGAAATGAGCCATGACTCCATCAAAGACCTAGATTAAGGCACGTGTCAAGTTTGTATTTAAGAGGCGGGGCGGGAAAAATGTGAAAATTGCACATTTTCTCTAAAAGTCATAAAATGCAAAAGGCAACCCTGGCCCCACTTCAAATCAAAATTTTCCATGTGGATGACTCTAATCTAAAGTTGAGAAAGAGTAGAATTAATGATTGTTGTGTATTATTACATCTGATTTTACCACCATTAACATTCCACGACTCCTGGAGATGCGAATACACATTGTTTTTAATTATTTTTGATGAAATTCCTTGTTGTTTTTGTCTACAAAGTGCAACTAAATGAATTTAGAGATTAATTTGTGAGTCCAAGGAATGTAAAGGTTGATAGTTTGGAGTTGGAATTGCTTGGGAACTTGTAAAAATGTTAATTACTTGAGAAGTTTGGATGCGAAGCAAAGTTTACAGAGGAAAGAATGGGAAAAGGATGAAATGATGGAGGTTGCATGCACGAAGGATGAAAATGTTCTCCCGAGTTAAAACAATGATAGAGATATTTCCAATTATTAACCTTTTTGAACAACTGGCAACTTTTTGTTGTAGACTGTTAATTTTTTTAATAGAAATCATGATCAAACATGTAACAAACAAAGGTTCCTCAAATATTATTTTCTTGGGGGGAAATCTTGGATGTAAATTGAGTGTTATAAAACAAATGCTTTAGACATGCAAATGCACAGGGTTAGTTTATGCAAAAAATTATAAGAAATCCCATCTTCCCGAGAGACCATCTAAGAAACTTGTTAATCTCTTATGTTTTAGATTTAATAATGTCAAGTGGGTTGCAAGTGTACATCCATTGACAAGCTCTGAGATTGTTCAAGAAACCTTCCCCTACTGATGAATCTAATCAAATTCAAATTAATTTGTGTTAATCTTGGGAAAATTTGTGTCTGCTTTATTTTAGAATGTCTACAAATAGTATTTCTTGTTCCTATTGCAATCTTGCATTAAAATCCCTCAAAATCACACTGGATCTCATCCTTGTGATAGTTTAGTGGCATTTGCAATTTCATTATGAGAAGATCCTTCATCTTGTAATGAGATAAACAATTTAAAATCACTTTACTGTCATTTTTTGATAAATATTGTTTATAAGCATTTGAGTGTATCCTAGGCGTGAGGAATCAAAGGTCTTTAATGTTTAATTGAGTCTTTAGCTCAAGCCTTCATGTTAAATTCTTGGATATTGTGTGAAACCATGTAAATATGGGCCTCTATTGATGCACACCTTCTGGTTGAAGGAATATTTTAGCTATTTTGAAGCATTCTATCATTTAGTTTTCCAATTGTTGTGAAGGTTCTCAAAGATCTAGCAAAATCAAGTTTATCTTGCTTAATCTCCCACCAAAAATTATTCAAAAACAATGAATCCTACCTGAACTACCCTTGTTTTCCCTGTATGTCCACAAATGAATAAATTCTACTACCAAAATATGAAGAAGTAATCAAGATTCAATAATGTCTTTAGTAACCTTAACCTTGTTTAAAAAATATCACCATTCTTTAGAAGTGACAACTTGTGAGAGTTAAATTGTGGTTCATTGATCATATTTTCTAAGGTTTCCTTTCAAATTTGTGCAAAGAAGGATATATGCATTCTCCTTCACCAAAAAAGGTTACAAAATGGGTCCTCTCACCCTAGTCGAAAGGCACGACCCAAAGTAGTGAGGATAGATCAAATCCTTTCATATGGTGCTATCCATTTCTCCAACATCTGAGTGACAAAAGGCAAGCTGAATCACCTCCCCGGATACAAAATGATATACATGATGATTTATGTTTCTCTAGGATTCTTGTTAAATCTATTATGTTGCTCAACTTACAAAGGAGAATCAATTTGGATACCAACACCACAAGCATTGGATGAACTGGGGGAAACACCTAAGATTTATTTGGGAACTTTTTGGATGAGTCTCAGTTGAATGTGGATACATTTTTCACTACTACGATTATTAAAGATAGGTTGATACATATTCACATGTTTGATTTAGGAGCCTCATGTAATGTAATGCCTCTTGAGGTCATGAATGAGTCAATATCAAAGTAACAATAACTTATGGGAAATGTACTGCCATGGATTCAAGAGAGGTACTAGTAGTTAGATGTGTAAAAGGATTAGCGAAATGAAATTGATAGCTTATCCAGAAAGTACTTAAGTTTGAATGTGGTCATTGTGGATTTTCCCGCTAAATGGGTGATGTTGTTATCCGAAAGTGGGCATCTAGTGTGGGTGGTAGTGTGTAAATGGACATATCTTATCCATCCATACCCATTGAGGGCAGCCTTGTGAAGTTATATTGTGAAAATAAAATGTTATATCTCATTGAAGACCCCAACAATGTTTCTTATGAAGTATTGCACACAGAAATTGATATTTATAACTTTGTGAGCTATGATGATTTCAAAGGAGTATGAAATTAATCAATGTAGATATCATGAGTAGGTTGATTTTTCCGGGGACATTGATGTTTGATGCAACCTCAAGAGATATTAAAAAACTTGACTTAGGCATAATGGAGAATCCTAAAAAAGTGTGGTCAATAACAACTTGGATGGAAAATAGAAAAAAATCATATGACAAGTTGTTAAAGATATAACATACCGCTTAGCATGGTGATGTTCAAAATCAAAGGAAATTGAAGATCTTCCTTGATTGTTTTCTCTAATCGGGGGTGGACATCGTTATACGGTGTATAGTATTTTAGTTTAGTTCTACTTTCTTGTTTTTATTTTTGGTTTGTCTCGGTTCTTGGTGTGCAGTTTTGTTGGTTTCTCAAATTTTTCTTAGAGGTTTGGCTCTTGAATCCATTTCCCAATGGTTTTTGGCACTTGGTCTGCTCTTTTTTTTTCTTGTGTCACTCGCTAGGAGTGCCCATCCTAGATTTAGAGCTGATGTTAGTGCTCGATTTGATCTAACCCCTTTGTTCTAAAAATTTCCCAATCTTCCCGGTTCGTCTTATTTTATATCTCCCGAATGGATGCGCAAGTTTTTCTTTACCAGGTGTTATTGTAAATCCTTCTCTATGGTCTTGGATTACTTGAGTCATGAATTATTTACAAATTCTTTGTCCTTGAACAAAAATTCAATCATGGGCATAAGCTGGAGAAGTTCCCTGCATTTTACTATTTGATGGGCATCTTTTCCCGTCAAATTTTATCTCAACATATAAAAATACATGGTCTCTTTTGATTGGACAAGACATGATAGATCTATTTTATGAACTTGTCACTTTTTCTACTTTTGCAAAAATATCAAATTGGCCTATGGCTCCATTGATTTCTAATTGGCTGGTCAAAATTATGAGGTGGTAGAGAAAATTTCTTATTTTTGCCTCGAAGGTGTACACATGTCATAAAATTTCGACGATTATGGGAAAGACGCCTTTTTGTGTTTTAAAGGCGTTATGTGAAAAAGAGTAAAAAGGTAAAATAAATTCCTAAGGCCCACAAGAGGACACATGGCCGCTTGTAAGACAAAAGTAGGAAGGTGGGCTATTGGAGCACTTTTGAGTTTTTAGCTTTGTTATGAAAAAGGAATAAAGTCATAAAGTGCAGTGTGGCCCCACAGGGGACTAGAGAAGGACATGTGGCGGTTTGAAAAGTCAAAGGTGGAGGAGCGGGCCATCAGAGCATTTTGAAACTTTCGCATTATTTTGAAAAGGAAGTAAAAGTATAAAAATGAAGTCTACATTGAAAAGTCAAAGGCAGAGAAGTAGGTCACCTGGAGGAAAATTGGAAATTTTGCCTTTTTGTAAAAAAGGGTAAAATTGCATAAATGAGTGCGACTCCATCAAAGGCCCAGATTAAGCCATGTGTCAAGTTTGTATTTAAAAGGTGGAGGGTAGGGAAAAATGTGAAAATTACACATTTTATTCAAAAGTCATAAAATGCAAAAGGCACCCCAAGTCCATTTCCGCCTAATATTCCACATAGATGGCTCTAATTTAAATTTATGAAAGAGCGGAATTAACGGTTATGGCACGATGCATCTCATTTTTCCACCATTAACATTCCACGACTTCAAGAGATGAAAATACGCATGATTTTTTTATGGTGAATATGAATGATTTATTGTCGTTTCTCAAAGCAAAGTGTAATTAAAGTATTGTGGAGCTCAAATTTGTGAATATAATGAAGTGCAAGAGTTGATATTTTGAAACGAGTTGCTCGAGCACCTATAGAGAATGAATTTCTAGATCCAGCAAAGAAAATTGCATAGGAAAGAATGAGGAGAAGGAAGCTATAGGTGCAAAGGACTAAAAACTTGTTGCCATAGTAGATGACCTGGATACACCGATTAAACGAATGATGGAAATATCTAAAATGATTCACCTTTTGAACAACTAGAAATTTTTTGTTGTAAATTTGTTAGACATGAATTTCTAGAAATGATGATCAAACATGTAACAAACAAAGGTTCCTCAAATATTCTTTGTTTGGGGGAATCTTTAATTTAACTGAGTCTTTATAAAGGGCATGAATTAGTCATGCAAAAGGTGGGGTTTTAATTTTTACGAGAAAATTTGAGAAAGACCATCTTCCTTAGAGACCATCCGAGAGACATGTTAATCTGTTGTGTTTTAGATTTGATCACATCAAGATGGTTACAAGTGTATAGCCATTGACAAGCTCTGAGATTGTTCAAGAAACTTTCCCCTGCTGATAAATCTAATAGATCTCGAATTAATTTGTGTTGATCTTGGGAAAAATTGTGTCTTTTTATTTCAAAATGTATTCAAATGGTTTTGATGTTTCTGTTGCAATCTTATGTTAAAATCCCTCCGAATCACACAATATCTCATCCATGTGTTAGTATTTTGGCATTTGTAATTTCATTATGAGAAGAGTTTTCATCTGGTAATGAAATAAACAATTTAAAATCATTTTACTTCCACTACGTTGATAACGATTGATTGTAATCCTATGAGTGTATCTTACGCATAATGAACTAGGGTTTGTTAATGTCTAATTTAGTCTTTAGCTCAAACCTTCATGTTGAATTCTTAATGATTACGTGAAACCGTGTAGATCTGGGCCTCCATTGATGCACACCTTTTAGTAGAAGGCATATTTTGGCTATTTTGAATCATTTTATCTATTATTTTTCTAATTTTTGTAAATGTTCTCAAATATCTGGTGAAATAAACTTCATCTTGCTCAATTTCCCACCAAATATTTCAAATAACCATGAATCCTACTGCGAGTACCCCTTTTTGTGTTGTGTATCCATAAATGAACAAATTCTACTGCCAAAATATATAGAAGTAATCAGGTTTCAATGTCTTTAGTAACCTAAGCCTTGTTTAGAAAATATCTCCATCTTCTAGTGTGACAACTCGTGAGAGTTAGATTGTGGTGTATTGATCATATTTTCTCAAGGTTTTCTTTAAAAATTATGCAAAGAAGGATCTCTTGATGTCCTTCACCAACAGAGGTTACAAAACGGGTCCTCTCACCCTGGTTGAAAGGCACAACCTAAAGTAGTGAGGATAGATCAAATCCTTAATGAAGGTGCTATCCATTTCTCCACTACTGAGTGACAAAGAGCCAGCTGAATCTCCTCCCCGGCTACAAAATGACTTATACCATGATTTTTCTGTCCCTAAGTATCTTGTTAAATGCTGATGCTACTCAACTTCCAAGGAGAATCAAATTAGATAACAACAACTATTATGACTGCATTATTCAAACTCGGCTAGTCCATCGAAAATCTATATTTTCTTTTTTTTTGACTATGGTTTTTTTTGAGGTAACTCAATTTTCATCTCAGCTACAAGTATGAGTTTGTTTCAAATGTACCTTTTCTATTTGGATGGATTTTAAATATTACAATCTCCAATGTAAATTTTAGAAACTTGGTTCTAAACACATGTAGAAGCTGATCATTTTCTTCTTCATTAAGAAGTTTAGCTAGAAGCTTTTGTACTTAAATTTTCTGTGAATAATTTTTACATGTTGTTATAACTTTATAAAAATTCTTTCTAAGGCCCTATATCTTCCTGATAATGTTTATAGAAACATCATGGAATAAATTGAAGAATCCCATTCAGAGATACATAAGAGATTATCATTTCTCCTTTGTTTATAATGTTATTAATTTGTAGCTTAACTTTTCTGCATAATACATGGCATATTTCCTTAATTTTTCCTAAAATGAACAATAAGTTCCTATAATGAATAGTGAAATATGAATATTCTGTAACTCTTATGTAGCATTACTTAATAAGTTCTATAAATTGAAAACACTTGTAGCTCTCTTTTATGCTCTTATAAATATGAATATGCTACATTATTATTTCTTCAATCTGAGTTGAATTTCTACAATACTTCTCCTTATTTAGATTTCTATTTGATCATTACATTATTTTATCTTTTGTCACAACTTTCATACATGAATTAGTTATGAAATAACATGATAAAAAGATGTAAAATTTATATTTTACAAAGCGAAAGCCCACTGTCAAAATTTTCTTAGATTTCCTTTTCCATTCTGTTTCAGCAGATAATTTCATCTCAATTTCTAAGTTAATCCTTTTAATGTGAGCATGGAACTTGTATTCCAAACCAATGTTGAAGCCATATACTTCTTCTAAAAATTACTTGATCACTCTATAAGTTTCTACTTCTTTCTTTTGATACTTCTTGCATTTAAAATTGAAACCTGGATAGGATCACTCTTTTGTTGTTTGACCTTGACATTGAACCCTTTACCTGTTTGATAAGGTATGACACTGTTTCAGCTTTTAGACCTTCAATTAATTCTGCATTTTCAGAAATAATATATCTTCTATTTAATTTAAAAAAATCAGTTTTTGTATTCTTTTTTGATGAATGACATAGCTTCCTTTCTATATAAGTCTACTATCTTGAAAAGATGTTCCCTTTCAACATGCATTATATCTAAAAACCTTCCATATCTCTTGTTCATTTCTTTTTTGTACTAAAGTTTCTTTTCTGTCCTTGCTTGACATGATTAATTTCTTCCTTTGTTCTGTTGTACCTACCTACATCTTAGAAAATATTTAGGCTATTTGGCCTCTCTTGTATTCCATATTTCTTCTTTTCTCTTCTCTTTCTTCAGTGATTATGAGGACCACATGTGTTGTTTACAGAATAGTATTATTTATCTTCTATGCATTTATATTTTCTATAATCATACCTCCTAATATCAGGAGATTCATTTGCATGAAGATAGACAATACAAGAACATGATTTAATCCTGAGCTCATGACTGATAGTCTCTTCTCTGTTTATTTTTAGGTATAGTGCAGTGTTGAATAGAAAGGATGAAGATGGAGCAAAATATGTAGTGAAAATGTAACGCCCGTAAAAATGATGTCCAAGGCACCTAGGGTGTACCCCATATGATGAAATGTCACAAAACAAACAGCAGTGTAGAACCAACTAAAAAAAAAAGCAAGAAAGAGTCACGTAACATTTACCTAAGTATCCAGGAGATAAACGAGCTCTGAGTCACCAAATCAAAGTAAAATCCAAAAACATTAGCAATAAAGGAAAGTGGCTAAGTAGTTGCATTGCAAATTCTCGGAAAAAATATAAATAACAAAAAGAACTTCAGAGCTTCTCGATCGAATCGTAAAATAAGGTGCTAGTCCTTGATAAAATAACACAAGTTTATGAATATAAAATTACAGAAGTCCACATAACATTCACTTTACAGCCCTTTATGGCCACTAATAGGGTACTATACCTCGATCTCGATTATAACAATGCATACACAAGGATGGATCAAAAGAGACACCAAAACCTAATATTCATTTACTCATATGGGGACTAACTTGCAAAGTGGCAACCCAAACTTACTCGTCCAACCACCTAAAGGAAAGAGGGGAAATTTTAGATGACTAACTAACTTCTTTTTACTCTTTCTGACCACAACACACAACCACAAAATCCAAACCCCAAGACTCAAACCATACAATTTATCATTCCAACAAGGAAGATTCCAAAAATGTTTTATCACATCATATGACTAAAGCAAAAGTTACTACTCATCAACATCTTTTAAAATACAAAACAAGTTCTTGTTCATCAAAATATCATAATAATATCCATTTAATTTTAAAATTTTTAGTTATCGAGGTTTGAAAAAACACCACTCGGGGGAGTTCAATCAATTTGAACAACCTTATTATTGTATTATTATTTTAATCACCGAGGTTCAAGTCTTGCTAACTAGTTTCTATTTCCAATGTCAGCCCAAGGTCCAAGCGTTGAACCCATGGCTCGATACTCTTGGTGTTTTTATGGGCTTAAAGAAGCTTGGTCTATGGCTCTTGGATCAATCTCTACCATGGAAAGGTAGGAGTTAAACCCTTGTTAAATGATTTCTTTCATTTTGTATGCATATGTGCTTATTTTCAGTGTTTTGGAATGCTTGTTGGGTGCTTGGGGTAGATTGCCTAAGTGTGGTGTAGGAGGGGACTATGGGGACACTTCATGTAGGAGGTATAAGAGTTTATTCCATCTTTTGAGGGATTTTGGGTTGAGTCCCCACCTTGGACAAGAAATTTCTTGCATTTCTTACTTGGTTATTATGTTGAGGGAGCCATAAGAGATTGTAGGGAGGCATAAGAGAATGGGGGAGGCATAAGAGGTTCTTAAGGGAGGAATAACAGTTTGTAGGGATTTTGAGATGTTTATTGGAGGATTTTAAGGTGGGCACTCATTTCCCATTGGGAGGCATAACTTACTTCCCGTAGGTTCTTGCTCCTTTGGCTTCCATTTAGAAGCCTTGTATATTTTGGTTGCATTCCTTCTTGTGTTTGTTGTTGAATTTGGTTTTGTTTGGAATGGTTTTGAAATACTTAGTTATGTGTTGTAGAAGTTTGTTTGTTGCCATGGTTGGATCCACCTTTCATTGTAATGTAGTTGTGGCTCGAGGGGTCTAATGAGGAGGAGTGCCTCTCCTCCTCATTGGAATTCTTGGTTGGGTGTAGAGTGTTGCCTCTCCCCCCTTTTTTTGTTGTGGAAAAATGAAGCTTGGTGGAGCTCTTGTTAGTGATGTGAAAGTTGGAGCTTTGTTGGTGCCTTCAAGAAATCCTTCCTTGTGATTAATTCTTATTGTTATTCCCACTCAAGGTGGAAGATTGCAATATTGTATTTTGTTTAAAGGAAATGTAGTTTTTCTAAGTTGTAATTTTAGTTGAAGAAGTTCATTGGAGATTTGTGTAATTTAAATCCTCTTTAAATTGTATTATGAAAAGAAAAGAATAAAAATAGAATTTATATGTAAAGTTTAATTGAAAGTTGTATTATGGGAAAAGGAAGTTTACCTCCATTGTTGTAGTTGTTTTATTGATTATGAGAAAGGAGAAATATAGAAGTTGTAAAATTTAAAAACATGAATGCTTAGTAAACTTGTATGTAGAGTTAAGTTGTTAGTATTTGTTTGAGCTAAGAAGTTGTAATGAAAATGGAAAAGAACTACAAATTTGAAGTATGTTGTTATAATTGAAAAATTACATTATTGTAGTAAGGAAAAGAGCAACAATACTAAAGTACATTTAAATCTTTTACTCTAGGAATTCAAAGAAAATTAGTTGAACAAAAGGATTCATTGTTGTTGCTACTATTGAACAAGAAATGATTTAAAAATGAGTAATTTTAACTATGAAATGAATAAATGAAGTTAAATCTTACAACTGGAAAATCTAGGCATATAAAATCAAGATCAAAATGTATTTCTAAACATTGTAGTAACTTTTGTTGTTTTGGAAAATATCGGGTTTGACGGTTTTATTCCTAAGGAATAGGACCACCGCCATGTGCAGAGTGGCGATCTCGTAACCCCATTGCTCATGCAAACGGTGGTCTCATAACCACCACTCTGTAGGGCAACGGTTCACAATTTGTCACTCGGGAATGGCGGCGGTCTCAAAACACCACTCCATAAGGCGAGGGTTCATGGTTTGTCACCTAGGTGGGGTGGCGGTTCCAAGGGACCGCCAACTTGCTGGGTGGCGGTTCTGTCACTTGCGATGAAAAAGCACGGTTCCATGTCATGTACAAGTTTTAACTTGTAATAACTAAAATTTTCAGCATGTAAATTTACTAAGGATTTCCCATACAATCAAACAATGGAAAATCTCATGGTTTTAAGAAATAAATTTTTCAAATGGTAAATTAAAATCACTCTTTTTCATTTATGTTATGGAGGAAGGGTTTGCCCCAAGTAGAGAATCCAAAATACAAATACAATGGGTAATAACTCCATATTTGGAGTGGAAACCCCTTCAATCCTTCAATGAAAGAACTAAAATGATAAATCTACAATTTAAACAAATCTAAACCTGATCCTCTTGAAGAAAATCCTCCATATTTCTTCCTCTCTTCCTCCCATGTCTTCCTTCTCTCCAGACCTACAATTTTAACAAAAGAAAATAGACCAAATGAGGAGTTTGAATAAAGGAAATATTTTAATAAGAATTCATAAGGACTTTAGGGTTAGTTTGGAACCCTAGGATCTAATGGCCAAGATTGGTTTAATCTAAGGGTTGAGGATCAACCCTAATTTTGTTTAGTAGGAATATATTTTATAGATGTTTAAATTTAATGTAAGGGTATGTGTAGATGAATGTATGGGGCCATTTAATAACCTTAGTGTGCTAGTCTTTTTGTAGCTCCTAGTATGTTTTAGTGAATTAATGAAATGTGGGATATTAAAGCTAGTAGGATAATGAAACAAAATGACTAAGTATAAGGTTGACCATGTTGGGATTAATCATTGATTAAAGAGAAGAAATAATTTAACCAAGCAAAGTAAATTATGGTACCTTCTTAGTTGAATGTTAATTAATTGAATTAGAGATAAATTAAAAATACTTAATCTTTGAACTAGACCTGGTTCCCCTATCATAAGGTTGAGAATATTAGTGTAAGTGAATTTAATGTACCCTAGGGGTTGACACCCTTGTAATCTTATAACTTAAACAAAAAAAAATAGTCGCAACTTTCGGGATAAGTTTTAAGGTTTCAACGTGATCCTAGCCCATCATTTTTGGGCGTTCTGAAAGAAGCTTCAACCAAATAAATCACCAACAAGTTCTCAAAAAGAATCAAAGCACTCCAAAATTCTCTAACTCACAAAATGCAAGAGCACAAAAGAATAAGTAACCCCAATCAAGCAAAAAAACTTGATTAAATAGAAAAGGGAGAGAGGAGGGTGAGGTGGCTCCATGTAGGATGCCACATCTGTCATCCTCAACTCCACCTCAAAAGTCAAAATTCAAAATCCAAAGCATAATTAATAAGTGGGTGAAGAAATGACATATTACTTGCACACACAAACCAATCCCACACCTCTTAAGGACAAAATTAATTACATGAAATAAATGCACTCAACATTTTACCTTTTTATCTACCCAAAACACCTAAAGGAGTCTAATTTTGACCGTCAAACCCATAGGTAGGGTTGAAATAGGCATTTAAGAGGTGTGGGACAAGTTTGACTTGTCCCAAAATCTTCCAAAATTGGTCTTTAAGGCCAAATTCGAATTTCCATGAAGGGGTAGAGTGTACAACACTCAAGATCCCCAAGCACTCAACTTTCCACACAAAATCCAAGAGAAATCTAGCCTAATAAATGAATTTCTTTGTCATATATTTAATTAGTTTAGGACAAGATTAAATTAACTTTAATTAAGACTCTACAACCCATTAATAATAAAGGGTAAAAACATAACCCAAATTCTAAATAATAATACAAAGATTTACATCACTAAAATCCCATACTAATATCAATTCAAGGAAAAATAATTAAAATAAAAACATAAACACTTGGTCACAATTTCCCCTAACAATAATTCCAACACACACAATTATATGTTGTCGTGGTGACCCTTGTTGAATTAACCTAGAATCCCAATGTGGTTAGTCTCCAATCCCCCTTAGTTTGTGGTGATATGTTTACTGCACAACACATAATACCTTTCTAGCCTCATGGACATATTAATGATGTTGAAGTAATAAAACACTTACATCTAACTATCAATTTTAAACATCAAAAATCATAACTAATATTGTTTAAGACTAATTAATTTAACAATTATTCCCATTTTAAAATTTTGATTCTACTCATAACATCAGTTTACACTAAGATCAAAAACCAACTGCATCATCAGATTAAAGTAATACTTACCAATCTCGAATATCAATTAAATCACAAAAATAAGTTTGAGCATCATAATAAAATCCAATCACAAAAAGATTCAAAATATCAACCTATATTTATCTTGAAAATCACATCATTTTCTTCCATACTAAATGTCTATCAAAAGTTAATTAGTTTGGCTATAATAATGTCTATCCTTCAATTTCCATAACACAATGTCTAAATGGCATTTGTATGATAACATCTCTTGGTAATAAAGTACAATAGTGTCTATGTATCTAGTCACGAGATAAACCAATTATAACAAAATAATCTCAAAGAGTAATGCTATCACAATCAAATTAAGAGAATGCGGCCATTCTAGATAATTGTTTTATCCTTAAATGTCCATCGGGGTCCACAATATGACATATAGTTAAAATAATAATGATCAAAATACAATGGAGACATGATGCCCTGCACATCTTATTAGTATGCTAATTAGAATAAAGCAGCAAGGTTTATGATTTTAACAATTTGGAAAGGATAGTCATGTTCCCTTTAGTGTTTGAAGAGAAGTGGGCATTACATTGATGGAGAAGCGGGACAAAAAAGGAAATGATGGGTTCCTTCATATTATTTTTCTTTTATTTTCATGCACATGCACCTTCTATTTCAGTAGTTATGATGTTTACTTGAGTCACATCCCACGGCTTGTGTGGGAAACATTTGAAATTCCTTATGAATAAAACATTGAATTTTGAAACTGAGTTGTGTACTTCCTTCTACATTTCAACTTTGTATATGGATTGTATAATGAATTAAAAAAATCAATAACATAATTGAATGTATTTAATCATGAAGGAAAGAAATTTAAATTACATGTAACCTTAGTAATGAACTTTGATTGCTGCAATCTGCAACCTTGGTTGTTGTTCCAAAACTCAAATTTTCACCTATTTTGTAATTCTTGTCTTCCTCAATCTAATACATCTTTCCTTAAGGGATTTTGTGTTTTCTTGCTGAATATAAACATAAAATCGCAAACTATGCGATATTTTATGTTTTGTAACAACACACATAGTTGCAAATCACACATAATCATTAATTTGTTGGTACTTAAAACATAATAATGCTTAATGTATCCCCTTAGTTAGGTTCACTTCACCAATGCCATCCATCATAATGAAGTTTCAAGTTGCCCATTTTTACACAAGTGTAAAATTGTCAACATTTCTTACGATCCTGCGGGGAAGCTACCTGCTTGCTAGGTCATAGACTAGTTCCTTGCACTTGTCCATTGGGCATGGAGTCCAAATTATGAATAACCAAATTTTTCTTTCTAAATGTCCAACCCTTCCAAAACAAACTAAAACTGGGAAAGGATCTAGTAAACAAGACCATGTGTACGAATTTACTTTATTGAATTTGAAAAACATTGCAATGTGCATAAACTACAGTTATTGAAAGTGAAATCCTACTTTAACCAAACACTATAGGATTTTCAATAATAGTGTTTCAAAACATACCATTCACAAGAATGGGAAGTTTCTCTCCATCTAGCCTTGAAATTTAAAAAGAATTATGTTCCTTGCAAGCTGAAATCAGATAAGGACCACTCCAAAGTGTGTCAAATTTTGTGTGATTTCCTGCTTTTTCCCGATCTGAATCCCATTTCAACACAATATCTCCTTCATTGAAGACTCTAAACTTAGCCTTCTTATCAAATGTCTTTTTAATCTGCTTTTGATTCTTTTCCATGTTCAAATGAGCTTGATCTCTCAACTCTTATAATTCCATCAATTCTGCATAACAAACATACAATGGTTCATTCTCAAGTAGCTCCATCTGATATAGAAAATCTAAAGAAAGTAACTCAACTAAAATAGGCATTCTTGCCTCTCTTCCATAAACATGCTTGTACAATGAATTGCCAACTAATCTTTTAGGAGTCACTCTATCACCCAAAGTGTTGAATTTAACATTAAATACCAAGCTCTTTGGTTATCCTTGAGCGTTCTTCTAATGATCCTCAAATTTTTATTAGTACTTTCAGCTAACATACGTTTAGCTAAGGATGGATAACGAAGGTTATGGGTAATAGTTAGATGATGTACTTAAATAAATTCCATGTTTAATATACCAATCTCTTACCTTTGCATTGAAAAACACTAAGGAATTATCTAAAATGATAGTTGTTAGAACCGTGAATCTGCAAACTATACCTTCATAAAAGGATAATATTGAAGTTTCATTAGCCTTGTTTAAGGCTATTGCTTCACTAACATGTAAAGTAGTCTCTAGCAGTCAAGATCCACTTGTTTCCTTGTGACAAAGGAGGATTTATCATGCCAATAAAATCGAGACCCCACTGCATGAATGGATGATCCACTGAAATTGGTTGTAGGGGAAGTGAAGCTAAACATTCCTTTCCAACAAAGAAAGCACATTTCTTACACTTTCTAATCCATTCGAAATAGTCCTTAAAAATGTTGGGCCAATAGTAACTGGATCTTATAATTTTCAATGTTGTTGTACGTGCTTTGAAAAATGACCTCTTACAGGTCCTTCATGGAATTTAGATAATAGTTGATGAATTCTATCATAATCAACACATCGCAACAATATCCCATTAATATATTTTTTAAATAACACACCATCAACATAAAAGTAAGGTACAACTTGTAACCTGAAGTATCCTCTTTTGTTCTTATCCATTCCTTCCAAATAAGTACCATGCTATAAATATTCAACCAAATCAGTCATCCATCTTGATTCCTGAACTTCTTCAATGACTTCTGGATGCTGATTTTCTAATTCTTGAAGCAAATTTGATTGCTGATACGAAAATTCAACATGTTGTTCTGAAATTTTTAGTTCAACAACTTGTTGTTTTTCCATATCATCAATCAAATGTTCACATAAACCTTTTCCTCATATTGTCTTTGTAACACAAATGTCAACATCATATTCCATAACCTTCGTTATCCATCCTACTCTCTTCTCTTTCTATTCTTTATTTAACAAGAAAGATTTTACACTTGGATTAGAAACAAGGAAATGTATCTTATTGTTTGAAAGTATGTACTTATAATTCTTTAGTCCTCTAACTACTGAAAGTAATTATTTTTCAAGAAAATTGTTCCTTGTTTCATAGTCATACAAACTTTATCGAAAGAAAGAAATTGGTTGCTCAATATTTTCATCATTAACTTGAGTTAATATGGCTGAAATTGTTTCAGCTCCTGCAATTGCATACATTGTAAAATATTTCTCAAAATTTGAATTTGCAAGAGTAGGAGCCTGTGAAATGGACGTTTTAATAGCTTTGAATCCTTTTCTCCCTTAGCTGGTCCAAGAGAAAGTATTTTATTTCTTTAGCATAGCTATCAAAGGGTTGACTAATGCTTTACTTGAAAAATCTGGAATAAATATTCTAACAAAGTTGATTTTTACGAGAAAACTCTGCATTGCCTTTTTATGATGAGGTTGAGGATAACTATGAAATAGCTTCAATTCTGAAAGGATCAATAGTTAAACTATTTTTAGAGACAATATGACCAAGTGATTTACCCTAATGAACTAAATAAATGGACTCTTTGGGGCTCAAGGATATTCCGAACTGTTTACAAAGCTGAAAAATCTACCTTACATGTATTACATGTTCATAAGAATTTTTTGAAAATATGGTAACATCATCCAAATAAACCAATATGCATTTATTTATTAACGTATGGAAATCCATGTTCATTGCACATTGAAATGTTGCAAAATCATTTAAAAGGCCAAAAGTCATTCGTTTGTAAGCATAAGTACCCCACTTGGTGGTAAAAGGTGTTTTCTATCTATTCTCGACAGAATCTGATTGTATCCACTATCACCATCCAAAAGAGATAGTCTATCAGAACAAACTGTTCTCAAAATATGATCCATGTTAGGTAGTGGATAATGATCTTTCAATGAAGCCTTGTTAAGATCTCTAAAATCCACACATAATCTGATTTCTCCATTCTTTTTCCAAACAGAACAAGGTTGGCTACCCAACTTGAATGCTTGACTGGAAAAATAATACCTAATTCAATTAACTTAGATAACTCTTTTCTCATTAATGGCTCAATTTTTAGATTTACAGGCCTTTGCTTCTACCTAACTAGCTTGGAATTTGGTTGTAACTCTATTGTATGCTTGAGCTAAAATTGGATCAAACCCTCTTAATTTTGTACATAATTTGATAAATGACTATTTTTCAGCTAAAGAACATACCTTTCCAATAAGTAGCTTCTTGTCGTCATCCACCAAGATTTCTTCATAGTTATCTGTGTGAGTTGAAATCTTGCCTTTGTCCTTTCTTAACTGATCATCAAAACTGAAAATGTCTTCTAGAGTGACCAATCCTTGAGGAAACTTGTTTGTTTTTAACTGAACAATTTGATCACCATAGAAGTGCTATAGTTTTTCCTGATTTACTATAGAAAATTCAGCTTCTTGTTGTAAAATCTGCAAATCTGTTTATCATCTTCAAAAACCTATCAATTCTCTCCATTGTCAGGCACTGAAGGTATGATAATTAATTTAATGTGTTTGACCTTTTTTTCAATCTTTCTACAACATCAAAGCTAGCACTAATTGTTACAAGTCTATCTGCATGTTTATTTTTAGCTCTTGGGACAGATTGAATGTTAATAGCATCAAAATCATCCATTAAGTTTGAAACTCTATGTTTGTAAGACTTCAACAATGAATTATTACACACATTAAAGTTTTTCACTTGATTAATAACTAATTCTGAATCTCTGAAAACTTGTAAAGTGCTGATACCTCTCTTTCTAGCCCATTGCAAGCCATGAATTAATGCTTTGTATTCAACTACATTACAAGTACAAGAAAAATGCAAACTTAAAGCTAAAAAGTACCTTTCATTTGAAGGGGAAGTAAGCATTAAACCTACACCTTATCCTTTCTTATTTTTAGCTCCATCGAAGTGAAGCTTCCATAGCCCTTCTATTGCTTCTTCTAGTTTTGGACAACAAGGGAATTGGTGCATTTTCTTCATGCAAGCAATAAACACTGAACAAATCTTCATCTACTTCCTTAAAATGGTCATAAGCATGTTATTCTTAATTATTTTCACCCATGAATAGATTAGAAACGTCATCAAGTGTTGAAACATGATCTATAACATTGAAATCAGATCTAGAATTGAGTAATTTATTGCAGCATTTGAAGCATGAGGCTCAATATGAAATCTAGCCAGAGGCTCGAATTTATGGTAACCTTAGTTCCATATTGTGTAGTAAAGAACAAAAATTACCAATCTGAAGAAAGATAACCTCCTATTTTTGCTATAAAATATTGTGATAAACATAAGGCAAAATAAGGAGGCAAATCTACAACAGTCACATCTTGTAGAATTGTAATGTTGGGACAAGCATGTAAAGTTACTTCTAGGTTTTTGATAATACCAACTATATTATTTGTTGTCCCATCTAGCTATAACATGCTTTTCTCTATAGGCTCATACTGCAGGCCCAATGTTTTCATAATTTCTTTTGCATAATTATGCTACTTGCACCACTGTCAACCATGCAATTATGAACTAAATGATCTCCAATAATCAGAGATAAATAAAATGGTGGTGGCTTCTTGATATCATGAGCATTTAAGACCTTTTGAACCATCCATTTAACTTCTTTAATGTGAAAATGTTCCAATGTTCCAAGGACCGTGTCCACTTTCTGAACTTCCTTTTCTATTGGTTTTGAAGAAATTTGCAACTTAACAAGTTCATGAGAAAGCATCTCTTGTTGTCTTGGAATACTTAGAGCATCATGTTATCTCCCAAAGTGCACCTGTAGAGAGATGACTGTAGGTTTTCTAGGCTTGCAAATTTGATCTCTCTCTTTCGTAGATACAATGGAAACACCTCAGGTCTGTGGGTATACCTATTTTGAGGTGAGTCTCTCGGTATAAAAGTCTAGTTCCTTGTTGATGTATCCTAAACTGCTTTGGGTTTTAACGGTAAAAATGACTGTAAAGTAATTAAAACTAAGGTGATACACCAAATTTGTATGAGGGCTTTGACTGAGTCTATGCACAATTGATATGTGAAAGGATTCTTGATGCACGAACCAACAGTTCTTCTACAGAATATCAAGGGAAAACACTTGGAGGTATTGAGGGAGATTATCACAACAATACTGCTAAGCTAAACATGCACATTAATATCATGCAGAAACTACTTGAATTTTGTAATAGGGTAAGATGATTAATCAAGGAATTTGCATTCACAAGACTAATATAAACATACACAAGACTGCAAATAATTAGGAAGGTAGAAAATACTTCACACTTAGAAGGAAAAACGCAAAATTGCTTTAGTACTCCTATATCCAAAAAGTCCTCTTGCTTTGCAAAGGCACACAATATATAGCAAAATTAATTTACCCACCCTTCCTAAAAATAGCCTAAGGCTTGTACTCGCCCATGCATCTTATTTTTATCCTTTACTTAATAATAGATAAAGGAATAAAAATAGAGCATGTAATTACAAATAGGCATTATTAGCCTTAATTACAATACAATCAAACTGAAGTTGATTGTTCTATTTTTAAGAAAAGAAGGGTGAATAATTTGCTAAAAATAAGATTGCTTGCTAGGCAAGTCTCTCTCCATGGGCATGCAATTTTATCTCCTTCTCTGTTTTGACCTCTTGTGAAGCATGCAAAAATAACTCCTTTGTTTTGTGCTAGCTCCATGTGGGGACCACCCTTTGATATATGAATTTGTCTTCGTTTGAGTTTGGCCACCTTTGTGGACTTAGCACATTACCATGGTTTTAGATACATATGGGGGAACTTTGTAAAAGTCACCACACCATGCTCGGCCACCTTTGATTATTGTCATAGGCTACACTATATAGTCTACCACCTTTTGATTATACATGACCATATAATACTTGTCGTCTTTGTATGTCTGAATAGTATATAATTTAGAAATTCACCTTTTTGGTGATCATTGGGTATAATTTGGTTGGCTTTTGAATTATTGAGAGCATACACTATGGTTAGACTTTGAAATTCATTGCAATGATTTTGTTTTAATCTAATGACATGGCCTGGCCCCTTCTCCATGGTGACTCACCCCTTCATGCATTTTTTCGGTGGAAACCTAACTCGGGTTGAGTCTTTTTGGAAATTTGGTGATGATTTTAAACCGCCGATCTATGTACTTTGAGATCTAAGGTCGTCGATCTTTGGACTCATGGTTAGGGTTTCTGACTATGCATTGAATGTGGTTAGTGGGATTGATTGTAGTTAATTGTTTTGAGCCTGGAGCTTGATCCTTGGCCCTTGATCTTTGTCCTTTTGATTTTTGGTCATTGATCTTGAACCGTGGTTGAGTCCTGTTGACTCGTCTCTCGAGTTTTCATGCTAAAAGGTGACTTTGACCCATAATGATCACTTCATTTGGTTTTTTAGTGATGTGGGAAAAGCCCTAGAAAAATAGTTTTTGACGTCATTTTTGGTTTCTTTATGAAGCTCTGAACTTTTCCATTATGGGTAACTTTGAAACCCGACCCCTCTACATTTTGTTCTCCGAGCTTGATTGGATATGTATCTTTGTTGTTCGGCTCTATATATTTTGAAGTCTCTAGTTTCTTTATTGGCCGCCATCGATGAAGCTCTGAAGCTCAGCTTTTTTGAAGGTTTGTTGGCCACTCGTCTTAACTCGAGCTCTCTGCAGGGTCTTATGGCCACCATTGTTTGATGAGAAGGGTAAGTTTTGATCTCTGAACATGGTAACTGATCATTGTTTTTTCATTTTCACTTTGTTCTTTGAGAAATGTTAATAACCGTTCTCTCTCTGTATTTACTAGGTTTTTGTGGCTCGTCCATGGTCGAAACCTATTCTGGGTTATCATTTTTTTGCCTTGAATTTGATGGTTCTCTAAGGACTTGATAGCTCGATGTTAATTGGTGAGTTCTGTCTCTTATTCTGATTTCTGAAGCTTTGTATTTTTGAGCTCAAAATTCATTTGGGTGCTCATTCTGGCTTTGTAGATGGCTTTATATTCACTTCAATTTCTTGTATCATCCATAAAGTAGTTTTCTTATTCTCTGAGTATTTACCTCTATTCTGGAGCTTTGTTCTAATAATGAAATTTTCTTTTACTTATCATTCAGAACTAGAACAATGGTTTCACTTTGATAGTTTCCTTCACTTATTACATTGCTTGTACCTTATGACTCCTCTAAACTTAGAAACTAGTTCTGCCATCATCCTGAGACTATAATATATTAGTTCTTTTGAAGAAAAATTAAGTGTTACCTTGCTGGAAACTACATATGTATTGTTTGACACTTCTGCAACTAGGATCTCATATTACACTAATTACTCAACCATTCCTCTATGCTTTTCTGATTATATAGTGTCTTGAATCGAATCCTTTCTAGGTTGGAACCTTGCTAAATATTTGTATCCTTTCCTTTTGAGACTTGATATCTGATTGTTTGACTTTTCTGTAACTCTTTAACTTGGATATGAGAGCCATTTGTGTGTGTATTTACTTTGTATTCTGAATATGATGATCTGATGCACAATTTATCCTTTCTACTCTGAGTTTTATCTATTCCTAGAGTAGGTGATGATGTTCTACATGCTTCCCTTATTGTTCTTAATAGTATGAAATATTGTTTACTTTAGATGCAAAACAAATCTCTGAATTTGATAATCTGTAAAATGAAAGTCTAAACTTGCATTCTTTTGTATTTCTTTATTTCAAATTCTGAAATGGTCCTTTGTAATCTTGTAAGTGGCTTTCTGGAAATTGTAAACAATTCTTCATCTCTTTGTAACACCATTTTTAGGCATAAGCCTTGATTCAGATGCTTTGTTGAAATACTATAACTTGTTTCTTTTACTTAGATGCTTTTATTTCCTTGATAGTAGTATTTTTGGCATGCTGAAATATTTAAAAGTTGATTTTACATGGTGAAGCCCTAATTTTTTTTTCAGAATTCTTTCTTCCTTCCATTTCCAGCATAGTAGTTGTATTTTTCTGATTCAAAATATAGAAAATAACACTTCTGTTGAAGTTGATTTGGTAATTGAAAGTTGAAACATCATAATTGTTCATTTCTGATCATGCAATGCTTTTCTACTTTTCTGTATCACTTTACTTAATTTACATAATCCTTTTAAAGCATGTGATAGTTGAAAACAACATGATGAAGAGTTGTAAATGTCCATTTTACATGGTGAAGCCTCTGTCAAAATTTTCCCAGAATCTTCTTTTCATTCCTTTTCAGCTGTAATATTTTCTTTCCAGTTAACTTCAACTTCTTGAAATCTGATTCTTCTTCTTTAGTTGTAGGCTAAAACATGTGCTTCTATCTTCCAGTCTCTCTTCTTTCTGTAACTTCTTCCATTTTAGAACAATTACTGAAATTTTGAGTTACATTCTTCCTTCTTTCCAGCATGTACTTATGACTTGTCTATTTCTTCCTGGCTGCAACTTGTACTGCACACACTTAGGAAAACAATTAGAAAATACTTAGGATTTTTGGCCTCTCTTGTGTCCATGTTCTTCTCTTCTTTTCTCTTTATTTTTTCTGGGTGAATAAAGCATGTATGCAGTTTGATCTTCAAATAGAATATATCTCCTATTATTAGAGATTCATATGCACAAATTAGGATAGTATAGGAATATGAATTGATCCCTGAGCTCGTAATTGATAGTTATTCTTTTCTTCTTTTTAGGTATAGTGGCTTCTACAATGAAGATGAAGAAGGAACAAAAGATGGAAATGGAGATGCTTCAATCGAGAAAAGAAACCCCAAGGCAATGATGGGTTCACTCATACTCCTTTACTTTCTCTTTCATGCATGTGTACCTTTTATTTCAGTAGTTGTACTTTACTTTTCAGTTACATCCCACGGCTTGTGTGGGAAACATTTGAAAATTCCTTATGAATAAAACATTGAATTTTATAAATGAGTTGTATATTTCTTTCTGCATTTCAGCTTTCTATATGGATTGTATGATGAACTAAACAACTCAGTCATTTAATTGAATGTCTTAAACATGAAGGAAAGAACATTAATGAGAACCTATAACATTCAGTAATGAACTCGATTTCTACAATCTTTACCTATGTTTGTTGTCCCAAAACTTAACACTTCACCTACTCTATAATTCGGTGTCTTCATCAAGACAACACAACTGTCCTTCGGGGCCCTTGTGTTCTTTTGCTAAAGGTATCATGAAATTGTAGACTATGTGATCTGTTACATTTTGTAACAACACACATAGCTATAGATTTCACTTAATCATTAATTAATTTAGTAGTAACCAATAACATCAAAACTTCCTTAGCTTAGGTATACTTCACCAATGCCTTTCATCATAATGACAAAGTTTCGAGTTGCCCATTTTTGCACAAGTGCAAAAATTGTCAACACATCCCACATTGAGATATTAACATTATGATTTTTCATTACATCAACAATGTTAAAAGAAGCAACATTTTTGGAAACAGATTTTATTGTTTTAGCATAAGCTTTAAAAAAAAGCCGACTCTGCTTTAGCTACTCTTGATATCCGAGGTATAAAAATCTTCTTGGATCAACTTGTAATTGTTTTTGTTGTGCTTTACCATCTAAAAAACATGTTGTTTGTTTTGGAACAATAGTGTTATTTTCCAATTTTTGGGCTATACCTCTATGTTTATCGCATACATTGTAGGTAGAATAGGTCTATTTTGAAACTTTTGACTTTCTCCGGCATTTTATTATGCCCTAAGAGTAACCGTAATAAAATCATCTTCATTAAAACTGTCAAGTTCTGTTCGGAGTTCTTTACGAACATTAGTTTCGTGTTGCTCACCCTCCATTTTAGGTATGAACAATGTTTCAAGTTAAGGTTGTGCAATAAGGCTTATATTTAGGAATGAATTTGGACAATTTGTAGTTGTATGAGGTTGATTACAAGATTGAAACCATTATTCAGTAGCCATATTAATTAGGACTAAAGTTTTAGATGACCTAGGAGCTTTTGGGTCAAATTACCTTTGCTAATATGGTCATCTGTAATTATGATTCTGTTGATAAGCCTTCCTATTTTTGCTAGTTTTGCTGATAAGGAGCTTGATAAGGCCAGCTAGGTAAAGCAAGTCTATTTTTAATCAAATTTAGCTTGTTTCACATATCCTATAAAGCTTAAACATATGAGGGGGCTGTAATAGTAGACTCCAAAATTGTGATAGGTTGTGGGATAGGTGCCAAATCTTCTAACAAAAGAATCAAGGCCTTGGTGCTAATTTTATTGTTCAAATAAGATTTTTTTCATCCTTTATAGCAATATCGTAAGTTGTCGGGATGGGTGTCACCTCCGAAAGACTCGAATCATACTTGAAATAACATTGTTTAAGGATGTAAGATATTAAAGAAAGGTATGGTCAGCTTGAGGCTTGACACTACCTGAAATTATTTCCCAAGTTCTAGAAAAACAGATATTGAAATTGGCTATAAATTTATGAGGGGATCTCTTAATTGTAGATAGTTGTTCTATGAGCGATAAATGATCTGAATGATCTTGAAATTGTTTCATCAATTTCTCACCTAAGTCATCCCACATTATTATGCTTCAAAATTCTAAATTTATATATCATTGCGAGGCTTTCTATTTAAAATATGCATCTAAAAGTCTCAAGGCTACATCTTCATGTGTTATATTATAAATCGCACGTAGGACTCCAACATCTTTGACATTTTCTTCGTAGGAGTAATATGATTTTAACTAATGAATGAAGGAAAAATTTTCATGGAAACATTAGGGATATCATGATAAACTAGAATTACTAATGGGATGCCATTAGTAAAGGTCAAAAATTCTGATGTGGTTGAATAGTAATTAGAAAACTAGGATCCGAACAAAAAAATTAATACGTGGTACAGGAAGAGTAGGAGGAGGGTTGTTAAAACCAGACCTATTATAAGGTAGGGTGTTAGCAACTCTTCTTCTTCTTGCAGAATTCAAAGGTAAAGAAATAAACTCATAAGGAATTCCTCTTACCAATGATCTTGTAGTCACTTTAGGCATTGAACATGCTGAAAACAGGTCTCAAATCAACCTTACAGAATCACCAAATAAATATTTTAGTCTTTAGAATAAGTTGTTCTAGCTTATCTCTAAAAGTAACTTTTCTTTGTTGTGAATATATTGTAAATTGTTGTAATTTTCTCGCAGAGATCTGATTTGTGGTCCCATGTGTGCCAAAACTATTATCTCTTGAAAGTTCATCTTGTAGAGAGATGACTACAGAAGGTTCTAAGATTTCTCTAGATCTCTCTCTTTCAGTAATCAATGGAAACACCTCAGTCATATCTACTATTGAGGTGAGTCTCTCGTATCAAGGATGACTCATTCTTTATGTATCCTAAACTAATTTTTAGGGGTTTTGAGGGTAAAAAGAGGACTACAAATTAATTGAAAATAAGGGTGATGATAAACCAAACTTGTTGAGGGATTTGACTAAGTACATGAACAGATATTTGAGAATCGATTTTGGATACACAAACCGATAGCTTTCAATAGAATATTAAGGCAAAAAAATTGAGGTAATAGGGGAATGATTCACACCAATATTGTTAAAATAAACATGCACACTAATATTATGCGAAACAACTAAATTTGCGATAAAGTAAGATGATTAATCATGGAATTTGACATTCATGATAAAAAATAAAATATACACAACACTACAAATAATTCGAAAGGTAGAAATAAATTCTCATTTAAAGGGTAAAATGAGAAAAATCTACTTAAGCACTCATGTGTCCAAAAATTCCTCCTTGTGCCTTGCAATTACACACAATATATAGCAAGATAATTCATCCTATCTGCCCTAAAAATAGACTAAGGTTTGTACTCACCCATGCATTCTATTTTTATCCTTTAATAATAAAGATAATAAAAATAGCATGCAATTACAAATTAGGCTTTAAGGCCTTGAGTACAAAAATAAATCAGTCAAACTGCAGTTGATTGATCTATTTTTAAAAGAAATAAGATGAATAATATTGACTAAAAAAATATTTCTTGCTGACCAAGCCTTCCAATACATGCAATTTGTCTTCAAATATCCTATTCTTGGAAGTGCATGCAAAAGAGATCACTAAATGAGCAAAAAATAACTTTTACAATATTTGAACCAATGTAGGGACCACTTGAGCTCTGATGTTGACTTCTGACTCATCACAAGTGCATGTTAACCTCCTCCTTCTCCTCCATGTGGGGACCACCTGAGTGTTATATTTTCCTTTGTATTTGGCCACCTTTTGGCAAGGTTAAGGTTATTTGATTATTTTAAGGTATTTGGTCTTTTGCACATGTGAGTTGTAATTGGGAGGAAAATTTATATTGGTTGGGGGGCCACCTTATAATAGTTCAAAATATAATAATATGACTATAGTCGATGACTCTAGTCATATTATTATATAACTATAGCCATCGACTATAGTCATACAATTATATACATCAACATCATTGGCTTTTCTTGCTTTGGGATTATTGGCAATGATGTGGTTAGGGATAAGGTTAATGTGATAATTTGAATAAAGAAAAGGGGATGGCCCCCTCTCCATGGTGACTCGACCCTTGTGGTCCTTAGCTAGCACTTGCATTGATTTTAATTGGTTCCTGTGAACCATCTATGACCATTGATCTTTTTGGATGACTCCCCATCGTTGATTATTCATGCATGGCCTATAGCGGATCATTGATATTTATCAGTATTAAACATGGTTTTGAGTGGATGCATGCATGGTCTTAGTCATTGATCCTATGCGATTTTTATCTCTACCATCGATGCATTTGGCCTTTGGTTGGCCTCTGACATGAGTCTTGTTCGCGTTGATCTTATTAACCCTAATCATTCAAGACTATCGATTGATGGGGTGATTGGCATTTGTATTTGCCATGTAATCATGTGCATTGATTTCATTCCATGCTTGATCTCCATTTTTTATGTATAAATCAATCAAGGTAGGGTTAGTCGGTGAGTTTGGATTGGGTATTAAGGTAAAAAAATGAGCCCGAGCTCATTATTATTCTGTGATTTGGACTTGTGGAAAAGCCATGGAAAAATTTCTCCCCACCACCATTATTGATCTTTGTGAGCTTATTTTACCTCTGTGATTTTTAGTCATTTCTCATTTTATGATCCTATGCTTAGAGTATCTTGGAAACTTTGGCCATTTAATAGTCTCTGAACATGCATCATTTCCATTCGGCCGTCATGTTTGAAGGTATATAAACTTTAATCCTTCTAGTATATTTTGTATTGAATGAGTTAATAATTTGGCTATATTTTTAGTCATTACCTTGGTGTACAAAACCGGGTTCATTTGTAATCTTATAGTTTGCTATCTGTGCATTAATAACATGATTCTTTTGGTGTATGCACTTTGATTCTTCTTATTCAAATTTTTCCATGAAAGGTATCTGAAGTTCTATTCTGGTTTCTCTATATCGACTCAGTCGTGGTATGCTTTGAAGCCATTATCCTTTTGTAGGCATTCGCTGATATCCCTAAGCTACAGCTTCTTGCTTTCTAAGTATGTATTTGATGACTCTAACTTTTTCATTTCTCTTCAACCACCATTAACGAGTTTTTGAGATTTACTTTGGCCTACGAAGAACCCATGAGCATACTATAAAATAAAACTTGTGACTGTGAAAGAGCTTTTGAAATTTTTTATTCTTCTTCTTATCACTGTGACATGCTTCTCATTTAAAGCCATAATGAAGTATGAAGCTTAACTTTATTAGTTCCCTTTTAATTTTTTGTGGTTTCCTCCATTCTCACAGTCATGCTATACCTTGTATCCATTGTTCCTCTAAAAGAACCTTATTATGTGACTGCATACTTTAAGATAAACATCACCACAACTCTTGGGTCTTCTTCTGATATGTATACTTGAGCTCTTCTATAATGGTATCTTTGACTATTATGACTGCATGCTTTAAACTCAACTGGTCCATCTAAAACTCTGTATTTTATTTTTTAATGATGATGGTTTTGTTGAGGTAACTCAGTTTCATCTCAGCTGCAAGTATGAGTTTGTTTCAAATGGACCTTTTCTCTTTGGATGGAATTTCACACTTACAATATCCACTGTAAATTTTTAGAGACTTGGCTCTATATTCTGTAGAAGCTGAACATTTTCTTCTTCATTAAGAAGTTTAGCTAGAAGCTTTCTGTAACTGTAATTTTCTATGAATAATTTCTACATGTTGTTATAAATTTATAAAACTTCTTTTTGAGGCCTTGTATCTTCCTGATAACGTTTATAGAAACATCATGGAATAAATTGAAGAATTGAATTCAAAGATAGATAAGATCTTATCATTTCTCCTTTACTGATAATGTTATTAATTTGTAGCTTAACTTTCTTTGTAATACATGGCATATTTCCTTAATTTGGCTTGAAATGAACAATAAGTTCCTGTAATGAATAGTGAAATCTGAATATTCTATAACTCTTATGTAGCATTACTTAATAAGTTCTACAAATTGAAAATAGTTGTAGCTCTCTTTTCTGCTCTTATAAATATGAATATGCTACATTATTCTTTGTTCAATCTGAGTTGAATTTCTACAATACTTCTCCTTATTCAAATTACTATTTGATCAGTACAGTAGTTTATCTTTTTTCACAACTTTCAAGCATGTATTAGTTGTGAAATAACATGATGGAAAGATGTAAAATGTCTATTTTACATGGTAAAGCCTGTCAAAATTTTCTCGATTTCCTTTTCCATTTTGTTTCAGCTACAATTTCATCTCAATTTCTAAGTTAATCCTTTTAATGTGAGCATGGAACTTGTATTCCAAACCAATGTTGAAGCCATATACTTCTTCTAAAAATTACTTGATCACTCTATAAGTTTCTACTTCTTTTTTTTACTTATTGGTTTTAAATTGAAACTTGGATAACATCACTCTTTTTTTGTTTGACCTTGACATTGAACCCTTTACCTATTTGATAAGGTATGGTACCAGTTGTTGGTGCTCAAAATAGTCTCACCCCATTTTTCCATTAAAATCTATCAATTTACGGCCTCTACCACATTTTATCCCCCATGTTGTGCCTGAGGAGTCTCTGCCTTCCTTTTGTTTCCATAACCAATCCTTCCTAGGCCGAGGATCATGTATGGATCCATAGTTGTTTCCTTGTTTCTCTGTTTATCTGAAAGGGTCTATAATTAGGGTCCCCCATTCTCTGTTCATCTAAAAAATCGGGCTCTCCCGTTCTTTCTATTTTCCATAGTCAGGATTTGTTGTCCTTATCATTTTTTCCTAAATACTTGAAGAAAAATGAATGGATGTATCTCGAGCAATGTATTTGAGCCTTGTAACATTTCTAAATTCTTTGTCCTTGGAAAAATTTCATCTCCGGGCACAAATGGTTGTTTTTCCACATTTTACAATTTGACGGGCATTTTTCCCGATTAAATTTACATCTTTGCATCAATAAGAAACGTGGCCACTTTTGGTTAGATGCAGCTCAGTAGGGCACTCTAAAAATTCTATGGATTGTCTTGACTCAAAACTAGTCCACATGGAGGAACGTCGCTCATTTTAAGATTTTATTTTAGGTTTGGCCTTGGAGTTGCGCCAAGATGACACGTGGAGGTTTCCAGTTACTTTTTGGGACTTAGAGAATTTTTATGTAGATGGTACAATTTAGTGGAACAGGGACACGTGGTGAGCCCGTGCTTGTTCAGGATCTCCACTTTGGGTCTCTATGTTGAAATTACGCCATGAAGACACGTGGAGGGTTCTGCTTTATGGGGCGTTCCCATACTTAGTCTTTTTTCAAAAGGTTTTGAGAGGCCTAGGACACATGGAGGACTGGCCCTTGAATTTAATTTTAAAGAAGCGTGAGAAGGACACTTGGAGGCCTCCACTCACTTTACATTTTGCTTGGAATTTTCAACAGCCAAAGGACATTGCCTCGGACCCTAACACATGGAACCTTCTTCTTAGCTTTAAGCATTCAAACAAAAATTTTGGGCCAAGACACATGTGGTGAGCCCAAGCTCATTTAAGATCTCGACTTTTGGAACCATCCCAAGATGTGCCATTATGACGCATGACAGTTTGAAAAGTCAAGGGGCGGGGAAGCAGACCATTAGAGGTAACTTGGATTTTTTTCCTCTTATTACCGAAAGGATTAAAACATCAAAATGGCCAATAGACTCGATAGAGAATAGTCAAAATTTTGCCCCAATCAAGAGTGGAGTTGCAAACTTCCAGGGGAAATTTGGAAAATTTTCCTTTTGTGGAGAAGGGAGTTAAAAGTAAAAAAGGAAGTGTGGTTCCATTGGGACCCACATCAAAGACTAGAAGAGGATGGGCAGAGCTGCGGGAAAATTTGGAAAAAATTCCTTTTCCAAAAAAGAGGTGAAATAGCAAAATTTGGTCATGGTTCCTTTAGGACCCACCTTAGGACATGTGTTAGGCTCATTTCTCAAGGGTGGAGGTGTGGAGAAAAATGTGAAAATTTACATTTTTCCAAAAGTTGCGAGAAGAAAAAGAACTGAAGGCCCGCTCTAAATTGGATCTTCCATGTGGATGGTCCAAATTCAAAATAGAAATCAATGGCAGCTTTGACTCTGTATCTGATTTTTCTACCATTTTCATTCCAGAGCTCTTGGGGATGTGTATTCCAAATGAAGAGGAACATTAATCTCATATCCTAGTTTGGTGGGGAAGGTCTGTAAATGTCTCTCACCATTAATATGCAATTTGAATGTCATTTTCACCCTGATTTTTCTTTCCTTGGCATGCAAAAGACTTGTTGATATATGGGTTTGGTGAGAAAAATCTAGGGACGTATTTTCATGAAGATGTGACATGACCTTTGGGATTAATATGATCTTCCATTTCTTCTTCCCGAGCACATAAAGAAACTAGATTGGATAGAATAGTGGTGGAAGTGGTTGGTGAGTAAAGGGAAAAGTGATCTACGAGAGGAAGGAGTTTAATGTAGGAGATGTTCGAAGAGATCTTTCCCCGAGCACCTCATAACGTTTTATAGATCTATTCTAGGAATCGTGATCGAGATCATGGTGAGCACCGGTCCACTTAATGTCTCTAGTCTTTGGGGAAAAGGATTTGTTGTCAAATGATATAAATAGGCATAATTTGATCTAGCCCCTCTTTTGGGAGTTTGTGAAGGTATAAGTGTTAGGAGGAGAAATTGATTTCCTGAGAGAAAAGTTTGATAGAGCCCGTCTTTTTGAGAAACTATCTGAAGAAACATATTTATCTCCTTTTTGTTAAATTTGATCATGTCAAGGTGGTTGCGAGTGTACAACCATTGAAAATCTCTGAGATTGTTTGAGTAACTTTCCCCTACTTATAAATTTAACCAAACTCGAGATAATATGTTTCATTCTTGAGAAAAAATTGTGTGTTCTTCATTTTTGAATGTCTGCAAGTAGTTTTTCTTGTTCTCGTTGCATCTTACATTGAAATTTATGTGAATCACACAAGATCTTATCCTTTTGATAGTTATGTGGCATTTACAATTTCATCTATTAGAAGAGCTTTCATTTGATCATGAAATAAACAAATTTAAAATAACTCTAACTCCTAGCATGACTATAAGATTGTTTGTTATCCTTTGAGGGTATCTTAGGTGTGATGAAACAAAGATTGATAATGTTTAGTTAAGTTTTCCAATTTGATCCTTCATTTTGGATCCTTGAAGTTTGTGTGAAAAGTCTGATCTGGGCCTCCATTGGAGCACATATTTTGGTTAAAGGAACACCCTAGCTACTTTGAAAGCATTTTACTGTTTGAGCTTTCCATTTTTGTAAAATTTCTCAAATATTTGGTATAATCAACTTTATCCTACTTCACCTCCCACAAAAATTCATTCAAAAACAATTAATCATACCCATACTACCCCTGTTTGTCATGTATGTATACAAATGCATAATTTTTACTACCAAAACATGTAGAAACAATCAGGTTTTCATTTTCTTTAGTGGCATGAACCTTTCCTAGAAAATATCTCCATTATCTAGAGTGACAACTTGTGAGAGTTAGGTTTTGTTGCATTGATCATATTTTCTTCAAGGTCTTCTTAATACTTCACAAGGAAGGACATCTCCATCTCCTCCATAAACAATAGGCTATAAAAGGGTCCTCTCACCCTAGTTGAAAGGCACAACCATAAAGTAGTGAGGATAGGTCAAATCCTCTTGAGGGTGTTACCCATTTCTCCACATCTGAGTGAAAAGAGCAAGTTGCATTTCATCCCCAACTATTAAATGCCAAATTACAAGATTTTCTTTCCTCTAAGCTTCTTTCCATACCTCGTGATGTTGCTTTCGGCTTCGAGGGAGAATCAATTTGGTACCAACACCTTACTGCAACGCTTCAGGGGACATAGTAGTTAGAGTTCATATTCGAGACCACTGTAAAATACTTCTTATATGTTGCAAGTGTTGTGTGTAATTCTTTTAGTTTCCACACCTAGTACGCTAGCTTTCACTAATAAATCTGGGTAAAGAGAAGTCGAATATTTCCATTTCCAATTTTTAGTGTTGACAAACATTTGATAAATTATATTTAGTGCATTTTCACAACTAAGGTGGAAATCCTAAGTGGTAAATTCTACCGTGTTGATCCGATTCTTAATGAATACTAGTGTCTTAACCTCTATCAATTGAGATATGTATTACTAACCTTTGTAAAGTTGGAAGTAAGAAGGTCCTTCTTTGCTAGGGATCCTATTAAGACACTATTTCCAGAGCTAGGAAAAGGATAGTTAGAAGGAAGAAAATCTCAGAGAGTTGTTGGAGATCAAGTAGACAAGAAAAGGGATCTCTATTGATGAAATTGATCGGCTTATTATTGAATACTACCATTCAAGTGCTTATGAATCAGGTATCCTCTTTGTGGAATTGAATTATCAACTAGAGAGGGCCTTCATTTGATTTTGAAAATTTTGCTTCTCATTCTGCCATTTTCTTTTGAAATTTGATAGTGACTTCAAGAAACAAGGCCTTTAGGGGATATCCATTTTGAAATTTATACTCCTATGTCTAAAATCCCCCCGCCCTTATCAATTTGTCTCTCCCCAGGGTCACCTCCTCAAAACATCATGTCCTTGGCCCCACCTAGACCTCCATTTGTTGCAAAAACACTTTGGTCCTATAAATTTTATATTGATGGATGGTTACCCAAATGCGCTCCCAGATCTAAGAAATATATTACCCAACTTCCAAGGAAACAACATTTATAACTAGTGATCAACATCTAAATCTTTTTAACAATATGATGGAAGACTTTGAGATTGAACATGAAGATGTATATATCACATTGTTTATCCATACTCTAGAAGAGGATGCCAGGGACTCGATATAAAGCATTTTCCGGATAATTCCATTGATTCTTAACAAAGATGAACAATGCATTTAGATTGTAGTATGGTGATATAACTAACCCTAGGTTTCTTCTATCGAATTTTACAACATCAAGAACAATCCTAATGATTCAGTACATGATTTCAACACAAGGTTTAACAAGACCTTGAGGAGATTTCCTATTAGCTTAAGGCCATGTGATGAATCATGTTTGATCAAATATTTAGATGCATTTGATAAAAAATATGCTTACTACTTGAGGGAAAAAACCCTACTAATTTGAGGCAGGCCTTCACCATGGATCTACAAATAGAGAACAACATCAAAGCAATTAGAAAGCCTCCAAAAAGAGAGGGTGTAAAACTAATTAACCTGGAAAATCCTCAAACAAGTAAGGCTGCTGATTTGGAGGAAGTTGTGAAAAATTTGGCAAAGGTTTTCAAAGAAATATCATACAAATTAGCCCAGGCAAAAGGGATTGGGCGAGTTCACAAGGTCAATACAAGTAATAGGGCCTATGACAAGTTTACAAATCACCAAATATCTGATGATAGAGGCAAGGAATCTATTGGATTTGGAAATAGGTAGTCCCATGCTAGAGAAAACATAATGGTACCTTATCCTTTAGCTGTAAGAGTTTTTGTTGTGGAAGAGATAGATGTCATTGATTGGTGTGATAGATGTTTCATGCTCCATGTGAGGAAGATTAGTAGGAAGAATAAGAAGAATATGATGACAATGATGATGATGTTTACATGATGGGTTGCTCCACGAGGTCACAACACCAAGAAACTTAAACTAAGGTAATAAGTGCTAGAACTACTGCTAATTTTTGGGATTACATCCATCAAGTACCTATTCTTCCTCCTCTCATACTTTATAAGTAGATACTATACAAGATTTTGAATTGCCCAATAATGATGTTGAATATTTGAGGGATTTAATGATAAAGAAGTATGATGGAGGAATCCCATATGAGGAGGATAGGTAGTTGTTGATGAATGTTGTTGTGACTCAAGGAAAGGAACACAACAAAAGAAGTAAGGTTTTCAAAGGGACATGGCCTCGAGCCAAGCCAAAAATCCATTTCTTTAAATGTTCTTAAAGAGGCTCCTAAGAAAGATGCATCTACCAAGGGCCTTGTTTCCTAAACAAAACTCATACCCCACCTCATGCCCAAGCTATCAAAAATCTTGTCCCATCTAATGAGTCTATTAACATTACTTCTAATGTCACCTTACCAAATTCTATCCCATATGATATTGCCCAAGTCTTGAGTCAGATCAAGATCTTAGTTCCAATTGTTGAGTTACTTAGGATCCCTGAGCACAAGAAGAGGGCATTGGAGTATTTTGGACTGAAAGAGGAGAAGACTGCCATAGGTAGAAACATAAACATTGTGGAGACTCCACCACTCATTGAAGAACTAGAATCACCGCCAGCATCAAAGAGCTAGATGAACCACTTGAGGTTTATTTGGAAACATCCTTGGTAGATTCTCATTTGAATGTGGATCCATTCTTCACCACTCTGATCATTAAGGATAGATTTCTGCACAACTATATGTTTGATTCGGGGCATCATACAATGTTATGCCTCTGGAACTTATGAATGAACTGAATATCAAAGTAACAACCGTGTATATGGGAATTTCATTGCCATAGATTCCGTAGAGGTTCCATTGGTGGGATGTGTGAAAGGGTATGGTGGTACAACTTGCTTTACCTATCTAGGCAAGAATTTGAATCTTGATGTAGTTATTTTTATTTCCCACCAAGTGGGGTATGTTGTTATCTATAAAATGGGCTACAAGTGTTAGTGGGATTGTTCAAATGGATATGTCCTATGCCACCATCCCAATTGAGGGAAGCCTTTTAAAGTTGTATGGGGAAAAGAAGATGTTACACTTTATTGAAGATCCCAACAATGCATATTATGAAGTTTTGTACAAAGTGTTGATGCTTATAACTTTGTACGATTTTCTTTGATAGAAAAGAGCACAAGAGTGAAGAATGCATGTTTTTGAACAGGAAAGCTCTCCACGGACTTATTGTTTGATGGAGCTTGCTCCAACTTTGGAAATGGTCTTTGGTGTTATTCTCGATCTCTCTAGGCTAGGAAGAGTTTGTATTTTCCTTCAAAATCAACTTTGAGTACACTAATAACATTGTTGAGTATGAGGCACTGTTGTTAGGTTTGAGGATTTCTTGGAAATATGGTGTTAAAGATATCATTATCAAGGGAGATTTAGAATTAAATGCAAAGCAAGTCGAAAAAAATGTATGCCAAAAAATCAGCAAATGAAACAATACAAGCATGTAGTTTTGGATTTTATTGAGATGTTTGTTTCTTTCAACATTGTGCATCATGATAGGAAGTTCAATGATTTGGAAAACAAACTTGCAGTGTTAGGATATCGGTTTGATAATTATGTAGTGTCCCCATATTGTGAATATGATGTTGAGGTGTTAACAAGGCCATTTATACTTGACAATATTAAGCATTGGCAGGTTTTTGATGATGATGCTCAGGTTAGAAGATTTATGCAGAATAAAGGAGAGTTTGCTGATAAAAATATTGATTGGGAGCCAATGGTGTATGTAGAAGAGGGTAAAGAAACCTTTTTTCGTAAAGGCATCATCCAACTAAATACTATTACCATTCCCAAAGGGCTGGTTGCTCTTTAGTCCAATGTTGATAATTCTTATCACATTATTAATAGATGCATGGCAACCTCAAGGGATATTGAGGAGCATGACCTTGGCACAAAGGAGAAACCAAGGAAGATTTGGTTAGGTAGCAATCTCAGCAAGGAGGAGAAGTAGTCCTACATCCAATTGCTGAAAAGGTATAAAGATTGCATGGCTTGGACTTATTCTAAGATGAAGGCATACAGAGAGGATCTATTTCAACATGAGATTCCCTTAGAATCCAATGCAAAACCATTCAGGAAAAAAAAAAGGTCAATCCTATCTCTTAATATACAAGAGGAACTGAAGAAAATGAGGGATGGAGGGATTATTCAGCCCACAAGGTATTCTTCTTTGGGTTGCAAAAACCTAGTACAAGTTATAAAGAATAATGGTGATATCGGGATGTGTGATTTCAAAATCTTAATAGAGGATCAATCAAGGATAATTATCCTTTACCAAACATGGAAAACATGCTACAACTAGTGACTTGTTCTTAGTTACTTTCTACCCTGGATGGTTTCTCTGGTTATAACCAAGTTGTGGTGAAGGAATCATAAAGGACTAAAAAATCTTTACCACCCCTTGAGGGAACATATGTATATGTCAAGATGCCCTTTGGACTGATGAATGCTGGAGAAAATTTTCAAAGAGCAATGGATGTTGCTTTTTCTAGTTACATCAATGATTTTATTGTTTTCTACCAAGATGATGTAATTGTGTTCTCCACAAAGAGAAGTGATCACTTACTGCACTTGGAAAAGATGCTTTGAGAATACATCATTTCACTCAATCCAAATAAGTTCCATTTTGGAGTGAAGAAGGCAAAGTTGTTTTGTCACATTGTGTCAAAAGAGGGGGTGATGATTTATCCAGAAAGGGTAGAGGCCATCAGCAAGGTTCCAATCTCAAGAACCAAGAAAGGAATTCATTCCTTCCTTCTTTGGGCAAAAAAACTTCATCGAAGATATATATCAAACTTTTTTGAGTTGACCATTCCAATCACTTCCATGTTAATGAAGGACTAGGTCATCAAGTGGGAGGGATGTCATTCAATATTTTAATGGGATTAAAAAGGTATTAAAACATGCACCTTCTCTAGCAGCTCCAAATTATAAAAATCCCTCTCAACTATTCTCTTTTTCTTCATAGAACACTATTACATTTGTCCTGTTGCAGAAAGATGATGAAGGAGATGAGAGGCCAATTAGCTTTTTTAGTAAGGCATTGTAGGGGCTGAGCCGAAATACACTATTATGGAGAAACAAGCATTTAGGTTTTCAAGCCTTACACTATTGGTAAGATCAAAAATGTTTTCGTGCCTTACATTTTGAGCTCTAAGATTGTTGCTTATGTTCCCCACACCATGGTGAAAGACGTCTTATCAGAGATGGAAGTCTCAAGAAAAAGATGCAGATGGGTGAACAAGTTGCAAGAATATGACATGGATATCCAAACCACAAAACTAGTGAGAGGTTTGGGCTTGTCTAGACTTATGACCGAGAGAGCAACTTGCAAATTTTGAGGTGAATGAGGTAGGAGAAGGAAGGGTAGATGTATTTGAGAAACTAATGAGTTCTGAGTGGTACAAGGATGTGATTTTTATCTTAGACATTTATACTGCCTTGAGTATTTGAGTAAGAACTAGAAAAGGGCCCTTAAGTTGGCTTCTAAAAATATGTCATTACTAATTATGGGTTAGGTTGGAAGAACCCTAAGCTAGTCATCTTAAGGTGCATTGATGAGGATAAAGCCCCAAAATATTTGCATATATCCATGGAGGAGTTTTTGGGGGCAATTTTTGGAAGGGTCACAACACACAAGATCCTGAGGGCTGGTTATTGGTGAACAAATCTCTTCAAGGATTCAAATCTTTTGGTTAGAAGATGTGAGAGTTGTAAATGCTTCTCTAGAAGACTAAAAGGTTCAGGATCCCTTCCTTTATATCCTATTTCAATTGAAGCTTTGTTCAAGTAATGGTGAATGGATTTCATTGTTGAGATTTCATACCCTTCAAGTACTAGCCATAAGTGGATTCTTGTAGCTATAGAATACTTCACTAAGTGGGTGGAGGAATCCCCACCAAAATGAAACACACTAAATTGTCATTGAATTCATGTTGAACCATATCATCTCTAGGTTTGGGGTGCTAGTCAAAATTATTGCTGACAATTCTATGAGATTCAAAGCTAAACCCTTGGTGGAAATGTGTAAAGAATATGGGATCAATTTGACATATGCTTTTAATTATAATACCCAACGAAATGGACAAGACGAGTCCAAGTCAATAACACTTTGTCAAGATTATCAAAAGAACTTGGAGCTAATAAAAGAAAATGGGGTGATTAGTTGAAGTTTCCTTTCTAGGCAGACCTAAATTATTGTTAAAAGATCCACTATAAAGAGTCCATTTGAGGTGGTGTATGAAACTCAGGCCCTTCTAACCCTGCATATAAAATTATCCTCATATCAGTTCATGCAACAACTAGAAGATCAAGAGGTAAGTCCATATGATGCCCGCATTAACCAGATTGTTGAACTTGATGAAGAAAGGAGGGCATCCCAAAGAAAGTCATGTAAAGTTCAAAGAGAAGCTAAAGAAGTTTTTCTACCAGAAGGTCACCCCAAGAGCTTTTAATGTTGGAGATCTCATACTGTATGGGATATCAAGCATGAAGATAAGGAAAGCATGGAAAATTTGACACTTTATGGATGGGCCCTTACTCCATTGATATTATAATTGGTGAACATACCTTCTTCATGAAGGAATTAGATGGGGAATTGCTCGAATTACCTGTTAATGGCAGGAATTTGAAACATTTCTTAGATTGATTCCCCATAATCAAGGTGAACATCATCTGTATAGTGCATAGTTTGTTTCTTTGTTTTCTATTTTTCATGTTTTTTGTTTGTTCACTCCAAAGCTCTTGGGGATGCGTATTCTTATGATTTTTTATCATTTCTTGGAGTCTCCTATATGCAAAATGAAGAGGAACTTTGATCTCATATCTGGTTTGGTGGGGAAGGTCTATAAATGTCTCTCACCATTAATATGTAATATGAATATCATTTTCATCCCAATTTTTCTTTCCTTAGCATGTGAAAGACCTGTTGATATCTAGGTTTGGTGAGAAAATATTGGGATGTCTTTTACCATCAATATTAGACATGACCTTTAGGATTGATCTCGATCTTACATTTCTTCTTCTTGGGCACGCAAAGAACCAGATTAGACATAATAGGGGTAGAAATGGTTTTGCGAGTAAAGGGAAAAGTGATCTACTAGAGGAAGGAGTTGAATGCAGGAGATTTTCAAAGATATCTTCCCCAGCACACTAAAACTATTTATAGATCTAATTCTTGGAATCGTGATCGAGATCATGATGAGCACAAGTACACTCAATGTCTATAGTTTTGGGGGAAAGGCTCTATTTGTCAAAATATATAAATAGGCATGATTTTTCCATGAAAATGGTTGGAAGTTTGCAAAGGTAGAAGTGTTAGGAGTTAGAAACTAATTTCCTAAGAGAAAAGTTTGATAGAGCCCGTCATTCTCAAAAAATATCTAAAAGACACTGTTTGTCTTCTTTGTCTTAAATTTGATCATGTCAAGGTGTTTGCGAGTGTAAAGCCATTGCAAAACTCGAGATTGTTTGAGAAAATTTCCTGTTGATAAATTTAACCAAAATTGAGTTAATCTATGTTATTCTTAAGAAAAATTGTGTTTACTTCATTTCGATTATTCTGCAAGTAGTTTTCTTTTTACCCATTGCATTCTTACATTGAAATTTGTGTGAATATTACAAGATATTATCCTTGTGATATTTTGGTGGCATTTGTAATTTCATTTATCAGAGAGCTTTCATTTTATAGTGAAATAAAAACAATTAAAATCACTATGACTCCTAGCATGAATATAAGATTGTTTGTTATCCTTTGAGGGTATCTTAGGTGTGATCAAACAAAGACCGATAATGTTCAGTTATGTTTTCCAATGTGAGCCTTCATTTTGGATCCTTGAAGTTTGTGTGAAAAGTGTTGATCCGGGGCCTCCATTGGAGAACATAGTATGGTTAAAGGAACACCATAGCTACTCAAAGCATTATGTTGTTTGAGATTTCCATTTTTTGTAAAATTTCTCAAATATTTTGTATAATCAACTTTATCATGCTTCATCTCCCACCAAAATTCATTCAAAAACAATTAATAATACCCATACTACCCCAATTTATCATGTATGTATGCATAATTTTTACTCCCAAAAGATGGAGAAATAATCAGTTTTCATTGTCTTTAGTGGCCTCAACATTACCTAGAAAATATCTCCATTATCTAGAGTGACAACTCATAAGAGTTAGGTTTTGTTGCATTGATCATATTTTCTTCAAGGTCTCATTAATACTTCACAAGGAAGGACATCTCCATTTCCTCCATAAACATCAGGGCTATTAAAGGGTCCTCTCACCCGGGTTGAAAGGCACAACCATAAAGTAGTGAGGTTAGGTCAAATCCTCTTAATGGTGATACCCATTTCTCCACATCTAAGTGACAAAGAGAAATTTGTATTTCATCCCGGCTACAAAAATGACACATTACATGCTCTACTTCCCTCTAAGCTTCCTTCCAAAGTTGTGATGTTGCTTAGCTTCTAAGGGAGAATCAATTTGGGTACAAACACCGGTGATGTAATATCTCATGAACATGACTGTTTTGAGCTTTTAGACCTTCATTTAATTATAAATTTTCAGAAATAAAATTTTATTTAAAAAAATAGTTTTTGTATTATGTTTGATGAATGACATAGCTTCCTTTTTGTATAAGTCTATTGTCTTTAAAATATGTTCCCTTTCAGGATGCATTTAATCTAAAACCCTTCATTACTCTTGTTCATTTCTTTCTTGTACTGAAAGTTTCTTTTCTATCCTTTCTTGACATGATTAATTTCTTCCTTTGTTGCAACCTATACCTGCACATCTTAGAAAATAGTTAGAAAATATTTAGGCTATTTGGCCTCTCTTGTATTCCATATTTCTTCTTTTCTCTTCTCTTTCTTTAGTGATTATGGGGACCACATTTGTTGTTTATGGAATAGTATTCTTTATCTGCTATGCATTTATCTTTTCTGTAATCATACCTCTTGATATTAGGAGATTCATTTTACCAAATATAGGAAAGTACAAGAACATGATATAATCCTAATCTTGTGACTAACAGTGTATTCTCTTTTTTTTTTTTCAGCATAGTGCGGTGTTGAATAGAAAAGATGAACATGGAGCAAAATTTGGAGCAAAGATGGAGAAGCAAGGCCAAAAAAATGAAATTATGGGTTCCATCATATTATTCAAATTTTATTTTCATGTACACACAACTTCTATTTAAGTAGTTATGATGTTTACTTGAGTCACATCCCATGGCTTGTGTGGGAAACATTTTAAATTCCTTATGAATAAAACATTGAATTCTGAAACTAAGTTGTGTACTTCATTATGTATTTTATCCGTGTATATGGATTGTATAATGAATTAAACAACTCAATAACATAATTGAATGTATTTAATCATGAAGGAAAGAACTTTAAAATACCTGTAACCTTAGTAATGAAATTTGATTGCTACAATCTGTAACCTTGGTTTCTATTCCAAAACTCAACTTTTCACCTATTCTGTAATTCTGGTCTTCCTCAAACTAATACATCTATCCTTAGGGGATTTTGTGTTCTCTTGCTGAAGATAAACATAGAATCACAGACTATGTGATTTGTTAGATTTTGTAATAACACACATAGCTGCAAATCACATGTAACCATTAATTTTCTGGTACTGAAAAAATAATAATGCTTAATGTTTCCCTTTAGTTAGGTTCACTTCACTAATGCCATCCATCGTAATGATGTTTTGATTTTCCCATTTTTGCACAAGTGCAAAAATTGTCAATAATTCCTTTTCCACTCCCAATTTACCATTCTTAAAAATAAAAATAATTATTCCATGGTGTATCGGGTATCAATATTTCCCTATTTAAAATCATTCATTGATGCAAATAGTGACTTAAATAATAAAAAAGGAAGGATCATAGAAATATTATTCCTAAACATATTAAGCATAATGAGATGGTGAGTAAGTATCTTTCCATAATTCGATTCAAGAGTAATGTACCTCATAAAGTGGAGGTAGAGTGTATTCCAAATATCGTGGATGTAGAATCTATCTATATCATCTATGAGAAGGTAAACCATTTCTTTACTATTGAAGAAAATCAAAATTTCATTCTTACGTCTAGTGCGGTCTTTAAATATCTTTTAGAACTCTATCTCCATTTGAGTAGCCTACACTCCAAAATAATTTGAAACCTAAATTTCATGTCACATATCACCATGCTTTATCGTTTTTCCATGCCCAACCAAATTCAACACAAGATAAGGATCAAAACCCGTGATTTTGAGATGAAATTCATAAACCCCCCAAGTTTTAGAATGTTCCATAAGGAGGGCTATCCTTCAGGGGCACCATAGATCATGGGCTCATTATCAAATGACCACCACCCATGGTTTTATTCGACTAAGATTGAAGATTGAAGAAACAATGGACAAAATGAATTGTAAGAGAAAAATTAATACAAATCCCACCATACATCCTTCACGAAGGAATGCTCCTATTAACCATAAGTATAAGAATGACATCCCAACAAAGGAAAAAAATCCACCGACATATCAATACTTAATTTTCTTAATGAGATTAATAACATTGGTTATTTCATCTCCCCTCTCACACACTTTAAAATCACTACCTTTAGCCCACAATTTGGCAATATAATCCTCACATTTATTACCCTTTCTCATGGTGTGAATAATTAATCAAATTTAACAAACTCTTTTAGCAAATTTTCTTTAGTGTCTTTAAGGATATCGATTATGGTCCAATTATTCTATATATCCTTTATCACATTGTCTAGTGTTAAAATCATGTTTTCAACAACTAACTTAGGAAAACATGTTGACATTGGTGTGTAAATCCTTAATCAAAATTTTCCTCTATAAATCATGCATGTGGGAAGGGTCATGTTAAGCATAAGTCTAAGGATTACATCCCAACGAGGGGGAAAACATCCATTGGCACATTAGTACATAATCTTGTTAATTATATTAATAACATTAGTGATATCATCTCCCCTCTTACACAATTTAAAATTACTAACTTTAGCCCTAAATTTGGCAAGATAATCAACACATTTATTACCTTTAATCATGGTGTGAATAATTAATTACCTCTATCAAACTCTTTCAAAAAAATTATTTAGTATCTTTTAGGATGTTACTTATGGTCCAATTATCAATTATATCCTTTCTCGCATTCTCTAGTGTTAATATCTTATTTTGAACAACTAACAAGAAAAACATGTTGACATTGGTGAGTAAATCCTCGGTCATAATTTTCCTCTTCAAATCCTTTTCAAGACAAAATATGTTTCGACAATGAATATGTTTGGTCAAAGAACGTATATGCCAATTTGTTATACTTATGAATTATTGTCATTGATCTCCATAAACATATGTAGGAAAAACATTTATGTCTATACGACTTATCTTGGATGTTTACAAGACATCAAATTATTTTAGAAACACGTTGAATATTTTTCATTCAAAAAACAACATATTATAAGTACAACACAAAAGGTATTTTGTACTAAGTAAGAAATATTTGAAATAAATATAATTTTTGTCCTCCATTTGTTACAATTTATTTCCAGTTAAGACACGAAGTCTTCATGTTGTTGACCTTGGGGAGTAAATCTTTAGTCCAAATTTTCCTCAAAAAATCCTTTGCAAGACAACATATGTTTTGACAATGAATACGTTTGGTCCAATAACTGATATGTCACGTGTTATACTTAAGAATTGTAGTCATTGATCTCCATCAATGCATGTAAGAAAAGTTTTTTTGTGAAAGTAATTGATCTAGGACATTTAAAACACACAAGACTATTTTAGAAACATGTTCCATATTTTTAATTCAAACAACAACATATTTTAAGTACAAAATAAAAGAAATTTTGTAGTAATTACAAAATCTTTCAATATTTTCAATAATAATAACTTCTAACATCCACGATGGTAGTCACACTTCTATTCTAGAAGTAACAAATTTAAAAATAGGTTACAAATTTCCTTTCAATCCAAAACTACTATACCTTTTTTTTCTATATCAATTCAATCCTCCAACCAGGAGGAAGTTCATTACGAGATTAATAGTGAGATAATAGTGGAAAATAAACTCAATGTATTTCTTTAGCTTATTAAGTGGTAGTTACTCTTTATGTTGAAATATTATATTCTTCAAATACATTCGCCCGCTAAGCTCAAACTAGGTTGAATTAATTTGTTAAATCCCAGTGACCAATAAAATCATAATAATATCTCACTTTCTTTTATCAAAACCGTGAGACTATGAAGATCCAAATATTATGTTGTGTCATAAGCTAGTGGACACTAAGTTCAAAATATCATTTAGTAACTTGTTAAATGAAAGCAACCACTACACTTGAAGTAATATAAACAACCAACTGCTGATTGTACCTATAACAAAAATATTGATTCAAGTTAATATATATACCCACACCAGTCTGAAGTCATGTAAGGGTTCAATATAAGAAGAACTTTTAACATCCATGAGGCTAGTTAAAATATGAAAAATTATATTATTCTTGTCATGTACCTATAATTATGAATGCAATTATACCTGTAAGAGAAAACAAACCCAATAAGGATATTATTCTTTCCACATACATGTAATTATATCTACATTTAATTTTATCTTGGTCTGAACTAAACACACTGCTCTCCGTTGAAAAAATCAGACCTCGGGATGGAGATGGCTCATGGGGATGCATTTTTTTCAAGAAAACTATGTCCCCATCTTATTCCAGTCAAACAATGTTTTGTGAAATCACCTTACCAAATCTCACAAACAAATTCCCATCAGAAGTGTTGCTTGTGCTCCCTATAACATCTTTGTGCTTACCCACTTCATTTCCATGTGTAGAATGAACAACCTTGAGAACCTAAATATAACAAATAAAAGTTTCAATAAAGAAATTATAATAAGATATTGCTTTATGATTTGTTTTTTGATAATCTATACAGTATGAAATCATGTCTAGCAATGTTAGTTATTTCACCTTCATTTTGTTTGTAGATTCTTCCTTTATAATATATATTAACTAAATACATCTAATATTACAAACATTTAAACCTTAAACCTCCACTAAATGTAGTAATTGAAATAACATTAGCTAAATAATTTTGGGGTTAGCTAAACATTAACTAGGATAAAAAGATTAGGTTATGTTGAAATTAGGTCTTTTGGCGCATGGCAAGAGGATAAGGCATTTGTGGTTTTTTTGGGAGTTTATGACATTCATAGATTGTGTTCATGTGATGGATGAGATCAATTAATGAATATTACTAATTAAGACATAATTCATTTAAAATCTTTGGGACACGAGTTGAAGATTTGAATGAAGGTTTTTGATATCTCTATTTAAGCATCATCTATATCGGGCCTTTGACAATCACTATCAAAAAATCCTTGTTCATTATGGGTAGCAACAGAAAATGCATCACACCTTCTTCCTTTGAAGACGTTGATGCCAACTTGGTAATTTGGAATATATTGCATGATAGTGGTGTTATGTTGTTTATGGAAAGACTATCTGGTCACTCTTTCCGAGTAACATGCAATGTGCTAAAACCTCGTAGAAAGGAAGATTCAAAGACGGAACTTGACCAAATTTTTTATTTCAACAAAGTCCATTGTGGATGTAATGGGGCTCTCATAGGGAGATATTTATTTTAACACTTTCTTTAAGAGGATATGGTTGATTTCTTATATCTTGGTGAAAATCTGACAATGTATCACTTGGGCTATGAATGGGACTCACTTCAAGAACCTTGAGATATGGTTGTTGATTGATTAAGGATGTACTTCAAACTTTAGTGATGCTAAAAAGTGATCTATGGACCTCATATTTTTCTTCTTGTGCATCTTCAACATGATTGGAAGGTAAAATTTGTGAATTTTCTATTTCAATTGCTTGAGAAGTCCCTTAAAATGGCTATAGAAGATGATGGTCCTTTCCTACACCAAGACCTTTTGTATTTAATATTTAAAATGGAAGCATACTAGAAATAAATCTCACCTTTCCCCTTTAATTTAAGTGAACAACGTCATGTCCCCCATCCTCTTCCGATTCCATCTCCCTATATCCATTGTTGTTGTCACCACCTTGGTCACCCTTCCGACTCGCCTTCGGACATCATGATCACTAGCCCCCATTCTTTTCCTCTTAGGTCTCCCTCATCTTTGTTAGCGGATATTAACCCTACGGATACCTCAGACCTCTCTTTTAAGGTCTCTACATATCTTTCAAACCCAACATCTACTTCCTCTTCACCTCTTGCAGATTCTTCTGTGGCTTCTCCTCTCATCGCCACTGACATTGTAATGGCTAAAACCATTTTAACTCAGCTGATCATGGAAGCATGTGCAAATTCCGTCCAAAATTTTTCATGGAAGTTAGCATGAAATCATAAATTCCATATGTTTATGGGATTTCTCCTTAGTTTACGCTAATTATCCTATGTTAGAGAAAATTGGCTTCCATACTACCACTTCAAACACAAGGAGCATTTAGATAATTTATCTCCTTATCAACGTGAGGTCATTGAATATTATGTTTCACTTTGTATCTACTTATCAAGGAATGGAAAATTCACATGGTCATGACCTAGAGGAAAATAAATGAAGAATTCTGTAACACATTAAGTTAGTGGATGTGATGGTTTAAGGAAGGCCTACTACCGATGTTAAGGATGAAGCAACTACTCTCATGAATATCCATAAAATGTAATTTGGCTTTTTCCAATTTGGGATTTTTTGGTTTTTTTTGTTGCATAAAGGATTGTTATATTATTTTTTCAGTATAATACATGGCCATGATGGATTTTTTTGTCCAAATATGCAGGTCATTTGGGAAAACCCACTTTTAATCTAATTCCAAATAGTTTTATGTTTTGGCATATCATAGTCGCAACCAAGCTCCTAATATGTTAATGAGTTTTATTACTTCCATAAGATTTCTATGCTCCAAATTTTATGTCTTGGGATAACCTAGTGGATTCTCATATGAGAGTATCCTACTTTATTTTGATAAAACCTAGTGACTACCAAGCTCAAAAAATTTATGGTTTGGCATAACGTACATGGTTGTGTAATAGAAAAATATAAATTTCTTACTAGTTATGTGGTAGACAAAACTAAACTTGGAATATTATATTGTGGGTTTATCATCAAAAAAGTTATTAATATTTTCCTCTAATTTTCTAGATGTTTTAAATTATCTTAATTATGAAACATTAAACCCTAGTGATGAAATCACCAAATAACATGTTGTGAAAAAGCTAGCATCCTCAAAGATCAAAATAATATATTGCGTAAGTACCTAATGGCCACTAAGCTCAAATTATGTTGATTGAAATTTGTTAAATCCTACTCACCAATAAGATTCAAACATTATGTTTTGGCATAACTGATTAGCAACCAAGCTAATAATATCTTGTTTCTTTTATTTAAACCTAGTGTAACACCAACTTAAAACACACACAAATACACCCTTGAAAAACTCTAATAAAGTTTTTTTACTTACTTATAGTTCACAAGTCAACAAAGGAGACTAGAAGGGGCTACAACCAACTCTCACTAAGCTTGACACAACATTGATCACATAGGAAACAAGGAACATATACACCCAACATGAACAAATCAATTTTCTCTATTCAACATAGGATTAGAAACTTTTCCAATAACAGAACAAACTTACGATTAAGGGCATCCCATGGTGAAATTATTTTTAAGGTTTCTTATTTACTAAAACATCTTTTAATACTTAACTTACTTTCTAATAGATTCATGTTATACAAATCAAGAAATCTTGTTTCCTCTTGATAGGATTCCTCTAATTTGTTAATGTATTCTTATGGTAAGACCCATTTAAAAGATTCATCGAAGTTACATTATTTACTTGTTTGATTTTTTTGTTTATTTAGAGGAACTATTATCTCTCAAAAGTGTACCTTGTAGATATATGGTTGCAGGTTTCTAAGCTTGCAAAATTTGATCTCTCTTTCATAGATACAATAAAAACACCTCAGTCTATGCCTATACCTATTTTGAGAAATTCTCCATATTAAGGCCGGTTACTTGTTGATGTATCCTAAATTTATTCGGGGTTTAAGGGTAAAGATGACTATAAGGTAATTAAAACTAAGGTGATAAACAAAATTTGTATGAGGGCTTTGACTGAGTATATGCACAATTGATATGTGAAAGGATTCTTGATGCACAAACCAATAGTTCTTCTGTAGAATATTAATGGGAAAAACACTTGGAGGTATTGAGGGAGATTATCACAACAATATTGCTAAGTTGAACATGCACATTAATATCATGCAGAAATTACTGAATTTTTCAACAGGGTAAGATGATTAATCAGGGAATTTGCATTCACAAGACTAATAGAAACATACACAAGACTACAAGTAATTGGGAAGGTAGAAAATACTTCACACTCAAAAGGAAAAACTAGCAAAAGTTGCTTCAATACTCCTATATCCAAAATTCTCTTCTTGTGCTTTGCAAAGGCACACAATATATAGAAAAATAAAATTTACCCTCTTCCTAAAATAGCCTAGGGTTTGTACTCACCCATACATCTTATTTTTTTCCTTTATTTATAAATAGATAAAGGAATAAAAATAGAGCATGCAATTATAAATAGGCATTATTATCCTTATTTACAATATAATCAAACTGAAGTTGATTGTTATATTTTTAAAAAGCAAAGAGTAAATAATTTTCTAATAATAAGTTTTATTCCCATGCAATTCTTTCTCCTTCAACATGCAACTCTTTCCTCTTCTTTGTTTTGTCTTCTTGTGAAACATGCAACAAATCAATTCTCTGCCTGTGAGTAAATAATTCAAATATTTGCAAAATAAAAATCCAATGTGGGGACCATTGTGTTGACAATTTTTGCACTTGTGCAAAAATGGGTAACTCGAAACTTTGTTACGATGGATAGAATAGGTGAAGTATACCTAAGCTAGGGGAGATCACATTAGATTATGTCATTATTACTAATTTATTTTAAAAGATTACATGAAATCTACAACTATGTGTGCTATTACAAAATGTAACAGATCACATAGTCTACAATTTCATGATCATCCTCATCAAAATAACACAAGCCCCGAAGGATAGTTGTGTTGTCTTGATGAGGACATCCAATCCCGTATAGGTGAAGTGTAAAGTTTTAGGAACAATAGACATAAGTGTAGATCACAAGAAATTAGAGTTCATTACTTGAATTTTACAAGTTCTATTCAATGTTCTTTCCTTTATGATTAAGACATCCAATTATGTTCTTGAGTTGTTTAGTTCATTATACAATCCATACAAAAGTAGAAATGCGAAAGAGATATACAACTCATTTATAAATTCAATGTTTTATTCACAAGGAGAATCAAATGTTTCCCACACAAGCCATGGGATGTAACTGAAAAGTAAAGTACAACTACGAAAAGAAAGATACACATGCATGAAGGAGAAAGCAAAGGAGTACGAGGGTGAACCCATCATTTCTTGTGTATTCTTCCTTGTGCAGAGAGATCTCCTAAGCAACTCCTTTATCCTCAAATAATGGTACTTGAAAAGAAAAAAATCAATCATCGATTCACGAGCTCGGGGATCAAACCATATTCTGCACTATCCTAGTTTGTGCATATGAATCTTCCCCTAAATAGGATATGTATTCTACTTGAAGGATAAAATTGTATACATGCTTTAATCACTTAGAAAGAAGAAAACATGGACATAAGATAGTTAAAAATCCTAAATTTTCCTAAGTGTTTTCCTAAGTCTTCAAGTACGGGTAGCTTCCAAGGAGAGAAATAAATAAGTTATAAGTAAATGCTAAGAAGAAGTAAAGGTGCAACTAAAAGTTTAACAAACATTCTACAAATGGAAGAGGTTAGAGCTCAAAAGAGAATGGAAGATAGAAGTACATTTTTCAATTTGTAAAGAGGAAGCGAATCATATTTAAAAAGTGAAACTAAAAGCAAAAAGGATTATAACTAAAATAGGATGAGAGAGAAGATTTTGAAAAAATTGGTAGGGCTTCGCCATGTAAAATCAACTTTCAAAATTTTCCAACATGCTAGAAATACTACTATCAAGGAAATAAAAGCATCTAAGTAAAAGAAACAGGTTGCAGTATTTCAATAAAGCATCTAAGTCAAGGCTTATGCCTAAAAATGGTGTTACAACAGGTTAAGAATTGTTTACAATTTCCAGAAAGCCACTTACAATATTACAAAGGACCATCTCAGAATTTGAAATAAAGGAATACAAATATTGCAAGTTCAGACTTGCATTTAGGAAATCATCAAATTCAGATTTTTTTTACAAATAGGTAAACAATACTTCATGCTAACAAGAACAAGAAGGCAAGCATGTAAAACATCATTACCTTTTCTAGGAGAAGATCAAACTTGGAGTAGAAAGGTTAAATGGTGCATCAGATCATCATCTTCAGAACACAAGGTAAATAACATACAAATGGCTCTCATATCCAAGTCAAAGAGTTACAGAGGATTCAAGCATACAGATATAGTTTCAAACAAGATAACACTTTATTTTCTTCAAAATAACTATATATTGCAGTCCCAAGATGATGGTAGAACTAGTTTCTAAGTTTGAAGGATTCAAAAAGTATAGCCAATGAGATAAGTAAAAGAAACTATCAAAGTAAGCCACTATTCTAGTTCCAAATAACAAGTAAAGGGAAACTTCATCGTTAGAACAAATTCAGAGCTACAAAAGTTATAATAACCTAGATCTAAAGTATAAATATCTATTTAGAACAAGGATATCATTTCAGGCTCGAGTAAAAGGGATGAGTATAACTCAAGACTGTAATCAAAGAAGTTACTCTCAGCCAAAGAACATAATTTCCTTAATGAAGGTAGTCTCGGAATAGCATTTTACATTAATATAACTGGAAGAACTATGAAAAATGGAAGATACAAGTGTTCAAAATAGCCTCCAAGTAATGTATCAAAGAATAACATGGTACAGAGCTCCAAGTGATCAAAACATTGAGTACATCAAAAAAAGCTTGAAAATACTTTGAAGATAAAAGCTGGCCATCAAAATATAGGACTCCAATGACGAACATGTTTTAGAATTCCATATCAAAACCCTGTAATCATACAATGGTGATAAACCCACATGGCCGTAGAGGAATAAGCAAAGAAATCACAGAGAAGACTAAGTGGAGTGACTATCAAAGGTTAAGAATGTACAAATCAAAAAACAAGATACAATCTGAGACTTCTCGATTAAAGATTTAAATTTCTGGTTTGTCTTTTGAAAGCTCTTAATCAGGGTATGAGTAGATTTTGTAACCAACATATACCTATAGTTACTATCTTAAAGCCGAGAGAAGTCAAATTAATAAAAATGTAGGCTCACAAAGAACATAAAAATAAAACTCTCAATGAAAAATCCAGATCCAGAGATAGTCAAGAAAATATGAAATACCCAGAACATAAACTATCTAGCAAACTCTCCATAGACGGTTCGAGGAAAGCTAATAGTAATAACCAAGAAAGTTATGGTGACACAAGCTTATCAATATCAAGAAAAATAGAGTATTTATACTACTAAGCCATTCATAAAAGGGTGAATCCAGAGTTACCTCTAACCGTGGTCGAAATAAGTTCAAACGGTAATGGCTGAATCCTCGAGATAAAGGATCAAAAATTCTTGATCGAGCTTTGAAAAGGAATAGTAAAACAAAAATCATAAAAGCATGTATTCATAGTTAACAGGATGAGCTCAAGAGAACAAGAATGGTGGCCTCAGCGAAGAACATAGAGGGTCTTTTCCACAAAGGCTAAGCTCAAAAGAAGAAACTGAGCTTCAAAAATGACCACACAGAGCTAATAAGGCTAAAAGAAATCAAAATCGAGCTTCAAGCCCCAACAATGGCGGATCTCAGAAAAGAACAGAGATAAACACTAAAATGCAAAGGCAAGAAAGAGTCATAATACCATTCTAAGGGAAAATCTAAATTAATAGAACTCAAAGGAACAAAAATGGTGTCTAGAAGTCTCACTGAGTTCCAAAAACTCATAAAAACACATTCACATGTAAGAAACCCTTTTTCATCAGAAAAGCCGAGCTCGTTGATATAAGATGGATACTGAAATATCACACAAAGATTTCGAAGGGCCGAAAATGAACAAATCGAGCTCAAAAATTTCAACCATGGCATCCAAGAAAAATTTTCCAGGGCTTCACCCTCAAAACCAGATGTGAAATGACCAAATGAGGGACTTCGAGTTGTTTTAACTCGCCCACTTGAGCTCACCTAACCTAACTCACCTAGAGTTAGCGATCAATGATAAAAAAACATCAAGTACATAGATCAATGGTCTAGAAATGAGCTTAGAGATCAAAGAATAACCACGGCTAGCCTCCCATCGACCACATTAATTTCTCGGCTTTAAAACCCTAACCACAGGTTACAGATCAATGGTCACCATGGAAAAGGTACAAAGATTGATGTCCCAGGATGATCACCAACTTCAACATAGACCCAAGTTACTCTCTTTTGATCAGGGGTTGGTTACAAATGCCACCAACAATATTTCCCAAGGGTTGAGTCACCGTGGGGAGGGGGCCAGCCCACGTGTCAATACAAAAATCATTGCATTGACTTCCAAAGTCTATAATATAGTTTATACAATCAAATGACCAAAAGGGACCGATCAACATTATGTGCCCAATGATCACCTAAAAGGTGAATTTCAAACTACATGCTACCAACTATGCAAAAATTGACACATATATACATGTGTATAATTATCAAAAGGTGGTGGATATGGTAGCATGTGCCATATCAAATGGTCGACCCCTTAAGTCTTATGCTAAGTCCACACAGTGGCCAAACCATGGTGGAGTGCAGAGGTGGTCCCCACTTCAAGGAGATTGGGTTGAATTTCAAATTTTATCCATGTGATCACTAGCAAATAGAATGGGTGTCAGCATCAGAGACAAAGGTGGTCCTAGTCAGATTGTTTTGGATGAATTATTTTGCAAGTATTACAAATAAATGTAATTATTTTGCTCACATATAGGGAGTTGTATTTTTGCATGCCTTCACAACAGGACAAAATAGAGAAGAAGAAAGAGTTGCATGCTCAAAGGAGGGAGACTTTCCTAGCAAGAAATCCTATTTTTGCAAAAATTATTCACCTATCCTTATTAAAAATAGAATAGTCAACTTCAGTTGACTGAAATGTAATCAAAGGCTATTAATGCCTCTTGCACTATTTTGTATTATTTTATCCTTTTATTTATTATTAAATAGAGGATAAAAATTAGGTTGCATGGGTGAGTACAGCCTTAGGCTATTTTTAGGAAGGGTGGGAAAATTTATTTTGCTATATATTGTGTGCCTTTGCAAAGCACAAGGGATTCTAGATAGAGGACTTTTTGATATATGAGTACTAAAGAAAATTTTACCATTTTTGCCCTCTGAGTGTGAAGTGTTTTCTGCCTTTCCAAGTTACTTTGCAGATTGTGTATGTTAAATTAATCTTGTGAATACAGATTCCCCGATCAACCACCTTACCCCCTCCAAAATTTCAGTCCTTTCTGCTTAAATTTTAATGTGCATGTTAACTTATTAGTACTATTGTGATCTTCCCTCAATACAATCAAGTTTTTTTCCCTAAAATATTCAGAAAAACTATTAGTTCATGCATCAAGAATCCTTCAAAGATTAGTTGTGCATATACTCACCAATCCCTCATACAAATTTGGTGTATCACTTTAGTTTTAATCATTTTTTCAGTTATCTTTTACCCTCAAACTCCCAGAAAGTAGTTTAGTATACACCAACAAGGAACCGCCTTGATACTAGAGACTCACCTCAAAATAGGTATACCCATAGACCTGAGGTGTTTCCATTATATCTACAAAGAGAGAGATCATTTGTGCAAGCTTAGAAAACCTATAACCATCTCTCTATAGGGTGCACTTTCGAGAGATAACAATTTTTGGCACACCCGGTGGGACAACGAATCAAATCTGCATGAGATTTTTTAGATCTATAGCAACAAATTAAAAGTCACTTTCGGGAGCAGACTACAGCTAATTTATTCTAAAGATTTTATGATCTTTTGGTGACTCCGTAAAGCTGAATTCAGACCAGTATTGCAGCATGTTCCATGCCTAAAGTGACTACAAGATCATCGGTAAGAGGGATTCATTCTAATTTTGTTTCTTTACCTTTGAATTCTACTAGAAGGAGAAGAGTTGGTAATACTTTGCCTTATAATAGACCTGGTTTTGATAACCCTCCTCCTAATATTCCTTCACCATGTATAAATTTTTCTATCAATATCCCAGTTTTTCCAATGGCCCAACAACCACCCAGGAATTTTGTGCCCTTTACTAATGGCATCCCATTAGTAATTCCATTTTATCATGATATTCCCAATGCTGCCATGAAAAGTTTTCCATCATTTACAGGTGAAAATTAAGTCACACCAGTTGAACATATTAAAGATGTTGCATGCCCTATGTGTAGTCCATAGTATCAATCATGAAGACATAGCCCTAAGACTCTTAGTTGCATCTTTTAAAGGGAAAGCCTTGTAATGGTATAGAAACTTAGAAATTAGAAGCATATGAACTTGGGATATTTTAGGTGAAAAATCGCTGAAACAATTCCAAGACAACTCAGATCATTTATCTCTCATTGAATAGTTATCTACTATTAAAAGAGCTCCCAATGAATTTATGTCTAGTTTCAATATCTGTTTTTCTAGAACTTGGGAGAGAATTCCAGCAAGTGTCAAGCCTCAAGCTGATCATGCTTTCCTTTATTATCTTAGAGCATTAAACAGTGATATTTCAACTATGATTCCATCAATGGGTGGAGAGACACTCCCAAGAGCTTATGATATTGCTATCCGAGCTGAAAATAGACTTATTCAAGCTAGAAAGTTAGCACCAAGGCCATCAATGTCATTTTCGGCATATTTAGTGCATATTCCTCTTCCTATTACAATCATAGAACCCACTTTTGTAGCTCCATCAGATGATGTATTTAAAGCTTTGTAGACTCTAGGAAATAAGTTGACTTCAATTGAGAATAAAATTACATTACCTAGTAGACCCTACCAGGCTCCTTATCATCCCGATCAACATAATCAACAAAACAGCAACCCTATCAACAAAATCAAAAATATAGGCAGCCTTACCAAAGAAAGGTAGTTTGACCCAAAGCCTCCTAGTTCTTATAACACTTTAGTTCCAGTTAATATGGATATAGAGTAGTGGTGTCAACCTTGTAATCAACCTCATTCAGCTGTAACTTGCCCAAATGCTTTTCTGAATCTGAATCTTGTTGTACAACCTCAATCTAAAACATTGTTTATGCCTCAAATGGAGGGTGGGCAGCAAGAAACTCATGTTCAGAAAGCACCTGAATAAAATTTAGTAAGTTTTAATGAGGAGGATTTTGTTGTAGATCACTACTAGGGCTCAAGGAAGGGCCTGATAAAATCAAAAGAAACAAAATAGGCCTATCTTTTCTACTATCACTGACAAGACAACTCCAAAGTCAACTAACAACCCTGTTGTTCCTAAAAAATCAGCAAGTGTCCTAGTTGATAAAGTCATCAAAAATAGCTACAACCTGATCCAAGAAGATTGTTTATACCTCAGATATCTAAGGTAGCTGAAGCAAAATCAGTTTTCACTACTCCAAGACAGTTGATTCTATCTCTAAGATAGTTGCTTCTTTTAACATTGTTGATGTAATGAAAAAGCATAATGTTAACATCTCAATGTGGGATGCTCTAAGTATTCCTAGACAACAAGATTTACTTTCTCATGAACTAGCTAAGCTATAGATTTATTCAAATACAATAGAGAAGGAAGTTCAGAAAATAGATTTGGTCCTTGGACGTTTGAGCAAGACCGTATTAAGGAAGTTAAGTGGATGGTATAGAAAGTTTTGAATTCTCATGACATTAAGAAACCACCACCATTTTATTTATCACTGATTATTGGAGAAAATTTAGTTCATAATTGCATGGTGGATAGTGGTGCAAGTAGCACAGTTATACCAAAAGTGATTACGAAAAAAATTAGGCTTACGGATGAGCCTACAAAAAGGAGTTTCTTACAGCTTGATGGAACTGCAACTAACACGGTTGGTATAATCAAAAATTTGGAGGTAATGTTACATGCTTGTCCAAATGTTTCTATTCTGCAAGATGTTACTATTGTGGACTTGCCTCCATACTTTGCTTTATGCTTATCTAGAGATTTCACAGCAAAAATAGGAGGTTATCTCTCTTTAGATTGGTCCTTCTTATTTTTCACCACACGCTATGGTACTAAAGTTACTATCAATTTAGAACCATTGGCTAGATTCCATATTGAGCCTCATTCTTCAAATGCAATAGCTAATTACTCATCTTTGGAGCAATATGATTTTGATGATGTAGCATAGGTTTTAGCATTGGATGGTGTTTCTAACTTGTTTATGGATGAAAAGATAGTTGAAGAACATGCTCATGATCCTTTTGAGGAAATTAAGAACATCTTTTTGGTGTGTATTATATACATGAAGAAAATACACCACTTCCTTGCTGTCCAAAACAAATGATTCAACACAAAGAATTTGGAAGCTTCATTTCGATGGAGCTAAGAAAAAGAAAGGACAAAGAGTAGGTTTGATGCTCACTTCCCGACAAGTGAAAGGTATTTTTAGCCTTGAGTCTCGCAATTTACATGCACTTGTAATGTGGTCAATACGAAGCATTAATTCTTGGCTTACTTTGGGCCGAAAGAGAGGTATCAAAGACATTACAAATATTTGGTAATTCTAAGTTGGTTATCAATCAAGTAAAAAACTTCAATGTTTGTAAGAATCCACTAATGAAGTCTTACAGACATAGAGTTTCAGACTTAATGGAAGATTTTGAAGCTATTAATATTCAATCTATTCTTAGAGCTGAAAACAAGCATGTAGATAGACTTGCAGCAGTTGGTGCTAGTTTTGAAGTGCTGGAATAGATTGAAAATAGTAAAATTGAGCCTCATATTAAGCTAATTGTCAGGCCCTCAATACTTGATAATGATTTAAATTGGCAAGTTTTTTAAAATGATGATCAAATCTACAGGTTTTTGTAGCAAGAAGATGAGTTCTTTGTAGTTAATTAGGATAAGTTACAACATTTATATGGTGATCAAATTGTTTTTATGAAGACAAATAAATTACCTCGAGGTCTGGTTACATTGGAAGACATCTTCAAGCGATGATCGCTTAAAAAAAAAGACAAAACTAAGATGTCAACATATGCTGATAACTATGAAGAGATTTCAATTGATGAAGGGAAAAAGTTATTTCTTGGAAATGTATGTTCCTCAGTTGAAAAAAGTCATTTATTAATCTTTGCAAAGAGTTTAAGGATGTATTTGCTTGGAAATACCAATACCTGAAAGGATTTGATCCCAGTTTAACACAACATACAATAAAGTTACATCCAAATGTTTCTGTAAGACAGAAACAGAAGCCTCTAAATCTAAAAATAGAACTCTCGATGAGGAAAGAGTTATCTAACTTGATCAAATCGGTATTATTTTTCAAGTTAAGCATTCAAGTCTGGGTATTTAATCTTGTTCCTATTAGGAAGAATAATGGTGAAATCAGCCTTTGTGTAGATTTTAGAGATCTTAATAAAGATTCATTAAAAGTTCATTACCTACTTCCAAATATGGATCGATTTTGAGAATAGTCTTAGGTTTAAATAGACTATCTCTTCGGATGGTTGCAATGGCTATAATAAAATTTTATTCTAAGAAGAAGATAGATACAAAATAGCAAATTTTACCACCAAGTGGGGTACCTATGCTTACAAAAGAATGCCTTTTGGTCTTTCAAACACCGGTGCAATGTTTCAATGTGTAATGGACATGGATTTTGAGCTTGTTAAATAAATGCATTCTTGTCTATTTAGATGATGTGACTGTATTTTCAAAAGACCCAGAAGAACATCTGATGCATTTAAGGTAGACCTTTCAGTTATGCAGGTAGTTTGGAATATCTCTGAATCCTCTGAAGTCTATCTTTTCAGTACATCAAGGTAAATTACTTGGTCATATTGTTTCGAAGTAGGGTTTAGCAATTGATCCTTTCAGAATCAAAGCTATATCACAGCTATCACTACCTCATCATAAGAAGGCATTGCAAATTTTTCTTGGAAAAATCAACTTTGTTAGAAGATTTGTTCCAAGATTTTACAAAGATTGGTTAAATCGTTAACAACTATGTTGAAGAAAGAAAAATTTCTCTTGACTAGCGAAGGAAGGGAAGGTTTTGAAGCAATAAAATAAGCTATCTCTCGGGCTCTACTCTTGCAAACCCAAGTTTGGATAAGATTTTACAATGTATGCACTTACGCAAGAGTGAAACAATCTCAGCTATTCTTGGCTTAGGTTAATGATGAAAATATTGAGAAGTCAATTGCTTTCTTTGGAAAAAGTTTTCATGATTACAAAATAAGGTACACATTTCTTGAAAAACAAGTGCTTTCATTAGTCATAGGACTAAAGAATTATAAGTACATGATTTCAAACAATAAAATTCACGTTCTTGTTTCTCATCCAAGTGTGAAAGCTTTTCTTTTAAATAAAGAATTGAATTAGAAAAGAATAGACTAGATAATGAAGTTTAAGGAATATGATGTTGATATCCGGGTTACTTAAGATGGTTTGAGGTAAAGGTTTATGTGAACATCTAATCAATGATATGGAAAATAAGTAGGTGTAGAACTCAAACATTTAGAATATCATGCTGAAGTTACATATCAACAATTAAATATCATGGTCCAACCAGAAATCAACAACCTAAACTTGCTCAAGAGATCCAAGAATCAAGGTGGATGACTTATTTGGTTAACGACTTATAACATGGCACCTATCCGAAGGTATGGATAAGAATAAATGAAGATATTTCAGATTACAAGCCATTCCTTATATTTTTGTCGATGGTGTATTTTAAAAGGATATTAATGGGATCTTGTTGAGATGTGTTGATTATGATAAATTTTAGAAAATATTATTAGAATTCCATAAAGGACCTGCAAGAGGTCACTTCTCGGCTTTATACTATAGGTTTAAAAATTATAAAAGTAGATTACTATTGGCCTAGCATATTCAAAGAATATTTTGAATGGATTAGAAAGTGTAAGAAATGTGCTTTCTTTGTTGGAAAAGAATGTCTTGCTTCATTTCCTTTGCATCATATTTCATCTGATCAACCTTTTATGCAGTGAGTCTTGATTTTATTGGAATGATAAACCTTCCTTCATCACAAGGAAATAAGTGGATCTTAACTACTACATATTATTTTACATGATGGAATGAAGCAATATCCTTGAAATATGCTAACGAAGCTTCTATACTATCCTTTTATGAAGGCCTAGTTTGCAGATTTAGTGTTCCGAAATGATCATATCGAGACATGCTTTAGCATTCCTCGGTGCAAAGGTAATAGATTGGGTTTCCAAACATGGAATATATCTAAGTTCTTCATCTAATTATTACCCACAAGGTAATGGCTTAGATGAAAGTACTAACAAGAATTTGTTAAGAATCATTAGAAGAACACTCAAGGATAATAAAAGAGCTTGGCATCCGATGTTGAATTCCGCACTTTGGGTTGATAAAGTGACTCCTAAAAGATCATTTGGCAATTCACCATACAATCTTATGTATGAAAAGAAGAAAGAATGCGTATTTCATTGAGCTACTAACATTAAATTTACTGCATCAAATGGAGCTACTTGAGAATGAACCATTGTAGGTTCGTTATGCAGAGTTAATGGAATTGCAAGAGATGAGAGATCAAGCTCATTTAAATATGGAAAAGAATAAAAAAAAATCAAGAATTCTTTTGACAAGAAAGCAAAATTCAGATCTTCAATGAAGGAGATATTGTGTTAAAATGGGATGTTGATCGTGCAAAGCCAGGAAGACACTCAAACTTTGATACACTCTAGAGTGGCACTTACATGATTTCAGATTGCAAGGAACATAATGCTTTTCACTTTTGAATCTGAATGGAAAGGAACTTCCCATTCGTGTGAATGGTATGTTTTTCAAACATTATTATTTAAAATTTATAGTGATTGTTAGAGTAGGATTTTTCAATTCAATAAGTGTAGTTTTTGCACATTGCATTGGTTTTTCAATTCAAGAAGTGCATTCATGCACGTGATTTAGTTTACGGATCTTTCCTATATTTATTTTTTTAAGGGTTGGGCCTTTTGGAAAGTCATATTTTGGTTATATGCTTCATACTCCATGCCCAATGGACAAGAGCAAAGGCACTAGGTATATAAGCTATCGGGAAGCTTTCCCCACAGATCTCCGAAATGTTGACAATTTTTACACTTGTGCAAAAATGGGCAACTCGAAACTTTGTTATGATGGATAGAATAGGTGAAGTATACCTAAGCTAGGGGAGATCACATCATATTATGTCATTATTGCTGATTTATTTTAAAATATTACATGAAATCTGCAACTATGTGTGTTGTTACAAAATGTAACAGATCACATAGTCTACAATTTCATGATCATCCTCAACAAAAGAACACAAGCCCCGAAGGATAGTTGTGTTGTCTTGATGAGGACATCCAATTGCAGAATAGGTGAAGTGTAAATTTTTGGGATAGTAGACATAAGTGTAGATCACAAGAAATTAGAGTTCATTACTAAATGTTACAAGTTCTATTCAATGTTCTTTCCTTTATGATTAAGACATTCAATTATGTTACTAAGTTTTTTAGTTCATTATACATTCCATACGAAAGTAGAAATGTAGAAAGAGATATACAACTCATTTACAATATTCAATGTTTTATTCACAAGGAGAATCAAATGTTTCCACACAAGCCATGGAAATGTAACTGAAAAGTAAAGTACAACTATCTGAAAAGAAAGATACACATGCATTAAGGAGAAAGAAAAGGAGTATGAGGGTGAACCCATCATTGCCTTGTGTATTCTTCCTTGTGCAGAGCATCTCCTAGCTAGCTCCTTTATCCTCAAATCATGGTACCTTTAAAGAAAAAACAAATCAACCATCGATTACAAGCTCAGAGGATCAAACCATATTCCTAGACTATACTACTTCATGCATATGAATCTTCCCCAAACAGGATATGTATTCTACTTGAAGGACAAACCAGGCATGCTTTAATCACTCTAAAAGAAGGAAGTGAAAAGAAAGAAGAAAACATGGACATAAGAGAGGCCAAAAGCATAAATATTTCTTAACTATTTTCCTAAGTGTGTAGATACAAGTTGCAGCCAAAGAGAGAAATAAATAAGTCATAAGTACATGCTAAGAAGAAGAAAAGGTGCAACTCAAATTTCAACAAAAATTATGCAAATGGAAGAGGTTAGAGTTCAAAAGAGAGAATGGAAGATAGAAGTACATTTTTTAGTTTAAAAAGAAGAAGAAAATCATATTTAAACAAGCTGAAACTAAAAGCAAAAAGGATTACAACTGAAATAGGATGAGAGAGAAGATTCTGGAAAAAAATTGGCAGGGCTTTAACATGTAAAATCAACTTTCAAAATTTTCCAACATGCCAGAAATACTACTATCAAGGAAATAAAAGCATCTAAGTAAAAGAAACATGTTGCAGTATTTCAATAAAGCATCTAAGTCAAGGCTTATGCCTAAAAATGGTGTTACAGTAGCTGAAGAATCATTTACAATTTCCAGAAAGCCACTTACAATATTACAAAGGACCATCTCAGAATTTGAAATAAAGGAATACAAAGATTGCAGGTTCAGACTTACATTTAGGAAATCATCAAATTCAGATTTTGTTTTGCAAATAGGTAAATAGTACCTCATGCTAACAAGAACAAGAAGGCAAGCATGTAAAACATCATTACCTTTTCTAGGAGAAGATCAAACTTGGAGTAGAAAGGTTAAATGGTGCATCAAATCATCATCTTCAGAACACAAGGTAAATAACATACAAATGGCTCTCATATCCAAGTCAAAGAGTTACAGAGGAGTCAAGCATACAGATATAGTTTCAAACAAGATAACACTTTATTTTCTTCAAAATAACTATATATTGCAGTCCCAAGATGATGGAAACTAGTTTCTAAGTTTGAAGGATTCAAAAAGTACAACAAATGAGATAAGTAAAAGAAACTATCAAAGTGAAGCCACTTTATTCTAGTTCCAAATAACAAGTAAAGGGAAACTTCATCATTAGAACAAATTCAGAGCTACAAAAGTTATAATAACCCAGATCTAAAGTATAAATATCTATTCAGAATAGGGATATCATTTTAGGCTCGGAGTAAAAGGGATGAGTATAACTCAAGACTGTAATCAAAGAAGTTACTCTCAGCCAAAGAACATAATTTCCTTAATGAAGGAAGTCTCGAATAGCATTTTACATTAATATAACTGGAAGAGCTACAAAAATGGAAGATATAGGTGTTCAGAACAACCTCCAAGTAATGTATCAAAGAATAACATGGTACAAAGCTCCAAGTGATCAAAATGTTGAGTACTTCAAATAAAATCTTGAAAAGGAGGAAAATCCGAGCTTGAAGAAGAAAATTGTGGCCATCGTGGAATATAGGACTCCAATGGCGAATATGTTTTAGAAGAAATCCATATCAAAACCCCTACAATCACACAATGGTGATAAACCCACATGGCCATAGAGGAATAAGCAAAGAAATCACAGAGAAGACTAAGTGGAGCGACTATCAAAGGTTAAGAATGTACAAATCTGAAAACAAGATACAATCTGAGACTTCTCGATTAAAGATTTAAATTTGGTTTGTCTTTTGAAAGCTCTTAATCAGGGTATGAGTAGATTTTGTAACCAACATACACCTACAGTCACCATTTTAATGCCAGAGAAGTCAAAGTACGAGAAAAATGCACGAGCCCGTAAGAACATACAGATAAAACTCTCAATGAAAATTCAAATCCAGAGATAGTCAAAAAATATGAAATACCCAAAACGTAAACTATCTAGCAAACTCTCCATAGACAGTTTGAGGAAAGCTAATAGTAATAACCAAGAAAGTTACGGTGACACAAGCTTATCAATATCAAGCAAAATAGAGTATTTATACTACTGAGCCATCCATAAAAGGGGTGAATCCAAAGTTACCTCTAAACCATGGTCGAAAGAAGTTCAAACGGTAAAGGCCGAATCCTCGAAGATAAAGGAGCCACAAATTCTGATCAGAGCTTTGAAAAGGAACAGTTGAAAACCAAAATCGTACAAGCATGTATTCACAGTTGCACAGGGCTGAGCTCCAAGAGAACAAGAATGGTGGCCTTCAGTGAAGAACACAGAGGGTCTTTTCCACAAAGGCCAAGCTCGAAAAGAAGAAACTAAGCTTCAAAAACAACCACACAGAGCTAATAAGGCCGAAAGAAATCAAAATCGAGCTTTGAAGCCCCAACAATGGCGGATCTCAGAAAAAAATAGAGATAAACACTAAAATACAAAGGCAAGAAAGAGTCATAATACTAGTCTAAATGAAAATCCAATTAATAGAACTCAAAGGAACAAAAATGGTGCCCATAAGTTTCAATGAGTTCAAAAACTCATAAAAACACTTTCACAGGTAGGAAACCCTTTTCATGAGAAAATCCAATCTCTGCCGATACAAGACAGATACTTTGAAATATCACACGAAGATTTCGAAGGCCAAAAATGAATAGAGCCAAGCTTGAAAATTTCAACCATGGCATCCAAGAAAATTTTTCCAGGGCTTCACCCTCAAAACCATATGTGAAATGACCAAATGAGGGACTTTGAAATGTTTTAACTCACCCACTTGAGCTCATCCTAACCTAACTCACCTGGAGTTAGTGATCAACGATCAAAAAAAATCAAGTACACAGATCAATGGTCTAGAAATGAGCTCAGAGATCAAAGAATAACCATGGCTAGCCTCCCACCAACCACATTAATTTCCCTTTAAAACCCTAACCAAAGGTTACAATCGACGGTCACCATGGAAAGGACAGAGATCGACATCCCGGGATGATCACCAACTTCCACATAGACCCGAATTACTCTCTTTTGATCGGGTTGGTTAGAAATTCCACCAACAATATTTCCCAAGGGTTGAGTCACCATGGGGAGGGGGCCAGCCCACGTCTTAATACGAAAATCGTTGCATTGACTTCCTAAGTCTCGTAATATAGTTTATATAATCAAATGGAAAAAGGGACGATCAACATTATGTCCCAATGATCACCTAAAAGGTGAATTTCAAAGTACATACAACTATGCTACACAACATTCAAAATACACACACATATATATCATGTGTGTAGTTATGAAAAGGTGGTGGTGTGTGTGTATTATCAAAAGGTGGTGGATATGGTAGCATGTGCCATATCAAATGGTCGACCCCTTAAGTCTTATGCTAAGTCCACATAGTGGCCAAACCATGGTGGAGTGTAGAGGTGGTCCCCACTTCAAGGAGGTTGGGTTGAATTTCAAATTTTATCCATGTGATCACTAGCAAATAGAATGGGTGTCAACATCAGAGACAAAGGTGGTCCCAGTCAGATTGTTTTGGATGAATTATTTTGCAAGTATTACAAATAAATGTAATTATTTTACTCACATACAGGGAGTTTTTTTTTCATGCCTTCACAACATGACAAAATAGAGAAGAAGATAGTATGCATGCTCAAAGGAGGGAGACTTTCCTAGCAAGTAATCCTATTTTTGGAAAAATTATTCACCTATCCTTATTAAAAATAGAACAGTCAACTTCAAATGACTAAAATGTAATCAAAGGCTATTAATGCCTCTTGCACTATTTTGTATTATTTTATCCTTTTATTTATTATTAAATAGATGATAAAAATTAGGTTGTATGCGCGAGTACAACCTTAGGCTATTTTTAGGAAGGGTGGGAAAATTTATTTTCTATATATTGTGTGCCTTTATAAAGCACAAGGGATTCTAGCTGGAGGAATTTTTGATATATGAGTACTGAAGCAAATTTTTCTAGTTTTTCCCTCTAGAGTGTGAAGTGTTTTCTACCTTTCCAAGTTACTTTGCAGTCTTGTGTATGTTAAATTAATCTTGTGAATGCAAATTCCCTGATCAACCACCTTACCCTGCTACAAAATTTCAGTCCTTTCTGCTTAAATTTTAATGTGCATGTTAACTTATTAGTACTATTGTGATCTTCCCTCAGTACAATCAAGTGTTTTGTCCTTAATATTCTATAGAAAAACTATTGGTTTGTGCATAAAAAAATTCTTCATAGATCAATCAGTTGTGCATATACTCACCAAAGTGCTCATACAAATTTGGTGTATCACCTTAGTTTTAATCATTTTTTCAGTTATCTTTTAACCTCAAACTCCCAAAAGTATTTTAGTATACACCAACAAGGAACTGACCTTGATACTGGAGACTCACCTCAAAATAGGTATACCCACAGACTTGAGGTGTTTTAATTTTATCTACGAAAAAGAGATCATTTGTGCAAACTTAGAAAACCTACATCCATCTCTCTACAGGGTGCACTTTCGAGAGATAACATATTGTCCATGTGTACATGCTCTGACATTGAAATCTCTTCCTAAGTGGTCACATGAGTTAAACTCTTAAAATCAAATCCAACCTCCTTGAGTGGGGACCACCTCCAACTTTCTTGGTCTGGCCACCTTAGTGGACTTAGCAATAAAAAAAGGTCAACCATTTTACATGGCACGTGCCACTATAGTCTCCACACCTTTTATTAATTATATGCATGTGTATACTTTTTGGCCTCTTGCAATTTGATATACTTGATTTAAACTTCACCTTTTTAGTGATCATAGTCAGCATGCATGGTCAAAGATTCACATTATTTAAGGTCTAGACTATAGTGAAATGTCAATTTTGTAAATGATTTTAAATAATAAGGTCGGCCCTTTTACACGATGACTCACCCCTTGGTATGTTTGTCGGTGGCTTGTATAACTCCGGTTGAGTTTGTTTTGAATTTAGTGATGGTCTTGGGCCATTGATTTTTGTCCTTGATGCATTTGATGCCATTGATCCTTGACCTCGCAAGTTAGGATTTACCCTCGCAATTAATATGGCTAGTGTCATCTTGATCATGGCTATTTGCTTGAACTTTGAGGATCATTTTCAGCCTTTGATCTTTGTCCTTCTGATCTCGAGCCATTGATTATTGACCCTTGGTTAGGGTAAGGTTAACTCACCTCTTGAGTTTGTATAGTAAAGTGAGGCGTGACCCTAATGCATATTTCATTTGATTTTTCACTATGCAGGTGAAGCCCTAGCAAAATTTCTATTCGAAGCCATTGTTTGAAGCATTTGAGCTTGGTCTCTTCTGCAAAAATGGTTCTCTGTCATTTTTCGCTTATCCCGAGATCTTTTGCATGTATATATGATCATTTCTGAGATTTTGAGTGATTATGGGAGTGCCATTGTTGATTCTTCTAGCTCTGAGCTTCATTTGGTTTATGTTTTACTTCGTTGGATGGTGTAATGGTGGTTAGTGTAGACACTAAAATTAGGTCACACTCCCCCTTTGTCCCTCGACATATAAGCCCCCCTTTATTACATCTACCTAGCCATGACCCCCTTCACCCTACTAATATTAATTTAATTAATTTAATTAAATTAATTCATTATCCTCACCATATTTATTATTTAAATATCTTAATTTAAATAATATCCACACATGCACCCTACCTAGACACCTCATCAAGCTAACTCAACCTAAGACCTATTCTTAGCAAGTTACCATAACTAACTAAGACTTACCCAAACCCTAAAATCAATTCCTACATTCCCTCTAACCACATTCCCGCATGCTCACAAGAAGCTCCCAGTCTAATCCGTGGGATAATGACACAAGATCCGAGGAAATCAGGAGGATCTCCCTAAGTTTAGTAAACCTAGAAAATCCCACCTTGACCCCTTTTACGTTATTCCTATTACTCCTAACCATCACCGTTAACCTTGACCACCATCGGTTACCCCTTTTAACCCCAAAACAACCTTATTCTCAAGGTTGGAAGTTGGAAGCAAGTTGGAAAACATTGGGAGAAAGTTGATGAGCAAGAACACATCCCAGAGAGATAACGCATCTTCAAAGAGCCAATTCCAACAAGAACTGACATCCAAGGAAGGAGATTGAGGAGCTCCTCCCACACCTTCCCAACCACATTCTGATCTATCCAAGCAAAGAGGAGTGTGCATGCAGCCCATGCAGAAGCTTCTCTTCAGTTGGTGATCACTTGTAGCCTTCAAGCCCATCATCAATACCTCCATCCTTCACACATAGACTTTCAGGAATGAAATCCAAGTAAGTACAACATCATACTTTCCTGGTTATTTCATTCTATCATTATTTTATCATCCATTGTTTATCTTGCTCCCTATTGACCATCTCCAACATTTTGTACCTCCATAGCCCCATTAAAACCTCGTAAAAACCCATTCCAGTCACCCAATACCTCATCCCGACCAACCAAAACCCTTTGTGTAATCCACAAAGGAGACCAAAACCCCGTTTTGTGACATTTCCAAATTTCACAAGAATGGCACCCGGTTATACCTAACCATGTTAATAACCACCCCTAACTGCGATGCCGGTCTCTGTGTTTACCTACACAATCTTAAACAAAGACCTATCCACCTAATTTTACCTTACCCTCACTCACCTGTGACCTACCCAAGACCTCTATCAGACCTAGTAACCCAGAACCAACCCTTTGACCCATGGATTCTATTCTAGCTTAGCTTGTTAGATTAGATATGTTTTCTTATTGTGTTTTTAAGTGAGATACCTAAATCATTTCAAAATAACAATAGGATTTACCTTGTTTTCAGCATTAATTTGTTTAAAATAGTGGACTGATAGCCATCTAGGAAGTACCATACTTCCCGATCTAGCTCACGCTAGGCAGTTCACTGCCCATATCATTTAATTCTTTTTGGTGGTCTTGTTTTCATTACAGGTAGTTCCTCCTAGCCAAAAGGAAGCTCTCATGGTCAGCTGTGGATTCGGAAGTCATACGCACAAAACCCATCAACCGACATTTGAATAGGTATTCCTCCTATGCCCAATACCTATCTATTTTGTCATGACGATTCAAAGAAACAATCTGAGAAAAAGGTGAAACATTTTGGCATGCCCAGTGGGACCCATTCGGGGTTCCTTGCATTTCATTCATTCCTAGGAAAAATTGTGTGTTTTTTCCCTTCTAAAAGTGTACATACTAATTTTCTTCCCTGGTAATCCACTTCTTCTTTCTATTTTCTCTAAAGGAAACTTTTCTTTTGGTGTATTTAAAAAGAATCATTTCTTCATGTTTTCTACATTTTAGTGAAAGAGCATCCCTCTTCCTCTTCATCTTATTGTGTCATCCAATTTCATATTTTTGATTTGGGTTTAAAATCATTGCATTTCATTCTGATTTTCTACATTAGCTCACATTAAATGAGGGCAACCTATATGTTGGAGGTCATTACCAGCTGATGGTTGATAAACGAATCATAGAAAAGCACTTCTATCCTTTTCTCTTTCTCTGAGTCTTACCAAACCACACAAAAATTCAAATACATACATTCTTAAACAACATCTTACCTGGAAGAAGCTAGGTGATCACACGATCACGGCACAATGGGCACCTAGCTCACTGCTCTGTCGAGTCATACTTCAGAGCGAAGCCCACCCCACCATAAAAAACCTGAAACCTCACCCTTTAGATCTCTTTCTTTGTAGGAAGCCTTCCTCACCAAGAAATTCTATTGTTTTGTTCATAATAGTCAGTCCACACAAATAGCATAAGCTGAACAAACATAATAGAATAGGCACTCTAGGAATGTTCTTTCTTAGTGTTCTGCTTGATTTGCATTTTGAGGTGAGAGCTTTCGATCATTATTTTTGTCTTTCCTCACACACTCCCAATCATAGTCGGTGTATTCTGACTTCGTCTGAGTGTGTCTATACCACATCTACATCATTCTCAGACTTCTGGGTTTGATTCAACACCAGATTTCTAAATCACAACCATTTTTCTCATCACTGTTTCAATTTCATAGTAACCATCATTGGTCACCCCTGACCGCCATCGGTTAAACCCAACCGACGTCGGTTCTAGGTTTTTTTAACCTACTCAAAAGGACATTCTTACTTCACTTTTTTCCACTTTATAGTCTCTGTCACTATCTTTTTTTTGTTCCCATTGACATTTTACACATCCCTAGATTTGGCATACTTGTCAGATTTTGCCTTCTGCCTCATTGTTTACTCACTACCTATTTTCTACAGTGACCGATAGCGGTTACCCCTAACCGACGTCAGTTTTTCCTAGCCGACATCGGTTATCCTATTCACATTCCACCCACCATTAGTTACTTCATCCATTTTTTCCCTGTTGTTCTCTATACCATTTACAGAGAAGCAACCCCACCTGATCAGTACTGGTTCACATGGTACTGACTCAAAGACAAGCGAACAACTGCCCTCATGTTTCCATGCCAGTTGCTAGCCACTCCCACCTAGTCCTTCACCACCCTCTATTTTATCACCAGCCATGGATCCTATCCAGCCTACTAATATCGCTACCGGAGATGAGGAGTTCACATGACTCCTTGACCAACCCCTACATTTGCAGTTTTACCTCTCCCACTCATCCACTTGAGATGCCTCGGGTCAGTTGATATACGACATGCCCATATCTATCCCCCTACCTCACACCCACTTCTGCATCAGCTCCATCTAGTTCAGTGCTGCCCGCTTCCACTTTACCCCATTGTTTCACAGTTAGGTCCTATACCCACTATGACTGCCGCATTTGTTACCTCTGTAGCACCCATTACATCCACCATACCCTCGGCGACTACCCCAAACACAACCTCATCCACCCCTAATGTCTCATACATACCCATAGCTACATTACCACCTCCAGTGTCGGTGACTCCTACCCCATTTCAGAATGTGGTTCTTTCTATTCCATAATCATTAGCCCCTATTGCCACTAGGGTTACCACGACCCTTCCACCCCCATATACATATTACCAACAACCACATGTTTCATCTATCATTCATTCCGGGTATGTACCCCCTATTTCATTGCCTTCTTCTCCACCACCTTACATGGCAGCCCCATACACTAGAATGCCACACCCATTATACACCCAAAACCAACCTCCTCACATTATAGGAGGCATCCAATCATCACAACCCACCAATGACCTAATTAAATTGATGATGGATAAGATGCAAACATTGGAGGCATCGGTTTCTAGCTCTCCCATAACACTCTCACTTATGATGAGATTTGCAATGAGCCTATTCACCCATCCATTCCCATCCGTTCATACCTTGTGCATTGGGAAATGCCAAAATTCAATCATTTCAATAGTAAGGAAGACCCACAACAACATTTGTGCTCGTTCAAACATGGGTGTTATCTGATTGCTCATGATGATGCCTTACTTTTGAGAACTTTTCCCATGTCCCTCACTGACCAACATTAGATTGGTATAGTGGGTTACCCAAACACTCCATATTTTCATTCAATCAGGTAGCCCAAGATTTTTGGATCATTTCTCCATCAATATCACCAAGAAAGTTACCATGACCGATCTATATTCCACACGTCAGTACGAGGATGAATCTATCACATATTTTGTCACTCGCTGCACATCTTGATCAATCAAACTTACCTTTCAATTTCCACAAAATGAACTCATCGAGCTCTTCACCTGAGCTTGCCAGACATATCTCCCGACCTTGTAGGTCCAAACTTTCAGAACATTCGATGAGGCATTCACTATGGCACGAAAGTTAGAGATTCGGGCCATCAAAGAGAAGAAAATCCAATTACGAAATAAGAATTTGGCATTCAAGTTGAATGAAACCTCCTCTTCTTCCAAACCTCCAACCAATTATTCAAAGGCTAAAGGTACCACTAACGCAGTGGTACTCAAGGCCAGCCCAGCTCATCCATCCAATTAGGCTACACCCTCATCTAATCTATCACCCGTTCAGGCTTTTCGATTCAGACAAGAGCAGTGAAAATATACCCCAATTGGGGAACCTTACTCTTTGTCTTAGAAAAGCTTATCAAAGCTGGTGCCATCACTCTTCCACCCATAAAACCACACACTGGTTTTGACCCTACTCACCCCATGCTCACATGGTATAAGGAACAAGATTTTTGTAACTATCACCGAGTGAAAGGTCATAGTGATGGCAACTGTATCACTTTTAAGAATATTGTCCAAGAAATGCTTGAGAAAGGTGAGTTGACTATGGATAATCCCAATGCCACCCCTAACCAAAATCTACAAATCTTTAAAAACCATTTCCCAATCATGCCCCTTCATCCAATCAAACCGGTGAGACATCCACTCATGATACCCATACTCATGAGGTTCATGCGATCTTTAACAAGGTACCTATCACCTCTCAATTACCTCACATCCCTTCCATAGAGGAAATCCTAGCCCAAAATCCTCCTTCCACATTGAACCAATCATCATTGTTCCTTCACCAATAGAAGAACACCTTTCATCTCCTACATCACCTATGGAGGAGTCTTCTGCTAACATTGAGACCATCTCACCCCTAGCTTCTCCACTTAGAGAGCCTTTACCTACCATACCTCCTCAACCCACAGAGGAGCACCCATTACCTCCTCCACCCATAAAGGAGCACCTATTATCTTCTCCCCTCACAAAGGAGCACCCATTACCTCCTCCACCCATAGAGGAGCACCTATCCATTTCTCCACTTATTGAGGAACTCCCATCATCTCTTCCACCCGTCATAGACCTAGTGGAGATACCTTTGCCTCTTGGCGAGCATTCTCCATCAGCTACCCAACATCCAACAGACCTACTTTCAGCTCTCTTACCCACGGAAGCTAAAGCTAGCCATTCCCCATCTCTAAGATGTATTTTACGAATTCCCATTAGGTCCTCACCAACTCCACCCACAAACGTGCCATTCTCATGTTTGGCTGATCACTTAGATTATGTGGATAGAGCTTTGTTATGGGGCGCCTCTTACTCCCTGTTTCAACACAAATGCAGAGATCCCTCGATGACACCTCCACTATCTACCCAAGCACATTTCCACCCATCAAACCACATACCACCACTATTGTTGCACCCCCTTCCACGATACCCATTAACACTCACACCACACCCTTACCCATAACCCGACCTATACCTAAACCCAAACCTATACCCACAACATTTACCTCCACTAAACCTATTACCACTTTAGGGGTCACCCCGACCACCAGCCTTACTCATCCACCTATTAAACTGGATTTAGCTACATCCTCCAACATTAATACCACACCTACTCCGACACCCAAACCCAAGAAACAAACTCATCAACCTCATACCCCTACCGCACCAATCACACCCGCACTTGTCCCATCTACCTTAAGACCTCAGCTACCCAACATGGTCAAGCACCCTTCACCCATCCATAAACCAATAACACAACCACCCATTCCTACCTCACAAATCTCTAACCTACCCAGAACACAACATGACTCATACCCACCTGCAGTCTCTTTACCACCAATACCTCCGATACCTTCAGCCATTGCTTCACTACCCACTACACTTCAGTCATTGTCCCTCACACCTCAAGCACGACCCACATCATCTACCTTCATAACACCCCCGTTATCCTCATGGGTAACTCGCCCTCTTCCTCCATCTACTTTTCCGTCTAGACCTCATACACCCACATCACCTTTACCCAAGAAGGTGCAACCCAAAAATAAAACCCCACTACCCCACAATAAGGTAGCAAAACAACCCCACATCCTCCTACCCGTCCATCTACTATACCCCTACCTAAACAAACCCGACCGATACCTCAAACCACACTGGCACCTAAATCCATAACTCGACCCCTTCCTACAATTTCAAAAATAATTCCCAAACAACCAACCACACCTACACCCAAACCTACATTCACTTCCCATTTTGATCCACTAGCAGGGTCCTATGCCAAAATTTTAACCAACCTCCTTGAGACTTTTGTTATCACATTACCACCACTCGACCTTATGACCCCCTCAAACCCAAGCCAAAAGGGTTTGATGATACTAAAATTTGTGCATACCATCATGTGCCAGGGCATGATGTGGAGAGCTGCAAGGCCTTAAAACCATCCTTATCCAATTATGTCCACCGGAAACCAACTTTGATGACGAAGACCTTCGGACAGGACCTTGCTTCACCTACACCCATTCCCACACTACCCACTCAACAACCACAACCTCCACCCTCATAGCTCCTAGAACCACACACAAAGTTTGAAATTAATATGGTTCACATCGAGAAACTTCCACGCCACCACCCAAATGTCGTTGCACCCAATTGACCTCACAGGGATTTTCTCCTCCAGTAGGTTTTTTCCCTTCATGTCATTATACCACTTACCCTACACCTTCTCCATTTGACAAATTCCCTCAAATCAACATGGTACACATCACTACGTGTGCACGAAGGGGTAAAGAAAAGGCAACTGACCCACCAACCAATCCTATACCCAACATACCATCTACCCCCATACCTAAAATAACTATCCACGGCCCCACATACCCCATTTCTAATGGTGTCACACATCGCACCATGCTCAAACAATTACACCAATCTCCCTCAAAATTTCCTTATATGACCTCATCCAAACCTCGGAATCCCATCGTCAAGCCCTCATGGAGGTTCTTCAATCTATCGAGGTTTTACCCAATGACCCTACACCGTAGCCTCCATTATCACACCCCATCATGTAGCCTCTCTCACCAAATTACCACCTTCATCCCCACCTCACCTTGTTCACCAAGTGGCCTCCCTCAGCTTCTCAGAGGCAGAGATCACGCCATACCAAAACAATGACCTGGACCCAGCCCTCTTCATCTCTGTCCACATTGATGACATACGGTGTGCCGTGTGATGATTGATGGAGGCACTAGCATTAACATCATTTCATCCCATGCATTTTCTCAAATGTGCATACCTAAAAATTTCATGCATAAACATCTGGCCGTGTTGCATTCATTCAATGATGCTATATCCTCCTCTACAATGGGCATTGTCATCCTTCATGTTCACGTTGGCCCCTACACTGTTTCTAGAATTGTTTTATGTTTTGGAGGGGGAATTCCAATATAACTTGTTGCTTGGTAGACCTTGGATCCATGTCATGGGTTGTGTTCCTTCCACTTTGCATCATTGTGTAAAGTTTGAACACGAAGGACACACTTATACCATTCTAACTGACCCATCACCCTTCAAAACATATAACACACTTTACCAACCCAATGATGTACTCATACCGGTCAAGCCATCTACTTCCGCAACCAATACTGCTTCACCTACACTTACACCCACACCTACCAGTACCACCGCCACTACTTTTACCATACATACCTCCCCTACTCCTACCACCGCAATCACCTCCACGGCTGACCCATTAGCTTCCCAATCCATTAACACCACCTCCATTGACCCCGACACATCATCCATACTAGCTACCCACATACCAACCACTGATCCCTTGGAAGGTGTTTTTCAATGCCTCACTCTAGGGGAGTACCACCTATATAGCGTCAACACCTTCCTTACTCCACACGAGTATGGAAGCCTTCACCAACACCCTCGCTATGATCACCGTATAGGAGAATGCCTCCTTTATGGTCCTCCTCATCTTCATACTAGTCTCACTTATGGGGGACTTGATACTACCACCTACACACCAAACCACCATCACAACCCCACCCATTTTCTGCAGACTTCCAATCACTTACCAATCACCATTTTTCCCACACCTTCCTACACCATTATGCAAGTGGAAGGGTTTTGGTTTTGGATTTTATGAAAAAGGTTTCCATAATATTATTCCATGTACCACCCAAACATAATGACCATAGTGGTATCAGCTTCCCAAACCTCCTACCAAATAGGCCCGTATTGAACTCATTGAGGACCCTAGCCCTTCTTCACCTTCATCACCACCCTCACCGACAAAGTCGATGGATCCTGAATCTATCCCTCCTAATTTTTTTTTTCATAAACACCATTTCCTTGGGGCCTTTGACTTATCAATGCGAAGGTGATGCCCATTCCACTCTTCCATTCCTGTATCTTGAGATGATCGATGATGACACACCTACCATTAACGTCATTCAATGTCAGGATGATGAATCCATACTCACCTACCTTGGTGTAGAAGACTCATATATTCATCTTGGTCGTTACCCTCTAAGACGTAAACCATGTTGAATGAATCAACTATTGAGATCAACATTCATACTCAGGATGACCCGCACATCCTAAAGATCGGACAATCTTTAGATGTTCTTTGAACAGAAGCCATCACTTATTTTCTCCAAGATCATAACCATGCTTTCACTTGGTCTTACGCAGACATGCCCGGTATTGACCCCACCATAGTGGTCCACAATATCGTAACCATTCCCCGATGCCAAACCTATCAAACAAAATTTGAGGAAAATGCACCCTCGCATTGCTCTTCTCATCAAAGAAGAACTTCAACGTCTTCTTTCCATTTCCTTCATCTTACCCATTGATTATCCTCATTGGATTTCTAACATTGTCCCTATTACTAAAGAAACAAGGGGACTCTGCATTTGCATGGACTTCTCGTGACCTCAACCTCACCTTCCCGAAAGATGACTTTCCCTTTCCCGGTATTGATCAACTAGTTGACCTTACCATGGGTCACAGATGCTCTCACTCATGGATGGTTTCTCGGGTTATAACCAAATTTTGCTTGCCCCAGAAGATCAGCACAAGACCGCATTCATTACCCCTTGGGGAACCTTTTGCTATCGAGTCATGCCTTTTGGCCTTAAAAATGCTAGTTCTACATATCAGCGTGCTATGACTTACATCTTCCATGATATCATGCATCACATATTGGAAAATTACGTGGATGATCTCTTGGCTAAATCTAAATGCCACACCGAGCACCTTGTTGTCCTCGAAACCATTTTTGACCGCCTCATTAAATATTGCATCCAAATTCAACCAAAAAGTGTGTCTTTGTGGTTCTCTCAGGAAAACTCCTGGGATTTATTGTTTCCCTCCATGGTATAGAAGTTGACCCCACTAAAGTCAAGGCCATTCTGGAAATTCCTCCACCCATGAACCTCAAACAACTTTGTATCCTACAAGGTAAATTGCAATCCATTCGCCATTTCATTTCACAATTATCGGATCGGTGTCAACCATTTCATCATCTACTTAGGAAGGATGTCTCCTTTAAATGGGATGATGACTATCACAAAGCTTTTGAGGCCCTAAAACAATACCTTCTCCAACCACCCGTACTCATTCCACCGAAAGATGATCAACCTTTTTACCTATACATATCATCTACCAATCATTCCTTGGGAGCCATGCTCACTCATCACGATGAACAACATAGGGAGCAGGTGGTTTATTACATAAGTCCGTACTCTTTTGGACTATGAAACCCAATACAACCACCCAAAAAGCTTTTGCTTAGCCTTAGTTTTTTTTGCCACCAAACTCCGCCATTACCTACTTAACCACAAAACCTATGTTGTGACCAACACCGACCCTTTACACTTCATGTATGCCAAACCTTATCAAAATCAGCACCGCATGTGATGGCTTATGCTTTTAGCTAACCTTGACCTCAATTCATTCACCAAAATTCCATCAAGGGCCAAGCTATAGCTGACCAACTAGCTGATGCACCTATTGTCGGGGACCAACCCTCTAATTTTGACTTTCCGATGAATCCATTGCTACCCTTTCCCTGGATGAACCCCTTACCAAATGACACTTGTTCTTTGACGGTTCCAAGTGTCAGCATGGGGGTGGAGCTGGTGTTATCCTCATCCCTTTGGATGGAGAACCCATGCCTTTGTCTTTCAAATTAGACTTTGAATGCACCAACAATATTTTAAGTACGAAGCACTCATACTAGGTCTCCAGACTACCTATGCCCTCGATGTCAAATCAATCCACATCTTTGGTGATTCACAATTGGTCATAAACCAAGTCAATGGTATGTACCAATGTCGTAACAAGATACTTCAAAAGTATAAACATCATGTAGACATACTTTTTACCACCTTTGATCATTACACCCTTCAAACCATCCCACGTTCAACCAACAAATTTGTAGATACCATGGCTTGCTTAGCTTCCCAAATACCCGCTTCCCCTACCGATTCCAAAATATTTGTCACTATACAATGCCTCCATTCACCTTCTTATTTACCTCACGATGTTTACTCAATGGGACCGACACCCTTGACCCAGTGACCTTTGGTATAAACTCCGACTACATTTCCTCTCCATCCTCCTCGATCTCACCCATAACGGACAACATGCCTTCCTTAAAAAGGTATCCCATTTCATTATCCTAGGGGGACTCCTCTATAAGCATGGATTTGATGGTATTCTCTTACGATGCCTCACAAGTTCTGAAATTCCTTATACCATTAAAGAGGTTCATGATGGCATATGCAGAGGTCACTTTAGTGGCCTTGCTGTTGCTAAGTGTATTCTTTTCCTAGGCTATTACTGGCTGACCCTTAACCATGATTGTTATGACTATGTCAAATGCTTGCGTGAAATGTCAACAACATTCCAACCTTCATCATACACCCAGTCATGCCTTACAGGTCACTCATGACCTTTGGCCCTTCTCTCAATGGGGTTTGGATCTTGTTGGTGAGATCAACCCCCATTCTTCACAATGCCATCAATGGATCATAACTGCTACCGAATACTACACAAAATGGGTAGAAGCCATACCACTCATCTCCACGAAAGCTGAGAAAATATGTGAGTTCATTAACCATCACATCATTTGTCACTTTGGTGTCCCTCATCGCCTCATCACTAATAATGGAAAACAATTCAAAAAAAACACTATAAAAACTTTACGCCGCCTTCGACATTCATCTTAGTTTCTCATCACCTTATTACCCACAAACCAATGGCCAAGCTGAATCCACTAAAAAAACCCTCAATAAAATTCTCATGAAAGTGGTTGATGATACTAGGAAGGATTGGCATACGCACATTCCTTTTTCCCTATGGGCATACCGCACTAGTATTCACACTTCCACTGCGGCTACACCCTTTTCACTGGTCTATGGTACGAGGTTGTTCTAGCCTCTTGAAGTCTAGATCCCCTCACTTCACATTTCTCTCCATGACATGCTTACTGATGATGACTTTTGTCAGGACCGCTTAGCACAACTAGAGTTATTAGATGAACGTCATCTTAACGCTCTAGATCACCTTCAAGTTTATCAACAATGTATCAAACGTGCTTATGAAAAATGTGTTCATGAATGAACCTTCCAAGTTGGTGACCTTGTTTTGAAAGAAAATCAACACATAACCAAAGTAGAAAAAAGTAAACGGGGAAAATTCACTCCTAATTGGCTTGGACCATACATCATAACTCATACCTATGGATCGGGTGCCTATCGTTTGTCCTCACTTGAGGGTAAACCCAAACCTGAGCCCCTTAACACATTACATCTTTGCGACCATTCTATTGTTGACTCATTGTCCTACCTCACCCTGTGTCTCTTTATAGGCTCGTCCCTTGAGCACTATCCACTCCATCCATCTCCCTAACGATTAAACAAGAATCATGTGATTACCCATCACCCTTTTGCCTTATCTTAAATATGTGCACCACGGCTCTGCACATGGCATGATTCTCATGGATACTTTTCATCTTCTTTTAGATGAGATCCCATGGTCATTCACCCTTGCCTTCTCAACAAGAACCAAATGCTTCATTATAGTCTCGTCATCCATGACTTAAAAGCCAAAAAAAAAAAACAAAGATGAATCCCTCAAAAGGACATCTTCCAAAATAAGGGATTAACTCCTTGAGTCAAACTTCCAATATAAAATATGAATCCCTCCAAAGGACATCTTCCACCTTCCATTGTCACTATAAGTAGACTACTCCCTCAAAGGAAAACTATAAAAAGCTCGCAACTCTCTACATAGTCTTTCCAAAAAGAGGACTATTTTCTCAAAAATAAAAATTCAGAAGCTTCCCGCATCGATCAGCTTCGCAAAGACCTCAAGGAGACATATATTCCTCCATATAGACTTCCCGCATCGATCAGTCTATCTACAAAGTCAAAAAGAAAAGAAAAATAAAAATAAGATTTTTCGTCATGGACTTGCCTATTGTGATCTTGGCTCTATTGCCCAAGGCATTCTACTTCCCATTTTATGACCCAATTACTTACACCTCTTTACCCGTTGTCTTTTCACTTCATACCTCAAGGGACCTGCTGAACCTACGACATTTGGTGATCATGTGACTATTCATCACTCTTAGAATTATCAATCATGTAATGTCTTTAGGGTCTTACATTCATTAGCCTATCTATATGATGTGTTTCATATGTTTTGATCCTTGCCAATCGGGTGGCTTTCTTGCCCCCTCTTATCTTTTCTCTTCTTCATTACCTTTTGATCTTCTTATACAAGACTTGGTCCTCGACACTTACCTTTTGGGGTCATCCTCCCCTTTCTCCATAGTTTCCCCTCACCTACAACATTTTTACCATCATCTACCCCCACCTATGTAACCCAAACCCACAACATGACCACAAACCTACCAACTCATTTTCATATTCATCCCTAGCTTATGGGAGAACTACATCGGTCTGAGGTCCCTTTTCATCAGGACTATGTAGGCAACACTTCCAGGCATGGGGCCTTGGAAGGTTAGCTCGGCCATTCTTTACCCTAACCATTTTTCCCACTTTTACCTGATTTCCTGTTCATCTCAAAAACCTCGACATCTAAACCATATACCACATAAATTGTGCCACTTATATTATTTCACATTTTCATACATAACCAACATTTTCCAATTTTTATACCATCACATACATTTATATTACCATTTATTACCAAAATACCAAAATGGACATCCATGCCTAAACCAACCTGACTCATCCATGCCTAACAACCTGACTCCACCATGCCTAACAACCTCGACTCCACCATGCCCAAACCACTTGACTCAATCCATGCCTAAATCGATGCCTAAATCATCCATGCCTAACAACCTAACTCCACCATTCCTAACCAACCTCGACTCCACCATGCCTAAACCACCCTAACTCCATCCATACCTAACTCACCTAATTTCCACCATATCAAACCAACAAACCCATATCTCATCTACTACAAATCAACAAATCCATATCTCATCTAACACAAGCCATAAACCAATATCTCATAAACACATCAACACATCACCAAATACCATGTATCTCCTCATATATACATGTGTGTATCAATACAATGTACACCCGTATCACATAAATGTGTATCTCCAAAATAATCATCATTAGCTCATGACCGCTATATCCAATACAAAAATGTCTTCTGGCTCATAAACAGTATCATGTACAACACAATAATAACTACAAAATCTCTTTGGCACACAGGCCGGTCTCATATATAATACATACAAAAATGACTTAGGCACATGTAGGCGTCCATAGCAAGTAATCATCTCCCATTTGATGTTGGGAATGCTCCCTATGTGTCATGTGTCTCCCGACCCTCTACCACACTCCGTCAGGCCCACACTTGCCTCACCTCCTGCTGATGGCCCCTCACCTAGGGCTGGCCTCTACACACTAGTGGCCTCACCATGACCTTGTCCCTAGGCTCGTCGGCCCCTATACTCTCCACACTATGAGTGCGGGATCTAGTCCTCTCACTGAGGCCTATTGTGCTTTGTACTCACGGCATAGGAGGGAACATCTAGCCCGCAGCTAACAAATGATCCTGGTAATACCATGCCTCTCCTAAGGCATCTCTGAACCTAGCCATGGGCACTATCTATGGAGGTGCCATGGGTCCCGCTACCTGCGTGGGTACCTGTATAATGGGACCTATCCTTGAACCTATCGCTTCCAGCCCTATCTTGGTCCTAAACTGAGTCGGCCTTGGAATCTATGCATGTGCATAAGCCGGGCTATAGGGTAGTAATTTGTGCATGTGTTACTTGTCACTAGCCCTCTGCACTCCGTAACCTACCCCCTACGTCATGGCCAATTAGCCCTATAAAGCCTACACTTGCACCTATAGGGCGGCTATCTACCCTCCATCTCCACCTACCTCCTCTCCATCTCCATCTCCCCTACCTCCACTTGTGTGGTACTGTCCCTACCCTACCTTGATCTTGCAAAGTCGTTATCTAGGCCTGTAATGTGGCAACATGTGCCTCTGTACCTTGTCAGCTACCCTTGCATGATCCCAAGCTGCATCACCAAAGTAGCCACCTGCCCCTGTAGGGTGTCTCTCTGAACTGTGATGGTGGCTAAGTCTGGCTACCCTGGCCTCGGTGGTATGGCTCTCAGTTGTGCTACCCACCACTACCTGTACCCATCTACAACCCCAACATCATCAATCTATACATCTACTAGCTACTCCTCCTACCCAGTCAGCACTATGGGTCGTGGTGGAGACATAGGTCTCTCCACATCATCTCTTTGATACTAAGGGAATGAAGGTAGTACACCCTGACTAATCCAAACTAGCATCTAACCCAGCCTGATATGGGTATCCACTCATGCTCTCCCACTCTCCTCCCCTCTATCCACAGATGTATCTCAGTAGCCCCAGCTAGCTTTGTAGTCATCTATCCCTGTGAAGAAGGAAGCTCACATATGGCCTCCAAATGACATCCACCCCGAATAACCCCTCCAACAACCTCCTGTAATAAGCTACATCATGCGTAGCTCTGGCACCTCGGGCCTCTCCCATGGCCGGTACCCACCGCCTATACCCCACTCTCAAAACTCTCCATGGGAATGCATCTACTTGGGGCATCCCCACTGGTCGAACACAAAAAATGTGCTCATACGCCCAGCAATGTAGTAGTATGACACAATAGATGTTGAACCTCCATAGTCACCCATAGGCCCATAGCTCTCTATACACCTGTGTCAGCAATGCAGGTGCCCATGTGAACCATGTCTGATGTATCATCATGTCATGGAGGACTCCCATCAATGACCTCGGAATCTCCCCCCTCTGCATCCAGGTAAATGCGAAGCAACACACTACCTCCATCACAAGTACCACTAACCTCATCTCCTCTCGGATGAGCTCTATACATTGCTCCATAGCTCATGCTAGCACTATGGAATGTCAGAGTGCTACACCCTCACCAAAAATGGGTGCCAGTAACTCCTCAGATGCCTCTAAGAGATAGAATAAACCTGGGCCCCAATATGGGGAAACCGCAAGATCCTGTAGACGTCCTCCAGGGTGATCATCATCTCACCATGTCGGAAAATGGAAGGTATTGGTCACCGAGTCCCATCTATCGATGAGGGAAACCATAAGACTCACCTCCTGACTACATGCCGGTAGCGCCTCACCCCTATCAATCCCACCTCTACAACATGCTACCACTCCCTGTGTCGCGCTCGCCATACTCTCAATAACAAGGGTGGCACCTGGCTCTCATCCGTAGCTCGTCTCTCACCTACATCCCACAAAAGCAATGTATTAGTATACCTTTCCCAACTTACCTATTTTACCCCACATCCCAACTAATTTACCAAACCCAATTTCCCTAAAACTATCTACCCTAACCTACCCAAACCTACCCTAACCCTCACCCAAACCTACCCAAATCCATCTACCCAAACCTATCCTAACCTAAGGTTAACCGAACCTTAGTTAACATCAACCCACCCTAGGTTATCCCTTGACCATCCATGGTCTCCCATTGACCCAATGTCAGTCACTTTTTCTTATGACCAATACCGGTCTCTACCCACCGACGTCGGCCACACGACCGACCGATGTCGCCATCTTCGTGCGCCCACCCACCCCGAATTTCCAACCCTACTTTTTCCCTTCCTCGACACTCTAACCACCCAAATCCCTCTTTACACCCTTATTTGTTCCTACTTTACCATTTTACCCTACCCCTTACCCATTCCCATGCCCATTACCTTCCATGTTTCCCATTTTGAAAATTCCCCCCCAAACACCCCATTTTTTTCATTTTTTTTTCTACATTTTACAACACATTAACTCAAAAATCAAAACCAAAGGTTCAAATCCTACCTGATCTTGCTGCCACCATCATGGTGGAACCTCCGCCTCTCGCCACTCCTCTTGAGCCCTCTTTAGCCTCTCCATCATTGAGCCCAGACTCCAACTCTCGATCCAATCCTCGGACCACACGAATTGTTCCACCTGCTCTTGCGGCCCCACCTCTCACTCAACCACTCTCACCTATGTGGCTCACCAACTAATCTCTCTATAGTACTCTTTTGACCTCTTCCTCTAATGCTCTCTTTTGTCCTTTTCTCCTTTTCACAATGCACAAATGAATTTTCAAATGTAGTTTTCCACTTTTTATACCCTACCCGACACGACCGATGTCGGTTAACCCTTGACCACTTGTTGGTCTATTGCCCTAGACTACCACCGTTGATTCCTCTCCAGCATCATCATTCATCATGACATTTTCAGCTACCCTGCCTACTCATTGCCCTCACATTTACCTCATTTTCCTTACCTCCCCTTTCTTTTTCCTTCCATACACCTACCTAGACCACTTTACCTTCGCTTCTAGCCCTCCACCTTCTTCAACCTCACCGTGTCCACTGTCGATGCCTCCTAATTTTACCCCTACCTCGGCCTTACTCATGCCATGACCTAGATATTTGAACCTAGACCATTTCTAGTGAGATTTTGACCTCATGTGTTAATTATACCTTGCAGGCCTATTGTTAATCTGTGTTGATTGACCTAATGACCTTACCTAGCCTATTGTCATGACCATTTATCCTGACCCTACCTTTGGTGTACCGAAACATACCTAAACATTCCTGCACCTAACCTATGTTGTGTTTCCTGACCTTATCCTATACCTTGGATACCGTATTCACTTCACCCTTGCTTGGATAAACCTATCGACCTTATACGATGTAGAGTTTTCCTACTCTTCAACCCAGTAGTGTGTTACGTTTATACGTGTGTGCATTTGATTATTGCTACCTCTAACCCTAACCCATTACCTATCTTACCCGAGTAGACCTTTCTCCCTCTCCCCTACACCCACTTGCCTTTTCCTCACATTTACCTTTTATCAAACCACTCACCACTTCAGCTTGTTGCCTCGTTAGTTCCTAGTTTGAGGGGATCACCTTCACCTCACATGGGGCAACCACATCTTATTTTTGTTAGCATCGCTTACCAATACAAGCTACGCACAAAAAGAGGCAAAATGTAGACACTAAAATTAGTCACACTCCCCTTCGTCCCTCAACATATAAGCCCCCTTTATTACATCTACCTAGCCATGACCCCCTTCACCCTACCAATATTAATTTAATTAAATTAATTCAATTATCTTCACCACCATATTTATTATTTAAATATCTTAATTTAAATAATATCCACACATGCACCCTACCTAGACACCTCATCAAGCTAACTCAACCTAAGACCTATTCTTAGCAAGTTACCATAACTAACTAAGACTTACCCAAACCCTAAAAATCAATGCCTACACTCCCTCTAACCACATTCCCACATGCTCACAAGAATCTCCCAGTCTAATCCATGGGATAATGACACAAGATCCGAGGAAATCAAGAGGATCTCCCTAAGTTTAGTAAACCTAGAAAATCATGGATTGACGAATGTTGGTTACCCCTAACCGTTGCCGATTAAGCTGATCGCCATCAATTACCCTTTTAACCCCAAAACAACCTATTTCTCAAGGTTGGAAGTTGGAAGCAAGTTGGAAAACATTGGGAGAAATTTGATGAGAAAGAACACATCCCAGAGAGATAACACATCTTTAGAGAGCCAATTCCAGCAAGAACTGACATCCAAGGAAGGAGATTGAGGAGCTCCTCCTGCACAGCCTTCCCAGCCACATTCTAATCTATCCAAGCAAAGAGGAGTGTGCATATAGCCCATGCAGAAGCTTCTCTTCAGTTGGTGATCACTTGCAGCCTTCAAGCCCATCCTTAGTACCTTCATCCTTCACACATAGACTTTCAGGAATGAAATCCAAGTAAGTACAACATCATACTTTCCTTGTTATTTCATTCTATCATTATTTTATCATCCATTGTTTATCTTGCTCCCTATTGACCATCTCTAACATTTTGTACCTCCATAGCCCCATTAAAACCTCGTAAAAACCCATTCCAATCACCCAATACCTCGTCCCAACCAACCAAAACCCTTTTGTGAACCGCAAAGGAGACTAAAACCCCATTCTCGTGACATTTTCATATTTCACAAGAATCGGGTGCCGATTATACCTAACCGCGGTCCGTCACCCCCATTACCGACACCTATCTCTGTGTTTACCTACACAGTCTTAAACATAGACATATCCACATAATTTTACATTACCCTCACTCACCCGTGACCTACCGAGACCTCTATCGGACTGCAAAACCCATAACCAACCCTTTGACCCGTGGATTCTATTCTAGCTTAGCTTGTTAGATTAGATTTGTTTTCTTATTGTGTTTTTAGTGAGATACCTAAATCATTAAAAATTAACAATAGGATTTACCTTGTTTTCAGAATTAATTTGTTTAAAATAGTGGAGTAATGTGACCATCGAGGAAGTACCATACTTCTCGGATCTAGCTCACGCTAGGCGGTTCACTACCCATATCGTTTAATTCTTTTTGGAGGTTTTGTTTTCATTAGAGGTAGTTCCTCCTAGCCAAAAGGAATCTCTCATGGTCAATTGTGGATTCGAAGTCATACATGTGCAACAACCCATCAACCAAAATTTGAATAGGTATTCCTCCTACACTGTTACCCTATCTGTTTCATCAATGATTCAAAGAAACAATCGAGAAAAAGGTGAAATAGTGAGAGCTTGGAGATAATTTTTTATTATTCCTTTGGTGGCCACCGCTATCGGTGTTTTTTGGATTTCTTGTGTCTTCACCTTCTGAGTCATGTGATATTTTTGGTAGACAATGTCATTGGCACTTGAGCTCGATTTAGCTATTCTTGGTGTTTGAGTTTCTTCTCTTGTCGGGCTCTATGAGAATTATGTATCTTGATCTGTTTGTACTCTGTGATCATTCCTCCTATTGAGTTTGAATTTTAGTTCTCTGGAAATGTGGTAACCACTTGTGGGTTAGAGCTCGGCCTTTGCTTAAAAGATCTTTGTGCCTTGTGGATTTCTACAAGGGTTCTGCAAAAGGTATGGTTGTCATTGCCATGAGCTTGAAAATCTACTATGTAGCTATCATATTGTTCCATGAGGGAAGTAAGTCTTGACCTCCTTAGGTATTACTGTTGCTTCTTCGTTGCTATTTTGACCTTAAAAACTGATAATCTATTCTTTTCTTTGCATTTCCTGTGTTTTTGTGGCTCGGCCTTGGTCATTTGAGTTGAACCTCATTCTGAGCTTGCTCTTCTTTCTCTGACCTTGATGATTCCATGAGGTTTTTGATAGGTCCAATTTTATTCGGTGAGTTATTTCTCCCTCATTTCTCTGATTTCTTGATACCCATTAATGTTTTTATCAATGGTTAGGATCTGTACTTACTCTGATACTGTAACTTGAATATGATTTTAATGGGAATGAAAATCTCTGAAATACTAGAATATTTCTTTGACTTGGATATGTGTGAGTTTTTTGATTCAAATTTCTTCCACCTGAGTTTGTGTTCTGAATAATATGTCAAGCTCTATTTACTTGCTACTTTTATCCATTCCTTATAAAATTATCCCTTGAATGTAGACTGTTGTACTTTGTGTTGTAGAAAGAGGCCTCCTTTTGATGATCATTTGAGTGTTTGTAATCATTGGACCTGTGTATGAATGTGTTTCTGATTCTAAAATTGTTCTCGGTCAATCCTTGAGCCTTTTCTAGAACTTATCGGCTTTCAGCTCATTAGTAGCCTTTTTCTTGTTGTGGGTTCATTCGCTTCAATGCTTTGACACCTTGGGGTTTGCTCTCTATTTGAGCTTGTGGTGTCCTTTTTGTTCTGATCCAAACTCAGTCAACTCTTTCCATTAGTTTCAGCTTTGTTGTATTGAGCCATGGTCAAGGAAATACCTTTGATCCTTTGTGTTTTTTTCTAGTTCTATTTAACCATGAATCTTGCATTTGAATTTAGCTCTGAAGTATAATGTAGCATGATGTGTACTTTGATCTATCCCAGATTTGGGCTTGAGGTCTTTATGTAAACTTGAAGTTGTTTGGGCTACACTTGTAGCTCTTCTGTCACAAATATCTACTCTGTCATTACTTTTCTCTTCTATCCTTCCTGATTAAATTTAGCTCTTTGAGGATTCTGTATCTTTTGATAGACAAATAGGCTTGTTCATTTGATTCTGGAACTGGTAGTATTAACACTTTGACTATTCTTGATTTCATGAGATCTTTGTACCTTGTATGATTCTTTCTAGAAATTACAAGCAGTTCACTTGTTTTTGATACTATTTTAGGCATAAGCCTTGATTCATATGCTTGTTAAGATCTCTGTAACTTGTTTCTTTTACATAGATGTTTTATTTCCTTTATAGTAACATTTCTGGCATGTTGGAAAATCTAAAATTTTGATTTTTCATGGCGAATCCCTAGAAATTATTTTCTAGAATTCTCTATTCCATCCATTTCCAACTATAGTAATTGTATTTTCTGATTTAGATTATAGAACATAAAAATTCATGTTTGAAGCTGGATTAGTAAATAAAAATGATAATTCATATATGTTTATCTTGATCATGACATGCTTTACTGCTTCTTCATATCACTTACTTGATTTAAATAATTCTTTTAAAGCATATAGTAGTTGAAAGCAACATGATGAAATTTGTAAATGTCCATTTTACATGGCGAAGCCCTATCAAAATTTTCCCAGAATATTATTTTTTTGTTCTGTTTTAGCTGTAACCCTTTCTTTCTAATCAACTTCAACTTCTTGAAATATGATTCTTCTTCTTCAGTTGCAATCTAAAACATGTGCTTCTATTGCTAGTCTCTTTTCTATACTGTAACCTGTTCCATTTGAAGAAAATATTGAGTTTGAGTTACATTAATTCTTCTTTCAACCTGTACTTATGACTTGTCTATTTCTTCTTGGCTGTAACCTGTACCTGCACACTTAAGAAAATAGTTAGAAAATACTTAGGCTTTTTGGCCTCTCTTATGTCCATGTTTCTTCTTTTCTTTTCTCTTTCTTCTTTCTGAGTAAGTAGAGCATGTATGCAATTTGATCTTCAAGTAAATTATATCTCTTGTTTTGAAGAGATTCATATGCACGAACTAGGATAGTAAGGAATATGAATTGATCCCTGAGCTCATAACTGATGGTGCATTTTATTCTTTTTAGGTACAATGAATTCCACAAAGAAGATGAGAAAGGAGCAAAAGTTGGAATGGAGCTACTCCAAATAACGAAGAAGGCAATGATGGGTTCACTCATACTCTTTACTTTATTTTTCATGCATGTGTACCTCTTATTTCAGTAGTTGTACTTTACTTTCCAGTTACATCCCATGGCTTGTGTGGGAACATTTGAAATTTCCTTATGAATAAAACATTGAATTTTGTAAATGAGTTGTATATTTCTTTCTGCATTTCAAATTTCTGTATGGATTGTATGATGAACTAAACAACTCAGTCATTTAATTGAATGTCTTAATCATGAAGGAAAGAACATTAATGAGAACCTGTAACATTCAGTAATGAACTCTGATTTCTGCAATCTACACTTATGTTTGTTGTCCCAAAACTCAACACTTCACCTATTCTGTAATTCGGTGTCTTCATCAAGAAAAAATAGTTGTCCTTGAGGCCCTTGTGTTCTTTTTCTGAGGTATCATGAAATTGTAGACTATGTGATCTGTTACATTTTGTAATAGCACACATAGCTACAGATTTCACTTAATCATTAATTAATTCAGCAGTAACCAATAATATCAAAACTCCCTTAGCTTAGGTATACTTCACCAATGCCTTTCATCGTAACGATGAAGTTTCGAGTTTCCCATTTTTACACAAGTGCAAAAATTGTCAATAGGAACATGATTACACACAAGGCCATTAACCCAAACACAAGCTATAGGATCTTATCTCATACCTTCATTACATGAGGAGGTGAGCATAAGATCAAACTAAGGATAATTGCGATTTAGTTTTGGAACAAAGAACTTCCTTTGAGAAAGGAACAATGTTAACAACACTTAATAAATAATTGGAAAGATCCTTGGAAAAAACTAATGAAAGAAGGTAAATTTCAATTTCCCCTTCAAGATTTTATTAGTTATTAACCAGGACATTACTTTAAGAGGCTTGAAATATTTTTCATAATGGTTAAAAAAATTCACTTAGGCTTCACTTGATAAGTTTGACAAAATTATACATATTACGTTTTCAAAATAGGTTAGATATATTTAAGGGTTTCTTAATGAATTTCCTGCTACTATAAGACGTAGGATTCTCCCAAAATTTAACCATTGATTATAAAACCACTCGGTGATACTTAGTATTACATTATTTCCACAATCGAAGGGTTTGCTAACATAAGGTTATAACTCGGTTTGCTTACCATTATCCTTTTTGATAACTAGAAATAGAAACATAATTTCTTATAAAAGATGACACACAATCTAAAGATGGCTAAAAATCTATTATAGTTTGAATTGGGGTTAAATAGGTAAAACAATATTGGTCATATCAAGGATAAAATATCTTTCAACATTGCAATCATACAATAAGATGCTCATAACAATTCAGTGATCATTTTATTTCATTCATAAAAATATTTCATAAGTTTTAGCTTCAGTCAATAATGGCAAACCTACTCCACAAATATAAAAATAGTAAGGCATTGTCCTTCTAAAATTTTCTCCACAATTATCATTCCAAATTCCTACTACACATTAAGCATTCATACAATAGCATGTAACATGCAAAACTGAAGCAACTTCTAGCAATCCTTTTTCTCTCTTTTTTTTACCCGCAAAAGCCATCTGCACAATTTTAATCCTAAGTCAGTTTGTGAGAACTGAGCATGATAAAGACTACACATAGAAATAGAATGCTACCATTAACAATATCATAAAAAGAACCTTTTATTTAATGAAAATGGGGAAATCCAAGTTCTAAATACTAACAACGCCATTACACATGCTAGAAATATACCATGTCAAAATTAAGAAGGGAGCCATAAAAATCTGATATGAACATTGTTTTAAGGACAACAAAATTTTAATCAACATATAACAAGTAGGGGTCAATGACCCAAGAAGTCCAAAATGAATTGTTGAGAGTATTACGATTTCAATCATATAATTGCATAGATTAAATTATTGAAATCCAATGCTTCAACATTATCAAAATTTTGCTAACAATTTCCCAGGGTACAAAATATGAAAGGTTAGAAATCCAACATCATATACTAACCACTATTTACCCCTTTCAAAGAAAATTTACCCCACAACAATCCTACACCTAATTACTTGCCAAGAACACACAGAATAAGATCAAAGGAAACATTCAAACATCTGATCATCTTGCCATGCTATGAACAACAATAAAATAATAAAATAAAGGAAATAACCCATATTTAGTAAATCAACGCATAAAAAAATCTAATGCCACCATATTACAAAGATTTAAATTATAGTCCAATCAATTTATTTACCCTTAAACCTATATCAAAAGAATTTAAGTAAACCATCCCAAAGGAACCAAGATTATAAAGGGGTCAATCAATTTAATTTTACTCAAGCAATAAAAGTGTCGAATAATATTAATCCTTAATTCATATACCAACACCGATGATATTTGGTCATGCCAAACTCTATAATGATAACACTTAACCTAATTAGATGCAGGTATAAAATAATATTGGTCATTAATTATTACATTATCCTCAATGATATCTTATCCTACCCATTTATAAATATACATGTAACTTTAATACTCTACATCATAGATATACCCTTGTTCATACTAGAGGTGTGGAACTGCACATTTCAACAGGATTCCAACCCAAACTCCTAAGTTAAGGTTTTATTAACCACATGGAGAGATACAAGACTTTCATACATATAACAACAATAAAAATTTATTCCCTTCCACACTGTGAACAATTACGAAAATATATTAAGCATACAAAATTCTAATTGTGGCCATAACTCAAACCAAATCATGTAACCTCCAAGGTGTTGATTTCTAATAAAGCATAGGTTTCAAAAAATATCACTAGAGCATAGTTAGGGTAAAATACCCAATGAATTATACTAGAAAAAGAATCTGTAATTATATTTTATACCCATTTCATAAATGATGAAATATCTTAACAATACGTATCCACAAAACCAAAACTTATACCGAGCCTTTATTTAATAGAACTGATAAATATATCCCATATTCTAAGGACCCAGTAAACAAAATGTCCCAATTTTAAGGATTGAACTAACCCACATATAAATAAAACAAGAATCTCATGTAGGTGCATATGTTGGCTGAGTTCTATGACATTTGTAATACTTTAGTAGGTTACTAACTCCACAACATCCCAGGTCGAATAATACCCATTCGGATTTAGATATGGATAGAAAAGAAATAGATAGTGGAATATGTAGACCAATAGGCACCCATATCCACCCAGTTCATAATTATTTCAACTGAACCCAACACAATTCAAAACCAGGTTCACAAATTAGAGAAAGTCAGTATTAAAACAACACCATTACCATCAATATTATAGATTTTATCTTCTCATTTCACAATGAAAAGAGAAGACAAGGGAGGATATAATTCCTTGTAACCATTGGGTTCCAAGAAGTAGAAAGAACAAGTGAAAAATCAAGTGCCAAGACCATTTGCAGACCCAAATCTAGCAAGGAATCATCCTAAGAAATAACTAACATAAGAAGAAAACTAAAAACATAGCCTGGAGGATGAGAATCAATTGAAAAACTACCATATAAACCCAAACAACAACCACTTCAGTAAATAAAAGAAAATTCCTTTCATGTTATGGTTAAAGTTAGCATAGTAGATGGGTAGAAATTATCATGCCTAGAAAACATTTCCACATGTTCAACGATCTCGACAAGGGCCTTGATGCAAAAAACTTGACGAATATTCCATGTTTTACTTGCTAGGGTCCAAAAACAGTCCACGGATCAAGTTTTGGCATACACAAGGGGTTTTTCACAAGGCTAGGAGGCTCTACACCAATAAATAACATATTTTCCTATAGTTTTAGTACCTTTCCAGACAAAACAAACTGAAATCCCTCCACAAGATTCACATGGCCATTAACCAAGGAAAAAAACTTTTAGATGTTCTACTCAAATCCCCAATAAGATTCCCTTATAGAAATTTTCCACGTAGCTGAGAAAACATGGCATGAGCGGGTAATAAAAAAACTAGGTCAGAAAATGTAATTAAAACTTGTAATAAAAAGGCACCCAACATTCATCTTTACTTTCAAAGTCTTTTCAACAACCTCCAAATGCAAATCCTTCACAAGAGAATCTCAAAACAATAAATAAAATAAGTTGCGGCCAGCCACAATGAAAATCCCAACATGTCTAGCATTTAGGAGGTTTAAAGGAATGGTAGGTGGCCATCAAATCCACCCACCTCCAGCCAAACAAGGAACCAAAAAAGTAGTTAATATTCACACCCCCTTCATGCCAAACATGGTACAAAATGATCAAAAGAGAGAGGAAAGGTTGGTGGGGAGGGCACATTAAATCCACCCTTAAATTTAGCAATTAAAACAATCCCAAGCATGAAGGATTGGTTGGCCAAGGTGGGATGTGGTGGCTGAAGTCTTTAATAAAATATTAAACGTGAACACCACTCCCAAACCATGGCACCACCAACAAAACAAGCTCCTCCTCTTTTGCGCAATTAAGGCTCGGTCTGTGGAAGTGACCAACAAAACAATAGAATAGTTTAACAATAATTAAAGATGATATTGATAAAAATTGATATTAAAATAATAATAAAATATAATCATCGATCGACAATTAAAATAATAATATCATTATTATTATTATTATTATTATTATTATTATTATTATTATTATTATATAACCTAAAATAGTTATAATTTAAATTCACAATGGTCGGCATTCAGGATCAAAATTTAAAATAATTATTATTATGGATATTCCTTTTAACCAAACACACCCTAACAACACCAAAACACCATTCCAGTCACCTACTAGGATTTGAGAACATGATCTTCCTTAAATAGGGTAATCGTAAAGGACGCTTCAGAGGCCCCCACTATAAGCATCGACAAGGACATGGGGAGAGAAGATGGGGAGGAAGGGTGCTAATTCTTATTTGTGATAAGGTCTAGGTCAACTAATGGTCAATGGGAGCACACACACAACATTCCCACACTTATCAACATGGTCGTTGGAGGAAGAACTAGGGTAACGTCGAACATGGAGTTACATTCTCCTCCCTAAAGAAAGCATCTTTATCAATGCAACATAACATTGAAGGATGGAAAGGTGGTAAGAATTAAGGAACAAATAAAGGAAAATGTGCACCCTATGGTTAAAATTTAATCTTTAAAGCACACCACGGGGAAGCTTTAGAAACATTTTAGCAGAATTTTAACTTTCAAAGTTATGTGAAAATTTAAATTTCCTCTTATTCATTATTTCATTAGTCTCTTTCCATTTACATTATTCCTAATTCAAGTTCTTTAAAATTTCATTGTTGTAGAGTTTTAGTTTATTCCTTCTTGTGGGTGCCCAACATGAACTGCTATCACAACACCTTACCAGGGTCGTACACAACACTAATGATTCACAAGCATAATTTTTACATACTTTCATGATGGTACCACACCACAAGATATTAACCAAATTATGGAATAGAACATGCACGGTTCACATAATATAGAACTTTTCACACATCTATGACTAACATACAATACTCAAACAAAAGTGTACTACAACAACAAGATTCCATAGTTCCATAGATGAAGATTTCACATAACTCTGAATAATACCTACAGGTACATAGTGTCAACAATGGAATAAAAAAGATATCCACAACATCACCAAAACATATCCAACCGACATGAGTAGCACATACATCATAACACCACAAGTAAACCATCACAACAACTCGCATATCCGCGGAGCATCCATCACACACATAAAATGCTTATGCCTCCTTCAAGTCTCTTATGCCTCCCTCAATCTCTTATGCATCCCTTAATATCTTATGCCTCCATCAATATAGTATTCCTCCCTCAATAAGTAATAAATAATTAAATTTTACTTTTCTTTCCACAAAGAGGCCAGGTTTATCTATAGCTCTAGGCACATAAAGTCCAGATGCCCCTAACCCAAGTGACATAATAAAGTTGGTTCAACAACCTGCTAGTTATCCATAACTCCTCGGGGTGTATCCCCATACAAAAACATGTCAATAGGTCTAACCATTCCATGGTGCATCCCATAACCCTATTCCACACATCATGACAATAGAACCAACATAGAAATCTGATTCAAATGCCAAGTGGAAAATGTAAGCCTTGAAAAAGGTGGTAAAATCTTATATTTTTAAAATAATATCCAAATACAAAAACAAATGGATAAATAGCCATAGTTAGTGCAAACATATGCATGTTAGTGCCACAAACCAAGGAAATGTCCAAAATATAAATCGTGGCAATCAAGAAAACTGTTGGTCCTTGCAGAATAAAATCAAAAGTTTAATTTATAAATAAATACACATATAAGAATAGCACATTATGATGACTGTGGTGGCCTTACCTTTCTACCAAGGGGATACTCCATGAGTCGCTAGAACTCAAACATCGAGCCTCAACTCGTAAAATAACACAACAATAATACAACTATCGTCATCTCTATCTCAATCATCCCGCCACCACTTTGAAATGGCTAAAAACAATCATAGTTATATCGAGGTTGTATATATACAACTACATAGGAGAGAGGAAAGAATCATAGGTTATTTTCTATTGAAGCAAAGGTCTAGATGAGTTACCGTGCATGGTACATAATTCCTCACTTCAAACATACACTTTTAACGATTTCCCTTAGGATCGGTATTGTAAGTCTCACGACATAACATGTATGAACATTAATAACACAATGGAGGTTCACGCACATTAACCATAGCTTCTTTACGGTACATATACGGGGTAAATCAGATACGTAACATTTGTGGTTTATAACACATCACATTACGACACGCTATACCCCAAGTGTAATCACTGTATGATAGGGATCATATACCAACCATATGTCCCTAAAATCATGACATGAATCATTACATATCATATGAATTACAATTATGATGAGCTCAATTACAACATACAGTCAACTGTCATATAACATGGGGACACACACATTTCTATACAAATGATAATGACATCATTATGAATTCTAGTTCACTACAATTCAACCTTTTCATACAACACCTCAATACACCCACACATCAAAAATTCCAGTATGATCCAACACTCCAAATAAAAATCACATTTCTTCTACATACACAACAAGACAAGAGCCATACTGGAATTCTCATTAAATTCCTGAAAAGGACAAAGAATACTCTCATCTCTAACACATCAACATTCTAATAGTCACACACTAAGTGACATACACAACATGTGTGCTCACAATATCACAATTACGACATAGTTCACATCACACTTATATCACATTACTCTTCCAATATCCACCACCAACATGCAACACCATCTGGTAACACCATCACAACTCCAATCTGTTCTAGAGGTTCGAGAGCATGAACCTCCGCTCTGATACCAAGTGTAACGCCCACTTAAAAACACATAAATACACCCACCGAAAAACTCAAATATTTTTTTTTGACTTACTTAGAGTTCACACGTCAATACGAGAAGACCGTATGAAGGAGTTGAAACCTATTCTCACCGTGCTTGACACACCGCTGATCACATAGGCAACAAGGAACATATACACCGAACATCAACAAATCTATTTTCTCGTTTCAACATAGCATCACAAACTATTCCAACCATAGAACAAACTTACGGTTATGCGCATCCCATCGTGAAATTATTTATAAGGTTTCTTATTTACGAAAATGTTTTTTAACACTTAAATTACTTTCTGATTGATGATTCTTGTTATATAAATCAATAAATCATGTTTCCTATTGCTAGGATTCCTCTAATTTGTTTATGCATTCTTACAGTAAGACCCATTTAAAATATTCATTGAAGTTACATTATTTACTTGTTTGATTTGTTCATTTATTAAGAGGAACATGATTACACACAAGGTTGTTAACCCACACACAAGCTACATGATCTTATCTCATACCTCTCGTTACATGAGGAGGTGAGTGTAAGATCAAAATAAGGCGAAATTCCATTTAGGTTTGGAACTAAAACCTCCTTTGAGCAAGGAACAACGTTAACAACACTTAAGAAAGAATTGCAAAGAACCTTGGCAAGAATTAATGAAAGAAGGTAAATTTGAATTTACCCTTCAAGATCTTATTAGTTATTAACCAGGATCTTATTGAGGCTTGAGAATTTATTCAGAATGGTTAAAAAAATCACTTAGGCTTCACTTGATAAGTTTGACAAAATTATACATATTACATTTTCAAAATAGGTGAGATAGATTTAAGGGTTTCTTAATCAATTTCCTCCTACTACAAGACCTAGGATTCTCCCAAAATTTAACCATTGATTCCACTTAATATCATTTATCCCTGTTTAACATAACCTTGTTAACCTCATATATATTACTAAACATTGGTTTACATTTTAATATCATTTTACATCCCATCAACACTATGAATAATTTATTAGCATAGGTTAAGAGAAATAAGGTATATCCTTTTTAACACAAGAAGATAGCTTCCCTTTTTTTCAAAATAAGTTAACAATATCATATTAATTTGTTTTGAAAATAACATTTGTATGGATTATAAAACCACATGGTGATACTTAGTGTTACATTATTACCGCAATTAGAAGGGTTTCTAACTCAAGGTTATAACTCACTTTGCTTACAATTAACCTTTTTGATAACTAGACATAGATATATAATTTCCTATAAAAATGACACACAATAAAAATATTGCTAAAAATCCTATTGTAGTTTGACTCATGAGATAAATAGGTAAAATAATATTGGTCATATCAAGTATAAAATATCTTTCAACATTGCATCATCATACAATAAGATTCTCGTAATAATTCAAAGATCATTTTATTTCATTCACAAAAATATTTCATAAGTTTTAGCTTCAGTCAATAATGGCAAACCTACTCCACAAATATAAAAAAAATACTAAGGCATTGTCCTTCTAAATTTTCTCCACAATTATCATTCCAAAGTCCTACTACACATTAAGCATTCATACAATAACACTTTATAGGAAAAACTGAAGAAACTTCTAGTAATCCTTTCTCTCTCTTTTTTTTTTCTATCCACAATAGCCATCTGTACAATTATTAGCCTGAGTCAGTTCGCGAGAACTGAGCATGATAAAGACTACACAAAGAAATAAAATGCTACCATTAATAATATCATAAAAAGAACCTTTTATTTAATAAAAAGGGGGAAATGCCAAGTTTTAAATACTAAATATGTCATTACACATGCTAGAAAATACCATGCCAAAATTAATAAGGGATCCATAAAAGTTTGATATGATCATTTTTAAGGATGAAAATTTGTTAACCAACATATAACAAGTAGGGGTCCATGACCGGTAAGTCCGAAACAAAGTGTCGAGCGTATTGGGATTTCAATCATATAATCGCATAGATTATATGATTGAAATCCAATACTCCAACATCATCAACATTTTCCTAACAATTTCCCAGGGTCCAAAAGATTAAAGGTTAGAAATCCAACATCATATACTAACCACTATTTACCCCTTTCAAAGAAAATTTACCCCACAACAATCCTACACCTAATTGCTTACCAAGAACATACAGAGTAAGTTCAAAAGGAAAGTTCAAACATCTGATCATCTTGCCATGCTATGAACGACAATAAAACAATATGATAGAGGAAATAACCCATATTTAGTAAATAAATGCATAAAAAATCTAATGCCATCGTCTTACAAAGATTTAAATTATAGTCCAATGAATTTATTTACCCTTAAACCTATATCAAAAGAATTTAAGTAAAAATCCCAAAGGAACCAGGATTATAAAGGGGTCGATCAATTTAATTTTACTCAAGAAATACAAGTGTCGAATAATATTAATCCTTAATTCATATACCAACACCGATGATATTTGGTCATGCCAAACTCTATACTGGTAGCACTAATACCAATTAGATGTAGGTATAAAATAATACTGGTCATTAATTATTACATTATCCTCAATGATATCTTATCCTACCCATTTATAAATATACAGGTAACTTTAATACTCTACATCATAGATATACCCTTGTTCGTACTAGAGGTGTGGAATTGCACATTTCAGTAGGATTCCAACCCAAACCCCATAAGCTAAGGTTTTATTAACCACATGGAGAGATACAAGACTTTCATACATATAACAACAATAAAAATTTATTCCCTTCCACATTGTGAACAATTACAAAAATATATTAAGCATACAAAATTCTAATTGTGGCCATAACTCAAACCAAATCACCTAACCTCCAAGGTGTGGATTTCTATTAAACCATAGGTTTCGAATAAAATCACCAAAGCATAGTTTGGGTAAAATACCCATTGACTTCTACCATAACAAAAATCTATAATTATATTTTATACCCATTTCATAAATGATGGAAGATCTTAACAATATGTATCCACAAAACCAAAACTTATACCGAGCCTTTATTTAATAGAACTAATAAATATATCCCATATTCTAAGGATGCAGGTAAACAAAAACGTCCCAGGGCTTTAAGGATTGAACTAACCCACATATAAATAAAACAAGAATCTCATGCGAGTGCATATGTTGGCCGAGTTCTATGACATCTGCAATACTTTAGTAGGTTACTAACTCCACAACATCCCAGTTGAATAATACCCATTCGATTGAGATAATGATAGAAAAGACAAAGATACTAGAATATGCGGAGACTAATAGGAACCCAATCCACCAAAATCATAATTATTTCAACCGAACCCAACACAATTCAAAACCAGTTCAAAATTGGAGAAAGATAGTATTAAAATCACGTCATGACCATCAATCATACAAATTTTATCCTATCATTTCGAGATGAAAAGGGAAGACAGGGGAGTTATAATTCCATATAACCATTGGGAAACATGAAACAAGTAAGAACAAGTGAAAATCAAGTGCCAAGACCATTTCATGAGACCCAAATATATTAAGGAATCATCTAAAGAAACAACTAACACATGAAGAAAAATTAAAAAATAGCCTGGAGGATGAGAATCAATTGCAAAAACACCATATAACTCCAAGCAACAACCACTTCAGTAAATAAAAGCAAATTCCTTTCATGCTATGGTTAAAGTTAGCATAGTAGTCAGATGGGTAGAAATTATCATGCCTGGAAACAATTTACACATGTTCAACGCATCTGATAGTGACCTTGATGTAGCAAAATTGGGAAATATTCCACATTTTACCTGTTGGGAATCAAAAAATATTCCACGAGATCACATTTTGGCATTGACACGGGGTTTGCAGAAGGTTAGGAGGATCTACACCAACAAATCACATATATTCCTAGAGTTTTAGTACCTTGTCAGAGAAAACCAATTTAAATCCCTCCACAAGATTCACATGGAAAAAACCAAGGAAAAGAAACTGTTAAGATGTTCTACACATATCCCAACAAGATTCCCTCATATAAATTTTTCACATGGCCATACAAACTTGGCGAGTAAGTAATTAAAAAACGAGGGAAAATAATTTAATTAAAACTTGTAAAAAATAGGCAACCAACAATCACCGAAGTTTCAAATTCTTTTCAACAACCCCTAATGAAAATCCTTCACAAGATAATCTTACACGGCCGAGCAGATTGGTGAAGGAAGACAACAAAATTCATAGCAGATTTGTAAATAAAAATAAAAAATAAAAGAAGGTGCAGCCACCCACAAGGCAAATCCCAACACTTCTAGCATTTAGGATGTTTTAAGTAATGAAAGGTGTCCATCAAATCCACCCAACTACAGCCAAAAAAGGAACCAAAAAAAGTACTTAATATTCATAGTCCCCTTCACACCAAACATAGTACAAAATGATCAAAAGAGAGAGGCAAGGTCGGTGGGGGGCACATTAAATTCACCCTTAAATTTAGCAATTAAAACAATCCCAAGCATGAAGGATTGGTCACTAAGGTGGAATGAGGTGGGTAAAGTCTTTAATAAAATATAAAACGTGAACACCACTCCCAAACCGTGTCGCCACCAACAAAACAAATCCCTCCTGTTTTACACAATTGAGGCTTGGTCGGCTAAGCAACCACTAAAATAATAGAATAGTTTAATGATAATTAATGATGATATTGATAACAATTGATATTAAAATAATAATAAAATATAATCTTCAATCGATAATTAAAATAATAATATCATAATAATAATAATAATTATTATTTTAGAATTTAAAATAATTATTATTATGGATATTCCTTTTAACTGGACACGCCCTAACAACACCAAATCGTGATTCCATCCGCCTACTAGGATTCGAGAACACGATGTTCCTTAAATAAGGTAATCGTAAATGGTATAGTGGAGGCCCCCCACTAGAAGAATCAACAAGTACATGGGGAGACAAGACATGGAGGAAGGATCCTAATCATTCTTTGTGAAAAGGTTGACATCAACTAACGGTCAACAAGAGAGCACACACAACCTTCCCACGCTTATCAACAGGGTCATTGGAGCAAGAATTGGGGTAACATTGAATGGGGTATTACACCTAGTGAGTGCTAACCACCAAATATTATGTTGTGTCATAATCTAGCAGACGTTAAGCTCAAAATATCATCTAGTAACATGTTAAATGATAGCAACCACTATGCTCAAAATAATATATTGTGGAATTACTTAGTCTCCACTTTGTTCAAAATATGTTAATTTAATTAATTCAATCCTATCAATTGTAACCTCCATATATTATGTTGTTGTGTAAACTAGCATCAACTAAGTTATAAATATCTTCCTCAATTTGTTAACTTCAGTAAAATATCATAATTATGAATTATTGAACCCTAGCAAGTTCAATCTCCAAATAATATGTTATGGAAATTACTATCATACTGCCAAGCTCAAAGTATCCGAAACCACCGGTAGTATCCAAATATTATATGGTAGCATGACCTAGCAAGTGCTTAGCTCGAAAATATTAATTCCAAATCTTGCATAAAAAAATTCAACTAACTTATATTGTTGTTGATTTCTATAAGGATCTCCAAAGTCAATTTATTTCTTTCATTTATTAAATACTATTGATTTTTAGCTCAAAATAGTTATATTCTTAATTCTGTATTTATTTTTTAAAACCTAGAGACTACTAAGATCCTAATACCATGTTGTGGCATATCCTATTATCCACTATGTTGAAAATATATTAATTTAAGTTATCAAATATTAACCACCGATAGGGTAAAAATATTGTGTGATGGCATAAACTAGTGGGTGCTATGCTCAAAATATCTTAGTTTGAAATGTTAAAATCATACAAGAAAGTATTACTAATTTATACAGACCTTGACTTCTATACATTTCTCCAAAACTAACGTGGTTGATTAACTTAGAGGTCGATAATCTAAACACAACTTACTTTAATTTTTCAAAACATAGTAACTTACAAGAGGATATGGCATCTACGGCTTTAATGGTCATTTATGACATCGATAGTTTTCATTCATGTGATAGACAAAATCAATTAAGGGTTATACACATGCGACATGTAAGATGGCATTGGACATTTAAGAGTCTTAATGGGAAGTATGATATTTATGATAAGGATATCTAATCGATGATCTTTTGTACTATCACACTTACCTCCTTTTGTGTGTTGTGCACTTGTGGCTTTATATCTTTGGGCTAGCTAGACATTTCACTACCCCTTTCCACTTTTCATCTTTGTTCAGTGTGCTTCATGGATGAATATTTCTTTAGTTTTTATTAAGACCGAAATGGCCATCCATCTAATAATTATATATATATATATATATATATATATATATATATATATATATATATATATATATATATATATATAATAAGCATGTGTGGGTGAAGTGAAGCTGATTACAGCTCTTCCTCATATTTTGACATATATTTATTAAGATAAGTTGCTTTCAATCATGATGGGATTACATTGCTAGAATACTTATCATAAACTAGTTTCTCATGTACTTTTTTTCAAGACTTATATATATATATATATATATATATATATATATATATATATATATATATATATCTCTTATTTTTGATACATAAGCTCGTGAACTGAGTACCCAAATACTATATTATGGAATAAGATAGTGGCCTTTAAGATCTTAATACCTCCATTTAGTTTTGAAATCCTAACTAACACTAGGTTTCAACGATTATGTCAGTAAAGCATAACATATCAGTGTGTTAATCTCAAAATATCTTAAATAAAAATAATATGTTGTAGAATAACCTAGCACACGCTAAGATATTAATACCATTATTCACTAAGATCATATTTTTTGTTACATAACCTACTCACCACTATGCTTATAATATCTTACTTTCTTTTACTAAAATTTAGAGACTTATAAGATCAAAATATTATGTTGTGTCATAAGCTAGAGGATGCTAAGCTCAAAATATAATTGGGTTATATTGTGGCATAGCTTAGTGGCGCTAAGGTCTTAATACCTCAATTTATTTTATAAATCCTTACTACCGATAGGTTCCAAAGATTATAAGGTGCATAACCTAGCGGATGCTAAACTCAAAATATCTTAATTTAAAATAACATATGATGTTTGTCATAAATAACATAGCGAATTCAATACCTGAATAATATGTTGTGGAATAACCTAGAGGACGCTAAGCTCTTAATACCAATATTCACTAAGATCATATTATTATGTTGCATAACCTAACCACCATTATTCTTATAATATCTTACTTTCTTTTACTAGAAACCTAGAGACTTATAAGATCAAAATATTATGTTTTTTCATAAGCTAGCAAACGCTAATCTCAAAATAAAATTAGGTAATTCGATAGATTATAGTGCCCACTAAGCTCAAAATATTATATTGTGGAAGTACCTAGTGCCCGCTTAGTTGAGACTATTTTGATTTAATTTTTTTAATTCAACACACCGTAAGTACTTAATGCTATACAATGTGATATAATCAATGAATCCTATCGGTCACTAATCTATTCTTAGTCATAAATAAAATGACCACTTGACCCAAAAACGTGTGTTTCCTAAAAATAACAAATCATATTTAACACGAGAGAAATAACAAATCAATCGCTTGACCCAAAAATGTGTGTTGCGTATAACAAAGTCCTCGTATCCTCGAGTTCACATATGTAAATGAAGGCTTCATATAAATAATAATTATAGCCTATTATTTACTAGAGTAGGGGACATTTTTCATTTAGATCATATTAAAAAAAGATTTTATATAAACGATAAATAAATAAATATGAAATTTACGTAATAATATACATATATATTTAGACTCATCGTACCTAGTAGCCTCTAGGATATACTTAAAGGCATAATATTTTTACATTTAGGACAAGAAAAGAAACCTAGACTAGTGACCAAGACATTATACTACAAGTTTTTAAATAGAATGTAATCTACTCGTTCCACCCTAGCGGCCACTAAGCTATTCCTAAAGGTAAATATATCATGTTCATAAATGTTATACATGTAAATTCTTAATTTTTGCTAGAAATCATATTTAAAAGATATAAAAGATAACAAATAAATCTAGTGTTTATACAATGGATACATAAATATATGTGTAAAATTATATCTTTAATATGTTATATAGGTAAATGTATAGTTTTATCTACTTCTTACAAGATTCTGACAAAATTATTTTACAGTTATGAAATCATATGGAAACTCAAATTGCATCTGATAATATATAAAGCAAGTTTTAACATACGACGCCATCTACTTGTTGCATCCTAGCGGTCGCTAATCTATTCTTAAAGGTAAATATATCATGTTCATAATGAAGTTGTTTTATAAATCTAAATTGTTAATCTTTACGAATATAATAGCTAACGAAGAACAAAAATGATCGCTAGGACCAAAAACATTGTGTTTCCTATATAAAAACAAGTAATCTGCAAGCTAATGAATATGAATGCTTTTTCGAAATTAGAATTATATCCCAAAGGACGCTAGAGTAGACAAATTTTCCTATAGTAGAGTTTATTCATAGAAAATAATCATATTGAAAAGATACAAATGATAACGAAACAATCCAGAATTTAGATAATGTATATATAAACATACATGTAGAATTATGTATGTAATTTGAAATAGAATTGGGGTTTCATAAATAGGTTGTCGAAACAACCAATTATATCATGGAAGCCTCAGAGCTATGTTAAATTTTGGTATAGATTAGTGGTCTCAAAAGGAAAAATATATTAATTACAAAATGCATATTGATTAAAATTATATTTAACAATATTATTGCATATATAATGTGTTTAATTTCAATATACATACCATAAAAATGATGAAGACATTACATTTGGTTAATTCTACATGGAAACACATATATAATTTGAAATAATTATCATACAATTGAATTCTTAATATAGTTTTATTGTTTTGAATTAATTTTTTAACCTCATATATTTTCCTAAAATATCTAAGTGGGAACTATGTAAAAAATGTAATATGCATTAGTTAGCGAGGTTTCTTTGCATCATCTTGATGAACAACATTAGACTATTTTTGGTTCTCCCGAAAAAATAAAATTTTAAATAAGGTGTTTATACCAGAAGCTATCATTATCCTAAAAACAATTGCTGGAACGAGAACAAAAATTCAAAATGAAAATAGCCAAAGAGAGACATAGAATGGCGGAAATGGGAAAGTGTTAAATAGAGATAAATACTAGAGCAGAAAAGTGATTAAAATTTCTTTCATTAACACACAAAAAATGTGAGTTTTCATGAAGAACAAGGTAGTTTGGCACGAAGATCAAAAGCAATTGGAAAGCAAGGCTTTTATGTGGAGAAATATTTAGTCAGACAAAGCATGGCTTGTGTGGATCATGATTGGACTACCGTGTAAAACATAGGAACCAGTTGACTATAGAGAAACTAATAGATCCCATGATAAAAAAGGTACAATTTACTATAAATAACTAGTTTAGTAATATCTGGGATTATTTCGTGCTTTATGTTGTCTGTGAAACCTCCATCTGCTATCTCATTGAAACAATCATCGTGATTATTTTTGCAACCTCTTTTGCTATCCTCCTTCGTGTGCGTCATTTGTGCGCATCTTTTCTATTCTTATTTTGTTTTACTTTCTCTACAAACAAGATTTTAATCACATGCAAAAAAAAAAAAGAATTCAAACAATCAGCCTTGCAATCTACGATCCATGTGTATTTATTTTTTTACGACATGCTTTTTTGACTAACCAAAAAATTCAAAACCCTACTCCATATTTCTTTGAGGTATTTAATAAATTTTTAGCACATTCTACGAAAGAAATTTCAAAAATAGAAAAAGAGTAGGATATGAAAATTTTAAATTTTCACTTTTCCCCTCTAAAAGCAAAAGGGTGAGCTATTAAATTTCAAATATTTAAAAACTTTCCCCCTAAAAAAGGGTGGGCTATTGAAATTTCAATATATCAAAAGGTGGGGAATTCAATTTCCTATTTTTATTTTTCCATGTTTTAAAAATTAAAAACTAAACAATTTTCATTTTCTATAGCCTATAATGATATAAACATGATAAAAATATATTTTATAACATATAACTAAACCAAGCATAACAAAAAAATATATTTAAAAAAACAAAAGAAATAAATTGTAAACATAGATTTGAAAATTATTAGAATAATATACAGACATTTACGTTCCATTCTTTATCAAAATCAATTTCTACATTGTTATATATAGTGTGCGCTTATGTAAATTAATTATCCAATGAAAATGTGCCACGTGGAAATTTCAAACAAGATATTTCAGATACATAATAATGCTAGCAATCCAAAACATATAGTTATTAATATTGTACGTATATTTTAAAAATAAGAAATGTTTGAGCTGATGGGGTCTAATATGCCATTTCTATCAATAAGTAAAAGACCTTAGTGGGTGTTAAGAATTTTATTTGTTCAAAACGATGTGAAATATCTCTTAAGAAAAATTTCCTCGTTAAGCATTTTCTTCTAGAAACTACATACTAAGCCTAGTGATCCACAAATTTACGAGATAGTTTTTAAAATGAGAAGAGCTAAAGGTAGGATCCTAGTGACCATTAAGCTAAATCATGATTTATTATTTTATATATACTTCCAAAATAAGAATATTTTGAGCCTAGGGTTTGATATGTTGTTTCTGTCATTAATTAAAGGAGCTTAGTGGGTGCTACACATTTTATTTGATAGGAAATGAAGTGAAGTATGAGTTGAAAACCATTTATCTCATTGGAACTACATACCAAGGCAAGGGATCCACAACTTTAAAGATATTTTTAAAATGAGAGTAGGTAAAGGTAGGAGCTTACGTAGCGCTAAGCTAAATCGTGATTTATTATTTTATGTCTACTTTCAAAATAAGAAACTTTGAGCCTAGGGTCTGACATGTAAGTTTTGTCATTAAATAAAAAGATTAAGCGGTGCTACACATTTTACTTGATAGGAAATGAAGTGAAGTATGAGTTGAAAACCATGTATCTCATTGGAACTACATACGAAGACAAGGGATCCACAACTTTACAGATAGTGTTTAAAATGAGAAGAGGTAAAGTTAGGAGCCTAACCACCACTAATCGAGACTGTCATTTATTATTTTATGTCTAATTTCAAAATAAGAAAAAAATGAGGCTAGGGTCTTGTATGTCATTTATTTCTTTAAGTAAAGGACCTTAGCGGGCAGTCTTTTATACAAAATGAAGCAAAGTATGAGTTGAAAACCATGTATCTCATTGGAACTACATACCAAGGTCGAGATCCAAAACTATAATGATAGTGTTTAAAATGAGAAGAGGTAAAGGTAGGAGCCTAGAGGTTACTAAGCTAAACCGTGAGTTATTATTTTATGTTTACTTTCAAAGTAAGAAAATTTGAGCCTAGGATATGATATGCCATTTTTTTCAATAAGTAAAGGATCTTAACGGGCACTACGCATTTTATTTGATAGGAAATGATGTGAAGTATGAGTTAAAAACCATGTATCTCATTGGAACTACATACTAAGGCTAGGGATCCAAAACTGTAATGATAGTGTTTAAAATGAAAAGAGGTTTCTGTGAATAAGTAAATGAGGTTAGTGGGCACTAAGCATTTTTTTTATTGTAAATGAGATAAAATATGAGTTGAAAACTATGTATTTTATGGGAACTACATATTAAGGATAGTGATCCAAAATTGTAAAGATAGTACTTATATTAATAAGAGGTAAAGGTAGGATCCTAGTGACCGCTAAACTATACCATTCAATTCAATAGGTTATGGTGTTCAACTCAATATGTAAAAAATCTTAGCGGTCACTATGCATTTTATCTTGTAAAAACATATTTGACTTATATGTTACAAACAATAAGTCTTGTGATTACAACATAATATATTAAAATAATGTAGTGACCCAAAGATATATACGCATGGTATTTATAATGACTGGTAGTAATGGTGAAAACCTACCGACCGCTAAACTATTGAATGTAACAACCATTATGCCCTTACTTTCGATAAGGAAAAAATGTTGTGTTCACTAATCATTTTCCCCACAAGATCCAATGTGAATTACGGTTTTAAACAATATATCTTATGGGAAATATGTATGTCGTAATCCCTTGTGTACCTTAATCACTCTAAGAAATAACAATATAGGAAAAAAATTTCCTACCTTTAATATTGTACCTTAATCACTCTAATAAATAATAACATATATTAATTAAAAAAAGAAAAAAAAAGAGAACAACCCTAAGTCCAAGTACAAATAAATACATAGAGTTTTTCCTAGTCTTCCCTTTTAGCAAGAGGCCACGCGATTATAGAGAATTTACGGAAGAGGCACGATTGAAAGGGTTGAGGAAAAGTACCGCAAAAGAAGAACCCATATCGGGTTGTGTAGGTGTCCATCCATGTGACTCGGTGTAGAATTTGTAGTGGCCTCTCCATTGGCCCCTAAAATAAAAGATGACATTTCAATGGAGACTATAAGAGATTGGAAGTGTTTGAGGGTTACATGAAGCTCACTATACAAAATTGTCATGCCAAAGTTAAAGTTGTTCCCAACGCAATTGCCTTGGTGATTAAATCCTGAAGGAACCTGAACATGACAAGAAAAATATGAAAAACATTAAACATACTAGGAACGTCTCATTGGATGATGTTATTGAAATTGTGAAGGTCATGAAGCGTCGATCCATGGAAAAAAATCTTGTGGGAACTGTGAAGGAGATTTTGGGTACATGTGTTTCTATTGGGCACACTATCGATGACAAGGATCCCAAGGATTTACAATCAGAGATCGATGAAGGAGAGGTCGAGATTCTAGAGGATTGATTGGAAGGAAGTGATTTTATTTTGGGTATGTTTTATTGAGTTTTAGTGTATTGGGTATTTATTTGTTTCTAAGGTTTTATTGGGGAACAATGACTTAAATATTTATGGGTCTTTCATTGAATAAAAAGGAGCACACCAAATTTTGTTATAGTGGGTTTCGTTGCTTATTTAATGTTTGTGTATTTTCTTGTTTAATGTACTTTGTATTTTTTGGCCTAATTTATTTACTAAAATTGAGTTATTTTGGTAATGTTACACTATAAATATTAGCTGGAAGCATTAAACCAAAAAAGAAGTAACGTGTAGTAAGATATTTACTGGCTAAGGTTTGTAATAATTTATTTTCACTTTACAAGACAAAGCTCATTTCCTATGAATTTGGGGCATGAGGCTTAACTCATTGAAAAACATTCTCATAAGTGGTGGTGCAAAGGCTACAACAAGGTTGGGGTTTCACAAGTTGGAAAATGGCCCAAATTTTTTATGGATATGTTGAAGAAAAGGGGGTTCTACTAGAAGTTGATGTAGAGGAGTCAACTTAGATTATATATTTTTGAGGTTTAAGGCTGATGTAATACCATCTACAATTCCATTCCAATGAGATTTCACTACAATCATATGAACTATAAACACAATATCAATGATGGGTTTTTAGTTCTAAAGAAAGTATGATGGGAGCCTAACGAACGCTTAACTAAAGCATGATCTTCTATTTTATCATTGTTTTAACATTATTAAACTGTTGAGCCTAACGTCCACTATGCCCTTACTTTTGATAAGGAAAAAATGCTTAACGCCCGCTAAGAATTTTCTCCCACAAGATCTGATGTGAATTATGTATTTAAAACTATATACTATATGGAAACTATGTAAGGATTAATCCCTCACATACCTTAATCACTCTAAGAAATACCAACATCTATTACATAAAAAAATGAGAAAAAGAGAACGACCTTAAGTCCAAGTATAGATAAAGACGTGTGGTTTTTCCTAGTCTTCCCTTTTAGCAAGAGGTCACATAGCTGTAGGCAATTTTCTAAGAGCCATGGTTCGAAGGGTTGAGGAAAAATGCAGAAAAATTTAGACCCATCTAAGGTTGTGGAGGTGTTTGTCCATGTTATAGGTGGAGAAGTTAGAGACACCACTTCATTGGACCCTAAAGTTTTTCCTTTGGTTATTTCACCAATGGTATTTAGAGGAGACGTTGCAAAGGAGACTATAAGATATTGGAAGAATTTGGGGGTTACCATGAAGCTCACTGTAAAAAATCATCATGAAAAATTTATTGTTTTTCCCAACACAATCGCTTGCCTTGTAATTAAAGCCATAAAGGAACCTAAATGCGACAGGAAAAATATGAAAAATATTAAACATACTAGGGACATCTTGTTGGATGACGTCATTTAAATTGAGAAGGTCATGAAGTTTCAATCCATGGAAAAAATATTGCAGGAACTATGAAGGAGATTTTGGGTGCGCGTGTTTTTTGCTCGGGTGCAATCTCGACATCCCAAGGATTCACAATCTAAGATCGATGAAGGATAGGTTTAGATTACAAAGGATTGATTGAAAGGAATCTATTTATTTGGGGTATGTTTTATTGAGTTTTCGTGTATTAGGCATTTAATTATTTCTAAGGTTTTATTGGGGAACAATGGCTTTAATATTTATAGGTATTTGATCGATAAAAAGTAGCACGCTAAATTTGGTTATAGTTGGTTCCATTACTTATTTAATGTTTTTGTATTTACTTGTTTAATGTAATATATATTTTTAGGCCAAATTTCCTTATTAAAAATGAGTTATTTTGGTAATGTTACAATATAAATATCAATTTGAAGCATTAAACCAAAGTAAGAAGTAACGCTAGTAATATATTTACTTGATAAGATTTGTAATAATTTATTTTTACATTACAAGAAAATGCTAGTTTTGTATGAATTTTGGGCATGAGGCTCAACTCATTGAAAAAAATTCTCATAAGTGGTGGTGGAAAGGCTTAAACAAGGTTGGATTTTACAACTTGGAGAATGACCCAAATCTGTGATGGCTATGTTGAGGGAAAGAGGGTTCTACTAGAATTTGATGTAGATTAGTCAACTTAGATTACGTAGTTTTGAGGTTTAAGGCTAATGTAATACCATCTACAATTCCATTCCAGTGAGATTTCACTACAATAAAATGAACTATAAACACAATATTGATGACGAGTTTTTAGTTCTAGAGAAAATATGATGGGAGCCTAGCGACCGCTAAACTAGATCATGATATTTCGTTTAATCATGGTTTTCAAATTATTAAGTTGGTTAAACTAGCTCCCACTTGTCCCTTAATTTCGATAAGTATAAAATTCTAAGCATTCGTTAAGCATTTTATCCCACAAGATCCAATGTGAATTATGTGTTTCAAACAATATACCTTATGGGAACTACGTAAGGCTTGATCCCTCATGTACCTTAATCACTCTAATAAATAACAACATATATTACTTAAAAAAGAAAACAAAAGAGAACAACCCTAAGTCAAAGTATAGATAAACACATAGGGTTTTTCCTAGTCTTCCTTTTAATAAGAGGCCACGAGTTATACAAGATTTGTAAAAGACACACAAATTGAATGGTTGAGGAAAAATCACTCCAAATTTGGATCCTTCTCGTGTTGCAGAGGTGTTCTTCCATGTGATAGGATGAAAAGGTAAATCATCCTCTTCATTGGCCCCTAAAATTGGTCCTTTGGGTCTTTCACCGAAGAAAATCGAAGAAGACATTACAAAGGAGACTATAAGATATTGGAATAATTTAAGGGTTACCGTGAAATACTAACTATATACAAAATCGTTAGTACAAAATTACAATTTTTCCCAGGCAATTGCCTTGGTGATTAAATCCCTAAAGGAACCTGAATGTGATAGGAAAAATATGAAAAACATTAAACATACCAGGAACGTCTCATTGGACGATGTTATTGAAATTGCGAAGGTAATGATGCATCGATCCATGGAAAACCATCTTACAGGAGATGTGAAGGAGATTTTAGGTACGAGTGTTTTTTTAGCGCACTGTCTATAACAAGTATATACAACATTCATAATTAGAGATCGATGAAGGAGAGTTAGAGATTCCAGAGGATTGATCGAAAGGAACTGATTTATTGTGGGTATGTTTTATTGAGTTATAGTGTATTTGGTATTTTTTTAAGGTTTGATTAGGAACAATGGCTTAAATATTTATGGGTCTTGCATTAAATAAAACGGAGCATAGAAAATTTTGTTATAATGGGTTTCATTTCTTTTATAATGTTGATGTATTTTCTTGTTTAATGTACTTTATATTTGTAGCCCTAATGTCCTTAATAAAATAGACTTATTTTACTAATGTTAGAATCTAAATATCACTACCAGCATTAAACTAAAATAAGAATCAACATATAGAAATATATTTACATGAGAAGGTTTGTAATAATTTATTTTAACTTTATAAGACAAAGCTCATTTCCTATTAATTTCAGGCATGAGGCTTGACTCATTGACAAACAATCTCATAAGTGGAGGTGCAAAGGCTGCAACCATGGGGTTGTGTAAGGTAGAAAATGTCCACAATCTGTGATGGCTATATTGAGGTAAAGGGGGTTCCACCGTAAGTTGATGCAGAGGATTCAACTTGGATTACATAGTTTTGAGGTTTAAGTTTGATGTAAGACCATCTACAATGCCATTCCAATGATATATCACTGCAATTAAATTAACTAAAAACATAATATTGATGACGGGTTTTCAATACCGGAGAAAACATGATGAGATACTAACAATTGCTAACTAGAGAATTCTTTTTATTTTATCGTTGTTTTCAAATTACTAAATTGTTGAACCTAGGGTCCACTATGCCCTTACTTTAGATAAGGAAAAATTGCTTACTATTCGCTAAGCATTTTCCCGCATAAGGTCTGAAGTGAATTATGTATTTCAAACAATATACCTTATGGGAACTACGTAAGGCTTGATCCCTCATGTACCTTAATCACTCTAAGAAATAACAACATATATTACTTAAAAAAGAAAACAAATTAGAATAATCCTAATTCCAAGTATAGATAAATACGTAGGGTTTTGTAGTCTTCCCTTATAAAAAGAAGTCGTGGAGTTGTAGAGGATTTTCAAAGGAGGCACAAATCGAAGGGTTGAGGAAAAATTCCACCAAATTTGGACCCATCTCAAGTTGTGGAGGTGTTCATCCATGTGATAAGAGGAGAAGTTGGAACATCCTCTTCATTGGCCCCTAAAATTGGTCCTTTAGGTCTTTCACTGAAGAAATCAAATAATACATTGCAAAGGAGACTACAAGAGATTGGAATGATTTGAGGGTTACTGTAAATATCACTATGCAAAATCTTGATGCAAAAGTTGTTTTCAGCATAACCGCCTTGGTTATTAAACCCCTAAAGGAACTTGAATGTGACAGGAAAAAGATGAAAAAAATTAAACATACAAGGAACATCTTGTTGACGATGTTATTTAAATTGTGTAGGTCATGATGTGCCAATCCATGAAAAACCATCTTGCGGGATCTGTGAAGGAGATTGTAGGTATGATTGTTTCTTTCAAGTGCACTATCAATGGAAAGGATCACAAGTATTTATAATCGAGAGATCAATAAAGGAGAGGTTGAGATTCTAGAGGATTGATTGGAAGGAAGCGATTTTTATGGGTATGTTTTATTGAGTTTTAGGATTTTTTGTATTTGGTTTTTTTAAGGTTTGATTAGGGAACAATGGCTTAAAGAGTTATGGGTCTTGCATTGAATAAAACGGAGCATGCCAAATTTTTTTATAGTGGGTTTCGTTCCTATCTAATATTTATGTATTTTCTTGTTTAATGTACTCTATATTTGTAACCCTAATTTCCTTAATAAAACTAAGTTATTTTGCTAATGTTAGACACTAAATATCAGCTACAAGCATTAAACCAAAATAAGAAATAACATCTAGTAATATATTTACTTGATAATGTTTACAATAATTTATTTTCACTTTATAAGAAAAAGTTCATTTCCTATGAATTTATGGCATGAGGCTTAACTCTTTGACAAACAATGTCATAAGTGGAGGTGCAAAGGTTGCAAGTGGGTTGGGGTTTGGCAATTTGGAAAATTTCCTGAATCTGTGATGGGTATGTTGAGGTACAGGGGTTCCGTTGTAAGTTTATGCGGTGGAGTAAACATGGATTACGTAGTTTTGAGGTTTAAGGCTAATGTAAGACCATCCACAATTCCATTCCAAGTATATTTCACTACATTCAGATGAACTATAAACACAATATTGGTGTTGGGTTTTAGTACCGAGAAAACATGATGAGATACTAGTGATTTGCTAACTAGATAATGATCTTTTAATTTATTGTTGTTTTAAAATTACTAAATTGTTGAACCTAGGGTCCACTATGCCCTTAATTTTGATAAGGAAAAAATTCCTAACGTCTATTAATAATTTTCTCGCATAAGTTATAAAGTGAATTATGTGTTTCAAACAATATACCTTATGGGAACTACGTATGGCTTGATCCCTCTATTTGGTATGCGGTTGAGCTATTTTCTTTGCTAGATACATTCAAACCAACATGATATAATTATAATAAATTAAAAACACTAGAAATCCAAGGTTATATAGATAGTTTTTATAATGACCATCATTGTAGAAGCCTCCCAAATCGCTCAACTAGTCATGATTTATTATTTTATCACAATATTCAATAAAATAAACTGTTGAAAGTAGTGTCCAATGTCTTTTTACTTTCGATAAGTAATGAAACTAAGCGTTAGGTAAACAAATTTTGTGATACAAAACGTTGTGAAGAGACATACTTACATTTAGGAAAAGTGTAATCCTTCTTGTCTGGTTTTGATAGCTTGTTGAATTTCCCACCAAGCGCTACACTTAAAAATATCGCACTTACAATAGTTATTGACATTTAGACATAATGGATTAAGTATGTCCGATATACATATATTTCACATTTTCTTATATAAAAAAATTTGATGAGCTATCACTAACTCCATTAATGTGATTTGTTGCTACAATACTCTCCTCAAAATACTAAACATTAGATCTTTTGACTATTATCCGTTAAACATGTTAATTCATATTCTTACAGTGCATCTAATCATCACTACTAGAGTATGATTGATATACACATCAATCGATAGTCTTGTAAAACAAAAAATCGCAAGCTACCACAAAGTCTCTTGAAATACCAAATATTACATCTTAATTTCCTCTACGGTTTATCATTAAAAAGTTGTAAATGGCTTAAAAATTGTTTTAGGTTGTTCTTTTATATGTTGACTAGAAGTCTATCTTCCACTAAAGTGTGTATTTTTTAATATTTCTATCATGCAATCTATTTAATGTTATGGTTTGTCTGAATGATATGTTATACTTTCAAAAGGTGCAAATGGCTTCATATATTTCAATGCATCATAATTCGATTTCATACTTTTATAAAAAAAAGTTATTATTGATTTGATCCACAACATATGAATTATTGTAACAAGTTGAATGATACATAATATGTCCTATCGAAGTCCAACGGTCGCTAACCATTAAGTTAATTACTCTTTTATGATACATAGTACAAAAGTCTAAAAGTTGGTATCTTCTAGGGTACTATTTAAATTCGTTACCATGCAATGTAATAAAAGGTAATTTAAATCTTAGAAATGACCGTCATTATTAATTAATTTTGCTCTAAAGATAGGTAAAATGTCTTCCATTGTTCACACTACATTCAAAACAATTCCATTCATCAGGCGGTATTTTTATAAGAAAAGAGATGAGGAATGGTTTTAGAATTTAGTTCCCGTGAAAACTACAACATCGACCTATGGTTGCTTTTTTTTATAGATGAAAATCATGAGGAAGTTGGTATTTTTGTATCGTCATAAATTATTGAATTGGGGAAATTGCGTGTCCGGTGGAATGCTTTGACTACGAAAATAGTTAGTGTCTTATTCGGATATGGATTTGGAGGTTTCTTTGTTTAAGAAATAGGAAATGCATGCCTCCATAAACAGAAAACCATATTCTTTATCAAAATATGGTTGGAATTTGGTGATTCTAACAGATTCATACAAAATTGGTTCTTCAAATGTAGAAGTCATTCAAAATGGTATATTTATAGTATTTTTAAACTTGTATAGAAACATGAAAAAATCTTTTGTTTGTCATTTTTTGCATAGAAAAGGTTTTCTTTCACCTCTAAAACATGCCAAGTTGTTTATTATGCTTTGAGGCAAACATATTTGACTAAATTGGATATAAACCCATCTAAATCAAAATTGCATGGGTTGAAAAGGAATACTAAATCAACTAGGGATTTTGAGGCTAGTATAATAGTAGAGACATTTTATTCTTACTACTAGAGAATAAAAGGAAACAAGAAAATGATAGAAAAATTCTACATTATTTGAGAAATAAGCATCCGATAATATTGTATTGACATCCCGCATCAATCCAATGTAATTGAAAAGTTTAAATTGCATGAATCGACTCACGCCATTTTTTCTTATGTTGAGTGAAGAGAACAATGGAAAAGAAAATTTGATTCCCATATTGGGAAAAAATGGCGACACGAAAAAATATCATGAGGTGGAAGAATTTCTTTCTGTCGCGGCCCGAGAAAATATTAGACAACTATGTGATGTCACCGAAAGGAAATATACCAGCAGGGTGAAAGTCACGAGACAATATTTATTGTAAATGTGCATATTTATTCCATCTTCCATCGACTATATCATCTATTCTTTCAACTAATCATTTAAATTTTGAATGTTTCATTACTAATTTTTACAACTTGGCGCCGATATTTCTTCCGATGTCATAATGGAGCTTCTACTAGTTATCGGAACTAGTGTGTTGGATTGTATTATTATTGTTCTAATACCAACTAGTTATTAAAAAATGTTAAGTGACACAATACAAAGATACATGGAAAAGGTTAAAGACATTGGAGTATCAATTCTAAATGGATGTTACAGACTCTACGATAGCAACAAGATATTCAAATGTTTATGTCTTATGTACACAATATCTTATGTGCACAACCGTGATAATAATGATGGTTATAGAGAAGAGGTCACTATGGATTGGATATAGAAACTGACACAAAAATTGGTAACTGCAAGAGAAATTGGCCTACAAGGAAACATCCATCATTTTATTTTTGAAAGATCGTATGAGTTTTGGGCTGAGATGTTCACTCGATGTTGTTCCATAAATTATCTAGTACTAGTGCTTTATGATGGTAGTGTCACACTCTGTGTATTGGTGGATTCCAAACTATCTACCATTTTTATTATTGAGACACATAGTCAAGTGATGTTTTTGAAACATTACTATTCTCATATGAAGAAAGGTTCGTCTCTAGAAACAATTTCAACAAGTGATTTTGTTTAATGGTTTAATGCCCACATTTTCCCCACATAAATCCCCAAGAATCTTGAAAATAAATAGGAAAAATTATGGAATAATTTTTTTTTTTTTTTTGAAAGGGTTCGAAGGCCTTAGCAAGGATTTTAATTAAATCAATATTAAAAAAATTTAAACTATTAAAATTCATTCGGGACTAAAGTAATATTTAGTTACTATTGGCCCAACCCTATTAAAATATTTCAATTTAACTTCCCCTATTAAATTGCATTGCTTACTTCAAATATTAATCCATTTTACTCTTTGCTACTTATCCCCAAGGGTCTTATTAATTCTATTTATTGAATGGCCCCATAAAAAAATTCAAAATTTTATTAGGTAAGATTAAATAAATCTCCTAGTTTAAAATAAAACAAATTAACATGGTTTAATACCTAAAGTGCCAAGGGTACACAACATGTCATAACGCCTTAGATTTCATTTAGTATTACACACACATCTTTTAAATAAAAATTCCCACTTAAATACCCCATCACTTAAGTGATGTAGGGTACATCCTACACCATTAGATCTAATCTTTCATCGCCCTTAGATTTAGGTTTGACAAAAGTAACCCTAAATATCCTTATGGGTTCTCATATATTCCTTTTATAAATCTAATTTCTCATTTCTCTTGTTTTGCTTTAAATGTTAGGGAAAGAGGAGAAGAAAATGGAGAAATGGAGGCCATTAGAGAAGATTGGAAGTTCTCATTTCATAATTTTTCGTGATTAGGAAAGGATCTACCCATTTCCTTTGTAGATTTTTGTCCCTCTTCCTTATTTGTTTTGTTTTGATGGTATTTTATTCCAGGTTAGAAATGTATGCTTTTTGGGTATTGTTGACATTTCTCACACATTGTGTGAAAAAGGTCAACTCGAAAAATTTTAGTTTCTCGATTGGTCGAGTTACGAGTTTGGGTTTTTAGGGACAACCATCGGGAAGAAACATACAAATTTTAATTTTTTTGTTTTGGACAGTCTTGGAAGTCACGTTTGGATCAAACACAAAATAGGCTATAGTTATAGAACGCCATGTCTCATAGTTGCGTCATTCCATTTGAAACCCTCATCAGAATTGTGCAACAATCGTAAACAACCATTACAAATCCCTGAGGAAGGTAGGAAGGGCAACATGTATCAGACATGAAGTTCTGAAGCTACAGACAGGGTGTGGAATAAAATTCAGTCATCTAATGAACATCAAAAGGTAAATTTTATTTTAATTTATTTCCATACTTAAGTGAATTATTTAAGTGTGTTGAGTTGTACAAGTTCATTATTATCCATTCAAATGAAAGAAGTACAGAAAATAAAGATATACATCTCATTACATGAAAATAGTTCATTTATTCATATGAAATAAAAGTACAGTGAACCCACACAAGCCGTGGGATGTAACTTGTATGTACTGGAAATAAAATATGCATGTACTTAAAACTATAAGAAAATGGAGAGAGAAAAAACCCATCATTTCCTGTTTGGGTCGGTTCTCTCGTGCTTTTGGTTTTGCTTCATTTTCAGCTACTTCATCCTCATCTCCAGCTCCCAGCAACAGGCACCTATGGACATACAATACATATTGTTAGAGCTCTAGGTTTGGTCTATATCCATGTGTTTACAGTTTCATGTAATTGAATCCTTTAAAGAAAGAACATACAAGATACATGAAAGACAGATACAGAAAAGAGTATCTCATAGTACAGTTGAATCAAGATCAAGAACAATAAGAGTTACAATAGATTTTGAAAGTACATATTTCTCATGAAGATGGAAAATAATCAGAAGCAGATCAAAATTACACCAATGGAAACTATAGAGCCTCATTGTCTTGACACAAGATTGCAAAATCAAGCTAAAACTGCAAATCAATGGATACCTTTATGGTCACATGAATATAAGTGCATCATTACCAGTTTGAATCCTAAAGAGAAATCTATGCACAATAATGATTCTACTCAGATGACCAATTTTACACATAGACCAAGCACATGCTCTCATTCAATTTCAGTCAGAAGTACACAAAGTATTGCAGAGTGCTACATGTTTTAAGAAGACTATAATTGTTATGACACATTTTCAGAGTCAATCATTCAAGTGACTCGACAAAGAACAAATTTTTGAAGTCTCAAGAATACAGTCAAGGAATGAAACCATTATAGATTTCAAATGGAAAGGATTTCTATTAATCATAAGAAGGTTATATCCTCTAGCAGATGGAAGTCAACAATTGGAGTTACTAGTCATCCTTGACATTGGCATGTATATCCAGTTTCTATTCAAGAGTAGAAAATGGCAAACAACAACAAATCATGCCCAATTTCAGGTTGAAATAAGCTCAGCAAAATAAAGGAAATTGTATGTTTAGAAAACACAAGGTCTACATGGTTGCAGAACAATTAAAGCACTTAAGCAACAATTTCAGAGGGCCACAAAGTATCGTCCAAGCCAAGCTCTATTACAAATACATGGAAGCCTCTCAGAACCTAAAAGCATCATGCATGAAATAGATATATGAAGGTTATTATACAAAGACAAATCTATAGGAGTGTCAGAAGTGTCATTCTTACACAGGTTTACATCTATCCAGGAGAGAAAGTATTTTTCGAATAATGAAATGAAAGATGATTCAGATTTTCTGAAGAATATTACAAACAAAATACAAAGTGAATATAGAAGTTCAGGCACAGATCTTCATTGGAAAATATCAAAGCACAATTTCACTTTCCAAGGAGGAATTTGTGGAGAATTCATAATGAAGTTTCAGTATTTACATGAAAATAAATTCTGGAGAGTTGCATTATATAGTCACATGACCTTGAAGTATAGTATCACAATGCACATTTTACAGATTCTCATCTACGGTAGAAAAATGCACTGGGAATGAAGCTTTGTGTTTTGAAAATAGATAAATTCCAATTTATTAAAGGTCAGAGTATAAAGCAAGAAAATTTCAATCCAGATAGTCATATTAAGCTCTAGTTGCAAACTAGGCAGTAAACCCCTACAAGCTCTGATGTTACAGTTGTTGAAAAGATACACAACTCAGGATAACAATAAACATATATAAGCAATCATGTCTCTTCTATTCACAACACCAAGAGAGAACCTTCAACTACCTCAGAGCATTCAAAGCTCATCAAATTCAGAGAATATGTTTTCAGAATGAGCTACAGGGACTCTGAGCATCGACACCACTACAACATTAACAAATTAGGTAGCATTCAGAATACTAAGCTACAAAAAAAGGTGGATATATCAAAGTAACAAGAGTATTCACTGATAATATCACATAAAGAAAAATGACAGTTCAGCTTTAGATCAAGAAAGTTTGAGAAGAATAAAATCCTCCCTCAACAAATATCTAAAATCAGAGTTTCAAGTGATAGAAATAAAATGGAACAGATTAGATTTCACTTTTTAGAGTAACAGGCCATACAATGGGAGATATAAGTGACAATATATCAAGGATTGTGTTAGTATCAAAATAACAGGTATTCAAAGCATCAAAATTCATGACCATCGAATTTCGAGAACAAAGTTCATCTCCTCACTCTAGAGCAATAAGAATCGAATCATTTCTTAAGATTTAACATTCAAACAAAATATAGAATCTACATTTGCAGTGAAATAAAATACCTCACACAGATCTACAAACACACTCATATCTAGAAAATGATTCATGTCCATCCTCAAGAAAATAAAATCATCTTCATTTTACTAGATTACCAGCATGGAGAAATGTTGAAATTTTTAGAAAAATCAACACAGGGTGCACAAATGAACTCAAGAATTCTAATTAAACCCAACGTAGTCACCTAGAAAATCTAATAAAAGAAGTGTTTACAGTTTTTGGAACATAGAGCAGTTAAATCATCCACTACTCAACAATGCAGTCTCGAATCACACAAATGAAACACACCCAGATCTGGGTTGGGTGTACAAATGTACAAGAAGAAACCTTCACAAGCTATAAAGTGAATATCAAAATCTGGGTCGCAAGAAATCAAATCACAACTCACCTTGTAAGACCAAATCTAGCAAGGTAAAGCCAAATCATGAATACCATGTATAATCTCAAAGAAATAAACCAGAAGATTCTCTCTAGGATACCATAGTTTTAAAGGAAAATTTAGAGTGAGATCAGGGAAAGAAATGTGAGCTTCATCTCTAAGCAGTGATGGACGAGTTCACACAATAGCTCAAAAGACAATAAAATGGCTAACAGAAAAACCCACAAGGATTTTCAGAGATCAACATTTACAACACCATCAAAAGTAAAAGGGAGCTCTACTTACCAGAAGAATGATGGCCATAAGACCTCGAAGAGGTGCTCCAAAGATCAAGAAGAATCATCAAGCAGAGAAGTTTCAAAATCATCAATGGTGGTCACATTTCTCAGCTCTCCAGCAAGGTGAATTTAAATAGAACAAGATCTAAAAAATGTCAAGATCTAGAATTGATTGGATGAATATGCACAAACAGAAAGAATGATACCCATTTCTATTTAAGGTAAATACAGAAGATATGGTGTCATTTTTCAAAAAACCAGAGATCTCAGAAAATGATAGACCAAGGATTACCTAGAAGATCTCGAGTCCAAAACATGCTTACCTTGTCAAAAGTAAAATATTCCAGCAAGTATCGAGACAACCCATCATCAAGCCAAGCAGATTCAAACTAGAAATGGCATGAAAACGAGCTCCCAGAAATATGATAACCAACATAAGAAATGGCCAAGTTTATACAGATTCTCTTCATCATTTTTGTGGTGAGCTCGAACAAAAATAGAAAAAATCCATGAGAAAGCTCAGAAATACAGATTCATGGTGGCCTGGAGAAAATCGGCCAGGGCTTCACCAAGCTAGCAGAGCTCGAGAGTGAAAATGACCAAAATGATCAGGGTTAAGATCTTTTGCTTCCTAACTCGATGAGTTACCTTAACTCAACCTCCAGAGCCAAAGTACACACGTGGAACTTTCACAAAAACCCTAACTTAACCAAGGGTTAAGGAATCATCACCTACATATCAAAGGGTCGAACATCATGGTGGAGGGGACCAACCCAATTAGTTTAAAAACCTTAATACCATGAAAATCAAAACCGAAAAAATGATGGCATCAAAAGGTGAGTTGGTACATACATGCCATGGAAAAATGCCAAAGAATCATCAAAGGGGGCCGAAAAAGTATATCATATGCAATGATCAATCCAAAAGGGGGCCGAATAATCAAACAATGATTATTATCCAAACCATGGTCTAAGAGACCCATGTATCAAACCAAATATGCCAATAATTCCATGTTCAAAAGGATTCAAACCATGATTAGTATATGCCATGTTAAGGGAGACCCAATCAATAACATGCTTGTCATGATAAGATAGAAGACAAATTGGAGCATGAGCACGTGAACAGAGGTGGTCCCCACAAGAGGTAAACATTATTTTTCTTACAAGAGATAATATTGCCTATGGTCACAAAGGTTAAATGTGTCAACATCATATGCATCAAAGGATCATGCAATGCAGATGTCAACATCAGGACCTAAGCTTGGAGGTGGTCCCCATCAAGTGGATATTTGGATGAATTATTTTGCAAAGTATTACAATTAATGTAATTAATTTTTCTCACTCACAAGGAGAATTTGTTCATGTCTTCACAAGAGGATAGATCAAAAAGAGGACAAAATCTGCATGGACTAGGAGGAGACTTGGTCATCAAGAAATATTTATTATTAGCAAATTATTCACCCATGCTTTCCTTAAAAATAGAATAGTCAACTGTAGTTTGATCACATGAAATCAAAGGCTATTAATGCCTCTTTGTATTAGTTTTCTTTATGTTATAACGATACATGGGTGAGGATAAATTTAACCTACTTTCGGAAGGGTGAGTGAATTAATTTTGCTATATATTGTTTGCCTTAGAAAAGCAAAAAGGATGAGTTTTATGCATGATATTAATGTGTATGTGTAACTTAGCAAGGTATTGTTGTGATTTTATCCCTCAATACATCAAATTGTTTACCCTTCTTTATCTTTGGAAAATTGTTGGCTGTGCATTAGAAATTAATTCCATACCAATTTTGCATGTACTCAGTCAAAGACCTCCTAAAATTTTCGTGTATTACCTCGGTTTTAATTTCATTTTACAATCATCTTTTACCCTTAAAATCCAGAAAATCAGTTTAGGATACATCAATAAGGAACTAGCCTTTATACTAGAGACTCAAATCAAAATAGGTATACCCATAGACGTGAGGTGTTTCCATTGTATCTATGAAAGAGAGAGATAAAATTTGCAAGCTTAGAACACCCGCAACCTTCTCTCTACAGGTGCACTTTAGAAAGGTAACAGTATACCCACTTGCGTACTAACTACCCCATATATTTAAATACATATATTGTGTATGTCCTTCTCTTTCTTTTATATAAAAATATATACACATATAAGTGTAAGAATTTTTTTGTATATATATAATTATTCGATTTAAAAAAATTAAAAATATAAAACAAAAATAACCCACAATAATCTTTTACATAAATAATTTAGTTGTATATATATTATAGTTTTTTTGCCACTAATTTTAAACTTGCTCAATTAATCAGAATGACCCTTTTCTAATCATTTCCGAGGCCATTGTTTTGGCCCGCATTTAACCCTAACCCATATATATATATATATATATATATATATATATGAAAGCATTTTAGGGTTAAACACATGCCTAACAACGGCCTTCGAAATGATTAGAAAAGGGTTGGTTTAGAGTTAATGTGGCGAGTTTAAAATTAGTGGCAAAAAATTTTGTGGGGGAGGGGCGCCGACCCAACCCCCACCCATATTCACATAACCAACACACTGCACATGCGGGATGCCACAACAACTAGGTTTAAGGGCACCAATTTTTTTTTAATTTATATTAAACAAAACCTTCCTCTCCCCAATGCACCTAGAGGTGATATAAAATTTAGTCACTAATACATGATAGTATAAAAATATATTGATTGTAATAAGAATTATATTAGTTTCAATTAATAAATTATTTTTACAATGATATTATACATATTATAAAAACAATAAACAGGTATACTATTAATACGATAAATTATACACTAATAATATATATTTATTTATAAAAATCAATTCTCCTAGTGAAATAGGGAAAGCCAAGTTGTGTGGGAGAATAAGTGTTACAATTATAAATTTGGTAAGGATAAAATTTGCATGAACCTAGGCAATAGTAGTAGTGCACAATTTGTGTATTTATCAAATTTAACAACTTATCACTTTCAATTTTTATATAACCATCTTAAGGGTATAATTAGTTGTGGTTCATTTATTTACTTTAGTCAAAACATATTGCCACAAGAAGGAGATTTTATTAATAAACAAATCATATATAGTTCCCCCTTTTTCTTCTTTTTTAACACATCAACTTTGGATAAGGTAAAACCCCCACTCTTAAATTGAATTTATTTCAATATCCAATTAAACAAGTATTTTAAAAAAATACCATCCTCAACATTTAGTTCCCGTTCAATAGCACTAGCCTTTAAAATAAACAATTTTACGATGCAACTTTTAAACACCAATCTTGATTTGTGAGAACTTAATTTCCATTTACAAGATCATTACAAGGTTCCCATTCATATGAAATAACGTAAATCATAATTAACCATTTACAAGTATCTAGAATGTATAAAAATACATCCAATATAACATTGGTATAGTTTACAAGTTGAGGAGTATTAAAATTGCAAGATACAACTTCACATGCCTTTCTCCAACAAGAGCACTTCATCCTTAGAGTTCACCATCTTCATCAAGCCATGCACTCAAAAAACTGGGGAGTAGGAAATACACTCCACCCAACCAAAATATCCAATGAGGGAGAGAAGCCTTCTTCCTCATTGGCCCCGAGCCCCAACAAGGAAGCAATGAGGGATATTAGACAACCATGGCAACTCAAAAATGGCTTCCACACACACATTCAATCAAGACAAACAATGAAATAACACAATACCAATTTCTTTACAACCAACAAACAAATAGCAAAACACAAAGGCTTCATGCTAAAGCCATGGAGGAGAAAGGAACATGGGGGTTTTCATTATACCTCCTAAGGGCTTGGGTGTCCACCTATGAGCCTCCAAAAATTCCATCACAATACACACAACACTCTTATGCCTCCCTCACACATATGCCTCCCTCAAGAAAATAACAAGATAAATACAAAACATATTTATCAACACGGTGGACATCCCAACCCAACTCCCTCCTAACATACCAAAACATTTCTCTTATGCCTCCCTCAATTTTTACCCCCATTTCCATTTCTCCTACAACGTAAGAAACAAATATATTTCCCACAATCATAACCAATATAATAATTAACATCTACACATAAGAGCAAAAAAATAGCAAAGGTAAGAACAAAGGTGGAGATCTAACTCACAAATGAAGAGTATTTGTTGGTACCTTAATTAATTCTCCCTCGAAGGCTGCGCATCATAACGGTTTTGACAGGAAGTTTAGAGGAAAGTAGAGCACATTGTGTTACATTTTGTAGGTGGAGAGGAAATGCGAGGTTACTCTTTGTTAGTCGATGTGGAGAAATGTGTAGCACCCTTAAGAGGATGTGATCTATCCTCACTACTTTATAGTTATGCCTTTCAACCAAGGTGAGAGGACCCTTTTATAGCCTCGTTGTTTATGGAGGAGATGAAGATATTCTTCTTTGTAAAGTTGTTAAGAAGACCTTGAAGAAAATGTGATCGATACAGAAAAATCTAACTCTCACGAGTTGTGATCAGTAGATAATGGAGATATTTTCTTAGAAAGTTTTAGGCTACTAAAGACAATGAAAAAATGATTACTTTTGCATGTTTTGGTAATAGAAATTATGCATTTGTGACAACACAAGACGAACAGGGGTAGTATGGGTATGATTAGTTTTTTTTTTAATGAATTTTGGCTAGAGGTGAGGCAAGTGGGTTTTGAATCACCGAATCTTTGAGAAATCTTACAAAAATGGAAGGCTTGACCAACGTGATTGCATAAGAATAGCTGTAATGTTCCTTCAACTAGAATTTGTGCTTCAATGGAGGCCCGGATCAGCCTTTAGTTTTTAACACAAAATTTAAGGATCCAAGATGAAGGCTCAAATTTCAAGACTTAATTAAACACTATCAACCTCTATTTTATCACGCCTAAGATACCCTCAAATGCTAACAAAAATATTAATCATCATGCTAGGAGTAAAATTATTTTAAACTTGTTTATTTAACTATCAAATGAAAGCTCTTCGATAAATGAAATTGCAAGTGCCACCAAACTATCACAAATCTGAGATCTTGTGTGATTCAAAGAGATTTCATTGTAATATTGCAATGGGAACAAGAAATTGTTTATAGACATTCGTAAATGAAGCGAGACACAATTTTCCTCCAAATCGATACACAAATTTACTCAATTTGATTAAATTTATTAGCAGGGGAAATTTTCTAGAACAATGTCAGAGCTTGTCAATGGTTGTACACTCACAACCATCTTGACATGATCAAATTTAACAATAAAGAACTAAATAGGTTCCTCAGATAGTCTCTCAGAGAAGATGGGCTTTTTCAAAAAAATCTCTCGGAATTAGCTCTCGACCTCTAACACTCCAACCATTTGCATGAAAAATTCATGCAATTTATAATATTTCATTTACAACATAGTTTCCCCAAAACCGAAACATTCAAAGCACCATTGCGTGTTACGACCTTGATCGTGACTCCCAAAATCAGATTTGCAAAAATTTGTCAGGTGTGCAGAGGGAAAATATCTCCAAATATTTCTAGCATTCAACTCTTCACCTGGTAAGTCATTCTTCATCTCACGTGCCAACTACTTCCTCCTCCAATCTATCAAATCTGGGTTCTTCCCGTGCAAGGAAATAAATATTGGAAAATCATATCGAAGCCAATGGTCGATCACATCTTAATTGTAAAAATGTTTTCAGACATTCGCCACCAAACCAAGATATAAAATTAATGTTCCTCTTCATTTGGCATGCAGGAGACTCCAAGAAATGATAAAAAAACCATAAAAATTTACATCCCCAAGAGCTTTGGAGAAAAAATGGTGGAAAATCAGATACATATGCACAGTTTCCATTGATCTCTCTTTTGAATCTGGACCATCCATGTGGGAGATCCGAGTTAAGATGGGCCCAGGGGTTTCTTTTTACTTTTTACACCTTTTGGAAAAAATGCAAAATTTCTCAATTTTCTCCACCCCTCGCCTTCAAAAAATGGGTTTGACACGTGTTCTAATGTGGGTCTCAAAGGAAATACGGCCTAATTATATTATTTCACCTCATTTTAGGAAAAAGGAAAATTTTCCAAATTTTCCCCGCAGCTCCGCCATTCTCGCTTTTAGTTTTGATGTGGGTCCCAGAGGAACCGTGATTCTTTTTAATACTTTTAACCCCTTTCTCCACAAAAGGAAAAATTTCCAAATTTGCCCCAAAGTCCACACCTCCACCATTGACTAAAGAAAATTTTGACTATTCTCTATTGACTTGCAAGGTCATATTGATTTGTCTTTCCCCTCCTTTTGACTTTTCAAACCACCCACACATCTCAATGGCGCAACATTAAGAATCTTATATAAGGCTTCGTATGATTTGGCGGGGACACGCTTCCTTTATAGAACCTTTATTTTATTTTTATAAAAGGGAAAAATATCCAACTTGCTTCTGAAGGCCCACATCTCCACTTTTATCTTTGCCACATGTCCTTCTACGAGGTCAAAGTAAGAATTTTTCCATGCCGCTTCATATTTGTTGAACAACCAATTACGGGGTTGTGGGGAAAATTTTATATTTTTTTCAAATGTGACAAAAGTGGAATATTTTACCAAAAATACTTGTCGGGCCACATCAAATAAAAATGAACACATATACACCTTCATGGCAGAAATAAGAAATTTTCCGTCACTTAAAATTTTCTTTAATCGAGCCTCAAGGCGGGATCATGGGGCGAGTTCAATGTTTTTGCCAGGGTTCATTTTAAGACACCCCTATAAAATTGAAGGTGGAAAATACCCGCGAATATCCCGTAACCACTTTCAAATGAAAGGCGAATTTGACAAAGATTCAAAAACAAAATTTTCGCCTGGTTTTTCAAGGCTAAATCAGAATCCTTAATGACGCACGTCATAGGCGCGACAATAGCTCCTAATGACGTGCGACACTGGAGCGACACTAGATCGTAATGACGCGCGTCAGTTGATTCTATTGACGCGCGACACAGTCACAAATTGACGCGCGACACAGTCACAAATTGACGCGCGACATTGCCCTCTATTGACGCGCGACATTGTAAACAAATGACGCGCGACATTGTAAACAAATGACGCGCGACATTGTAAACAAATGACGCGCGACACTGTAATCAAATGACGCGCGACACTCAAGACAAATGACGCGCGACACTATAACCAAATGACGCGCGACACTATAAACAAATGACGCGCGACACAGCCATCTATTGACGCGCGACACTGTTATCTATTGACGCGCGACACGCCAATCTATTGACGCGCGACACAACCTTCAGGCTTCTATTGACGCACGACACTGCTTCCTATTGACGCGCGTCATTTGAAGCAAATGACGCACGTCAATAGGGGCAGTGACGCCTATATATAGGTTATAAATACCCTTATTCCGCTCATTTTCTCGTTTACGTTTTCCCGTTCTTGAATTTTTGCAGGTCGAAATCTTTGACAAAGACGCAATTTCAGCTACAATGTCGACTTCACATGCCTCCCAATTGCAAGTTCAGCAAGAAAATGAAGAGAATCCAAGTCAATCGATTTCCAAGATAACCTACAGGAATCCCTTATGCCCTCACATCCATACGGCTTTAAGGATGTCTCCAGAATATCAAGGTATAATTGAGGAGTGTGGATTTACAGGGTTAGTTAATATGCCCCATTTCGAAACAGATCCCGATATTTTGAATTACCTTCTGTCATGCTACAATTCAGAGGACGGTATATTTTATGTGACTCTGAACGATGGCCACATGTTCCAATTCACTATCGAACCGAATGACATACATCGGTTTACCGGCCTTCCTATCAGAAATTTACCAAATGTTACAACCAAGGCAACACTCGTGGAAGAAAACAAGAAATTTCTCGAATCAAAGTACGGTTTCCATGTTGATTGTAAGTATAATTCGTTTTAATTCAAAAAATTTATTCTGTTTTTTATTCTGATACAATTTGCTGTTATAAATTGATAGTAATTTTCACTGTTTCGCATTTGCAGCCCATGTCAATAAATCCAGGCGTGGTGTAGATACACAATCAATTGCACACCACTTTCTTGCTGCACTTATTGCATTTTTTCAAGCCAGAATTGTTATGCAGGGTCGCCAAACAGATATCCCAAATTGGGCCATTGCATACATTTGTGCCACTATCTCAAAACAAAAATTCGATTGGTGCACATTTCTATCCAAAAAAATAAGAGCTGACATATCAAATTCGAAAATGTCAGAAAAACCTTTCATTTATTCAACAAACTATCTCCTCGGCTTCTACTATGAGGCACTTTTAAATTTAAAAGCTAAAGAAATTCCTACTTGCTCTGATGAGGCTTTGATGAAATTCTCAATTCCATTTGCAGAACAACAGGTATAAACTATTTAGTTTGTAATTGTATTACAATTTTCTTCATTACAGTGCGAAGTTATTAAAACTTAAATTTTAATGTTTTGCAGAGAAGATATCTTGAAGCCATTCCCAAAAAAAAAAAGATGTCGAGAGGAAGAGGCCAACTACACGCGGAGGCTTCGGGGGACTCCCATTCTGAAATGGAAGCTCACTCCTCTCCAGACCCTCAACAATTTGAACTCGTTAAACGCCAGAGAAGTAATACATTCTCATATATTAATTACAAATTCCAAAGTTGCAGATTTATTTTTCAATTTAAATTTTATCAAACTGAATTGACAACACTTAATATTGATGAATAGCAGGGACTATGGAACCTTCTTCCCCAACTCACTCAATACAGTCCCATGCATTGATATCTTCAGAACAGCCACTGAGTACAACTCCTACAAGGCCACCCGTAGCACCGAAAAAAACAACCCCTCGACAACAAGGTACAACTTTTCTATAGAACGTTTAATTTCGTAGTTTTTACTTTATGAATTGTTTTAATATTTTTAATTTTTTCTTGTACTTTTCAGCACATGTCAGTCATGATCAAGCCACGGCACCGACACCCACTCAACCATTAATTTTTAAAATGCCAACCAGAGGAACAAAGAAAAGACAATTGGTAAACGAATGCCTTTTGCTCCGGCCCTAGTGGGACACTAAACCTTGACTCCTCGCTTCAATTCCATCTCTCTCACTTGGTGGCTTGCCCAAAGGCAACGGGCATATCTGTTTTTTGAACAATATAAATTTAGATGAAGATTATTTGGGCATTGATAAAGAATGACCCAACTGGTTTTTTCGATACCCGCGAGATGATTCAAGGCCAGCAGGTATACTTCAGTCTTCAAATTTCAATTTTAATATTCTTTACAATTTTTAATTACATTCTGATTTATCTAAATCTAAATCTTCAGTCTTCAAATTTATTTATCTAAATCTTGATTTATTTTTTCAACAACAGGATCAGCCCACCCAAAGACAGAAACAAGGAGCAGTTGATCTTGGTCATGGTGAAAGCCCCCACACTTCTCCAGCAAGATCTTCTGCCTCAGATTCAGATAGTGAAGAGTTTCCACCTTTTCCTTTGGAGAACTTAATTGGTAATGATTGTCAATCCCATGTCAGTGAGTTTATAATTCCTCAAATCCAACAGCTTATAGAATGGGAGAAAAGGGCTAAAATTCTTATCAATGAGATTATTAGTCGTTATGAAAATTATTGGCAAAGGGATAGTTTATACGCTGCAGTCCAGAATCAACCTGCAAAGATGGATTCCTTACTTACCCAAGTAAAATGTGGGACTGTCACTTTTAACAACGACTATAAAGATGGCATTTTAGATAAGGCACTAAACAGATTGGAAAATATTAGTGCCGAGGCCCAGGCATATTTTAACAAATGGTCAAAGGACAAGGATTTGGTATCAATCGCAAATGCCGAAAGAGATAGAGCGGTTGTAAGTACTATTACATTCTAACAATCATTTTTGTTAATTTGAAATTTTGAATTTACATTAATACTTTCAATTGACGTTACTCTTTTTGTGCAGTTGAAATATGAAAATTTGAAGAGTCAGGCGAAGGTTTTGCAAGTTCACTTGGAAACAGCAAAGAGCAGCTTATCCGCAGCCAAAAATATGAAGCAAAATATTGTTTTGGTTAACAAACAAAACAATACACTAAAGCGGATCATTAAAGAGCATGGTCTCGACCCTGACATCTTGTTCAAAGCCAAAGCAAGATTGCTAATCCAAATTTGCTTTGCTCATGGAGATGCAACAAATCAAGAAGAAAGAATTATAAAAATCGGGCAAAGGTTGTAGAAGATCTTATAAGTTCAGGGGTTATTTCTGCTGTTGGGGAAAGGGTTACAACCATAGTGGAAGAAGCCGTTGGGGAAGGGAGCAGAGGAGTACAATTGGATAAAGAAAAAGAGGGTTGAAAACTAGAAACTTTTATTATTGGGGAAACTATAAATATTGAGTTTGAAAACTTCTAATATTGAGTATGGTATTTGAATTTAATTATATACAATCTTAAATTTTGATTACATTAGATGGTTGTGAAAATTAGAAACTTTTATTATTGACTAAACTTTAATATTGAATTTGAAAACTTCAACTATTAATTATATGGTGATTAGATGGTGATTATCATGAATTATATGTATGTTTCTTGTTTACTTGCATTGTCATGAATAGTATGTGGACGTAGATGATGAATGATGACAATTGATAATCAATGATAGATGATGATGAAATACGATGATCGATTTAATGTGTATAATGTAAAATTTAGTGCCTGAATATCTTGTGGGACTTTAATTATCTTGAAAATTATGTCGTGGGACTTTAATTGTATCTGTGGGGTTATACTGTCTATGAAAGTAGACTTAAGGTTGATAGGTTAAGTAATAAGAATCTCTGTTGTACTATGATTTTTCAACGTGTTGAGGACTTCAAAGTGTGTTTGGAATTTATGAATGACCTTTATCAGTCTAAAATAAAGATATCCAAGTCAATGATGCTAAGGTCTAGCAATCTGTCCTGTTATCTAGTTGGTAAAGCTCAGTCAAGTGCAAGTTACTCTGTCAGTGCTTCAAGCTGACTCAGTCCTAGTTGGTGATGAAAATTATCAGTGCTTCATGATGTACAAAGTGAAAGAATTTCATCAAGGAGATTTATAATTCTCTAAAAGTGGTATAAGACCATGTCAAGCTGTTGATTCATCAATGTCTTGTAGTTCTAAAAGGTGACATATTAAGAGGACCTTGTTTTATGCCTTAAGAAATGTTTTCACATCTTTGAGAAAAGCTCAAGGTCTGTCAAGACCCAAATGTCATGCTATATGTCATTATGTGGTCTATCATGGTGCTGAGACAGGAATGTATTGCTACTACAAGAAGATGTATTGTGTAATAGAGGTTATACTTCTGATTCATGCTCAAAGTTGGGAAAAATGAGTATCTACAAATGTTATAAAGTTGAGAAATCTCATATTGATGTTACCTTGTCATAAGATTTGTGCATAGTAAGGAAGAGTATAACACATTGTTTCTTAAAGGATTCTTAGAGGTCAATGCAAGGTTTGACAGTGGCTCCAGGAATGCGTTGATTAATGAAAGTGTGAAAGATGATGTGATATGTGTAAGGTAATTGGAAATTGATCTCTTCCAAGACAAGAAGATTCATGGTGTATGGTCAGTTATCTAAGATGAGCTTTGAACTTTGTTTGACCTGATGAGTGCAAAGGGAAAAGTTTAAACAAAAAAAGATCTTAAGAAAACTGATGGAACCAAGAAGGGAAATTAATTGATGTTCCCAAACTTGATGCAAATCAAGCGGAGGGAAGAATTCGATCAATGTACTTGAATATTAACGAGGGTGACTCACCAAGGCTCTTGTGGTTTGAATCAGGGAAATGTGAATATTGAATTTGGTAGTATTGTGACATGTTTCGACATCACTTTCCAATTTAATTTTTTGTTATTTTAGTTATCCTTATCCTATCAGGTGGCAGGAATATCTATTTTTTGGGAAGCTACCACTCACAAACAAATGGAGAATAAAGAGATAGTAAATAGAAAAAAAATCCTTGGTCTACAGGAAGATAAAATATATTAAAAATAAATTAATATAATTCTAAGAAATCAAGAAAGAATCATCACTGGTAAGAAATTAAACATAATTGCAAATATGCTAGGGTTTAGCTTACCTCTTGCGTATTAGATTGCTGTGAAATCATCAAGGGTAACGTGCTAGATGTTTGTTTCACATGACATCAGATGGAGGGGTGGGTTGCTTGACATCATCGGTCCCCGAGAAGTGCCAAAGAATATCTTTAAATATATAGACCAACAATATCTTTAAAGGTCAAGTAAATATAAATATTATGTTGAAGAAGATACCTATTTAAAATTGAAATCATCAACGGTAATGTGCTAGATCTGTGTCTTAAAACGTTCAACACAAAAAATTGATTAGTAGATAGATGGGTGAGTTGCCTGACGTTGTCAGTCCCGAGAAGTAAAAGCTTCCTCGGACGGATGTCAACCCACGTTTTCAAAAAATAAAAATTTTGTATTTAACTAAATGTAAATACATACACCTGTAACATTTTTAATTATAACCAGAGCTGAAAAAATGAATAGTAACAAACAATAAGATTAAGGGGAAAAAGATACCTGCTTAAAGTTGAAATCATCACTGCCACTGGTAACAATATAGATCTTTGTTTTAAAAAAATCCAACACGAGAAATGGATTAGTAGATAGATGGGTGAATTGCCTGACATTTTTAGTATATAGACCTGTAACATCTTTAATGATAAAGATAAAAGATAGATAAAGAAGATACCTACTTAAAGTTGAAACAATCCATTATCAGTAGCTTCATCAAAGTCGATGTTGTCTTCTGTAGAATGTGACGAAGAGCCAATTACACTCTCAAGGTTGGGAATATTTGTACTTGTAGCTGTATTATTTACATCTCTTTTTTCGCAAAGGGAATTCCAGTGAGCAATTGCTCTGTCAAAAAATGAATAGTAACAAACAATAAGATTAAGGGGAAAAAGATACCTGCTTAAAGTTGAAATCATCACTGCCATTGGTAATGAGCTAGATCTGTGATTTAAAAAAATCCAACACGAGAAATGGATTAGTAGATAGATGGGTGAATCGCCTGATATTTTTAGTATATAGACCTGTAACATCTTAAATGATAAAGATAAAAGATAGATAAAGAAGATACCTACTTAAAGTTGAAACAATCCATTATCAATAAATTTCACCAAAGTCGATGTTGTCTTCTGTAGAATGTGACGAAGAGCCAATTACACTCTCAAGGTTGGGAATATTTGTACTTGTAGCTGTATTATTTACACCTCTTCTTTCGCAAAGGGAATTCCAAAGTGTTGCTCTGTCAAAACGGAAAGGTTTCGAGGGAGTATCGTGAAACGTAACACCTCATGCAACTTTCCAGATTTTTATCCAACCTGTTTCTCAGTTTTGATTTTATAAATGACAATGCACTGAAAACTCTTTCATCCTCCACAGACCCCAAAATCATTGTCTGGCATAATTCATATAGTCTGAAATACTCACTGATATCTTCTTGTAAGATAGAACTTTGATAGATTCCTCTCCACAGCCTTGTAATAGCACCACTTTCAGAAGGTTGATCTAAATTCTTATATTGGTTCCTCATTGTTGTTGCAAAATTGGTTGACTGAAACTTTAATAAATCGGCATTCAGTATACCTTTGATTTCCATTACTTTGAGCTCTGACGTCTTAGTAAATTGTTCCATTATTGTACCCATTGATTTATGGAAATGCTTACTGACAAAGTCTGCACGGCCACCTTCTGTATTCCAAAAATTCGGATTCATCACACCCATGGCTTCCAGAATTTTATCTTTACAGAAACGTTCCCTAATTTCTGATGACAAGGTTTCTGAAATTTTTTTAAGCTTTATTCTGGTTTCAACTATCACAGACTCAAACAAATTACGTGTTACAGGAACATCTTCTCGCTCCGATCCTGTAATATCTTGACGTCTTTGCAAAATGTGCATAGGTATTTCCTTCCCATTAACAGAGATGCATAGGTGATCGTGGATATTAAATCTCAAATAGGTGTTAGGATTTTTAAGATCTAATAAATCTCTCCAATTTTCAAAAACAGGTGCATCAAAACTATCCTGGGAACAATACAATATATCAAGACTTTGACATACCATTTTCCTCATCCTTATAAAATCCACAATATAGATCAATCTGCCCTGTGCATGCTTCATCAGTGTATTGATCTCCTTTAACATTGGAAGAATACCAACCAATGTAAGCAAAGTCTCCAAATCAGTTAAGCGGAACAACAGGTCCCTTGCCCTATCAACTTCATGACGGTATTTGTGCATGAAACCAACCAATGAAGGATACTCCTCACGAACTCTGCATGCTGGTTCATACAAAGAGATCCATCTAGTCTCCACATCCTTCAGAAGTTTTTTGCCGTCTGTAATTCCAATTGCAAATTTTTGGAACTCCAGAAAACGCTTTGGGCTGCTTGACATATAGGCATGGAGTTCTCTTATTAGGTCTTCTAATTTAGCAACATTTTCATGGTTGCTTACCATTTTATACGCTAAATTCATTCTGTGAGCCATGCAGTGAATTGGTAGCATATATGGGGCCACTGTTGTTTGTAATCTAACACAGAGCCCTATTCGGTGACCCTGCATGACAGATGCACCATCTGCTCCAACGCATACCAACTTCGTAGCAATTTCATAATCAGTCATACCAGCAACATCTTTCAAATGAGAAACAACTATTTTGTATAGGTTTTCAGCATTGCAGTTTTCAACCATTTTCATAACACCCAACAGATGAGGTGTCCTTATATGATTTTCTAATGTATAGATGTGGATACATACCCATGCGGTGTTGTCGACTGCTGTCACTTCATCAATTGAAACAGAGATAAAGTTTGCTTTTTTTACATTCTCTTTCAAATCTTCCTTCTCTATCATCGAGAGGCATTTTGCCATTTCCCATCCACTACTCTCAGACCAATGAGACTGAGGTACATTCAGCATTCCGTTAAATTGATACAAAACTTTGAAATCAAGGAAATCTGACATCGCCCTTCCTTTTTTAAGTATTTGAAAAAGAGTAGAGAATTGTATGAATTTTGCATGTAGATTTGTTTCTTTCATCTTACCAATATGCGATGTGATTGTTCCTCCCTTTTCCAACAGATGTCTGTGTTTTTTCTGCTCTGCCTCATATTCTCCGCAGTATCCGACATACGCATGCACTCCTTTTCGCTTTTCCACCTATGTGTTTTGATTTTCTCGCCCATCCGCCCCTCATGATTAAATATTGTTTTCCACAATGTTTTTCTATTGTGTCCAGCTTCAATTGCATTTTTTGTTGCTTTCCCAATTTCCACGTACATATTGTACATGTACATTCACATGGGATTTCTTCAGAATTTGATGATTGTACAGGTTCAATAAATGGAAATTTAGCTGCCCAATCAAACTTGTATGTCCTGCCAATGGTCCACATATTCTTGTTTGTTTTCAATGCTTTACTTTTTTGAGTAGAATTTTGAGCAATATCGCAATCACCTGGTTTCCTCTTTCTTGGACCACAGTTTGATATTGATTTCTGTCTTCCATTTTGCTGAGTGTTTGTATCTGTGATATCTAGCTGCACTTCTGGTTGCACCCCAACAGGAACAATATCTTCAAGATCTGGCATATTATCGTAGGTTTCATTTGTTTGACTGTGATACTGTGCAGAATGCATGTCCACCTCAATAATGCCTTCCACACAGTCAGTATTCTGATTCTTTTTGGTGGCATCTATATGATTGGTATTTACATTATCTGTATCCGCAGAGTTTCCAAAATACTTGAAGAGTGATTTCTGAGATTTCTTACTTACTTTTAGGTTATTCGTATTCTTTGAGCTGGCACCTTCCATTATTCTGAAAAGAGTCCTGCGTCAGCAAAAGAACCAAGAAGCGACTGTAGCATGCCTCTCGAGGTCTTGTCGCGTGAACCGCCGATGTCGCGCGTCAATCCGCCAAGGTCGCACGTCAAGCCTTCCTCTATCGCTACGCCCTTCCCTTCCTCTCGCGCGTCACTTCTTAGCCCAAGTCGCGCGCAAGATTTCTCTTGTCGCGTGTCAATACTGCTCTTGTCGCGCGTCAAGCATATCTCTTGTCGTGCATCATTACACGCATTTGTCGCGCGTTAACAATCATAGGATAACAGTAATATGAATCTCTGGTGCAAAGGGTATGCGAGTTCAAATTTCACAAAGATTGGTAATTTGGTAAGCTACTTGAGGTATACTACCCGGCGAATCACCTAGGTTTTTATAGGAGATGTTTTCAAATGAAGGTGAAGCCGACCCCAAAAAAAATATACTATATATTTTAGGTGAACAGGACACCGACCCACTCCGAATAATTCACCTTTTCAAATTTTCCTAAAATGAAATTTTCGCCATATTACGAATATTCGCCGCTAAAATTATCCCCGGACTTTTTGCCAAAGTAGACAAAAAGGAAAATTTTAGGAAACAAACCCGTCACACCTCATCCAATTATAAGAAGCCACGTAAGTACCAAAAGACCCAATCGAAATGAGCAGAGCTACGGGACCAAAATTGCTTTTTTTTCCAAAAATGAAGAAAGCAACAAGTTAAAACATTTTCCTACCATCCCTTGAAAACCAAAAGAATCCACTTGACCGCTGAATGCCGAGTAATTATTTGACGGGAAAAATACACTGCAAAACCATCAAAACCACATAAATTCACCATTAATGCCTTAATGTGATTTTTCGGTAAGGATGAAATTTTTGAAACAAAACCAACTGAATCATGGTTCCAAGCATTTTTTGACCATGGATTTGGATTTTCAAAGGCATACAAATATACGTTGATCATTCTCGATCTTCCATGGTCGTGGTAAAATTGGAAAAATAGTAGAGCCCACTGATTTGACGAAATTAGGGAAAAACCAGGCAAACTCGAGACTTCTTAAAAAAGGGCATGAAAATGGATTCTGTAAACAATTCAAGGCATTCAAATGGAGGTAAAAGCTTCGAACATCCACATCGAGAGATAAAACGTTTCATAACACGCATGTCAAAGGAAAATCAGGGAAAATGGTGAAGATCAAAACGAGCACCAACATCGGCTCCGACTCGGGGATGGGCACTCCTTGCGATTGCCACAAGAACAACAAGCAGACCAAGTGCCAAGAACAGACCATTGGGCAATGGAGTCAAAGAATAAGCTAGCATAGTAGAACAAGCACAACCACCCTCCAAAACTGAACCGAGAAACTAGCAAAACCAAGTCACCGAGGATCAGAACGAATGAAAACACAAAATACAGAAAGCAACCAACAAGTTGTACACTATACAAATGATGCTCACCTTGATTCTGGGAATCAATCTAGGAAATGTTTCAAGTGCCTACCATTAACAGGAAATTCGAGAAATTCACCATCCAAATCTTTCAAGAAGAAGGTATGCTCACCAATTTGAATGTCAATGGAGTAAGGGCCCATCCATAGTGCATCAAATTTACCATGCTTGCCCTTGTCTTCATGTCTGTTATCCCACAATAGCACAAGATCTCAAATGTTGAAAGATCTGGGAGTGACCTTCTTGTCAAATAAATTCTTCAATTTTTCTCGTAAACTTGTCATGCCTTTGGTGAGATGCTCTCCTTTCTTCATCAAGTTCAACAATCTGGGTTAGTGTGAGTCCCATATTGACTAAATTCTTGATCTTCCAGTTGTTGAATGAATTGATATGAGGATAATTGCATAATCGGGCGTAAGAGTTTGATTGCCATATACCGCTTCAAATGGAATTTTTCTCGATGGCTCTTAGTATTATATTTGTCATCCCAAACAAAAACTTCCATTGCTCACCCAATTTTCTTTTATCCAGCTCCAAGGTTCTCCTAATGATTTTTAGTAAATTTTTATTGTTGGACTCTTCCTTTCCATTTCCTTGGGGTTATAGTTAGAGGCATATGTCAAATTGATCCCATATTCTTTACACATTTCCAACAAGGTTTATCTTTGAAGCTCATGGCATTGTCAACAATAATTTTAACTAGCACTCCAAACCTATAGATGATATGGTTCAACATGAAGTCCATGACAATGTGTTGTATTTCTCTCTTGGTGGGGATTTCCTCCACCCACTTAGTGAAGTAATCAGTGGATACAAGAATTCACTTATGGCCAGCACTTGAAGGGTCTGAAATATCACCAATGAAATCAAGTCCCCTTTTCTTGAACGGGGCTTCAATTGATATGGGCTGCAAAGGAAGGGAGCTTGAAGCTTTTCATATTCCAAAAAAACATTGGAAACTCCCACATCTTCTAACCAATAAAGTTGTATCATTGAAAATATTTGTCCACTAATAACAAGCCCTTAGGATCTTGTGTGCTATGAATCTTCCAGAAAAATGCCCCCACAAACCCCTACATGGAGATCAACAATTGTCTTGGGTTCTTCCAAGATAACCCAAAATTAGTGATGACATATTTTTCGGAAGCCAAGTTAAGAGCTCTTTTATGATTTTTACTCAAATACTCAAGACAATATAGATGTCTGAGATAAAAAATTATATTTTTGTACCATTCAAAACTCACCAATGTTCCAAGGACATGCAACCTTCCTTCTTCTACCTCATTCATCTCAATAGTTTACAAGTTACTCTCAGCCATAATTTTAGCATAGCCCAAATATCTTACCAATTTTGTGGTTTGGATATCCATGTCATACTCCTGTAACTTGTTCACCAATCTGCATCTTTTTCGCTTGAGATCTCCATCTCTGATAAGACATATTTTACCATGGTGTGGGGAACGTAAGAAACAATTTTAGAGCTAAAAATATAAGGTCTGAAAATATTTTTGCTTTTACCAAGGAAAAGGATTGCTTCTCCATAATGGTGTATTTCAGCTCAGCCCCTTGTAGTGCCTTACTAAAAAAGGTAATTGGCCTCTCAGCCCCTTCATCATCCTTCGCAACAAGACATATGTAATAGTGTTCTCTAAAGTAAAAGAAAACATTTGAAAAGGCTTCTTGTAGTCCTGGAGCTGCCAAAACAGACCATGCTTTAATGCTTCCTTGATCCCATTCAAATCCCGAATGGTAGCGTCTTCCCATTTGATTACCCAAATCCTCTTTAGCATGAAAGTAATTGGAATGGTCAACTCAACAAATTTTTATATGAATATTCTGATAAAAATCATCTTCCCAAAGAAGGATAGAATTCCTTTCTTGGTTCTTGGAATTGGGACCTTTCTACGATGGCCTCCACCCTCTCGGGATCAATAATTACACCATCCTTTGATACAATGTGACCAAACAACTTTGCCTTTTGTACTCCAAAATGGCACTTCTTTGATTGAGTGAAATGTTATACTCTCTCGCATCTTATCAACATATTTTCTAAATGTTGGAGGTGATTACTTCTCTTCCTCAAGAAAACTGTCACATCATCTTGATACACAACAATGAAGTCATTTATATATCCTGAGAATGCTACATCCATTGCTCTCTAAAAAGTAGCTCTAGCATTCATTAGGCCAAACGACATCCTCACATACACATAGGTACCCCATGGAGTAGTGAAAGTAGTTTTGATTCTCTCTGATTGCTTCAAAACTACTTGGTTATACCCAGAGAAACCATCCAAAGTAGAAAGCAGCTTAGAACTAGTCACTAATTGCAACATGTTATCCATTTTTTGTAAAGGATAATTATCCTTCATTGATGCTCGTCGATTTATAAAATCCACGCACAACTCGATATCACTATTGTTTTTCTAACTCGAATTAAGTTCGCAACCCAAGAATAATACCTTGTTGGCTGAATGATCCCTCCATCTCTTATCTTTTTTAACTCATCTTGCATCTTCACAGAGAGGAGTGGATTAATCAGCCTCTACTTTTGTCTGAATTGTTTTGCATTAGGCTCCAAAGGAATTTCATGTTGAAACATATCCTCTTTGTATGCCTTCAACTTTGAATAAGACCAAGCCAAGCAATCCTGATACTTTTTCAACAACTAGACATATGATTGTTTTTCCTCCTTGTTAAGATTACTTCCCAACCAAATCTTCCTTGGTTTCTCCTCCATACCCATGTCATGCTCTTCAACATCCCTTGAGGCTTCTATATGCCTGTTAATAATGCAATCAGCATTATCAAAGTTTGATTCAAGAGCAACCAATCCTCTAGGGATGGTATTAGTTTTCAGTTGGATGATATCATTTCCAAAAAAAGTCTCTTTACCCTCTCGTTGCACACACCATTGCCTCATATTGAATACACCAATCAGCAAACTCCCCTTTGTTCTCGCAGAAATCTTTTGACTTGAGCATCATCATCAAAACTTTGCTAATGTTTAATGATTTCAGGATAGATGACCTTGTTAACACTTCAACATCATATTTGTAATATGGGGACATTGTAAAATTATCAAATCAAGATCCTAACACCGCAAGCCTCTCTCGTCATAACATTGAACTTTCTATCGTGATGCACAATGTTAAATGAATCAAACATCTCAATCAAGTCCCAGCATCGCATGCTTCAGATCTTGTTTCATTCTCTTATTCTTAGTGGTATACATTTTTCTGATTTTTTAACAATTAGTTCTGAATCTCCCCTGAATAATAATGTCTTTAACAAAGTATTTCCAATCAATTCTTAAACTTAACAACAATTCTTCATATTCAACAATGTTGTTGGTACATTCAAAGTTAAGTTTGAAAGAAAAAAACTCTTCCAAGCTTGGAGAAATCATAACTACACCAACACCATTTCTAAATTTTTAGCAAGCTCCATCAAATAATAGAGTACATGGAGAGCCTACTTGTTCAAGATTCTTACATCGATCCAGTTTGTTCTCTTTCCCATCAACAAACCCAATAAATTTATCAAAGATCAACACTTGTATACAACACTTCATAAGATGCATTGGTAGGGTCTTCAATGAGGTGTAACATCTTCTTTTCCACTTAAAACTTGACAAGGATTCCATTAATTAGGATGGTGGCATAGAACATATCCATTTGAACACTCCCACAAACACTTGCAACCCACTTTCTAGACAACAAAATACCCCACTTGGTTGGGCAAGTACAACAATAACTACATCAAGTTTCAAGTTCCTGCCCAAATAGGCTACAAGTTCTACCACCAGGACCTTTCACACATCCCACCACCGGAACATCTCTGTAATCCATGGCATTGCACTTCCCATATGCAGTCAATACTTTGATGTCCATTTCATTCATGAATTCCAAAGGCATAACATTGCATGATGCCCTTGAATCAAACATATAGTTGTGCAACAATCTATCCTTAATAATCAAAGTGGTGAACAATGGATCTACATTTAGCTGAGAATATACCAAGGATGTTCCCAAATAAACCTCGTGTGGCTCATCTAAACCATCCAATGCTGTTGGTGCTTCTAGTTCTTCAATGATTGGAGGATTTTGCACAATGTTTACATTTCTACCTGGGGTACTTTTCTCTTCCTTGAATCCCAAGTACTCAAATTCTCTCTTCTTGTGCTCAAGAATCCTACGCAACTCAACAATTGGAACACTAACTTTGATTTGACTCAAAACTTGGGCAAGGAAACATTATAAGGGAGTTTGAAACACTCATCGATACCACGTAACTTTTTGACACTTGACCATGAGACTTATGAATCTTGTTTGGGACAGCAAGGCCTTTGGAAGGTGTATCTTTCTTAGGAACCTATTTAGAAATATTTGAAATAAATAGAGCTTTAGGTTTGGCTTGAGGCCCTGCTCCTTTTACAACTCTACTCCTAGTATTATAATCCTTCTCTTGAGAAATAACAATGTTCATCAATAACCGTCTATCCTCCTCAGATGGGATTCCTCCATCATGCTTCTTTATCATTAAAGCTCTTAAATATTCAAATTAATTATTGGGCAACTCAAAATATTGTACAATATCTAATTCTAAAGTATGAGAAGGAGGAAGAAGAGGTGCCTCGTGAATGCAATCCCAAAAGTCACGTCGACATCAAAATTTTCCTCCGTAATTTCTATTTTATTAATGTATGTATTAGGAATAAGATGTTGTTAAGTATAATTAGTAAAGTGGCATCCAATAGAAGATAACAAAGACTGTCAAGACGATGCCAAATAATGTAGAGTACGGTAACAGTCAAAGTACAATAAGAATGTTGTAAAAAGTAAATATTTATCGTAAGTGGTCCGGTAATGTTAAAATGTCAAAGTTGGGATAAGTAGAGAAGTAGGGTCTACATGATTAGGAATTAGAAATATTATATTTGTAATAAGGACAAGGAGTGATGTCATAAATATTTTTTGTATTTTATTTGTAGAAAAGTCTAAAAAGGTGGAACCCATGTGAGATGATAAGGTTTATCTTATCGTAGAAGATAAGCCTACATGTAAAGGCAAGAGTTTAGGCATAAAATATGATTGGCCGGAAGATATTTCCTATCCTAGCTTAGAGATAGGGTGGATAAGCCTGAATTCCTATAAATAAAGAGGCTATCCCCTCATTTAGCATAGAAGGAAGTAGTAAGAAATATTGTATGAGTAAGTGTGTAACTAAAGCCATCATTTTGAAGGTGTGTTAAAGAAGCCATTAAGAGGTGTAATTGTCAAGTTTCTCCCATAGTTATTGTTGGAAGGCAAGTGAATTCAATAACACTTCAAGTACCTCATGGGTGAGATTGTAACAATTTCATGTTGATATTATAATTTACACTTATATTTCAGATTTATCGTCATTCCTTCTTATCATAGTCTATGGTATTCTTTTTTATGTTTTTGTTGTGTTTCCGATTCCATCCACCAAAATGAAAGATGTGCATTAGTAAATAATCATAAGACAAGGATTTCCCAAGAACGAATTATCATAGTGGGATTGGTGATGACATTTTGGTTCCATTTTCGACCATTCCTCATTGGTGGATTTTCTTGGAGAGATATTCCCACTTAGTTAGAAATCATTTGGAGGGTAACCTTGTTTTTATCATGCATAGGAGTTACCATGGTAAAGTCACTTTTACCGTGAATAGTATTTACCACAATAACTTCATTTTTTACCATGAATGGTGTTTACCCCAAGAATCTTCATTTTTATCGTAAATAGTGTTTACAACAAAGAAAGTCAGTTTTTACCACAAGAAGACAAGTTTTACCATAGTTTACCGTGGTCATTTCTATTTTACTTGTAAAAAGTTGTAAAGTCACTTTCTATTATAGTGAGTCCAATTATTTGTGCACATAAGTCTTACTCGATTGAACTTGTGAGTTGATATTTCACCGTGGTTATATTTAAAAATGGGGAAGATTCCTTTTTTTCAGCCCAATCTAATGAAGATGCTTCCTCTTTCATTCAAGAGTTTAAATGATCTTGTATTTGTAATGGCCTCATAAGAAGGGAACAATGGACTAAATTTTTTCCTACCTTTTTGGATGGTTCAAAGACTTAGGTGGTTTGAAACACTAGGTGATAATATGAAAAATTCATGGGATTTATTAACTCGAAAGTTTTCTTGAAGAATTTGGTGAACAATGAAATATGCAGATCTCATGATCGAGATCACAAAGCTAGCCCAAGGAGATAAGGAGAAGATAAGAGATTATCATGCTCGTATTCTAGAGCTAAGGAGGAAGCTCGATGCCCATATCTCGGAAGGAAGGATTAGCGAATGGGTTGATGAATGGCATGGATATATATACAACTAAATTATTTATGTAAAAGACTATTATGGTTTATTTTTATTTTATTTTAAAAAAATAAGAATAATTATATATACAAAGACATTTATTTTTCTTACACTTATATGTGTGTGTGTGTGTGTGTGTGTATCTAAAAGAGGGATATACATAATATATATCTATTTAAATATATGGGGTTTGTAGTTATTACCCAAATGAGTATACCCACAAAGCATACATTTCTAACCTGCAATAAAATACCATCAAACCAAAACAAATAAGGAAGAGGGACCAAAACCCAAAGGAAATGGGTAGATCCTCGCCCTAATCATGAAAACTCATCAACCGAGAGCTTCAAATCCTCTCTAATGGACTCCATGGCTCCATTTTCTTCTTCTCCTTTCTTAACCTATAAATCAAAACAAGAGAAATGAGAGATTAAATTTAGAAAATAAATATATGACAACCGATAAGGATATCTAGTGTTATTTTTATCAAATCTAAATCTAAGGGCTAGGAAAGATTAGATCTAGTGGTGTAGGATACACCCTACATCACTTAAGTGATTTGGTATTTAAGTGGGAATGTTTTATTTAAAATATGTGTGTGTAATGCTAAATGAAATCTAAGGTGTTAGGCCATGTTGTGTACCCTTGAACTTTAGGTATTAAACTATGTTAATTTGATTATTTTAAACTAGGAGCTTTCTTTAATCTTACCTAATAAGATTTTGAATTTATTTTATGTGGTCATTTAATAAATAGAATTAGTAAGACCCTTCAAAGCAAATAGCAAAGAGTAAAATGGATTAATATTTGAATTAAGCAAAGCATAATTTAGTAGGGGAAGTTAAATCGAAATATTTTAATAGGGTCAGGGCCAATAAGAACTAATTATTACTTTAGGGTGGACTGAATTTTAATAGTTTAAAATTTTATAATTTGGATTTAATTAAAATCATAGCTAAGGCCTTAGAACCCTTTCGAAAAAAATATTCCATAATTTTGCTTGTTTGCATTTGGGTTTCTTGGGGATTTATGTGGGAGAAATGTGGACGTTACACTTAGTATCGTGAGCCGTGGGTTCAATGCTTCGACCCCGGGATGACTCAAAATAGAAAAATAGTCATCAAAATTTGAACCTCCATGATTAAAATAATAAATTTGTTTGAATTGTTGCAATATATATATATATATATATATATATATATTTTGTGTGTATATGTATATGTATGTATGTGTACACACACACACACATACATATATATGTATGTGTGTATGTACATGTATGTGTGTGTGTGTGTGTGTGTGTGTTTCAGTATGTATGCATGTACTACATACATACATACATACATACATATATATATATATACATGTATATATATGTATGTATGTATATATATATATATATAAATGTACATGTATATATATGTATATATATATATATATTTTAAACTCGCCTCAATAACTCTAAGTGACCCTTTTCTAATAATTTAGCCGCCATTGTTTCGACTTTGTGTTTAATCCTAACCCACGTATGTATGCATACATACATACATGTGTGTGTGTGTGTGTGTGTGTGTGTGTGTGTGTGTGTGTGTACGCAGTGTTAGGATTAAATGCAAAGCTGAAACAATGGCCGCCTAAATTATTAGAAAAGGGTCAGTTTAGAGTTAATGGGGCGGCAGTTTCAAATTAGTGGAAAAAAAATTTTGTGGGGAAGGGGTTTTGACTCCACCCCCACCCCATTTCCACATAACCACTTAACCAAAACACTCGCATATAGGGGAGGCGGCGACCACTAGGTTTAAAGGCACCAAATTTTATTTTATTTTAAATTTATATAAAACAAAACCTTCCACTCCCCAATGTGCCAAGATGTGATTTAAAAGTTTGTGACTAATACATGACACTATAAAAATATATTGATTGTAATAAGAATTATATTAGTTTCAATTAATAAATTATTTTTACAATGATATTATAGATATTATATAAACAATCAACAATTATAATATTAATACATATAAATTATACACTAATAATATATATTTATTTATAAACATCGAGTCTCCTAGTGAAATAGGGAAAGAAAAGTAGTGTGGGAGATTAAGTGTCACAAGTATAAATTGGTAAGGATAAAATTTACATGAAACTAGGTAATAGTACTAGTGCACAACTTGTGCATTTATCAAGTTTAACATCTTATCGATTCAATTTGGTTTATAACCATCCTAAGGGTATAATTAGTTGTGGTTTATTTATTTACTTTAGTCATAACCTATTTCCACAAGAAGGAGATTTTATTAATAAATAAATCATATCTAATTCCCCCACTCTTAAACGGAATTTATTTCAATATCCAATAAAACAAGGATTGTCAAAAAAAAAAATTCTCGCACTCAACATTTAGTTCCCATTCAAGAGTACTAGCCTTTAAAATAAACAAATTTGCAATGCAACTTCTAAACACCAATCTTGATTTGTGAGAACTTAATTTCCATTTACAAGATCATTACAAGGTTCCCATTCACATGAAATAAGGTAAATCATAATTAACCATTTACAAGGATCTACCAATGTATAAAATTACATCCAATATACTATTGGTATAGTTTACAAGTTGAGGAGTATTAAAATTGCAAGATACAACTTCACATGCCTTTCTCCAACAAGAGCACTTCATCCTTAGAGTTCACCATCTTCATCAAGCCATGCACACAAAAAAATGGGGGAGTAGGCAACACTCTCCACCCAACAAAAATATCCAATGAGGGAGAGAAGCCTTCTTCCTCATTGGCCCCCAACCCAACAAGGAAGCAATGAGGAATATTAGACAACCATGGCAACTCAAAATGGCTTCCAAACACACATTCAATCAAGACAAACAATGAAATAACACCATACTAACTTATTTACAATCAACCAAAAATAGCAAAACACAAAGGCTTCATGCTAAAGCCATGGAGGAGAAGGGAACATGGGGTTCTCCTTTTACCTCCCAAGGATTGGGTGTCCACTTATGAACCTTCAAAAATTTCTTTACGATACACACGACACTCTTATGCCTCCCTCCAAGAATATACACCACTCTTATGCCTCTCTCAAGAAATCAACCCACTCTTATTCCTCCTCAATATAATAACAAGATAAATACAAAACATATTTATCAACAATGTGGACATCCCAACCCAACTCCCTCCTAAAATCCCAAAAAAATGTCTTATGTCTCCCTCAAGTTTTACCCCGATCTCCAATTCTCCTTCAACATAAGAAACAAGTCTATTTCCTACAATCATAACCAATATAATAATCAACATCTACACATAAGAGAACAACAAAATAGAAAAGTAAGAAAAAGGTGGAAATCTACCTCACAAATGAAGAGTATCAATAAACAATAAGTGCCAAGCCTTCAATAATCCTAAGTAACCATCATTCACTCCAAGCTCCATTCTCAATCAAGATCTCAAAAATTACAAGCATTACCCAAGAAGAGCAAGTAACCCCCAAAAATAATTAAACATGCATATAAAGGTAAAAGAAGAGGAGGGTGAGGTGGCTCCATGTAGGACACCACATCACACATGCTAAAATCCACATCACAAGTCAAACCTCAAACAAAAGGCATAATAAATGGGTGGTTAAGAGGTATGATAACCCTCTTACACACACCACTTCAACCCATACCCCTTTTAGGAAAAAAAAAAATAAACACATGTGAGAAAGTGCAATAAAAACTTACCTTTTACCTTCCCAAAACATATAATGGGCCCTATTTTTGACCCCCAACCCATAGGTAGGGTTGGTATAATAAATTAAGATGTGTTGTACAAGTTTAACTTGTCCCACAAGCCTTCAAAATTTTCCCTTTAGGCCAAATCCGAATTTCTAAGGACAGTAGAGTGTACCACACTCAAGATCACATACATTAAACATAAAAGACATAAACGAAAGAGCCATCTAAACTAATAAATGACTATTTTTTTCCCACCTATAATTAGTCTAGTAACATGATTAATTTACTAATCTATACACAAATTAAATAAATGATAAAAGGGAATTACATCACCATAAAATCACATACAATAAAATTAATTAAGGAAATTAAAAGAACAACACACAAAACCCTTGGTCACAATCTGAGGTAATCACCCCAATGGGGACCCGCTAACAACAAACAAGAGACACACAACATAACATAAGTTACCATGGTGACCAGGTTGTCAATACCGACATTCCCGAATTGTTGGTCTTCTACCCCCATAGTTTATTATTGTGAAAAAATTACTCAAAACCACACAATACCTTTATGGCTTCGTGTCGATATTAGTGATATCTAGCTAATAAAAATTCTTATATCTACATATCAATTTCAATGTCAAATGTCATAACTACTATTTCTAAGACCAAGTGATTCAACAATTACTCTCAATTTTAAACATTTTGATTCCGCTAATACACCAGTTTTCAATTAAGATCATAACCAACTAAATCATCTAATTTAAGAAATAATATCACTTTTTTACCGGTTCATCGTAACTGGCAATATATAACCGAAATCACAAAATGAATTTGATCATCCTAATAAAAATCAATATGAAGAAAATTCAAAATATCAATATATATCTAAGCTGACAACACCTCATTATCTTCCATACTAAATGTCTATCAAAATATAATCAGGTTTAGTTACACTAATGTATATCCTTTGATTTCATTATCACAATGAGTTAAATTTGCTCATGTATTAATATATTCTGTAATAATACATAATAGTGTTTATGTTTCCAGTCACAAAGATTGACTAAACAAAACAATATCTAAGAGTAATGATATCACAATGAATTTATGACAATGCAACCATTCTAGCTAATTGTCTTATCCTGAAATTACCATCGGGGTCCACATTGTAACATACACAAAATAATAATAATCAAAACACAATAGAAATCCCGACGTCCAACATATTTTATTTTTGTTCTAATTAGAATATAACATCAAGGTTTGATATTATAATCAATTCAAAATTGATAACACGGTTAAAACAGAGTAGAAGATGAGTGGACATTACAAATAGACTTTAACCTAAATATGCTACTTATACATTAGGTGCAAAGAGAAATTTTATCATGGGTATGAAAACCAGACGGAAATATCGTACAAAATATAGATGGTTTATAGAATATTTGTACACAAAAATATCACAAATAGTGTCTTATTAATTGAATGTGGTAGAGGACATCAAATACTTGGAGAAAGAAAAATCTAAATACATACCGATATTTTCAGAATGTGTTATGATTGAACTTATTAACATTGCCAATAATCTTGATCAAGGGATCAATTTTAGTGTCAAATGCTCCCTAAACTTCCCTAAACCATGCCAAAGTTAGATCATATATTTTTTCGATGACTATAAGAACATAAAAAATGAACACTCTAAGCTTAATAAAGGTCCAATCAAAGTTTGGTCAATCAAAAGGTCAACATTGATCAACAAGTCCAAGGTGACGTGTACGTATGCACAATTGGCTAAGTGGATTAGTAAATAGTACACAAGTTGAAAAAGGAGAAGGAGGACCAAAACGAAGTATTGGTTTGTGACCTCCAGTCTTCGTTAGGTGTAAAAGTTGTTCGTTGAAACAAGAGGCTTGAAATTTGTAATGTGAAGGGATCTTGCCACTGTGAGGACGATTATATCATCTTCATCATAGTGGGTCCTCGGACAACATGTGGCTTGCCACCACTTTTCCATATTTCATTATTTGAATGTCACATTATATTACTTGGGTCAAATTTCATTTGTTTACCTTTGTAAATTTTATTGGCATATTAATTTCCATGTCACTATGTGTGGTGCCAAGTCACAATGTTTTTGGATTTGACCGAGTTTATTATTATCCTTGCTCAGTATTATTTCCACATAGCTCAGAGGAGTGATCACGCTGAGCTATCCATATTGTTTGGTATAGTATTATCTCCTTACATATTGGGCGAGTCAACATTGCCACATTATCTCCCAACTTATCTCCTCATATCTTGCAGCCATATAATTCGGAAGTGAATATATCCATAGCTTAGATGATGCCATTTTTAATGGGTGGTTCAAACCTATGTGCAATGACCCTATCAATATGGGCATTTCAAAAAACAACTCGATGCATGCATAGCTTGCCACATAAGTGGCCAAACAAAAGGAAAATAGGCGTGACCAAAGTCACATATAATATGGGCAATTTGGCCTAAATTAAACCCTTCCGCCTCTCTTCATTCCTATAATGTGGGATATACCCACTTTGAATTCAAAGTGGCCTAACTAAAATGGTGGGGATGTTACTTGAACCCTTGACCTTCTAGTTCCAAACACTACACTTCAACCAACTCATGAACATGGCTCATTCGGTTATAAAATGATCTCGCCGCAACTTATACAAGGAAAATGACAGTCTCAGAGAGGGTAAAATATACCTACTTGTAGAAAACCTTATTTTTAAGCACTTTCACTAAAAATAAGATCTCGAGTTATGGATGAAAATTGTTCAAAATTTTGAGACGATCATGATGGTGTGATCATTTTCCCGATTTGGATTTTATTTGATGGAGTTTTGAAATTTTGAAGTCACATGAAGGCATAAATCTTAAGGGAGACACCATTGCAAGTGGATTAGGAATGCGAAGGACGAGAGGTGAGCTCCATTAATGTCCTTTGAAGGTAAGATATCAAATTCTTGAAATTTTTATTCATTATTAGATGAATGTAAAGGTTATTGTATTTGCATTTTAACATTATTAATGGATTGGTTCACCACAACCCAGGGACGTAGGAATTCAACCCCGTAAATAATTTGGTGTTTTTTTCTTATTTTGATTTTAAGTTTATGATTATTTACAATAATTTAAGTTCATAAAAATAATGTGGATACAATGATTACCGTATTTGTCAACATGGGAAAATCGATTAAAATTGGCAGAGAATTTTTGGCTTTGATAAAATAGTGAGTTTTGAATAAAAATAAATTTAAATTATAGTTTGAAATCAGTCCTAAATCTGAATTTAATCAATTTTTGTAGTATTAAAGACTTTAAGCTGATTAAAAATTAATAATCCTTGAAAACGATTAAAAGTGAAAAAATAAAACAACCATTTTTGGATCAAGTTTTGGTATCATAAAGCACTTAGATTGCCACATTAGATTCTAATTGTGTTTGAAAATTTTGCTCTAGTTTCGGTATTGGTTTGAGTTTTCAATTGTACAAATAATTTAGGCTTGTTAATCTTCTTTTGCGGTGTGCATTTTTAGAGTTACGAGTTGTTTGTAGGAAATAGGGAATCATGGGAAATTCATCTAAATAAGAGCAACTACATGAGCTTGAAGCCATTAACTATCAACACCAAGAAGAAAACTCTTTTCGAAAAGAAAATTCTATTTCTTAGAAGAGGAGATTGAATGGTTAAAATCTGAGCCACAATCCTCTATATCCAAGAAAGAGGAATATGTCAACGATATGCTTGTATAGAGAAAGAAGTTAATTTTTTTGTCAAAGAGTTAGAGGAAGAAATACAGACCAAGGATGCCCTCTTAGAAAATATGCAACAAGGTGAACAGATGCGAGTGTATTATGACAGAATGCATTGTAATTTGTTCACATTTAAATACTTCCTCTCATTTAGTTTTAGATATTCCTTTAGATGAATTTTCAAAACATACTAAGGGAATTGGGTCTAAGCTAATGGTTAAGATGGGATATAATGGAAAAGTCCTTGGTAAAAATGGTCAAGGTGATGCTAACCCAATACACATAAAGGATGAACCTTAGTTTTCAGGTTAGGGTTATTCTAGTGGGAAAATGGAGATTGGAGAAATTTCCAATGTAGGTGAAGGAAAAAGAGCTTCCAACAGCAAAGGATCTAAGCCACTAGAATTTCTGGATTTTGTCATCAAGAGGAATAATGAAAGGTGTAAGAAATCATGTAAATGAGGTAACGAAATTCCACCTCCTCTCCATTACACTAAAAATATCACTAATGGGAAATTGAATCCTAAAAATTCTAAAAAAATCTTTCAGTTTGAACAATATATCTTTGGTAGGCTAAAATATGTTTTGCCTTGCATGTTTTGTGAAGGTACTAATCCTTCCAACATATTTATGGAAGAGGAAAACTATGTTAAAGAATTTAAATCCTTTTTGAATAATAAGGTAGGTGATAAAGACCAATGTCACCCGACGAGGTGAGAAATGGTAAAAATGTTATCTCTCCTAAACAAACAAACCATTCTCCCTGACAAGGTTCAGAAATGGAAAAATGGGCAAGACTCCTAAAAATTGGAAGTTAAATTTTGTTCCGATTATAAAATGAATGGTAATGATGTTAAGACGTGTTTGTATGTCCCTTAAAAGAAAAAATGGAGAGATTTTAAAAGAACAATAATGTCAAACCAAGAGTTGTGGATCGACTCTTGTAGATGATCATTTTGGTACTGGGAAGTAAAACCACCTAAATGTAAAAATGCAAGTAATTACTTGGGTAAAACATTCCTCAATTTTATGTTTTCATTGCAATAATTGCTGATAGTATGTAAGCATTTTTAGATCTAGATTTTAAGGATTCCCGATGTTTTATGAAAGGATTTATTCCTATGTTGATATTCAACTTTGAAAATTTTATGGAAGTCACATGTAGAGAAATTGAGTGATAGGTTTAAAATACTCAAGTTATTTTCTCACAGTCAAGGTAGACAAATTCCATTTCTGACAGTAGTATGCAGGGATATGGGCATCATCAGAATGTCTAATTTTGAAACTTACAATTTTATAATGTTGTCATTTGTGCAAATTTATGGATGCTTATAAGACCCATTCGGGAACCTGTTTGATATTGTAATAAATAGAAAAAAATTGTATCCACATGTGTTATTTGTACTAATTTTTTAAGACCCCATATTGGTAAAAATTGGTTTTTGTAACTATCGATGTGGTTGCAATTAGGGTGTAAATTTATTAAACACTAACAAACTAGTTTCCAAAGTTGCACTGGTGATCATTTTATAGATTATGACAGTCAACGATTTGGGTAAGCATACAGTTTATTATCTATCCTTATAAAGTTCAACATGTATGGATAGAATTGGCAAATTCATGTGGATTCATTTTTTGACTATAGATATTTTTGGGCATTGATAGTCTAATTTATTTTGGATAGTGAATATTTGTAGTTGTTATAGTTTTAGATGGATAGTGGGCACTAGCCTAATTGTGGGTAGTTTAGATGTCTTATATACTGATTTGTGTTATGAAATTGTAATTTTTGGTAATAGGCCATATCATAAAGTGGCATTTTAACACTACATTTCCCTATTAGAATGGTTGTTATTATCTAGTCAATTATTTGTGATGTCATTATAGTGGGGTATGAAAGTTCACATTTGTGTGCAACGCGACTGACAGTGTTGTAGCATTTGAGTTGAACACTAACTTAATTGGGTTTTATTATCCTATCGATTATGTAATTAGCTAATCAACTATTTACATTTTATTACATTATAATGTTATTTCGGTTCTTATATGTGTTTTTCTAATGCAGGAAGGTATAGCATGTTTTTGGGTTGATACACAAGTTTTTGTGGACAAAACACCTTCTCAAGTAGGGAAGAGTTATCAAGGGATTAATTTCAATGTCAAATTTTCCCTAAACTTCCGTAAACCATTCTGTTGCATTAGATCCTTCGAGAGATTTTCAATGACTCTAAGAACGTTAAAATCGACCCTCGAGCTAGAGATAGGTCGAGTAAAAGTTTGGTCAATTGGAAGGTCAAAATTTCCAAGGTCACGTGTACATATGCATAATTGGCCAAGTACCTCACCAACATTTCCAAGGTGATGTGTACATATGCATAATTGGCCAAGTACCTCAATCAATAGTGGAAAAGTGGAAAAGGAGAAAGGAGACAAAAACAAATTATTGGTTTGTGAGCTTCATCTTCAACAGGCGTAAAAGTTGTTCATTGAAACAAGAGGCTCAAATTTTGTTATGGAAGAGAGCCTCCGACCTGGTGAGGATGATTATATCCTCGTTGTCATGGTGGGTCCTCAAGCCACCACGTAGATTGCCACCACTTTTCCATATTTCATTATTGGAATGTCACATTATATTACTTGGGTCAAATTTCATTTGTTTACCTTTGTAATTCTTTTTACCATATTAATTTCCATGTAACTATGTGTGGTACCAAGTCACAATGTTTTTGGATGTGACTGAGTTTATTATTATCCTTTCTCGGTATTATTTCCACATAGCTCAGAGGAATGATCAAGCTGAGTTATCCATGTTGTTCAGTATAGTCTTATCTCATTAAAAATTGGGTGAGTCAACATTGCCACATTATATACCAATGTATCTCCTCGTATCATGCAACCATACAATTCGAAAAAAATATATCCAAATCTCAGCTTATTCCATTTTCAACGGGTGGATCAAACATATGTGAAATGGCCCTATCAAATTGGGCATCTCAATAAAAAAATCGGCACATGTACAACTTATCATGTAAGTGGGAAACAAAAGGACGATAGGCATGACCAAAGTCACATATAATATGGGTGGTTTGGCCTATATTAAAACCTCACCCCTCTTTTTGACGCCTATAATTTAGATTTCCCACTTTGAATGCAAAGTGGCTTGACTAAAATGGTAGGGATATGACTTGACCCCAAAACTTCCGCCCAAATGCAAAGACTTCAACCAACTTGACTCGCCACATGGCTCATTTGTTATAAAATGAGCTCACTATAACTTATTTAAGGACAAAGGTGATAGGTTTGTGAGAGGGCGAATAGATCTACTTTCATAAAACATATTTTTAGGCACTTCAACTCAAAATATGATCTCGAGTTTTATATGAAAATTGTTCATAATTTAAAGAAGATCATGATGGTGTGATCATTTTCCCCATTTGGAGCTTTTGTGATGGATTTTTGAGCTATTTAAGTCATAAAAAGGAGTAAATCTGAGGGGAGACATAACTGTAAGTGGATAAGGAAGGTCAAGGATGAGACTCGGCTCCATTATTGTCCTTCGAAGGTTTGCTATAACATTATTTCAGGTTTTGATTCATTATTTTTTGAATGTAAAGGTTGTTGTTTTTGAATTTTAACTTATTAATGGATCAGTTCACCATGAACCCGAGGACGTAGGAATTCCGAACCTCGTAAACAATATGGTGTTGTTTTATGATTTTGATTTTGATTTTATGATTATTTGAAATTATTTAAGTTCATAAAAATAATTTGTATGCCATGATAACCATCATTTGACAACTTTGTAAAATCGATTAAAATCAGGAAACAGTGAATTTTGGGCTTTAATCAAAAAGTGAGTTTTGAATAAAAAGGAATTTAAATTTCAGTTTGAAATCAGTCCTAAATAAAAATTTAATCAATTTTTGGAGTATTAAAGACTTTAAGTTGATTAAAAATTAACGATCCTTGAAACTGATCAAAAGGGAAAAAAACCCGCTTTTTTATCAAATATATACATTCATATATTATAATGAAATGTACTTGCATAACTCTATTCTATTATGTTGATATTGTTTAAATATAAGTTGTGAGAATTTATATTTTAACTATTTATAAGATGAAATTATGATTGAATAACTTCTATGATGAATTATTAGAAAAACTTTCCTTGAAAATTTGTAAAATACTTATTTTTCTACACTATTCATAAAACAAATGTAAAACTATACTATATATACTTAATTGTTTTTAAATATTTTTAATATAATTAATATATATATATATATATATATATATATATATATATATATATATATATATATATATATATATATATATTGACAATCATGTCTAAAATTTGCAAGTCATATGTGATGGTTATTTCAAAGATATGAAACTATTTTATGGATAAAAAGGATAAAAACATGTCTAAATGGACATCAAATTTAACATCACATTGTGGCCTTTGTTATGAACCATTGAAGGAAAAATAAGTTCTTTGGGATGATATTTGATAAAAACCAAATTTGAGGGAACTTATTTTTTGGAGATTCAAGAAGAAAAAGCATAAATTATGCTTAATGGAAGCTATCTCGCTTAAAACATAAGCATTTTGTATATATAACATAGCATAAATAGGCTGGTGGTCATTAGCCCATTTAAAAAGTAAACATTTTCTATATATAGCATAGCAGAAATAATGGGCAACGGTCTCTATACCTTATAAAACAGAAACATGTTATGTACATAACATAGCATAAATAATCACCAATGGCTACTAGCCCATATAATGGTTTCCAATATTTGATTTTCTAGATTCCAATAAATGTGATATTGGAATCCAATATGTACGATTTTTGAATCGATATGTGCAATTTTTGAATCCGATATGTACGATTTTGGAGTACATATAATTTCAATATTTGACATTTTATAATCCAAAAATAGCAATATTGGATCATGCGATATTGAGTATAGATTTTGGATGTTAGGACTGGAATAATTCCCAATTTTGTTAAGTAAGTGTTCTTACACTTTGTCAATAAATTCAGAAAATGGACACCAATGCAACTAAGTTCTTTCTTCCAGACTCACAACTACTAAGAGGAGATAATTATGTTATATGGAAGACTAAGATCAAAACACAACTTAATTTTGAAGAGATTTGACTGTTATGAATGGTTCTGCAACAAGTTAAACAAATGATGTATCCCAATAGAGATAGTTTGACAAGGTGAATTAGAAGGCCAAATTCATAATTGTTTTTGTATTTTCTCAAGACATGTAACCCTACATTCGAGATGACAAAAAAACAAAGAATCATGGGATAATTTAAGCACCATGTATAAGGTAAACAACAATAACACAATTATGAATTTTCAAATTCAGTTATACAGATCAAATTAAAACCAAAGGAGAAAGTGGAATATTTGTTTTGAAGAGTGTCATAACCGAGGGCTTCACTTCTAGCCTTGGGAAAGGAGGTTACTTATATAGATCTCGTTCCCATTGTTTTCAGAGAACTTCCTCTTTCTTATTGTATGTTTATAACCACACTAACCTTGTCAAATCAAAAAATTGTTTTGACAAGTATAGTAAATCTACTTTGCAATATGAAGAAGAGGACTAGGAACTATCTTCTCATCGAAAATGAAAGGGAAAATCGCATTCTTCTCAAAATTCCTAAAAACAACATCAACAAGGGGAAAAACAAAATAAGAAATGTCGTATGTACAATAGAGGACATGAGTTGAAATATTGTTGGTTTAATACATTAAAGAAAGGTTCATCAAGGAATTCTTGACCTCAAAATCATAAGCCTCATCAGGGACAATCATACTACAAGTAAGGGAAGAATAAGGGGAAATGGTAAAGAAAACCCTATTTGCAAGGTAATACAAATTTGAAAAGAAGACAATTCGGATCATGAAAACTCTTAGAGACAAATTGCTCGTTCTAAGAAACCATCCACGTCATCTAGTGTTATTTCGTTGATTGATTTGGGAGCCACTCAACACATGATTGGGAACAAATACTAGTTTATCACCATGAGGGACACACCTTTGAAAAACCATGTTTTATTAGGTGATGATTATTCTTACACTCTATAAGTTATTAGGAACATTTATCTACCTCGTTCAATAAATTATAGATTATCATATGTATTATATGTCATTGGGTTAACAAAGAATCTACTATCACCGAGATAATGTCTAGATCGTAATATAAAGATTGAATTTGATAGTCTATCCAAGTAATAAAGTGTGTTTTATTTGAGACAAATCTAGAGGCACAAAAATTATTACAAAAGCCTCCAATCTGGTATGTATGTTCCAACTTGACTTGTTCCACATGGATGATCAAATGTCTGTGGCTAAAAAATCTTCCTCAACATAGTTGTGGCATCAGAGATTTGGTCACACCAGTTTAAAATATTTTTAAACACTTCACCGGTACAACATGGTGAGAGGTTTTCCATCTCTCTAGAAGGATACAAATAAGTTCCCTAACTTCCTAGTAGAGGTAAAAACATAGAACTTCATTTTAGAATATTACTTATTGAGCTCCATGTAAACTTGATCTTGTTCATATCAATGTTTGCAATTCGACGCAACCTAGTCATTCTAGGATTTCGTATCTCATACTATGTGTTAATGATTATTTAAGAAATATGTGGATATTTTGTCTACATAAGAAAATTAATTCTTTTGATAACTTCAAAAATTTCACAAAGTGGTTATGTAGAGAATGAGACTATTCATCATATATAATCTCTTTGCTTAGATCAAGGTGGGAAATTACCTAGTAACAAGTTCAAATCCTACCTTCAACCTAAAAGGATTCATCGAAAGATGCCTCCACTACACACACCGCAATAGAATGTTGTTGTTGAGAGAATAAACCTTACTATCATGGAGATGGTGCATTACAAGATCAATGATTCATGACTAATTAGGACATTCTAGGAAGAAGTAATAAAGACAACAATATATTTTCTAAATAGAGAGCCCATAGTTGCTCTTAATAGAGTAACACCACATGAGGCATGGTCAAATTGGAAGCCATTTGTTGCACACCTCAAAGTATTTGGGTTCAAAGCTAGCATGCACATAAAAATGAAGAAAAAGAAGAAGTTAGATATGAAATCTCAAAAAATCATCTTCATGTTATGTTTCTGGAGCCCGTTTTCGTGTTAGAGTTTGGTAAACCTTCCATGTGTTACACTCGGATATTTTTACAGCGGTCCCTCTCGCTGGTGCACGGGTCAAGGGGGTTCGGGGGCGTGAAGCCCCCAAGCAAATTTTCATGGGTGGTTTATTAAGCCATGGGTAATGGATAACCGTTATGGGTTGTTTTTGGACCCATAGTTTTTTGGTACCCATTATTTTGTAAAACTGACTCTTCAGCTACCTATTGATGTACTTATAAATAGATGGACATATAATAGGATTTATATGAGTTTGTTTTGTGAAGGTGAATAGTGTGTGTGAATTCAACTACGAATTCGGGAGGGTTTGTTGAGTGCAGCTCCAAACAAGATCCGATTATTGTAATTGAGAAGACTATTGGCTTGTAATAAAATCTAAGCAAGTGTTCTTGGTGGATGTAGCCCACATTAGGTGAACCCCATTAAATATTGTCTTCTTGTTGTGAATTTTTCTTTTCTATAATTCTATTCATACTTCTTATTATTGTGATTCGAGGAATTATTACGAATAAGATATTATTAATTTCTAACACTTCATTGGCTCTACATGAAGAGTCTCTGGGTACAAATTGATGGATTCAAGACCAAAAATTTCTACACAAGAAAAGATGTTGTGTTATTTGAGAAGAAGGAAGATGCGACTTATCCTCCAAACTCACCTGATGTAGATATTTCACCTATTGTGAAAAAAAAAAAGGTTGATGTTCCCATTGATGATGTCGATGATGGTGATGATAAGCAACACCATGAACCACAAGAAATAGTACAACGCATGCCAATGTTGTTTACTAATATGAGTAAAGATGCAAAATTAGATGCTCCACTAGATACATCAACCACTTGACCATAGATTCATAGTAAATCATGAGAAGAGGTAAACTTTACTTTGATGTGTAGATTTTTTGAATTTGTTGAGCCCTCTACTATCTAGGAATCCCTATAGTTCAATGCTCGAAAGCTTTCATGGACTCTAAGTATCATTCAAAGTGATGAAAATAAAATTTGGCGCCTTTTCAATATTCCACTAGGGAAGAAACCCATTGGTTGCATATGGATATTCAAAACAAAGTACAAAGTAGATGGGACCATAGACAAGTAAAAGTGATAATGGTACATAGGGGTATGTGAAAACGGAAGGTATAGAATATGAGGAGACATTTTCTTCAAAAGTAAGATCAAAACTACCAAGATGACCTTTGTTCTAGCTGCACAATTTGGTTGGATATTCCATCAAATGGACGTGAAAAGTGCCTTTCTAAATGAAGATCTACAATATTAAGTCTATATGACTCAACTCGAGGGATTTTTCATAATTGGTAAAGAAATAAAGGTATGTAAATCTAGTAAATATCTTTATGGTCTTAAACACGAACCTTGTGTTTAATACATCAAAATTGATGAGCATCTCACTCATCATGGATTCATCATAAATCCATATAATATCAATCTCTACCTCAAAAGAAAGATGGAGATTGTCATAATTTTTGTATATGTCGATTTGATCTAGTTATCACTAGAAGCATAGTGAAGATGATAGATTAAACAAAGAAATATGTTAATCAATCGTTTGACATGAAAAATCTTACACCCATGCACTACTGTCTTGAATTGGAAGTATGGAAAAAATAGAATCACATTTTTGTTTCTTAATTGAAGTATACCAAGACAATGCTCAAGAAATTTAGGATGATGGATTACACACTTTTTGATACACCTATGGAGATGAGACTGAAGTTATCTCGTTTAGATCCATCTCCTCTGGTAAATGTAACTCTCTATCAAGAATTGATTGGGAGTCTCACTTAGCTAACATATACTAGACCAGATTTCAACTTTGTAGTGAGCTATCTTTCAAGTTTCATGCAGGAACCCAAATTTTTTCATTAGAAAGCAACAAGGAAGATCTGTAGATATCTCAAGGGTAGAGTGGATCTTTTCCTAGAGTACACAAAGAATGATAACTTGTTGTTGAATGGATATTCGATTCAAAGAATGTAGGTAACATTGATGACAAGAAATCCAATTTTGGATTTGTATTATTTTTCGATCTAGACCGATATCATGGGGAAGCAAGAAAAAAAACCTTTTTCTTTTTCCCATCTACACAAGTTGAATATCTTGTTGCAGTAGTAGAGCTATCTACGAAGTGATATGGCTAAGTTACATATAAGAAGGACTTGGAGTACCACAGAAAACGTACCACCTTGTATGTAGATAATTAAGGGGTTATCAAACTTGTTCACATTCTAGATTTTCATGAAATAACAAAACACATCGAGGTACAAGTTCATTTCATACGTGAGCATGTCTTAAAAAATAATATATACCTCTAGTTTTTCGCAACCACCGAATACCAAGAAAATATCTTCACAAAGTCACTTGCATGTGACAAGTTCGAGATGTTTAGAGAGTTCCTCTCCTCATCCATTGATGTAATGTAACATTATGGGTGGGAATTTTAGGGTAAACATAGTTTACATAGTAATTATGCATTTTATTCTACCTTAGTTTTTAATTGTTAATGAGGCGCTTTAGTTGATGGTTTGGTAACTAGGTAACTTGTATTATTTGTGTAGACACCTGTGGTTTGATAAAGGCACTATTATTCCTAATATTTCACTAACTATTATCCTTCTTGCAAATTGACAACATACATTCAATTAGACCTATCTAACTCCCCTCTTACGACACTCTTTTGGTCGTATTCCTCTTGTAAATCAATTAAGAATGTTGTTATAGTCCTTTATTGGCTAAACCATCTTCTCATTCCCTTCTATACTACTTCTACTCACTTTCTAGACTATCAATCTATTTCATTGGATTGATTAGATCTCTAAAAAATATCTCAAAATGCTAATTCCTATCTAAACAGATTAACTAGCCTAACCTAGTTTAACTAGTCGCACTCTGATTAACTTCTTTCTAAACCTAGTCAAATCTTACTTTGACTCCCTAATTAAATTTTTGAGTTATCCTTTTTCCCATATGCACCAAAATTCCTCCACTTTCCCGAATGGAAAACTATAAGTAACCCGCTACCCCCTCTCATTTCTAAGAACACTTCTTCACTCTAACATAAACTATGGTATTATTACTAGGATTAGTATTTTTATTTCATCTTATTGAGGTATTTTCTTTATCCATCGCGACACACCACACACCATGGAGTACATGCGAAGAACCATTGGCCTTGAAGCCATTAATGGTGAGTTCCCATTCTCTTAAGAAAAATTGATTGCTTGATCCTTATTAGGCTCCCTTATTTAAGCTTTCAAGAATAGAGGTAATTATATTTGTTAAGTTTGCTTTTTTGCTTCAAGGTTAATACATGAAAAAGAAGAATCCTTTTTTAGTTCTTATCTGATGGTCCATTGATCAGTTTTACAAAAATATTTGGGGTCTCTTAAGTGTTTTTGCCCCATCCCATAGCTTTTGTAACCTTTCTTTGAACACAATTTGGTGTATGGTTACATTGTTATAACCATTTATATTTCTCAGATTGTATTCACGTAGGTTTATTTGTTACATAGTTGTAACAATAATATTTATTTGTATTCCAGCTTCTCAGTATAGTTTATGGTTACACATGTGTAACTTATTGTTTGTTTATACTTAGATGTATAATATCTATAACTATCGTGAGCCATCTATAAGTCTATTATACATGACTTTATAGTATATCAATACAATTACAAGGCTTTCATCCCTTTTCTTGAGATATATCACCTAAACAACTTCTAATTGGGTTTATGGAGAGAAATAAACAAAACTTAATGAAAGTATGAAAAGTAAATGATACACCAATGTTTTCGGGACCCATGACTACAAATAAACGCTGGATTGACTGGAAAATAATTGATAACATTTACTTCAATTGCTATTTGATAGGATTTTACAATTAGTAAAAGGCAATAACAAGTTGTTTGCAAATGATGAGAGGGAATATCAAGGGATATTCCACTTTTAGAATCTAGTAAACAAGATAACATACACTTACAATAATCAACAAAAGCTAAAAGCCTATTTGATGGAGTGTTTGAAAATCATGGACATGCAAAGGATAATAAACATTTACTGAAACATACCACAATCTTGTTGTAACAAAATTCAAAAATTTACATATGGAGGAAAAATAGTCTTTATATTGCTTCAATTATGTGCACTAGTACAAAATTATGCATAACATAAACATAAAAATGAATAAGACCATTTCTTTCTTGTAAAAGCAAGGTACATATAACATGAGTTAACACCACTTATTCTCTAAAAATAACACATTTACATAGATTTGACTTGGCGGCTAATTGAAGACAAATCCAATATTAGCTACTAATACACTCACATGTATAATTACATTTCCTTTTGTAATATAAATACAATTTTCGTAATAATATTGAAGCTATAACTAATTTCATTGCTGCAAAGAAAAACCTTGCATGGAATAATTCTATAGTATTGAGAGAATTGTCAAATATGTTGTTGACTTGAGTCCACTCTTCTTTTGCAAATAGTAAGGTAATGTGTACATTTAGTTGAAAATTTTAAGGTAATTTGGCTTGGTCCTTGGAGTGTTGACACATGCACGGTTGATAATTTGATGGTTTTGAATTTGGTGTACAAGGTTACCCCCATGGACAATAATAGAAAATTTCAAAAAAGGCATAAAGCAAAATCCATTCGTGGCATAAAGAAGTGATAACGTTTCAATAAATAATTATATTTATGGTTATGTCAACCATTATCACCATCACCTTTGGTTGAGAAATTAATTAAGGTGAAAACCATAGAAACTTCTGATTTGAACTTCACATTCAGTAATTTGTAAGTTGTGAAGGCTCTTGGAAAGGAACTCTACTAAATTTTCATGGTGGCCTGAAATTATCATGGTCTCCATTGTTTTTTTTTTTCTGACTCTTTCACCGTCTAGTGTCATTATTTTGTGTGAAATCTAGGTTTCTTTATTTGTCTCCATTGTAAAATTTAGAGCTCGTTGTGTTTGATTTCATCTAGGCTTGGCCTATTTTTCATTAATGGTTTTTGATTCCTACTACTTTTTTGTTTCTTTGTGTACTCTTACACCATGGATTCAATGTTCAACTCATAAGGACAACCCCGTTATGTTTTACTCTTGGCTTGACTGGGTTGTTTCATTTCTTTTGAGCTTAATAATGTTTCTTTCTATCTACATGTGTTTTTGTGCATTGATCACACTTAGCTTATGGCAAGATTCTCTACATTTTCTAACTTATGAGATGGATCTACCTTTCCTCATAGCTCAATTTTGCATTTGTTTTCACTTCATGGCTCTATGCATTGAAGAAATTATATCTAACTCCTAACCTAGAGGGTGTGTGCTAAGATAATGCAAATAGAAACAATATTATGAAAACACGCAAACTCACATGAGAAATATAGAAACAAACTTTGTATTAAAAATATTCCAGAAAGCACTTTGTTGCCTTCTCTTTTTCTTGCTTATTAAACAAAAATGTGAAACCTCTTATTTATAGACGTTTTCCAACCTTATAGCTAAGAAAATATCGCATAATATATTATATTAGACATTTTAGAGTTTTTAGATATTTCCAGATATTTGTAGATATTCTATGTAATATCTTTTGATATTTTATAGATTTACTATACAATATCTTTTGATATTTCGAGGAGATATCTTTTACATAAAGGTGAATAAAATCATAAACTATCTCGATCAAGATAAAATTATTCCAACACTCCCTCCTAATCCTAATTCTTCATGTATTTTTGGAGAAATACAAACGATGATGCCTAAGCAATCTCTCATATGCTCAAATGTGTCCTTTGGTAATGGCTTGGTGAAGATATTAGCATATTGGTCTTCATACCTGCAAAACTCCAAAATATTTTTCCTTTGTTGACTAGATCTCTAATTAAATGATACCTAGTATCAATATGCTTTCTCCTTTTTTCATGATTCTTTGATAATGCAATAGCTGAATTATTATAACAAAATATCTTAGTTTCTCCTTCTTGTTATTTCTTTAGATCTAATAATACTCTTCTCATCTATATTGCTTGACATGTTGTTGTTGTGGTTGGCACGCATTCTAATTCTATCAAGGAGAGAGTGAAAATAGGTTGCTTCTTAGAAGCCCATGAAACTGCACCTAAACCATATAACAATTAACACTTTTTCTTGATCATTCATCTTGATTGAGATTTTAGGTCAATCTTGTGATGCTTTTTGAAACTGGAGGGCTATTTGAAAAATATGTCACCGCACTGATCCCTTGAGGTGCTAGATGGACATTTTGTGTGTTTGTATTCATGAAAATCATTCACATGATGAGTTATTCCTGTAGTGATAGTTGCTAACTTCTCAATACGTATATCCCATGTTTTTTTCTTCAATGAACTTAACATATCTACTAGTAATACAATTCCTTGTGATGGGTTTGAATAATTTATGGGATTTTGATTGCTTACTGTAACCTACAAAATACATATTTATCCTTTATCATCAAATTTCTTCCTTCTCTCATTTGGAATTTGAGCATAAGATACACATCCAAAAACTCTTCAATGTGAGACACTGTGTTTCTTTCCCCTCCAAGATTCTTGTGGAAATTTATCCTTCACAATTTTTATTGGACATCGGTTCAAGATGTAAACCTTAAAATATACTTTGCTTCATTCCAATACTCATTTGGTAAATCTTTGTCTTTCAAGATAATTCTAGCCATTTCCATAATTGTTCTATTTTTTTGTTTTGCCGACTATTCTATTGAGGTGTATACCTTTTCGTAAATTGCTTCTTATTTCCATGAAATTTGCATAAATTGAGGAAGTCATTTGAAATGTACTCTCCTCCTCTACTTGATCATAACACTTTATATATAGTTACCTCTTATTTTCAACCATGGCGTTAAACTCTTTAAACACACTAAATACTTTTGACTTTTGTTTTAAGAAATAAACCCAAGTTTTTCTACTCAAATCATCTATAAAAGTCAAAAACTAAATGCTTCCTCCAATTGATGGTGTTTGCATAGGTCCACATACATCTAAATGGACAATCTCAAGAAGAGATCTAGCTCTATATGAATTTCCAACATGAAATTTTTCCTTGTGTTGCATCTCTAGAATACAAATTTCACAAGGCTTGTGTGGTTTCTCTATCAAAGGTAAACCATTCACCGTATGCTTCTTTTGCAGAAATATAAACCACTAAAACTTAATTGTCCAATTCTCAAATGCGATAAAAAAGTATGATCTTTTATAGAAAATTTAAATGCTACTTGAATAAATCTTTTTAGATGACAAATCTTATTGGATTCTTAATGGAAACATTTTGTTTCTTGAAGCATCTCAACCTTTGCAATCAATTTTTTGCTTGGATTTATATCCAATGTTACACATGCATCATCTTCAAAATAGACTTTATATACCTTCTACACTAACTTCCCAATACTCATTAGATTATGTTTCAAACCAGGAACATAATACACATCTGGAATGTGTTTGCTCTCACCTTTCCTAGTTTCAATATTTACTGTTCCTTTCCCATAACTATAACTTCATTATCATTTCCTAGATTAACTTCAGATGTAATCGACTCATATATGTTTGTAAATATTTCCTTACGTCCAGTCATGTGATTACTACATCCACTATATAGAAACCAAATATCCTTTGCACTTTCTTGAGCAATATTGGATGTAATAAACATTAAACCATCGTTATAACTTTCGACATTTTTCTTCGAAAAATTTTCTTTTTGTTTACTCATATATAACTATTTCTTCCTACATTCATTAGCATAGTGTTCATACCTTTTATATTAATTACATTGAACATGCGACTTGTCATACCTCTAACCATAAGTGTGATTTTGGTTGTTTCCTTGGCCTCTAGCATTTGTAGTGTAGAAATTTTAATTTCTTCTTCCTCCTTCATAAGATGTGTTTTCTCTTCCAAATCCTCGTTGGAAATATCTTCCTTTTCCTCTCTGTTGACCCTCAATCTTACTCTTGCTCTATTACCATCAATCAAAACTTGCAATTTGAAGGCTTGCTCAAGAGATGAGCTACCTAATCTATTCAATCTTTACTTTTGGGATATTAGAGATCCCATTAATTCGCCTATAGATATTTTGGTTATATTATTTGATTCTTCTATTATAACAACAATTGCATCAAACTTACTAGGAAGACCTATGAGTATTTTATCTACAATCCTTTGATCCTCTAAAGTCTCACCATACGACCTAATTTGATTTAATACATTCATTACATGGGTAAAAATAAATCTACTGAATCTAAGTCCTTCATACAAATATTTTCAAAATCTCTCCTAAGATTTTGTAATTTTGCAATTTTTATTTACTAGTACCTTGATAAGTTGTTTGAAGACTTTCCCATGCTTTCTTTGATCTAGTTGTTGTTGAATGATGTGGAAAGATGGACTCATCCATTGCTTTTTGAATTTGAAACAAGGCTTTTGCATCCTTCTATTTGTTCTCCTTCAACAAATCCTGATCTACTTGTGCTAGTGCTTGAAGTGCTTAAAGATCCGCAGGTTTTGAAAACTCATTCTCAACTAGCTCCCACAAATCTACCGAACAAAATAAGGTCCTCATTTTCATACTCCAATAATCGTAGTTCTTCCCATTGAATATGAGGATTTGGGATTGAATGAGACCGTTGCTCATACCGCCATTTTGAACTAGAGTAATAAAGTTAAATAAAAAACTTATGACATAAGATCAACCTAGCTCGATACCAATTTGAAGGAATTATATTTAACTCCTAACCTAGAGGGTGTGTGCTAAGATAATGCAAATAGAAACAATATTATGAACACAGACAAACTCACAACAAAAAAAAGAAACAAACATTGTATTAAAAATACTCTAGAGCACTTCGGTGCATTCTCTTGCTTTTCTTGCTTATTGAATTACAAAGTGAAACCTCTTATTTATAGAAGTTTTCAAACCTTCTAGCTTAGAAAATATCACATAATATCTTATATTAGATATTCTAGAGCTTTTTGATATTTCCAAATATTTTTAGATATTCTATATAATATCTCTTGATATTTTATAGATATTCTATATAATATCTTTTGATATTTTGGAGGAGATATCTTTTACATAAAGGTGAATAAAGTTTGAAACTTATCTAGATCAAGATTAGATATTTCCAACATGCATATATCGGCTCAGTTTGGATTTGGGTTGTTGGCAAAAATATGGCATGAATTTATGGCTGGTTTACGTGCTTGAAAATGTTCGAGCCCTACTATAGCTCCTCTCTCGAATTGTTGTCTCAACCCTATTCGAGCTACCCTTTGTATTTGCAGTGAGTTCTAGGTTCCTTCCTCGTTGTTAACTTGGTCGTTTGGAGCTTGGGCTCGTTGCATTGGTTGGAGGGCTCATGTTTAACCTGCCTTTGTTGGGTTTATTCATATTCGTCCCATCTCCCAAAGCTTGTCGTGCCATTCTCCCTTTAACAAGTGTATTGTTCGTATATTCCCATGACTCGTCATCTTTATTGCCCCGCTCACTGTTATTTCGTAGATTAGATTTCCAGATCGTTGTTCTTTTAACCAGTGGCTCTTGTTATGAGAGCCCGTGCTCTATTTTAATTAGCTATACTCGCCATGGGTTTTTTGACATTCGAGCTTGTGTTGCGGTATGCCTTGCTTTGAGCATTTTGTAGCTGGGCGCGTTTCCTTTGGCTCACTGCTTATTTTCGTTCAGCTCATTCTGAGATCACTATTTCTTGCATCACACAGCTCTGCGTGGCTTCGTCAATGTTAGTCTACCTTGGTGTTTCAATGAGCTCGTTCTGCTATTAGAGCTGGAATCGGATGATTTATCATAGCTCATCATATATAACTCAACTCAGCCTCCCTTTCTGTTTTACACTTGTGGGTTAGCTCGAGTAGTCGCGCATTTGAGGAGCTCTCCATTTTCTCCACTCCGAGATAGCTTATACATGGTTGGTTAATGATCTCGACCTTGCCGTTATGTGACTCGCTACTTCATTTGCTGACTAGGGCATACTGTGGATCAGCTCGTTCGGTGCATGAATGAATCCTACTAGTACTATACTTAAATGATAAGCTTTTATTTTTGCTTCTATAAGCTGGTGGATGTTTGGAAATTGGTGATTTTCAAAACACACTCAGATTTATATAGAGGAAACTATATTTTTGCCTTCGTTACTTCCAGATCTGAGAAACTCATTCCTTTCTTACTCTGTTCTGAAAAAATTGAATAATCGCATATGTATTTGTACCTTGAATAATTTATGGTTCTTTAAAGTGTGACACCCATATTTTGTATAGGCTGCAAATTGTCATTCTTGTGTATGCAGTTTGTTAAGATCTGTAATATTCAAGTATGTCACATAACTACTTTGCGACAAAAACTGGCAACCTTACATTTTATCTTTCTGAAAGCTTGTTCTTTTCGTAAAATAAGGAAAATGTAGGATTGTTTCATTATGAAAATACTTCTGCAAACTTGATGAAACCTACAACTTGGTAAAATACAAGGTTGTTACTTTGATTATAATCCTTGTCTCATTCTTAAATGAATTCAAGATCTGGAGAATTTCACTGATTCAAACATCATACAAGAATCTAAATACATGAAGGAATTATATTTTCTAAAGCTTTGCAAATTTACTTTCTTTTCACCTGTATCTTTACACTCTGATTGAAAACAACTTCTTCATATTTTCGTAGAATTTGTAACATCCATTCATAGATCACGGGAATCAACATGTTTAGCAAATGTATGGTTGTAATTTTGACTTCTTTATGTAACTTGTACATTATTAAAAGCATACTTTTTTGTTTATATATCATAAGACCTTGCAATTTCATTTATGGATTCGATGTTTGGTAGTTATAAAACATTTTTCTATCATTTTACACACCTAAAATGTATATTTTGTACAAATTTTTCTTCGATAACTATATGTTGTGAATCAGGAACCTATTCTTTAAAATCTGTTTTGAAAATTGTATTGCATCTTGAAGATTGAATGATTGCTTTTACTTCATTTTTACATTGTGAAGGCATATTTGAAATCCACTTGTGCATTCGGAAAATAAACACTGCATCTTAAACATTCTATACTTGCGTTATGAGAAAGATATGGTCATTATATTTTTCTCAAGAAATCGTTCATTTTTCACTACCTAGAATAAGATGTTCTTTCCTCTATGCAATACAAGTTAGAGAATGCATATATTTTCGAAGATGGAAATATAATGAAGTGGAGGTACCCAGAGATCAAATACCATTTTCTATCTCTTTCAGATGTACGAAATAGTTATAGGATTGAGATAGAGTAGCAATTGCACAATAGGGTATCTAGTCATCCAAGAAATGATGACTCCCTTCTTTCCTTTACATTTTCAGTTTCTAATTTATTTGCATCCTTAAATTTTCAGTGATTTCCCACGGCGTTTGTGAGGAAACATGTACATTTTAGTTATGAATATATACAATTATATGGTGTTTCCTTTTCGTTTTTTTCAGTTGCATAAGTAAAATGAACATATTGAATTTAATACATATACACAACTGCATATAATCACAAGGAATTAACAACTTTCGTGTAGGTCTTTTCCGATGATTTGAAACTAAAAATGAAAATCTATAGGAAAGAACCTCCTCCAACTACAAATTTTCTTGACACTTAACAAATTTCCAATGATTTGGTGTCTGAAGCATGCTCAATTTCTATGTATAATTTCTTTCCAATCTCCATCAAGATATTGTATCAATCTCTCATGGCTGATGCATGATCTTTCTTGAGATGACAACTCAAGGTCCCGCTATGTGAGGAATGAGCACCTTGAACAAAATTCCTAGCTCCAAATGTCCCGTGAACTCCCCAATCTACCATTGAAACTGAGTTATTTGAATTTTTTTATACCCTTCCACCATGGTGACCAAAATTGGTCAACAAAGCATAATAGGGAAATTTAATTATACCGAACCCTAAATTTTAATTTAATTAATTATAAAGAACATAAATTTTTAGGATGTTACATTGGTGTTTAGGAATATGGTTTCCAACATCTTCTTTAGCATGTCCCATGTAGTTTTAGAAATTTTTATTGGTATTCGTGGCCCAGATTGTCAAATGTGTTTAAAAGTTATCATCTTGTAAACTCCTGGGTGCTAGATATTTCTTATTTCACTATCCCATATAACCTTAACACAAATGGGAAAAATAAACATATGTATGGCATGAAAATTATGGACAAACCATGAACATCACATGTGGAAAACCAAATAAATCAAATATGACACAATAACAATTAATGAAGCACTCTAAACAATACTTGAACACATTAAAATATAATCAAACACCTTACGAACTGAAAAGGATGATATTATAATTATACAAAAAAAATCCAAAGGTGTATATTTGGTCCAAAATCCTTAGAATCAACAAAGAGTTGGTAGATTGATTTACATCAATGATTGATATTTGTGTTAATAATTACCCTTCCAAATGTTTTGAATTATTATTGGTAATGTTAACCCTTTAATATTATAATATTACCTTCAACATGGATGAATTAAATAAATTTTCTTATCATTAATATTTACTTTGTGGTAATTTTTTTAGATCAGTAGTACCTAATCTTAGTAATTTTCTCAACTCTCAAACTCATAGTGACTATGTTAGGATTGAAAATTAAGAAATTTATAATATAGATAATTTCCAATTACAACTGGTACTACATGTGTAAAATTTTGTAAATATATTGTTTCTATTGCATTCTTGAAGTAATTTGTAGATGAAGATTGATTATAAGTTGTGGATCTCGTAGCACATTCATTATATTCATTTTTTTAGGTAAGACAATAATGAAATAGGACATTTTTTATATATGTTTCACTATTTTGACCTTAAATTTTAAACTTAATTATATTAGGGTTTACAAATGATGCTTTACAAATATATGTACCAAAAGAAAATATAGGAAAACTCCATGTCAAAAAATTTAAAGTATTGATTACAATTATATTTATGGTCTCGCAATGACTTGAAATTAACCTCATAGCTTAAATACATGTCTCATAGTAAAGAAGTTAATCCTAAGTCTATTAATCGAAACATTGGGTCTAGAGCATGGGAGGTTTCATTAAAAGGCATGATGTTCCATGAGGTTTTCCTCTATACATTATTTTTCATAGTCTATACACAATTATAATGAATAATTAAATGTAATTATTAAGAAAGTAATCGAATAATAGATAGTGATAATTACTAAGCAATATGTTGGCACCTCATAGTGGGTTCAATATGAAAAATTAAAAACCGTCCACATTGATTTAGAAATAACATGGATAATGATTATCATTCAATTATTCAATGTTTTAAATATATATTTTTGAAATATATATAAAATTTGAATGTAATGTACCCAAAGATAGGAATCCTTATCCAAATGAGATCTTTAAACCATGGAATAAGGGTATAATTTTTCGTAGCATTTTCCTCGATTAGATGGTGATGATAAAGTGGATGGAGCCCTCTTTAAAATGACATACATTATTGCTTATTGTAACCCATATGGTACATATATATTTCTTGAGCACATTAGAGAATCAATGCATAATTTTTTTAATAATCAACAAGGTTTTAAATCTAATACCTTTGGGTTCATAACCTAATTGAGCAATTTATTTATATGATAGTTTAGTGAATAGTTTTAGGAGAAAAAACTTCAAATTAAGTTGTATTATTATGTTCATGCCTAAACAAAATTGTTAAGTTCTTTAATGATTGGACTTATAAAATAAAGACTCGAGATATTAGGTTCACATTTGTTTTTTACAATGATTTTGGATCCAATTACAAATGATCCATTTCCCAATTTCCTACAACTTGTAGAGATTGTATTTAATCGGGATCCTAAATACAATTGGCAAAGTGGTACCTCATAAAGGAATATACTATGCTACGATGGTACGGTTCAATATCAAAGCACCAAGAACTTCTATTACATATGACAACATGGTTTTTTTCTTCGCCATATATATAGAAAATGGATAGCATAGATCAATTATATTTTGTTAATCAATAAAATAAGAGCATAGTTTCTTCCTCACCTTTTTCATGTGGAGGGTTCCTTTTTGAGAGAAAAGCAATTATTATGTGGCGTGTAATTTTATAAAATATTAATTTTAATACTCGACTATAATTTCTTTTATGACCCATGTGTGGTAATTAAAGTAGGGGTAGAGGTAGACAAGAAATCTAAAAGTAAAATTCAATATCAAAGTACAATATTACCATAAATAATGAATAACAATAATTCTTATCATGAAATAAAAAGGAAAGGAAGAAATATATAATTAGATATGAATTAATTTTCAAGATTTATAAATAAACTAAATTTTAGTTTAGTTCCATAGAAGGAGGAAGAGATGAAAACCAAGATATACAATAGATTTTAGATAAAATATACTAGTAAATATTCTTATGAAAGGATATAAAATGTTCTCCTAAAAACTTGTGAATAATCTAGTGGAAAAGGTAAAAAGAGTTATCTTTTTCTCTATGGGAAAGGACCTAGGTGATATGAAAACTACTTTGGAATTAAAAGATAATGAAGAAGAATATTTTTTTCATATATTATGGAATGAAGATCACTCCTTTCATGAAATAAGTTGTGAATATGATGATGAACATGAGAAAATATTTTCTCCCCTTCTAAGAGGAGATTACTCATGCAAAATGGAAAATATCCACTCTCATTTATGAATTGTATAAAAACTTACACATAAATTGAACTATGAGAAAAATAAATTGAAATTCCATTTGATGAAGAAGAGAGGATTTTGCAAAGATGTAAAAACTAAATCGAGAACACTATATAATTCTTTTAAGAGTAACTTAAATTTATTTATTTATTCGATGGGGTAAAAAAGTTGGTTTTTAGATGACCAAAAAACCCCACAAAACAAAAGGAGAGAGGATATAGCAATGACGATCGAAAGAGAAGCCTCCACAAGCAGCTAAACAAGACAAAGCATGAAAACATTAAGAACCACGTGAAAGAATAGAATGAATCTACAAGGCTCTATCTGACTGAGCAATACAATTTTTTTTTGGGAAGTACCTTGGTCCATCCCACCTCATCATCCAAGGAAAATGATGGGCCACCAAAAATCATTAAGGGGTTTACCCTCAATCATGGCAAGATGAACTTCCGAAAGATTTGAATTTCTTTTAGCCAAAGGATCGCATCCCCCAAGGCCCACATGGTGCACAGCTTGTTTCTAGTAAGGCATGCATCATCAATGTTGTAGAAGTGGGTAGAGGGAAAGATCTTAAATTTGAAAACAATTCACCTATGCCCACCGGGCACTAACCTATCCACCCACCACCACCTCGGTCAGCCTGAAGTTTAATCAAGCATTCGCAAAAGACACCTCCAAAACAAGGTATTTAACAATAGGCCAAGACACATTTTCACACTCCACGTAACTTCCTAACACACTACCCCCAATCCACCAAGATCAAAACTGGAAACAATACCCGTAGATGACGAGCTATTCCCATGCATCCAACAAAATCTTCAAGCATGTTCGCCTCCTCCTCAAATAAAGATTCGAGATCCAAATCCATCTGAGGGATCGAAGACGCATGGAAAAATTTGTCCAACACCTAACCAGAGAATGCCCACACCACAGGATCCATCAACGAAATCCACTTTCCTACATTTCTCATAAAAGATCCTAGACTTTTCAACAACAATGACCTGTTCATGTTGTCCTTCCACCTTGTCTAGAAAAATACTCTTGGGCACTTTGACTCCCACTGGAACGCGATTACGCACATTCTAGCACAAACAAACATGGATCATGCCTTCGTAGTCGGTTCTAGTGTAATGAGTACCCTCAAGGCTCTAGCTATTCCAAAAAAACCTCTGGCTCCCAAAACTCCAAGGGAAGGGCTTGGAGTTGTATCTAGATCGGGAGTTTGGGTAAAGAACCAGACAACCGAGGTTTCCATTACATAATACTGAGAGTCATTTTCCCAAAAACCATGGTGCTTCTAGAGCACCTATCAGCAGAATCTACTTCTTCCTAGAAAAAGAAGAGGAAGTCATCCTTAGCCATAGCCCTGACCTCCGCCTCAGACTCCCACTTCCATTTGCACCACTCGTGAACGAAATCTATATTTGTTCTACGACCCCAAAAATTTCCCACAATAGCGCTTTGAAAAATATTTTTAATTCTATCTCAAATAATTTTAGGTATTTCCGATGTGGTACAACATCCTCCCATGTAGGCGAAGTTTGATCGGTGCTCGAAGAGGCACCCCAAATAGCCTCTCCGAGCTCACGAGGATACGCCTAAATATCCCTTCACCTCTCCACCCACCTCTACCAGCCTCTGTCCTTCTTCAAATCATCCGCAGTAGTGATTTCCATGTCTCACTTACTCTAGTAAAAATAATGATCTATTTACCCTAGCCTGGTATTTCTATCTTTTGAGTAATTTATTTATTATTTAATATTTTGTATTTTTGTTTATTTCATTTTCTTTCATAAAGAGGTGTCTCAAGGAAGATGAAGGGGGATAGTGTTATCAATGATTTCAAGTTACTTTTTCATGAGATAAATGTGCATGTGTTAATTCTTTATAGGCGTATGTGAAGTTTAAATATATGTTAATCAATGTATCTTTGTAATATCGTTAATATGATGCTAAAATAATACCTTGTATCAAATTTTTTGTGTTTATAAGTCAGATATGCGGTTTGCTTCTAATAAGTACATTAATTACACCTGTAAAAGTTATTATGAGCTTTTAATCTATAATTAATTTTTAATTTTTTCCATTAATACTACAATCGTCACGATTAAAGAAAAAAATTATTTTTACTCGACAATTTTGTACGCGATAACATGCCAAAACTAATAGCTAGATATACATACCCAATTTTGATAGTTTATGATAATGACATAACAATGTTATACATGTATACGTATTTTCACTATTACGTGCCTATTTCACATTTCATCCCGATATGCCCTACCTTTTGAAATATATAAATAACCGTGCTAGTTTTTACATCGTAAATAAAAAAGAGAATTTTTTATTAATTACACATACTCTAACACCTGCAAAAATGACATTCTAAGAACACGTTTCAACCTAACACTTAACCCAAAAATGTGACTGATTTTTTTTTTGTGTTTAAGTTGCAAAGGAGATTACAAGGTTTCTTAACCCTTAGGGTTCATCAATCAACTTACACTACTTAACCCAGCTTTACGATTGATGAAAACCAGATTTAGATCAAGGTTAACTTATTTTCAAATTTATCTCCAAGGTCCATTAATCAATTATTCAAAAGGAAGGTAACAAGGATTAATTTACTTAATTAGATATTCTTTTCTCTTTAAATAATGTTCAACTCTAATATGGTTAACCTCATGCTTAATTACTCTAGTTTCATTATCCTAATAGTTTAAAAGTCCTTTTATTAAATTCCTACAACATACTAAGGATTAAAAGGACATTACACCCCTAGGCAATTAAATGGCCCCACTCACCCATCTACACATACCCTTAGGGATTTTAAATTAAACATTTAAAATACATTTCTACCTAATAAAAGTAGGGTCAATCCTCCACCCTTAGATCAAATCCATCTTGGCCACTAGATCCTAGGGTTCCAAACTTAGCCCTAAAATCCTTATGAAATTCTATTAAAACCTTTTCTTATTCTATTCTTCTCATTTGGTCTATTTCCTTTTGTTAAAATTGTAGGTTGGAGAAGAGGAAGCCATGGAAGCACAAGAGGAAGAACCATGGAGGATTCTACATGGAGATCTAGTCTAGGCTTAGTTTAGTTTTAGTTTTATTTATGTAATCTATTTCATTCAAGGATTGGGAGGGATTTCCTCCACCAATCTGGTTTTTATTTCAAGTTATTTGTGTATTGGGTTTTAAAATTTGGGGCAAACCCTACCCCATTGTTATAAATGAAAGGAACTAGTTTTAGATCCACCATTTGTATGTTTTATTGTCCAATCTAATGGTTTCTCATTGTTTTTCTTACTGGTAATTATAGGTTAAATTTTACAACTTAGAAATTTGAACAAACTGGTTAAATTTCAAGCGCAGCGCTGATCCGTGGAGTTCTGTCATAAGTGAAAGAACGGCCGCCTAGAGTAGACCGGCACTCCCGGGACCACCGCCCTACCTAGGTGATAAACCACAAACCATCGCCTACCGAGCAAAGAGTTTTGAGATCGCTGCCTTAGCCGAGCGACAGTCTTGTTTTTGAAAAACATAACCTTAGTGCCAAGATTTTCACACAAATTTAAAGTTACTAAAAGATGTAAAAAAGCATTCTAAGTTTGTTTTTGTTCAGTTCAAGTTCCAAATTTGAGATTTATTGCTCTTTTATTCATTTGTTAGTTAAATATGCTCATTTTAAAGTATTTTCAACTCTAATAAAATTCATCTACTTACAATAATAATTTCCATTTTTTAAATAGATTCTTCTTTCCATTACAAGATCAAAAGGAATTTAAATCTATTTCATTACTTTGTCATTTCCTCGGTATAAAATCAACATTTCCAAATACAATTTAATCTAGCTTGTTCTCTCTTTCATTTCACTACAATGTACATACATTCAAAATAGCTAAAATAATTTTATTTTTCCATTCAAGTTTACTATGCAAGCAAGCTCAACTTCTAACAATTTCTACATTTTCTTCTCTCACATTCCCAACACAATAACTACTCAATGAAAGTATACTTTCTTTTCTATTTGCAAAACTAACTCTACAATGCCATTTCTTCTTCTTTCTTTCCTTATTTGTTTCTTTCCACATACAATAAAATATCAATAACAACTATTTGAATACAAATTTCCTTTACAAAATCATTACAATGTCCTCCACTTGATGTGGGAAATCATACAAAAATATAAATAAAGAATGAACTACAATATTACAAGTTTCCTCCACTCTAAGTGGGAAAGATACTAAGGAAGTTTCACAAGATTTCCAACTAAACTCTAAGCTCCACAACTCCAACAAAATAGCTCCTCCAAGGTTTGTTTGATTCACAACAAAATGGGGAGAGGCAATGCTCTCCACCCAACAAAGATATCCAATGGAGAGGAGAAGCCATCCTCTCCATTGGCCCCCGAGCCCCAACCACATTACAATGGGAGAAGATTTCAACTCATGGCAACAACAAACTTCCACAATACTTAAAAAATAGTTTTACAATCCATTCCATCCACATTCAAACACAACAACAACACAAGAAAAAAGAATCAACAAAACAACAATATAACAAGGCTTATCAAGAAAGCCAAAAGAGCAAGACCTATGGGGAGGCCACTTATGCCTCCCAATGGGAATGGGTGCCCACCTTAAATCCTCCAATGCATAACTCAAATTCCCTACAAACTCTTATGCCTCCCTCAAGTACCCCTTTTACCTCCATATACTCTTATGCCTCCCCAATTGCTTATGCCTCTCTCATAACAAGAACAAGAAGAAATGCAAGAATTCCTCAAACAAAGTGGGGCAGCCAAACTAAATTCCCTTCACAAAAGGGTAAAAATTATGTCTCCTACATGAAATATCCCCATAGTCTCCTCCTACTCCAAAACTTAGGCAATCTACCCACACCCAACAAGCATTCCAAAGGGAAAACAACACTCAACACAACATATAAACACATAATATAAACAAGATGAAGTCCCCACCTCTCATGGTAGAGCTTGTTCCAAGAATGAAATTCCAAGCTCCTCCAAAACCAATAAAGCATCCACAAAGCTCCAACAATCCACAAGCTCTTCCAAAATCCTCTCACTCTCCAAAATTCAAGAGACTAAAATGATCAAGTAACCCCCAAATAAGCAAAATGATTTTATTAAATAGAAAAGGAGAGAGGAGGATGATGTAGCTCCAAGTCACAATTAATATGTCAACCTCATATTCCAATGCACAATTACTATGTGGTTGAAGGAATGACAAGAAACTTACATACTCCATCTAAGCCCACTCCCATTAGACAAAATTAAATACTTGAAAGAAAGTGAAATAAAAATTTCACCTTTCTATCTTCCCAAAACACCTAATAGGGCCTAAATTTGATCCCCCAACCCATAGGTAGGGTTGGCATAGGTTTTAAGAGGTGTGGGACAAGTTTTAGTTGTCCCATTGAAGCTTCCAAATTTGGCCTCTAAGGCCAAATTCGAGTTTCCCATGAAGGGTAGAGTGTACTACACTCAAGACTCAAGCATACAACACTCAACACAAAATCCAAGAGTAAATCAAGTCTAATAAATGAACTCCTTTTTGGTCACATATTTAATTAGTTTAGGACAAATTTAAATTAGCTTAATTAAGACACTACAACCCATGAATAATAAAGGGGTAAAATACATACATCACAATCTAAATAATTAAAACAAGTAAATTACATCACTAAAAGAACACATACTAACATTAATAAAAGGAAATTAAAACAAAACAACACATGACCCCTTGGTCACAATTTTCCCCTAACCAAATAATTCTAACACACACACAATTACATGTTGTCATGGTGACCCTAGTTGAATTCATCTAGAATTCCAATGTGGTTGGTCTCCAATCCCCGATGTTGTTGTGAATATAAAATTACCTACAAAATAGAGAATACCTCCTTTGGCCTCGTGGCCGCATTAAAACATCCATGCCAAAATATGCGATATAAATCTAAAATCATCTATATACGAATTAATATCATCTATGTAAATACGATATCACTTACAATTTCTAGCAACATTTCTATTCCACATTTCATCCATGTCAAAACGATCACAACATTAATCCAATTATCAAAGGTCTACTCAATATGACTAAATATATCACATGTCAGAAATATATATAAATAACCATGTCAACAATATATCAATATCAACATCAAATGTCTCTAATGGTCCATATGCATCATATACGAATCGAATCAACAACAGTTCAATATCTCTAATATCTACTAACATGCTAAATCAAAAGCTATAATATATCCATAAGTGCATTCCACAGTTTTGAAATCAATACTCAAAAAGGTGTCGAAGGGAAGTGAACACTACACATACAATGTTTACAATGATCTATAGGTTGGGTATTAAAGAAAACAATATTATATATATATATATATATATATATATATATATATATATATATCCTCAACTAAACTATAATGTCTCTATTGTAATAGTTAATCCCTATGAAGACCTAACCTCACCCTCACACAATAAGGGATTTTGTCACTTTGTCTATTGTTATCAGTATATTTATGAGTTCTCTCCTTTTTTTCATTTAATTGATTCTATACTATAATTCCCATCAATACCGTATTTGAGCGGTAAAACTTGTTTTGGAAATTAAATCACTATTTCTATCAACACATACTTCATTCAACTATAAAACAACTACTTCCACGTCAAATAATAATTTTCACCCGCACGTATATTAACTTTTTTACCACTAAGATTTCTATGAAAAGGAAAAGCACATGGGAATAGTTTATATTCTCATCAAATGTGGTACTTCCTTTATTATTATTATTATTTTTAACCCTAACACTCTAACGGTATATTTTAGGGATTTTCTCTTTTTATTTTTTTTTGCTAATTGTTGTTCTATAAAGAAGTTTTATACTATTTTAATTTTTGTGTGCAAGTTGCGGTTTGGGAGGCGGCACCGATGGTAGAGAGAAGCAAGCTTTATAGAGTGCCAGCAAGAAGGGACGGTGGTGCGAGCAGAGGGCCGCGGTGTTAGTCGGTGGTTACAAAGATGTGGTGATGCCACAATAGGCAGGGGAGGGGTGCATAGGGTCGACCCCTCCCAAAGAATTTCTTTTTTTTTTGTAATCATGGCCTTCTTTTAATTTACATAACTTTTAATCGTACTCCATAAGGTTCAAAAAAATTTTCTTTTCTCCTTTTTTAGTTTTAATTTTTTTCAATATCTACAAAGCTAATACACCTCGTATTTCAAATTACACCTAATTTGTTTTCTTCGAAATCTAGTTGATTTTTTTATTTATTAGAATTTTTAAATTATATATATATATATGTTAATTAGGTTATAAGATAAAAGCAATACTTATATATCAATTGATACAAATTGAATCCTAATACATCTATATTTAAATATAAAGATCTACATATAGATACTTTTGTTTATATATATATATATATATATATGAGCGAGTGAGCTCCTTTTATTAATGTGTATATATATGACTATGTATTCTTAAGGTGTTATGCGGAGAATGTTTAAGTTGATTTCAGCTTCTATAACAATAGGGAGTATGGAAATTAAATACTATAAATTAGTCCAAGAAGATCCATACATTTGTGAACTACCTAACATAAACACAACCCTACTTTGTACAAATGTGATTATATCTGAAATGACAAAGAATTTATCTCTTTCAAACTAATCTACAAACTTGACTACTAAACAAAATTTAAGTCTTTCTCCATGATCACTTTTAGTAATTTTAAGTAAAATGGACATGACTAGAAATCTATATTGATACTTATCCATCTTATTTCCACAAAAAAACTACGCTTCTTATTTCCACAACACGTACTATTCAAAATTAAATACACTATGATAGAATCACTCTTTTTTAAAAAAAATATTCCTTTTAAAGAATACATTCATGTGAAGAAGACTTGCTAACATCTCCTCTCTAAGTATTTCATCCATGCACAAAACAAGAAGAGGGCTCCTATTTTAAAAAAAAAACATAAAAGATAGTGTGTATTTCTTTCAAAGAGAAACTCCCGCAAACCGAACAAACCTCATAACAAGGGAAGGAGGAACTTTACAAGACTATCTTCTTTAGATAACAACAATAACTATTAACATGTTCACATCATGTTAGAAATTTATTTCATTATGAGGCACCAAGCTCACAATACACATCCTCTTCTTTTAAGATATGGTCAAACTATGCATGCAAATTTTCTATTGAGGAAGGGATTTATAGCCAAATATCAACACAATAAGGAGATGGTTTATAACAACATTTACAGGAAATCCAATGATGTCCAAATAATAAAACTCTTCCAAAGAAGGAGGAAAAATTCCAAGATATCTAAGATAATCCATCCATCTTCAAGCTTAGGCTCCATCTTTTCCTCCACATAGTCTCCAAACATAGAGAAATGTTTGTTTCCCCACCCAACCTATAAGCACCATTACATTCCTTTCTAAAGGGTGGAATACATGCTAGCCTCTCTCAAGCCCATGGGAGAGAGAGATAGCTTCCAAAAATGTGGGAAAGATTAAGGAAGGGGTAAATACAAGCTTAAAACCCACAATAATAACCCATTCATCACAAAAAACAACAAAATCCAAACAAGTAATAAAAGGAGAAAACCATATTCATCCTCAATAAGGGGAAGAGTGGATGAGACATCCAATAATGTCAAAGAGTGTGGTCCAACCATAGGATGCACACTAACAAAATCTTCAAAGAAACCTCTTTATCCCTCCCAAAACAAACAAACCTTCTTATTATTCCTCCCATTTTCCTAAGTTCCTTCTTGGGAGGATTTTCAAACCCATTGGGTTTCCTCTCCAAAGATGGGGAAGGGGGTTCAAACCATATGAACCACCTTCCCCACCTCAAACCATATGAGGGGATAAAAGAGAAACCAACATGGCTTGCCCATCAAGCCATGAGGTTTTAAGAGGAAAATCCCTCCCTCTTCCCCCATAAAACTCCCAAATCCATCAAGCCATATGATGGATGGAGAAAATAACAAATCTCACACCCAATCAAACATGTAACAAGAAAATCTAAAATCTAACATGCCAATAACACAAAATAGGATCAAAGAGCCTACCTCCAAAAGCTCTCCAATCTCTAAGATTTTCCTAATTCCTTGCCCAAGCAAAGTTCCAACTCCTAAAGCACACTAACCACAAAGATTGCAAGCCAAAATTTCTCTTTCTCCCCATGAGGGAGTATTTAAAGAAAATAAAATAAGTTTCCTCACAAATGAGGGGGTGACATGTGTCACCCCTCTCTTCCCTCCAAGTCAAGATTACCCAAAACAAAATAAAGAAAAGATAAACCCACATTTAAACACCCCTCTCCCAAATTACCCAAAAATAAAGTGAGACAAGATTATGCAACTTTTCACAACACACACACTCCAACCAATATTACATGGATGGTAAAAATAGGGTAAATGGGAGGAAACTCCATTTTTCCTTTAAATTAAGCCGCCTACCTAATAGGTAGGGCCTAAGGGTTTATCTTCATGCTAAATTTACTCCCAAAACCAAAAGGGGTCACTTAAAATCCCTAAAATAACCCAATTTTTGGTTTGGCACAAGTGGACACAAATGTTGAGGATATGGGGTGCTTTCAACTGTGCTTATGTGGCCCAACTCCTCATTACTTAAGAAACAAAAACACAATTAGAGTATTAAAAGAAGTGGGGATGATAATGTCCATCAACCTAGCTTATAAGAATAAAAACAACTTTGACAAAAATTAATTTTACATGACATTCAACATTACAAATAAGAGTCACTCATGGTACCCATGTAATCCAAGCAATGAATAGGGCCTCATATAGCTAACATGGTTAGGAATTAGCATTGTGGGACGATTGTGCACATTTACGTAGTCTGCCCGAAACCCATGTTGCCATGTTCCTCGTAACCTACACACTCAATGCAAACATTAAACACATCTTCGCAATATAAGTGTAAATAAAACTACTCAATAAACAATCAAGTATAAACATGAAATCTATACTAACACATCATCAACATGGAATCATAAATGAGAAACATGCACAATTTTACACAAATTCACTATGTGTTAGCCATTGCAATACATATAAATGGAATATATCCATGTTATCATGTGCTCTCATCAATAATCGAATAGTCTATATCATCGAGGTGTGCGGCCAAACCATGTATCCATCATATATCAATTAGGTCCAAATAACATAGCAATATGTTAATATCCACAACATCTACTAAAATGTTCCAACATACTAATCAAAGCTAAATTGGTGCTATGTGCCCAAATCACCATACATGTCCATGAAGATCAAATAACATAACATGATATCAAAAATGTGTCATAATCCTGTCACATCATAAATATCAACAAAAGTTCATTAGATAATCGAGGCTAGAAAATGTGGACACTACAATATCTAATTTACATGATGATATTGGTGAGTATATGATTCATACTTGAGTAATAATTGTAATATATGATTGAAACACATATTCCATGGATATTTGATTGATAGAATAAATATAGAAACATCAAGTTTTAGATATATACCATCAACTTGTTAGTTAATCTAATGATTAATTATATGAAGAAAATTTTGAAATATAATCATTTTGTAATGCCCACAAATTTACCCACAAAAACCCAAGGAAACCTAGGTCAAACTAGGGAAAATTATGGAATAATGTTTTTGTAAACCTACTGCAACACTAGGCTAAAAATTTACGGTCACACTTTCTCATTTAAAATTACATAAAATTAATATTATTAAGTTCCCCTTATATCCCCTTTAAATAAATAAATAAAATCCCTTAATACCATTTAGTAAATTACTTAGCCTAAAAGTAAGGCTTAGGATACCCTAACATTTATTTTAATAAAAAAATTACCCCTTAATTTAACTTACTCAAATTAATTTTAAAGGTATCGAGGTCTAGTGATCTAGATAATAAAGTTTAATTATACCCACAAAGGTCAAGCTTGCATTAATAAAAGGGCTCTAATAAAATAATCGGGTTAGAGAAGTAATAACACCCCCTACACCACTGGGTGGCCCAAAATAAAGTCTACTCATGCGTTTGAAATTTCTCTCACACACTTCCCACCTAATTTTTGTAGGGATGAATATCATCCATTATATGAGTTCATTTTGGGCCCTGGATCTAGGGATCCACCCGTAATGCCCACTCCTCTTCTAACTGTCAATCGTGTTATAGATTTTGAATCAATTTTAATCTTAAACCTTGTTGTTGTATTATAGTTAGCACACTAATAAGATGTGTGGGACATCATGATTACTATTGTGTTTTGGTTATCATTTTGACTGTATGTCGTCTTGTGGACCCTGTTGGGCATTTAAGGATAAGACAATAAGCAAGAACATTTGCATTGTCATAAAATTGATTGTGATAACATTACTCTTTGATATTATTTTTTTGTATTTAGTTTATCTCTGTGACTGGACACATAAACATTATTGCACATTATTACCGACATATATTAATAGATGAAAAAATTTAACTCATTGTGATATGGAAATTGGAGGATGACATTACTGTGAATCGAACCGATTAACTTTTGATAGACATTCAATATGGAAGATAATGATGTGTTGTTAGTTTAGATATATATTGATATTTTGAAATGTATTAGTAGTAACTAGATTATGATGTTTGAAGTTATCTAATGATTTCTTTGATATTGGAGAATTGGTGAAATTGTGAACGAGTGAAAGTATTGATTAAAATAGATTATTTAGTTGGTTTATGATCTCAATCTCAAACTGATGTATGAGAAGAATCGAAACGTTAAAAATTGGAGTAATTGTTGAATTACTTGGTCTTAGCAATAGTAGTTATGATATTTGATGTTGAAATTGATATTTAGATATAAAAATTTTACTAGTTAGACATCGTTAATATGGTCATGAGGCCGAGGGGTATTGTGTGAATTTTCATGGTAATTATATCCCAACAATAAGATTTGGGGGTAGGAGACCAACAATAAAGGAATGTGGGGTATTGGCAACTGGTCACCATGGCAACTTGTGTAATGTTGTTGTTTTGTTATTTGTTGTTAGGGGTTCCCATGGGGGGGATGACCCCAATTGTGACCAAGGGTTTATGTGTAGTTCTTTTCCTTTCTTTTATTTAATTTTGGTGTATGTGATTTAATTTGTGATGTAATTCTCTTTTATCATTAATTAGTTTATGTGTCTTAATTAAGTAAATTAATCATGTTAGTAAGCTAATTATGGATGTGACAAAAATGATTCATTTATTAGAGTAGTTGGGTCTTTGGTTCTTGTGTTTATTAGTTGAGTGTATGTGATTTTGAGTGTTGTACACTCCACCCTACTTGGGAAACTCATATTTGGGCTCAAGGGCCATTTTTGGAGGCTTGTGGGACAAGTTAAACTTGTCCCACACCTCTTAATTTCTTATACCAAACCTGCCTATGAGATGGGGTGTGAAAAATAGACCCCATTATGTGTTTTATAATGAAAATGTGAGCTTTAATTTCACTTTCCTACATGTGTTTTAAATTTTTCCGTTAAGGGTGTGGGTTGGAGTTGTGTGTGCAAGTGGTTTGTTATTCCTCTCAACTACCCATTTATTGTGCATTGGGGTTGAAGTTTGACTTATGATGTGGAGGTGAGAATGAATGTTGTGGCATCCTACATGGAGCCACCTCACCCTCGCTCTTTCCTTTTTTCTATATATGGATGTTTGATTGTTTGTTTGGGGTTACTCTTTTTTTTGGGAATGCTTCTAATTTTGGAGAGCTTTCTTGAGAATGGATCTTGGAGTGGATGGTGGTTGCTTAGGATTTTGGAAGGCGTGGATTTTTTTGTGTAATGATACTCTTTATTTGTGAGGTAGATCTCCACCTTTGTTTTTACCTTGCTATTTTGTTGTGCTCTTATGTGTAGATGTTGATTGTTATATTGGTTATGATTGTTGGAAATAGACTTGATTCTTAGGTTGTGGGAGAAATGGAAATGGGGTAAAACTTGAGGGAGGCATAAGATAAATGTTATTGGGTATTTTAGGAGGGAGTTGGGTTGGGATGTCCACCTTGTTGATAAATATGTTTTATGTTTATCTTGTTATTTTCTTGAGGGAGGCATAAGAGTGAGGGAGGCATAAGAGTGGGTTGATTTCTTGAGGGAGGCATAAGAGTGGTGTATCTTCTTGGAGGGAGGCATAAGAGTGTTGTGTGTATTGTGATGGAGTTTTGGAGGCTCTTAGGTGGAAACCCAAGCCCTTGGGAGGCATAAGAAGAACCCCCATGTTCATTTCTCCTCCATGGCTTTAGTATGAAGCCTTTGTGTTTGATATTTGTTGGCTTGTTGTAATACCGTGTTGAATATTTAATTTATTGTCTTGATTGAATGTGTATGTGGAAGCCATTTTTGAGTTGCCATGGTTTCTAAATAACCCTCATTGCTTCTTTTTTGGGGCTTGAGGGCCAATGAAGAAGAAGGCTTATCTCCCTCATTGGATATTTTGGTTAGGTGGAGAGTGTTTCCTACTCCCCCATTTTTTTGTGTGCATGACTTGATGAAGATGGTGGAACTCATTGGATGAAGTTCTCTTATTGGAGAAAGACATGTGAGGATGCATCTTACACTATTAATACTCCTAAACTAGTAAATTTAATGTAATCTTATCCATTGGGTAGATTCTTGTAAATGGTTTAGTATGGCTTGCATTATTTTATCAAAATGGGAACCTTGTAACTACTTTGAAATGCAAATAAAGATCCTTTAAATATGAATGTTATCCAAGTTGAATGAAAAGGGAGTGTTGATCATTTTGGCATTATTGGCAATCATGTTTGAATGAGATAAATTTCATTTAGGTATGTATATTACTCTCATATTCAAATGATGTACAAGAAAGGATGATTAAAATTAATTTTTACAATATAATCCTCCTCGTTGCAATAGGGAATCATTGAAGTAAATGAATAAATCAAAAATTAATTCTATACTCCTCTGGTTATCTAAATGAGTTTGAGTTTGATAATTTATTTTGATTAAGGCTCGAAAGAAAATCTCACCCTACTATAAACATCTCTCTCTACACAATTTCATATAAATTAAAGTATATATTCCCAAACCATTTACTTAGTCATATTTCAATCCCCACTTAAATGGGAATATTAGTTTTAATAAATAAGTTTATATTATTAATATATAATAGAGATATATTAATAATATAAGTGGACTATTTTTAATGAATTCACAAAATCATTATATAAATGATATTAATAAATATTAATACATACTTTCAATAATAAATATATATATATATATATATATATATATATATATATATATACGGTGTATTTTATATATTATTACTTATTATATATTATTGTATTTATTTAAGAATAGATTAAAATGTAAATAAATAAATATTATTGTATTGTTGAACCGAATTGAGTCACTATAGTGAGAAATATTTTTAATATTAACAAAAAGTGTTATTGTTGTTGGCCATTTGGGTCGTGGCATGTGGTTGGTTGTTTTATTAAATGGTTGGGGGAGGGCACCGAACCCACCGCCAACCCTCCCCCAAATTTCTAAGCCCCACAAATGAAACCAAACTACCCTCCCATTATACTTTTCCATGGCCATTCCTTTGGTGAACTATGTTGTTATTAACTAAAGAACCGCATATGTTTACTCCCGCCTTAAAATGTGTAATCCGGCCTTGCTTTAATGTGTGGTTAAATCATCGGTTAAAACACGGCTAATACATTTGTTAATATATATATATATATATATATATATAAATATATTTTTATTCAACCCTTTAAATTTTGAGTTATTTATGATTAAACGAAAAAATGATAATAATAAACATAGAAGTATTTTTTTCAAAAAGTGTGTAGGGTTTCGGTTTTTCCCAAATGGGTATACACACAAAGTATACACATTGAACCTGCAAGTAAAATACTTTTAATAAAAAAATACAAAAGAGAAAACAATACCCACAAAGGGGAAATGAATAGATCCATGTCTTAAGCACAAATTTTAATCAAGAAGAGATTCCATGTCTCTAATGGCCTCCATGGCTTCATCTTCTCCTCCCTTCTTCCTTAACCTGCAAGTGAAAAAAAAAAGAAATGAGAGATTAGGTTTAGAAAAGGAATATATGAGAACCCATAAGGATATCTAGGGTTACTTTTGTCAAACCTAGATCTAAGGGCTAAGAAAGATTAGATCTAAGGGTGTAGGATGAACCCTACATCACTTAAGTGATGGGGTATTTAGGTGGGAATATTTTAAATAAAATATGTGTGTGTAATGTTAAATGGGGCCTAAAGGGTTAGACTAAGTTGTGCACCTTGCCCCTTTTAGAATAATGAACTTATTATAAATTGCATGCATTTAACAATGCAAGATTATTATCCTAGTATGATTTAATATAAAATTTATTTTGTACCTTAAATAAATTATTTTAAAAAGGGATTAATGGAGTTAAATAATGAAAAGATAAATGAGGATTATTTAAATAAAATATTTGAGTCTAGAAGAGAAAGAATTAAATTGTAACATTATTTGAAAATTGGTTTTAAAATATTAGTCTTTATTTTTAGTCCCGACTGCCATATAATTGTTTAATTTGTTTTATAATCGGGGCTTAATTAAAATTTTATCTAAGGCCTTGTAACCTTTCAAAAAAAATTATTCCATAATTTCTCCTATCTGGTTATAGGGTTTCTTGAGGATTTATGTGGGAAAAATGTGGGCATTACACTTGGTATCGTGAGCCATAGGTTCAACACTTGGACCCTTGGCCGATATTGAAACTTGAAAGCCAATTAGCAAAAATATGAACCTCCAATATTAAAACCATAATAAAATAATAAATTTGTTTGAATTGTTGTACTCACCTAGTGGCATTTTTTCAAACTTGGGTAACTAAAAATGTTGAATAAGATTGATATTCTTGCAAACTTCCTGGTGTAGTAGAACTTGATTCTCCTTTGAAAAGATTTTTGATGAGTCCTAACTCTTGATTTAATCGTATGATATGATAACCCCATTGAAATTCTTCATTATTGGATTTTTTGGAATCATAAACATACGGTGTGGTTCTTGTGGTTTAGCATTAGTGGTTGTGTTCAGGGGTTTGGCGAGTAAATTAGAAGATGTTAGTCATCTAAAGCTCCTCTTTTCGCTCATCAAGTTAGACGAGTTAGTTTTGGTTTCCACTTTGGCAACTTAATACCCATTTGAGTAACTGGATATTAGGTCTTGGTGTCGTAGTTGCTCTCATTGCATGTATGCTTAGGACTCGACCTCATGGTATAAGTACCCCTATTGGCAGCCATGAAGGGCTGCGAAGTAAATACGATGTTTACCTTTTGTATTTTACATTCATAAACTTATGTTATTTTATCAAGGACCAAAATCTTATTTATGATTTGATTGAGAATATCTAAGGATCCTTTTGTTATTTATATTTTTTATGAGATATTCTAAGGTTTCAATGTGGCTACTTAGCCATTTTCCTTAATTTCGATATTTCTTGGATCTTATTTTTACCGGTGGCTTGAGCTCATTTATCTTTTGGTTAATTAGCTAAATATTATGTGATTCTTTATTTCTTGTTGATGAGTTGGTTCTACGTTGTTGTATTGTGACATTTCATCATATGGGGGTACACCCTCCGTGTCTCAATGTCTTCTTAGGTGCTTTGAGTTATACCCTAGTTTTGGAAGGACGAACCTTGGGTATGTCTACAATTTTAGAGTAATTCCTTAATTACTCAACCTTTCTAGAGAGAGAGAGAGTTGTGTAGTACGGTCTAGTTGGCGCTTTGATAGCAAGTGGTGGTTATTCTCTTACAATCTAGTAAGATATTTGATCCTCGCGAGTAGATGTGTTTGATTATGGGATTATGGATTATGTTAGGATCGGATTGACTCTTGGTTAATTGTAGATTCTAGTGGATAAGTTATTTGTTTAGATATGATGTTCTCTCGATGGCATGCTAGGTTATATTGTGGTTTCCTTGTTTCAATATAAAAAGTATAGAGTTGTGGATTGTATGTATCTTGGTAATTTGGTTAGATTTAATCCCATCCAGTGATGTGCTTAATTAATCATGTGCTTGTTTGCTCTCGATGAACCATAAATAATTCTACCCTACCTTAAATTTTTAAATTGTTATGACTACCACTTTGTATAACCTATTAATCATTGGGTTATGTGGAGACTCGTATGGAGGTATATGGGTATTTTGGACCTTTTTCTAGAGATTTTAGTTTTATAGATCTTACTATTTTAATCTCAGTTGTGTTTATGTTGTGTCCCTTATTTTAAAACTAAAAATCTTGCTTGTAGATCCCATGTTTGGGTAGATTAGTTTATTATCCTCTTGCATTTGATGTGTTCTAATGGGAAATGTGGTGTCCATTGAGTAAATTTTTCCTTGTCATCTTGTTTCTTGGTTGGTGGTATACTATATGAATATGAGTATTGATTGGAAACTCCCCTTATCTTATTATGTGAACAAAATGTTCAGGCTAATAAACAAACATTTTTTTCTTTCCCAAACTGATGTAAACCTCTTAAAATCGTAAAAAAATAAAAAATTCTATAATGGGATTTTTCTTCATAGCTTCTTTGACAATTGTGAGAACCCACTTGGAGTGTTTAAGTGATGCTTGTAATTATTTGGTAAACCCTTGAATCTTGGTGTGATACATGGTGGTTGATTGATCTCTAGCTCTTACAAAACTAATGGCGTGTTTGTTATGATGAATGGTCCCTTGTTCCTTTAGAATTAAAATGTGGTATGTTGATTTATCTTCTTTTCCCATAAAGTTAATAATGTGATATGTTTGACTCTTCCTTCTCATTAAAATCTATTTGGTAAAATGATTGATTGAGCATAATAACACCTAATTGAGGGGTTTCGACTTGAAACTTAGCAAGTAAATTGGAACATTAAGAAGACGGAAAATGGCTCCTTGTTATAAGCTTGGTAGAATAATAGAAGAAATAAAACTATGTGAAAAATAGAAAGAAGACTTTGTCCATTTACCTTCCCTAGAAGTAAAATAAATAATTTTCTGCCACCTATATAGAATGGCGAGATATCATTATTGGTGCTCCTTAATAACGCAAATATGTGATACCATAATAGACCAAAGATTTTAATTAGGAAAACTTGTAAGAAGAGTGCTTAACAAGAGAAACTATAACTTTTGAATTAATAGTTGATTTAGTAAATGAGTAAGATTTATGTGTATTAAGCGCAATGTATAATTGAAACCTTAGTTTTGCCACCTCCCCGAAATTTTGAAACACCTAGTTGTTAGTGATGTATTCTAATTGCGTAGTAATCCCTTGTTCGAGAGATGTATGTGCTTTTCCTCAGTAGGAGTTTGGGTCTTCATACCCTTGTTTCCTCGTAAATCAATGAGTCTCGAGTTGTGGCTTTTTTGATTGGGTCTTATCTCTTATTTTTAAGAAAAGCACCCTCCTTGTGTAGTGCCCACTTCCCTTCGAAACCTTTTTGGATTATTGATTTCGATACTATCAACTACACTTATGGATATATTGTAGTTTTTTATTTAGCATGATAGTAAATGTTAGAGAGACTATTGTTGATTCAATTCATATATGATGCATGTGGACCATTAGAGACATTTTATATTGATGTTGATATACTATTGACATGGTTATTTATATACATATTTCTTACATGTGATATATTTCGTCATATTGAGTAGACCTTTGATAATTGGATTAATGTTGTGATCATTTTGACATGGATGAAATGTGGAATAGAAATGTTTCTAGAAATTGTAAATGATATTGTATTTTCCTAGATGATATTTGATTCGTATATAGATGATTTTGGATTTATATTGTATATTTTATCATAGATGTTTTTAATGCGGCCACAAGGCCGAAGAGGGTATTTATGTGTTTTACAGGTAAAATTATTCACAACAAACATCGGGGGATTGGAGACCAACCACATTGGAATTCTAGGTGAATTCAACAAGGGTCACCATGACAACATGTAATTGTGTGTGTGTTTAAATTATTTGGTTAGGGGAAAATTGTGACCAAGGGGTCATGTGTTGTCTTTTATTATTAGTTCCCTTTTTTAATGTTAGTATGTGTTCTTTTAGTAATGTAATTTACTTGTTTTAATTATTTAGATTTTGATGTATGTTTTACCCCTTTATTATTAATGGGTTGTAGTGTCTTAATTAAGCTAATTTAACCTTGTCCTAAACTAATTAAAGATGTGACCAAAAGGAGTTCATTTATTAGACTTGATTTGCTCTTGGATTTTGTGTTGTGTGTTGAATGCTTGAGATCTTGAGTGTTGTACACTCTACCCTTCATGGAAAACTCGAATTTGGCCTTAGAGGCCAAATTTGGAAGCTTGTGGGACAAGTCAAACTTGTCCCACACCTCTTAAATTACTATACCAACCCTACCTATGGGTTGGGGGGTCAAAATTAGACCTCATTAGGAGTTTTGGGAAGATAAAAATGTAAAATATTTATTGCACTTCCTATCTTGTAATTAATTTTTTCCTTAGGGGGTGTGGGCTTAGATGGTGTATGTAACTTGTCATTCCTTCAACCATTTATTAATTGTGCATTGGAATATGATGTTGACTAAGGTGATGTGGAGTGGAGAGGAAATGATGTGGCATCCTAGTTGGAGCCACATCATCCTCCTCTCTCCTTTTTCTATTTATTGAAATCATTTTCCTTGTTTGGGGTTACTTCAATATTTTGTGTTGTTGCAGTTTTGTGGAGTTAGAGAATTGTTGAGAGTGGTTTTCGATTTTTAGAGCTTGTATATAATTTTTTGGATCTAAGGAGCTTGAGACTTACTCTTGGAACAAGCTCTAATATAGAAAGGTAGGAGCTTTCCCTTGTTTATGTTATGCTTAATTTTTCGTCTATATGTTTATGTTGAGTATTGTTTTCTTTGGAATGCTTGTTGGGTGTGGGTAGATTTCCTAAGTTTGGAGTAGGAGGAGACTATGGGGAGATTTTATGTAGGGAGGCATAAGAGTTTACCATTTTTATTCAGATATTTTGGGTTGATGCCCCACCTTGTACAAGGAATGCTTGCATTTCTTTCTTGTTTCTTTTATGAGGGAGGCATAAGAGTATGGGAGGGATAAGGGGTACTTGAGGGAGGCATAAGAGTATGTAGGGGATTTGAGATATGCATTGGAGGATTTAAGGTGGGCATCTATTCCCATTGGGAGTCATAAGTGGCCTCCCATAGGTCTTTCTCCTTTGGCTTTCATTTTAAGCGTGCGTTTTGCTTGTTTTGTTGTTCTTACTTCTTGTGTTGTTGTTTTGAATGTGGTTAAAATGGTTGTAAAATACTTGTGTGTGTTGTGGAAGCTTGTTGTTGCCATGAGTTGGAATCATCTCCCATTGTAATGTGGTTGGGGCTGGGCCTAGTTGGTGAGCTTGAGTGGATGCTTCAAGCTCTGCACTTGTACTAGCAACATGAAAGATAACATTGTGATCCATATTCTAAGGGATGGAGAAGGAGTCCGGAGGATGAGCGAGGAGTAGAAGCTCCATGTTGACTCAAAGAGCCCTAGGATCCTAAGTGGCCAAGATTATTTTGAGTTACTAGGAGCTATTTGAGGTGTATTTTAGGAGTAGGTATTTTCCTACGAGGTTTATGCAGTAGTGGATAGATGATTTTCACGACCTCCATCGTGCATCGATGATCATAGCTGAGTATGAGAGTCAATTTCTAGACCTACTCGAGTATGTCAACTATATGGAGGAAAAGAAGGTATATATTCACAAAAAGTTTCATCAGGCCTAAACTTGGATTTGGGTGGTGTGGTGCATTTGCACTTCCCATAGACATTAGAAGAGGCCGTGGAGAAGGCCTATATTGCAGAGGAGACACGAGGGAAGACATAGCAGGCTAGAGACAAGGTTCAAAACTGTATCCATTAGATATGGGATGCTAGATAAAGCTTGTTAGTTCCTCCACGTGGTGGACAGAGTTCAAGATAGGCTTCACGACGCTACCACATTAGCCACCTCAAAACAGACTCCACCCACCTTATATACCTCCTCAGAGATTTGATGCGTAGAGGGGGAGTATGGGTCCTCCTACTAGAGGTCCCATCAAGACATAGGGATCCCGAGAGATCAGTCCAAAAGGAGCTCATCACCTGAAACCTTAGCAATTCATAGCCGATCGTCAAGATCCATAGCTCATACCTCTGTGAGTACCATCCGAGCTACATAAAACTAGAGAGGACCATGTAAGCTGCTATGGTTGTGGCATTGTGGGGCATCATTGGAGAGAGTGCCCAAAGAACCCTAAAGAACAAGGGTAAGACATAGATCTTAGATCCTACTTTTGGAGACATGGCACATAACCATGAGATCTACGTAGCAGTCGAGAACTACCAAGTTGAGCAATAAAGTACCATAATAGAGATGACATGTAGTATTGGTGGTATTTCCACCTCTATATTGTTTGATTCTGGCTCTTCTGATTCATTTATTGCACCATCCTTAGTAGATCATTGCGGGCTAGTGGCGCTTAGGCGGGTCATATTTGGGACGCTTGAGATGGCTTCGGAGCCAAAATTTCTATAGATTGCTTAGTTATGGAGTGTGTAGTGGATCTGTGACCCTTCACCACTACCTCATATATTCGAATCCTTTTGTTTGGTTCTTATGGTGTCATCTTGGGCATGGACTGGCTATCAACACATAGAGTTAGATTGGAATCTTACCATAAGACTATTACTTGTTTATATGAACTAGAAGTGGAGTCAGTGATATCAGGAATTAGGAGGCTCGTTTCCATTCATACCATCTCCTCTATGTAGATTAAGTGGTGTGTGCGATGAGGTTATCAAATGTATGTTGTTACGGTTAGTGATAAATCTAAGGATGAGTCTAGTAGACCAACCCTTGGTGACCATCACTTTTGAGAGAGTTTCCTGATGTTTTCCCGGGAGAGCTACTAGGGTTACCTCTCCCATGTGAAATAGATTTCCATATAGATCTAGTTCCAGTGCAGACCCTATCTCACGAGCACCTTATCGATGACTAATCCTAAGCTATGTGAGGTCAAGTTGTAGCTTGAGGTCCTTCTGGAGAAATTCCTAATCCATCCTAGTGTATCCCCTTAGGGTGCACCAAAGTGATCTTCGTGAAAGAAGAAGGATGGATCTTTACGGTTGTGTATTGATTACTATCAGCTAAACAAAGTAACGATCAAGAATCGTTACCCCCTTCTATGAATTGATGATTTATTTGATTAGATGAAGGGGGAAACAATTTTCTCCAAGATAGATCTTAAGTCAAGATATCATCAAATGAGCATCGAGAGGCAGATATTCGTAACACCGACTTCCGTACGAGATATGGCCACTACGAGTTCACAGTGGTACCTTTTGGTCTCGATGAATGCCCCGCAAAGTGTTTATAAGATTGATGAATGGGGTATTCTAGAATTTTCTAGATCATTTCATGTCTTTCTTCCTTGATGACATTTTGATTTTCTCACATACACATGAGGATCACCTTAACCAAAGTTATTCAAGTGTCATCGTGAGCAAAGAACTTTACAGGAACTTGGAGAAGTGTGCGTTCTTTCAGACAGAGGTGTAGTATTTGGGCCACATCATTTCTAGGGAAGGTATTGCAGTAGATCCTTTCAATATTTGAGCCATCATGGATTGGATAGCACCCACTAGTGTGACCGAGGTCCTAGCTTCATGGATTTGGCAGGATATTATATGATTTTTTTAGGACTTTTCTTGGATTGGACACCCCATCACTTCCCTTCAGCGGAAAGGGAAGAATTTCTTTTAGTTAGACATATGTGAGTACTCTTTCGTATAATGAAGGAATGACTCATGACATTGCCTATTATTTCAAAGTGTTAGATACTCGGTGGCAAGTTCCATGTTTGCACGTATGCTTCTTTAAGCGTGACTTGGAGGTGTGTTGATGTAGGATGGTAGGGTAGTTGCTTTAAAGTCTCAAAATGTAAAGATTATGAGATCAATTATCCAAATCATGATCTTGAGCTTGTAGAATTTTTGCATGCCTTAGTGTGGTGGAGGAACTTTCTTCTTGGTTGAGATTTACACTCAGGATCGATCACTTGAGTCTTCACCACCTCTTCACACAACCCAATCTCAATGCTCATCAGTAGCATTAGATGGAGTTGCTTTGTGAGTACGACATGGAGATAGAGCATGTAAAGGGGAAGGAGAACATTGTTGCGAAGCTTTGAGAAGATGGAGACATGTGGCTATGGATAGTGAAATTTGTGAAGAAATATTTTGCAACATCTTCCTTATGACAATTTCTACCTTACATCCAAAGAAGATATTGAGTCTCGAGACCACTTAAGGGGATATTTGATGGATTTTCATTAGAGACAGATGATCTTCTCAGAAAAAAGGTCAAATATATGTTCCTAGAGATGGAGGCTTGAGACAAGACATTTTGATAGAGGCTCATCATGCACCTTATTCAACCCATCCTGGGGTGAAGAAGATGCATGCCACTTTGAGATAGTTGTACCATTGGAGAGGAATTCAGAGAGATGTGGCTCAATTTGTGTCATGCTATTTAGAGTGTTAGAGGGTGAAGGCCGAGCATCAACATCTAGCTAGCCTTCTCTTTCCTCACACTATACCGGAGTGGAAGTGGGACACCATTTCCACAGCACTTCATCATTGGGTTCATCCGAATTTGAGATACCACCACGAAGCCATCATGGTCACGGTGGATAAATTGATGAAAGTAGCTCATTTTTTCTCAGAAGACCACCTACACATCTAGTGTAGTGGCATGGGTATATCTTGATGAGATTGTCAAATTACATGGGATTCTGTAGAAGATCATTTGCGACCGTAATCCTTTGTACACTTCCCATTTCGCGACCACCATGCAAAGATGCTCTTGGGACAAGGATCAATTTCAGCACGACATATCACCCTAAGATAGATGGACAAACTGAGCGGTGAATCATATTTTAGAGGACATGCTTAGGATGTACATTATTGATCACATGTCAAGATTGGAATAATATCTATACTTGGTGGAGTTTTCCTACAATAATAGTTTCCAGTTTGATAGGCATGGCTACTTTTCAGAAATTTATGGCACATAATGTAGGATACCTCTTAGTTGGGACACGTTAGAGGACAGGGTTTCTCTTGGTCCAATATTAGTGTAGGATATGGAGCAAAGGGCCACCTTGATCGAAAAAGTTTGCGGAGGCACAAGACATGAAGAAGAAGTATGCAGACTAGCATAGGAGAGATCATAGTTTTGAGGTAGGCATGAAGGTGTTTCTTCATGTTAGACCACACAAGAGCCCTATCCATTATGGAAAAGGTTATAATATTTCTCCTAGGGTTTTGGGTCCTTTTGATGAGATTGCTCGCTACATCGGAGGATGCTACTTTACTACGAGTTAAGTTTCCACACATGTTCTAGTGACTTCAAGGAAGTCAAGTGTAAGGAGGGGATGTTGTGGCCACATCCCTTTAACACCTTTTTTTATTATTGGTTAAGATCTTGTCAACTACACTTATGGATATATTGTATCTTTCTGATTTAGCATGATTGTAGATGTTAGAGATATTGACTATTGTTAATTCGATTCATATTTGATGCATGTGGACCATTAGAGACATTTTATATTGATGTTGATATACTGTTGACATGGTTATATATATATATATATATATATATATATATATATATATATATATTTCGACATGTGATATATTTTGTGATATTGAGTATACCTTAGATAATTGGATTAATGTTTTGATCATTTCACATGGATGAAATGTGGAATAGAAATGTTGCTAGAAATTCTAAATGATATTGTATTTTCCTAGATGATATTTGATTCGTATATAGAGGATTTTGAATTTATATTGTATATTTTATCAAAGATGTTTTTAATGCGGCCATGAGGATGAAGAGGGTATTTATGTGTTCTCAGTAAGTAAAATTATTCACAACAAACCTCGGGCGATTGGAGACCAACCACATTCGAATTCTAGGTGAATTCAACAAGGGTCACCATGTCAACATGTAATTGTGTGTGTGTTATAATTATTTGGTTAGGGGAAAATTGTGACCAAGGGGTCATGTGTTGTCTTTTATTATTAGTTCCCTTTTACTAATGTTAGTATGTGTTCTTTTAGTAATGTAATTTACTTGTTTTAATTAGTTATATTTTCTATGTATGTTTTACCCGTTTATTGTTAATGGGTTGTAGTGTCTTAATTAAGCTAAATTAACCTTGTCCTAAAATAATTAAAGATGTGACCAAAAAGGATTTCATTTATTAGACTTGATTTTCTCTTGGATTTTGTGTTGTGTGTTGAATGCTTGAGATCTTGAGTGTTGTACATTTTATCCTTCATGGGAAACTCAAATTTTTGGTTAGAGGTCAAATTTAGAAGTTTGTGGGAAAAGTAAAATTTGTCCGACACCTCTTAAATTACTGTGCCAACCCTACCTATGGGTTGTGGGTAAAACTTAGACCCCATTAGGTGTTTTGGGAAGATAAAAAGGTAAAATGTTTATTGCACTTCCTTTCTTCCAATCAATTTTGTCCTTATGGGGTGTGGACTTAAATGGTGTGTGTAAGTAACTTGTCATTTTTTCGACCACTTATTAATTGTGCATTGGAATATGAGGTTGACTAAGGTAATGTGGAGTGGAGAGAAAATGAGGTGGCATCCTACTGGAGCCACACCATCCTCCTGTCTCCTTTTTCTATTTATTGAAATCATTTTTCTTGTTTGGGGGTTACATCCTTATTTTGTGCTCTTGCATTTTTGGAGAGTTAGAGAATTTTCTAGAGTGCTTGTGGATGCTTTCTTGGATTTGAGGAGCTTGGATAATTACTCTTGAACAAGATCTACTATGGAAATGTAGGAGATTTCCTTGTTTATGTCATGCTTTATTTTTGTGTTTATATGCTTGTGTTGAGTATTGTTTTCTTTGGAATGCTTGTTGGGTGTGGGTAGATTGCTTAAGTTTGGAGTTGGAGGATATTATGGGAGATTTCATGAATGGAGGCATAAGAATTTACCCTTTTTTTGGAGAGATTTTGGTTGGATTCCCATCCTTGTACAAGGAATACTTGCATTTCTTTCTTGTTTCTTTTATAAGGGAGGCATAAGAGATTGGGCGAGGCATCCGAGTATGTGGGAGAGATAATGGGTACTTGAGGGAGGCATATGAGTATGTAGGGGATTTGAGATATATATTGAGGCTTTGAGGTGGGCATCCATTCCCATTGGGAGGCATAAGTGGCCTCCCGTAGGTCTTGCTCCTTTCGCTTTCATTTTAAGCCTTATTTTAGTTTTTTTGTTGTTCTTCCTTCTTATGTTGTTGTTGTTTTAAATGTGGTTAAATGGTTGTAAAATAATTTTGTATGTTTTGGAACCTTGTTGTTACCGTGAGTTGGAATCATATCCCATTGTAATGTGGTTAGGGCTGGGGCCAATGAAGAGGATGGCTTATCTTCTTCATTGGATATCTTGGTTTTGTGGAGAGTGTTACCTCTCCCCCATTTTGTTGTGAATCAAAATAATCTTGGAGGAGATATCTTGTTGTTGTTTTGAAGCTTGGATCCTTTGTGGAGTCCCTAAGAAGACCCTTCTTGTAATAAACTTTCTTAGTATTATTCCCACTTAGAGTGGAGGAAACTTGTAATATGATATTCTATTTTAGCTTGTATTATTGTATGATCTTTCCCACTTCAAGTGGAGGACATTGTATTGATATTGTAAAGGAAAGTTGTATTCAAATAGTTGTTATTGATATTGTATTGTATGTGGAAAGAAACAAATAAGAAAAGAAAGAAGAAATAATTGTATTGTAGAGTTAGTTTTGCAAATAGAAAAGAAAGTAATTCTCCTTGTTGAAATCTTGGTTGTATTGTGAGAAAAGTAGTTCTTTGTGTTAAAATATATAAGCTATTTCAATGGAAAAGAAAGTTTACTTTCATTGTGAAGTTGTTTTATTATAAATGTGAAATAAGAAATATAGAAGTTGTAGATGTTGAAAATGTATACATAGTAAAATTGGAATGGAAAATAAAGTTGTTATAGTTGTTTTGAACATACATATGTTATAGTAAAAATGGGAACAAGAGAACAAGTTTGAAGTTTATTGTGTTTGGAAATATTGATTTTGTATTAGAAAATAACAATGTGAAATTAGATATAAATCATTTAATTTTGCTCTTGGAATTCAAAGAAAATTAGTGGAATAAAATGGAATAGATCTTGTAGTTATTATTGTTACTATTGGTTTTCAAAATACTTAAAATGAGTAAATTTTAACCAAGAAATGAACTAATGAAATGAAATTCCAAAACTAGAAATTTTAAGAGCATAAAACCAAGTTAAAAATGTATTTTATAACTTTGTAGTAAAATTTGGTTTTGTGAAAATTCTAGATTTTAGGTTCTATTTTTTAAAACATGACCACCTCCCTATGCGCAGAGCGGTGGTCTCGTAACCACCACTCAAGGCTAAGGTGGTGGTCTCAAAACCACCACTCATGCTAAGGCAGCGGTCTCAAAACCATCACTCAGTAGGGCGAAGGTCCATGGTTTGTCACCTAGGAAGGGCGGTGGTCCTAGGACCGCCGGTCTACTCTCCAGGGTAAGCGGTTCTGTCACTTACGACGAAGAACCCCACGGATCCATGCCTGTGTGCCAATTTTAGCTGGTTTTCTTTTACTAATTTATAAGTTGTAAAATTTAACTGATATCCACCAAAAATCAAACCATGAGTAAATACCATGTATTTGAGCAATAAATACATACAAATGGTGAAATTAAAACATCCTTTTCATTTCTAGTAATGGGGTAGGGTTTTCCCAAATATAAAAGCCCAATTATATATAGCTTTGAAATAAAACCAGATTGGTAGAGGAAAATCCCTCCCAATTCTTGAATGAAATAGATTACATTAATAAAACTAAAACTAAACTAAGTCTAAACTAGATCTCCATGTAGAATCCTCCATAGCTCTTCCTCTCTTGCTCCCATGGCTTTCTCCTCTCCAACCTGTAAATTCTACAAAATAAAATAGACCAAATGAGGAGAATGGAACAAAGAAAAGGTTTAATAGAAATTCATAATGATTTTAGGGCTAACTTTGGAACCCTACGATCTACTGGCCAAGATGGATTTGATGTAAGGGTAGAGAATTCACCCTACTTTTGTTAGGTAGAAATGTATTTTAAATGTTTAATTTAAGTCCTTAAGGGTATGTGTAGATGGGTCAATGGGGCCATTTCAATTGCTTTAGAGTGCTAAACCTTTGTAAGTTCTTAGAAGCCTTAGAGGTCACAAAAGGACTCTAAGTTAATAAGATAATGAATTTAATAAGTTAACATAAGGTTAACCTTTCTAGATTGAACATTATCTAAAGATAAGGAAATATTTAATTAAGTAAATCAATCCTGGTACCTCCCTATTTAATAATTGAATTATGGCCTCTAGAGATAAATTGAGAATATGTTAACCTTTATTATATACCGGGTTCTTTTATCTCTCAAAAGTGCACCCTTAGAGAGATGGCTACATGTTTTCTAAGCTTGCAAAATTTGATCTCTCTCTTTTGTAGATACAATGGAAACACCTCGGTATGTGGGTATACCTATTTATAGGTGAGTCTTCTGAGATCAAGGTTTTTCCTTGTTGATGTATCCTAAATTGATTTATGGGGTTTAAGGGGAAAAGATGACTGTAAAATAATTGAAACTAAGGTGATACACCAAATTTTTATGAGGGATTTGACTGAGTATATGCAAAATTGATATGTGAAAGGATTCTTGATGCACAAACCAATAGTTTTTTTACGAATGTTAAGGGAAAACACTTTGAGGTATTGAGGGAGATTATCACAACAATACTACTAAGCTAAACATGCACATTAATATCATGCAGAAATTACTGAATTTTACAACAGGGTAAGATGATTAATCAGGGAATTTACATTCACAAGACTAATAGAAACATACAAAAGACTAAAAATGATTAGAAAGGCAGAAAATACTTCACACTCAGAAGGAAAAACTAGCAAAAAATTGCTTCAAAGATTCTATATCCCAAAAAGTCCTCCCGTGCTTTGCAAAGGCATACAATATATAGCAAAATAAAAATTACCCTCTTCCTAAAAATATCCTAAGGCTTGTACTCACCCATGCATCTTATTTTTATCCTTTATTTAATAATAGATAAAGGAATAAAAATAGAGCATGCAATTACAAATAGGCATTTACTAACCTTGATTACAATACAATCAAACTGAAGTTGACTATTCTATTTTTAAGAAAGAAAGGGTAAATAATTTACTAATAATAAGCTTTCTTGCCGTAAAAGTCTTTCTGCTTTGAACATGCAACTTTTTCTCCTTCTCTATTTCGACCTCTTATGAAGCATGCAAAAATCAACTCTTTGTCTATGAGCAAAATAACCGTAATACTTGCAATATTTGCAAAAATAAACATCCACATATCTACTTAATGGGGACCACCTCCGATCTCAGTTCTCATGTTGACCCCTTATCTTCTAGTGGTCACAAAGGTGACATTTTGCAAATCATCTCTAGATCCTAGAAGTGGGGACAACCTCCAATTTGTTGGTTTGGCCACCTTGGTGGACTTAGCAATATAAAAGGGTTGACCATTTTACATGGCACATGCCACTATAGTCTCCATTTGGTTTGGGGACCACCTTTATGGACTTAGCATATTGTTGTGTCTAGATGTACATGGGGTCACTTTGTAAATATGCTATAATATATAGTTTTCACCTTATAGTTGTTGGCCTTGGAATTATCCAAATATAAAAAGGTAGAAATACCTTTTATTTTATCATTGCATAAATGATTTTGTTAGCCTTTGGTATATTGGGAACTCAGACTATAGTTGATCTTTTGAACATTTGAAAGTAATGATTTTGTTTTAATCATGGGCTGGCCCCTTTTGCACGATGACTCACCCCTCCACATGCTTTTTTGGTGGCTCATATAACTCATGTTGAGTTGCTTTGATAACAGTGATTAATCTTGGGTCGTTGATTTTTTTCCTTGATGCATTTGATGTCGTTGATCTTTATCATGAGTTAGAGTTTAAAATTTGCATTAAATGTGGCCTATGGGAACTGACTGTGGTTACTTGCTTTGATCTTTGAGCTTGATCCTCAGCCTTTGATATTTTCCCTCCGATCCCAAGCCATTGATTATTGACCTTGGTATGTTAGGTTAACTCACCTCTCGAGTTTGCATGTTAAAGTGAGGCTCAACCCTAATGACCATTTCATTTGGATTTTTACTATGCAGGCGAAGCCCTGGAAAATTTTTGTTTGACACCATTGTTTGAATATTTTGTACTGCATTTTTGTAAAAATGGTTCTCTGTCATTCTTTGCTTCTCTTGAGCGAGTTTCCTACAATACGGCTGCCATTGTTTGGATTCGAGCTCTCGGTTACTCCTTCTCTGAAGCTCTAAAAGGGTGAAGGCTTCACACACTTGTGTCGTTTCCTGCTCTTTTCTGAGTTCTTCTACTATGAGATTTTGAACTCTCTGCAACCCTTTATGTGTTATTCTTCTAGTTACGCACTAATCGTTGTTTTTCGAGTTGACTATGTAAATGGTGTTGAAGTCTCCGTAAGTTCTTGATCTCTAAGCATGGTAATTGATTTTCGTCATTACCTCTATTTTGGAATATTGATATTCATTTATTCCTTCCATGCTCTTCTTTCACAAACTCAACCTTGGTCATCTTTGAGTTAAGAAACCCGCTCTAAGCTTGATCTTTTCTTCTAAGGATATGCGTCTACAAGAGCTATGTGAAGATCCACGGTACTCCATTGTTAAGGTTTGTAAGGTTTATCTCATTCGAAAATGACCATTTGTACTTCTTACACCAAGAATACCATTATTTAAAGCAAGGTAGTCACGGTTTCATGATTTTTATCTCTCCCGATCGTATGTTGCTCATTTTGGTCAATACGTAGCCCACATTTTTACTTTTGGATCATATCTCCAGATCTCGACATTTTTGCATCGTGGGTTTTCTGATATCTTTGAAGGCCCGAGTTTTGCAAGGTTCCTTGATGTTGTCTCGTGGCACCCGTAGTCGTATACTTCTAAACTTTGAGTTTGATTCTCAGTAGCTTGTATATATTGCGATTAACTTGATCTCGTGAATACTTGGGAGCTCCTTCTTATCCCTTCCGGGAATGATCTTGTATAATTTTTCACTCTGTTCTTTAATATTTTCTTACTTTAATAACTTTGGAAATGTTGTCACATGGTAATACCAAAACATTGTTTCATATTTAAGTGCATGGAAACTATATCTATTGCTAGGAAATTCTTCTTCTTCGGGACTTTTTTTTTTTTTTCGCGATGAATAAATCCCTTGACTATAAGTTATAAGTGATCTTTGTCCATATAAGGTTAACCATTTGAATATAAATTGTTCTCACCGCGTTCGTGGTGTTACAATTGTATACTTTCTAAACGACATTATTTTCCTTGAAAATAGTTAGTCTGACTTTGATAAAATCTGTAACTAAAATGGCTTACCTGAAAACTCTGCATTTTATATATCCCTTTCTTTAGTTCACTTTTTGAAATGCCTACTTGTAACCTGTAGTTGCATTTATACTCTTTGATTCTGAAGTTGAAGATTACTATGATTGAATATTGAACTGAAAATGCCAACTGTAATAGAAATACACTTATGATATTTTGTAATTAAGATGCCTTTGTACCCTACAAGTGGTTTTCTAGAAATTACAAGTAGTTCTTCATCTATTTTTGATACTATTTTAGGCATAAGCCTTGATTCAAATGCTTGTTAAGATCTATGTAACTTGTTTCTTTTACTTAGATGCTTTATTTCCTTGATAGTAATATTTTTGGCATGGAGATTCTGAAATATTGATTTTTCATGGCGGAGCCCTAGAAAAATATTTCCAGAATTCTTTCTTCCATCCATTTCCAGCTATAGTAGTTGTATTTTCTGATTCAGAATATAGAATATAACACTTCCTGTTGAAGTTGATTTGGTAGTTTGAAATTGAAACATTATAATTGTTTATCTTGATCATGGCATGATTTTCTTCCTTTCTGTATCACTTGCTTCATTTAAATAATTATTTAAAATCATGTAGTAGATGAAACAACATGATGAGAATGTAGTGCCTCATCTCTCATTCTTATTTTTCTTCTTCGACGATCGTGTTTACTAAGCATTTAACATTGTTGTGCTCATGTTGATCCTTCACGGCTTTGCCTTTTTCGATTACCCTATTAAGAAAATATCTCATTCTTGAATTCTATAGTGGTTTTAATGATGTCTTGATGTTGTTAGGGCATGTCCAGCTAGAAGGAACATCTACATAATAATTATTATATTGAATTGTCAATTTGTGCTTATTATTATTTTACTCATTGTTGATGGGTGATCATTATTAATATGGTTAATAAATTTGTGTGCAGTAAAAATAATAATAATAATGACATTATTATTATTATTTTGTATGTCGATCGATGATTTTGTTTTATTATTATTCTATCGTCGAATGTTATCAACATTAATATTATTTATCCTTATGTTATTTTATTTTATCTTTCCGATCAATCAATCCTTGAGTCACGTAAAAGGAGAGCTTGTTTGTTGGTGGTGCCTTTGATTAGGGCGTGCTATTCATGTTAGTGTTTAACATTCCTCTTTAACCGTTGAGGCGTCGTTGCAAACCTGTAAATAAAAATTTTGTTGATAAAATGTTTATTTATAAATTTGTGGAGGTATCCACCCACCCCATCATTTCTTCTTCCCATCTTTGGCCGTAATACCCTTATTTTATTGTAATTATTTTTTATTTTTTTACTTCTTTATTATTGAAAAGACTTGATCTTTGTTGCGCATGTGATTGGGAGGTGGAACACCCGCCATCCCGTCATGTCTCCTCCATGTCATTGCATGCTTTGGGCTCTAGTTGGTAGGGGAGCTAGCCACTATTTTCTCTCTTCACAAGGTGCGTATTATAATGAAATTGAAAATTTGTCCGATCTACAAATCTCCTTTTGGTGGATGGGTATGCACTTTTCCCTAGTTGCATGGTGCTTTTGATGAAGGACTGGTCTAGGAGGATGTGTGCATTTTGGATTGGAGCCTCATTTTTGTTTAGTCCAAATGCGCTACTAATGCATTGTCCTTTTTTCTTTGATCATTGTTTCTCCTTCCTCCTGGCTCGTGATGGTAGCAAATTAATCAATCTCATCTCAATCAAGATAGAGACATCCATGGTTTACCGTGGAATTCTTGTGAAGTCTATAGTTTATGTAGATTAAGAGGCCAAAAGAGAAGTGTACGTGGTATGCTTTCATGGTATGGTGGAAGCTATGAATGTTGCGAAGAAAGTGTGTGGAATTGGAGTAGTTTAGGCAAGCCCTGCATGGGGCATGAGATGCTACTAGATTCTTCAAGGTTCAAGCAGATATTTGCTAAAGGAGAAGTAATACAATCATTCCTCAAGGAACAAGTGAATCTATGCAGAGGAGAAGTATGCAAAATGATGTGTAAAGATTTTGTGAGACTTATGCACACTCGTAAGTGCGGGCGTAGGGCTGCATAGGTGAACAAAGGAGAAGTGTCTGGGATATATCCTTGGTGCTGCCTCAACTCAGCTCGGGACCAATCAAGCTAAGTTCTACCTAAAAAGTCCTTGGTGTCGAGCACTACCTCGGCGTGTTCCAATAGAGTGGAGCATCAAAAAAGGAAGCTTATCGTGATGATGCTGATCTAGAATGATCTAGTCGATGGTGCAAGCCACCTTGAAGTGCACATAAATTTTTGGGCATGTTCTGATAGTGGAAGACAATAACTTTCCAAGAGCACAACTCATAATTTATAGGTTTACCAAGCTCGCAGATCGATGCAATTTGGGATCCGAAAAAGCTCCAAAATCTAAATTCCTTTTAATCTATGAAGTCACACAGAGATGTACATAGGACGAGTTTCACAACTCGCAATGCGGCATTGCACAGATGACGTAGACATCGGATATTAACATAAATGCTTTTGGGAGAGTTTCAAGGAAGTAGGCGGAAAAATTAATCAAAGTATTGCCCCTAGATTATTCAAGTCAACTTGAACACCCAATTTAGTTTGGGAGGTATTTAACATGGGACACTCAAATGTAATTTCATCACTCTAAAGACTCGATCGACTTTGCACTTAAAGTGAATGTTGTCATTTTTCCCGTTGTTTTTCCCCACTTTTTGTATGTGTGGGCTTTCTCTTTAGCCTGAAAACACCATGCGTATGGTATGGTGGTGGCCTAAAACTCTTGTGGAGGGTGGTTCTTCATTTGATGATAACAGTCTATACTCCGAAGCTGCAAAGTCATACCTCTTCTTATAATTCCTTGTGGAGTGGTGGTTAGTTGGTCATTATGTATCTGGGTCATTTTTGTTTGGTTGCTAGTCTTGTTGTGCTCATCCTTGTCGTGACATCTACTTGGACCACATCTCTTTGAGGTACTTTGTTCAGAAGTTCACCTTCCTCCAAAGATATTACTCGCACATTACTGTCGCATTTACGATCTAAGGTGCTAAATCGAAAGGTGGGTGATGGATTGGATACCGATCTACTGGTCATTTGGAATATACCCAAACATGTAATATTATTCTCTTGTAGTAGATAGAATCTTGTAGTTCCAATGGAGGGATTTATAGTATTTGCATGACCAACACTTGTTGTATCAGTGCTCGTAATAAACCGGTCAGGGTGTGTATGGATTTCTTAGCGAGGCTAACTATCTTGAGGGAGATGTAAACTGTATTGGCCAACACCGTTTAAACATATTATTTTATTGTTGGTTCGGCACAAACTGGGTTCGTTGGAAAAGCTTGAGGATTTTGAGCAAAGGTGAAATGGTAAAATTTACTGACGGTCATGATCGGTTAGACAAAATGCTTAAGGGTCATTGCTTGAACATAATTTCGTGGTTTCAACCGCTTCCCATGGCCCCTGTGCATGGTTCACCTCCCTCATCTTTCATAACTCTCGTACTTTAGTTTTTTATTTGCAACTTGGTATAATTTTAAAATATTAGGATTATAATACAATTAAATGTTTATATCAACTCGTTGCAAAAATAATGAAATGTCGTGTCGTAACTCACGAAGTCAAAATAACTTATTTGCATTAAAACATGAACTTCCACCCTCATTCTGAGGTGATGTAGAAAACTTCCTACCCAACTAGATCGCTACAATATTGTTTTATCGACCAAATGAAATTGACTTCCCAGTAATAACGTTGATCATCTCCTGGTTTAAATAGATAATTTTTACATTTTTCGGAGACTCATTAAGTACCCTTCATAACTCTAAAAATGAGATGTTAAGCTTCATTCATGTACCTTGTTATGTGAGGAGTCACCTTGACCTTTGGATTGACCCCGAATGAAAAATATGTGACCTTTTTTATGCTCTCATAGGATCCTGTTCATTATACAGTTTACAACAGTGAGAAAGCTATTAAATCTAGAAATTTGGCTTTCATTTTGAACCTCCATTTCAAACCTGGATAGAGAAACTATTATCCGTCGTCATAAACTTCTAGTGTTTTTACTAGACAATTGCATGGAACATTTAGTTTGGAAAAAAACTTTTGTATAGTTTGGAAAATCCATTTTGTAGCCTCTTCGGTCATAGTTTGACGATGTCAAATTGGACCAATTAGTACTTGTCTCTCCGTAAAAAAAAAACTTGTCGTTGTTTGAAAATGGTTTTATATTTCTCGTTCCATCAACTCGATGAATTCTCCTTATATAGGGAACTTATAGGAATTTTCTCATTACATACTCACCCATCGAATGCAAATTTTTGATTTTCTCGAGCCCTCGAGCTAACTTTTGTTCAATTTACATGATCAGCAACTATGACCAAGTGGCCCTAGAAAACTAGCCGCCAAACGTAAACCATTCGCTTATTTCCAAATTATGTCGATTCTTTATGAACTCTTGGTATATAGGTGGAAATGTATAAATTTAATCATGGCATGTGTTCTCATCAGAAAGACAACCTTTGGAAGTGGTTTATTAGCCTCGTGAGCCCATTTTGAATGTTTTGTAGCTAGTAAGAAATCATTAAATAGAAAGTTCATGGGACCCTCATCGGGTTGCCAAACCACCATAGATACTTTTGACACATGTAAATAACTATTTAAAACTTTATAGTGTAACTTGTTGTTTGAAATATAACTTTTGACAAAATGGTGTTTTCTCTCTCTTCCCTTCTCTTTCTTTCTCCTACTGTTACAAAATGAAGTGAAATGAAATGTAAGGAATACATGTCTCTAAACCTTTAATTTTGATTCAAATTGTAATTATTATCATATGTAAATGGGAAACTGAAAAAAGATAATTATGTTAGATTAGGGTGGATGCCATGCCAAATAATTATCACCGATATCATGCCGACGTGGTTTTGCAGGATGAAAGAGTGATGGTGAAAAGGAAATGTGTAATTCATTTATTATCATTGTAATTTATATAGTTCATTGTTAATCGAATAAATGTATAATGTTGTCTCATGTTACAGACTGTTATATTTGATAATTTGTTGATATGTATGAGATGATGGTTTCAAGGACATCTAGGAAATGTGCATTTAATCCCAGGTTCAATTTTGATTCATAGTACACATGGCAAAAGGGTTTGATATATATAAGGTAAATGAAATTGAAGTAATATCTTGTAGTGCATATTTAGTGTTCAATAAAGGATTAACGAGTCATCTTGTGCATTCATAATTTGTAAATGTAATATAGAGATTTAATCGAAACACTCTACCCTTGTTCATTATCGTAGCATTACTTGTTTTCATGTGTGATACTTCTTACCGTAGAAGACATTGAAAACCGTAGAGTGAAATTAAACCTACGCACTCGATGGAAATCTCCTAGTCCGAGTAAACAAGAGCCCAAGAATGGGTTTATTGTCTTAGTCGGTATGGTTGGTAACATTTTCATAAACCTAGAAGATAGGAGTGACACAAAGAAAACTTTTCCTTGACCAAGTAGAACTTAATCCTCCTTCGTATCCTAGTGGAATACCTTATTTTCCTAAGATAGATTTAAAAGTAAATTTCTTCATCAAATGAAATCCCTGTTGGATCCAAACGACATAAATGGAGATCAGGATATAGTTGTTTCTTACATTGCACTCTTGTTAATGAACCCCCTTGGCTCCACACAACTAAATGTGCTACCTTGGTTCCTATCAACATAACACCTTGGTCCCTTCTAGAAGGTGGTTTAGCATAAATTTGTCCTCTCGCTTAAAACTCATATATAGTTGAGGGATAGACCCTTAGGTGAAGTTGGGAATTGATCTAAACCTCACGTTGATTTGGATGTTAACTTAGGGTTTGTGTGTAGCTTCAAGTCTTCTAATCATTTTTGTCTTCAAGAGGTTAGACAAACACTTCGTAACTCCTTTTACAAGACAATGCTAAAAATAAGGCCATAATGTGACATAGAAAATAAAGCATATAAGAGTAAAAAGGTAGACATTGAATATATGTTCGAGAAGAAGATTCTTAACATAAGAACAAGATAATTAAGTATTTTATATGCATTCGAATTATGCCAAATAAGTATGCAAGTTATGGAAAATTTTGTAAAGAATAAGAAGCCAACTTAAAATGGTCAAACTATAAATTAAATGTGGAATGAACTTAAATTTTTGTAGATGGATAGAGTAGAAAGTTATCCTTGCACAATAATGTTCTTAGAATGTTAATCGTAACTAAAATATAATTAAAGAAATGATGTGTTGTGGGTTCGCCATTCCTGAAGTCTTTTTTTGTTGTGGTTGGGTCATTACTAGTAACCATTCATTAAGAAAAGTGTGGCATCGACATGCCTATGTTGTTTTCATGTGTCTATGTGAGTCGATGACTTATGTGATTGTCGTATGCGAGTCGAGTTTTTGTACTTGGATCCCTTTTTGTTTTATGTGTAGTGAGCAATTTAAGTAAAAAAACTATCCTTGTATTTTATTGTTGTAATTGTGTGTGTATAATGTGGGCACTACATACGGTATCGTGAGCGAGGTTCATGTTCTCGAACCTTTGGGATGGATTGTGTTGTGATGATTCCGCATGATGGTTGTGGTTATTGGAAGAGTAATGTGATATATGTTGTTATGTGAACTATGTCGTAATTGTGACCTTATGGGAGAACATGTGGTCAATGTCACTTAATCTGTAATTATTATCATGTTGATGTGATTTTAATGAGAGTATTGACTCGTTTTTGTGGATTCAATGAGGAATCCATGTGTGATGTACCAACTTATTGTTTATGCGAAATGAATGTTACTATGTGATCGCAGAGGGTTAAAACATTTTGGCTTTATGTGATATGGAGGTGTATTGATGTATTGCATGACACAATTGATGTAAAGTGAATCACATTTCATCATGATATCATCACCGTATTGTGAATAGTTGTGTGCATCATCGTGTTGTATTTTAATTGAATATATGTTGTAAGGTTAGACATTGGGTTTGTCATACACGTATGGTTTGTGTAATATGTGATTGTTCCTTGTGATTTAGGGGCATATAGTGAGTATGATCCCTAGTGTATGTGATTGCACCTTGGGTGCAAGATGTGGTAATGTGATGTATCGTGACTCATGAAAGTAGTTATTGTGTTATACCCTTTATATAAATACCATGTGTAATATGTTATGGTTAAGGTGCATGAATCACCATTCATTAGTGATGTAGTTATGTGTATGTGGTGAACCTTACACTAGACGACCTTAAGGGGATAAACTGTCAAGAGTGTATGTGTGAAGAGATGAGGCATGGACCATGTATTCATAATCTTATGCCGAGTCCGAGTGAGGAAGTGGTGTCTTATATAGACTAAAACCCACTTCTATCTATTTAGTATACTTTGAGCTTTCTCAGTATATTGTGGGTGCGCACCACCTTAGGCTCAACTTATGCAACTAGAGTTCCCTGCTCTTTCCTATTGGATTGTTCATTGAATAATCCTATGTGATTTTGACTATGTTGATCCTTGTGGGAGTATGGAGGAATGATTCAAGTAGAGATGATGACAGTTACATTATTTGATATACTCATTTATGGTTACATGTATATTTTTACGAGCTGAGGCTCGATGTCCGAGTGTCAAAGAACTCGATGATTACCCCTTTGTGGCAGGTATGAGGCCACATAGTGATCAGTAATGTGCTATTTTCCAATTACATATTTTATTCGTAAATTGATCATTATCTCTTTTAGCTATAACTAACTGTTTTCTTGATTGACATGTTCTTATATTTTGGGCATTTATTTGATTGTTGCATTAACATTTGGATTTTGCACTAACCATGGCTAATTAGCCATTTTTTTTTCTTAGTTTTAAAACTTTCTTTTCATATTTAAAAGTTTTGTAGCCTAGCCCAAGGCTTTTGATTTTTCCACTTGGCATTTGATTAGATTGTTATACTTTAAAGTTCTCATGTCGTAATTTGTTGGAATAGGGTCATGGGATTAACCATGGAGTGGTTGAACCCATGGACCCGCTTCGTCAGTATGGGGGTATGCCCCAAGGAGTTATAGATAACTAGTGGGTTGTTGAACCATGAGTTATTATGTCACTTGGGTTAGGGGTGACACGGCTCTATGTGCCAGGGGCCATAGGGTGACCCGACCTCATTAAAAGGAGAAAGGAGATGAGCCTTTGTGGTTGAGTGACCTGATATTCTTTATAGCACTCTATGGTTGAGTGACCTAATATTCTTGATGGGGCTCTATGGTTGAGTGACCCGACTTGGTTTTGACACTATGATTCTTTCTCTATGAGAGGTATATGGAGATTATTTTGGTGATGGTTTGAGAGGTATATAGAGATTATTTGGTGATGGTTTGGGAGGTATATGGAGTTGTTTTATGATACTTCAGGAGATATATGGAGTTATTTCTTGATATTTTGAGATGTGTGGAGATTGGTATAGTGAGTTATGTGTACCCGTGTGAGTCTTTTTGACACCTTGTTATGTTTGAGGCTTGACTCTTCCCTTGGTTGGTATGGACTATTGGATATTATCTTGGCACTATGTTGGTATAGTCATGGATTTTACGTCATGTGATGCCCGTTGTATATGTATCACCGTGATCATTATGTTTGTCGCCCACATATGTGTACTTGGATCTATGTCAGGACATAATTGTCGGGTTATTTTCTATGTGGTCTACTTGTTGTCATTCCATGGAGGAATTAAAATATTTTGTGTTATGATATAGTCATGAAGGTAGGTAGCAAGATAGCTCGTGGGTTTTTTGTGTTGTGTTGAGTCTTGTGTGACATCTTGATGTTAGTTATTGTTAGGGAACCCACGAACTTAAGACAACTGAAAAAAATTTCTAAACAATGAATATTATAATCTTGAGATAAGAAATAATGTAAAAGAAAATGCTAAATAAGTAATAAGGTAAAATGGAACTAACAATCTTCACGTAACCTTAAAAGTTAAATTTTATACCTGATGTTCTGGGCCACACCCATGACCATGATTTTGTGTCTAAAATCTTAACCTTAGAGCGTACCTTCGCCATATTCGTTCCTTGTTGCTTACCATTTCTCCTTCTTCATTGTATGTCGCATCGAGGATGATGCTTTCTTAAGGGGAGGAGAATGTAGTGCCCCATCCCTCATTCTTCTTTTTCTTCTTCGACGATCATGTTGCTAAGCATTTAACGTTGTTGTGCTCCTGCTGATCCTTGTTGGCTTCACCTTTTTGATTACCCTGTTAAGGAAAAATATCGTTCTCAAATTCTATAGTTGGTTTTAATGATGTCTTGATGTTGTTAGGGAATGTCTAGCTAGAAGGAACATCTACATAATAGTTATTATATTGAATTGTCAATTTGTTTTTGTTATTTTACTCATTGTTGATGGGCAATCATTATTAATATGGTTAATAAATTTGTGTGTGGTAAAAATAATAATAACAACGACATTATTATTATTATTTTATATTTCAATCAACGATTTGGTTTTATTATTATTCTATCATCGAATTTTATCAACATTAATATTATTTATCCTTATGTTATTTTATTTTATGTTTCCAAATGATCGATCCTTGAGTTGCATAAAAGGAGAAGCTTGTTGTTAGTGGCACCTTTGATTAGGGTGTGGTGTTTGTGTTAGTGTTTAACGTTCCTCTTTAACTATTGAGGCATCATTTCAAGCTTGTAAATACAAATTTTGCTGATAAAATGTTTATTTATAAATTTGTGGAGGTATCCACCCACCCCACCATTTCTCCTTACGATGCTGGCCATAATACCCATATTTTATTTTAATTATTTATTTATTTTTTATTATTGAAAAGACTTGGTCTTTGGTTGCATGCGATTGGGAGGTGGAACACCCGCCATCACGTCATGTATCTTCCATGGCATCAAGCGTCTTTGGGATCTAGTTGATGGAGAGCTAGCCACTATTTTCTCTCTTCCAAGTGCATATTAATGAAATTGAAACTCTGTTTGATCTAAAACTATCCTTTTAGTGGCTGGGTATGCACTTTTCCCTTGTTGTGTGGTGCTTTGGATGAAGGACTACTCTAGGAGGATGTGCGCATTTTGGATTGGTGCCTCATTTTTGTTTAATCGAAATGCACGATTCTTAATGCACTATCCTTTTTCTTTGGATCGTTGTTTCTCCTTCCTCCTTGGTTTGTGATGGAAGCCTGTAATTAGTCTCATCCGAATCGATGTAGACGTCCATGGTTTACTATGAATTCGTGAATGCTCTGCTTTATGCAGATTGAGAGGCAAGAAAGACAAGTGTATGTGGTATGCTTTCATGGGATGGTGGAAGGCTGCGAATGTTGGGAAGAAATTTTTGGCATTGAGTAATTTAGGCAAGCTCTGCATGGGCATGAGATGCCACTAGATTCTTCAAGTTTCGAGAAGCTCTTTGCAAAAGGAGAAGTAATACAATCGTTCCTCAAGGCCCAAGTGACTCCGTGCGAGATGAAAAGTGTGCACGATGATGCGTAAAGGTTTTGGGAGACTTATGCACACTCTACAGGATGTGCGACACAAATGAACTTTGAAGGTGCGGTGCACAGCCGCACAGTGCACAAAGGAGAAGTTTGTGGGGATGTATCCTTGGTGCTCTACCTCAACTCGAGTGGACCAATCAATCAGGTGATGCCAAAAAAGTCCTTAGTATCGAGCACTACCTCAGAATGTGTCAATTGAGTGGAGCATCGAACAAATGAAGCTGACTGTGATGCTGTCGGTCTAGAATGATCCAGTCAAACGGTGCAAGCTAGCTTGAAGTGCACATAAATTTTCTGGGGATGTTCCGATAGTGGAAGATAATAACTTTCCAAGAGCACAACTCACAATCTAGAGGTTTACCAAGCTCGGCAGTCGATGCAATTTCAGCTCCGAGAAAAGCTCCGAAGCTAAATTCCTTTTAAGTTGTGAAGTCACATAGGATATGTGTATAGGAGGAGTTTCAAAGCTCTGCGTAGTTGCACACAGATTACGTAGCCATTGGATATTAACATAAATGCTTATGGGAGAGTTTCAAGGAAGTAGGCAGAAAACATAATCGAGGTATTCTCCCTAGATTATTCAGGTCAACTTGAACACCCAATTTAGTTTGGGAAGGTATTTAACTAAACACTCAAAACATAATTTCATCGACTCTAAACACCGATCGAATTTGCACTTAAAGTGAATGTTATTGTTTTTCCCATTGTTTTTCCCTCTTTTTGTATGTGTGGGCTTTCTCTTGACCTATAAACACCATACGTATGGTTCGATGGTGGCTTGAAACTCTTGTGGAGGGTGGTTCTTCATTTGATGATAACAGTCTATACTCAAGTCAGAAGTATAGTTGTTGAGTTTCATTCGCGTACTCAACAACTCGTAACTCTTAAAATGAGATGTTGAATTTCATTCGTACCTTGTTATGTGAGGAGTCACCTTGACCTTTACATCGACCCGAATGAAACATATGTGACCTTTTTCGACATTCTCATAGGACCCTGTTACACTTTGGTTTACATCGGTAGAAAGTTGTTAAATCTAGAAATTTGGCTTTCTTTTAAACCATCATTTGAAACATGGATAGAGAAATTAATATCCGTCTTCGTAAACCTCTAGTGTTTTTACTAGACAATTGCATGGAACATTCGGTTTGGGAAAAAATGATTTTCTCCGTATAGTTTAGCGAGCCATTTATTAGCCCTCCGATCACAGGTTTGACGAGGTCAAATTGGACCAATTACTACTTGTCACTCAAGAAAAAAACTTGTCGCCATTTGAAAATGGTTTTCTAGTTCTTAGTTTCGCCACGACTCAGATGAATTCTTCTTCTAGAGGGGAACTTGTGGAAGTGTCTCATTGCATGCTCACCCATCGAACGCCAATTTTGATGTGGTTTTCTGAGCCCTTGAGAAAACTTTTTTGTTCAATTTGCACTAGGCCAACTATGACCAATGGCCCTGAAACTAGCCGCCAAACATAAACCGTTCGCTATTTCCAAATTTCGTTAGTTGCTATGAACTCTTGGTATATAGGTGGAAACGTATAAATTTAATTGTGGTGTGTGTTCTCATTGGAAGACAACTTTTGGAAGCGGTTTCTTAGCCTCCGAGCCCATTTTGAACGTTTTTGTAGCTAGTAAGAAAATGTAAAAATAGAAAGTTGTGGGACCCTCGTCAGGTTGCCAAACCACCGTAGATACTTTTGACACATGTAAATAACTATTTAAAACTCTATAGTGTAACTTGTGTGAAATAGAACTTTTGACAAAATGGTGTTTTCTCTCTCTTCCCTTCTCTTTCTCTCTCTTGGGTTACAAAATGAAGTGAAATGAAATGTAAGGAATACATGTCTCTAAACCTTTAATTTCGATTAAAAATTGTAATTATTATCATATGTAAATGGGAAAAAAAATATAATTATGTTAGATTAGGGTGGATGCCATGCCAGTGAATTATCATTGATATCATGCTCACATGGTTTTGCAGGATGAAAGAATGATGATGAAAAGGCGATGTGTAATTCATTTATTATCATTGTAATTTATATAGTTCATTGTTAATCTGAATAAATGTATAGTGTTGTCTCACGTTACGAGAATGTTATATTTGATAATTTGTTGATATGTATGAGATGTTGGTTTCAAGGACATCTAGGAAATGTGCATTTAATCCTAGGTTCAATTTTGATTCATAGTACACATGGAAAAAGGGTTTTATATTTATATAAGGTAAATGGAATTGAAGTAATATCTTGTAGTGCATATTTAGTGTTTAATAAAGGATTAACGAGTCATCTTATGCATTCATACTTTGTAAATGTAATAAAGAGATTTAATTGAAACACTCTACCCTTATTCATTATTAGAGCATAACTTGTTTTCATGTGTGATAGTCCTTACCGTAGAAGACATTGAAAATCAGAGTGAACTTAAGCATACACTTGATGGAAATCTCCTAGTTTGAGTAAACAAGAGCCCAAGAATGGGTTTATCATCTTATTCAGTATGGTTAGTGACATTGTCATAAACCTAGAAGATAGGAGTGACAAAGTCAAAAAAATTTGGAGTATTTAGTGCCTTTGACTCTCCTTCGTATCCTAGTGGACTACCATGTTTTCCAAAGATATATTTAAAAGTAAACTTCTTCATCAAATGAAATCCCTATTGGATCCAAATGACATACATGGAAATTGGGATATAGTTGTTTCTTGTATTGCACTCTTGTTAATGAACCCCTTTGGCTCCGCACAGCTAAATTTGCTACCTTGGTTCCTATCAACATAATACCCTAGTCCCTTTTGGAAGGTGGTTAAGCATAAATTTGTCCTCTCGCTTAAAACTCATATATAATTGAGGGATAGACCCTTAGATTAAGTTGGGAATTGATCTAAACCTCAATTTATTTGGATGTTAACTTAGGGTCAGTGTGTAGCTTCAAGTATTCTAATCATTTATGTCTTCAAGAGGTTAGAAAAACACTTCGTAACTCCTTTTACAATACAATGCTAAAAATAAGGCCATAATGTGACGTAGAAAATAAAGCATATAAGAGTAAAAAGGTAGACATTGAATATATGTTCGTGAAGAAGATTCTTAATATAACAACAAGATAGTTAAGTATTTTATATGCATTTGAATTATGCCAAATAAGTATCCAAATTATGTTAAAAAATTTAAATAATAAGAAGCCAACTTAAATGGTCTAACTATAAATTAAATGTGGAATGAACTTAAATTTCATGTAGATGGATAGAGGAGAAAGTTATCCTTGCACAATAATGTTCTTAGAATGTTGATTGTAACTAAAATACAATTAAAGAAATGATGTGTTGTGGGTTCACCATTCCTGAAGTCTTTTTTTTCTTGTGGTTGGGTCATTACTAAGAACAATTGATTGAGAAAAGTGTGGCATCGACATGATGATGTTGTTTTCATGTGTCTATGTGAGTCGATGACTTATGTGATTGTGGTATGCGAGTCGAGTTTCTATACTTGGAACCCTTGTTGTTTTGTGTGTAGTGAGTAATGTAAGTAAAAAAATTATCCTGGTATTTTACTATTTGTAATTGTGTGTGTATAATGTTGGAACTACAGAGAACGTCATAAATATCCTTTTACATGGCAAAGCCCCGCAAAATTTTCCTAGAACCTTCTTTTTATTCTTTTAAAGAAACCCTTTCTTCTTTTCACTAACTTCAACTTCTTAAAATCGTATTCTTCCTTTTTAGTTGTAACTAAAACATGTACTTCTATTTGCTAGTCCCTTTTCTATACTATAACTTCTTCCATTTGCAGAAAATACTAAGTTTGAATTAGATTAATCCTTGTTTCTAGTCTCGTACTTATGACTTGTCTATTTCTTCTTGGCTTCAACCGTTACTGCTCGATTAAGAAAATAATTAGAAAATACTTAGGCTTTTTGGCCTCTCTTGTATCCATGTTTTCTTATTTTCTTTTCTCTTTCTTATTTTTGAGTGAGTAGAGCATGTATGCATTCTGATCTTCAAGTAAATTATATCTCCTGTTTTGAAGAGATTCATATGCACGAACTAGGACAATAAGGAATATGAATTGATCTCTGAGCTCATAACTGACAGTTCATCTTTTCTTCTTTTTAGGTACAATGACTTCTACAACGAAGATGAAGAAGGAAAAAAGTTGGGATGGAGCTACTCCGAACAATGAAGAAAACCCTAAGGCAATGATGGGTTCACTCATACTCCTTACTTTATTTTTCATGCATGTGTACCTCTTATTTCAGTAGTTGTACTTTACTTTTCAGTTACATCCCACGACTTGTGTGGGAACATTTGAAATTTCCTATGAATAAACCGTTGAATTTTGTAAACAAGTTGTATATTTCTTTCTACATTTCCACTTTCGTATGGATTGTATGATGAACTAAATAACTCAGTAATATAATTGAATGTCTTAATCATGAAGGAAAGAAAATTAATGAGAACCTGTAACATTCAATAATGAACTCTGATTTCTGTAATCTACACTTATGTTTGTTGTCCCAAAACTCAACATTTCACCTATTCTATAATTCGGTATCTTCATCAAGGCAACACAGTTGTCCTTCGAGGCCCTTGTGTTCTTTTGTTCAAGATATCATGAAATTTTAGACTATGTGATTGGTTATGTTTGGGACAGTGAAACATAGCTCAACTTTCATTTAATCATTAACTAATTCAGCAAAGAATCAATAATATATAAACTCCCTTAACTTAGGTATACTTCAACACCGCCTTCATCAGAATGTGACGAAGTTTTGAGTTTCCCATTTTGTAGAAGTGCAAAATTTGTCAACATTTACGCGATCTTGCATGGGAAATCTACTTGCTAGTTTATAGACCAGTTCCTTGCTCTTGTCCATTGGGTACGAATTAAAAAATGTAACCAAATTTTCCTCTTCCGAAAGGTCCAACCGTTCCTAAATGGAACTAAAACTAGGAAAGGATCCGGTAAACTGATCACGTGCACGAATGCACTTATTAAATTGAAAAACAATGCAATGTGTAGAAACTACACTTATTGAAGTGAAATCCTACTCTAAAAATCACCGTAATATTTTTCAATAATAGTGTTTGAGAAACATACCATTCACGAGGAATGGAAGTTCCTCTCTCTGCTCAACTTCAAAATCTGAAAAGCATTGTGTTCTTTCGCAAGCTAAAATCATGTAAGGGCCACTCAAGATTATAAAAAAATTTGTGTGTCTTCCTCGGCTTTGTACAATTAACATCCCACTTTAACACAATATCTCCTTCATTGAAGAATCTGAACTTGGCTTTCTTGTCAAAAGTCTTCATTTGTTTATGATTAATTTCCATATTCAAATGGGCTTTATCTCTTAGATCTTGTAATTCCATTAACTCGCATAATGAATGCAGTAATGGTTCATTCTCAAGTAGGTCCATTTGATTCATAAAATCCAATGTAGGTAACTCAACCGAAATAGGCATTCTTGCTTCTTTTCTGTACACAAGTTTATATGGTGAATTACCAACTGATCTTTTAGGAGTTACCCTATCAGCCCAAAGTGTCGAATTCAACATCAGATGCCAAGATCTTTGATTATATTTGATTTTTCTTCTAATGATCCTTTAAAGGTTCTTGTTAGTACTTTCAGCTAAGCCATTACCTTGCGGGTAATAATTAGATGAAGAACTTAAGTAAACTCCATGGTTGACAACCCAATCTGTTATCTTTGCACAAAGAAATGCTAAAGCATTTTTTTATATGATAGTTGCTAGAACACCAAATCTGCAAACTATTCCTTCATAAAAGAATAGTATGTAAGCTTCATTAGCATCATTCAAGGCTATTGCTGTAATCCATCATGTGAAATAATCTATAGCAGCTTAAGATCCATTTGTGTCCTTATGACCATGGGAGGTTTATCATGCCAATAAAGTAAAGACCCCACTACATAAATGGCTGATCAATGAAATAGGTTGTAAGGGAAGAAAAGCTAACGTTATTTTCCAATAAAGAAAGAACATTTTTACACTTTCTGACCCATTCAAAATAGTCCTTGAATATGCTAGGCCAATAGTAACCAGCTTTCATAATTTTTAAGGCTATGGTACATGATAAAAAATGACCTCCTGCAGGTCCTTCATGGAATTCACAATATTTTCATACTTTTATCACACAGTCGACACACATATGCAGAAGATTCCATTTATATCTCTTTTGAACAACACACTATCAATAAAGATATAAGGTACAACTTGTAATCTGAAATATCTTTATTTATTCTTGTCCATACCTTCCGGATAGGTGCCATGTTGTAGATAGTTAACCAAATCAGTCATCCATCTTGATTCTTGAATCTCATGAGTGAGCTCAAGCTACTGATTTTCTGGTTGAACCATGATTTTTGATTGCTGATACACAATTTTAGCATGTTGTTTTGAATCATCTGGTTCTATAGCTTGTTGTTTTTCCATATCAGTAATTAGATGTTCACATAAGCCTTTCCCTTGAACCATCTTAGCAACTCAGATATCAACATCATATTCCATGACCTTCGTTATCCAGTTTGCTCTTTTCTCATTCAATTCTTTATTTAGCAAGAATGCTTTCACACTTGGATGAGAAACAAGAACATGGATTTTATTGTTCGAAAGCATGTACTTGAAATTATTTAGTCCTCGACTACTGAAAGTACTTGTTTTTCAAGGAATGTGTACCTGTTTCATAATCATGCAAGCTCTATCCAAAGAAAGCAATAGGTTGCTCAATATTTTCATCATTGACTTGAGTTAATATAGCTGAGATTGTTTCAGCTCCTGCAAGTGCATACATTGTAAAATATTTATCGAAATTTGGATTTACAAGAGTAGGATCTTGAGAGATAGCTTCTTTGATTGATTCAAATCCTTCTCTCCCTTCACTGGTCCAATGAAGTTTTCTCTTTCTTTAGGATAGCTATCGGTCTAACCAATGTTGCAAAATATGGAAGAAATCTTCTAACAAAGTTGATTTTCCTAAGAAAACTTTTTAATGCCTTCTTATGATAAGGAAATGATAGCTATGATATGGCTTCGATTCTCAAAGGATCAATTACTAATCCTTGCTTGGAAAAAATATGACCAAGCAATTTACTTTGATGCACTAAAAAGATAGACATAAGTGGATTCAAAGATATCCCAAATTATCTGCATAACTGAAAGGTCCTCCTTAGATGTATTAGGTGTTCTTCTATATTTTTTTGAGAGCATGGTAATGTCATCTAAATAATCCAAATGCATTTATTTAACAAGATCCGAAATCCATATCCATTACACATTGAAATGTTACACCGGCATTCAAAAGACATCCTTTTGTAAGCATAAGTACCCCACTTGGTGGAAAAAGTTGTTTTATATCTATCCTCTTCCCGAACTAAAATCGATTATATCCACCATAGTCATCCAAGAGAGATAATTTATCTCGCACTGAAGTCGCTTCTTAAAATCGATGCATATTTGAGAGTGGGTAATGATCTCTTAATGAAGCTTTATCAAGATCTTTGAAATCTACACGTCTAATTTTATCATTCTTCTTCCTAACAGGGACAAGATTGTCTACCCAATTTGAATGCTTAATCGGAAAGATAATACCTAATTTAATAAAATTAGATAATTCTTTCCTCATTAGAGGCTCTATTTTGGGATTTACAGGCCTTTATTTTTGTCTAACGAGTTTATAATTTGGTTGCAATTTGATAGTATCTTTGTGCTAAAATGGGATCAAATCCTTTCGGTCTTGGTATTTCAAGCGAAAACATAGCTAAATTCCTTGCAAATATTAAAAATGACTATTTTTCTACTAAGGAGCATACCTTTACAAGAAACAACTTTTTCCCTTCATCAACTGAGATCTCTTCGTAATTATCAACATGGGTTGACATCTTAGTCTTGACCTTCCTTAACTGATCGTCAGTGTTGAAGATGTCTTCTAATGTAACTTGAGACCTCAACACAGTTTATTTGTCTTCAACTGAACAATCTGGTCACCATATAAGTGTTGTAATTTATCTTGATTAACTGCAAAAAACTTAGCTTCTTGTTGTAAAAACCTATATATTTTATCATCACTTTCAAAAACTTGCCAATTTGAATCGTTATCAGGTATTGATGGCACGAGAATTAGCTATATATGAGGCTGAATTTTGTTATTTTCAATCTGTTTCAGCATTTCAAAACTAACCCCAACTATTACAAGTGTGTTTGCATGCTTATTTTCAGCTCTATGAATAGACTGAATGTTAACAGCATCAAAATCTTCCATTAATTCTAAAACTCTATGTTTGTAAGACTTCATTAATGGATTCTTACAAACATTGAAATTTCTTACTTGATTGATAACTAACTCAAAATCACCAAAACTTATAGTATGCTAATACCTTTGTTTTGGCCCAAAGCAAGCCATGAATTAATGCTTTGTACTCAGTTGCATTACAAGTTCATGAAAATTAGATACTCAAAGTTGAGAAATACCTTTCATTTGTTGGGGAAGTAAGTATCAAACTTGCTCCCTATATTTTCTTGTTCTTAGCTACATTAAAATGAAGCTTCCAAATCCCTTCTGCTGAACCTTCTATTTTGGACAGCAAGGGAAGTGGTGTATTTTCTTCATGCATACAATACACACCAAATATGTGTTCTTCAACTTCCTTAAAAGGATCATGAGCATGTTCTTCCATTGTCTTTTCATCCATAAACATGTTAGAAAAACCATCGAATGTTGAAACTTGAGCTACCTCATCAAAGTCAGACTGACCTAAGGCTGAATAATTATCCAGTGCATTTGAAGAGTGAGGCTTAATGTGAAATTTGGCCAATGGTTCTGAATTGATAGTAAATTTGGTTTCAAGTAATGAGTAGTGAAAAATAAGAAATACCAATTTGAGGAGAGATAACCTCCTATCTTTGTTGTGAAGTGTCTAGATAAGCATAAAGGAAAGTATGGAGGTAAATCCACAATAGTAACATCTTGCAGAATAGAAACATTTGGGCAAGCATGTAGCGTTACCTCTAAATTTTTATTACACCAATTGCATTAGTTGCGGTTTCATCAAGTTGTAAAACACTACTTTGCAGGGGCTCGTGCATGTGGACCCAATTTTCTATAATTACTTTTGGCATAATCAGTGCTACTTGCACCACTTGTCCATCGTGCAATTATGAACTAGGTGTTCTCCAATAATCAGTGATAAATAAAATGGTAGTGGCTTCTTGATGTCATGAGAATTAAATTTGTTTTGAACCATCCATAACTTCTTTAATGTGGTCTTGTTAAAACATTCCAAGGACCATGTCTGCCTTCTTAACTTCCTTTTCTACTAATTTTGAAGAAATATGTAGCTTAGCTAGTTCATGAGAAAGTAAATCTTACATTCTGGAATACTTAGAGAGTCCTACAAAATGAGATGTTAACATTATGTTTTTCATTACATCGACAATGTTAAAATAAGCACAACAGCTTTTAGAGACAGTTCAACTATTATAGCATAAGCTTTAAGCAAAAACTAATTTTACTTGGGCACCTTTGATATATGAGGTATAAACAATCTTCTTGGGTCAGTTGTAGTTGTCTTTGTTGTCCTTTATCAACTGGAACACTTGTTGTTTTTTGAGGAACAATAGGGTTGTTGGCTGATTTTGGGACCGTAGATGTTGTCTTATCAGTGACAGTAGGCAGAACAGGCCTATTTTGTTGTTTTTGACTTTTAGCATCTTTTCCTTGCACCCTAGTAGTGACCGTGATGAAATACTCATCATTGAAACTGACTAATTTCTATTCAGGTGCTTTCTAGACATGAGTTTCTTGCTGCCCACTCTCCATTTGAGGCATGAACAATGCTTCAGATTGAGGTTTTGCAACAAGATACGATTCGAAAAGAATTTGCACAATTTGCAGGTGAATGAGGTTGATTGCAATGTTGACACCACTCCTCTGTATCCATATTAATTGGGACTAAAGCATTAGATGAACTAGGAGCCTTTTGGTCAAATTGCCTTTCTTTGGTAAGGCTTCCTATAATTTTGATTCTGTTGGTAAGGCTTCTTATTTTGCTGATTTAGTTGATTCTGCTGATAAGGAGCCTGATAGGCTCTGCTAGGTAATGCAATCCTACTCTCAATTAAAGTAAACTTATTTCCCATAGTATGAAAGGCTTTAAATGCATCATTTGATGGGGCTGCAATTGTAGGTTCTATGATTGTAATAGGTTGTGGGATAAGGGCTAAATATGCCAAAAAAGACATTGAAGGCCTGGGTGTAAATTTTCTAGCTTGAATAAGACTATTTTTAGCTTGGATAGCAATATCATAGACTGTTGGGAGCGTATCTCATCCCATTGATTGAATCATAGTTGATATATCACTGTTTAATGCCCTAAGATAATAAAGGAAAGCGTGATCATCTTGAGGCTTAACACTTGTTGGAATTCTTTCCCAAGTTATGGAAAAACAAATATTGAAACTAGACATAAATTCATTGGGAACTCTTTTAATGGTAGATAGTTGTTCTATGAGAGATAAATGATTTGAATTATCTTGAAACCAAGTTTCAAAACTTTATCACCTAAGTCATTCCAAGTTCTTATGCATCCAATATCTAGATTTCTATACCATTGCAAGGATTTTCCTTTGAGGGATGCGGCTAAGAGTCTCAAAGCTACATCTTCATGAGTAATATCATGGACTACACATATGGCTGCAACATCTTTGATGTGCTATGTGGTTGTAACCTGATTTTCACCCATGAATGATGGAAACTGTTTCATGGAAACATTAGGGATGTCATGGTAAATGGGATTACTAATGGGCTACCATTAGTAAAGGTCAAAAAATTCCTTGGTGGTTGAATGGTCATTTGAAAAATGCGATGTTAATAGAGAAATTGATACGTGGTGAAGGAATATCAGGAGGAGGGTTATCAAAACTAGGTCTATTATAAGGTAAATTATTACCAACTCTTCTACGTCTAGTAGAATTCAAAGGTAAAGAAACAAAATCAGAAGGAATTCCTCTTACCGATGATCTTGTAGTCACTTTAGGCATGGAACATGCTGCAATACTGGTCTGAAATCAGCTTAATAGAGTCGCCAAAAGATCTTAAAATCTTTAGAATGAATTTGTGCACTTGCTCCGTAAAGTGAATTTTGCAATGCTTTGTAAATCTATTATGGATCTATCATAACTTGGATGCAAATCAGATTTGTAATCCCACCGAGCATGCCAAAAATAGTTATCTCTCAAAAGTGCACCCTAGTAGACAGATGGTTATTGGTTTTCTAAGCTTTCAAAATTTGATTTCTCTCTTTCATAGATACAATGGAAATACCTCAGTGCCTGGGGTATACCTATTTTGAGGTGAGTCTCCGATATCAAGGTTAGTTCTTGTTGATGTATCCTAAATTGATTTTTGGGGTTTAAGGGGAAAAGATGACTGTAAAATAATTAAAACTAAGGTGATACACCAAATTTGTATGAGGGATTTGACTGAGTATATGCACAATTGATATGTGAAAGGATTCTTGATGCACGAACAAACAGTTTTTCTATAAAATGTTAAGGGCAAAATACTTTGAGGTATTGAGGGAGATTATCACAATAATACTGCTAAGCTAAACATGCACATTAATATCATGCAGAAATTATTGAATTTTGCAACAGGTAAGATGATTAATCAGGAATTTGCATTCACAAGACTAATAGAAACATACACAAGACTACAAATGATTGGGAAGGCATAAAATACTTCACACTCAAAAGGAAAAACTAGAAAAAAATTGCTTCAGAACTCTATATCCCAAAATTCCCCTTGTGCTTTGCAAAGGCACACAATATATAGCAAAATAAAAATTTCCCCTCTTCCTAAAAATAGCCTAAGGCTTGTACTCGCCCATGCATCTTATTTTTATCCTTTATTTAATAATAGATAAAGGAATAAAAATAGAGCATGCAATTACAAATAGGCATTTAATAGCCTTGATTATAATACTACCAAACTCAAGTTGATTGTTCTCTTTTTGATTCCCTAATAATAAGCTTTCTTTCTAGGTATGTCTTTCTCCTTTGAACATGTAAATTTGTCTCCTTCTCTGTTCTGTCCTCTTATGAAGCATGCAAAAAATCAGCTCTGTCTATGAGCAAAATAAGTGCAATACTTGCAATATTTGCAAAACTAAACATCCACATATTGACTTAATGGGGACCACCTCCAAGCTCAAAGTTATGATGTGGACCTCCTTGTCTTCTAGTGGTCACAAAGGTGACATTTTACAAATCATGTCTAGCTCCTTGAAGTGGGGACCACCTCCAATTTGCTTGGTTTGGCCACCTTGGTGGACTTAGCAATATAAAAGGGTTGACCATTTTACATGGCACATGCCACTATAGTCTCCATTTGGTTTGGGGACCACCTTTGTGGACTTAGCATATTATTGTGTCTAGATGTACATGGGGTCACTTTGTAAAACATGCTATAATATATAGTTTCCACCCTATAGTTTTTAACCTTGGCATTATTCGAATATAAAAAGGTTGGAAATACCTTTTATTTGATCATTGCATAAATGATTTGGTCAGCCTTTGGTATATTGGGAACTTGAACTATAGTTGATCTTTTTGACATTTGAAAGTAATGATTTTGTTTTAATCATGGATGGCCCCTTTTGCACAATGAATCACCCATCCACATGCTTTGTCGGTGGCTCGTATAACTCAGTTTGAGTTGCTTTGATGACAATGATTAATCTTGGGTCGTGTATTTTTGTACATGATTCATTCGATGCCATCGATCTTTATCGCAAGTTGGGGTTTAAAATATGCATTAAATGTGGCCGATGGGAACTAGATTTATGTGGTTACTTGCTTTGATCTTGGAGCTTGATCCTCGACCTTTGATATTTTTCCTTCTGATCTCGAGCCATTGATTATTGAACCTTGGTATGTTAGGTTAACTCACCTCTCAAGTTTGCATGATAAAGTGAGGCTTGACCCTAATTACCACATCATTTGGATTTTTACTATGTGTGCGAAGCCCTGGAAAAATTTCTTTTCAATGCCATTGTTTGAAGATTTTGTACTCGACTCTTTGCAAAAATGGTTCTCTGTCATTCTTTGCTTCTCTTGACCGAGTTTCCTGCAACACGGCCACCATTGTTCGGATTTGACCTCTCGGTTACTCTGTCTCTGAAGCTTTAAAAGGGTGAAGGCTTCACACACTTGTTTCATTTCCTACTCTTTTCGAGATTTTCTGCTACGTGCTTTTGAACTCTCTACAACCCTTTATGTGTTATTATTCGGTTACAGCCACTTTTGTTTTTCAAGTTGACTATGTAAATGGTGTTGAAGTCTTGTAAGTTCTTGATCTCTGAGCATGGTAATTGATTTTTATTGTCACCTCTATTTTGGAATATTGATATTCATTTCTTCCTTGCATGCTTTGGTTTTGCGGCTTGGCCTTGGTCATCTTTGAGTTGAGAAACCCATTTTGAGCTTGATCTTTTCTTCTAAGGATCTGCATCTACAAGAGCTATGTGAAGATTCAATAGTCTCCATTTTCGAGGTTTGTGAGCTTTATATCATTCTCGTAAACAACAACTTGTTACTCTCTTGCCTTAGTAACACCATTACTCTAAGAAAGGTAGTCACGGCTTAATGATTTTTTACTCTCCCCGATTTGTATGTTGCTCATTTTAGTCAATACTTAGCTCACTTTTTTACTTTTGGATCATATCTCCAAATCTAGAATTTTTGCATTGTGGGTTTTCTCGATATCTTTGAAGGCCTCGAGTTTCTAAGGTTGCTTGATGTTGTCTCGTGGCACCTGTAGTCACATAATTTTGAACTTTGAGGTTGATTTTGTAACTTTTATATACTACCATTAACTTGATCTGTGAATACTTGGGAGCTCCTTCTTGTCCCTTCTGGGAATGATCTCGTAGCATTTTTCGCTTTGTTCTTTGATATTTGCTTACTTCAATAATTTTGGAAATGTGTTCACATGCTAATACCAAAACACTGTTTCATATTTAAGTGCATGGAAACTGTATCTATTGCTAGGAAATTCTTCTTTCTTGGGGACTATATTTGTTCTTGCTATGAAAAATCCCATGACTATAAGTCAGTAAGTGGTCTTAGTCCCATGTAAAGGTTAACCATTTGAATATAAATTCTTCTCACTGCGTTCTTGGTGTTACAATTGTATGCTTTCTAAAAGACATTTTGTTCCTTGAAAATAGTTAGCCTGACTTTGATAAAATTTGTAACTAAAATGGCTTGCCTGAAACTCTACATTTTATATATCCCTTTCTTCAGTTCACCTTTTGAATTGCCTACTTGTAACTTGTAGTTGCATTTGCACTCTTTGATTCTAAAGTTGATGATTACTGTGATTGAATATTGAACTGAAAATGTCAACTGCAATAGAAATGTATTTCTGATATTTTGTACTTAAGATGCCTTTGTACCCTGCAAGTGGTTTTTTAGAAATTACAAGTAGTTCTTCATCTGTTTTTGATACTATTTTAGGCATAAGCCTTGATTCAGATGCTTGTTAAGATCTTTGTAACTTGTTTCTTTTACTTAGATGCTTTATTTCCTTGATAGTAATATTTCTGGCATGCTGGAAAATTTGAAATGTTGATTTTTCATGGTGAAGCCCTGGACAAAAATTTTCTAGAATTCTTTCTTCCTTCCATTTCTAGCTATAGTAGTTGTATTTTTGATTCATAATATAGAATATAAAACTTCCTATTTAAGTTGATTTGTTAGTTTGAAAATGAATCATTATAATTTTTTATCTTCATCATGGCATGCTTTTACGCCTTTTGTATCACTTACTTGATTTAAATAATTATTATAAAGCATGTAGTATATGAAACAACATGATGAGAATGTTGCAAATATCCATTTTACATGGCAAAGCCCTATCAAAATTTTCCTAGAACCTTCTTTTTATTCTTTTTAGCTGTAACCCTTTCTTCTTTTAGCTAATTTCAACTTCTTGAAATCTAATTTTTCCTTTTAGTTGCAGAATCAAGCATGTACTTCTATTTTCCAGTCCCTCTTTTGTATTATAACTTCTTCCATTTGCAAAAAATATTGAGTTTGAGTCACATTAATCCTTCTTTCCAGCTGTACATATGACTTCCCTATTTCTTCTTGGTTGTACCTTGTACCTTCACACTTAAGAAAATAGTTGGAAAATACTTAGGCTTTTGGCCTCTCTTATATCCATGTTTTCTTCATTTCCTTTCTCTTTCTTCTTTTCGAGTGAGTAGAGCATGTATGCGATCGATCTTCAACTAAATTATATGTCTTGTTTTGAAGAGATTCATATGCACAAACAAGGACACTAAGGAATATGAATTGATCTCTCGAGCTTGAATCGACGCAGCATCTTTTTTCTTTTCGTGCACAAGAATTCTACAACAAAGATGAAGAAGAAAAAAAAATTGGAATGGGAAAGAAAGTTTTTATATTTGTTTTGAACATACATATGTTATAGTAAAAAAATGGGAACAAGAGAACAAGTTTGATGTTTATTGTGTTTGGAAATATTAATTTTTGTATTAGAAAATAACACTGTGAAATTATATATAAATAATTTAATTTTTCTCTTGGAATTCTAAAAACATTAGTGGAATAAAACGGAATAGATCTTGTAGTTATTATTATTACTATTGGTTTTCAAAATACTTAAAATAATTAACTTTTAACTAGGAAATGAAATTCCAAAACTGGAAACTCTAAGAGCGTAAAACCAAGTTCAAAATGTATCTTATAAGTTTGTAGTAAAGCGGTGGTCCCATAACCTCCGCTTAGGCTAAGGTGGCGGTCTCAAAACTGCAGTCGAGACGGTGGGCGCTTGTGGTTTATCACCCAGTAGGGCGGTGGTCCCAGGATCGCAATTTGCTTGGGGCGGTGGTTCTGTCACATATGAAAGAATTCCATGCGAGATCCATCCATGCCTGTGTGCCAATTTTAGCTAGTTTTCTTTTACTAATTTATAAGTTGTAAAATTTAACTAATATCTACTAGCAAGTAAACAATGATTAAATCCCATGGATTTGAGCAATAAAGACATACAAATTGTGAAATTAAAACATCCTTTTCATTTATAACAATGGGGGTAGGGTTTTCCCCAAATAGAAAACCCCAAATACATATAGCTTGGAAATAAAACCAGATTGGTAAAGGAAAATCCTCCCAATCCTTGAATGAAATAGATTACACTAATAAAACTAAAACTAAACTAAGTCTAAACTAGATCTCCATGTAGAATCCTCCAAAGTTCTTCCTCTCTTGCTCACATGGCGTTATCCTCACCAACCCGTAAATTCTACAAAAGTAAATAGACCAAATGAAGAGAATGGAACAAAGAAAAGGTTTAATAGAAATTCATAAGGATTTTAGGGCTAAGTTTGGAAACCTAGGATCTAGTGGCTAAGATGGATTTGATCTAAGGGTAAAAGCTGGATTCACCCTAATTATGCTAGGTAGAAATGTATTTTGAATGTTTAATGTAAGTCCTTAAGGGTATGTGTAGATGGGTAAATGGGGCCATTTTAATTTCCTTAGAGTGTTAAACCTTTGTTAGTTCTTAAGAAGCCTTGGGAGGTCACAAAGGGACTCTAAGTTAATAAGATAATGAATTTAATAATTAACATAAGGTTAACCTTTCTAGGATTAACATTATCTAAAGAGAAGAAAATATTTAATTAAGAGAAGTAATCCTTAGTACCTCCCTATTGAATAATTGAATTATGGACTCTAGAGATAAATTGAGAATATGTTACCCTTTGTTTCTAGATCGGGTTCTTCTATCATAAAGATGAGTTTAGTGGTGTAAATTAAGTTAATGAAACCTAAGGGGTCAAGAACCCTTCTAACATTTTTATAACTTAAATAAAAATAAATAGTTGAATTTTTAGGTTAAGTGTTAGGTTGAAGCATGTTCCCTGAACGTCATTTTTGAAATAGCGTTACACCTTGTGGTGTTTATTTAGTCCTTGGTGACCCAAAGTTATCTCGTAATTTTAAGGAAAAATATGTTAAGGATATGACATAAATTTGGGAAGTCTTCATTTTTAAACACCCCATTTTCGTTTGTCGCTTTGCCATTGGGAAGGAAAATGCAAGTTGTTTTTCGTAAGTTATTACTCGCTTTTGGTACGATAAAAATATGGATTGTTGTTAGGCCCTCTCTTGTTTCTTGTTCTTCTTTCTAGCTCCCTTGAGTGCTCTTTGGTGTTACGATTTATGCTTATGCTCCCTTTTATGGTTATTTCGACTTGAGTGATTTAAGATAAATAAATTTCATTGTGTTATGTAGAGTGAGTGGTGTCTCTTGTATTGATATGTTAGTTTGTGCAAGGATTGTCTCCTAAGTGGAAATATTATCTAAGTGTTTGAAGTTTCTAAATCCAGTTATTGTTTTGTGTTCGAATTTCACCGCAAAATTTAAGTTATAGAAACCTTATGGTCACGTTTTTCCTTAGTATTACCATGAAAATTTGATTGTGCCCTCTTGAGTTATATAAGTGCTTCCCATGAATAGTTTTCTTAATTGTAAATGTTTTTGCTAATTTAAGTGTCCTTCCTTGTTGTTAAACCTCATCTTGTGTGATCTCAAAATTGTGAGACCTTTGAGTAGACATTTTTCTCGTATAAATTGATGGTCATGGTTGATTTTACTAGACTTTCCTAAATAAAAACTTTGGAGCATAACTTAACCATAGTGGAAACCTTAACTTTTGTTATTGTAGTATGTTGTGTCCATGGGAGACTATCTGGTCACCTCGAGTTCACGAGAATTCTCCTTGTTACTCTTTTACTTGGTGGTTATTCTCGAGACTCCTTTGACCTTTTCATGTTTTGATGCTATGTGTTGTAGCTTGGTTGATCACATAGAGTTACTCTATAGAATTAAATTTTTACAACCTTACTTAAAGAAAATTTAGAACTCAACCCTTGCAATCTTCCTTCTTCTTGTTTAATTGCATTGGACAAAACCTGGGTTCTGTAGACCCACACTTGTTTAAAGAAAAGGAATTTCATAAAGTGTGTGATCCTATTTATTTTGCATTTTTCCTACCTCTTTCTCAGTGACTTCCGTGAGGAATTAAAATCTAAGAGGAGGGGGATGTAATTCCCACTTCTCTTCTACTCTTTCTAAACCATGTTATCTATTTCAAATCAATTGTAATATTAAACCTCGTTGTTGTATTCTAGTTTGCATACTAATAATATGTGCGGGACATGATGATTACTACTATGTTTTGGTTATCATTTTGATCAGTATGTCATACATGGACCTGTTGGGCATTTAAGGATAAGAAGATTAGCTGTAACAGCTTACATTGTCATAAAATTGATTTTGATAGCATTACTCTTTGATATTGTTTTGTTGTATTTAGTTTATCTCTCGTGACTAGACACACAAACATTATTGCACATTATTACCAAAAATATTAATAGATGAGCAAATTTATCTCATTGTGGTATGGAAATTGAAGGATAGACATTACCGTAGCTGAACCGATTAACGTTTGATAGACATTTCGTATGGAAGATAATTATGTGTTGTCAATTTAGATAAATACTGATATTTTAAAATGTCTTCGTAGTAATTATATTATGAGGTTTGAATTTATCTTATGATTTCTTTGATAGTGGATAATTGGAGAAATTGTGAATGAGTGAAAATATTTCTTAAATTAGATGATTTAGTTAGTTTATGATCTTAGTTGCAAACTAATGTATGAGTAGAATCAAAATGATGAAAATTAGAGTAGTTGTTTAATTACTTCTTCTTACCAATATCAGCTTATGATATTTCATGTTGAAATTGATATGTAGATATAATCATTTTATTAGTTCGACATCGTTAATATGGCCATGAGGCCAGAGGGGTATTGTGTGATTTTTGTAGGTAATTATATCACAACAATAAACTATGGGGGATAGGAGACCAACAATGAAGGAATGTGGGGTATTGGCAACTTGTGTAATGTTGTTGTCTTGTTATTTGTTGTTAGGGGTTCCCATGGGGGGATGACCCCAATTGTGACCAAGGGTTTATGTGTAGTTCTTTTCCTTTCTTTTATTTAATTTTGGTGTATGTGATTTAATTTGTGATGTAATTCCCTTTTATCATTAATTAGTTTATGAGTCTTAATTAAGTAAATTAATCATGTTAGTAAGCTAGTTATGGATGTGACAAAAGGATTCATTTTTAAAGTATTTAGGTCTTTGGTTCTTGTATTTATTAGTTGAGCATATGCTATTTTTTGAGTGTTGTACACACCACCCTACTTGGGAAACTTGTATTTGAGTTAAGGGCCATTTCTTGAGGCTTTTTGGGCAAGTTAAACTTGTCCCGCACCTCTTAATTTCTTATACCAAGCCTACCTGTGAGATGGGGTGTGAAAAATAGACCCCATTATGTGTTTTGTAATGAAAATGCGAGCTTTAATTGCACTTACCTACATGTGTTTTAAATTTTTATCCTTAAGGGTGTGGGTTGGAGTTGTGTGTGCAAGTGGTTTGTCATTCCTCTCAACCACCCATTTATTGTGCATTGGGGTTAAGGTTTGACTTATGATGTGGAGTTGAGGATGAGTGATGTGGCATCCTACATGGAGCCATCTCACCCTCCTCTATCATTTTTCTATATATCGATGTTTGATTGTTTATTTGAGGGTTACTTGCTCTTTTTTTGGAATTCTTGTAATTTTGGAGATATTTATTGAGAATGGAGCTTTGAGTGGATGGTGGTTGCTTAGAATTTTGGAAGGCTTGGAGCTTTTTGTGTAATGATACTCTTCATTTGTGAGGTAGATCTCCACCTTTGTTTTTACCTTGCTATTTTGTTGTGCTTTTATGTGTAGATGTTGATTGTTATATTGGTTATCATTGTCGGAAATAGACTTGATTCTTAGGTTATGGGAGAAATGGAAATGGGGGTAAAACTTGAGGGAGGCATAAGAGAAATGTTATTGGGTATTTTAGGAGGGAGTTAGGTTGGGATGTCCACCTTGTTGATAAATATGTTTTGTGTTTATCTTGTTATTTTCTTGAGGGAGGCATAAGAGTGGGTTAATTACTTTAGGGAGGTATAAGAGTGGTGTATATTATTTGAGGGAGGCATAAGAGTCTTGTGTGTATTGTGATGGAATTTTTGGAGGCTCTTAGGTGAACACCCAAGCCCTTGGGAGGCATAAGAAGAACCCCATGTTCCTTTCTCCTCCATGGATTTACGATGAAGACTTTGTGTTTGGATATTTTTTGGTTTTTTGTAATATTGGTGTTAAATATTTCATAGATTTTCTTGATTGAATGTGTATGTGGAAGCCATTTTTGAGTTTCCATGGTTTTTAAACAACCCTCATTGCTTCTTTGTAGGGGCTTGGGAGCTAATGAGGAAAGAGGCTTCTCTCCCTCATTGGATATTTTGGTTGGGTAGAGAGTGTTACATACTCCACCATTTTGTTGTGTGCATGACTTGATGAACATGGTGGAATTCATTGGATAAAATGTTCTTCTTGGAAAGACATGTGAAGATGCATCTTACACCATTAATACTCCTTAACTAGTAAATTGGATGTAATCTTATCCATTATTTAGATTCTTGTAAATGGTTAAGTATGGCCTGCATTATTTTGTCAAAGTGGGAACCTTGTAACTATTTTGAAATGTAAATAAATGTCCTTTAAATATCAATGTTATCCACGTTGAATGAAAATGGAGTGTTGATAATATTTGCATTATTGGCAATCGTGTTTGAATGAGATAAATTTCATTTAGGTATGTGCCTTACCCTCCTATTCAAATGATGTACAATAAAGAATGAATAAAATTAATAATTGCACTATAATCCTCCTTGTTGCATTTGGAATTGTTGTAAGTAAATGAATAAATCAAAAATTAATTATTTCCTTCTATAAGTTATCTAAACGAGTTGGAGTTTGATAATTTGTTCTAATTAAGGCTTGAAACAAAATCTCACCCTACTATATACATCTCTCTCTACACCATTTCATATAAATTTAAGTCCATATTTCCAAACCATTTACTTAGTCATATTTCAATCCCCACTTAAATGGGAATCTTATTTTTAATAAATAAGTTTATATTATTAATATATAATAGATATATATTAATAATATAAGTGGACTATTTTTAATGAATTCACAAAGTCATCATATAAATGATATTATTAAATATTAATACACACTTTCAATAATATATATATATATATATATATATATATATATATATATATATATATATATATATATACGGTGTATTTTATATATTATTACTTATTAAATATTATTATTTTTATTTAAAGATCGATTAAAATAAATAAATGTATATTATTGTATTGTTGAATCGATGAGATGGCCTAGTGAGAAATAGTTTTAATATTAACAAAAAAGGAAAGTGTTATTCTTGTTGGCCATTTGGGCCATGGTCGGTGGTTGGTTGTTTTATTAAACATTTAGGGGGAGGGGCGCCAACCCCACCTCCAACCCTAATATTAATAAGGGGTGGGATTGGGTTCAAAGTACCTCCCCCAAATATTTTAAGACCCACAAATTAAAACCGAACTACCCTCCCATTATAATTTTTGCAACCATTCCTTTGGCGAATCGTGTTGTTTTTAACCAATGACCGCATATGTCTACTTCGCCTTAAAATGTGTAACCCAAACCTTAAGTTAACACGTGGTTAATTCATCGCTTAAAACATGGCTAATACGGTGTATTTTATATATTATTACTTATTAAATATTATTATTTTTATTTAAAGATCGATTAAAATAAATAAATGTATATTATTGTATTGTTGAACTGATGAGATGGCCTAGTGAGAAATAGTTTTAATATTAACAAAAAAGGAAAGTGTTATTCTTGTTGGCCATTTGGGCCATGGTCGGTGGTTGGTTGTTTTATTAAACATTTAGGGGGAGGGCGCCAACCCCACCTCCAACCCTAATATTAATAAGGGGTGGGATTGGGTTGGTGTACCTCCCAAATATTTTAAGACCCACAAATTAAAACCGAACTACCCTCCCATTATAATTTTTTTTGCAACCATTCCTTTGGCGAATCCAGTGTTGTTTTTAACCAAAGTTGACCGCATATGTCTACTTCGCCTTAAAATGTGTAACCCAAACCTTAAGTTAACACGTGGTTAATTCATCGCTTAAAACATGGCTAATACATTTGGTAATATATATATATATATATATATATATATATATATATATATATATATATAACCTTTGAAATTTCAAGTTATTTATGATTAAAACGAAAAAAATGATAATAATAAGCATAGAAGTATTTTTTCAAAACAAGTGTGTACGGTTTCGGTTTTACCCAAATGGGTATACCCACAAAGTATACAAATTGAACCTCCAACTAAAATAATTTTAATAAGAAAATACAAAAGAGAAAAGAGTACCCACAAAGAGGAAATGAATAGATCCATGTCTTAAGCGCAAAGTTTAATCAAGAAGACCTTCCATGTCTCTAATGGTCTCCATGGCTTCATCTTATCTTCCCTTCTTCCTTAACCTCCAACTGAAAACAAAGAAAATGAGAAATTAGGTTTAGAAAAGGAATATATGAGAACCCATAAAGATATCCTGTTACTTTTTTCAAACCTAGATCTAAGGGCCGAGAAAGATTAGATCTAATGGTGTAGATGAACCCTACATCACTTAAGTGATGGAGTATTTAGTGGGAATATTTTAAATAAAAGATATGTGTGTGTAATGTTAAATGGGTTCTAAGGATTAGACTAAGTTGCGACTTGCCCTTTTAGAATAATGAACTTACTATAAATTGTATGCATTTAACAATGTGAGATTATTATTCTAGTATGATTAATGTAAATTGATTTTGTATCGTAAATAAATTATTTTTAAAAGGGATTAATGGAGTTGAATAATGAAAATCTAAAAGAGAATTATTTAAATAAAATATTTGAGTCCGAAGAAAGAATTAAATCGTAACATTATTTGAAAATTGGGTTTAAAATAGTAGTCTTTGTTTTTAGTCCCGATTGTCATATAATTGTTTAAATTTGCTTTATAATCATGACTTAATTAAAATCCTAACTAAGGCCTTATAACCTTTCAAAAAAAAAAAAAAAATTACTCCGTAACTTTTCCTGCTCGCTATTTGGTTTCTAGGGGATTTATGTGGGAAAAATGTGGGCGTTACACCACATAATCATAAACATGCTTATGAAAATCTCTTTTCTCTTTTATTTTGACATATTTTTCTTCTTTTTGTTTTGATTTGTGGAGAGGGAGGTTGAAGCCATGAGAGGAAAGCTCAAGCTCATGGAAGGATGCACATTCTTCTTTTCCTATCTAGTTCTATTTACACCCTCTCCTAGGGTTGTATGTACTTATTTTTTGTTTATCTTACTATTTCTTTTGTATTTTACCAAATGGGAAAATGGGTATTTACCCTATTTTAGAGGGACAGAGAAAATGGTGTATATATACACTAGGGTAAAAGAATATATACATATATATACATTTGTATATAGATATCACCATTTTATTTAATATTAAGATTATATATATATATATATATATATATATATATAGAAAAAAATTGATTTGAAAGTACCATCCACGGGAGGAAAAACACACAACCCGCAAAGAAAGAGAGGGAAAATTGTATATTATAAAGCAGCTACGAAGGCATGTGATTTAGTTTAAGTTGGTAGGGTTTAGTGTTTGTGGCAATGTTGTTCGCATTTGGCGGAGCGTTGCCAATCTCACCCCCATATCGTTTATTAATGGGATTGGGGGTGGGGTCAGTGAGCCTCGCCCCAACCCTTACCCTAATAACAAAAATCACAGGCCGCGGCCAAACAATAGGTTATATGAATTCCTACGTTTTGCTTAACACTTTTTTAATTAATTTTTTTCTTTGTTTATTACTTTGCATTTAATATGGTTTTATAAATTTTTTTATATAAATTTATATATATTAAAAATAAAAACTTTAATATTTTAACATTACTATTATTATTAATAATAGTAATAGTATTAAAATATTAATAAAGTTAGAATATATATATATATATATATATATATATATATATCAATTTAGAATTCCTTTTATGAATTGATAACATTTTATAAGATGTTTAAGTTCAATCCAAGTTCCACTTGTTGTTACATTAATTAACATTGGGTTTGTATATAAATTTATAATAACTTAATAATAAATTTACATAATCCAATAAGGCTATGGTCTAAGTGGTAATCAAGCAATTTCTTTACTCCACTAGATTTAGGAATCAATCTATTTTATTGACAAGGTAAATGAAAAATAAAATTTTAAGTCTTTTCCATCTACACATATAAAGGTAAAAATGAGAGACCTTTGGAACTTTCTTTCAACAATACAAAAGATGAACAAATATAGTTTAACTTACTATCTTATGCCTTTCAAGTAATACAATAGGAATAAATATTTCTTTCTTTTACAAAATACAAGTTTGCAACCATTCCCACAAGCAATTTATAACAAGATTTCCCCATAGTTTTAAAATAAGAACAACACACCTATTGAAGACAATAAATCAACTAAAATGAGAACAAGGTTATTTCCTTTTCAATCACATTTCAATGAACTTGATTTAATTTAAAAATCTTATAGTCTCTCATTTCAACAAGTAATGAAATGATTTTTAAACTTTTTCTTTCATTTACAATATCAACTAAGATTACATTTTGATAATAAAACAACTAAAAACTTCACTTTAAACAAATACAAGTTTACAAGCCCTCCATACATAATGGAGACAACATGGTAAATATTTGCAAGAGAGTCCGTTATTGTTAGCTCCAAATGCACAAGAGAGTCCATTAATACTTTTTTTTGTTATTAAATTTTCTTTGTTTATTACTTTCCATTTAATTATATATATATATATATATATATATATATATATATATATATATATATATATATATATATATATATTTCAATTTAGAATTCATTTTATAATTTGATAACATTTTCTAAGATGTTTAAGTTCAATCCAAGTTCCACTTGTTACATTAATTAACATTGGGTTTATATATAAATTTATAATAACTTAATAACAAATTTACATAATCCAATAAGGCTATGGTCTAAATGGTAATCAAGCAATTTCTTTACTCCACTAGATTTAGGAATCAATGTATTTTATTGACAAGGTAAATGACAAATAAAATTTTAAGTCTTTTCCATATACACATATAAAGGTAAAAATGAGATACCTTTGGAACTTTCTTTCAACAATACAAAAGATGAACAATTGTAGTTTAAATTACTATCTTATGCCTTTCAAGTAATACAATAGGAATAAATATTTATTTCTTTTTTACAAAATAGAAGTTTGCAACCATTCCCACAAGCATTTTATAACAAGATTTCCCCATAGTTTTGAAATAAGAATAACAAACCTATTGAGGAAAATGAATTACTAAAATGAGAGAAAGGTTTTTTCCTCTTCAATCACCTTTGAATGAGCTTGATTTAATTTAAAAATATTATAGTCTCTCATTTCAACAACTAATGAAATGATTGTTAAATGTTTTCTTTCATTTACAATATCAACTAAGATTGATACTCGATAATAGAACAACTAAAAACTTCCTTTAAACAAATACAAGTTTATAAGCCTTCCAAACATAGTGGAGACAACATGGTAAATATTTGGAAGAGATTCCATTGTTTTTTTCTCCAAATGCACAAGAATCCTTCATCATCTAAACTCCACCTTCTTCCAAGATAAACACACAACCAAAATGAGGGAGTATAGGTGTTGATGCATAATCACATCACCCCGAATGTCTGCAACTCAATGGGTTGAGACTGTCAATGTGATTTCATAACATGGAACTTTTCCCAAATTGTGGGACTTTGAAATCAGAAAGCTCTCTAGGTAAATGTCGGTTCCTAATCCTCCATGTTCAGGTGCACACATACAATTTATAGAGGATATACTCTACAAACCTAGTCTAACTCCCACGGAGACATGGTTAAAAAGATACAAGAAAATAAACCTAACTAATGGAGGTGATGCACAAAAGGATTGTTGAACACCTACTTTTCCATTAAGCACAAACCACTAAAAATGAAATACAAACACCATGCACAGATAACTAGGATTATAATGAGAGATCAGGAAGATGCAATAACAAAAGAGAGGGTTGAAAATCATCCACAAAATTTTTATTGTTGCTCCAAAGATTTGATACAGTGCATCACAATGGCCAAGAGGCAAGATTGCATTTTTAGTTTAGATGGGAGGTTTGAACTCCACAAATTCACTTACAGACAAGAGAAGAAGGGAGGGTGCAAAACAAAAATGTCCAACCTTTAGAAAAATGCCCCTCCTTACAATATATAGGAAGATTAGAGAAGGAGATAAAATCTGAAACTTTCTTCAACCACCCCAAAAGAGCATTGAATTCACCTACAACAATGATGGGTTCTACTACAAAACCCATGCCTCCACATTTTGTTCCTTGTTGGGAAAGAAAGGAAGCCCATACCTTCATTAAGGTGGTAGGTGACCGAACACAGGACATTCAAAAATGGTGAACTATATTTTTCAATTTTAATAACTTAGTCCCACTAATTTAAAGATATCGTAGTTATGTAGCGTGACATCGAGAGATTTCCAAAAAATCCTCTCTTGCTCAAATATGAGCTTCCAGTCGAAAGTTATGGCCATCGAAGGTCGAAGTATCATTCTACAACTTGTTGATCTTCCTACTTCAGAGTTCAAAAAGCATGCACCCTTAAAAATTATGAAATTCAGACTTTTCAGACATTTTTGTTTTAGAAATCGAAACATTTTTCATCCGCTAAAGTTACTTAAGAGTTCTGAAAGTCTGAAACGTGAAAGTTTGAAAGTCTGAAATTTTGGACTTTTAGAATTCAAATTTCAAAGATTAAGGTGCAATTTTCAAGTTTTGGGGCAGAGACTTCTTAAACTCCTAAGTCTAAAACCCCAAAAGTCCAAAATATAAATTTTCATACTTTTGGGCTTTTACTCACTATTTTTCTGGCATGATTCCCAAGATTTATGAAACCCTAAAGTCTAAAATTTCAGACTTTCGGACTTTAGAAATTTAGACATTTTTGCTCCATTTTTGTACAATTCCCGAGGTCCTGAAAACCTGAAATTTCAAAATATCGACATCGAAATTTAGAAATTTTGGGGCCGATTTTCCAACTTCGTGCTTGAGAGTTCCAAAGTCCAAAATTTTGGAATTTCAGGATTTCATACTTTCAGATTTCAGATTTTGGACATTTCTTGCCCATCTTTGCCCTATTTTTCTCCGAAGTGCCAAAATGCAAAAAAAGCGAAAACTTCGAGCCTTTTCTCCATTTTCTTCCTCGATCTCTGATCTCCTTCATCGCTCTCTTTGCCACCTTTTATTGATCTTGCATTTCATTGACAATGTTGACCGTAACTTAATTTTTGGGGATCAAATGTGAACTCACACGACTGAACCAACCTCTTCATTTCTCATGTGTAAGACCTTGTTTGATCAATTTTTCCCAAGGGAAAATTTTGAGAACATTAGGCAACACTCTCCACCCAACCATTACTCCAATGAGGAAGTGAAGCCTACTTCATCATTTCCCCAAGCCCCAACAAGGAGACAATATGGAATATTTGACAACCATGACAACAAAATACAAGGCTTCGCATTTACTTTCAAGCAACATTCACACAATAAAAATGCTCACAAAACACTCATTTTTAAACACAAAAACTTCACAAAATAATCTCTCTAAAACAAGCCATGTAGAGAAAGGAATATGGGGATACCATTGTTCCTCCCAAGGGTTTGTATACCCACCTCAAAACCTCCAAAATACAATCAACCCCAAGATATCTTATGCCTCCTCACTCTTATGCCTCCCCTCCTTATATCTCTGACAATGTACAAAATAACAAGATGAGAACAAGGTGGGGCATCCAACCCACCCTCCTAAATAAGTAAGAGAAACTCTTATTCCTCCCAATAAATTTCATCCCCATTTCACTATCTCATACACATCCTAAGGAAATTTCACTTCCCAACAACATCAAACAAGAAAACACATTCATTCAACACATAAACATACAATAAAAGAGTATAAAATAAGGTTAGAGACCCTACCTTACCATAACAATAATCCACTCCACAAGCAAGGCCCAAAATCCTCCAAGCTCAAGCACTTCCAAGCAATCTTCAACTCCAAAATCACTCCAAGAGCAAGCATTCCAAAATGAGAGAGCCAAAACCAAGATTTTAACCTCCAAAACTTCACAAAAATTCTAATAAATAGAACAGGAGGAGAGGGAGATGATGTGGCTTGATGTATGATGCCACATCATTTCTTCTCCATCCCACATCACCAAATTCAAACCCATATCCCAAAGCATAATAAATGTTTGGTTGAGGATAAGACCACCCTCTTACATACTCAACCCAACACACACCCCTTAAGGATGAAATTAATCACCCATGTAAGAAAAGTGCACTTGATTTCTCTTTTCCTTCTTTAAAACGCAAAATAAGACTTATAATAAGTCCCTCATGTCATACTCTAGGTGGGTGGGTAACTTTAAAAGGTGTGGGACAAGCTTAGATTTTCTCACAAGTCTCCAAAATAGCCTAGAAGGTAAAAATCTGAATTTTGCAAGGAAGATTGATGTAACACCACCCAAAGTCTCCCACAGAGACCCAAGAACAACCTATGTTTAGTTAGGGAAAGTTAAGGAATATTTTTTTGAGTGTTCCCAACAAAATTCTAGAGTCCATTACAACAGTTATCAAATCATCCTACAAAACACTAAGAGAGTGCAAGTCATCCCGAGCAAAGATGGATTATCTTCTCGCGGGGCATGGGAAGAAATTTCACCGGAGCGAGAAAGTGGGTGTGGGAAGAAAATTTTCTCCACTGGCGCGAGAAGGACGGGAGCGAAGAAACTCTTTTCTCCCGAGCACGAAAGACAGGCACAATAGAAGATATTTTTTCTCCCGGGTGCGAAAGAGGGGCATGGAAGAGACTTCTTTTTCTCCCAGGTGTGCAAGATGGGCACGGAAGAAGCTCTTTTTCACCCGGGTATGCAAGACGGGTGCGAGAAGAGGCTCTTTTTCTCCCGAGCGCGCAAGATGGGTGCAGAAGAAGCTTGTTCTCTTCTTTGAAACTCGGGAGGCCAAACCTTTTGATAGGAGCTCATTTTTGGAAAAAAGGAATTTTTGGAAAGCTCTCGATGTCCTCTTTGTAAAAAAACCTTAAGAATTTAATTTGGATAAAATTTTAATGGTCTATTTTGAGAAAATGCTCGTAGGATTTTAAAATGAAAACTTGTAGTAACTTGATTGACTTATTAAATTTTGTCCAATTTGACCCGCTTCTCTTCTCAACATGCCAAACCGACATGGAAGGTTTCTCTTAGAGGAATTTAGGATGGATTTCAAAGTATATATTGTTTTCTTGATTAACAATTCGAAATTTGCAACTTTTGATAGTAAAACAACTATAATTTTACCTTTGCTTGATCTAAACGGTTCTTTAAAATTTTCTTAAGTATTTTAGTTTGGTTGGGGTTATTTTGATCTTACAAGTTCAATTTGATATTTCATTTTGTCTTTTAGATGTTGCAAGGTCATTCTGTTCAATTTTATGATTAATAATTGCTAAGATGAAAATTATCTAACAGAGCTCAAATTCGAATAGATTTATTTACATTTACCAACTTTAAACTATGAATTAATTCCTACCCAATCTAACATATTAAGGTGATTCAAGCAAGGTATTCAAATTCCACATTACAATTCTGATTTTCAAAACATTCATCTCTAAAGAACAGAGCACTATGACATTTCTTCATACGTATTCACTTTTTTCATCTTTCCAACATAGATTTCAAAATACATTCAACAATAAGATTTCAATACCTAATAATGTCATTTTAGAAAAACAATAGAATATTTTATTGATTTCAAAAGATACCTTTACAAATTCTTCTTTCATTCCTCAATTAAAATATACAAAATACGGTTTCTTTCACATTCATGCAAAGATAAAATAGAGTGTAACTCTTTCACATTTCGAATTACAAATTTCATAGCCAATATAAAAACATCTTTCCATCATGAAATATATATTACATTTCCATCCAGTTTAGTGGGAAAAAGGTTTTACAAATAGGAATCTCACAAGGGACTATAAAATTGTCTTTTCCTTTGCTCTAGAATAACAACATGAATATCCTCCATTTTCCAGTTTTATCACAACAAAGGCAGCAAAAGGCAACTCTCTCCAACCAACCAACACATCCATCATTCTTCATTGGCCCCGAGCCCCAACCACAATGCAATAATAAATGTATTTCAACTCATGGCAATAAAGGCTTCCACACACACAATCAAAATTAACATTTAAAAACACATCCAAAACATAATGCGGTTTGTAACCACATTAAGACTTAACAAACAAAACTCAAGCTTCATCCTACAATCCAAAGGAGCAAGAAACAATGTGGGATGATAATTATTCCTCCCAAAGGGGAAATGGGTATCACCACTTGAGAAAAAGCTACCAAAATATAACATTTCAAATCCACGACATGCCCTTATGCCTCCCCCAAGTACCCCTTATTCCTCGGTTTGTTTATGCCTCCCCAACCTCTTATGGCACCCCATAACGAATAAAGAAATGCAATCTATTTCTTTCTAAGGTGGAACCCAAATCCCAACTCCTCCACACTTAAACCTCCCCAAAAAAATTATGCCTCCTGAATATACCCAATAGCCTTCTCCTACAAACATGCCAAAGCATTCACAACAATAACATTTGCATAAATAAAAGAGGAGCATTTCAAGATCCAAGCTCCTACCTCTCCATGATGGAGTTGTTCCAAGTTCCAACAGTAGCTTTATTCCAATGCAAGCAATCCAAATATCCACCAAGCACAAGCATTCAACAATCTTCAAATTTCTTCAAAGAAAGATTTCTCAAAACCAAAACAATTAGCCTAAAATGGAGTATGCAAAAGTGAATCAACCCCAAAAAAAGGTAAGGAATTCAAATTTTATAGAAGAGGGAAGAGAAGAGGATGAGGTGGATACATGCGACGATGCCACGTCACACATCCTCAACCCCAAAAAAAAATTCAACTTCATTCTCCAATGCATAATAAATAGGTGGGTGAATAATATGACAGTTTTACTTACACACTCAAATCAAGCCCACACCCTATAAGGACTGAAATTTAAAACATGAAGAAAGTGCAATTCAAACCTACAACTTGACTTACAAACATGCATAGTAAAATTCTAAATTTAACTCTCCAACTATAGGTAAGGCTGGTTTACAAATTTAAGAGGTATGGGACAAGTTTAACTTATCCCACAAGCCTCCAAAATCAGCCTCCAAGGAAAAATTCAAATTTCAAAGAAGATGAAGTGTTTCATACTCCAAAATCAACTTACATATCTCTTACACATTACTTACACATTTCTTACAACACTTTAATTTAAGGCCAACAACTCTATTAATTAATATCTTATGACCTATTTTAATTAATTATCTCAAGACCATGATTACTCACAATATTAATGCACCATTTAATAAATAAAGAAAGGGGTCGATGCACCACTAAATAGACAAAAGAAAATATTACACAAAGGAACTGATAAAAAAAATACACAAGTCCCTTGGTCACATTTAAAGGTGATCCCCCATGGGAATCCCTAACACAATCAAACACACATAAACAAATACAAGTTGCCATGGTGACCTTGTTGAATTCATCTAGAATTCCAATGTGGTTGGTCTCCAATCCTTCAATGTTTGTTGTGATATTTTTGACCTACAAAAATACAAATACCTCCTTCAATCTCATGGCCATATCGAACATCCAAATGAAGTATCACTTAAAATTTCATCCACAACTATATCATCACCGAGTTTTAATTCAATTTTCATTTTCTAGGCCTACTCAAAATATCCAATTATCACAAGTCCGAACAACATCTATAATATAACCATGTCAAATAGTATATCAACAACAATATACAAAATGTCTCTAATAACCACCATGCATCAGATATGAACCAAAATCAACAATAATCCATGATCTAACATCTAACATCATACTAAATCAAAACTATAACAATGTCCATAATATAGTCAATAGTGTCATGATCAGTATCAAAAGGTGTCAAAGGGAAGTGGGCACTACAATTGAGTACACAACCAAAAACAAATTAAATTTGTTTCAAACCAACACACATTAAGGCTACCAACTCCCATTTATTCCCCCTTTTTGTCACATCCTTATTAGCACTAAATAAACACTTTTAAATTAACTTAAGAGGAGGCTAAACACAATTAATAAAAATGATTCTACATGAATATAAAAATAAAATAAATCACAATTAAAATAGAGTAACAAGACAAATAAAAAACATTCCCAAGGTCACTTTTGAGGTCACCCCCAATGGGGACCTCCTAACAAGATACTGAAAACAAACAACATACAAATACACGTGTTAACATGGTGAGTTGTTGCCATACTCCATTGTCTCTCACTATTTGTATCGTATCCCCCTTTGGTTTATTGTGTTGCGAACACCTGCAAAAGTCAAGACAATACCTTTTTGGCCTTGTGGCCATATTAACAACATCGAAATAGTAAAAATACATGCATATACATATAATCAATTATCGTGAACCTAAACCAAGACAAACAATTTTCCATTGTTCACAATTTTAATTATTTCAATTTCATTACTTTATTAACTAGCAATAAGATCACGACATCAAATACATCAACTAGCATCATATAATTATCGAAATAATGCATTAGTCCAATATAAGCTAAAAATAAACAATTCGATATATAAAAATATGCATATAATCCATCTTATAAATCGTGTCATAAGTCTAATCATTATGTCAATTTTGCCCCGAGAAAATTGAGCAAACACAACCCTATCAAGAATAAATCTAAGGTTCACTTCCTTCACATGATGCCATGTTTCAAATCTAATAATTACGTTACATGCAGGACTCGAAAATTGAGAAGCGAGGTTGGCTAAGGAGGCAAACAATGTCAAAGAAACTAGAGGCTCAAAGGAGGAAAATAGGGAGAGGCTCAAAGGCTCTAGGCTTCACAAAAATTCAAAGTGGGCTTAAATTGGCTAAGTATGGAGGAGACGGTGGAAGCTTCCATGTGTCAGACTTAGCGTAATTACAAAAGTAGGAGCCTAACGCGGAGACCCAAATTAGTGCCACCCTCCACATGGTCGGGAGGTCCATAGAAGTCAAATGGCGATGGGCGAAATTGGTTAAGTACAAAGAATCTGCTGGAAGGTGCCATGTGTCACCTCTGCATAACTTCAAAAGGAGAAGGCCAAGGCAAGACTTAGATAAGTGCAAAGCTTCCATGCATCCCAGTCCGAGAAGGGAAGGGACGACAGTTAAAAATTCAAGATGGGGCAGAGTTAGCGGAGGGTGCCACGTGTCACCTCCACGTAACTTCAAAAGGGGCAGCCCAAGGGCCAGACTCAGATAAGCACCAAGTCTCCATGTGTCTCCAAGTAAGACATATGGCCCCGCCTAACAAAAATACTTAGCCAAAACATAAATAAACAGAGAAAATATGTTGAGGGTGCCACGTGTCTCTTGGTGCAAATCAAAGAATAAATAAAAATGGTCCCAAACGTTGCACCACCTCTACATGTGGCCATGCTTGAAGTCAAGGCGGGAAGGCAAGTCATCGGGGAATTTGATTTTTTTGCTCAAAAGGTGTAAATTATAAAAGCGAGACGCACCTCCATTGACGTCCTAGGAGCCATGTGTCATGCCTAAATTACATGTGGGTGGAGGGCTTGGGAGGACTTTTCACCCAAATGGAAAATGTGGGCAGCGGGGCCAAAGATGGTGTTTTGTAAAAAATGAATTTGCGGGACTACAAGGCATTTTTGCATTTTGTTTGTTTTGGTGCAAAAAGGCACAAAGTTAATTTCGGGCGGTGGACACGTTACTGCTAACTTGGTTTTCACCATTTTGGTATGGACCCATCTGAAACATTCAAAAGGACATATCTTTTGGTCCAGTGCCTAAAATCCAACAAATTTAGCACCATTAGAAAGGTCTTAACCTCATCTATGCCATGGAAACCTGAAAATTTAATTTTGATGACGTTAGGTGGGTAAAAATGGGAAAACATGTTTGGTCATTAAAGTAGAATCGATTGCTTCAGCTACCAGGATCAGTTTGATCGATCTGTCGTTCTTCCTTCTTCAACACACCGGATAAATTAAGTAGGCAGACTTGACAGATTGTGGGTGGATGCATGTGAACAGGAATTGATGGTTAGTAGTTGAGCTTTAAGAGAATATTCGAGTTTCTATTCTTTCCCTTCGATTTTCATCATCTATATATTGTAACACTTCTCATTTGAGAAGAAAGAGACATTCTAGGATGTTGGGAAACTTTGTCAAAGTTGTTTCCCGAATCCATTTGAGTTGTAAGCCTTCTCCTACACCTGGCGAGTGTATTTGTGCCTTTGAGAACCCATGTAATAGTCTGTGTACCTTATAGAGAAATAAAATCTTGTTTTGTGGCATCTTTCAACCCTTGGCATTGTTTTTTTGTTTATCTGTGTGTCTCTATCTCATGTTTTCTCCATGTGTATGTATTTCACATTTGGAGGTGTAAGATGTCATGTTTCATGGAGTTTCAATGGTAGGTTTTGATCGAGTATTTGCCATTTTTTTGAAGACCTCCTTCAGTCCCCTTTTCCTTGTTCCAATCTCCCTCGGCATAGTATCTCACCACTTCCTTTTCTAGTGTATCGCAACTTAGTGTAGGCTCTTTCACCCTCTCTCCCTCTCCATGTATCATTGGAAAGGTTACATTAGGATGATTTAGATTACTTACCGCACTCGATTGGCTTGTGGGAGGTAGATTAGGAAGTAGGAAATAACCTTCTCTGGAGATCCATCTCAAGTTTTGCAAGTCCCACAACTTAAGAGATGGTCCAATTTTGTGCAATCACACTAAACTCCCTAGGGTGCCGTGAGTTTGCACTAATAGTTTTGGCACCCTCGGTGGGATGGGTCCGAAGCCACTTACCACTTCATCTTGGCAGGTTGGTGTATTCTTGTTAAGATTCACCCTTCCGAGGTACATATAATGCACATATGGTGACTCCATCTGGTAAACCACCCCATCTCTGAAGTTGCATGCCTTTTCCATCCATTTCCACCCATCTTCATTCATCTTTCTTTCCACATCTTTCATTTTCTTCCATTTCATGAAGTTGTGCAATCATGACTTCATTCCCCTCATGGAATTCACACCTATAGCAATGCAATCCACCTCCAATATATATCATGACTCCTCTAAATCAGCATTATGACCAGATCCAAGAGCATTATGCCTACCGATATGAGCAGGGAGAAAACTAGTTTGGCTATGGAGCTTATCAAGAACAAGGGGATGCATATGATGATAACAACTACATGGAAAGTGTTGATCTGCTGGAGAAGATTCAAGGGATGGAGTCTAGCATGGTGCATTCCATGGCTATAGCATAAATGAAGGCATTCGTAGAATTGGTTTCGGCACCTTGTTCATGGGGAGGTCATTTTATAAGACATTACAACCCTCAGGAGAAGCTTGAATTCATGGTTGAAGTGTTGCCTCAACTTACACAATGGATTGAGGATATTGAGGCATATGAGAAAAGTGTGAGATAACCTTGTTAATGGGTAAGTCAATCACCAGCTCTCCACATCCTCCATTTTCTCTTCCTCAAGCTTTATCATTTCGGTAGTATCAAGAGTCAAGCCCCTCGATTGCTGCCTCAAGTGTTGATCTCTCTTCTTCATCTCCGATCTTCTATCCTATCTCATTTCTTCTGCCCTTTTCCTGTTGTGATTTTAGGACTACGAATAGTGCTACGATTAAATAACAAACCCAAATCATGCACACGGGATCTTAACAATTCCCCGAATCTACGAAGTGGAAGTATAAACTAGAATAATCCAAATCTAAACAAAATTACACACACATATAACACAACATGTACCATGGTTCACCCAATGTGGGCTATATCCACCAAAGATAGAGATATCATATATATAATATATATAGAGTAAAAAACAACTCTTCAATACAAGAGTAGAATGCATCTCTCCAAGAGTATCTCATCTCCTTCATAATTCTAAACGGATCTCCATGAGTGCACTACAACCTGTGCCTCCAAACACCACTAGCAGTTCTCACATAACTAAGAACTACTACATCTCCGACATCTTTACCAAGTTCTCTACGGATCTGCAAACAAGACCTCTTACATGGGTCTACCATATGTTCAACTATGACTATGCACCAAGAAGTAATTTTGTCTCTCCATCACTCCATAACCTCGTGTAAACATGAAGACAACCTCTTCTAACATATCTAGATCTACATGGATCTATAATAAAATATCTCACAACAACTTGTGGATCAACAATATAAGACTAGATCTACATGGATCTATAATAAAAGATCTCACAACAACTTGTGGATCAACAATATAAGACTAGATCTACATAGATCTATAATACAAGATCTCACCAACATGTGGATCTACAAGAAGAAAATCTATGTGCTTTGCATATTATGCAAACCATTTCAATAAGAAAATAACTATAGAAATAAAATACGGTAGAAGATGTTACCCTCTTCTCACAATTTAGATGTACCTTGTATTTCGTTATGTCCATCTCCTCTCCATGGAGACTTTTTCTTCATGTAGCCTATTATTTCTTTCTCTTCTTCTTCTTCATCTTCATCCTCTCAATCTAGGAGAATCAAGGATCTAATTCAATCCTTCTCTTAATTCTACTTCTAAACCCTAGCTTTCATGTTTATATAGGCGTATATAAACTTAAGACACTTTACCATGCAATTACATAAAATAAATCTATTTTAATGTTAAAAATTGATTTAATTCACGAGAGTTAATTAAAACATCATCGCACGAGTAACCAACATGGGTTAGCCTTGACCGCGGCCAATTCCTACTTTCTCTAACCGATGTTGGTCCTAGGTGACCGATGTCGGTTCCCCCTTGACCGATGACGGTTGTTGTATTTTCCAACAACTTTGTAATGCATGCTCTAATGAAGATATTTATCTCCACAACCTAACAATCTCCCACTTGGAGATAAATAGATGAACCTTTATACCTGTACCTATACATCACCATCCTCTACACACTGTTAAGACCATCTATTCTTTCCTTCAACAATTTTCTCAAAAATAAAACCAGGAAGATCAAACTATCTTCTCAAACCAAGAAGATAAAAACATGACTTACTAAACCTGCATGAAGCTACAAGGCCCAGATCTCCATGACAATCTGAGCGACAAAATCCCATTGAATCGTAACACCATACCAATTATTGGTATTAGGAAATCAAGCCAGCCAAGATCCATGTGTAACTTGAAGCCATCATGACTAACATATCACATGCAAGAGCTCCCATTCGAGACTAAAACACGAGCTTCTTCTACAACCATAGCCATACCTGTAAAACCAAACATGTTCTCCATCCATCTAACCATGTCTCCACGTAATCACTAATGTAACTGACCATAGAAAATTCAAACTTGAATATGCGTAAGAAAAACGAGATCCTCGGTCAAGAGAACCCAAATGAGGTGTACATGCAACTGTGGTTAATTACTCCACAACACCCGCACAACTCAAATAATCAAAATACTTGCATTCTACAAATTCAACCTGCATAAACAACTAACATGTATAAGACATTCATCTATAGATAACATATCTATCAAGGAGTAACATAGTAATAAGAGGAAATACAAACATCCCCTACTCATGCTCAAGGCATATAAACCGTGCTTATAAGCATCCACGTGTAAATCAAACATCTCGCATCATCATAGACTCAAACATGAATCTATCCATATGTATAAACTCACCTATACATCCATCCATATCATCGGGCTCTCTAGAAGCGCCAAGTCTCTCACCGACTAACTCCAAAGCAATATATGAATCTTGTGCTCATCAATGTCAATAACAAACAACCATGCTAAACCATGCAACTAATACCAAGTGCAAATACCAGCAAACATGTCATCAACATACTGCACAAACCAAACCAAGATTAAAGCAAAACAAATGGCACCATCTAAAAATGGTAAATAAACATTGATGTCAAACCTGTGACCAAACCGACCACGGTTTCCCCTAACCGACACTGGTCACTTCTTGACTAACCATGGTTACCAGATGACCAACCACGGTTAATCCTAACCGACACTAGTCTCTGTAACAATCATATTTTCTCTTTTAACCCTTAAAAATTTGAAAAATTGCACTATCATCTTCACCCAGCTTAATGTAACCATCAATTGTAATCCCATAGGGATATCCAGACACCATAAAATAAACCATAAGTGACATCACCAAGAAATAAAATTGATATACCTATAAATCATGACATCCCTCAAAACCAACTAGTGCCTCTGCCACTCTGAATAGTAGCTATTTCTTCTCACTCTGCATGTGCATCATGTATCCAATCCTATAATGCCAACAACCATGGCTTGCTCCCACTGAACACAAAATTCCTGCCTTGCCTCTAACACCAAGCTCAAAATCTAATATGTCAGTGAGAAATAAAACCAGATGAAAGAAAATATAAAATGATTCCCTTCTTATCAAAGAATACTCCTACATCACAGAAGATTGGACTTCTTATGAAGTAGGTGAATCAACTTCTTTTCACCCTGTGTACTCAAAACATTTCATTACATGCAATGTGTCTAACCATGAATTTTCATTTAGGATATCATCCTTAGACTAAATATCGTTTGTCCTCAAGATTCCACACAACTAGGAAAAAAATTCAAACAACACCAAAAACATGATGTAAATCTGTGCACACTATCTAAACATAATATCGAGTTGCTCCAAATGAAAGAAATAAAACATGAACCATATAGAAATACTTGACCCAAATTCCCACAGGACTAACCAATCCAACTCCATCCTCTTTCTAATCGAAACACTGAAGTGATCATCATAGTTTTTTCCTGTACACACTATGGAAGAAACATGATCCTCCAATACAGGACACTGAACCGTCCATGCCCTCTTCTACTATAAGAAACCATGTGCAAACTTGCTATCAAAGAGACCAACTATGGTTTGTTGACTGCATCTTTAGGTTACCCTCTGTGACCGATATCACTTCCCCGAGTGACATCGGTGCTCTTTGGAACTAACACAATGCCATAAATTGGCATAGGTCACCAAACTAGGTGTCCAATGTGACCAAATCCAATAGTTGTGTTGAGCCGGTCATTTCAAGCACCCAAATCTTGGATAAAAACTTAACAAATAATACATGCAATAAATATTACACCAAGATTAAATACATCACCTTACCAGAGCGCAAGATACTCAACTACATCTTAAACTGAAGAGCACACTTCTCGATCGAAACCTCATCTTCACGTTGTCTTTCTACTATATTCTACCTCTCTAAGAAGCCCATGCATCTAAATAAACCAAAGGATGCATTACTTGCTCCTTTTCTCTCATTCTCGAGATCTACATCTGCAATCCCAAACATGCATGCATAACCAAAATAATATAAGCACTGCAATACCAACATAAAACCATACCTCAATAACCGGATCTGTAATCTAACCAACATGCTTATGCCTCCAAGAACCAGGGACACCTCAATAACAAAGATACATTATATGCATCTTCTTAATTATTCATATCTATGATTTTCTACGATTTTAAAATGAGGCTGCCCAATAACCGCCCATGACCACGCTATAATCGACCACGGTTACCTTGTAACCAACCACGGTTACCCTGCCGACGTCGGTTGCCACTTAACTAATGTCGGTCACTATAATTTCTAGCAACCTTACTTTTCTAGCTCCCACTTGAGATTAAATCTCTTCATGTGATCTTCACATCAAGCAAAACAAACCCTACTCTCATACACCTATCAGTAAACCACTAACAATATACTGAAGCAAAACCTTGCTCTAAAATAACCAAGCTAACCAAGCTCTGATACCATTTGTTGGGAATTCAGGACTGCAGAATAGTGCTATGATTAAATAACAAACCCAAATCATGCACACAGGATCTTAACAATTCCCCAGAATCTACAGTAGTGGAAGTATAAACTAGAATAATCCAAATCTAAACAAAAGTACACACACATATAACACAACATGTACCGTGGTTCACCCAATGCGGCTACATCTACCAAAGATAGAGATCTCATATATATAATATAACAAGAGTACTAACTAGCTCTTCAATACAAGAGTATAATGCATCTCTCTAAGAGTATCTCCTCTCCTCCGGATCTCTAAATGGATCTCCATGATTACACTAGAAATGTGCCTCCAAACACCACCGGAAGATATCACATAACCATAAACTATTGCATCTCTAACATGCTACCAAGTTCTATGTGGATCTACAAACAAAACCTCTCACATGGGTCTACCATATGTGCAACTATGACTGTGCACCAAGAAGTAAGTTTGTCTCTCCATCACTGCATAACCTATGCAAACATGAAGACAACCTCTTCTACAATATCTAGATCTACATGGATCTATAATGCAAGGTCTCACAACAACTTGTGGATCAACAATATAAGACTAGATCTACATGGATCTATAATACAAGGTTTCTCCAACATGTGGATCTACAAGAAGAAACTCTATGTGCTTTACATACTATGCAAGCCATTACAATGAGACAATAACTATAAAAAGAAAATACAGTAGAAGATGTTACCCTCTTCTCACCATTCAGATGTACCTGTTATTTCCTTCTATCCAGCTCCTCTCCATGGAGACTCTATCTTCATGTAACCTATTCTTTCTCTCTCTTCTTCTTCTTTGTCTTCATCCTCTCAATCTAGGAGAATCAAGGATCTAATTCAATCATTCTCTTAATTCTACTTCTAAACCCTAGCTTTCATGCTTATATAGGTGTATATAAACTTAGGGCACTTTGCCATGCAATTACATCCAATAAATCTACTTTAATGCTAAAAATAGATTTAATTCCCGAGAGTTAATTAAAACATCATTGCACAGGTAACCCCTTGACCGATGACGGTTGTTGTATTTTCCAACAACTTTGTAACACATGCTCCAGTGAAGATATTTATCTCCACAACCTAAAATTCCCTTCCAGAAGTTGTCCCCTCGAATAAACAAGAAGTTCCACTTCCCTCACCACCAAAAAAACTGCAAAAGCTGGTTGAAACCCCATCCACCCCTCCTCTTGCCTTCCCAATTCCATATGGGGAAGAGATTCCAAAGACTAGTCAAAGAGAACAACAAGAGGAGGAACCCAACAGAGAAGAAATGATAGAAGATCAAGGTTTCAGCTGCCACATTTGGGTTTACAAAGATCCCCTTGATGGTTTAGCCAACAGAGGAGGTCAAGGTTGAAGATCCAGGTGGCACTGAGGTGAGTTTGTAGCAAAAGAAGAACAAGAACAAGAAGGATAATATCAGAAATATATTTGCCTCTGAATGTAGTGTCCATAATGGAACTTTGTCTGAAGAGGATGTTGATCTAATCCAAGCTACACAATCAGTCAAGAAGGAAGAAGAACAATCATCTCCAAGTCCAGTTAAAGAGGAGCATATGGAGGTGACCAAGACAGAATGAAAGGCACTGAATCATGAGTTGGTTGCACAAGAAATTACAGACCCCTCTCCCATTCAACCTCTCAAAAAGTATGATTTTTGGAAGATCTTGAACTCACTAGCTTCATGTTTGAAGATGAAGCTTCATATGGTGAAAATAACGAAGATTTTAAGATCACCATGCAAGAGGGAGAGACCTCGCTACGAGGGAAAATAAAGAGTTTGATTTCCTATCAGACTTAAAAGAATGTTTTGATAAGGATTCAATTGAAATTGTAATCTTTTCTCCCCCGTCATTCATTCTTCAACCATAAGAACCTACTGCCATGGAAGAGAACGTGGAAGCACAACCTGTAGTTTGCAACATGCCCCTTGAATAAAAATTGGAAGATTTTGATCTTCCAAATATCACACCTGCTGCAGAGGAAGGGAAAGAGTATGAGGCTATCATCCCTCTCACATCACCCATCCAGAAAATCTGTAGGAAGACTCCATTTTTGGATTTAAATATCAGAGCAGTGGGAAAATTCAAAGGACCAGACCGTACCCTATCAGGTAGTTGGCTTCATTGGATCAAGGAGAATCCAAAACTAGTCATGCCTACTTTAGGGAATGAGGGTGAGTATCAAAGTACTAAGAGTCACCATCAATACCTACAGGAGTCCAATACCAATCAGCTTGAGGAGGTATTTTTGGTTGATGTTGATACCTTGATGATTTGGGTGGAGGACCAGCTTATAGTTAGTGTTTCACTCATACAAGCAGCCATATTCAATGTCAAATCATTTGCATGGCTGCCCTTTTTGAGAAAGGGAAGCTACTTCTCCATGCCCATGCTACGAGAATTTTTTTCGAGTCCCTTTTCTCTCTCGATTGTGTAGGAGCGGTTTAAAAAAAAAAAAATCAGCGAGAAGAAGTTCTTGTGCACACTCTGCATGTCTCATTTGAGGCATGTATGATTTTTCTTTGTACATAAGTTTTTTCGTATTGCTCACGGAGGTGCAAAGGCCATGGCCTTCAGTATTCATGATAGAGAGACCTATAGTCGCATGTAATAGTTGTTAGTTTCAAATAAAACACAAATACGAGAGAAACTAAAATTGGATTAAAGGCAGTCTATTCTTGGGAACAGGAAAAGCCCCAAAGTAGGGTGAGTTTAGGGTCAACGGGATGTAGGAATTCGGGGAGAAGTTTCAAAGCAAAAAGATCGGTATCATGCTATCAATTATTACTCCATGTCTAATGGATGCTTGAAGGTAGTTGATCTCTTCATCTAGCGGTAGATGTCCACGTGAGTCACCAATTGTTATCTCAATTTTTCCCACAGGGAAAATTGAGCAAACACGACCATGCATAGGAAGAAATATAAGGGTTGCTTCCAGTCGCATGAGCCCATTTCAAATATAATAATCAAAGTTGCGGGAAGAATCAAAAATGGAGGATCGGGGTCGGTTAAGGAGGTAAACAGTGTCGAAGAAACTAGGGGCTCAAAGGCTTTGGGTTTCACAAATGATTCAAAGCGGGCTTAAATTGGCTAAGTATGGAGGAGATGGCGAAGCTTCCACGTGTCGGCTCAACGCAATTTCAAAAGTATGAGCCCAAGGCAAAGACAAAACCTAGCATCAGTCCTCCACATGGTCGGGGTTGAACAAAAGTCAAATGGTAGTAGGCCCAATCGTTTAAGTATAAAGAACGATGGAAGGCGCCACATGTCACCTTCATGCACCTTACTTGAAAAGGGGCAGCCCTAATGCCGGACTCGAGACAAGCGCAAAGCTTCCATGTATCCCGAGTCCGAGAAGGGGTAGAGTCGATAGTTGAAAAGTAAAGATGGGGTAGAGTCAGCGGAGGGTGCCACGTGTCACTTCCGCACAACTTGAAAAGGGGCAGCCAAGGGCTGGACTCAAACAAGCGTCAAGTCTCCATGTGTCCCGGGTTAGACATATGGCCTCGCCAAACAAAAATACTTAGCCAAAACATAAAGAAACAAAGAAAAGCTGCGGAGGGTGCCACATGTCTCTTTGGTGCAACTCAACGACAAAATCCAAAAGTGGTCCCCAAACGTGCATCATCTCTACACATGGCTATGCTTCAAGTCTAGGTGGGAAGGCGTAGTCGTCGATGACAATTCAAACTTTTTGGCTCGAAAAGGCATAAAGTATAAATGTGTGCTACACCTCCACGATGCCCAACGTGTCATGTGTCGACCTAAATTACATGTGGGCCAGTGGGCCTAGGGAGGAATTTTCACCCAAATGGAAAATGCGGACCGGTGGGCCCGAAGATGGTTTTTTGACAAAAATGAATTTTGGGGCTGCAAGGCATTTTTGCATTTTTTTTTGCAGGAGCAAAGTGAATTTCGTGCTGCGACCAGTTTTAGTAACTGCGGTTTTTGCCATTTTTGTGCGAACACTAAAACATTCAAACAGACATATCTTTTGATCCATTGCCCGAAATACAACAAATTTGGCACCGTTGGAAAGGTCTCGACGTCTTCTATGCCATGCAAACCTGGAACTTTAATTTTGACAATGTTGGGTGGGTGAAAAATGGGAAAACTTCTTTCAGCCATTAATGCAAAATCCGATTACTTGACTACTAGATCGAGATTTCATCTGATCCATCATTCTTCCTTCTTCAACATGCCAGACAGATATAGCGGGAAGACTTGAAAGATTGTGGGCGATATCAAGCGGCATTGATGGTTGGTGGTTGAGCTTTAAAAAAAAGAGTCGAGTTTCTTTTCTTTCCCTCTGATTTTCATCGTCTATATATTGTAACACTTCTTATTTGAGATGAAAGAGACATTTTGGGATGTGGGGAATCTTTGTCTAAGTTTTTCCCAACTCCATTTGAGTTGTAAGCCTTCTCCTATGCCTGAAGAGTGTATTTATGCCTCTGAGCACCCATGTAATAGTCTGATGCACCTTATAGAGTAATAAAATCTTGTTTTGTGGCGTCTTTCAACCCTTGGCATTGTTTTTTTGTTTCTTTGTGCCTCTCTATCTCGTGTTTTCTCCTATGTATGTATTTCACATTTGCAAGTGTAAGATGTCATGTTTTGTGGAGTTTCGATGACGGATTTTGATCTGGGTCATGTGTCATTTCGTCGACCTCCCTCGGTCCCCTTTTCCCTATTTCACTCTCCCTCGGAGTATCTCGCCACTTCCTTCTCTAGTGTATCACCGCTTAGTGTAGGTTGTTTCACCCTCTCTCCCTCGCCTGTCTCATTGGAAAGGTTAGATTAGGATTAGTTAGATTCTACCTGCACTCGAGTAGCTTATGGCAGGTAGATTAGGAAGTTGGAACCATCCTTCTCTGGAGGTCCATCTCAAGTTTTGCAAGTCCGACACTTGAGAGATGATCCAATGTTGTGCATCACACCGAATACCCCATCTCAAATACAAGGCCGTTCGGGGTCTTTGTGATTCCTCGCACTAACACTTGCATTCATCATGTCTATAAATTTACTAATCAAAATAACAATGTCCATCTGTCAATATCTAAGTTGTGATAGAAAAGTTCATAACTCTAGTCTATTCCAAGCAACATCATAATCATATAAAATTCAAAAGGAGTGGGCACTACACATTCACACTAGAAGGTGACAAACATTTAGTAAGACAATTTAAAATATCATCTAAACATCATTTAATTTATTTTCCAAAAATTTCAATAGGATTCTACAAGTTTCCATTTAACCAAGGAGACTTGAGATAATGAATATATTTAAACATTATATTTTTTAGGAAAAATAGAGCTACAACATGAACCACTTCAAAGCTCTAAAGTAGAAGAAGATGAAAGGGAATGTAAAATAATTAATTTGTAGTTGTAAAATTATTATCTCTGAAATATACATGTGATGCATTTATGTTGAACTATTTTTGTAAGTGTATAATTGTTGTATGTCTTATAACAATTTAACTTACATTGGTCTGTTGGCTAATATAAGTTAAACATGTTGTTACAATCATCATGAATCGAATTTAAACCCAAAATTAAAATAATCTATTCATATATCCTAATTTTTTTATTTTTAGGAACAACACAAATAATATATGTAAACAATCGGTGAACCTTGGTATTTATAGTCATGGTAGCCAACCCTTAATAAACTATTCAAAAGAAATAAATAAAGAGGAAAAACAATAAGGCTATAAATATTGAAGCCTATCAATCAATAATAAACACCTTCAAGTTTCCATTTAACCAAGGAGACTTGAGATAATGAATATATTTAAACATTATATTTTTTACGAAAAATAGAGCTACAACGTGAACCACTTCAAAGCTCTAAAGTAGAAGAAGATGAAAGGGAATGTAAAATAATTATCTCTGAAATATACATGTGATGCATTTATGTTGAACTATTTTTGTAAGTGTAAAATTGTTGTATGTCTTATAACAATTTACCTTAAATTGGTCTCATTGGCTAATATAAGTTAAACATGTTGTTACAATCATCGATAATCTGAATTTAAACCCAAAATTAAAATAATCTATACATATATCCTAATTTTTTTATTTTTAGAAACAACACAAATAATATATGTAAACAATCGGTGAACCTTGGTATTTATAGTCATGGCAGCCAACCCTTAATAAACTATTCAAAAGAAATAAATAAAGAGGAAAAACAATAAGGCTATAAATATTGAAGCCTATCAATCAATAATAAACACTTTCAAGTGTTGATTATGGTAATTATTTTCAGTATTTTAATAAACAAATTATTTTATAAATCCCAATTATTTTGAGCTTGATAGTCAATATTTAAGAGGTATCCACACCATCAAACTCACAGACATGATCCCAATCTCATTCCATTTTTAAATTCTGAACCTTCAAACTTCAACCTAATTGTTCCCCAATAAACTCTTTATAAACAGATATTAAAAAGCATCCAGGATTCTATTTGTATTAAAAACTTAATGACGCACCTCAATGTCAACATGGGGAATCGTAGCCTCTATTCTTCTCCGATATTCTCCACCTTCCTTCAACTCTTCTTTCACGTCTGCCCCTACACCACTTAGATAGCAGAGTTTCAAGCTTTTGAGGTGTTCCAATCCAATCGGAGCATTCCTTATTGGAGTGTCTGATATATATAGATTCTGAAGACGTGGCATTGCTCCATCCTCTAATTCCGGAAAGTCGTGCAACAGAGGGAAGTCAAAAATCCTTAGCTGCTGCAGTCTTGGAAACCCACCAGGCTTCCCGAACGCCTTTGGCAAATTTCTGCAAGCCGTGTTACCTTCCAAATGTAAACGAGTCAAGTTGGGTATCATTTCGAAGTCTGCATAGTTACTACCGTCAACATTCGATAAATAAAGGGTTTTTAGATTTGTAAATTCACATACCCAACTTGGGATTGCAAACTTCTTTAAGTCAAGGAATTCGAGATCCCTAATAGCTCTAAAGCTTTCCGGAAGGCGAGGAGGATCCATGGTTGTTGATTGAGGACTGTCATTAACGATTTGGAGAATTCTCATATTTACTAACTGGCCAAGGATACCTCCTGCTATACTTCTCAACTGGAGTTCATGTTTAAGATTTAGCCTTAGTTCTTGCAGATGGATCAAAGCGGCAACATGCTCGAGCTTTAACAGTCCATTGTCTTCAATAGAGAGGATCAATTCATCTGACCTCAAAGTCTGCAAAGAGAGGACCTTCGATATTCCCTTTGGAATAACACTAATCAACTCAGGATAGCACTCCCATATATTGAGATGTTGAAGAAACTGAAGTTCTCCTATCCACACAGGTAGCCCTCGCACAGCTCCGCACAAAGAGATGTCTAGGAAGCAAAGACTTTTCAGGCTTCGGATACACTCTGGTACCTTCTCAATTTTTGTCTTTCTTAAATTTAAAACTCTGAGGAGTTTCAAATTTCCAATGCATTTGGGCATTGTAGAAATATTGGTGTGGCTTAAGTCAAGAACCCGCAGTACACTAATTCTGCTAAAGAAGCTCGTAGGAATATTTTCAATCTGATTTTCAGACAATGAAAGACTACGGAGAACTTCCGGAGAGGAGACACTGCTGCTTGATATGACATTACTGTCGATGCTTTTTTGGCCAACAAAATCCTACGGCACCCAAGTCTATTCGGATCATTAGCAAGGAAATCCTCCACAGAAAATGAACATTTATTTTCTTTGGATATATACAGAGCTAAATCAAGCACCAAATCGTGCACACTACAGGTTTTATATATTGAACATACACTATTATGATCTATATTAACTAAATACAATCTTTCAAGTTGATACAAATAATCCCATCTAACCTCAAATTGGTCATCCACATGAGGAATGAATCCTTCAGCTATCCACAGATATATGAGATATTCGCAATTTATTTTCTTATCCTCCGGAAAGAAAGAAAGGTAAGCAAAGCATGGCTTAAGAGGTGCAGGAAGGGAGTCATAAGTCAACTTGAGAATATTTATGATGGGATCGTTTCGATTGATTACCTGTTTTAGCTGATTAAGTTTCACTTCCCACTCTTTCGCACTGTTTTATCGGCAAGAAATCCTGCAACTGTTTTGATTGCGGACGGTAGTTTTGCACATTCTTTTTCAATCTCACGAGCTATTTCGTCGAGGTACCGTGGCGGTCGTTTCTGCCCAGGAAGGCATGAAAACAAAACAGTTCCCAACTTTCTTCATCGGACAAGAATTCCATCTCATAAGCACGGGCTTTCATGTTACTGCAAACTTCCCTGCTTCTTGTGGTCACAACAATTTTTGTCCGATTGTTATCACCAATTGGAAGACCAAGTTCTGCTATCAATTTCTCTTGGCTACTTGCTCGCCACACATCATCGAGCACAACAAGGGTTTTCCTTCCTTCTAAACAGTCATGAATAATCTCAGCAGCTCTTTTTCACTTATGCCATCCCGAACAACCTCCTTTAGCTTTGCTTTCATTTGATTTACCCTCCCTTCAACATCCACTCCTAATTTTATGTTTGAGGGTAGGTCTGACTGCAACTTTCTAAGAGAATATGTTTGTGAAATTGACAACCAAATGGAATTTTCATATCTTTCCTTAACCCGGTTGAAAACATGCCGCATTAAAAGGTTTTCCCAATGGCACCCATACCAACGACAGCAATAACAGCATTGCTGGCTTCGTCTAACAATGCCAGCACTTGTTCAACCTTGGTGTCTATTGCTACCGTTGGTGAATCTCCATCCACGATACTTGTTCTCCTCTGCCTTATATTATTGGATGAACTCTCTGATGGTTGATCGAAACGGAACAATCCGCGAACCAGCTTCAACTCGGTTGCATCTTTCATCAAACGCACCATTCTGACCTTCATATGCTTAATCCTTCTCCCCATTCTGTACCGAAATATTATATTAGAATAAGTACAGACACAAGACATAGGAGTAACTGCACATTCTTCTAATATATCTTCTGCATCCCAGGAAATATCTCTAACATTGTGTACCCATTTTTGCACAAGCTCGTTATGTATGCTTTTTCCGTCTGCATCTTGATGATAATCCCTCAGAGTTGTGAGCTTCTTGGCCAACCAATCAATGTCATTTGTGAACCTCACAATAATTGTTGCTTTCTTAGCCACTTGTTCTGCCGCTCTCTCTACAATTTTTGCAATAACAGCATCAGCAATACCAATCGACATTCTTAATTTCTAAGAATTCGCAGATTCAAAAGCACAAGTTTTAGTTCTTTACGAGCTAACAATAAGCACTAACTAAAACTGCCTTGAATATGATACAGTAAGTTGAACTCTGCATTATTTAAGAACGCACCTCACAACAGTCGTTTTCTTTTTATTTACTAAAGGTAAAGAGAAACGTCATAACTTTAATTATTTCTTCCACTTTCTTTTTGAAAGATGGTTGACTTGACTGCAAAAGGGTATTACAGGACAACCAGGACCATGTTTCTTTGAAAAAAGTTATCGATATGCGATTGTGAATTTTATTTTAAGGGGAACAATATTATTAGTCGTGAACTTTTTATTGATATTGTGAGTCTCATTGTCCACACCGACCTTAACGTATGATACAAGGCGGTTTGAATTTTGATAGAAGTCGTTATTTTAATTCTTCATTCCACATTCAAAGAATGATGTAGGCCCCATGATCTACTTGCAGTTGTCATATTTTTTTCAAAAAGTTATTCCTACATTTAGGTAGGCATCATTTTTAGTCTACTTGAAAAACATTATATTAGTGATAAAGTCTATATTAAGTATTTAATTTTTTCAATTAATTGTTACAATGATCATATAGGTGGTGTTGTCTACTATAAGTACTTGCACTAAAAAAATAAAAATAAGACAATTATTTATTCATCAAGACTAATGGACACACTGTTTTACTAAAAGATTATGTGCGTGTTTCTCATTCCATAAGAATATTCAATATACTCTTAAAGAAATTGAACATCTTATTTCGAAACTAAATGGAAATTAAAAGACTTATTTATAAATTAGTTTTTTTTTTTAATTTGTTTTTTCAGCTAATAATATTAAAATCGGTTACCAAATTCATTGTCTTTTCGGTGTATACACAATCATTTAATAGCATAACTTGTTTCTTTGAAAACCATGAACCGTAACATCAATAAAAAGATTGATAGAGGGATTTTAAGTAAATTTTATGATAATATATTTCAATATTAAATAGAAAAACTATTTAGTTAATATTAAATTTACATATAAACATACTTTTATTAAAACGACAATAAATATAATAATTTACAATATTTATAATTAATTTAGAAAAACAATAGATTAGGAGAATTTTTTTTTTTTTAATAAGTTTATTGTAAAATAAAGGATTAAGATGTCTTTACGGGTTTACATATCTTTAAGTGAATGGAGATTGGAATATTTTCGAGAACTTATTCCATATTTAAGAGTGAAAAAAATCGAAATGTAAAGTTTTGAGAAGTTAGGAATATGCCTTGACAATGAATTCAATATATATATATATATATATATATATATATATATATATATATATATATATATATATATATATATGTGTGTGTGTGTGTGTGTGTGTGTGTGTGTGTGTGTGTGTGTGAGTAAAAATTATATTATTGAAACAGAGAGATAATGTACTGCCATTAATTTTATCTCAAAGGTCAATATTGAATTGAGCTTTCATATGATAGTTCAAATTTTTGAAGGAATTATATCTAACTCCTAACCTAGAGGGTGTTTGTTGAAAATAGAAACAATATTATGAACACACACAAACTCACAAGAGAAATATAAAAACAAGGCTTTGTATTAAAAATACTCCAGAGCACTTCAGTGCCTTCTCTTGCTTTTCTTGCTTTTTGAATTACAAAATGAAACCTCTTATTTATAGAAGTTTTCCAACCTTCTACCTTAGAAAATATCTCATAATATCTTATATTAGATATTATTGATCTTTTGGATATTTTATAGATATTCCCAGATATTTCTAGATATATATAATATCTCTTGATATTTTGGAGGAGTTAATATTCACAATAAATGTGAATATCTTTTACATAAAGTTGAATTCCATAAAGTTAAACTTTATCTAGAACAAGATTAGATATTTCCAACACTCCCTCCTAATCTTGATTCTTCATGTATTGTTGGAGCAATACAGACCTATGATGCCTAAGCAATCTCTCATATGCTCAAATGTGTCCTTTGGTAATGGCTTGGTGAAGATATCAGCATATTGTTCTGCAAACCTGCAAAACTCCAAAAATATTTGTCCATTGTTGACTAGCTCTCTGATAAAATGATACCTTGTATCAATATGCTTGCTCCTTTTGTGAAAAACATGATTCTTTGATAATGCAATAGCTAAATTGTTATCACAAAATATCTTTGTTGATCCTTCTTGTTCTTGCTTTAGATCTGATAATACTCTTCTCATCCATATTGCTTGACATCTTTGCTCTTTGTGGCCGCCACATATTCTACTTCGCCAAGAGAGTGACAATAGGTTGTTTCTTAGAAGCCCATGAAACTGCACTTGAACCAAAATGGAAAACATAGTGGATGTGCTCTTTCTGTCATCTATGCTTCCTGCACAGTCATTTTCTGTGTAACCAACTAACTTGAAAATATTAGAAGTTGTATATAAAATACTTGAAAGTTTTGTTCCACTAACATATCTTAAAATTCTTTTTCCATCTTGCCAATGAGAATCCTTTGGGGATTCCATAAACTTGGAAATAAGACTTACACCATACATGATATCAGGCCTTGTAGCAGTCAAGTACATCAGACTACCAACAAGTCTTTTTATATAATTGGATCAATATCACAACCTTTATCATCTTTTCTTAGCTTGATCCTATGGCAAGAATCGGTGTTGATCTTTGGATTGCAATTCATCATCCTAACCTTTTCAAAATATCATTGGAATATTTTTATTGACATATAAAAATTCCATTTTCGATTGATCGACTTCTATGCTAAGAAAAACTTCATTACACCCAAATATGTCATTTCAAATTCTTTCTTCATTGTTGTTTTAAACAAGTCAATTGAAAAATCTTCGGTGAATATTAAATCGTCAACATATAGGCATACAATTAGAATTTGTTCTTGATCATTCATTTTGATGTATAGTGTTGGTTCACTATCACTTTTTCTAAATCCATTTTTCAAAAAATATGAATCAATCTGCTTATACCATGCTCTTGGAGCTTGTTTCAGACCATACAAGGCTTTTTTCAATCTACAGACCTTGTGTTCTTGACCTACAATTTCATATCTAGGAGGTTGTAAAACATAAACTTCTTCTTCTAGTATGCCATTCAAAAATGTAGACTTGACATCCATTTGATAGACTTTCCAATTATTTTGAGTTCTTTAATGCTAAAACAGTTCTGACAGTGTCTAGTCGAGCTACTGGAGCAAAGTCTCATTATAATCAATTTCGAGTTGTTGTGAGAAACCCTTTGCAACTAACCTGGCTTTATATTTTTCAACATTTCCATCTAGCATTGAATTTTGTCTTGTAGACCCATTTCACGCCAATTACACTCTTTCCTTCTAAGGCTCACAAGATCCCATGTATGATTCTTTTCAATAGAATCAATTTCTTTATCCATAGCTTTTACCCATTTTTCATTTTCAAATGTATCTTCAAAATATATAGGATCATCATGAGAAAATAATGCAAAATCAGAATATAAATCAACATTCTCATCACCTTGAGTTTTTTCATAAATCTCACTTAACTTCTTGTCTTTAGGTGGGGTGTCCACAAGTGAGACCTTTGTGTTGCCAATGCTGGATCTGATATGTCACTGCTATGAGACTTTGAATTTGAAGAATTACCTTCATTCCCTGATGCTTCATGTGGATGTAAATTTGCTGGAGGGGATGACGATCCACTTGAGATACCTCTTGTGATGCTTCTTGAAACTGGAGTGCTATTTGAAGAAGACATCACTGCATTGATCCCTTGAGGTGCTAGATGAACATTTTGTGTGATCTTTTCATCAAACTCATTCTGATGATGAGGTATTCCTGCAGTGATATTTGTTAGCTTATCAACACTTCCATCCCATGCTTGTTCTTCAATGAACTGAACATCTCTACTAATAATAGAATTCTTTGTGATGGGGTTATACAATTTATAGGCTTTTGATTGCTCACTGTAACCTACAAAAATACATCTCTCTCCTTTATCATCCAATTTCTTTCTCCTCTCATTTGGAATATGTGCATAAGCTACACATCCAAAAACTCTTAAATGTGATACATTGTGTTTCTTTCCGCTCCATGCTTCTTGAGAAACTTTATCCTTCACAATTTTTGTTGGACATCGGTTCAAGATGTAAACCACACAAGCTACTTGCTTGACCCAATACTCATTTCGTAAATTTTGGCTTTGAACATACTTCTTGCAATTTCCATAATTGTTCTATTCTTTCTTTCTGCTACACCATTCTGTTGAGGTGTGTACCTTGTTGTAAATTGCTTCTTAATCCCATGAAATTTACAAAAATTTAAAAACTCATTTGAAACATACTCTCCTCCTCTATCTGATCTTAACACCTTTATAGAGTAACCGCCTCGCTTCTCAACCATGGCCTTAAACTCTTTAAACACATTAAAGACTTCGACTTATATTTCAAGAAATAAACCCAAGTTTTTCTTCTCAAATCATCTATAAAAGTCGTAAAAATACATGCTCACTCCAATTGACAAAGTTTGCATAGGTCCACATACATCTGAATGGACAATCTCAAGAAGAGATCTAGCTCTATATGACTTTCCAATAGGAAATTTTACCCTGTGTTTCTTCCCTAGAACACAAATTTCACAAGGATTGTTTGGTTTCTCCATCAAAGGCAAACCCTTCACCATATGCTTCTTTTGCAATAAATCTAAACCACCAAAACTTAAGTGTCCAAATCTCAAATGCCACAACCAAGTATGATCTTTTAAAGAAACTTTAAATGCTATTGAAGAAAGCTCTTTAGATGAAAAATCATGTTGAATTCTTAATGGAAACATTTTGTTTCTTGTCATCTCAACCTTTGCAATCAATTTGTTACTTGGATTTCTATCTAGAATAACACATGCATCATCTTCAAAATAGACTTTATATCCCTTCTGCACTAGCTGACCAATACTCATTAGATTATGTTTCAAACTAGGAACATAATACACATCTGGAATGTGTTTGTTCTCACCTTTCTTTGTTTCAATATATATGGTTCCTTTTCCCATTACTGCAACTTTATTATCATTTCCTAACTTAACTTCAGATGTAACTGACTCATCTATGTTTGCAAACATCTCCTTACATCCAGTCATATGATTACTACATCCACTATCTAGAAACCAAATATCCTTTGTACTATCTTGAGAAACATTGCATGTAATAAACATTGAACCATTGTTATAACTTTCAAACTGATTTTCTTCAGAAAAATGTGCATTCTGTCTACTCATATCAAAATGTTTCTTCTTGCATTCATTGGCATAGTGTCCATACCTTTACAGAATGGCATTGAACACATGACTCATCATACTTTTGACCATAAGTATGATTCTGGTTGTTTCCTTGGCCTCTAGCACTTGTAGTGTAGAAATTTGAATTTTTCTTCCTCCTTCATAAGATGTGTTTGCTCTTCCAGATCCTCTTTGGAAATCTCTTCCTCTGCCTCTGTTGAAGCTCAATCTTCCTCTTGCTCTATTACCGCCAATTGAAACTTGTGATTTGAAGGCTTGCTTAAGAGATGAACTACCTGATCTATTCAATCTTTTCTCATGGGATATTAAAGATCCCATTAATTCATCTACAGACATTTGGGTTATTTTTTTAATTCTTCTCTATGACAAAAATCACATCAAACTTGTTTGGAAGACTTCAGTATTTCCTCTACAACCGTTTGATCCTCTAAAGTCTCACCATGAGACCTAATTTGATTTACTACACTCATCACATGGGTGAAAAAAATCTACTAAATCTAAGTCTTTCATGCAAATACTCTCAAAATCTCTTCTAAGATTTTGTAATTTTACAACTTTTACTTTACTAGTACCTTGATAATTTGTTTCAATACTTTCCCATGCTTGCTTTGATCTAGTTCTTTGTTGCAAAGACGTGAAAATATGGACTCGTCCATTGCTTGTTGAATTTGAAACAAGGCTTTTGCATCCTTCTGCTTGTGTTAGTGCTTGAAATGCTTGAAAATCTATAGGTTCTGGAAACCCATTCTCAACTAGCTCCCACACATCTAGTGAACAAAATAAGGTCCTCATTTTTATGCTCCAATGATCGTCTTTCTTCCCATTGAATATGGGGATGTGGGCTTAGTGAGGCTTTGCTCATACCTGCCATTTTGAACTAGACTAATAGAGTGAAATAAAAACTTATAACTTAAGCTCAACCTAGCTCTGATACCAATTTGAAGGAATTATATCTAACTCCTAACCTAGAGGGTGTGTGCTACAAATAGAAACAATATTATGAACACACACAAACTCACAAGAGAAATATAAAAACAAGGATTTGTATTAAAAATACTCCAAAGCACTTCGGTGCCTTCTCTTGCTTTTCTTGCTTTTTGAATTACAAAATGAAACCTCTTATTTATAGAAGTTTTCCAACCTTCTACCTTAGAAAATATCTCATAATATCTCATAATATCTTATATTAGATATTATTGATCTTTGGATATTTTATAGATATTACCGGATATTTCTAGATATATATAATATCTCCCGATATTTTAGAGGAGTTAATATTCACAAAGTAAATGTGAATATCTTTTACATAAAGTTGAATTCCATAAAGTTAAACTTTATCTAGAACAAGATTATATATTTCCAACAATTTTAAAGAATACAGATATCAAGTTGACATAAGTTAACATAGAATGTGTATATAGGATTACATTCACTTTAATTACACCAATAGGCGTTACACTCATGGATGAATTCTCATGTGAGAAGAATATCGATAGTCATCAATTCTATTGTACAGGGACAAACATTGAGGTATTCTCATCCATCCAATTTGAAGCACTTTGTAGACTCCATCGTTCGCATTGGGATACTTTGTCTTGTGTTTTCTCATTATGCGCTTGGAGATTTGGCGAATCAGCTCTAATCATAAGGTGAAGTATGGGAAGGTTCGGTCATTTCAATTTGTAATGGGAAGAGAGGAAAATCCATATGGGTGGTACTTGGTGATGGTCTATCAGAATCATCATTCTACATTCATCCCATATTTATTAGGGAAAATTAAATGATTCTGCAGACATTTGCATGAAAAAGAGCATTGTCACATGCAATGCACATTTAATAAATTGGAAGCACCTTCAACATTTACTCACCTCCAGGTGACATATATTACTATGATTGTTGGAATTACGGCTTCCTTGAATATTGCCATTGTTGGAATTAGGGCTTTCATTTGTGTTTGGGATTTTTGTATCCTCTGAATATTACATGGGTTTCTCGAGCCATCGAGGGCAATAATGTTATAGAATTGCATTTCATTCACCTTAAATTCATACATGACATATTCCATCATCATCGATGACTTCACCAAGCTACTATATTCACATTCGATAATCTAAAATGACTGCTTCCGACTTCATTCCGTCACCTAGATCGCTTAAAGGCTTAAGGTGGGTAAGAATGCTTTTCAAAGATGTCATTTGACTGAGTTTTCGGCAAGTAATAATGATTTTCAACATCCTTGACACTAAGTTTCATTCTTGCATTCTCTTTGGTGTTTTTCAATGGAATTATGTGTTTTTCTACATACTAAAGATCTTACAGTCTGTAGACATAAAAGTATGCACTTTAGACATTATTTAGCCCATCTTATACTACTACGGAAGGTTCTCAAGTGAATAAAGTACTATTTACTCCCACCTTTTAGCCATCTTTATTTTATATTTTATTTTGTCATTCCCGCATATTTATCTAGCACTTATTTTCCTATTTCACAACCGCCTTATCATTCTAGCCTAAATCAAGGTTCCTAAGCCTTGTACTTGGGTGCCTTGGTCTCACCCTACAGGTGCCCGATTGATGCACATCCTTTCCCACTTCTTTTTGGGGTCTTTCTAGCCATTTTTCATCCTTATCTATTTTTTAGATGGCCTTGTCGAATTAACTATGAAATTAATCTTGAGATCCCTATAAATATAAAGTTCTGAAGATCGTTGTGAGGGCCTAACATCACATACTACTATCACCCATCTAAAGTTACATCCATTGCATCACTTGTATACACATTGTGTCATGCATTAAGGCGAGAGATCTGCATCACACACACTACATAGGGGAGGGATTATATTCTATTCCATGAACACATGCTATTTACATTTTCTATAGTTACTATTGTTTGATACTTCACAAAGTGTGACTTACACAAGAGCACCTAGGGAAAGACATGCACACACTCGGTAGAACTACATTTGGGTCTGAAATGTAGTGAAAAACTCGGTGATAAGACCACTACTTTGGTGGTTGAGGTCAGTCGACCCATTCATTTGCATTTTCTTGTTTTCTAGGGTTTTACACCTCCTCTTGCATTGCAGATTTATTTTCCAAATCATCCGGTACCTAGTGTGATAAACAGGAAACATTTGGAGACACCTTACAACCATACTCAAATCATTTTCTAAGCATTTAGAGATATCGAGTGCCCATACTATAGGCCAGGGATCCTCGGGGAGCCCCCTGCATGCCCTCCCAGGCGCATCAGGTCAGACTTAAAACTTCAAGATCTTCCCTCTGCAGGTCTTTGGTTTTCATACTTAGTTTTGGAATCTGCAATCAAATTTGTGAATTTGTGCGAGAGTCACCTTAAATCAGATTATTCCCTTTCATACTCTTCTCTTGCATATTAGGCTTTGTTTCCATTATATTTAATTGTGTAATTACTTGACATTATTTTTTATTAAGGATACATAGTTTTGAAGGGACTATACCTTGGATATAAAAAGGTTCAAAAGCTAGATATAACAAAGAAGAAAGACACAAAGAAAAGGGACTAACACCCTAAATAAGAAGGCTCAGCATCTAGATATAACGGTGAAAATAGTAAAAAGTGGATCAACACCCATGAAGTTTAAAAGAGATAACAATATTTCAGCCAAGAACTAATAGAGGAACCAAAAAGAATAGAGTAGCATCAAAGCATCTTGAAACCTTCAACTTGACAGCAACAAAACAACAAACTGGGAGCAACACTATTTGACTGCCTTGTTAATCTTTATCTTGATTTTCTGTAATGAACTGAAAAGTGCAAGTGTCATGACTTGAGCAGGATCCTTCTTCTCAATTTGTGAGAAAACTAGGTCCACTTGCACCATTAGACTCCCGATGGCGTGGAATGTCACTAAGGATAGAAACACTCTTCACATGTTGTTCCATGAAATTTTATACCACTTTTAGATCAAAGATGGTACAATCATGTCATCCTTTAGCGTTACCCAATCTATTATCTAGATCTTGAATTTTCTTTAAGATTTCTATATTTTTCTCATTATCCCCAAAAGTCTGAACATGCATCTTCCTTTTACCCGTAATTTTATCATACCACTTGATTTCTTCCTTGAGGTTCATGACCTCACTCTCTAACTTCTCAATCCTACTAAGAATCCCTTCATCTTTGAAATCCTCCACGGGATTGCTGATATGGAGCAGGTTTTTGGCTGACTCTATCTCCTTATTACTGTGAAGAACCCTCTGAGAAGGAAGCAGGGGATAATGGGTATTCTTAAACCTTGTTTTATAGCTAATGTAATTGGCAATAGGGTCATTGACAGGAAGAAGATGGGGTTAGTAGGGGCCACAAGCATGGAGCGAGAAAGGGATAGACAATGATGGTGAATCAACATAATGAGGCCTTGATGAAGGGGTACAACATGAGTATGGTTTTGGACCTCAAGAACAGACCGTTCCAGAGAGTTCAACAGGTAGTGTGGGAAATTCACAGTTAAGTTCCTTCTAAAATGATTAAGAAAAATCAAATGTTTTAAAGGGATGGTTACATATCTACCCTCAAGAGTAACATACTGACCATCATGTGTGATATTTCAGCAAAAGGCTCTGGGATAGAAGAAAATTTGATGCCAGCTATGATAAATTCAAGGTTTTCACCTTCTTCAAGAAATTTCTTTACTTCAACATTCTTGTCTACCCGCTTGCTGAAGAATTTCGCCCCCTCCAAACTCAAACCCATGACTTGAGAAATGAGCTCTTCAGTAATTTTAACATTGATATCTCCATACTCAACTATTCATTTCTTCCATCCATTCACAAATTGCACCGAGATATCTTGATCATGGCCCTGCATTCTTTCTATGAGGTTCGAAATTCCCCCCATTTGTAAATACTTCCACAATATTTCGTCATTCTTCTAGGCTGGATCGTGAATGCACTTTGTGTTTTACAAGGAGGTCCCCCATTCTATTGTTTTTCCCCTTTCTTTGCTCAATGGTAAAAATTTTATTCCAAAACTACCTTTCACTACCGTCTCTATTTGTGGAAACCGATACGCGTGCAAAATGTTAAAACATCATTAAACCTACATGTGGAGATGATAATCACATCTTCAAAAATGGAGGGATATCTTTTAATGATTTTTTTGAATATCATGCGTATCTTTTATGATGCCATCAAGTACCTTAGCAGAGAAGATCACCACTAAACCATATTTGCATTTTATTTCTAACTACAAAATTGGCCAAACTATCTGCCACTTTATTACCTTCACAGTAGGTATGTATGATCTTGTAATTATAAAAAGATTACAAGTCTCAATAGCTTCACAAATAAAATCTCTAATAGTCCAGCTTGGGGGTTGATTTTTGTTTAAAAGATTTATGATGTTTAAAGAATCCCCTTCAATTATGATATTTGAAATATTACAATCTCTCGCTAGCCTTATACCCCATAATGTTGCCAAAGCTTCAAAATAATGGTTTGTCTGTTGACCCATATTTCCAGCAAAAGCAGCAACAAAGCAGCCTATGTGATCTCTGATCACCCCACCTCCTCCCGAATCTCTAGGATTACCTTTTGAAGTTCCATCAAAATTCAATTTGCACCATGAAGAGGGTGGATGAATCCAATGCAATTAAGATTTGTCAATCCTATTATTGCCTTTATTCTGAATGTGTTCAGTGTCAATGCTCTGAGTGCAATGGATGTGTTCCTCATCCTTAGGATATAGTCTATCTTTTGGAGGCTTAAGCATTTCAATGTTATCCTTTACAACAATAACAATTTCTTTAAAAAAATTGGTACACACCTGCCTTTTATTTCTAAAGATGATATCATTTCTTGCTTTCCATAATCTCCATATGGTGTGAGGAAGAACCAAGCTCCATAATCTCCTAATCATACAATGTTTATAAGGAGAATCCCATTGTTCCCATGTCTGTAAGAAAGTATGAGGAAGAATCCAGTGCAAATTGAAATTTGCAAAGATAAGATGCCAAAATTTTGTAGCATACTCACAATGCAAAAAAAGGTGTTGGATATATTCATCTCTTCTCTACACATACAAAATCTATTACACATAATAAACCCCTTTCGAATAAGATTATCACAAGTGAGAATCTTACCTTTGAGAACTAGCTACCAAAAGAAGTTTACTTTATGAGTTAATTCTGTCATCCAATTTTTTTCCATTCAATGTCACTTTGGAGAGTAAAGAAAAGAAACTGTTGTATCCCGACTTTCTGAGAATAGTCCCCATCAAAATAATCCATCAAAATAAGCTCATCTTTATTATCCTGTTGATTTATAGGAATGAGTGAAAGTTAATTATGCGAGAGAAAAACATTAGGCTATAGATTTTCCATATTCACTTTAAGATACTTCCAATTCCCATTATTTCCATTCAACTCAATGTAATATTTGACATTATGACCATAATTTTCAATTAGGTTATATTTTATAGAGCTAAAAGTGTCACTCAAAATTATGTAAGTTCGGGTATCATGCCAAAAATGTATATCCTGTCTATTTCCAAGTTTCCATCTACAACCCTTAGCAAGCATATGTCTGATTTGAAGCAGGTTGTTCTAGAATATGGATCCATTTGGAAGTTGTTGATCAAAAAGAAAATAATTCATATTTTGATGAGATAAATATTTAACCCTGATCAGTTCAGTCCAAGGTTTCTTTTCCTTCACTAATCTCCAACCAAGTTTTGTAATTAAAGAAACATTCATTTTTCTATGTCCTTTATTCCCAGACCACCAATCATTTTTGGAATAAAAACCTTATCCCAAGCCATAAAGTGATATCTAAATCTTCCTTTTGTCCCCTTTCAGTAGAAATTGTTTTCAAATTTTCTCAATACTATCCAAAAATATTGATGGAATGTTATACATTGACATGATATATATATATACATATATATATATATGGGTAGATTCATGTTTTTGATAAAAAAGCACTTGCCAACACCGGATAGGGTGGCACCTTTCCATCCAGCTAATTTTTCTAAAATCTATCTAACAAGGAATTCCATACCCCATTAGAAACTTTACTAGTAATCAACGGAAGACCTAAATAAGTTGATGGTAAGGAGTTGATTTTACATCCTAAAATGAATTCTATTATTTTTTTCCTCTCAAGAGGACTATTAAAAAAATACACACAACTTTTTTCAAAATTGACTTTCGACTGAAGCTTCCTCATAAAATATGAGAATGGTTTTATAGCTTTTTCTTCAATAATAGAGGCCATCAAGAGTAAAATGATTTCATCAGCAAATTTCGATGCGAGCGGTTTGATAGGAAGAAGTAGGCTTGAATCCTTTTAGTATTTCATTATTTATAGCTTTAGTTAAAGATCTGCTAAGACTATTGGCCATAATGATAAGCAAAAAAGGGGATATGGGATCCCCCTATCTTATAACCCTACTACTTGGAAAGAATCCCACTCATTCACCATTAACCACCACTAAAAATCTAGAAGAGGAGATGCATGCTTGGCTAATTTTCCATAATTTATTGTGGAAGCCAAATTTGGTCAGAACCTTATCTAGAAATTTCCAAGAAACTCTATCAAAAGCCTTATGCATGTCCAATTTTATTGCCATCCCAACTTTTCTACTTTTATCCATTGAATGAATTGTTTCATGTACCATTATTACCCCATCTTGAATGATCCTACCTTTTATGAAGCCACTTTCTTCTGGGAGATTAGTTCAATAAGAAGAGGCTGCATTCTAGTAGTTAAATTTTTGTAAAGATTCTGTAAACCACATTTACCAGACTAATGGGTCAAAAATATTTAAAATCTTTTGCATCCAACTTCTTTGGGGCTAGCACAATGTGAGTATTATTCAATTCCTTTATAAGGTTTCCTGTTCTATAAAACTCATTGAAAACTTTCAACAAATCTTCAGAATAAATGTCCCAACATTTTTGAAAGAAATTGGTGAGAAGCCATCAGGACCCGGTGCCTTATCCCCTTCTAAAGCAAAAACTACCTTTTTCAACTCCTCAATGGTGACAATTTTAGTTATAATTTTGAATCTCTCATCAGGAATCATGTTTCTTGGAATGGAATCAAGAAGAAAATAGGTTGCTTCCTCATTATAGGAGTTACTCTCCATCAAAAAGGTCTCATAAAATTTTAAAGCTTCAACTTTTATATCATTATTTTCCTTTGTGATGATACCATTTCCTTTATAGACCTCGAAACCTGATTTTGAGCCATGTGCTTAAGGGTAGTCATATGGAAAAACTTTGTATTTCAATCCCCAACTTTCAACCAAAGAGCCCTAGATTTCATTCTCCAAAAGGTTTCCTCTCTGTTGTTTATATTATGTAAATCAAAGAGAAGTTTCTTCTCCAGCTGTTGATCCTCATGAGTCATACATTTTAGCAATAATTTCAGCTCAAGTTCTTCATGTTTCTATCTTATATATTTTTTCCGCTCAAAGATATTCCCAAAGACTTCTTTATTCCAGATTTTAACATTCTGTTTTACATTTTTCAGCTTCGAATAAGTTTGAATTGAGTTGTCCCTTCACCATCCCAAAGCCACCAATATTTAATTCTATCCAAAATATCCTCATGCTCCAACCACATTTTTTCAAATTTAAAATTGTAGTGAGAAGGTTTGGACCAATTGAAGAGATTAAGAGAAATAGGATTATGGTCAGAGCTAGTTCTAGGCAATGAGGAGAGATGAAAATTATGACTTAAAATCCAATTAGCAGAGATAAGAGCTCTATCTAACTTAACTTGAATCAAATTCTCTCCAACCCTTCTATTAGACCAAGTGAATTGATTACCATGAAGCTCAATGTCCATCAGATTAAGATAAGAGACAAATTCAGAAAAATCACCCATACTGGTAGAGAAATAAGAACACCCTCCATATTTTCCCCGAGATTCGAGAGGTGTATAAAAATCCCCCATGACCAACCAATTTGAATCCTTATTTTAGAATAATTATTTAAAAACTTTTAGTACTCCTAATTAGATTAGCATTAATACCCCATACCCCAATTTAGGTTTTATTCTTGTTAATCATTTTGGTGAACCCAACTTCTTATATCATGGGTCAAGCTTCTTTATCTGATTTAATTACGAGATATCCCACTTTCTATGATATTTTCCAACAATCCCTAGACACCATGTATTTTGATGACAATACACAACGACATGAACTAAGTGCTACGCTTCATTATTTCTTTTTCAACCCCGATCTTGATGGCCCTCATTCTATTCAACCTAAAGTAGACTAAGTTCATTCCTTGTATGCCAATTTTTTTATCATGGAATCAAGAATCACATCTCTTAGATATGAAGGTTAACCCTCAAAGGTGGCTTCTCAATCATGTACATCCTTCATCTTATCTATGGAATCAATAATCACATCTCTTAGATCTGAACTACAAAAAATTAAGGATTTTTCTCAATCATAGATATCATTTATTCAATCTATGGAATCCACCATCACATCCCTTAGATATGAAATTCAACAACTTAAGGATGCTTCTCAATCACATGTTTTTTCTTCTTCGACATCTCCTATTCAATCTATGTCCACTACATGTCATATAGTTGAACCTCAAGTCACACCATCGCCAGAACCTCTCATAATTAATCACAATGCTAAACCACATGACATTCTAGCCAAAATTCTTAGTTTTCAATTGATTCTTCTACCACCTACTCATTTTTATCCTCCTTATTTGCAAGAAAATCACCAAGATCATTCATGTTTTTATTATCACCGAATCAATGTGCATAGTGACTAAAATTTCTATGCTTTACTGAAGTAGACTCAAACATCTCGAGCATAGGGCTTTATCTAATTCAATGGAAAACATCCTATTACACAACTAACTACAAATACTACACCCAAATGGGATCCTAAGTCTCTTTCTCCTTCAATTAATCTAGATACATCTCAACAATCTCTCGCGATTACTAGTCACCTATTGATGCGTAATCACAACACCCCTGAATGTCTACAACTCGATGGGTTGAAACTCTCAATGTGATTGCATAACATGGAGCTTTTCCAAAAGTGTGGGACTTTGCAATTGGGAAATCTCTCTAATGAAGGTTGGTTCCTATTCCTCTTTTCTGATGCACACATATAAATTGTAGAGGATATACTCTAAAACCTATACTAGCTTTCCGGAGACAGGGTTAAGGAGTTGCAAGAAAATATGCCTAAATTAACTGAGGTGATGCACCAAAAGAATTCTCGAACACCTACTTTATGATTAAACACAAACCATTAAAAATGTAATACAACCACCATGCATAGATAACCAGGATTGCAATGAGAGATCAGGAAGATGAAATGAACATAAGATAGGGTTGAAATAATCCATAGAATTTTTAGTTCCTCCAAAATCAACTTACAGGACCAGAGAAAGGGGAGGGTGGAAAGCAAAAATATCCAACATTTTGAAAAATACCCCTCTTTAAAATATATAGGAAGAAAATGAGAGAAAGGGGAGATAAGAATTCAAATGCTTGCTTCAACCACCCAAAAATGAATTGAATTTTACTGCAACAATGATGGGTTATACTACAAAACCCATTCCTCCTTGTGATATTCCTTGTTGGGCAAGAAAGGAAGCCCATACTTCATTAATGTGGTAGGTGAGAGGTCTAATACCCTCTAAAATGACAGAATGTAGTTCTTTATTTTGAATAACTTAGTCTCAATTAACTTAGTTGCATAGAGGAGACGTAAGATTTCCAAAAGTCCTTTCTTGGCAAATCCGAGCTCTCACCAAAAGTGATGGCCATCTAAAAGTCGGGTGTCATTTTGCCAAAAATGGCGAGATGGTAATCTTCCCCTTTTGGAGTCCGAAATGCATGCAACCATTGAAATCCCAAAATTCAAACTTTCAAAAATTTCCATGTTAGAAATTGAAACACTATTCATCTCGCCAAATTTTCTTGAGAGTTTTAAAACTTTGACACCAAACTACCACCGCATTGACCCCAAAACCCACGATGACCTCAAAATCTGAACCCTTTCAGGGATTAAGAACTTTAGGATTTGGATATTTTTGGTCACTTTTGTGATTTTGTCACGCCAAAGAATCCAAAACTACGAATCCACGAATCTTTAAAACTCAAACCCGAAAGTCTAAAATTTTGGACTTTCGAGTTTCAGATTTCAATCTTTTTCTCACTTTTTCCAACTAGCCATTCTCTTTCTCTGAAACCCCAAATCCTGCAAGTATGAAATTTTTGACTTTCGACTTTCGGGGTTTTTCTATTTCTAAAATTTTTACTTCCACGCATAGCCGAGATCTCCGAAACTACGAAATCAAAGTCTAAAATTTTAGACTTTTAGACTTTTAGATATTTTTCATTCTAGGCATGAAATCCTCTTGTAGCCTACCTCAAAGCTCCACCTCGATATTTGATTTATTAAGTATTTTGGAACTTCTTGATTCTTGAAATCCTTTGCAATTTTCTTAGCTTGTTTTAAGTTTATTCACCTAACTCCAAAATGCAAGCCTCCATGACTGAATCAACTCCTCCATTTTAGCTGCATGTAACTTCTTGTTTGTCCAATTTTTCCTAAGGGGCAAAATTGGATAACATTACCTTCCTCCTTATCTTTCTAAGGAATTTCTTGATAATTCTAGTATTCATTACATAAGCGATATGGATAGCCCCCCAGGGTGCATCGTGATAATTTTCCTAGTTCAATAAGTTCTTCTCTTATTTCGACATTGTTGTTAGGTTGTGGAGTCTTTTTCATGTGAGAATGTGTTGAAGACTATACACCGAGAGTAGTGTACACTTTTCATAGTTGTCTCGCTAGGGTTCGAGGTGGGTGGGCCCTAAGAAGGGGGCGGCGCAGCCCCGATGCAAGTTTTGAGGGTGCACCCCCAAGAAAATGTTTTTGGCCTTAAAATGTGCCCAATATACCAGAAACGTGCTTTTCTCATATGGGTGTTATTTTGACCCATAGGTTTATGAGATGGTTTTGGCCCATGGTTTTGTAAAATTGCTTAAGCGATTGTCTACTTATATGGTTTTATGCATATTGTAGATATAATGTAACATTTTATTATATATTTTGAATTTGGTTATTAATTCTAGAGAGTTTTTTTAGCATAGATCCAAATAGATCTGGGTATTGTATTGAGAGAGCGCTAGCTTGTAATAAAATTTGAGGAAGTGATTCTTGATGGACATAGCCCAAATTGGGTGAACCACATTAAATACATTTGCTTTGTGTTGTGTTATTTTTATTCTTTACTTTTATTTCATATCTATAATATTTTTGTTTATTAGTTCCTATTGTTGTGATTAAACGTGACGTATCATTCCATAGATTTTATCCCTTATTACCTAACAATTGTTTCTCCTCCACTTCATGAGCATCACTATACTACTTTTCATACACCTTCTGTTAGTCAAGTTTCACCAAATCCATCACCTATAGTTTTCCAAAGTCATTAACATCAACCACCTATCAAAATTAGTTCACATACCACTCTGTTAGGACATATACAACTTTATCAAATCAACCTAAGAAATCTCCCTTGAGACTTAGTTCAACATGGTCTCTTCCCAAATCTAAACTCCAACTAATTAATTTTATCAAATTAACTAGTCCTAGCCACCACATACTTCCAAGTAAAATATTTTTCCCACAAGGTTCCACCACACATAAAATTAGGCTTTGGTAGGTGAATTTTGTTACTCTCCCTTCCCAACGACACACTCTTTTGCTATGGTTCATCTTGGACTATTGAGGGATTAACATTACATTGAACCCCACACATTGCACTACCAATTATACACATTTACATTCTATTACATACACCGGACACCCTACATCACATTTTCCATACATAGCCTATATCCTATAATATACTACATCCCCCGATACAACTATTAGTCATCTATCTCATACACGCCACACTAGTCATAATTACCTATGAGTCTAGTTATATATATATATATATATATATATATATATATATATATATTCCATACATTCTCTATTTATGCTAGGTCTAGCTGATGCAAATTCACAAAGACACCCGTCGAATGTCTTGATTTGAGATGGGGCATTCGTTGTGATTTCACAACATGGAGATATCCCGAGTGTAGGAAATTCCAAAACGGGATAGATCTCAAGAGAATGTTGGCTCCTACTCCTAACCTACCTTCCATTAACTACTCCTAATGTAGGTAAAACTACTCACTAATACTAATCTAAACCCTCCAAGGGGACATAAAAAGAGATGCATTAAAAAAACATACACTCGAGTGGTGATACACAAGAAAAGGAGCACTAATATATCTTCCCAGCCATGAAATGGAGAAAGGGTGAATCCTAGGGAGGTTAGAGAAATGCAACACAAACCTAGGTTGTACCAATGTATTAGAGGAGGTTGGATAGATGAAACACATACCCAAAATGTAAACTATCTTCATTCTGATAAACACAAAACACCCATATCCTGTAATAACGATAAAATGTGCACAAAACACCCCATTTACAAAGAGAGGTAAAATAGGGCACTAAAATCATGTAGAGGTTAGAAAAAAACATAAAACATAGTTTTATTGCTCCTTAGAATATAGAATGTACATTGCACATGGAGAGAGGCATGAAGCGATTATAGATTCTAGAGCCCTAGAAGAAAGGGGTTGCATGGGAGGATAGAGTGACCAATCACTTACATGTGAAACCGCTTACAATATTTATAGAAGAATAATGAAAAATAGAGAGAGAGAGAGAAAAGATATCTGGAAATTACTCCAAAACCCATAAAAATCCATTGTTTAATCTGTAATGAGTGCTTGAAGATTTCAAAAATCTCTACTCCATTAGTGGGATTACCTTTTGCTTGAAGAAATTAGTTGTGATTGCACTTGATTGTAGCCCCTAGCCCAAGTAGCTTCATGATGACCTATTATCCCACCAACCTCAATTTATGACTTTCACCTATCTCTCACTATAGATGCCCAAAATTTTGGAGGTGAAGAACCTCTAAAATCCTAAAAATATTTATTCCATGATATAGATTATCTCCTCATGATTCAAACAAATGGTGTTTTACATGAAATAGAGACTGGTGCTCAAGTTATGTAATTTAGGGGTTCTTAGGGTTTCTGCAATTTCAGAATTTATAAAACTTTGAAAATACATTTTTCATAATTTTATCATGTGGCCCTCTAAATCACCTTCTCGTTGACAATAATTTTTGAGGAAACAATAATCGGGGCTCAAGATATGCTCGTTTTAGTGAAAGGTAGGTGTTTTAGGTCTACATGTTGTGAGTTGGTTATCCTACATTACATTACTTACACCACACATTTACATCAAATATTAATCCCTTGGTCATTTATATTTCATTATCTTCTACGCATTGCACTAACCACCCTATGACACACTTTAGTTCCACGGTCCATACTCATTGCAGAGGGTTTACCATAAAAGCCCGACCTTACACTCACCAATGTGACATTTTCCTCATCTAACATTTCCCACGTATGTGACATACACCTTAGGTTAAATTTTCACCCCTTTTTCATCCTCTTATATTTGTATACTCTTTAGGCTAAATCACCACCCCTATTATCACATTTTAGTGACATACACCTTAGGGTACATCGGTACTTACTTCTTGTTCATCCCATAGTGACATACGCTTTAGGCTAAATCATTGCCCATTTTAAAATTTTCATTTCATAGAGATATACGCTAATGGATAAATAATCACTCTTCCATTAAACAAGTTGCGGTATACACTAAGGAAATAGGGTCCATGCATATCTTTCCATATATCTCATCTTGATACACATATCCTATAGTTATAAATGCTTAGGGATAAATCATCACTCTTTCATTCAAAAATCATGATATACGATTCAAGTATAGGCTTAATGCAAATATCTACACATGTCATATTTCATCACCACTACACATACAGAATCATCATAATGCACTACATACAACCAACCTTACTCGACCATTATCTCGATGACACTCTTTTGTTTATGGTTTATTCTTTTCTCTTTGAAGGGGAAAAACATGAACCTAGCTGCATACAATTTCATCCACTTGGGGGACACACTGATCATATCATTTCATTTTGCATTCCATTTCATCCGTTTACAACATACTACATTTTTTTTGGGACATTTACTCTTGCTTACTAGTGTTTTGCATGTTCACTTTACTACACATGTAAGTTTTATTTCTTATATGTTATTATCATACACGCATCTATGTTCATGTCTTTTTAGTGTGATCAAACATACAAGAATCAACACGTGGAATGGATAATTTCTTTCTACCCTTCCTATACCGATCGCTAGGGACATCCAAATTCTTCTTATCCAGTGCCATTATTCCATTTTTTACTTAACATCTTCATTGTTTCTTTGTCAACCCTTATCTTGATGGCTCTCCATCTAACCAACCTATCTTAGAATCAATTCATGCCTTGCATGCCAAATTTTTATCATAGAATCAATAATCACATCCCTTAGATCTAAGGTCAATTGTCTAAGGATGCTTCTCAATCATGTACATACTCCATCTGATCTAGGGAATCAACAATTACATCTCTTATATATGAAGGATTCTTCTCAATCATAGATATCCTCTATTCAAACTATGGAATCCACCATCATATCTCTTAGATATGAAATTCAAAATCTTAAGCATGTTTCTTAATCAAATGTTTTTTCTTCTTCCATATCTCCTATACAATCTATGTCCACTACATGTCATATAGTTGAACCTCAAGTCATGCCATCACTAGAACCTCTCATACTTGTTAGCAATGCTAAAACACATAAAATTCTAGCCAAAATTCTTAGTTATCAATTGATTCTTCTACCACCTACTTTTTTATGCTCCTTATAAGAAAGAAAATCACCAAGATCATTTGTATTTCCATTATCAAAAAATCAATGGGCATAGTGACAAAAATTTCTATGCTTTACAACGTAGAATAAAACATCTCGAGCATATGGAATTATCTCATTCAATGGAAAACATACTATTGCATGCCCAACTACAAATACTACACCCACATTGGTTCCTAAGTCTCTTTCTCCTTCTATTAGACTAGATCCATCTCAATGATCTCTCACGGTTACTAGTTACCTTCCTCCTGATCTTTCTAAGGAAGTTCTCGATGATTCTATTATTAGTTACATAACATATATGGATAGCCTCTCCCCTGTTCGTAGTGTTGTTTCTCCTAGTTCAATAAGCACTTCTTACATTTCTGACATTGCTTCTCCTCAAGTTATTTAGCATCACTCTTACTACTTCTCATCCACCTACTTCGGTTATTCAAGTGCCATCTAAGTCATCACCTATGGTTTCCCCAAGTCAACAATGCTAACCACATATTAAAGTTAGTTCACTCACCACTCTTGCTAGGATGTCTAGAATATTCTCAAATAAACCTAAGAAATCTCCCTTGAGACTTAGTTCAACATGTCCTCTTCCCAAATATGCACTCCAACTAATTAAGTTTATCAAAGCAACTAGTCCTCCTAGTGTTTACGATACATTTTCATTTTCACCAACACCATCTACTTCCAATATAACATTTGTCCCATAAGGTTCCACCAAGCGTAAAATTTTCCTTTGGTAGGTGAATTTTTTATTGTACCTTCTTAATGACACACTCTTGTGCTTTGGTTCATCCTGGATCATAAAGGATTACCATTACAATGAAACCCACACACTACACTACCAGCTTATACACATTTACATTCTATTACATACACCACACATCCTACATCATATTTTCCATACATAGCGTATATCCTACATTATACTACATCCCCTAATTTAACTATTTGTCATCTATCTCATACACGCCACACTAGTCATCATTACCTATGAGTCTAGTTATATATATATATATATATATATATATATATATATATATATATATATATATATATATCATACATTCTCTATTTACGCTACGTCTAGCGATGCAAATTCATAGCACCCCAGGAATGTCTTGATTTGAGATGGGGCATTTGGTGTGATTTAACAACATCGAGATATCTTGAGCATATGAAATTGTAGAATGGGATAGATATCTAGAGAATTTTGGCTCCTGCTCATAACCTACCTTCCGTTAACTACTCCTAATGTAGGTAAAACTACTCATTAATCCCAATCTAAATCCTGCTAGGGGACATAGAAAATAGATGCATGAAAGAAACCTACACTACAATCAATGATACACAAGAAAAGGAGTGCTAATCTCTTTTCCCATCCTTGTGAAATGGAGAAAGGGTGAATCCTAGGGAGGTTGGACAAATAAAACACAAACCCAAGTTTCACCAATGTATTACGGGGAGGTTGGATAGATGCAACACATACCGGAAATGTAAACTATCTTCATTCCTCATAAGCACAAAACACCCATATCTTGTAATAACTATAAAATGTATGCAAAACATCCCATTCACAAAGAGAGGTAAAATAGGGAACTAAATTCATGTAGAGGGTAGGAAAAAAAAACATAATTCTATTGCTCCTTAGAATATAGACATCACATTGCATGTGGGGAGAGGCATGAAGCCATTACAGATTACGGAGGAAGACTTAGAGCCCTAAAAGAAAGGGGTTACATGGGAGGATAGAATGACCAACCACTTGCATGTGAAACCCCTTACAATATTTATAGAAGTATAATGAGGAAGGGAGAGAGAGAAAAGGTATATGGAAATTTCTCCAAAACCTATAAAAATCCATTGTTTAATCTGCATTGAGTTCTTGAAGATTTGAAAAATCTTTGCTCCATTAATGGGATTACCTTTTCTTGAAGAAATTAGTTGTGATTGCACCTAAGTCTAGCCCTAGCCCTAGTAGCTTAATGATGACCTATCATCCCATCAACCTCCATTAATGAATTTCACCTACCTCTCATTTGTAGAATTTTCTAAAAATTTCATGTACATAACCTCCGAAATCATAAAATTTATGGTTTCATGATGTATATTATCTCATCATGATTCCAACAACCGGTCTTTTCACGAAACAGAGACCCCATGCTCAAGTTATGAAATTTTAGGGTTCTTAGGATTTCTCTAATTTTAGAATTTATGAACCTACGAAAATACATTTTTCACACTTTTATCATGTGACCATCTAAATCACCTTCCAAATTTACTATAAGTTTATGAGGAAACAATAACTAGGGCTCAAGATATGCTTGTTTGAATGAAACCGGGGCTTAGGCATTTTTGGTCTATATTTGGCAGTTGGCTATCCCGCATTTCATTTCTTACACCTCACATTTACATCAAATATTCATCCCCTGTCCATTTATACTAGATTGTCTTCTATGCTTTACACTAACCACCCTATGAAGGACTTTAGTTCCATGGTCCATACTCGATTACGGAGGTTTACTAATCAAATGGACGTTACATTCTACCAATGAAACATTTTCCTCATCCAACATTTCCCATGTTTGTGACATACCCTTAGGTTAAATTGTCATCCCTTGTTAATATTCATATAGTTGTATACTCTTTAGGATAAATCAACACCCTTATTATCACTTTGTAGTGGCATAAACATTAGGGTACATCACTACTTCCATCTTGTCGATCCCATAGTGACACATGCTTTAGGCTAAATCATTACCAATTTTCACTTTTTCATTTCATAGTAATATATGCTAAGGGTTAAATCATCACTATTCCATTCAACAAGTTGTAGTATACACTTAGGAAATAGGATTCATGGATATCCTTCCATATATTTCATCCCTATACACATATCCTATAGTGATATAGAGTCAGGTGAAATCATCACTCTTCCATTCAACAAATCATGATATATGCTTCGGATATAGGGTTCTTACACATATCTCCACATGTCACATTTAATAACCACTACACATATGCACTCATCACAACGCACTACATATAACTAGGCTTCCTCAACCATTTCCCTATGACACAATCTCGTTTTGGTTCATTCTTGATCGCTAAGGGGGAAAGAATGAACCTCACTTCGCATACACTTCCATCCACTCAAGGGGGCATGTTGCTCCTATCATTCCATTTTCCATTCCATTTCATCCATTTAAAACATACTCCATTTTCTTGGGGACATTTACTCTTGCTTGCTACTAATTTGCATTTTCACTTTACTCCACATGTGAAGTTGATTTCTTATATGTCATTATCATACACTCATGTGTATTCATGTCTTCCTTTACTATGACCGCACATATAAGACTCTACATGTGGCATGGATGCTCACCTTCTACCCTTCCTATACTTGGTCGGCCGAGGGCATCCAAATTTGACATATCAAGGTGCTATTGCTCCATTTTTTCCTTAGAATCTTATACTATTGGCTCATACATGTTTTGACATATTGGTTATCACTCTAACATACTAACGGTTGTTCCATGTGTAGCACTTATTTTGTAGGATTACATGTTTCCATGACTACTTGTTTGTTTCTACTTGTCTACTTTGTTTGCCATTGTATGCGGGATTTTCCCTTTGCTTGTGTGTACACTTTTCTTTTGTTTGTGGCCTTGACGGCCTTGCGTGTCTTGCGACATCATGAGTGATGTCCTATGTTTGAAACCCATTTTGTGTGGTCTGCTTATTTTCTTGCGTGTTTACACTACTTTGTTTTGTAGTTTCTACATTGTTTGTGTATTTTCCACTTATTTCATGCATGTTTTTGGAATAACACTTGTTTCGGCTAGCCATCACCTTTTTCCATTCCTTTGTATGTATCTACCAATTGTTTGACCTTTTGCCTGTAGGACATATTTCTACGAGGTTAGAGTGTGTTGGTCCTCTTTTGGGGCCGCATTCTCCTTTCAGCAATGTTGCATGTACCTCAAAAGAGGGGGCATAATTTATGGTTTTCCTCTAACAATATGTATTTACACTTTGATTCATAAACAACGAGTGAGTTGAGACAACTATATGAATTTCATACACACCGGCCTCAATAGGACATTGTTTCTTTCATAAATTATGTGGAGTAGTTACGGATTGGGGATTATAGTGGGTGTGCCTCTCTACACATCTCCATCTAGTGGTGCCATATCACCCAAAAAACTAGGACAATATAGAGATATCTTCACACATTTCAGCATAAGCTCTATAATTTCGGAGGAAGCAACACATTTCCTCACTATACTTCTTCACCACGGTGGCGTGAGAACACCCAAAAACTAGTGACAGATCAAGATATCCTTCTACAATCTTATTTTGACATGGATCAGGTATATGAAAGAGGGATTCATGAGAACCGATGTCGAAAACAATGCACCAAAACAAAGTTGCACTCCGATGGTAACATCAAGCTCCAACGCAATAAGCAAGATTTGAACAATGGAAAGAATATGCAAATAAGAAAACAGGTCTACTCATTCTCATAGATCGAAAAAAGGAAGTACAAATAGGGGTGTTGTGTAACCCCCATGCCTAAACAAGGAAAAATATCAATGATGCCACCGACACATATGATGTGAATGATTCATATGATGCCACTAAAGGAGGAGTTACAATTCCAAATATGGAATGTAACTCCTATGACACTCGACCTGACAAATGAAAATGACAGATTCTATGACAGAATCTGACACTTGTCATTTGACTTCCTAAGACCTATGACTCTTGCAAGGTGAGATGACTCACTAGGTGATGTGGATGATGACTAGGCATGTCACACACACCAACACCCCCCCTTCATCAAAGCCAAGGAAGAGGTCATGGTAAGCCAGAATAGAAAAGAAGACTCCCTAGACAACTAAGAAAGATGTGTCAATGGGGCCCGACAACTAAAGGCCTGATAAGGTTCCCATATACAAACAAAATCTTTATGGAAAGAAGAAGAGGAGAAGAAGGAGGACTATATAGCCCGGAGATGGGCGGTGCAGTGAAACCTCACCCCAAGAAGAGACCGCAAGTGAAGAAATTTCACCTTAGTGAAGGGCTTGGTGAATATGTCTGCAACCTGATCAGTTGTCTGAACATATTGTATGTCGATGATGTTTTCATGTATCAGCTCCCATATGAAGTGCATGTGAATCTCAATGTGCTTCGTCATGATTCTAAATCTGGTTTCTAAAAATCGAGATAGTGCTCATGTTTTCATAGTAGATAATGGTAGGCTGCCGAAAGTGGATGCCAAACTCTATCAGGATACCCTATAACCAAATAGCTTATGCGAAAGCATTAACTAGTCCTCAGTATTATGCTTACATCGATGATATGGCAATGGCGTTGTGGTTCTTGCTAGACTAGCGACAAGACTGAACCAAGAGTGAAACTATAGCTTGAGGTAGAATTCTGATGATCTAAATCACCGGCCCAATTTGAGTCTATAAATCCAACCAAGACAATCTCAGTCCCTCCAAAGTAATGAATACCATATGTGTGAGTGCCATGAACATAGTGAAGGATCTATTTTTCTACTTTTAAATGCAATGAGGCACTGCATAAATATGGACATGATCCTGACAACATATTGTAGATCTGGCCGAGTGTGAGTAAGGTAGATCAAGCTCTCCACCAAGTGCCGATAAAGGGTACCATCAACCAAGGAGAAGAGTAATCAAAAACCAACTTGACCCCGAGAAAGAAAAGGAGTAGGTGAGGACTTGCAATCAGACATGTGAAACCAAGAAAACAAATCAAGAGAGTACTTAGGTTTGTGAGATGATAATTTCCAAGTTAGATTGTGAAATATGGATCCCAAGAAAGTAATGAAGCAATCCTAAGTCAGACATGGAGAAATTTTTGGCCAAGGAGATCTTCACAGAATCAATGATAGAGGAAGAGCTACTTGTGATCAACAAGTCATAAACAGATAAAACAAGAATAAGCATGGAGTCATCCTGCCACAGAATATACACATTTGGGTTAGAGTGACACCGAGTGAACCTTGATGCAAGTAGAAAGGATTCCATCTTGGCATACCAAGCCCGAGGGGCTTGTTTAAGGCTGTAGAGAGACTTATTTAACTTACAAATGAGGGATGGATCATGGACATAACCCAGATGTTATTCCATATAGATCTCTTCCTCTAGGTCCCCATGAAGGAAGGCACTCTTAATGTCCATCTGGTGGAATTCCCATATGTTAGCAGTAGCGATGGCAAGGGTCAGTCGAATGGAATTCATATTTGCAACTGGAGCAAAGGTTTCCAAGTAATCAACCCTAGCTACCTAGGAGAAACCCTTAGGTACAAGTCATGATTTATATTGCTTGACTTCTCCATTAGCTCTATACTTTCTTCGATATATCCACCTACACGGAATGATTTTCTTCCTTTCGGAAGAAGCGTAAGATCCCAAGTTTCATTAGTTATGAGTGAGGAATACTCTTCATCCATATCAAAATCCCACTCAAGAATCCTAGAAGCTTCTTGGAAAGATGGTGGATCAGAAGCAGAGGTGAAGGAGTGGGGTCCAACGAAACTCGAGTGAGTATGTCTCTCATCTGAAGGATCTCCAACTAAATCTCTAGCACTCTATAAAGTTTTCCTGGCCCAAAGAGGTCTCGAAGGTTCAAGTTCAGAGTCTGAAGATTTTTCACTCAAGTGAGAAGGGACATATTCCTCATCATCACTACTTTCGAGAATCGAAGACTCGAAGTTTAAGGATCGAGAGGAGCAGGGAGAGGAGTAAATCGCTCAACAACTTCATCATCGATGAGTCGAATCTAAATCGGTGGACAAAAGAACCTCGGTGGAAATAAAAGTCAAGGATAACTTATCAAACATCACACTCCCCGAATACAGAGCTCATGGATTGTAGGGTTCAACAATTAATATCCCTTCACGTCATTAGGATACCCTACAAGGATACAAGGTTTGGATTACGGATCCACTACCTTGCATTTCTTCTTAGGAATCTGAGCCATAGATTTAGATCCAAAGACTCAAAGTTCTCAACATCAGGCTTGTGTCCAAACCAAGATTCAAAGGGTGTCATCCCTCTTACTGCCTTATGTGGAACACGATTCTGAATGTAATAAGAAAAATTCACTACTTCATCCTAATACTGTGGAGGAAGGGACTTCAAGTGAACCATACAAGTAGCCATCTCCTTTAGAGTTCGGTTCTTTCTTTCTACAAACTCCATTTTGGGAAGGGTTGTAAGCAATCATGTACGTTGTAAAGCAATCCCTTCATAAGTATAGAAATCCTCAAACCTATTACTCACATACTCACCTCAATTTTTGGTTTGAAGAACCTTGATAGATCTGTTCCTCTTGTTTCTCAACAAGAGCCTTAAATTTTTTAAAATTCTCAAAGACTTTAGACTTAAGCTTAAGAAAATATACCCAAGTAAAACACGAAAAGTCATCAATGAAGGTTAGTATATATAGATCTCTAGTGAAACAAGGATATGGAAATGCGCCATAAACATCACTATGAACAAGATCCAAGGGACACGTAGCTCTCCAGTATTTTCCCTTATCAAAGTTTTTTTTCAAGGTTGCTTTCTGAGGGTGCAACCCTCACAAAGACCTTTAGAAAAATTAACTCAGGGTAACCCGTTGACCATTTCGTTTTGGCTCAATTCTTAAAGGTAAAAATAATTTAGATGCCCCAAATGCTCATGACATAGCTTGCTAACCTCATTTGCATGAGTACGAAAGACATTGGGCGTCGAAATCAGAAGAGAAGTGGGAAAAGGTATACAACCGTGAGCAGTGATCCACCTTTCCCTCAGCCACAGTGCATTCAAAATTTAGCTCATGAATGATCACCGAGTTAGGACCATATTCCACTCACATCCCTTCACCAAGGTGGGTGATTTGGTAAACTGATAGGATATTGGTAGAGAGATTGGGAACACTCAACACTTAGTTAAATGTTCCACCTTCTATCTCTACCGATCCACTACTGAGAAACTGACACATGAGTGTCATCACCCAACGTGATTTGGGACATGCCACATGGTTCAATGCTAGAGAATTCAACCTCTGAAGAAGCCATGTGGTGCGAGGCACTAAAATCGATAATCCAAGTTGATCTAGCTATGAGGGCCTTACCTTTCTTCTTTTCATTTTTAGACTCCTTTGCTTTAGAAGACTCGCCCTTCTGAGCATTTTGTTTAACGGATTCAGGAACACTTATTTTATTCTTCTCAAGCAAATGAGTTAAGTGATCAATTTATTTCCAAAAATAATGATGCTCATCATGGCTAGAATTCTTATAATAGGAGCATTTAAACTTTTCCTTCTTCGCTTTAGGCTCAAAAGTCAAAGTGTTAGTGTTGGGCTTAGCGGGGGTTGGTTGGTCTTGGTTTCTTTCTTAGGTTGGTCCTTTGTTTCTTTCTTATTTTCATTTTTCTTTCCCTTATTCACCACAAGGGCATGTGACTTGGATTTTAGAGTCCCCATTTGAATGAGTTTGTCATGTTCTCGAATGAGTTGGGACAAAAACTGTCAAAGGAGGGAATTTTCCAAGCACTACCCAAGGTGGCTTTCGTGTGTGGAAAGTTGAAATGAAGACAAAGTATTCAGGACCTAACTTAGAAAGAATTGACAAGATCAATTAAGAGTCTTTCTTTTCCACTTGACATTCCTTTAGAAGTAGTCTAGTGTGGACAAACTTTGAGAAGAAGGCATGTAGGTTTTCAAAGTCACTAGGATTTAACCCTAGTAGTTCATTCTCCAACTCATGCACTCTCATGTCATCTTTCTTCCCAAACATATTGTCAAGCATTTTCCATGCTACATCAAGAGTTGAGGAAGTTTCGATGTGGAAGAGAAAGTTAGGAGAGACGGACATACATATAAGACCTACGAATTCATCACAATAGTTGAACCACATAGAATTTTGGGGTTCATCATTAGGTTCGGTGTCTAATCCCATGGTGACATGATATAACCCTTTACTTCGTAAAACCAATATAATTTTAGATTTCCATTAAAATAAATTAAAAGGTTTGAGCATGAGTACTTTAGAGATATCCATAATGAATAGATAGAACCAATGAAGGAAGAAGGAAGGAGAGAGAAAGGGAACAACCACCCCGAACAATATCACACCTCCTTGAGTTAGGCACTTTATAGTTTAGTGCGTTGATTACAATCAAATACGAATGTGTGACAAGAACAAGTCTGTCACTCACCTTGCGAATCAACATAATAAGCGTGCAAGAGTGGAGATAATAATCAAGGTTTGTTGGTAATGCAGCAGGTTTGACACCGTAAGCAAGCACAAGAACGAGGGAAAACAAGAAGGGGAATAGAAATCCTTATGAGAAATAGCATCTCACATCACACAAAATAATCCCTTTGTTGTAATATTGTGGCGAGACGCGCTCACAAGTCCACAAGCAATAAAAGGGATAGAACAAAGATGAAGCTGATTCAAAATGAGTTGAATTAAACAATACAAAGATACCCCTAGAATGTGGCACTTTATAAAATAGTTCATTTACAAAACTGATAATCCCATCATCTAGAGTGTGAAAAAACATGCAACTTTGACTAAAGAAGTGCTCAAAACTGAGCAATGAGTCAAAAGTTATAGTAAAAAACAATTCTTACAACTGATGGAAAAATGCTAATAAGCTTGCAAATGGATTTAAAAAGTGCCCTAAATACATGCAAAGGGTGTCGTATGTATGCTCATTGGAAACAACATCAAATTTTAGATAGGGTTTGTTTTAATTGTGAGGGGGGATTAGCCTCCTGCCAACCCTGGACCTCACCCTCTGTCTTCGACACTCGAAGGAAGGATGAATAAAACAAGAAAAATACCCAAAATAAATTACAAGGCCAATTAAATAAATGTTTTTAACCTCAAAATTTTTAAAAGGAGATGATTAACCAATAATCAATCCTTAAAAAAGGAAGGATAGAGGCCCACATTGATCGAGCTAGGGTAGTGGAGTCCGAGTTAACAACCGAGTTGAAAAAGTCGCCGCACGCAATGCAAACGGCGAGTTGGCGGTGTGCCATTTGAGTGCAAGCTAGACTAGAGATGCCACATCATTGTAACCACTTACTAGGTAGGAATCCGTACATGTGTAGAGTTGAAACTGCTATCGAGTGTTCACGGGGTAGATTCCTTTGGAGAGAAAAGTAACTTGAGTGGTAGAGATTATCGAGAAATGAAAATCCGACATAGCACTTTCAAACAATGAATCCTCCTCAATCCAGTCAAGATGGAACCAAAACATAGACTAGGAGGCCCGAAAAAATAAATGGAGGGAACGTCAAGCCAAGATTGACCACGAGCACGTTGTAGCAGAATTCCAAGGCACATTAAATACAACAACTTGGCCAAAGAAAACACATTTTCCAAGTACGAGCTTGTTCTTTCAATGTAGACTGAACTACTAACAAGCCAAGCACAATACATGAGCCAAGAAAATGAAAGAGATGTGAAATGAATGGATTCTTATAGACTAAGTTCACGAACAAACAAAGTAAACCATGTTCCAGCTTTAGAGCCTGGCCAAATAAATACCAAAAAAATGAGCCGAATGGTAGATCAATGCACATGCCAATGTAGAACATGTAGTAGCCAAGTGCACGAGCCAATGGAACAAGAAATGAAACCAATGCAATGCAGAGTACACCGATACACGAGTAGGTAATGCCGAATCACAACAATGAACCACAGGTCCATGCCAAGGAAAAAATGAGCTCATGAGTAGAGAAGTAATCACAAACTCAGCAACATGATAAAGCAAACCAACCAAATACTTTCAAACTTACAACTGCTGAAACACCTTAACGCGAGGTGAGCAATATAATTCCAAAATAATAATTGAAAAAACTTGCATGAGGAAATAAGAAGAAACCAAAAGTAATAAACAACTTGATAAATGAAGAGTGCACATTTTACCAAAACCAGCTCTGATACCATGAAAGAGGGATTCACGAGAACCGATGTCAAAAACAATGCACCACAACAAAGTTACACTTCAATGGTAACGTCAAGCTCCAACGCAATAAGAAAGATTTGAACAATGGAAAGAATATGCAAATAAGAAAACAGTCTCCTCATTCTCATAGATCGAAAAAGGAAGTACAAATAGGGGTGCTCTATAACCCCATGCATAAATAAGGAAAGAATATCAATGATGCAAATGACGCATATGACATGACTTATGCATATGATGCCACTAAAAATAAGTTATGATTCCAAATAAGGAATGTAACTCCTATGATGCACTCGATGCAAATGACAATGAAATATTCTATGTCGAGAATATGACACTTTTCATTTGACTTCCTAAGACCTATGACTCTCACAAGGCGAGATTATTCACCGGGTGATGTGGATGATGACTAGGCATGTCACACACACCAACATACACATGTTCCATTTACAAATTTTTCCATCATATTTTACATTTACTTATTGTTATCCAAAATAAGATCATTCTTATTTTTAGTTAACTACATCAATTTTCCCTCCTTTAATGCTTCAATCAATTTTTCGGATATTCTAAGCACTTAAGGTTTCATGAAAGCACCTTCATCAGTGTGCGAAATTTATTCCCCTTTCCAAAAACATAAAGAATTCCTTCTAATTCCTCATATTTCGCAATTTAAATTTGGGCCGACGGGCCTTGAACGTATTTTTGCCCAACAGGGGACTAGAGGGAGTTTTAAGCGTTTTGGCCAATGCGAGGCGGGTCGGTGGGAGATGTTTAGACTTTTTCCCCAAATGGAAAAAGTAGATGGGCGGGCCCAAGAGGGAAATTTTCCCAAGTAAGTTACGGGTATTTGGTTTGTGGGGGTTTTGAACTTTTGCACTATTTTGTAAGAAAGGAACAAAGTGAATTTCAGGCTCATAAGCCCATGGGGGATCTTAAAGCTAAATGAAGAAAAATTCCTAAGGCCCATGAGGACACATGGCCATGTTGAAAATTCAAATCGGGATGGCGGGTCATCGGAGGTAATTTGAAATTTTTTCCCCGAGAAGGAATAACGTGTAAAAATGAGCCACACCTCTGTTGACACCTAGAGGAGCCACGTGTCAAGCCTCGGTGCATGCGGGCGGTGGGCCTTGGAGTGACTTTTCGCCTAAATGGATAAAGCGACTGTCGGGCCCAAAAATGATTTTTTTACCAAAAGTGAACTGTGGGGCTACAGGGAATTTTATGAATTTTGTATTTTTGGTTCTAAAAGGCACAAAGTGAGTTTCGGGCCAGCGGATGCCTTCTTCTAACTGGTTTTCACCATTTTTTTATGGACCCAAATCAAACATTCACATGGACATATCTTTCGATCCATTGCTCTAAAATTGACAAATTTGGTGCCGTTGGAAAGCTCTCAACCTCCTCTATGCCATGGGAGCGTGAAAATTTAATTTTAATGAGGCTTAGTGAGGAAAAATGAGAAAATGTTCTCAGCTTGGGAAAAACATTGAACTAGTCCCAACCACCGAACTTTAATGCGGTATGGCACCCATTTCTTCTCTAGCAAGCTCGAATGCATTGGGAAACAGATTTTTTTAGGCACCCTTGACTTTTGGGATCAATTTTAATGAAGTTGTCGATTGGTGGGTGTGAAATTCGATTTCTCTCTTTCCCTCTCTCTAATTTTCATTCTATATATTGTAAAACTTCTCATTTGAGAAGGGGAGAAATTCTGGTGTAGGGAAGCTCACAAATTGTTTCCTAAATCCATTTGAGTTGTAAACCTTCTCCTATGCAGGAAGTGGATTTATGCATCATAGCAAATAATGTAATGGTCTCCATACACCCATTTAGAGCAATAAAAACATGTTTTTGGTGTTTCTTCAACCCTTTGCATTGTTTTGTTGTTTCCCCATGCCTCTCCCTTTCAAATCTATTTTATATGCATGTATTTCATATTTGCGGAGTGCAGGGTGTTGTGTTTCATGGATTTTTTTTATCATGGATTTGGATCTGGGTTTGTGTCATTTTTGTATGACCTTCCCATCTTCCTTTTTCCTCTGTTTCATCTTCCTCAACAAAGTATCTCACCCTTTTCCTACTTTGGTGTATCACCGCTTTAGTGTATTATCTTTCACCCTCTCTCTCCCCTGTCTCCTTGGATTGGCTAGGTTAGGATAGTTAAAATTTAATACATTAGAGTAGCTTGTGCCGGGTAGTTTAGGAACAAGAACCAAATTTCTCTGGAGGGCCATCTCGGGTTTGCAGTCGACATCTTGAGATAACATCTAATGTTATGAAAATCACACCATTTTAACCATTTCATAATCGGGCCATTCGGGGTGATTTTATTTTGCACTAATAGTTTTTGCTTTGGTGGGATAGGTCTAAAGCACCTTACCACTTCATATTAACAAGATGATGTGTTCTTGTTAGGATTCATACTTTTGAGGCACATTGAAAGAACATCTTGTGACTCCATCTAGTCAATAACCCAATCTTCGAAGTTACAGACCTTTTCGATATATTTCCATTCATTCATCTTTCTTTCAACATCTTTCATTTTCTTCCATTCCATAAAGTTGTGCAATCATGACTTCATTTTCATCTTGGAATTCACACTTGCAGCAAAGACTTGCTATCCGCACCCATCTCCGTGTTACTTCAACACACCTCCAAAAGTTTTCACAATGAAAATTAGCACTATGCATATCCAGGTGAACCGATTCAAATCAGTTTGGTCATTTTCCAAACCATACGGTTATTCTGAGCATGGATATACTTGATTTTGGAGGTAGTTCCACACTTGAAGAAGTTAATCTGCTAGAGAAGATTCAAGAAATGGAGGTGGCATGGTTCGATCCAAGGGCTACAACACATATTAAAGCATTCAAAATTGGTTGCGGGGCACCTTGACCATGGGAAGGCCCTTTTCAAAGAAATTACGAACTCGGGAGAAGCTTCACTTCATGGTTGAAATGCTACCTCAACTTACACAATGGACTAAGGAGATTGAGGCTTCGAGTTGGATACAAGACAACCTTATCAATGGGTAATTCCACGATATCATAGATTTTCTTTTTCTCTTTCTCAAACAACACCATCTCAAACCAAGCTACAATTTCCCATCTATGCCCCAAGTGTTGATTTCCCTTCTCCATCTCCTAGTCTTCCATCTCATCTTAATGCTTCTTCCCTTTTCCCTTCCAAGAAGTCATTCCCTCTAAAGAAACAAGAAGTTCCACTTCCCTCTCCACCACAAACAACAACAAAACTGGTTGAATCCCAACCTACCACTCCTATTGCCTCCCCAAATCCATGTCGGGAGATGAAAATCAAAGAACTAGTTAAGGGCAGAAATAAGTGGAACCCAACAGAGAAGAAATGATAGAAAATTTGAAGATTTGGGCTCTCAAATTTGGGATTACAAAGATCTCCTTGATGGTTAAGCCAACAAAGGAGGTTAAGGTTAAAGATCCAATTGTAGCTAAGGATAAGTTTGCAGCAGAAGAAGAAAAAGAACAAGAAGGAGATGATCAACAATCATTTTTCCCTGAATGTAGTGCCCATAATGGCACTTTATTTGAAGAAAATGTTGATCCAACCCAAGCTACACAATCATCCATCAAGGAAGAGGAACAATCAGCTCCAAGTCCTATTGAAAAGGAGCAACTAGAAGAGATCAAATCAGAGTTAAAGCCACTTGATGAAGAAAGCATTGATGAAGAATTTTTCTTTACATGTTGAAGGGATTGATTTGATTGATGAATCCATAATGGAGGAGAACCATATAGTTCAAGAGGCTTCAAGTACAGATCAGGCCACAAAAGAACCTTCAGTTCTTCCTCCCACTTCATCCCCTTCAAACCCTAATGTTGAAGAATAGCTTGATCTTTCAAACTTTACATTTGAAGATGAGGGGAACCATGGTGAGCAAGTTTCAAATCAGGAGGACACCATGGAGGAGGTTAAGCACATGCAGTAGGAAAACAAGGAGGTAGATAATGTGTCTGACTTGGAGGATCACTTTGATGGAGAAGAGCCCATGGAGATCACATAATTTTCTCCTCCATCATCCACCTTCCAAGTACATGAGCTTTGTTCTTTATGAAGGAGAGAATTCAAGGACTGGAGCCTACATTTCACAACATCCCTCTGGAACCAAGGTTGGAAGACAAGAATATTCCATGTTCTTCAAAAGAGGAGGAAAGGAAAGAGAAAGAGGATGTCATCATCTCTTCCACACCATCCATCTAGGAAGATCTGCCAGAAGACTCCATTCTTGGAGTTAAATATCATAACAGTGGGAAAATTCAAAGGATCAAACCTTGCCCAATCAGGTACTTGGCTTCATTAGAGCCAAGGGAGAAGCCAAAACTATTCATGCTTACTTTTGAGCATGAGGATGAGTTTCAAAGTACCAAGGATCAGTTGTAATGCCTCTTCAATCCAAATACAGAGCAACTAAAAGAGGTATTTTTCTTGTTTCTAGTTGACACCTTGATGATTTTGGTGGAGGATCAACTTATAGTTAGTTTTTCACTCATGCAAGCAGCCATATTTAGTGTCAAATCATTTGCATGGCTGCCCTTCTTGAGAAAAGGAAGCTACTTCTCCCTACCAGTTGTAGGATTTGTTTGAGCCCTCTTTCTCTCTAGTTAAAATAGAGTAGGTAGGTTTGATTTTAGCAGAAGAAGTGCTTGTGCACACTCTACATATCCCACTTGGGATGTGTATGATTTCCAATTTTGTACATAGTGTGTTGTGGTGTTTTGTTTCTCTTGCACAGTGCATTAAGAATGACATTTGGTGAGATCAGCTCCAATCCTAGTTTCAGTGGTTTTCCAAGTGGCTCAGGGATTAGATTTTCAAAGTTCAGATCAGAATCAGGCTATCATTCATGACTCCATGCCCAATGGATGCTTCAAGGCCACTGATCATTTCATCTAGCAAGCAGATGTCCCCTATGAGTTGCCAAATTGTTATCCAAAATAAGCTCATGATTATTTTTTTGATTAATCGTACCAATTTTCCTTGCGTTAGTGCTTCATCCAATTTTTCAGATATTCTAAGCACTTAAGGTTTCTGAAAGCACATTCATAGGTCGTAAATTTCTTCCCCTTTCCATAAATATAAAGAAGTCCTAACTCCTCATATTTCACTAGTTGTGTGTCGGCGAGGCCTTGGAAGGTATTTTTTCCAAAAGCGGGCTGACGGAGTTTTTAAGAATTTTTCCAATGCGAAGAGGCAGGAAGTGGGAGATATTTAGAATTTTTGCCCAAATGGAAAAAGCAAACCGGAGGGCCCGAAGAAGGAAATTTACCCAAGTAAGTTTTGGGTTAGTGGGTCTACGGGGATTTTGGAACTTCTGTTCTTTTTTGTAAAAAGGCACAAAGTGAATTTTAGGCCCGTAAGCCTACGGGGGATCTTAAAGCCAAATGAAGAAAAATTCCTAAGGCCCACAAAGGGACATGTGGCTATCTTAAAAATTCAAAGCGGGATGGCGGGTCATTAGAGGAAATTTGAAATTTTGGCCCCGGAAAGGTGTAAAGTGAAAAAATGAGCCACACCTCTGCTGTCACCTAGAGGAGCCACGTGTCAAGCCTCAATTACATGTAGGTTGGCAGTCTTTGGAGTGAATTTTCGCCCAAATGGAAAAAGTAGACCGTCGGGTCTGAAAATGTTTTTTTTTGCCAAAAGTTAATTGCGGGGAAATTTCTGCATTTTGTATTTTTGGTGCCAAAAGGCACATAGTGAGTTTCGGGCCTACAAACCCATTCTACAAACCGGTTTTCACCATTTTTGTACTGGACTCAAACTCAAACATTCAAATGGACATATATTTCAATCTAGTACTTTAAATTCAACAAATTTTGTGTCGTTGGAAAGCTCTCAACCTCCTCTACACCATGGGAGCCTCAAAGTTTAATTTTGACGAGGCTTGGTGAATGAAAAATGAGAAAACATGCTCGGCTCGAAAAAATGCTAAACTAGTCCCAACCACTAAAATTTAATGCAATATGGCACCCATTTCTTCTCCAGCAAGCTCGAATGCATTGGGAAATGGATTTTTTTAGGTGCCCTTGACTTTTGGGATCAATTTTAATGAAGTTGTCGGTTGGTGGGTGTGAAATTCAATTTCTCTTTTCCCTCTCTCTTATCTTCATTCTATATATTGTAAACCTTCTCATTTGAGAAGCGGAGAAATTTTGGGTGTAGGGAAGCTATGGCGAATTGTTTCCCGACTCCATTTTAGTTCTAAACCTTATCTTATGTTTGGCATGCATATTTTTGCATCTGAGAAAAGAATGTAATGGTCTATGCACCCATATAGAGCAATAAAACATGTTTTTGGTGTTTCTTCAACCCTTTGCATTGTTTTGTTGTTTCCTCATGCCTCTCCCTTTCAAATCTATTTTCTATGCATGTATTTCACATTTACAGGTGCAGGTGTTGTGTTTCATGGAGTTTTGATCATGGATTTGGATTTGGGTTTGTGTCACTTCTATTTGACCTTCCCATCTTCCTTTTTCCTTTGTTTCATCCTCCCTCAATAGAGTATCTCACCCCTTTCCTTCTATGGTGTATCACCACTTTAGTGTAGGCTCTTTCACCCTCTCTCTCCTCCCCCATGTCTCCTTGGACTACTTAGGTTAGGATAGTTATCTTTTCCTGCATTAGAGTAGCTTGTGGCAAGTAGTTTAGGAACAAGAACCAACTTTCTTTAGAGGTCCATCTCAGGTTTGCAAGTCCCACAACTTGAGAGAAGGTCCAATGTTATGCATATCACACCATGTTAACCATTTCATAATTAGGCCATTCGGGGGTGTTGTGATTTTGCACTAACATTTTTAGATACATGCATATTTGACTACTTGATCAGTTTCTCCTTACAAGTCTAGCCATATGAGAAATAGGAAGACAAATTTGGGGAAACAACAACAATGATGAAAACACACCATTACGGGCATTTTCCTTTACTAACCATAAAAGTACACTACACACATGTTCCACCCTACATTCACTCTCATTAATTTTAATGCACATTTTTCATCTTTAGAATCTACGCTCCTCAAAATTTTTGTTTTTGTCATTCGACACTTGAGTCTAGTCCATCGTCATGTCTTCTTCTACACTCTACATGGATATCGGGTATGCATCTCTATCTACTTTATTTTACTAAGCATTCTGCTCACCAACATAAAGTGGGGAAAAATTTAGACACAAAATTATGCACTTTAGACATTATTTAGCGCATTCTTATACTACTATTTACAAGGTTCTCAAGTAAATAAAGTACTAATTAATCCACCCTTTTGGCCATCCTTACTTTATTATTTATTTTTTTGTTCCCTCATATTTTCTAGCACTTATCTCGCCCATTTCACAAGTGCCCCATCATTATAGCCTGAAATGAGGGTGCCCCATCCTTTACTTGGGCACCCTGGTCCCACCCCTGGGTGTCTTGATCCATGGAAATCCTTTCCCACTTCGTTTTGGGGAATATCTACATGTTTATCATCCTTATCCTTTTCCCATTGGCATTTTCGGGACTAATTATGAAAATAAGCTTGAGATCCCTATAAATATAAAGTTATCGGACCATACTGACAGAGGGATTTATCATCACATACTACTATCATTCCATCTATCATGAATTGCATTAATTACATCCACATACTACTATACATAAAGGCTAGCAGAATCTGCATCACACACACTACATAGGAGGAGGGATTTTATTCTATATAAATAAAAAATATTATTTACATTTTCTATATTTACTATTGTTCACTACATCACAAAGTGCGAATGGCACAAGAGCACCTGTTACCCCAATTTTTCCCCTCAAATAAAATTGGTCAAACCCAACGCTGCATAGAAAATCTAAGGGTTAGCTCACACACAAGCCACATTTACAATCGACAATTGATCCCGTATCTCGAGGAGTATGAAGACTAGAAATAGAAGAGGAGGGCTGAAAAATGGCACCGAACAAAGTCAAGAGATATCGAAGCTTGACAAGAGAATATTGAATCAAGGAGCTCAAGTCTCATACTTTAAATATGATTCAAATCAACGTAGGAAACTAGAGCTCGATAAGAGAGAAATAGGGAAAGGCTCAAAGTCTTCGGGCTTCACAAATGATTTAGAGAGAGCCCAAAATTGACTAAGTATGGAGGAGACAACGTAATTTTCCAAATTTCCAAATGACACACCTCCAAAGGTTAAATCCAAAAGTGGAGAATCCAACAAGCGCATGGCTTCCACATGTCTAGGAACAAAATTCGAAGCGAGCCTAAAATTACTAAGTATAAAGGTGTCAGCGGAAGAAACCACGTGTAGACACAACGCTCCTCCAAAGGTAAAATCTTGAGTGGGTTTTCAAATGAGTGTCGGGATTTCATGTGTCCTAGGTCCAAAAAGGATAGAGTTAGTGGTTGAATAGTCAAAGCGAGGCGGGCCAAGCGAGAGGAGCCAAGTGTCGCATGACACTACTTCAAAGGTAAAATCTGACCGGGTCCCTAGTCAAACATATGACCCTCCAAACAATAGGACTTAGCCAAAAATCATAAGGAAATAGATCAAATCCGTGGAAGGCCCCACGTGTCTTCTCCTAGTGCATGTCAAAGGGAAAATCCAAAAGTGGTCCCCGAACTAGCGTCGCCTTGCCATGTAGCCATGTTGAAAAGTCAAAGTGGGAAGGCAGGTCCTTGGAGAAATTTGAGATTTTGCCCCGAGAAGGAATAAAGTGAACAAATGAGCCACACCTCCATTGATGCCCAAGGAGCCACGTGTCAAGCCTCAATTGCGTGTGAGCCGGTGGGCCTGGGAGAGACTTTTGGTTCAAATGGAAAATGTGGATTGGGGGCCCGAAGATGATTATTTGAAAAAGCGAAATCCGGGGCTATGGGGAAATTTTTACATTTTGTATTTTTGGTGCCAAAATGCATAAAGTGAGTTTCTGGCCTCAGAACCTATTCTCGCTAAATAGTTTTCACCATTTTTGTACAAACTCAACTCAAACATTCAAATCGACATATCTTTCGATCCAGAGATACCAAAAATTGAATAAATTTGGCACCTTTGGAAAGGTCTCAACCTCATCTACGCCATGGCAGCCTGAAAATTTAATTTTGACGAGGTTAGGTGGGTGAAAATGTGAAAACATCTTTCTCATTCCATTAATGTAAAATCTGATTACTTCAACTACTAGATCTAATTCGATTCAATCCATAATTCTTCCTTCTTCACATGTTGAGTGGACATAAGGAACCAAACTCGATCAATTGTGGGTAGATTCACGGTGGGAATTGATTGTTGGTGGTTGGATTTTCAGATAGAGCTGAGTTTCTCCTCTCTCTTTCTAGTTTTCATCACCTATATATTGTAACACTTCTTATTTTAGAAGATACGAGACATTATGGGTATGGGGAAACTCTATAAAAGTCATTTCCACTCCATTTAATTTGTAGGCATTCTCTTATGCTTGGAGAGTGTATTTGTACCTCTGAGTACCCATGTAACAGTCTATGCACCTTATAGAGCAATAAAATCTTGTTTCATGGCATCTTTCAACCCTTGGCATTGTTTTGTTGTTTCTCTATGCCTCTCTATCTCGTGTTTTCTCCTTGTGTATGTATTTCACATTTACAGTGTAAGACATTGTGCTTCATGGACTTTTGACAATGGATTAGACCTGGTCTATGTCAATTTTGTCCGACCTCTCTTAGTCCCCTTTTCCCTGTTTCATTCTCCCTCAATAGAGTATCTCGCCACTTCCTTTTCTAGTGTATCACCGCTTAGTGTAGGCTCTTTCACCCTCTCTCTCTCTCTATCCCCTTGGAATAGTTAGATTAAGATTAGTTAGATTCTACCTACACTAGAGTAGCTTATGTAAGGAGTAGATTAGGAAGCAAGAACTCGACATTCTCTGGAGGTCCATATTAAGGTTTGAAAGTCCCACAACTTGAGATATAGTCCCATTTTGTACAATCACACCAAATGCCCAACTCACACTTAGGCCATTCAAGCATGCTATGATTCTACACTAACAGCTTTGGCACGCTTGGTGGGACAGTGTCCAAGCACCTTACCACTTCATCTCAAAGAGGCTGGTGTGTTCCTAGTAAGATTCAACCTTTTGAGGTACATACAAAGAACATCTCGTGACTTGATTTGGTGAATAACCCATCCTCCGAGTTGTATACCTTCTCCATCCATTTCCATCCATTTTTCGTCCATTTTTTCTTCCATCTCTTTCATTTTCTTCCATTTCATGAAGTTGTGCAATCATGACTTCATTTCCTTCTTAGAACTCACACTTACAAAAACAACAGTGCAGTCCACCTCCAATGCATTTCCCAACTCCTCTAGATCAACATTATGATCAGATCTAGAACCATTATGCTTACCCATATGAGCAGTGCCAAAACTAGTTTGGCCATGGAACTTATCAAGAACAAGGGGACATATACAATGGTGACAACAACAAAGAGAATATTGGTTTGCAGGAGAAGATCCAAGGAATGGAGGCTAATATGGTGCAATCTAGGGGTACAACATAGATGAAGGCATTCAAGATTGGTTTCAGGCACCTTGTCCATGGGGAGGACCTTTTCCAAGACATTACAACCCTCAAGATAAGATTTACTTCATGGTTGAAGTGTTGGCTCAACTTTCATAATAGATTAAGGAGATTGAGGCTTATGATCTGGACATAAGACAACATTGTCAATGGGTAAGTCAATCACAAGCTCCTTGTCCTTCATTTTATCTTTCTCAAGATTTATCATTTTAACAGTGTCAAAAGTCAAGCCCCTCATTTTCTGCCACAAGTGTTGATTTCTCTTCTCCATCTCCCCGATCTTCCATCCCACCTCGCCTTCTCCTTCCCTTTTCACTTCTAAATAGTCATTCCCTCCAAGTAAACAAGAAGTTCCACTTCCCTCACCACCAAAAAAATTTGCAAAGCTGGTTAAAACCCCATCCACCCCTCCTCTTTCCTTCCCAATTCCATGTGGGGAAGAGATTCCAAAGACCAGTCAAGGAGAACAAAGCAAGAGGAGGAACCCAATAGAGAAGAAATGATAGAAGATCTAAAGAGTTGGGTTTCCAGGTTTGGGTTTACAAAGATCCCCTTGATGGTTAAGCCAACAGAGGAGGTGAAGGTTGAAGAGCCAGTGGTGGCTGAGGATGAGTTTACAGCAGAAGAAGAACAAGAATATAAAGAAGAGGACCAAGTGAGTTTGTTTACTTTGAATACAATGTCCATTATGGAACTTTGTCTGAAAATGATGTTGATCAAATGGAAGTTGAACAACTAGTTAAGGAGAAGGAACAACTACCTCCAAGTCCCATTGAAGAGGGGAAGATGGGAGAGATCAAATCGAGTTGAAACCACTCAATGAAGAAAGCATCATTGAATTTTTTTGATTTCATTTCAAGGGCCCTATTTGATTGTTGAACCCATATTAGAGGAGGACCATATGGTTCCGAGGCCCCAAGTGTGGAGCAAAACACAAAAGAACCTTTAGCTCTTCCTCTTACTTTATCCCCTCGAGCTCTAATGTTGAAGAAGAGTTTGATCATCACAAACTTCATGCTTAAATATAAGGGGAAAAATGGTGAGCAAGTTACAAATCACGATGACACCATGGAGGAGATAGAGCACATGCGGTAGGAGAAAAAGGAGGCGAATGTCACCCAGGACTTGGAGGATTTCTTTGGTGAAGAGGATCCCATGAAGATCACATCATTTTCTCCTCCATCATTCACCTTCCAAGCACATGAGCCTACTGCCATGAAGGAGGAAATTCAATGACAACATTCTACACATCATAATAGCTCTCTGGAACCAAGATTGGAAGATATAACTCTTCCACACTCTTCACAGGAGAAGGAAGAGAAAAGGCGGGAGGATGCCATCATACCTCTCACACCATCCATCTAGGAGGGTCGGTAAGAAGACTTCATTTTTGGAGTTGAATATCCTAGCCGTGGGTAGATTTAAAGGATCGAGGCCATACCTAATCGTGCTTGGCTTCGTTGGAGCCAAGGAGAAGCTAAAACCAGTCATGCCTATTTCAAGGCATGATGGCGAGTATCAAAGTACCAAGGGTCACCATCAACACCTCCGGATTCTAATACCAATAAAATTGAGGAGGTATTTTCCATTGATGTTGATGCCTTGATGATTTGGGTGGAGGACTAACTTATTGTCAGTTTTCACTCATCCAAGAAGCCATATTCAGTGACAAACCATTTACATGGCTGCCTCTTTTGAGAAAGGGAAGCTACTTATCCCTGCCAGTTGTAGGATTTTTTTGAGCCCCATTTTTCTCTCTAGTTAGTATAGGAGTAGGAGTAGCTTTTGTTTTCAGCAGAAAAGTTCTTATGCACACTCTTTATGTCCCATTTGAGGCATGTATGATTTTTATATTTGCATATACATTTTTTTCGTATCACTCAAGGTGGAAAGACCAGGGCCTTCAATATTTACGATAGAGAGACCCATAGTTTCCTATAACAGTAGCTAGTTTCAAATAAAACAAAAATACAGAGCAACTAAAATCAGGTCTCGAGGTAGTCCATTTCCATAATAGGTTCAGTTCACTAAGTAAGCATTCGGCTTGGAGCGGCTCGGAGATTATATTTTAAAAGGAAAAAATCAATATCAGGCTATTATTCTTGACTCCATGCCCAATGGATTCTTCAAGGATACTAGTCCCTTCATCTAGAAGGAAGATGTCCCCATGAGTCACCAAAATTTTATCCCAATTTTTCCCTCTCGGATAAAATTAGTCAAACCCAACACTAGACAGAGAAAACCTAAGGGTCGACTTTGTCACGCAAGCCAAATTTCAAATCAAAATCAATCCCGAATATAAAGTAGTAGGCAGACTCAAAATAGAAGAGCAGAGCACAGAAAGTGGGGTTGAATGGTGTTAAGAGAGATCAAAAGCTAGACAATAGAATATTGAATCAAGGATCTTGAAGTCTTAGAATTCACATATGATTCAACTCAAAGAAGGAAGCGAGCTCGAAAAGAGAGAAATGGGTAAATGCTCAAAGTCTTCAGCTTCACAAATGATTCGAGCGAGCCCAAAATTTGCTAAGTATGGAGGAGACATCGGAAGTTGCCAAGTGTCCAAATGGTGCACCTCGAAAGGTTAAATCCAAAATCGAGACTCAAACAAGCACGGGGCTTCCACGTGTCTAGGGACCAAATTCATATTGAGCCAAAAATGACTAAGTATAAAGGTGTCGTGGAAGAAGCCACGTGTCGACATGGCACTCCTTCAAAGGTAAAATCTTGAGTGGGTTTTCAATGAGCGCTGGCTTCCACGTGTCCCAAGTCCCAAAAAAGATAGAGTTGGGGATTGAATAGTGAAAGAAGAGGCAGGCCAGTGGAAGGAGCCAAGTGTCAGCATGATGCTATTCCAAAGGTAAAATCCTAAGTGGGTTTTCAAACAAGTGCCAAGCCTCCACATGTCCCTAGTCAGACATATGACCCCTCCAAACAAAAGGACTTAGTCAAAAATCATAAGGAAACATAGCAAAGCCGTGGAAGGTGCCACGTGTCTTCTCGAAGATATTTCAAAGGAAAAATCCAAAAGTGGTCCTCGATCTAGCGTCGGCTTACCACTTATCCATGTTGAAAAGTCAAAGTGGGAAGGCGGGATGTTAGAGGCAATTTGAGCTTTTACCTAGAGAAGGTGTATAGTGAAAAATGAACCACCTCTACCGATGCCCAAGGAGCCACGTTTCAAGCCTCAATTATGTGTGGGCCGGGCGGGCTTGGGAGATATTTTTTGCCCAAATGGAAAATGTGGACCAGTGGGGTCCAAGATGATTTTTGATAAAATTGAATCGCGGGGTTGCGGGGAAATTTTTACATTTTGTTTTTTTTTGTGCTAAAAGGCATAGAGTGAGTTATGGCCCCATGGACCCATTTTGCTAACTAGTTTTTCCATTTTTATTCAGACCTAAATAAAACATTCAAATGGACATATATTTCGATCTAGTGCACGAAGTTCAACAAATTTGGCACCATTGAAAGGTCTCAACCTTTTCTACGCCACGGGAGCTGAATCTTTAATTTTGACAAGGTTAGGTGGGTAAAAATTGGGAAAATGTCTTTCAGAAATTAATGTAGAATCTAATTGCTTCAACTACCAAATTTGATTCAATTTGATCATGTCGTTCTTCCTTCTTTAACACACTTTGACGAACATAGGGAACCAAAATTGATAGATTGTGTGTAGATTTGCGGTGGGAATTGATGGTTGGTGGTTGGATTTTAAGATTAGAGTCGAGTTTCTCCTCTCTCTTTCTAGTTTTCATCGCTTTATATATTGTAACACTTCCCATTTGAGAAGAGAGACATTATGGGTGTGGGAAACTCTATCAAATTTGTTTCTGACTCCTTTTGAGTCATGTAGGCCTTCTCCTATGCCCTGAGAGCCTATTTGTGCCTCTCGAACACCCGTGTAATAGTCTGGCACCTTATAGAGAAATAAAATCTTGTTTCATGGTGTACTTTAACCCTTGGCATTATTTTGATTTTTTTTTCTTTGCCTCTCTATCTCGTGTTTCCTCCATGTGTATGTATTTCATGTTTACAAGTGTAAGACATCATGCTTCATGGAGTTTTGATAGCGGATTTGGATATGGGTCTCGTGTCACTTCTCACCGACCTCTCTCAGTCCCATTTTCTATGTTTCATTCTCCCTCAACATAATATCTTTCCACTTCCTTTTCTAGTATATCACTACTTAGTGTAGGATCTTTCACCCTCTCTCTCTCGTTTGTCCCCTTGGAACGGTTAGATTAGGATTAGTTAGATTCTACCTACACTGGAGTAGCTTGTTAGAGGTAGATTAGGAAGCATGAACCGGATTTCTCCAGAGGTCCATCTGAAGTTTTGGAATTCCCATAGCTTGAGAGATGGTCTCATGCTGTACAATCACACCAAATTCCCCACTCACACTTAGGCCATTTAGGGGTGTTCATTATTCTACACTAACAACACCTAGGGCACGACATACACACACTCACTAGAACTACATTCGGGTCTAAAATGTAGTGAAACTATCGATGATAAGGCCATTAATTTGGTGGCTGAGGTCATCGACCCATTCATTCACATCATTATTTTTTTATGGTTTTATACTTCCTCTTATATTATAGGTTATTTTCCATTGTCTAGTAGATCTAGTGTGATGAGTTAGAAGCATCCGGAGACACCTTGTGACCATACCAAAATCAGTTTTTGAGCATTTAAAGAGATAAGAGTGCCTAAATTGTAGACCATGGTGCCCTGGGTACCCCATTATGCTCCCAAGTGCCTCGGTCGACTTAATACCTCCAGATCTGTCATCTATAGGATCTTTGAGTGTTCGTCCCCGAGTTTTGGAATCTGCAATCAGATTTACAACACTGTAATAATCACCTTTAATCTTCTTAGTCCATTTCTTACCTATCTCTTACATATTAGGGTTTATTTCCATTATAATTAATTATGAAATTACTTTACATTATTTTAGCATACTTATTTACACTATCTTAGTCCTCCTAATTAGATTCACATTAAAACCACATAGCCCTGTTTAGGTTTTATTCTTGTTAATTATTTTGGTGAACCCGACATCTTCCACGCTTAGGATCCTTATTCTTCTTCTAGAATGGGTCATGTTTCTTTATCTGATTTACTTATGAGATATCCCACTTGTCAGGCTATTTTCCAACAATAACTGAGACACCAATTATTTTGATGACAATATGCCACCACATGAATTAAGTGTTATTCTTCATTGTTTCTTTGTCGACCCTAGTCTTGAGGACCCTCCATCTAACTAACATATATCGACTCGATTCATGCCTTGCGTATGACAAATTTACTATCATGGAATCCACAATGACATCCCTTACATATAAAGGTCAACTGTCTAAGGATGCTTCTCAAGTGTGTATATCATCCATCCAATCTATGGAATAAATAATCACATCTCTTAGATTTGAGCTACAACAACTTAAGGATGCTTCGAATCAAAGATATCATGTATTTAATCTATGTAATCTACCATTGCATCCCTTAGATATGAAATTCAATAGCTTAAGGATGTTTCTCAATCACATGTTTTTTCTTCTTTTACATCTCCTATTCAATCTATGTCCGCTACATGTCATATAGTTGAACCTCAATTCATGCCATCACTAGAAACTATGATACTTGATCACTATGCTAAACCACGTGAAATTCTAGCCCAACTTCTTAATCGTCAATTGATTATTCTACCACCTACTAATTTTTATCCTCCTTATCGGCAATAAAATCACCAAGATCATCCATATTACCATTATCACTGAATCAATGGGCATAGTGACCACAATTTTTATGATTTATGATGTAGAATCAAACAACTTGAGTGTCGTGAATTTATCTCATTTAATGGGAAACATCATATTGCACGCACAAATACAAATACAACACCCACATGGGCTGCCAAGTCTCTTTCTCATTGAATTAGTCTAGATCCATCTCAACGTGCTCCTACGGTTACTAGTGACCTTCCTCTTGATATTTATAAGGAAGTTATTGATGATTATATTATTTGTTACATAAGTTATATGGACATCCCCTCCCATATGCATAGTGATCCTTCTCCTAGTTGAATAAGAGCTTCTCTTTTATTTAACATTGCTTCTCCTACACTTATTGAGCATCACTATACTGCTTCTCATACACCTTCTTTGGTTAGTCAAGCATGACATAATCCATCACCTGTGGTTTCCCCAAGTTAACAACATCAACCATATATCAAAATTAGTTCACACACCTATCTTGCTATGATGTCTACTGCATTATACAATAAACCTAAGAAAACTCCCTTGAGACTTAGTTCAACATGTCCTCTTCCCAAATCTGGACTCCAACAAAGTACTTTTATCAAAGTAAGTAATCCTCCTCGTAGTGTTTAAGGTACATTTTTATTTTCACCACCACCACCTATTCCACTACAAGATATGTCTTAGAAGGTTCAAGAACATGTAAAATTGCCCTTTGGTATGTGAATTTTGTTACTGTACCTTCCCGATGACACACTCTTGTGATTTGGTTCAAATCCGAACTATTAAGGGATTACCATTACACTTAACCCCACACACTTTGTACTATTGGTTATACACATTTACATTCTATCACCTACACCACACATCCTACATCATATTTTCCATACATAGCCTACATCCTACATTATACTACATTCCCTAATAAACATAGTAGTCATCTACCTCATACATGCCAAACTAGTCATCATTACCTATGAGTGTAGTTATATATTTCATCCATACATTCTCTCATTATGCTAGGTCTTGTTGATGAAAATTACAACACCCATTTCACAATGTCCCATGCTCGGGGATAGCTCCATGTTGTGGATTTACATTAAATGCCCCATCTCAAATGGTCCATCATGCGGGGTGCTGTGATTTTTCATCCATAGGTCCTGTTACATATGGATATAGTTTTACCATCCCATTAATATATATTATATCTACACCTACATCCGCATCTTACATCATCTACATACCCTACATTTCTTACATTGTATGCTTTACATCATGCATCTATCCATCATATACATTCTACTTACTACACTAGATTCCATTATATATGGGTCTAGTTTCATCTATCATCCTTACATATCATATTTCTATATACACTTATTAGTGCATTGCATATGTTACACATCCTACATTGGATTACTTACACTACAAATTTACATCACATATTCATCCCTTGGTCATTCATACTACATTGTCTTCTCGTCTTTTTACTAACCACCGTAAGATGAACTTTTTTCCTTGGTTTGTACTCCAATGCTAAGCGTTTACAATCAAATGGACTTTACATTCACCAAAGATATATTTTCCTCATCGAACATTTCCCCCATTAGTGACATACACCTTAGGTTAAATAGTCACCCCTTTTTTATCATTTTATAGTTGTATTCACTTTAGGATAAATCCTCACCCTATTATGAGTTTGTAGTGGCATACACCTTACGTAACATCACTACTCCCTTCTTGTTCATCCTATAGTGACAAACGCTTTAGGATAAATTGTAACCCATTTTCACCTTTTCATTTCATAGTGATATACAATTAGGGCTAAATAAACACTCTTCCATTCAAGAAGTTGTTGTATATGCTTAGGCTATAGGGTCCACACATGTCTTTCCATATATGTCATCCCCATACACTCATCCTATAGTTATATACACTTAGGGTTAAATCATCACTCTTCCATTCAACAAGTCGTGATATATGTTATGGCTATAGCATTCACGTACATCTCTCCACATGTTGCATTTAATCACCACTACACATATGCACTCATCATAGTGTGCTGCTAGATACAACAAACATTACTAGAGCATTTTAGGATAATGCACTCTCATTTATGGTTCATTCTTGACTACCGAGGGGGAAACATGAACCTCAATGCATACACTTCCATCCACTTGGAGGGAACATTGCTCCTATCATTCCATTTGTATTCCATTCCATCCATCCACAACATATTGCATTGTATTGGGGGAATTTTCTCTTGCTTACTAGTGTTTTGCATGTTCACTTTACTACACATGTTAGCTTGATTTCTTATATTTCATTATCATACACACATGTATGTTCATGTCTTTGTTTAGAGTGATCGCACATACATGACTCTACACGTGGCATGGATGCTCACATTCTATCCTTCCTATACTTTTGTCACCTGGGGCATCCACATTCATCTTCTAAGGTGTAATTGTTTCATTTTGTACTTAGGATTTTATACTAATAGCTCATACACATTTTGACATATTGGTTATTACTTTAACATACTAATGGTTATTCCATGTGCAGCACGTGTTTTGTAGGATTACATATTTCTATGACTACTTGTTTGTTTCTACTTGTCTACATTGTTTTCCATTATATGTGGCTTTTCCCTTTTCTTGTATACACACTTTTCTATTGTTTTCAGCCTTGATGGTCTTGAATTTATTACGACATCATGAGTGATGTCCTATGTTTGAAACCCGCATTGTGGGGTCTTCTTATTTTATTATGTGTTTACACTAATTTGTTTCATAGTTTCTACATTGTCTATTTATTTTCCACTTATTACATGCATGTGTTTTGGAATAACACTTATTTGTGCTAGCCATCCCCTCTTGTGTACGCCTTGGTATTTACCAAGAATTTTCCCTTTCCGCCGCATGAAAAAGTTTTACATGTTAGATTGTGGTTGGTCCTCTTTTTGGCCACATTCTCCTTTCAAGCAACATCACATGTACACCCAAAGAGGGGGCATCATTTAGTGTTTTTCACTAACATAACATATTTACACCAGTTCACACACAATGATTAAGTTAAAACTAGTCTATGAAATCCATATATAAAGGCCACAACAATGTTGTCCTCTCAAAATTTCCCCTCTTTTGAGAAGTTCAAAATTGAAATTTTTGAGTTAAATGCCTTTTTTTTTTTTTTCGGTAGAGGGAAATGTCAAAAGAGAAAATTTTTGGTAAAAATCTATGTTTTTTGGGTCATTTTTTGTGATTTACGGGTCTGTGAGACATTTCTATCCCAGATGTCCCAAGTTCATTCGGGCTCCCTGTTCACCGATCGGCCACTTTACCCGAAAGTCTATTTTGTCACGGGCCCATCAGAACTTTTTGTTCCAAATAAAACAAGGTCTCTCAGGCTTAATGTTCACCTTTGACCCGCATCGCCGCATGACGCGCACTTCGAGTAATTTCATCCCCCATGTCACGAAAACATTTGTGCATCCTTTTCCCACGTCACCCGCATCGACTTAATGGCTCTTTCGCGTCCCATCCGGATAATTTTTCCCGCTCTTCCCAAATATATTTCTTTTTAAGTTGGTAGATGTGTATTTAATACACATTTATTACCTTTCTCTCTCCTAAATGGCTATTTAATAAGCTACCCCCTACGCATTTTTGCACACTGCTTTCTTGTTATCAATTGCTCATACCCTCGTAATCAAAATTTCTATGCGCATACCCATTCCCCTTTAATTTCATCAAGAATTCAGACTATGAATTTGTTTTTGAATTTCTATCAACATGAAGATCAAATTCCAAGGTTAGGAGAAAGTTTCACTACTCGAGTCTATCGTTCCCAATATCAGGGACATTGAAGTTCGTCACCTGGACTTTGGAGATTTCTTGACTAGGATGACAGACTGAACCCCTCTCCTATGGCACAAATGATTCATGATAGTGGCTTGGCATTTGCCACTAGTTTCCCAATCTCAGTGCAATGTGTGCAGACATGGTACTCACCTGCGGTGCTCATTTCAATCCCGACTCGAGTGAACTAATAAATGTGCATGGGGAGCTCATTGCCAAGCTCGATGCTACCGCCATTGGTACTGCCCTAAGGATTCCTGAAATGGATAATTCTATAGTAATCTCTCGGAACAAGGAAAAGGCCCTCTTCTACCGGGACGGTGAAAATACAAGGCAACGGGTAGCAAAGACTTGGCTTAAAAATCCTAAAAAGGGGGCATCCCATCTATCCAAAGATCTCATTTCATGCCAATTTCAATGAGGAACTATCGATCTTATAATCCTATTAGGTCGGGTCATGGGCTTACCCTCTATGGTAATGAGTTCCATTTACGGATGTGCCCACTTATCAATATGGTGTGCGAAGGAACTCGGAATATCAATGGCCGTAAATCAACAACATGAACTTAGTAGAGTAGTTATCCAATGTATAACAAACCAAGAAGTTTTACATTACTTCATATCTAATGTATACCTAGCAACATCAAGGTAATGGTTTGGCCTCACATATATTGATGCTCATAAGGGTGATCCCATATATGCTTCTTGTCCTCAATTCACCTCCTCGGACACTAGCAATCGCAACTTCAGGAGGGTAAATGATGCTTTCACCATCTACATTGTAGTACTTCTAGAGAGTGACTCGGTGAGGAGGTTCTCTGATGAAGCCATGAGCCTAATATCGAAGTACGGTGCCTACTTCATCTAGTTCAAAAATTCTCCTATATCAAGCTAGCAGGCTATGAGAGCACCCCTCTCAAGCTCCCTATGTTCTATAATGATAAAATGGCCTTGATCGAGATATGCAAGCAATTGGACAAGTTACACAGAACCTACAGGGATAAGAAAATCACTGGTCTGCACTTCCCCATATCTTTGGGAAACTACACCTGCAAGATGGCTCTCGATGCAAAAAACATAGAGAGAGCCCTAGCTCCCATCATTGTCCATTTCTTCAGTCCAAGAACTTGTTTTGACTTGAAGAAATTTATTAAACAGAACCTCATAATCAATTACTATCATAGGGTAGACACAAAATACTATTTGGTAATTGTCTGCTACGATGATTTTGAGGCAAGGAGGAGAAATTATGGCAGGTTTTCTCTCCAACTGGTTCAAGACCTTAACTTGTACCAAGTTCCTGAAGGGCTTTAGGATGACAATTCGACTGTTTTCATATGAATATGAAACCTTTATCAATCACACTCCCTTAGAGGATTTGGATTGGTTCAAAAGGAGAAGGATGATTTGGCTGAAATCTAAGCCCCTGTCCTAGTAAGAACAAAAATCTGGTTTGGGAGGAGAGTTCGTGAGCTTAGATGGAATTTAGGTGAGTCCTCCCCAAGGATACTTCAAGACCAAGGAAGGAGCCATTGACACCGGGCCGAAACACCTGTACAAACCACTCCTGCATCATCAACTAAAGGCCCTACATCCTCACTCCTTCCTCATCGACCCAAGTATATCAGAAGAAAATCAAGGAAGTCAAGAAGGAGCTTGTTGAAGGAGATCCCCTGATGAAGGCTTCAGAATTGCCCTCAGGACCAGAGAACATTATTTTTCTCAGTGAAAGCAAGAAGAGTGAGGTTCCAGCTCCATAAGCGCTCCGAAGCCCCAACAGATAAAGAGAAGGAAGTTCAAAGAACTGAGCTTCCGAGCACCATTGACTCCTCTATACCAGAAGCTCCGAGTGCCCCACTCATATCTCAACTAGAGGCAACAGTAGTGCACACTTTGAGTGCCATGAGTTCTCTTTCTCCTTGTCCTCTCCCCACCTTCTTCCTCTTGCCTTCTTCTTCCTCCTCCTCTTTTGCATGGTACAACCTTTCATTGATAGTAGGAAGAGAAAGTCTTTTCCCCAGATCTTAGGACCCAATTTGGATGTTGTGGTGGCCTTATTGGGCATTACCCTACTAATCCTACCAAGAAGGCCAAGACCACCTCTAGAATAGTATTTGATGCTCAGGGCCAGTAATTCTTGGAGATAGCCAAGCCCAAAGTTTACAATCTAGAGAAATATTTGCAGGCGTCTGATCTAGAGCTCTCGAGGATCCCCATGGGAGATTCCACCCCTAAAGGTGAGATTCACAATATTCAAAAATAGTCACCAGGTCATTGGGAGAGTTGAAAAGGGAAATAAACTATAGAGAAGGTGGAAGAGTAGGCTCGTGTTCTTGCAGGTTTCATCAAGTCACCGCTATCCAAAGACAAAGTTTTGGACCCCACCTCATTGACTACTCTTCCACCACCGTGATCCTCGGTCAAGTGAAATACAGTATAAAATATATACACCGATCTTCCATCTATGGAAGGGATATGGAGGCTATGGTGGATTATATGCTCATTATAGGGTTGAATTTCATTAGTGAAGCCTTCAAACTCAATGAGAAGGTGAATAATTTGCAATGTAAATTCTCCTCCACCATTGGAAATATAGATAAAGAACTCAAACTCTAGAGCAGGTTGTATGGTAGACCTTCGCCTTATGGGGTAGGTTGGTGAGAATGTTTTAATGGAAAACAAGGTCTTTGATGATATAAAAGATAACTTGTCAAAATCATGGGTATAGAGTGTGGAGTGGAAAATCAAGGTCTTTGGAGGAGGCTTTGAGAGAATTGAAAAATAGTTGGCGTAAGGGTGAGGCCTTCAAGACTTTGGTTCTATCTACTTTCAAAGATATACATTTTCATCTCTAGGATGAGACCTCAGGTGTACTACTCTCCTTACTGTATATAAAGCTCAATTTAGAGTTTTTGTCAAAGGAAATATGTTCAACAAGAATTCCATCACCAAGGAGAAGATGAAAGAAATCTACTCTCTCCAGTATTCTATTGAAGAAGCAAGTAAAGATTACCATATGCACGTCAAATTCAACAAAGAGATGGAGAAGTGTCTCGGATTTTGGACTCAGTCCACTACCAACACATCAGTTCCACATGGTAGAGACATAACAGACATGTTAAAAAGGTTTAGACAACGGATCCTCAAATCAGTGGGTCCTCCTCAATCATGAATACTTGTCTTTTACTCCTTAATTTTCTCCTTTCTTTCTTTCTTCATCTCGGATTTATTGTAATTAGTTAGGGGTTTGCGATTAGTAGCCCTTTAACTAAACATTAATTAAAATAATTAGTTACCAAGGGTAACTAATTTGTAAAACTTTAAGAGTCTCTCTTCGCCATCTTAGAAAAGGAGGGAACTTGGCTTATTTTTGAAAGTGTAAGAAATAATAAAGCAATCAATATAAAGGATCTTCTTTCTTTCTCTATCTCGATTCCTTTATTCATGGTTGTCTGTTGAGTATCATTAGATCATTTGTCCACATTACATCAAGCTTTGTATTCTTGTAGATGTCATTGCTAGAATTGTGTGTCTTTTCAATTGCATCTCATTTAATTCAAATACAAGTGGTATTATTCTAATTCATTATGTTCTAGCACTTATAAAGATTTATTTTGTCATCTATAATTCAGGGAATTCCTTTCTACTCATCTTCGTGTCTTCCTTCCTTTGTACCTTCATATTGATGACCTATTTTTTTCAAAACACTTTCATAATATCCAAGTTCCACATCAAAGTTATGCATCGTACATATGTAAATAATTTTTGGTTTTAAATAAGGGAACCTTTCCCATCAAAGAGGAGGGATTTCTTGTCTGCATCATTTGTTGTTATCTTTTAGATCCTCTTTTGACAACTAATAGTTTTTGGTGACTCACTTGGGAAATCATTTTTTTAGTTTCATAACCATTTATTGATCATCCTTTGATCGGCGACTCCACGTTTTACTGACGGGGTTTTCCTTTCCCTTCAGTAGGAAGAAATAGAAAAGCTCGTTCAACAAGCACTCCTCCTGTCAAAAATAGAACCCCTATGGGTGGTATTCCTTTAGAGCAACTTAGTCCTAATCTCTGAGCTCTGATTCTTGCTGGTGTTTCAGTTCCCCTTCAAGCCATTTTTCCAAGAATGGCGGTACCATTGCCTTGGGGCCATCATGTTGGGCCTCTTGCCCTTCCTCAGCCTTTGCATGAGTTACCCAGAGGTAACCGGAAGAACTTTCCCAAATTCAGAGGTGATGGTAAGGTACATCTTGATGAGCATATTGCAGCCTTCATAGTTGCATGTGGAGTTCTGGGAGTTGAACATGAAGATGTCTCAGTGAGGCTTTTTGTTGAAACTTTACAAGATAATGTGGATGATTGGTTCTATCACCTTCCAACCGAAGCTATCACTAGCTGGAACACCATGAGAGGAAGGTTTGATAATCATTTCAAACCAGCGGAAGACATGCATGCTTTGTTGGCCCAAATTTATCAAATAAAAAGGAATCACAAGAGCCTATGAGAGAATTTGTGGCCCGATTCAACAAGTTGATTAACAAAATTCCACGAGACACTCAACTTGTAGATCAAATCCAAAAATGCTTCTTCTTGAATGCCCAATTTCTCGAAGTTAGTTATGCATTGAGAAGAGATAATCTTGCAACATTAGCCGAGGATCAAACTCTTGTTGTTAGTGTCGAAGATGATTTAATCATGTCAGGAAAGTTGAGAAGAGACCCTTCTAGATCCAAGTCTTATTCTTCCTCCTCTTCCACTCCTGGGCCTAATACTTATCCATTAGTACAAAAACTTGCAAATGATCTCATCGCCATTAAGAAACAATTGGCCCAGCACACCCCCTATGCAGATGTTCCAAGGAGGAATTTTCAGCCCAAAATCATTTTCCTGCTTCTCAAACAAGGCTAGCACTTGAAGGACCTCCTATTAAAGTCCCTGTTAACACAACCTGTGAAGTTGAAGAGCTAGAGGATGAAGAGGTTAGTGAAGATTGTGAAGAATTTGTTGAAGAGGTCGATAAAGAAGCAAAGGAATTTGAGGGATCTCGAGTTAATATCTTCACTACTGAAGGCGTTGATGAAGGAGATGATTATGAAAAAGTAGTAGCAGACATGAATAGCAAATCATACACTTTCATGACTTGAGAGAAGACAAAAAAGGGAGAAAGTGATGCAACCTACCAAAAGATCCAAGGAGCATCTAATGACTATCCCTGTAATTGTAAAAAGAGGATCTCCTATTCCCGTTACATCCACCCCAAAGGTGAGTCCTGTTAATTCTGCTAATAAAATTACTTCTTCTTTAACTCCTAAAACTAACAAACCTAAAGGTCTGAGTGATGATAGCCCGTCCACTTCTGGGTCTTTCGATATCATTGATCACCTAAAAAGACCAAGGTTCAAATCTCAGAGGCTGAGTATTATCAAACCCATCCCAAGGATTTTGCTAAAATGGTTCACTTTGTCAATTCCCATTCCAAAACTACCTCTAAAGGCCTTTTACCCACTCCATCTTCTACACCACAACCCAATCTGGTAGCCACTGTCACCTCACCCAATGACAAGATCAAACCATTCTATGTGACCCTCCTTATAGCAGGCCATAGACTCAGCAATTGCGTCATAGACTCAAGGGCATCAGACAATGTAATGCTTGCCAAAGTATCCCATGCCTTAGGCCTAAATCTCACACACACTTACAGGTCTTGTTATTCCATGGAGAGTAAGGAAGCTCCCCTATTCAGAAGAATTAAAGATGCACAAGTAGCTTTTGCTACCATGCCTGAGAAGAAGGTTTTAGCTACTATCCTAGTAGTAGACATTCCTCCTTCATATGGAATGCTGCTAAGTAGGAACTTCTGTAAGGATGTGGGAGGAGAAATTCAAATGGATTGGTCACATGCCCTCATACCTGTTAATGGGAAAATGAAGAATTTGTTTCCTGAGAAGCAATCTAAGTATATTGTACAAAAACAAATGATCCCAAAGCACAAATACTTTATGAGGATATGGGGCATGGTAACTATATGATTATGTCTCCAGATGAGATCCAACTTCCCAAAAGATCACTTGAGGATTCTAATGGTGTTTGGATATTAGAGTTTGATGGAAGTTGTTCCTCAGCTGGTTCTGGAGCTGGTGTAATATTGGTGTCTCCCAGGGAAAGCTCTATCCTTTCTTATTCAAGTTATAATTTGAAAATACTAATAATATAGTAGAGTATGAAGCTCTCATTCTTGGGCTTCATGTGGCAAAAGAAAAGGGTGTGAAGAATCTTCTAGCTCGTGGAGATGTGGAGCTGATTGTCAAGCAAGTTAGAAACCTTTTCTAGGTAAAGAATAGAAGGTTGAAACATTATAGGAATCAGGTTTGGGACTCTATCAAATTTCTTGATGCCTTCTCTATTGAAGTAGTGCCTAGGGAGGAGAACACCAGGGTTGATTCACTAGCAGTCTCAGGGTCATTGCTGATACCTCATCCTGACTTCTCTCAAGATAAGTTTACCATTCAAATGATCCATAGGACCAGTGTGCCTGATAATGCAAGTAACTAGAAATTTTTCAATTATGATCAACATTTGCTTTCTTTCTTAGAACTCAGGGATAACTTTTAATAGTTGTACTTTGAGGGAAGTGACAATTTTCCTCGAGAAAGTGTGCCCTCCAATGAAGAAGATGTTAATGAAGAAGAGATGGATCAAGATGGATGTATCAAACTTAAAGGGAACAAGATTCCAAAGGGACTGGTGAGTTTAGAAGAGTTGTTTGACAAACATGACAGGTATGTGAAGTTTAAAGCTTCTACTGGACCACAACAATCAGCTGAATATGATAAAATTAATATTGGGAGTTCTACTGACCCTAAACTTGTGAACATTGGAAAATGTTGCACACCAAAAGAAAAGAAGAAAGTAATTAATATTTTAAGGAAGTATAAAGATGTTCTTTCTTATTCCTATGAGGATTTAAAAGCTTTTCAACCAAAGGAGATGCAACATTTTATCCCTCTCAAACTTGGGATTAAGCCTTTCAGAAAAAAACAAAGGCAATACAATCCTAAGATAGCTGACACCATCTTTCAAGAAATACAAAAGTTATTAAAAGCCAAAATCATTTTTCCCATCCACCATTCAACATGGATTGCCAATATTGTGCCTGTTAGAAAGAAAAATGGTGAGATTTGTATCTGTGTTGACTTCAGGAATTTGAATCAAGCTTCTTTAAAGGACAACTATCCTTTGCCCATGATGGATTAGGTATTACAAGTCGTGATGGGGTCTGAAATGTTATCTATGCTTGATGGATTCTCAGGGTATAATTAGGTAGAAGTTAATACCGAGATCAACACAAAATGGCCTTCACTACCCCTTGGGGTACCTTTGCCTACAAAAGGATGCCTTTTGGGCTCATTAATGCCGATGCCACTTTCTAGAGAGATATGGACTTGGCCTTTGGAATTTTGAAAGGGAAGTGTATTGTCGTATACCTTGATGACTTGACTGTATTTTCCAAAACAAGGGAAGATCACTTTCAGCATCTAGAAATAGTTCTTTTGAAATGTAGAGAACATGGGATCTCTTTAAATCCTAAGAAATCTATCTTTTGTGTCACAGAGGGAAAATTGTTAGGGCATGTTGTCTCTAAAGATGGTATAAAAATTGATCCTGAGTGAGTTCAAGCTATTCAACAGATTCCCCTTCCAACCAGCAAGAAGGGAGTGCATTCTTTCTTTGGTAAGATTAACTTTCTGAGAAGATTCATCCCTGATTTCACAGAACTAACCTTGAATATATCCCAAATGATGAAGGAAAACAGGATGTTTGGCTGGTCTCCTAAATATAAAGAATCCTTTGAAGGTATTAAAAAGGCTATTGCTAAAACTCCTGTTTTAGCATGTCCAAATTTCAACAAAGATTTTATTATCTATTGCTATGCCACAGATAACACCCTGGTTGTTGTTTTGACTCAAGAAGATTCTAATGATCATGAAATCCCAATTGCATTTATGAGATACATTCTAAAAAATCATGAGTTAAAATACACCATATTGGAAAAACATGCTTTCGCGATGGTTAAAGTTGTCAGCGATTTCATTTTTACATTCTTAACTCTCACTCCACAGTATTTGTATCGGATACAACCATCAAGTCCATTCTCACACAACAGGAGTTTGGATCCAAGAGAGGGAACTAGGTGGCCAAGGTTCAAGAATATGACATTGACATCAGACCAACCAAGCTCGTCCATGGAAAAGGCCTGTGTGAACTCATCGTTGAGGGAGCTAGACATGAGTTACTAAAGGATAAAGTTGATCTTCCTACCGTTTTGTTTCTTGGCTCAATTGATGAATAGTATGCTAATATCACACACTTTCTCACATATGGAGAATTTCCCTCTCATTTGAATGCCAAAGAGAGGAGAGTTGTTAAGCTAAGATTAGTCCAATATGCATTGTGGAAAAATGCCTTGTTTAAGCGTGGGTTGGATGGAATATTTCTAAAATGTGTGGACAAGGAACAGTAGAGGAAGCTACTTTCAGCTTTTCATAATCAAGCATGTGGAGGGAACTACTCATCAACTGTCACTACTCATAATATTCTTCGTGTAGGATATTACTAGCCTACCTTGTTCAAAGATGCATCAAAGTGGATTGATAAATGCAAAGCTTGTCAAACCTTCATGGGTAGACCCAAGTTGGCTTCTTTTCCCCTTAAACCAGTTGTGATCGAAGATCCTTTTCAACAATGGGGTTTAGATTTCATTGGAACACTTAATACCTCTTCTAGTGCTGGTCACACCCACGTATTAACTACCACAAATTATTTTACTAAGTGGGTAGAAGCCATTCCAGTGAAGAGTACCACTTTAGAAGTAGTATGCAGTTTTATCAAAGAAAACATCTTGGTGAGGTTTGGTGTGCCAAACAAGATCGTGACGGATAATGCTTCAAATTTTTCTTCAACTGAAATGATGGATTTTTGTTATGGATATGGAATCTCCCTGGCTCACTCCTTGGATTATTACCCTCAGGGGAATGGAAAAGCAAAATCAACAAACAAAAATATGGTGGCTATAGTAAAGAAATTAGTTAATGAATCTCAGAGGAACTGGCACAAGAAACTCTATGATGCTCTTTGGGCGAGATAGGATCACACCTAAGAGATCCATTGGGATGTCTCCTTTTAGGTAGTATATGGAGTAGAATGTCAATTGCGATGCAATGGTGGAACTACCACCTTGCATTTAATGAAGGCCATTGAAGACACCAGTTTGAATGATTCTTTGGATAAAAGAATCATGTACCTTCACAAATTGAATGAGGACAGGTTGAAGGTCACGATAGAATATCTACTCCCAACAATAAAGTAAAGGATTTGTTCGATAAAAAGGCCAGGTCCAGGGATTTCAAAGTTGGGGACATTGTTCTGCTGTTGGATAAAAGGCATGAACCTCGTATGGCAACCATGGCAAGTTTGATTCTCTTTGGATCGGACCTTTCAAGATCAGAACTTCGCTAGTGAGAATTCTTTTTATCTTGATTATATGGATGGTTCTTCCCTCCCACTTCCTTATAGTGGGCAAGTACTAAATTGTTTAAGTCATAGGTGATTAGGAAGTCCTTTGTATATTCTATATAGCGTTTTTCTTTCCCCTTCCTTTTCCTCATTTTGGTGTGTTGTCTTTTGTATTTGTTTCCTTTTGACTTCGTGGTCCAATGGATAAGGTACTAGTCTGCTTCCCTAGATTTTCTTAATTCTTTCCTTGTCTCATTATTTTGGACTTTAGCCAAGTCATCCTTAGGGCCGAGCCGCTTGTTTTCCTCTCAAAATTTCCCCTCTTTGAGAAGTTCAAAATTGAAATGTTTTAGTTAAATGCCTTTTCTCATTGTTCGGTAGAGGGAAAAGTCAAAAGAGAAAAATTTTGGTATAAATCTACATTTTTGGGTCATTTTGTGTGATTTACTGGTTTTGTCGAACATCTCTCTGTCCCGGATGTCCCAAGTTCATTCGGGTTCCCTGTTCGCTAATCGGCCGCTTTACCTCAAAAGTCTTTTTCTCATGGGCTTGTCGAACTTTTTTCCAAATAACACAAGGTATCTTTGGCTCAATGTTCACCTTTTGCTTGCATTGGCCGCATCACCCACTTCGCATACTTTCGTCCCCCATGTCCCGAATACATTTGTGCATCCTTTTCCCGTGTCGCCCGTATCAATAGAATCACTCTTTCGCGTCCCGCATGTCCCAAATGAACCAAAGGCCATACGGGTTAATTTTTTCCACTCTTCCCAAATATCTTGCTTTTTAAGTTAGTAGATGTGTATTTAATGCACATTTATTACCTTTCTCTCTCCTAAATAGCTATTTAATAAGTTACCTCCCTACGCATTTTTACACACTGCTTTCTTGTTATCAATTGCTCATACCCTCACAATCAAAATTTTTGTGTGCGTACCCATTCCCCCTACAATTTCATCAAGAATTCAGACTGTGAATTTGTTTTTAGAATTGCTATCAACATGAAGATCAAATTCCAAGGTCAGGAGCAAGTTTCACCGCTCGAGTCTGCCGTTCCCAATATCGGGGACAGTGAAGTTCATCACCTAGACTTTGGAGATTTCTAGACTAGGATGATAGACCCGAACCCCTCTCCTATGGTGCAAATGATTCACGATAGTGGCTTGGCATTTTCCGTTGGTTTCCCAATCTCAGTGCACTTTATCATGCACATGGTACTACTTTGCGGTGCTCATTTCAATCGACTCGAGTGAACTAACAAATGTGCATGGGGAGCTCATTGCCAAGCTCGATGCTACCGCCATTGTACTGCCCTAAGGATTCTTGAAATGGAAAATTCTATAGTAATCTCTCAGAACCAGGCACAGGCCCTCTTCGACCAGGACAGTGAAAAATACAAGGCAAGGGTGGCGAAGTCTTGGCTTAAAAACCCTAAAAAGGGGGCATCTCATCTATCCAAAGCTCTGTTTCGTGCCAATTTTAATGAGGAGTTGTCAGATTTTATAATCCTATTAGCTCGGGTCATGGGCTTACCCTCTACCAATGAGTTCCATTTCTGGATGTGCCCACTTATCAACATGGTGTGTGAAGGAACTCAGAATATCAATTGGGTAGAAATCATCAGCATGAACTTAGTAGAGCAGTTGTCCAATGTACAACAAACAAAGAAGTTTTACATGACTTCATATCTGATGTATACCCTAGTAGCATCAAGGCAATGGTTTGGATTCACATACATTGATGCTCATAAAGGTGATCCTATATATGCTTACTGTCCTCAATTCACCCTAGACACTAGCAATCACAACTTCAGGAGGGTGAATGATGCTTTCACCATGTACATTGTAAGACTTCTGGAGAGTGACACAAATGAGGAGGTTCTCTGATGAAGCCATGAGCCTAATATCGAAGTACGGTGCCTACTTCATCCAGTTCAGAAAATTCTCCTATATCAAGCTAGCAGGCTATGAGAGCACCCCTCTCAAGCTCCCTATGTTCTGTAATGATAAAATGGCCTTGATAGAGATATGCAGGAAATTGGAAAAGTTACACAGAACCTACAGGGATAAGAAAATCACTGGCCTGCACTTCCCTATATCTTTGGGAAACTACACTGCAAAGATGGCTCTAGATGCACAAAACATAGAGAGAGCCCTAGCTCCCATCACTGTCCATTTCTTCAGGCCAAGAACTTTTTTTGACTTGAAAAAATTATTAAACAAAACCTCTAATCAATTACCATCATAGGGTAGACACAAAAGACTATTGGGCTGACTGTGCTGATGATTTTGAGGCAAGGAGGAGACATTATGGCAGGTTTTCTCTCCAACTGATTCAAGAGCTTAACTTGTACCAAGTTCCTAAAGGGCTTTAGGATGACAATTCTGACTTGTTTTCATATGAATATGACACCTTGATCAAACACACTCCCTTGGAGGATTTGGATTGGTTCGTAAAGGAGAAGGATGATCTGGTTGAAATCTGAGCCCCTATCCTAGTAAGAACCAAAATCTGGTTTGACAGGAGAGTTCGTGAGCTTAGAAGGAATTCAGTGAGTCCTCCTCCAAGGATACTTCAACACCAAGGAAGGAGGCATTGAAACCCGGTTCATAAGCACTGTACAAACCCTCCTACCTCATCAACTAAAGGCCCTACATCCTCCACTCCTTCCTCATCCACCCAAGTATATCAGAAGAAAATCAAGGAAGTCAAGAAGGATCTTGTTGAAGGAGATCCCCTGATGAAGCCTTTAGAATTTCCCTCAGGACCAGAGAACATTATTGTTCTCGGTGAAAATGCAAGGAGAGTGAGGTGCCAATATCCGTAAGTGCTCCGAAGCCCCAATGGATAAAGAGAAGGAACTACAAAGAACTGAACTTCTGAGCACCATTGACTCCTCTGTACTGAAGCTTCGAGTGCCCCACTCATATCTCAACTAGAGGTAAAAGAAGTGCACACTTTGAGTGCCATAAGTTCTCTTTATCTTGGTCCTCTTTGGCATGCATGGTACAACCTTTCATTGATAGTAGGAAGAGAAATTCTTCCTCCCGGATCTCGTAGGACCCAATTTTGATGTTGGCGGCCTTATTGAGCACTACCCTCCTACTCCTTCCAAGAAGGAAAAGACCACCTCTAGAATAGTATCTCGATGCTTAGGGTCAGCAATTCGTGGAGATAGCCAAGCCCAAAGTTGACAAGCCGGAGCGGGATTTGCAGGAGTCTCGATCTAGAGCTTTCGAGGATCCCCATGGGAGAGTCCACCCTTGAAGGTGAGATTCACAATATTCAAGAAACATTCACTGGGGTCATTGGGAGAGTTTAAAAGGGGAAAAAAACTATAGAGAAGCTGGGAAGAGTAGGCTCGTGTTCTTGCAGTTTCATCAAGTCATTACTATCCAAAGACAAAGTTTTGGACCCCACCCCACCGACCACTCTTCCACCACCTATGATCCTCAACCAAGATGAAGTCTAGAGTATTAAAGATGTACACCGATATTCCATCTATGGAAGGGTTATGGAAGCCATGGTGGATTATATGCTCGTTACATGGGTGTACTGTCTCATTGCAGAGATTAAAGCTCAATTTAGAGTTTTTGTCAAAGGAAATCTGTTCAAGGAGGATTAGTACCAAGGATAAAACTCTGATGAAAGAAATCTGCTCTCTCCACCTCTGCTATCTAAGAAGAAAATAAATATTACCATACGCACATCAAATTCAACAAAGAGATGGATAAGTGTCTCGGATTTTGGACTCATTCTACTACCAACACATCAGTTCCATGTGGCAGAGACATAGTAGAGGCATTAAAAAGGTTTAGACAGTGGATCCTCAAATACGTGGGTCCTCCTCAATCATGAATACTTGTCTTTTCCTCCTGACTTTTCTCCTTTCTTTCTTTCTTCATATTGGATTTATTGTAATTAGTTAGGGGTTTGCGATTAGCAGCCCTTTAACTAAACATTAATTAAAATAATTAGTTACCAAGGGTAATTGATTTGAAAACTATAAGAGTCTCTCTTCACCATTTTAGAAAAGGAGGGAACTTGGCTTATTTTTGAAAGTGTAAGAAATAATAAAGAAATCAATGTAAAGGATATTCTTTCTTTCTCTATCTAATTCCTTTATTCATGGGTCCTCTTTGAGTATCATTAGTTCATTTTTCCACATTACATCAAGAAGATTTGTATTGTTGTAGATGTCATTGCTAGAACTATGTGTCTTTTCAATCGTGCATCTCATTTAATTCAAATAAAAGTGGTCTTATTCCAATTCATTATGTTCTAACACATATAAGGAGTTATTTTGTCATCTATAATTCTAGAGAATGCCTTTTTGCTCATCTTTGTGTCTTCCTTCCTCTGTACCTTCATATTGATGACCTATTTTATTTCAAAACGCTTTCATAATATCCAAGTTCCACATCAAAGCTTCATGGCTGCTATATATCTAAATAAGTTTTGCTTTTAAATAAGGGAACCTCTCCCATCAAAGAGGAGGGACTTCTTGTCTCTTGACCCTTGTTCTCTTTGAGATCCTCTTTTGATGACCAACGAGATAGGACCTTCGTGTTCTACCAAGCAATTATAGGCTTCGTGTGGTTACTGGGGTGTTTCTCTCTATAAATCACCACAAATGTCATCGGATCACACAAAAACCAGACAGTACACATTTACATGAAAAAGTGGTTAAAGTCGGAGGACGCAATGCATTTCCTCCCTATACTTCTTCAGCTAGGGGTGGCGTGTGATCATCCAAACATCTCGCGATAGTAAATATATTGTTCTAGAAACTTATTTCGACATTGATCAGGTGCACATGTTCCATTTGCATTTTTTTCCAGTGTATTTTACATATGCTTACTTTTCTCATTTATAGATACATGTTTATTTTACACACCATTTTTACATAAATACATATTTGACTACTTGATCATTTTCTCCTTGCAGTCTAGCCGTATCGAAACAAGCACTCAAATTAGGGCACAACAACAAAAATGATTAAAAAAATAACGATGACAATGACAACACACCGATACAGAAAATTCCTTTACTAACCATGCAATTACACTACTGAGACAACATCAGATACACACTCATTCCACAATAGGTTTACTCTCATCACTTCTTATGTGCACTTTTCATCTTTAGAATCCACACTCCTCAAGCTTTTTATTTTTTTCATTTTGCACTTGATTTTAGTCCATCGTACGTCTTCTTCTATATTCTATATGGATATCAAGTATGCATATCTATCTACTTTATATTACCGAGCATTCCTCTCACCAACATAAAGTGGGGTAAAAATTTAGACACAAAATTATGCACTTAAGACATTATTTAGTTTGTTCTTATACTACTATTAAGAAGGTTGTCAAGTGAATAAAGTACTAATTAATTCCACCTTTTGGCCATATTTACTTTATATTTTATGTCGTCATTCCCACATATTTTCTAGCAATTATCCACCCGTTTTATAACTTCCCTATCATTCTATCCCAAAATGTATGCATATCCTTTCCCTCTTATTTTTGGGGCCTTTCTATCCATTTTTCATCCTTATGCTTTTCCTAGTTGACTTTTTGGGATTAATTTAAGAAATAAGCTTGAGAGCCATATAAATATAAATTTATTAGACCATAGTGAGGGCCTAGCATCACATACTACTATCACTCCATCTAGAGTTGCATCCATTGCATCACTTACATCCACATAGTTCCATGAATTAAGGCTATGAGATCTACATCACACACACTACGTAGGGGAAGGAATTTTAGTACATTACATGCACAAATAATTTTTACATTTTCTACTTTACTATTTCGACTACTTCACAAAGTGCGACCGACACACGAACACTTAGAGCATGACATGCACACACTCACCTAACCTACATCCGGCTCCAAAATGTAGTGCAATGCTCAATGATAAGACCACTAGTTTTGCAGATGAGGTTAGTATGACCCATTCATTGAATCTTTATTTGTTTATAGGGTTTGATACTTCCTCTTACATTGAAGGTTATTTTCCAGCACATCCGATTGATCCTGTGTGAAAAATATGAAGCATTTGGTGACACCTTATGACCATATCAAAATCATTTTATGAGTATTATAGAGATGAGAGTGCACAAATTGTAGACTGGGTGCCCGAAGGCACCCTAGTACCCTCCTAGGTGCCTTAGTCATCTTGAAACCTCTAGATCTACCCTCTGCATGGTCTTTGAGTATTTTCCCGAGTTCTAGAATCTTCATTCAGATATATGCAACACTATGTAAAATCACATTTAATTAGTTGAGTTCTTTTCTTACTCTTCCCTTCTATATTAGGGTTTGATTCCATTAGATTTATTTGTGTGATAAATTTACATTATTTAAGCATACTTATTTATAATGTTTTAGTCCCCCTAATTACATTAACATTAATACCCCATAGACCCATTTAGGTTTTATTCTTGTTAATCACAGTCCACAACCGAGAGCCTCTAAATTTCATTGCATTTTAATGGATTTGATGTTTTATCAAAAATTATGCTTGTTTTGTAACCCATTTTTCTATAGGGGAATTTTGTTTTGAAGTAAGAAAGACGTAAGGTTGTGGCTACTTTGTTTTTCTTCGTTATTTATGGTTTTACTCTTTTTTTGTTTAAATTATGTCATGATTCTCAAGGTCCTCTCGTTAATATGTGAATCCTCAAATTTTTAACCATTGCTTCATCATCAGTTTATGTATTCATTTGTTGGGCACCTTTGTTTATGCTTTATTTAATTTTTTTAAATTAGTGTAAATTTTTCCTATGTACAATGACTTGGAAGTTTTATGCTTTGTAGTGCCTCCATGTTTCTTGAAACATAATCTCGATGTATAATGTTTGACTGCACTAACCTTGTTAGTGTGCAATAGAAAAAGGATAGTTACTCATCCTAAATACCCTTTCCAGACTTGTCTTTTCCTTGTAGAAAAATGCAAGCACTTTATTTTGAGATCACGAGGCCCTTACCAAAAAGTAACCCAAGTTAACGTTTTATATTTAGTAGTAATTGGATAGTTATATCAAGTGCAAAAATGGAGCACCATTTTACTAACAATGATAAAATAAGGGTGTTGTGCTCCCATAATTAAATAAACAGATTACGGGGAACCATGCTAACTGGAGCTCTGCCAATAGCCACATAAAATCTCTCCTATTCTCGGTTTAAGGATTTCTACGATATAATCCAATATCTCCTCATTTTACTCTACACAACTTGATTGATCTGAATATGTATCCATTTTTTTGTGAAGCAGTTCAATTTCTTTGAGAGGGAAGAAAAATTATTGTCTATTGTCATAACATAATGAAAAGGGTTTTGTTAGATGTTGTAATTGTGAATACCTTGGTTGACATGGATGAAAAATGTGGGGTATACACATGGCACATGAACTGTTTGAAAAAATGCCTCAAATAAATATGGGTCATGGAATGTTTGGTTTATAGGATATACACAAAATGGGTTTGTTAAAACATCTTTAGAAAATTTCAAGAAAATGTAAAATGGTAGAATTTTTGATACATGCAAATAATTAAAAGAAATGCCCATTTGAGATGCTAAAAAAAATTCCACAATTTCGACTGACTTCGTTCCTCTAGGCATGATAGGCTCTAACTATTTTTAATAACTCCCTCTATATATTTCTCACATAAATGAAATCCTGCTCTAAGTTTTATTAATGGTTTTTTCGTTATAAGTATTTTTGTTTGGCTTAAATCTATTATACTTCTTGCTTCCTACAATATTTAGATCTAGGGATGAAGTAATACTTGGTGGTGAATTTGATCTAAACCAATTGTATTTCTAAATGCATAGAAGGGAATTAATATATGTATTTTACGGTATGACGATCTATGTTATTGGGTTTTATTATAAAAAGAGTATCATGATATCATGCCCTTATGAAATATATGCATTTTTGAGTTTAGCTATTTAATAAATATGATGCCTCGGGTAGTAGGTGATACCTCTAAAGAGGTATAGGTATTCGATACTTCGATATCGATTGTATATTTTTCCTTTATTTGTTATTGTCATTTGTCCTAGAACATAAACCCAATTTTATCATGGTTCTCCTTGTATGTTACTTAGCTATCACATTGTAATACTAATTAATGAAACCCCTAGTCTTCGAATTGGGCAATATCATGACATGGAGTTTTGATCATTCTAGATCAATATAACAGTTGGTTCATTAACACCAAGGGGTTGGGTTATTCTTACTTAGATAAAATTAAATCATATCGACTTCTTACCCCTAAACTCTTATCTTTGGAAACCTTTATGAGTTCTATATCCATTTGATGGTTGTGAATGATACTTAATAGATGAAATCTTACGTCTTCGATTCACCTAAATCCCACCTAGTTTTGGTATGTGATCTACCATAGTTTATCGATATTAACTAAGATTATAGAGTATTAAGGTATATATGTGCCATAATTATTTAGTAATAACCTAATGGTTAATTTTTCACTTAGACCTTTTATCCTTTTTTACCCCATGGAAAAAATGAATAAGTTAGTAAAGATGGACTTGGGAAGGTTGATAGAGCTTCAATGGTGAATCTAGAATACACTGATAACTTCCATGTTTTAGAACACTTGAATTTTATTTAGGGTCATTTGGATATGTTTGAGTCAAACATGGACCTTGGTAAAATCACCATTGGATTTAGTGGGTTATTTCCATGCAAAATCATATAAAATTTCACCCTAAAATTCATCCGGGAGCTCAAGATATTGCCTTACTAAGTTACTTTGCAAAAACATTCGGTGTTGGGAACCTTTTGACAAAGTGCTCAAATTTTGGACCTAGAACCTTTCCAAAGTGTAAAGGACCTCTAAACCTTTTCCAAAAGTGCTCAAATTTCTGACCTGGAATTTTTTTACAAAGTGCACTGGGACCCCGGAACGTTTTCCAAAAGTGCAAATTTCTGGACACTGGGAACTTTTTTGCACAATCATATTTTTTAATGTGCAATCTTTAGATGCTCATAAATATTGATAAGAGTAACAAAATTAGGAGAAATTTAAATATTTGGAAAGGTATCAAAGATTAATACATAAATAATTTCTTTATTTTCCACTTTAAAGTTATTAAATGGAGCAAAATTGTGAAAAAAGGCTCGATGGTCGTTTTTGGGCACATGCTTTGTAAAATTTAATGATGCCCATGTTGGGTCTAAAAAAATTCAATGTTGGTTGGTCTTGTTTTGTTGAAAAAGTGGTTGATTTATTTAATATATTGTAAATATATAATTATAAGGAGTGAGAAATAATTTAAATGTCTTTTCCAACCAATATTTTAATTTCTTAGTCTCGTGGATACAAGGCAAAGCCTGATAAAAATATGAAAACACCCGCCTTTGCTCAACAACGTCATAACTTGAGCATTTATCAACAAAATCACACAAAATTGGTCTTGTAGGAATCATGGCTTCAATATCTACGCACAAATATCAATAAATCTAGAGATTGATGGAGAATTTATGGTGAAAAAGTAAAATACCAGCCTAGTTTAGAATAAAAAATTCAAGTGGTTGAGAATGCAATTAATGAGCATGGGAGCCATTTTCTTGTGCTGCAAGTTACAAATCAATGTGGGATGAATTTTGGAGATTTTTATGATGATTTGCACCCAATTTGGGTACTTTATAATTGTCTGAAAGGGAAAATCTGAGGTTTCTTTTTTCTCTCCTCTTCTTCATTTTATACAAACTTAGGTATTCTCTCATTTGTAAGTAGGGAAGATTCTTGTGACAAAAATTTCCATTTTTGTTTTGGAACACCTACGTGCTGCAAGCCTTCATATTGGACTTCTTACATGTTGATCCAAGCCTTTCTCTTGCTTTGTAAATGAATTGTGTATATCAATGAAGTAGTAGATGCAAATTTGTGGATGTTTTTGTTCCCTTGTCTATGTTTATTACTTTCTTCTTGCCTCTTTATTTCATTTGCAAGTGTATTGTGTCTACCTTATGCTCTTGCAAGGTGTAATATTGTTGTGTTTTCATGGAAATGATTCTTTAAGTGTTGTTGTTAGACTATGGAGAATGGTTCTCAACCTCTCTGATCAACATTTCTTCTCATTTTCACACATCAAAGAGTCTTTCTCCATTCCCTTTTCTTGGTGCATCACCTCTTTAGCATAGATTTATTTTACTTTCATGATCTTTCTCTCTCCCTAGTCCCTTGGAAATTTTAGGATAGAGATAGCCAATATTTTTCCCTTCATAAGGATTAGTTATTGCATTAGATTAGGAAGAGGAACCAACCTTCTCTTGAGGTCCATCTCAAGTACGCAAGTCCAACAACTTGAGAGATGGTCCAATATTGGAAAAAATAGGGATATGCCATTTTCATATCCCAGGGTGCTAAGTTTTTGTGATAAAATTTTCACATACCGTGGGACATGTTTGAATCACCTTACCAGTTCATTTCAACAAATTTGTGTGCTCTTGTTGAAATATCAAGCTTTGGAGGTATATGCAAAGAACATTTAATGACTCCATATAGTAACAACCCATTTTCTCTGAGTTGTAGACTTTCCCTTCTTTCAACCCACTTCCATCCTTTTTTTCATCTATTTTTATTTCTACCTCTCTCCATTTTATTTTATTCCATGAAGTTGTGTAATGATGACTTCATTCCCGCAATGGAATTCACACATGCAAATAATAATGCTATTCAGACATACCTCCACACTTACAACATATATTTTCAGACTACTATCAACCACCTCTGGATCAATACTATAATGAAGATCAATAATACGTATAACCATATGAGCAGATGTAGACACGTTTGGTCATACACCAAACTATGGAGCTATTGAAGAGTATCGGTATGCCGATTTTGGAGGATATCTTCCACTTGGGGTTTTTTAGTTACTGGATGAAATTTCAAGAATTGGAGTGAAGAATGGTGTAGTCAAGGGCTATATCTCGAAATAATCACGCATGATTGGTTTTAGGACCCCTTGTCCATGGGTAGGCATGATTCAAAGGCATTATAGTCTGCAGTGAAAGATTGAATTCATAGATGAGATGTTTTCGAGGATCACAGAGTGGATTATGGAGATAGAAGCTTTTATAGACAATTTTGGTCAATCCTATTTAGTATTAATGGGAAACCATTGCATTTCCATCCCAAAATCCTATCTCCCTCCCTAATAAGCACCATCTTAATTAGACATTCAGTTTCAAGCTTCTTGCATGTTTCCCCTATTGTGGAATCCACTTCTCCATATTTGAAACTTCTATCCCACCTTAAATTGGCTGCCATTTTCCCTTCCAAATCCAAGTCCTCTCAACCGCAGTAGAGTATAACACCTTCCCCTTAACAACAAATAATCAAAACTATCGAACAATATTTTCACTTTTGAAAAAATGGACAATGCGAAATATCATTTTAGATGGAAGGAATTCATTGATGAACCTAACTAAGGGGGTACATAGAGTTTTTTTAGTGTTTTCAGTTACAATAATTGAATAAATGTTATCTCTTGAAAGTGCACCTTGTAGAGAAATGGTTTTAGGTGTTCTAAGCTTGCAAACAATATCTCTCTCTTTTGTAGATACAATAGAAACACCTCAGGTCTATGGGTATACCTATTTTGAGGTGAGTCTCTGGTATCAAGGCCGGTTCCTTATTGATGTATCCTAAACTAATTTTTTGGGATTTTAGGGTAAAATATGACTATAAATGGATTCAAAACTAGGGTGATACACAAAAAATTGTATGAGGTATTTGAATGATAACATGTAAAATTTATATGAGAATGAATTCTTGATGCCCAAGACAATAGTTTTCTGCAGAATATTAGGGAAAAACACTTTTTCTGTATTGAGGGAAAGCATCACAACAATACTGTTAAGTTACACATGCACATTAATATTCATGTAAAAATCACTGAATTTGTAATAGGGTAAGATGATTAATCAGGGATTTCATCATTCAAAATGATTAATAAAACATAGACAAGACTGCAAATAATTGGAAAGGTAGAATATACTTCTCATGAAGAGGACAAAACTGGCAAAATATGCTTCAAAACTAATGTGTCCAAAAGTTGTCATTTTTTTCTTTTCCAAGGAACACAATATATAGAAATTTAATTCATCCCACCCCTCCTAAAAATAGGCTAAAATTGTACTCACCCATGCATCCTATTTTTATCCTTTATTTATTAATAAATAAAGGAATAAAATAAAAAGCTAATACAAAGAGGCATTAATAGCCTTGATTACATCTCAGTCAAACTGCAGTTGATTGTTCTATTTTTAAGAAAAGTATGGGTGAATAATTTTCTAATAATAAATCTTGCTTGATGAGAAAGTCTCATTCCTTGTGCATGCAATTTCTGTCTTCTTGTGGCTGATGTGACATCTGTAACTTGCCCTTTGGATGCAAAATTAATTCCCTGTGCAAGTAAAAATAATACCTTTGATCTCCAATACTTAGCAAGAATAACTCTAATCCACCATGGGGACCACTGTGAGCACATGTGCAATCATAATCAACTCTTATTTGTGAAAAATAAGGTAACCAAGTCTTCAAAAGGTTGTTTGCATTATGATGTTGACCTCTTCTCTATCTCCTTGTGATCACATGAAAAATTTCATTCTAAGTCATTTTCAAACCATCCCATTAGTGGGACCACAATTGATGTGCATGCTTTTCTTCCTCATGAATTTTACCACCCTTGTGGACTTGGCACATTATTATGTCTTAAAATAAAACAAGGGGTCACTTTTAAAAGAATGTCATCCTATGCACTCGCCACCTTTTGGTTATCATTTATATAGTATATACTTGTCGGATTTTGTTTTTTCATAATAAGGTTTTTAGACCTTAGAAAAGGTCAAAAGTAATGATTTGATTTAATGATGATGTGGGCTAGCCCCCTTCCCATGGTGAATCACCCCTTGAGCTTTGTCAGTGGAATCTATCTCGGGTCGGGCTAATTGTAACCCCCATTCTACATTGATAAGCTAAATCCATAGCTAGACGTTGATCTTATGACTTGATTCATTTCTAATCATTGATATTATGACCCTTGATTAGGGTTTCAATTTGGAATTTAATATGGTCGATAGACTGTAACCATGGTGGTTTGATTTGAAATTTGGTGCCTTGATTCAGGTCATTGATTGGTGTCCTTTTTGATCTATAGTTGTTAATTTTTTCACCGTGGTTGAGTTAGAGTAACTCATGTTGAATCCGGAGACAAAACTTTGGAAACATAATCTTTTTTTCATTTTCACTTGATCTCTTCTCGAGCTAATGAAGCTATGCAAAATTTCTCGTAGATGCCATTGATTCTCTATGTTGAAGATTTCGAGTTCGTTCTATGATCCATTTGGGTCATGGTTTTTGAGTTCATAATATTCAATTATTTGGCAATTTAAATGAGTGCTCAGTTTAGATCTGAAAATGGCCACCACTAGTCTGTGGTGCTCCATTTGAACTCTCTTGTGTGGTATTCATAAACAAAACAAAATGGTGAGCTTTTGGTTCTACAAACTTGAAAAGTTTTCATTATTTAATCTATAACTTGTAATTGATGCTTCGAGTCATTGTGCTTCTTTGTCTCTATGGTTTGGTCAAGCTATAAAATAAAATCCATGGGTATCTTTCTTGCGTTCCACACTTTGAGGGTTTTTATTGTCAATTTTGACTGGTAAGTTCTTGGTCAATCCTTGATCCTTTTCTGGAAACCCTAGATATTATTGATTATGCTTTGCATTTAATCTTCTTTACACTTGCTGAAAGACTTTGAATGACTTGGTCATGACCTGATATTTTGATCTTGCACTCTCTGTTTCCTTAGATCTGGGCCATGAACTTGATCTATGAATAATTTTGGAGCTCTGACCGTCTTGGGTTATCACTCTGTTGTGGCTGGTAAATCACTCATCGAGCAATGTTGACACTGTAATGGTTTTTTTCAAGCTTTTAGAGCTCTACAATCTCGAAGGAGGGTTTTCATTTCTTTCTAAAGCTTCTGATTCAGTTTGAATGGAGATTATTATACTATTTTAGACCCCATCTGGGGAGAAGTGTTATATTCTATGAAGGTGGATCCTTCTCGTTTATTGTTCGGTTTATAAGGTGAGTCTTCTGATCTTTCCTTTGAAGAGATTTAAATTCTATTTTTCTCAGCTAGTTCACCATGATTTCCATTTTGTGTTGTATTGGCCATCACACTACAATTTAATCTAGTTTTCCATTTTTAACTCCCTTTTCTAGCTTTAAGGCCTCAAACCCTGAGGTCCACAATTGTTTATTGATTGAGCTGATATTTTTATCCCTGAATTTATATATTAAGCTTGTTTTCATTGTAAAAGGTATAGAGTTCTACATTAATCTTGCTTCATATAAGTTGAATTTATTGTGAGACTCGTAATGTCTCCGCGCGGTAATGGCACTAGTTGTTCTTACTATATTTATCATTTTTGTTTCTCGAACCTTGCTTGTTGAATACTGTGGCTTTGATTATCAATTTGAAACCTTATAACCTATTAACTCACTTTGACTGTAAGATGTCCTTAAGGTGCCCTTGAGACTTATGTAACTAGATGTTGTGAGTGCTTTTGAAATCTTCTAGGTATTTTCTCTCTATCCCGAGATTCATTTTGTATGATATTTTGCATTGAGTTAGTAGTTTAACCTTCAAGATTTCAAACTCTAGCTTCCATTGGCATGGTTGTGCTTTTGAATTCCTGGATCTGCATAAGTACCTCAGGATATTTGTATTGGTTCTCTTATCTTTGCATAAGTACGAAAGATTGGAGTATGAAACTGGATATACAATTGATATTGTTATTTGTACTTTGGTTTTACAGTGGCTACTAATAGCATAGATGATACAACTCTACTTTGCATTATGGAATTTGTTTCCTTGAATAGCTTGGTGTAAACTGTATTCTATGATGTACTTGAAAACTATGATATTTCTTCTGTTATCTGAAACCAAATCATGTCAGCTACAGGATGTATATGGAATTTTATTGGATCTTCTGCACCTGTTACATTTATGAACATTGTACCTTTTCTTGAAGCTGAAGATGAATTATTTTGAACTTAACCAATGATGTTACCATTCTGAATTCAAATCTCTCCTCAACTTATGATATTATATACATGTTCTAATCTACGGTGAAATCTAATTCAATTGTGATGTACTTGCAAATTACATGTGAATACCATATTTACACCTTTGAATGCATGGTTTTATGAAGCTTGAAATATAAGGAGTGCTCTAAAGTTCTTCACCTTGATGACTGGAAGTGTAGTTCCCATTGGATGATTGAAACTGTTTCAATTTTGATATATGGTAATCCTTCATCCTATTGTTAGGTACTTTTGAGCATTGTGAGGGAGGCCTTGTATGTGGCATCCTGGAAGTTGTAAACAATTTCTCACTCTTGTAATGCCATTAGAAGGAATGAGCCTTGATTCAGATGTTTTGTTGTAATTCCTGCTTTGTATGCTTTGTGTGCATTATCATTTTATGAACAAAACTTTATTCTCAGAATCGTGAAGTAGTTTTTGCAACTCTATATTGGACATCATTCTTCATTTTCAGCTATGAATAACTTTGAATATTTGATTCTGAAAATTGAAAACTGTAAAGTTAATCATTTACTTCTTATTTGAGAACTTAAATAGTTCATGTTATTTTTGAAATTTTATGTTCACAATTCCTGCATGTTGAACATTGAAGCTTTGTTGAGATGTTGTAGTCCCATTTCTTTTCTGCTTAAATACTACATTTTATCATTATTACAGATTTAATATGCATGCTGGAAAATATAAAATGTCAATTTTACATGGTGAAGCCCTATCAAAATTTTCTCAGATTTCCTTCTTTCATTATGTTTCAGTTTGTAATCTTATCTTTCCAGTTAACTTCAGCCTTTATATTTTGATTCTTCTACTTCACCTATTTGAAAATTTGAAACATGTACTGTTATCTTTGAGTGGAAGTAAGCATGCAAGTCTCTCCTCTGATCTGCACTGTAACTCCTTCTATTTCTAGAATAGCTACTAAACTCTGAGTTACATTCTTCTTTCATACCATATGTACTTGTGATTTATTCCAATCTTGATGTACCATAGGATAGAAGTCATTGAACTCTGCAATCTTTATCTAACAGTGAGGACTGTAAGACATGATTTTATTTTCTTCTTCACTACAACCTATACCTACACACTTAAGAAAATAGTTAGAAAATATTTAGGCTTTTTGGCCTCTCTTATGTTCCATAGTTTTTATTTTCTTCTCTCTCTCCTTATTTCTGAGTGAATAAATCATGTATGATGTTATAGAAAATTACTTTTATCAGTTGTTCCTTTGATCCTCATGTAATTTATATCTCCTATTGTTAAGAGATTCATCTGCATGAATTTGGATAGTATAGGAATATGGATTAACCCTGAGCTCATAAACTGACAATTTTCTCTTTTTTGTTTTCAGGTACAATGCCTTCTGCCAAGATGGAGATGGAAAAAATTTGGGGTTGAGATACATCAACTACAAAAAAAGAAACCTCAAGGAAATGATGGGTTCATTCATACTCCTCTATTTTATTTTTCATGCATATGTACCTCTTACTTTAGTAGTTGTAATTTACTCTTTAGTTACATCCCACGACTTGTGTGGGAACATTTGAAATTCCTTATGAATAAAACATTGAATTCTAAAACTGAGTTGTGTATTTCTTTTTGCATTTCAGCTTTCTATATGGATTGTATGATGAATTAAACAACTCAATAATATAATTGAATGTATTAATCATGAAGGAAAGAACCTTAAAGATACCTGTAACATTTAGCAATGAATTATGACTACTGCAATCTATAATTATGATTGTATTCCAAAACTTAACACTTCATCTATTCTACAATTCGATGTCTTCATCAAGATAACACATCTATCCTTTAGGAATTTTTGTTCTTTTTCTAAAGATAGTCATGAAATTGCAAACTATGTGATCTGCTATGTTTTGTAACAACACACATAGCTATAGATTTCATGTAATCATTAATTAATTCAACATAAACAATATGGACTAAAAGAAACTCCCCTAGCTTAGGTTCACTTCACCAATGCCATCCATTGTAATGAAGTTTTGAGTTGCCCATTTTTACACAAGTGCAAAAATTGTCAACACTAACAACATGCAATATGGATCTATGTATGTTGTTGTGGAATTTAATACCTCACATAGGCTTCCATTCCATGTTCATCTTCAACATGGAAAAAATTAAAATCCCTAAAGGACCAATGCATAGCCTTTATGAAGGTGGGAATCATAGTACATGTGGGGTGTTAAACTCTATCACAATAAACAAAGTTACTGATTACATGTAGAAGAATTCATTTATTAAGTTACATGTACATTAAATTTTATTATTTCTTTATATTTAATGTTTTTAATCATGATATTGAGTTGTTTATTTCATTATACAATCAATACATATCATAAAATCTGAATGAAGAAATAATTGTACAACCGAGTTACAAAAATTAATGTCATTTATTCATGAAGATATTTAATGTTTCCCACACAAGCTATAGGATGTAACTTATGACTATTGAAATAAGAGATACATATGTATCAAGCTAAAAGTAAGGGAATGTAGAAGGAACTAATCATAGTCTTGGGGTTTCCTCTTTCTATTCATTGTTCCATCTTCTCTCCTTATCTTCATCTTCTCTATCATTCTGTTTCATGAGTGTACCTAAAGAGAAACATAAGATTGCCAAATTTTGATCTCGGGTTATATCTACATGCCTATGCTATTAGCTTCGAGGAAATAGAGCTCTTAAAATAAACATGTATATGATACATCAAGTAATAGACAAAAAAATGAGAAGGAACAAATAACTTGATTGAAGAAAGAAATTTTTTGGCATGATTTAAATCAGAAATAACAAGTACATATTACATCGTTCATGAAACAAAATTCAATACTAAGTTCAAACAATCTATGCATATAACTCAAGATCATCACGTAAAATTGGTTTTTAGTATGCCAAAGACAGCTTTCAAAATAAGGGAGCATGAAGGTTGGAAAAGATGATAATATTCAAGATTACATTAATGGAATTAGATCCCTCTTACATAAGATTTCTAAAGTATAGAATCGAAGAATCATTTCTAGGCTTTCAAAATTCTTAACAAACATATTTTTCTAGATTTACTGATTATTTACATTATTTCCATATTCTATATCGAGTTTTAAATTCATAGACACATGTTTGGTGCCATGTGATAACATTCTCATTAAAATAAGGTACATAATAGAATGTAAAATTTCAGATTACATCATAAGAATACAATTTCTATCAATTAATAAAGTACATGATACCATTGTAGCATCAAACAATGCACAAATGGACACAAAATATAAATTTGAATGAAGTTCTGAGATAATATTTTAAGCCACAAGAGTAGTATCAAGCTAAAATAACCATCATAGATGTGACAAAGAATCAAGATCAAACATATGGAAAAGATATATGGCTGCAATTAATATTAGAGTAAATCCAAACATGGGGTAAATATACAGTGACATTGGAGCTTGAAGGAAAAAAGTCTCTACAATGCATCATAAAAAAGTTTCATTTTTGTTAAAATCAATTCACCGTAGTTCCTAATATCATCTTTGATACCCTATTTAGAGGCAAAAATTTTCTATTTTGAAAGTAGTTACAAGTGAAGAAGTTTTGGAACAAACATAAATGATAGATTCTAACAAATATACTTACTTGAATAATGGAGTCAACATGAATAAGGGGTATGTTACATAAAGTTCAAAACAGTTCATCAAGTTAGTTTTCTCAGGATCTAAGTTAAGTTACATTAGTATATATTTATCATGAAATTACAGGTATAACAAGAATGCATAGCTCAAAGCATACATTTCAAGATATAGTGAAGAAAAGAGACTGCTAAATGGTCCATGCATCTTCACAAATTCAAGAATAGTTTTCCAATAGAAGGTTCCGATGGTAAGAGCAACATATTAAAACACATTTGAGGGCTCGAGAAGGTGAAAAAAGATTATGTATGACATTCTATATTATATGTTTCTATTATTTTATAGAAAAACTAAGTATCTGCTGGTTTCCATCATGGAAAAATGGGATTTTCAAAGCTTCAATAAAATTCATGTTTCATAAAATTCTCGATGAGGGCTACATGCCTTGCATGGTGTGAGTTTTCTTTACATTCATAACTGGAAAATCAAAAATGACCAAGTATAAATCATAACTTGTAAAGGACATAGTTAAGCTATACGGTAAAAGAAAGCATAGATAGTGAGAGAACTTACAATTTTCATGTTTGAAAATAATATCAAGCAGGTCAAGTAGGATTAATTTGCAAAATAGATCAAAGGAAATGTTTACAACATTCGGATGAGTAAAGATCCTATTATTTCTAAACTTTTCAATTGTCTTAGCAAAAAAGATGAAGTCATATAGTACAAAGTAATAGTGTCCAAGATGCATTAAAAATAGAGATCACAAATTTGTAAAGCTAACACATCATGGAAAACAATTCAAACCCAAAAAATCAAAAGTATATACGGTTAGAGTTTCAAGTAAGTGTTGTAAATGTAAAAGAAAATGCCTAGAATAATGCGGGGATCCTGAACACGTTTCAAGAAGCCAAAATATTTCCAATATTAGGAAGAAAACAAAATATGTGCAAAAGATCAAAATCAAAGCATCAAACCCTAATAATGATGGGTAATGAACAATGAGCAGAACTTAGATGTTAACACGAGTTCTATACAAACAACGGTGACTCACTATCATTAAATCCAATAAACTATTTCAAGGGGTAAACTTATGGAAGAGACCATACCACCATGTAGTTCTATATTAAAAAATATGAAACGCTCGATAGAAAATTTGAAAGAAACAAAGATATAGAAGTATTTTCAAGATCTAAAATACAACCAATGCAAAGAATGCAAAAGAACCCACAAGGTGGTTTTATTTCATTATGAAATTCAAATGCCAAAGGACCAAAGAAATCTAAAAATGTGGAATGATTTTTAGTGCTAAAAAATAAGAGACCAAATGTCGTTTAAAGTTCTTAAAACAATCAAAATAATTGAACACAGAGATAGATCATGACTACCCATAATCCTTTTAAGCATGTTTAACGAAGGCCATGCACCATAAAGGAAAGAAACACAATGAATTCTAAGTATTAGTGCTTTTACAAATGACCAAGAAGTCGAGGATGAAACAATTGCAAATTTTGTAGAACCAAAACATCTATCCCTTGTTTCATTTTATGGAGGTCACAATCGAAGATAAGAAACATTTAATTAGAGCTCTGAGCCACCGTAATTAAACCCATATTTTGGTAAGACAAAGAACTAATAATTGAGGCCAATGTGAGTTTAAAATTAAAGTACCCACTTTCAAAACATAACATCGAGACCATATCAAGTAGAAGACTAGGATTAAAGCTTCAAAGCACATCAATGGTGGAAAAAGAGAGCCAAAATACAATAAAAACAAAAAAAAAAGTAAAAACTCAAGAAACAGAGAAGCTACAACTCGAAAAAGAGAAAATAAATACATAAGAATCCCATATTCAAGATCTAAATGAACATCCAATGGCATCCACCTTGCTAAAAACGCTCACATTAAAGCTCGAATGATGGAAAATAATATAAAATGCAAAACTTCATACCTCAAAACTTCTCTAGTGAGCTCAAGATCATCTATAAAGGCCACCAAATTAAAATTTTGCAGGGCTTTACCAACTCAAGTAAGCTCGTAGAATGAAATAAAACTTTCGGGTTCAAAATAAATTTTGACAATTTTTGCACTTGTGCAAAGATGGGCAACTTGAAACTTATTCATTACGATGAAAAGTCTTGGGTGAAGTATACCTAAGCTAAGGAAGTTTTGATGTTATTAGTTATTGCTGAATTAATTAATGATTAAGTGAAATTTACAGTTATGTGTGCTATCTCAAAACAAAATAGATCACATAGTCTACAATTTCATGTCATCTTCAGCAAAAGAACACAAAGCCTCGAAGGACAAACTGTGTTGTCTTGATGAAGATGACAAATTACAAATTAGGTGAAGTGCTGAGTTTTGAAGCAGCAAACAAAAATGCAAATTATAGAAAATCAGAGTTCATTACTGAATGTTACAAGTTCTCATCAATGTTCTTTCCTTCATGATTAAGACATTCAATTATGTTATTGAGTTGTTTAGTTCATTATACAATCCATACAAAAATCTAGAATGCACAAGGAAATATACAACTCATTTACGAAATTCAATGTTTTATTCACAAGGAGAGTCAAATGTTTCCCACACAAGCCATGGGATGTAACTAAAAGTAAAAGTATTGTAACTTAAAAGTAAAGTATAGATTACTTGAAAAATAAAGGTACACATGCATGAAAGAGAAATCAAAGGAGTATGAGTGAACCCATCATTGCCTTGGGGTTTCTGTTCTTCGATTGAAGCATCTTCATCTCCATCTTTTGTTTCTCCTTCATCTTCATTGTGGAAGCCATTGTACCTGAAAAGGAAGAAAAAATTACATGTCAGTTATGAGCTCAGGGATCAATTCATATTCCTACACTATCCTACTTCATGCATATGAATCTTCTCTTAACAGAGATGTATTCTACTCAAGAACAAATTGTATGCATGCTTTATTCACTCAGAAGAAGAAGGAGAAAAGAAAGAAGAAAAACAAAGACATAAGAGAGGCCAAAAAGCCTAATTATTTTCTAATTGTTTTCCTAAGACATGTCATAAGTGTATAATTGTAGCCTCAAAGAAAAATAGACAAGTTACAGTGTAGAAGATAGACTAACAATAGAAGCACATGTTTCAGTTTGCAACAAATAAAAAAGTAGAATTTGAAAGCTGATGTTTGGCTAAAAGAGAAGGTCACAGTTGAAAGGAATGAAGACAAGATTTTGAAAAAAATTTGACAGGGCTTCGCCATGTAAAATGGACATTTACAACTTTCCATCATGATGTTTTTAAACTACTACATGCTTAAAGGAATGATTTAAATCAATTAAGTGATACAGAAAAACATCAAAGCATGTTATGATCAAGATAAAAAATTATGATGTCTCTTTTTATTTACCAATCCAGTTTCAAACATGAAGTGTTATGTTTCAAATCAGAAAATTCAACTACTATGCTGAAAATGGATGAAAGACAAAATTATGGAAAAAATTTGCCAGGGCTTCTCCATAAAAATCAACACTTTAAATTTTTAGTTGCTACAAGAAAGGATAAAAATCAAAGCTAGTTGCTATGGAAAAGGATCAATTTCAAAGCTAGTTGCTACAGGAAAGGATAAAATTTCAAATTAGAAGAAATAAGTTGTCCATCAGATTATTATACAATGCTGAGATACAAATAAGATTGCAAAATACTACAAGTAATAGCTTCAGAGATCAAATTGAATGCATGATTTGTAGTTACAAAATTAGAATTCATTCAAAATGAATACAGAGATGCTGCCATATCAAAGAAGTACAACTATCTATGCAAGGAATTGATCAAATACAGATGCAGCTACAGGAGTTGTAAATAGAGTTCCAGAAATAATGTGTCCAATACAGAAGTTTAGAAAATAGTGAAGAATCAAAGTCAGGTTCATAATTTTACAATATGGAGCCATCCTATAACAATGTTTTTAGAAACAGTACACATTATTTTAAGAAAGTCAAGAATATTGTTATAGTCAAGCATTCAATAGATGTGATTTTAAGAAAACAATTGTATTTCAAACACTCATCTCATGGAGAAATTCAATGTTCAAGTGATCTCATTTGAAAAGGATTAAAGCAAGTATTCTCAAAGGTGCTACAAAATTTTAGAGAATCAAGTTGATCCTAAACAATGAATTGTAACAAATGGATTCTCCAGAATACAAAATTGAGCCAAAGATTTCAGAATGGACTTGAAGTAATTTACAGAACCTGTATTTATAGAAATTCATAACCATCTTCTACAATATTCTCAAAAAATGATGAGATAACAAATTTGTCCTAGCACAAAGAAATCATACAGAGAAGAAGCCAAGTATAAGTATTCAAAATAAAGAAATTACCTTATGACCATCACAAGAAAACAAAAGAAGGTACAAAGTAAATCAGAGTTTCATAACAGAAAAACATAATCATAGAGTCTTTTCAAAGCTCATTTTAGCAATGGCGAGCATGAAAAATACAAGAAAACTAGGGAAATACAATTATAGTACATGATGAAACCATTACTTCAATATTTTACAAGTATTTTCCACATAGAGTTGAAAAATTTCTCAAGGTCACATATCTACATATACCCAAAACTCGGAAAATACAGATCTATAATTCATGATGCAGATTGGGTGAGAATACACTCACCATAGATAATCAAATGGTCAGAAATTTTGAGCAACCGGATGATGAAGCGAGAGGTCCACAGCCCACGTGAAGTTTCGAACTTGGGAGTCAATCAGAAAAAAATCACAGAACCCACAAATATTTCCAAGAGTTCATGATGCATTTTAAAAAAATAGAAGTGTACGCATGCAAGAGAAATTATCTCACCTATAAACAACTATGGTGGCCAATAGACCAAAGAGATCTCAAAGAACAGAGAAGAATCAAGATTCAGAAACTCATCATGGAGGCCATTGCAAGAAAACCGAATCTATAGAGCTTGAGAGAAAGGAAAACCCATAGAAACAACAAAACAAACCAAGCTCGAAGTAATAGCCATACGGAAAGAAAAAAAATAGATTTACAGGAAAAGTTCAAAATGATAAAAGCACAACCAATGCACATAAACCATGAAACCCGAAATGACAGAGAGTCTTTTTAGAGAGAAGGAGCTCCAAAATACAAAGAAATCTAAGCTCAAATTAGAACATCAATAGTGGCCAAGAATAATTCACTAGGGCTTCACCAATTCCCAAAAAAATGATCAAGTTAGGGTTTGAATGCATCTTATCTCCTCAACTCACACAATGGGTTAAGTTCGATGGTTCGATTATAAATTACAAAAATCAATGGTCAATACAATGACCCCCAACTTTACCAAGGTCGAGAAAGATAAATATGTGTCAAGCTTCAAAGAAACCCTAACCCCACACGGGTTAGTTTCAGAAAATGGGCCACCGACACAATCATCAGAAGGGTCAAGCTATCATTAAAAATGGACAAGTTTAAAGTGATCATTACATAAAATTTGCAAAGTTCACAAATATTACCCATTGCTACAGTGAATAATGATCACCGAAAAGGGTAAATTCCATCATAGTCCAACTTGAATAAAATGCAAATCTGACCATATATGCTAGCATGATCACCGAAAAGGTGAGTCTTTCAACTATAATCATCAGGTCTATTCAAGTGCAAAATCATGACAAGAAAATTACAAAGCGGTGAAGGTTGAAGGGGTGGCAGACTATATAATATGCCATGTGTTATGCAAAGGAGCTTAATTATTAAAACTATGATTATTGCTTAGTCTATGCCCAAATAAATCAAAGGGTTTATCGAATGAATTATGATGCCTATGGCATGGCCAAAGGAATTTCAACATCGAGCATAAGATTGGAGGTTGTCCCCACATGGGATATTTTATTTTGCAAATAACAAAAATATTGAATTATTTACTCACAGTAGAGAATTGATTTGTTGCAAGCTCACAAGAGGACAAAATAGAGAAGAAGACAGACTTGCATGTTCATGGAGAGAAACTTTCCTAACAAGTAATCTTATTTTTAGGAAATTATTCACCCTTCTTTTCTTAAAAATAGACCATTCAACTTCAAGTTGACCAATTGTAATTAAGGCTTATAATGCCTATTTGTAATTTCATTCTCTATATTTATTCCTTTAACTATGATTAAAATAGAGGATAAAAATAGGATGCATGGGCAGTACAAGCCTAAGGCTATTTTTAGGGAGAGGGTGAATTTTATTTTGGCTATATATTGTGTGCTCATTGACAATTTTTGCACTTGTGCAAAAATGGGAAACTCAAAATTTGTTACAATGAATAGCATTGGTGAAGTATACCTAAGCTAGGGGAGATCACATCAGATTATGCCGTTACTGCTGATTTATTTTTAAAATATTACATGAAATCTGCAACTATGTTTGCAGTTACAAAATGTAACAGATCACATAGTCTCCAATTTCATGACCATCCTCAAAGAAAATAAACACAACCCCGAAGAGGCTTATGTTGTCTTTATGAGGACATCCAATTGCAGAGTAGGTGAAGTGTAAAGTTTTGAAATAACGAACATAAGTGCGAGATCACGTAAAAAATTAGAGTTTATTACTGAATGTTACAAGTTCTATTCAATATTATTTCCTTCATGATTAAGACATTCAATTATGTTACTAAGTTGTTTAGTTCATTATACAATCCATACAAAATCAGTAAAATGCAGAAAGAGATATACAAATCATTTACAGAATTCAATGTTTTATTCACAAGGAGAGTCAAATGTTTCCCACACAAGCCGTGGGATGTAATCAAAAGTAAAATAAAACTACTAAAAAGAAAGATACACATGCATGAAAGAGAAAGAAAAGGAGTATGAGTGAACCCATCATTTCCTTGTATATTATTCATTGTGCAAGCATCTCCTTGCCATCTCCTTTCATCCTCAACGCATGGTACCCAAAACAAGGAAATCATCAATAAAGAGCTCATGGTTAATCCATATTCCTACACTATCCTACTTCGTGCATATGAATCTTCTGCTAAGCAAGAGATCCATTCTACATAGAGGAAAAATTACATGCATGCTTTAATCACTCAGAAAGAAGAAAGTGAAAAGAAAGAAGAAAACATGGACATAAGAGAGGCAAAAAAGCCTAAATATTTTCTAACTGTGTTCCTAAGTGTGCAGGTATAGGTTACGTAGCCAAAGAGAGAAATAAACAAGTCATAAGTACATGCTAAAAAGAAGGAAGAGTGCAAACTCAAAGTTCAGCAACCATTCTGCAAATGGAAGAAGTTAGAGTTCAGAAGAGAGAATGGAAGATAGAAGTACATTTTTTTAGTTTGCAAAGAAGAGGGAGAATCATTTTAACAAGCAAGCTAAAAGCAAAAAAGGATTACAGCTAAAACAGATGAGAGAGAATATTATAGGATAATTTTGATAGATATTTTCCCATGTAAAATGGACATTTACAACTTTTCATCATGTTGTTTCAATTACTACATGCTTTAAAAGAACTATGCAAATCAAATAAGTGATACAGAAAAAGTAGAAAAGCATTACATGATCAAGAGAAACAACTATCATGTTTTTAGTTCTCAATTGCTATATCAGTTTAGCATGAAAAGTGTTACTTTCTGTATCCTAGATCAGAATATATAACTACTATTTCTGAAAATGCATTAAAGAAAAGATTCTAAATATTTTTTCCAGGCTTCACCTTATAAAATCAACATTTCAGATTTTTTAGCATACATATCAGAGTTGTAATGAAAGGAAATATAGTATATAATGCAGAAAAGGATTCACTATAACTTAACAGCTGAATAACATGAAATTTGAAGTAATTCTACAAAGTACATCCTTTCTATGAATTCCAGTTTTCAAATAAAGGAAGTATGAATTACAGATATGTTGTCATATCAAAGAAGTACAACTATTTATGCAAGGAAAAGAATCACAGAAAAGAAATGGAACTACAACTTCAAAAGTATGAAAGAGATCAATTTCAGAGATGCTCTAAATCTCATAATGAAATGAGATTGTTCTTGAATTTCTAAATGCAGTGGATTTCATTCACAAAAGAAAGAGTACATCACTATAAACATACAACTTTTCAACAGGTTATCATTGGTGTTAAAATGGGGCTATTAGCCAGTACAAAAGTTCATTTCTACTCTCAAAATGATTAATGGATTACAACTATTATTTTAAGATGAAAGTTTCCAATAATAACGAGAAACCAATTTCATTCAAACACTCATCTCAGAAGAAATTTCAGTTTTCAAGTGATCTCAGATTGGAAAAGGATTAAAGTAAGTATGCTCAAAGGAGTGCTACATAATTCTCAAAGGATCAAGTTGATCCTGAACAATGAATTACAATAGAATTGATTTTCTAGAATACAAAAATCAAGCCAAGAATTTCATAATAGACCTGAAATAATATACAAAACCTATTTTTGTAGAGAAGCAAACTAATACACACAGTGGCTGAGTTTTCAGATTTCAACAATGGCATTCATAGTGAAACAAAACTATTAGAGGAAGGATGAAACTAAAATCTACATCTACCCAGAGATCTTTCAAGTAAAGTCAAACACAAAATATTTAACTCTAAGCTATCATGAAATTGATGGAATCAGAGATTTACCTTAAAAGTAGGGTTACAGGAACTCAAGGAAAAGAAAAGAACCTCAAAAACAAAGTGTTCACATTCAGAGACTCACATGGGTCAAAGGATAATATAGTTCCAAGCTTGAAGTCTATAAAATGATGGAAAACATCCACAATCCTCCCACTCAGAAAACTCGTAAAGGAGCTACAGATTCTCAAAGACTCAGAAGGCCGAAAGATGCAGAAGAAAATTACTTTATGGCTGATATAGGAAAATGAGGCAAATATACAACCCTCTACAGTGAGATAAGAATACCCAAATTAAAAAAACATTCAGATCTGGAATGAAAGGAAGAATATGCACAAATCAGAAAATACAAACAACCCTCGAGAATCATCAGGTTCAGATCTTTGAAAAGCACCGAGAATCAAATACAAAGCTTTGGTGGCCAAAGACAAATAGAGATACTGAGTCCTTACCTTATGTGAATGGTGCTATGAACCATAACAGGAGAGGTGACCAAAGAATGACAAAAATTGAGCTCAAAGAAATGATGATGGTGGCCACCTTCGTAATCTCGCATAGAAAGCTCAAAAGGAGAAAACCGAGTCTCAGAATGACCACGGGAACTCGAGAAAGGGCCGAGCTTCATGAAGGAAAATGGTGGCCATTGTGAAAAATAGAACTCCACAGTGGTCAAGATCAAAACCCTCACAACCATGCAACATCAAAGGATCAAAATGGTGCACACAAAGAAATCTCAAAGAACCCCACAGAGGCAGAAACCCTTTTCATTAGAAAATCCAGCTCATCGATGCAAGATAGATAGTGAGATATCACACTGAGATTTCAAAGACCATAAGCCAAATAGAGCCGAGCTTGAAGTGATCAACCATGGCAGCCACAAAAATTTTCTAGGGCTTCACCCGAGAGCTAAAGGATCAAATGTAATGGTCGCAAATGGCTCAAATCAACTTAACCATAGAGTTCGAAAAGAGGAGTCAATAAACCCTAACCACATCCAGAAGAATCGATGGCTCAGATTCGCCAAGTACAACGATCAAATGGCCAAAGATCATGCTCAGAGATCAAATAATAACCATGGTTAGCCTCCCACCTGACCAACATTCAATGCATACAGAAACCCTAACCACATGTCATAAATCGACGGCATCAAAAACACAGGTCCAGAGATCAATGGCCTCGGTTTTCATCATCAATATCAAAGAAAACTCAACCTGAGTCAAATTGCCACCGACAAAATGCATGGAGGGGTGAGTCACCATGGGGAAGGGCCAGCCCACATCACCAAACAAATAATCATTGCCATGATGTTTATAAGTCTAAAACCATAGTCCGACTCCCAAATAATGCAAATACGACCAAATCATGTTTGCAATGATAACCAAAAAGGGTGAAATTCAAACCTTAGTCACCATGGGTTATTCAAATTTGTAAAGCCGACAAAAATATTAATCAAAAGGTGACAGAGACTATAGTATGGCATGTATAATAATCAGAAGTTGTAAACCATGGTAATATGCTAAGTCCACAAGAGTGGCCAACCCAATGAAGACAAGAGTTCACAACCACAAGTGGCCCCCACGGATGGTGATAGATTGTACATGAATTGGAGTACATTTTTCATGTGATCACAAGAATAGAGCAGAGGTCAACATCAGATGCAAGAAACCTTTTGAAGGCTTATTACCTTATTTTTCTAGAAAATAAGAGTTGATTATGATTACACATGTGCTCCTAGTGGTCCCCATAGTGGATGAATTATTTTTGCAAATATTGCAAGTATTGTAATTATTTTCTCACAAATAGGGAGTTGTACTTTTGCATGCCTTCACAAGAGGACAGAACAAGCAAGAAGACAAATTTGCATGCTCAAAGGAGGAGACTTGTCCAGCAAGCAAAGTTTATTATTAGCAAATTATTCACCCATTCTTTTCTTAAAAATAGAACAGTCAACTTCAGTTTGACTGTATTATAATTAAGGCCAATAATGCCTATTTTTAATTGCATGCTCTATTTTTATTCCTTTATCTATTATTAAATAAAGGATAAAAATAAGATGCATGGGTGAGTACAAGCCTTAGGCTATTTTTAGAAGGGTGGGAAAATTTATTTTTCTATATATTGTGTGCCTTTGTAAAGCACAGGGATATTCTTACTTGAGGAATTTTTGATATATGAGTACTGAAGAAAATTTTGCCAATTTTTCCCTCTGAGTGTGAAGTGTTTTCTACCTTTCCAAGTTATTTTGCATTCTTGTGTATGTTACATTAATCTTGTGAATGTAAATTCCCTGATTAACCACCTTACCGCAAATTTTAATCCTTTCTACTTAGTTTTTTTAATGTGCATGTTAACTTATTAGTACTGTGATCCTCCCTCAGTACAATCAAGTGTTTTTCCCTTAGATATTCTATAGAAAAACTATTGGTTCATGCATCAAGAATCCTTCACAGATCAGTTGTGCATATACTCAGTCAAAGCCCTCACACAAATTTGGTGTATCACCTTAGTTTTAATCATTTTTACAGTCATATTTTACTCTCAAACTCCCAAAAGTAGTTTAGGATACACCAATAAGGAACCAACCTTGATACTAGAGACTCACCTCAAAATAGGTATACCCACAGACCTGAGGTGTTTCATTGTATCTACGAAAGGAAAGATCATTTGTGAAAGCTTAGAAAACATGCGCATCCATCTCTCTACAAAGTTGCACTTTCGAGAGATAACAGTTTTTGGCATGCCTAGTGGGACAAAAAATCAAATCTGCATGTGAGTTTTAGACCTCAACAGATCTACAAAAAATTTACAGCAAATTAAAAGTCACTTTCGGGAGCAAACTACAGCTAATTTATTCTAAAGATTTTATGATCTTTTGGCAACTTTAAAGCTTAATTCAGACTAGTATTGTAGCATGTTCCATGCCTAAAGTGACTACAAGATCATCGGTAAGAGGAATTCCTTCTGAGTTTGTTTCTTTACCTTTCAATTCTTAGAAGGAGAAGAGTTGGTAATACTTTATCTTATAATAGACCTGGTTTTGGGAACCCTCCTAATATTCCTTCACCATGTGTCAATTTTTCTATCAATATCCCTATTTTTCCAATGGCCTTCAACCACCCAAGAATTTTGTACCCTTTACTAATGGTAGCCCATTAGTAATTCTAGTTTATCATGATATTCCCAACACTCCCATGAAAATTTTGCCATCATTCATCATTCATAGGTGAAAATCAAAGTTACACCAATTGAACATATCAAAGATGTTATAGCCCTATGTGCGCAGTCCATAATATCACTCATGAAGATGTAGCTCTAAGACTTTTATTTGGATCTTTTAAAGGAAAGTCTTGCAATGGTATAGAAACCTAGAAATTGGAAGCATAGAACTTGGGATATTTTAGGTGAAAAATTGCTGAAACAGTTCCTGAGACAATTCAGATCATTTGTCACTCATTGAACATTTTCACTATTAAAGGATCTCTCAATGAATTTATGTCTAGTTTCAATATTCATTTTGCCATAACTTGGGAGAGAATTCCAAAGAAGTGTCAAGCCTCAAGCTGATCATGCTTTCATTTATTATCTTAGAGCATTAAACAGTGATATCTCAACTATAATTCAGTCAATGGGTGGAGAGACACTCCCAACAGCTTATGATATTTCTATCTGAGCTGAAAATAGTCTTATTCAAGCTGGAAAATTGGCGCCAAGGCCATCAATGCCTTTTTCGGCAGATTTAGCGCTATTCCTCAGCCTATTACAATCATAGAGCCCACTATGGTAGCTCCATCAGATGATGTATTCAAAGATTTGTAGACTATGGGAAATAAGTTGAATTAAATTGAGAAAAAAATTACATTACCTAGCAGACCCTACCAGGCTCCTTATCAGCCCTACCAATAGAATCAACAAAACAGTAGTCATATCAACAAAATCAGAATTATAGGCAGCCTTACCAGTAAAAGTAGTTTGACCAAAAGTCTCCTAGTTCTTCTAATGCTTTAGTTCTAGTTAATATGGCTACAGAAGAGTGGTGTCAGCCTTGCAATCAACCTCATTCAGCTATAACTTGCCCAAATGATTTTCTAAATCTGAATCTTGTTGCACAACCTCAATCTGAAACATTGTTTATGCCTCAAATGGAGGGTGGGCAGCAAGAGACTCATGTCTAGAAAGCACCTAAACAAAATTTAGTCAATTTTAATGAGGAGGATTTCATTGCAGTCACTACTAGGGCTCAAGGGAGGGCTGCTGAAAATCAAAAGTAACAAAATAGGCCTATCCTACCTACTGTCACTGACAAGACAACATCTATAGCTCCAAAGTCAACTAACAACCCTATTGTTCCTCAAAAATTAGCAAGTGTCCTAGTTGATAAAAGTCATCAAATACAACTACAACCTGATCCAAGAAGACTATTTATACCTCAGATATCCAAGGCAGTTGAAGTAGAATCAATTTTTGCTAAGGCCTACTCTAAGACAGTTGATTTTGTCTCTAAGATAGTTTCTTCTTTTAACATTGTTGATGTAATGAAAAAGCATAATGTTAACATCTCAATGTGGGATGCTCTAAGTATTCTAGAAAACAAGATTTACTTTCTCATGAACTAGCTAAGCTGCAAATTTCTTCAAATACAACAGAAAATGAAGTTCAGAAGACAAACATGGTCCTTGGAACGTTTGAGCAAGACCGTATTAAGGAAGTTAAGTGGATGGTTCAAAAATTTCTGAATGGTCATGACATCAAGAAACCACCACCATTTTATTTATCATTGATTATTGGAGAACATTTAGTTCATAATTACATGGTGGACAATGGTGTAAGTAGCACAGTTATGCCAAAAGTGATTGCAGAAAAATTAGGCTTGTAGTATGAGCTTACAAAAAGGAGTGTCTTACAACTTGATGTAACTACAACTAATACGCTTGGTATAATAAAAAATTTATAGGTAACGTTACATGCTTGCCCAAATGTTTCTATTCTACAAGATGTTATTGTTATGGATCTACCTGCATACTTTGGCTTGTGCTTATCTAGAGATTTCATAGCGAAAATAGGATTTTATCTCTCTTTAAATTGGTCCTTATTTTTTACTACACATTATGGAACTAAGATTACTATCAATTCAAAACCATTGGCTAAATTCCATATTGAGCCTCATTCTCCAAATGCAAAAGAGCTAATTACTCACTTTAGAGCAATCTGATTTTGATGATGTAGGTCAAGTTTCAACATTAGATGGTGTTTCTAACATGTTCATGGAAGAAAAGACAGTTGAAGAACATGCTCATGATCCTTTTAAGGAAGTTAAATAACATCTTTTTGGTGTGTATTTATGCATGAATAAAATACACCACTTCCTTGTTGTCTAAAAAAAATTCAGCAGAAGGATTTGGAAGCTTCATTTTGATGGAGCTAAGAACAAGAAAGGACAGAGAGAGTAAGTTTGATGCTCACTTCAAACAAAGGTATTTCTCAACTTTGAGTCTCCAATTTACATGCACTTGTAATGTAGTTGAATACGAAGCATTAATTCATGGCTTACTTTGGGCCAGAAAGAGAGGTATCAACACATTACAAATCTTTGGTGATTCTGAGTTAGTTATCAATCAAGTAAAAAACTTCAATGTTTGTAATAATCCACTAATGAAGTCTTATAGACATAGAGTTTCAGACTTAATGGAATATTTTGAAGCTATTAATATTCAGTCTATTCCTAGAGCTGAAAACAAGCATGCAGATAGACTTGTAGTAGTTGGTGCTAGTTTCAAGTGCTGGAACAGATGGAAAACATCAAAAATAAGCCTCATATTAAGCTAATTGTCACACCTTCTATACCTGATAATGAATCAAATTGGAAAGTTTTTGAAAGTGATGATCAAATCTATAGGTTTTTGTAACAGAAGCTGAATTTTTCTATAGTAAATCAAGATAAGTTACAACATTTATACGGTGATCAGATTATCCAACTAAAGACAAATAAATTACCTCGAGGTCTTGTCACTTTGGAAGACATCTTCAGTACTGATGATCAGTTAAGAAAAGATAAAACTAAGTGTCAACACATGTTGATAACTATGAAGAGATTTCAATTGATGAAGGGAAAAATTTACTTCTTGGAAAGGTATGTTCCTTAACCGAAAAGTAGTCATTTATTAATCTTTGCAAAGAGTTTAAGGATGTCTTTGCTTGGAAATACCAAGACCTGAAAGGGTTTGATCCCAGTTTAGCATAGCATACTATCGAGTTACATCCAAATGCTAAGCCTGTAAGATAGAAACAGAGGCCTATAAATCCAAAAATAGAACCTCTGATGAGGAAAGAGTTATCCAAGTTGATTGAATCAGGTATTATCTTTCCAGTTAAACATTCAAGTTGGGTAGCCAATCTTGTTCCTGTTAGGAAGAAGAATAGTGAAATCAGACTATGTGTAGATTTCAGAGATCTTAATAAAGCTTCATTAAAAGATCATTACCCACTTCCGAATATGGATCAGATTTTGAGAATAGTCTCATGTTCGATAGACTATCTCTTCTAGATGGTTACAGTGGCTATAATCGATTTTAGTCTAAGAAGAAGATAGATACAAAACAACTTTTACCACCAAGTGGGGTACCTATGCTTACAAAAGAATGCCTTTTGGTCTTTCAAATGTCGGTGCAACATTTCAACGTGCAATGGACATGGATTTTCACATCTTATTAAATAAATGCATCCTTGTCTATTTAGATGATGTGACTGTATTTTCAAAATATTCTGAAGAACATATAATGCATTTAAGGCAGACTTTTCAACTATTCAAGCAGTTTGGAATATCTTTGAATCCCAAGAAGTCGATCTTTTAGTACATCAAGGTAAATTACTCGCCATATTGTTTCTAAGAAAGGTTTAGCAATTTATCCTTTCATAATCGAAGCTATATCATAGCTATCATTGCCTCATCATAAGAAGGCATTGCAAAGTTTTCTTGGAAAAATCAACTTTGTTAGAAGATTTGTTCTATATTTCACAACATTGGTTAAACCATTAACAACTATGTTAAAGAAAGAGAAAACTTTCTCTTAGACCAAGGAAGGAAGGGAAGGTTTGGAAGCAATAAAATCAGCTATCTCTCAGGCTCCTACTCTTACAAACCCAAATTTCGATAAAGATTTTACAATGTATGCACTTGCAAGAGCTAAAACAATTTCATCTATTTTGACTCAGGTTAATGATGAAAATATTGAGCATCCAATTTCTTTCTTTGGATAGAGTTTACATGATTACAAAACAAGGTACACATTTCTTGAAAAATAAGTACTTTTAGTAGTCAGAGGACTAAAGAATTTTAAGTACATGCTTTGAAACAATAAAATTCACGTTTTTTTTCTCATCTAATTATGAAAGCTTTCCGTTTAAATAAAGAATTGAATGAGAAAAGAGCAGGCTGGATAACGAAGGTTATGGAATATGATGTTGATATCCAGGGTTCTAAGATGGTTCGAGGTAAAATTTTATGTGATCATCTAATTGCTGATATGGAAAAACAACAAGCTTTAGACCCAAAGATTCAAAAAAACATGCCGAAATTGCATATCGACAATCAAATATCATGGTCTAACAAAAAATTAGCAACCCGAACTTGCTCAAGAGATCCAAGAATCAAGGTGGATGACTGATTTGGTTAACTACTTACAACATGGTACCTATCCACAAGGTATGGTTAAGAATAAACATATATATTTCAGATTACAAGCTATTCCTTATCTTTTCACCGATGGTATGATATTCAAAAGGGATATAAATGGGATCTTGTCATGCGATGTGTTGATTATGATAAAATTCAGAAAATATTATTAGTATTCCATGAAGGACCCGTAGGAGGTCACTTCTCAAGATGTACTACAAGCTTTAAAAATTATGAAAGTAGGTTACTATTGGCCTAGCATATTCAAAGATTATTTTGAATGGATTAGAAAGTGTAAGAAATGTGCTTTCTTTGCTGGAAAAGAATGTCTTGCTTCATTGCCTTTGCAGCCTATTTCAGCTGATCAACCTTTTATGCAGTGGGGTCTTGATTGTATTTGCATGATAAACCCACCTTCATCACAAAGACATAAGTGGATATTAACTGCTATAGATTACTTTACATCATGGACTGAAGCAATAGCCTTGAAAGATGCTAATGAAGCTTCGATATTATCCTTTTATGAAGAAATAGTTTACAGATTTGGTGTTCTAAAGAACTATCATATCAGATAATGCTTTAACATTCCTTGGTCCAAAGATAACAGATTGGGATGTCAACCATGGAATATATCTAAGTTATTCATCTAATTATTACCCACGAGGTAATGGCTTAGCTGAAAGTACTAACAAGAATCTGTTAAGAATCATTAGAAGAACACTCAAGGATAATCAAAGAGATTGAAATATGATGTTGAATTCCACACTGTGGGATGACAGAGTGACTCCTAAAATATCAGTTGGCAATTCACCATACAAGCTTGTGTATGGAAAAGAAGCAAGAATGCCTATTTCAAGTTGAGCTACCCGCATTAGATTTGTTGCATCAAATGTAGTCAGCTTGAGAATGAACCATTGCAGTTCGTTACATGAGTTAATGGAATTAAAAGAGCTAAGAGATCAAACACATTTAAATATGGAAAAGAATCAAACAAATCAAGAATACTTTTGACAAGAAATCCAAATTCGAGTCTTCAATGGAGGAAATATTATGTTAAAGTGGGATGATGATCGTGCAAAGCTAGGAAGACACTCAAAGTTTGATAAACTCTGGAGTGTTCCTTACATGATTTCAACTTGCAAGGAACACAACACTTTTCAGATTTGAAAGCTGAATGAGAGGAACTTCCCATTCCTATGAATGGTTTGTTTCTCAAACACTATTATTGAAAATCTTACGGTGATTGTTAGAGTAGGATTTCCTTCAATAAGTGCGCTTTCTACACATTACATCATTTTTCAATTCAAGAAGGGAATTCATGCATGTTTGATTTACTAGATCCTTTCCTAACTTTAGTTTATTTTGGAAGGGTTGGACCTTTCAGAAAAGGTAGATTTTGGTTATATGCTTCAAACTCCATGCCCAATGGACAAGAGCAAGGCACTGGTATATAAGCTAACATGCAAATTTCCCAAAGGATCACTAGAATGTTGACAATTTTCACACTTGTGCAAAAATAGGCAACTTGAAACTTTGTTACGATGAATAGAATTGGTGAACTATACCTAAGATAGGGAGATCACATCGATTATGTCATTATCGCTGATTTATTTTAAAAATATTACATGAAATTTGCAACTATGTGTCTTTGTTACAAAACTTAATAGATCACATAGTCTATAATTTCATGACCATCCTCATCAAAAGAACAAAATCCCCAAGGACAATTATGTTGTCTTGATGAGGACATCCAATTGCAGTAGTAGGTGAAGTGTAACATTTTGGAACAATGAATATAAGTGCACATCACAAAATCAAAGTTTATTATTGAATGTTACAAGTTCTATTCAATGTTCTTTCCTTCATGATTAAGACATTCAATTATGTTACTAATGAGTTGTTTAGATCATTATACAATCCATATAGAAAGCAAAATGCAGAAAGAGATATACAACTCATTTACAAATTCAATGTTTTATTCACAAGGAGAGTCAAATGTTTCCTACACAAGCCATGGGATGTAACTAAAAAGTAAAATACAATGACATCAAAAGAAATATACACATGCATGAATGAGAAAGAAAAGGAGTATGAGTGATCCCATCATTTACATGTTATCCAAAATTCACCCCAAGGTAAATTTTGATAACATGCATAAAATTCTTTAGTCCCAAGCAATTATATTGATTCAAGGCAAAGCATCAGTCATTGGGGTCCCCGATTTTTCTAACTCCCCTAGCCAAGAAAGAAAGAGCAAGCTCAAAAAATGTGGAAAGGTTGCGTAATCACAGTGCTCGCCAGAAAATCACGAAAATGGCTAAGTCTTAGTCTCCGGATACCGGACAAAAGTACGCGAGGATGCATGGGACGCTGAAAGCGCGAAATGGCCAAGGTTCATCCGAGACAGCCAGACAAAAGTATGCGAGGACGCGTGGGAAGCGAAAGCGCGAAATGGGTGAAGGTTCGTCCGGACAGCCGGACAAAAGTACGCGAGGGACGCGTGGACGCGAAAGCGGGAAATGGGCGAAGGTTCATCCGGACAAAAAAGCGCGAGGATGCGTGGGACGCGAAAGTGCAAAATGGGCTTAAGGTCTGTCCGGGACAACCGAGAGACAGTAGCACGCGAGGGACGCGTGGGGACGCGAAAAGTGTAAATGGGCGAAGGTTCGTCCGGACAGCCGGGACAAAAAGTACGCAAGGGACGCGACGAAAGCGTGAAATGGCCAAGGTTCATCCGGACAGCCGGACAAAAGTATGCGAGGACGCGTGGACGCGAAACTAAAAATGGGCGAAGGTTTGTCCGGATAGCTGGACAAAAGTATCACGAGGGACGCGTGAGATGCGAAAGCGTGAAATGGGCGAAGGTTCATCCGGATGACAGCCGGGACAAAAGTACGCGAGGATGCGTGGACGCGAAAGCGCAAAATAGGTTAAGGTTCTGTCCGAGACAGCCAGGACAAAAGTACGCGAGGGACGCGTGGGACACGAAAGCGCAAAATAAATAAGGTTTGTCCAGACAAAGTTCAACAAAAGTACGCGAGGACACGTGGACGCGAAAGTGTAAATTGGGCGAAGGTTCATCCGACATCCGGAAAAAAGTACGCGAGGGACGATGGGATTAAAAAGCACGAAATGGCCGAGGGTTCATCCGGACACTGTACGGGACAAAAGTACGCGAGGACGCGTGGGACGCGAAAGCGCGAAATGGGCGAAGGTTCTTCCGACAGCCAAGATGACAAAAGTACGCGAGGGACGCGTGGGATGCGAAAGCACGAAATGGCCAAGACAAAAGAGGAAAAGTCAACGCTTGACCTACGAAACTTCAAATGGCCATAACTTTTGACTCCGAGCTCGATTTTCACAAAATCGACTTTCCGAACGAGCGCGAAATGGGCGAAGGTCGTCCGGACAGCCGGACAAAAGTATGCGAGGGACGCGTGGGATGCGAAAGCATGAATGGGCGAAGGTTCATCCGGGACAGCCAGACAAAAGTACGCGAGGGACGCATGGGACGCGAAAGTGCAAAATGGGCGAAGGTTCATCCGAGATAGCCGACAAAAGTACGCGAGGGACGCGTGGACGCTGAAGCGCAAAATGGCCGAAGGTTCGTCCGGAAAACAATTCAACAAAAGTACGCGAGGGACGAGTGGGATGCGAAAGTGTAAAATGGGCTAAGGTTCATCCGACAAATGACAAAAGTACGCGAGGGACGCTGGGACGCGAAAGCGCGAAATGGGCGAAGGTTCATCCGGACAAGGGAAAAAGTACGCGAGGGACACGTGGCACACGAAAGCGCGCTGAAATGGGCGAAGCTTCGTCCGGGACAGCCGAGACAAAAGTACACGAGGGACGCGTGGATGCGAAAGCGAAATGGCGAAGACCGAAGAGGAAAAAGTCAACGCTTTGACCTGCGAAACTTCAAACGCCATAACTTCTGACTCCGAGCTCGATTTTCGACAAAATTGGACTTTCTCGGAATGAGCGAAATGGGCTAAGGTTCTGTCCGGACAAATGGACAAAAGTACGCGGGACACGTGGGATGCGAAAGCGAAAAATGGGCAAAGGTTCATCCGGACAACCTCGACAAAAGTACGCAGGGACGCCGTGGACGCGAAAAGTGCAAATGGGCGAAGGTCTCGCCGGGACACCCGACAAAAGCACGCGAGGACGCGTGGACGCGAAAGCGCAAATGGACGAAGGTTCGTCCAGGATAAAGTTCAACAAAAGCACGCGAGGGACGCGGGATGCGAAATTGTAAAATGGGCGAAGGTCTCGTCCGGACAGCCGGACAAAAGTACGCGAGGGACGCGTGGGATGCGAAAGCGTGAAATGGCTAAAGGTTTGTCCGGAAAGCCCAGGACAAAAGTACGCGAGGGACGCGTGGGACGCAAAGCTCAAATGGGTGAAGGTTCGTCCAGACAGCCGAGACAAAAGTACGCGAGGGACGCGGGTCGCGAAAGCGCCAAATGGCCAAAGACAAGAGGAAAAGTCAACGCTTGACTGCGGACGCGAAACTTCAAACGGGCATAAGGTTTGACTCCGAGATTCCGACTTTCACAAAATTGGCCTTTCTCGGACGAAAGCGCGAAATGGGCGAAGGTCTGTCCGACAGCCGAGACAAAAGTACGCGAGGGACGCGTGGGATGCGAAAGCGTGAAATGGGCGAAGGTTCATCCGACAACCGGACAAAAGTGACGCTGTGGACGCGCCGTGGACGGAAAGTGCAAATGGGCTGAAGGTTCTGTCCGGACAAATTGGGACAAAAGTACGCGAGGGACGCGTGGACGCGAAAAGCGCAAATGGCCGAAGGTTCGTCCGGACAAAAGTTCAACAAAAGTACGCGAGGGACGCGTGGACGCAAAAGCACGCCGAAATGGGCAAAGGTTCGTCCGTCCGACAGCAGGGACAAAAGCACGCGAGGGACGGTGGACGCGAAAGCGCGAAATGGGCGAAGGTTCTGTCCTGGGACAAATTAGGACAAAAGTACGCGAGGGACGCGGGATGCTGAAAGCGAAATGGGCGAAGGTCTGTCAAGGAAAGCCGAGACAAAAGTACGCGAGGGATGCGGGGATGCGAAAGCGAAATGGCTTAAGGTTCACCGGACAGAAGAGGAAAAAGTCAACGCGAGGGACGCGCGGAAACTTCAAACGGCCATAAGGTTTGACTCAGAGCGCCGATTTTCACAAAATTGACTTTCTAAACGAGCGCGAAATGGGTGAAGGTCTGGTCCGGGAAAGCCGGACAAAAGTACGCGAGGGACGCGTGGGACGCGAAAGCGTGAAATGGGCGAAGGTCTCATCCAGACAACCCGGACAAAAGTACGCGAGGGACGCGTGGATGCAAAAAATGCAAAATGGGCTTAAAGGTTCATCCGGACAAAGCCGACAAAAGTACGCGAGGGACGCGCGAAGCGCAAATGGCCAAACGTTCGTCCAAGACAAAGTTCAACAAAAGTACGCGAGGGACGCTGTGGACGCGAAAGCGAAATGGTGAAGGTTCGTCCGGACAGTGGGACAAAAGTACGCGAGGGACGCGTGGACGCGAAAGCGTGAAATGGGCGAAGGTCTGTCCGGACAGCGGGACAAAAGTATACGAGGGACGCATGGGACGCGAAAGTGTGAAATGGGCTGAAGGTTCGTCCAGGATAGCCGAGACAAAAGTACGCGAGGGACGCGACAGGGATGCGAAAGCACGAATGGCCGAAGGTCAGTACAGAGGAAAAGTCAACGCTTGACCCGCAAAACTTCAAACGGCCATAACTTTTGGGCACCGAGCTCCGATTTTCACAAAATTGGAATTTCGCTGAACGCGAAAGCGCAAAATGGGCGAAGGTTCGTCCGGGACACCAAGACAAAAGTACGCGAGGGACGCGTGGGATGCGAAAGCGTGAAATGGGCGAAGGTTCATCCCGGACAGCCGACAAAAGTACGCGAGGGAGGGACGAAAAGCGAAATGGGCGAAGGTCATCCGGACAATGCCGACAAAAGTATGCGAGGGACGCGTATGGACGCGAAAGCGCGCAAAATGGCCGAAGGTCGTCCGGGACAAAGTTCAACAAAAGTACGCGAGGGACGCGTGGACGCGAAAGCGTAAAATGGGCTGAAGGTTCGTCCGACAGCCTGAGACAAAAGTACGCGAGGGACGCGTGGACGCCGAAAGCACGAAATGGGCAAGGTTCGTCCGACAACGGACAAAAGTACGCGAGGGATGCGTGGACGCGAAAAGCGCGAAATGGGCGAAGGTCTGGTCCCAGACAGCCGAGACAAAAGTACGCGAGGGACGCGTGGGACGCGAAAGCACGAAATGTTCAAAGGTTCAAGAAGGAAAAGTCAACGCAAAACCTACGAAACTTCAAACGGCCATAACTTTTGAGTCCGAGCTCGATTTTCACAAAATTGGAATTTTGGAATGAGAACAAAAAAAGCACGGTCGAAAATGGTTCCTCCGGACAATCGACAAAAATACGCGAGGGACGCGTGGGATGCGAAAGCGAAATGGGCGAAGGTTCATCCGGACAGCCGGACAAAAGTACGCGAGGACGCGTGGGGACGCGAAAGTCCAAAATGGGCGAAGGTCTGGTCCGGACAATGGACAAAAGTACGCGAGGGACGCGTGGACGCGAAGCGCAAATGGCCTTAAGGTTGCCCAGTCTGACAGACAAAGTTCAACAAAAGTACGCGAGGGACGCGTGGATACGCGAAAGTGTAAATGGGCGAAGGTTCTGTCAGTGATGACAGCCGACAAAAGTACGCGAGGACGCGTGGACGCGAAAGCGAAATGGGTCAAGGTTCGTCCGGACAAATGGACAAAAGTACGCGAGGGACGCGTGGGACGCGAAGCATGAAATGGGTGAAGGTTCTGTCCGGACAGCCGAGACAAAAGTACGCGAGGGACGTGTGGGATCGCGAAAGCGAAAATGGCCAAGGTTTTAAGAGGAAAAGTAAAACGCTTGACCTTCGGAAACTTCAAACGGCCATAACTTTTGACCCGAGCCTACCGATTTTCACAAAATTGACTTTCTGGAACGCGGGACGCGAAAAGAAATGGGCGAAGGTTCATCCAGATAGATTTGGGAGAAAAGTACCTGAGGGACGCGGACGCTAAAGCTGAAATGGGCGAAGGTTCATCCAGACGCCCGACAAAAGTACGCGAGGGACGCGGACGCGAAAGTGCAAATGGGCAAAGGTTCGTCCGGACACCGACAAAAGTACACGAGGGACGCGTGGACAGTTAACGCAAAATGGCCAAAGGTTCGCCCGGACAAAGTTCAACAAAAGTACGCGAGGACGCGTGGGGACGTAAAAGTGTAAAATGGGCGAAGGTCTGATCCGACAGCCCTGAGACAAAAAGTACGCGAGGGACGCCGTGGACACGAAAGCCGAAATGGTCAAGGTTCGTCCGGGACAAATTTTTCGGACAAAAGTACGCAAGGGAGGCGGGACGCGAAAAGTTTGAAATGGGCGAAGGTCTGCCCGTGATGTGGCCGAGACAAAGTACGCGAGGACGCGTGGGATGCAAAGCAAGAAATGGTCAAGATGAAGAGGAAAAGTCAACGCTTGGGACGCCAGAAACTTCAAATGGGTCCATAGGTCTTTTGTCCGAGCCCGATTTTC